>JBBDGP010000459.1:5555000-6987500 GCA_037952835.1 Lithobates septentrionalis
GCCAGATCACTTTAAAAAGTTGCTGTCAGGCATTCAGGAGGCGATCCTGTTGTCTCCTAAATGCCTATCTTTTATTCTTTTTTTTTTTTAGCGACACTTTATAATTGGGCTAATGTGCTGCAACTGCAAGTCAAGTTTTTACCAAGTGTAGTTCAACATGGTGCACTGAATTTGCTGTGGCATGTGAACAGTCTCCTCCGGCTGTATTGTAGACTTTAGATGGGTGGCTGGGGGTGGTAAAACTGCAGCTAAGCTGCCTGTTTTTACTGACCCCTGGTCAGGCCTAAAGAACAAGGCAAACAGCCAAAATACTTCATAAGCAGAAGGATTTATGATGAAATAATATTAATTTAATGTAATGTAATATATTATGGTGATGTGATATAATAATGATGATAATAATATTAATAATTATTATCATTATTATTAATAATAATAACAATAATAAAAATAGTAATTATTATTATTATTATTATTGTTATTTTTATATTTAAATATTATATATTATAATACATAACATTATTATATTTTTAGATTGTTATATCATCATTAATTAGGCCTGCTGAATGAACAAGTGCACACACAATGACTATCATAGATGGTGGCGATCCAAAGGCTATTAGAAATATGCATCTGCATACTTACCAACATTTCATTCCAGGTCCCGGAGACACATTTAACCCCGTCCATGGACTTCCCCAGGCCTGCTCAGTGACCAGGCGGTCCTACCCAGACCATGCTTGAGTTTCCCACCTAAACCCACTGTCAGGGCCCTGATCTGAACCCATGACATGTGTTGCATCTGGCAGTAGCTCCCCTTACTGTGCCACCTAGGATGCTGGACAGCTCTCTGCCTGATTCCTTGAACAACCTTTCTGTCTATCTTGTTTCTGATGAACTTTGAACTCTTTGCTCCTCCCATGAACTTCCGTTAAGCCATGCCTTTATATTTCCTGTTTGCCATATTATTGTGCTCTCCAGGCCAAAATCTTGCACCTTTTGCTGCCCACATCTTCTTCACCACTCGTTCCTGTCCTTTGGCTTGACTACACTTCCACTTGATCCCAACCTGCAACCTCCTGTTTCCAATCTCTGGCTTGTTTACTGACTACACATCTGCTTGCTCTCTACATGGTACATCTGCTACCGGATTTTGGCTTACCTCCTGGTGGGGCAATCCTGAGGACATCGACCTGGTGCTAGCATGCAGCGAAACCAATCTCCACCATCAGGAGTTCTGGTGAAGACCTGTTAGTGCCTAGACCCCACACCTTGGGTGAGCTTGCGTTCACTTGATCCCAACCTGCAACCACTTGTTCCTGACCTTTGGATAGTTTACTAACTACGCTTCTGCTCGATCTCTACATGTACATCTGCTACCGGACGTTGGCTTGCTCACCTCCTGGTAGGGCAATCCTGAGGATCACAAAACCTATTTCCATCTCCAGGAGCTTTGATGAGGACTGGTTAGTGCTTAGACCCCACGGCTTGGGTGAGCCCCTGTCACACGCCAGGGGGATCTGCTTGTGCATTATCCTGCTGGTTTCTGTGTTTTTAACTTTTCCTGTTTGCCAGATTATTGTGCTCTCCAGCCAATATCTTGCGCCTTATGCTCCTGTTGCTGCCCACATCTTCTTTACCACTCGTTGCTGACCTTTGGCTTGTTCCTTGACTACACTTCCACTTGATCCCAACCTGCAACCTCCTGTTTCTGATCTCTGGCTTGTTTACTGACTATACTTCTGCTCTCTACATGGTACATCTGCTACCGAATGTCCGCTTACTCACCTCCTGGTGGGACAATCCTGAGGACATCGACCTGGTGATAGCATGCAGCGAAACCCATCTCCACCATCAGGAGCTCTGGTGAAGACCTGTTAGTGCCTAGACCCCACACCACAGGTGAGCTTGCGTTCACTTGATCCCAACCTGCAACCACTTGTTCCTGACCTTTGGATAGTTTACTAACTACGCTTCTGCTTGATCTCTACATGTACATCTGCTACCGGACGTTGGCTTGCTCACCTTCTGGTAGGGCAATCCTGAGGATCACAAAACCTATTTCCATCTCCAGGAGCTCTGATGAAGACTGGTTAGTGCTTAGACCCCACAGCTCGGGTGAGCCCATGTCACACGGTAGGGGGACCTGCTTGTGCATTATCCTGCTGGTTTCTGTGTTTACCTTTTCACTGCTATAGCTACTGAACTCTGAGGCCCCTTTCACACGGGCGCTCCGATCAGGTCCGCCTTTCCGTTTTTCAGGCAGACCTGATTGTACGCTCCATTCACTTCTATAGAGCGGCGGATGTAAGCGGTGACATGTCCGCTGACATCCGTCAATATCGGATCCGATCCTGTCCGTGAAATCTAGATGGATGGAAACTATATTTTTCATCCGTCTGGAGGATCGGATCAGATGAAAACGGACAGGCGGTCCGTTTTCATCCGATCTCCCATAGATGACAAATATGCATAAATATTCACCCAGTATCGAAGTATAATAATTAATACAGATCATACATAAAGGTTCCAAATAAAGTGCTTGAGTTAAAATAATCCTGTGTCTGTGTTTATTTCAATTAACACCTTTGTGGAAACCGTCACCAGCCACACTACCTGCTCACCTCCAGTAATTGACCTAGAAATAAAATAGATTAAACAGCGTCTTGCCCTTTAATAAGGGCTTTAAATCTCCAGATATACAGACAGTTCTCTCCACCCTGGATAGACCTTGAGATTCCTCTTACACCAGCCAGCTCTTCATTGTTAAGTTTCACTTAAATAAAAAGTAAAGACCATCATCGTGTAAACCAACACAAACTTTATTGGCCCTAAAACCTATAAAACCTATGGGTTTAGCGTGATGATGTCATGTAGCTCCACCCCAATGTATTTTGTCATGCCCCTAGTGACCTAGTCAATACACCATAGCCCCCTTAAGAGCTAGCTGAAGCATCACATCAACAAAAGTAAACCTTGTGCTTCTGGCTTCTGGGTTTAGTGTGATAACGTCATGTAGCTCCATCCCCAGTGTGTTTCGTCATGCCATTTGTGACTTAATGATGGGAAAGCTTTCCTTTAACAGACCAAGCTGTCCAGCAAAACTGTCAGTTAGAGGGTTGAGACAGACTATTTATCATTGACAGGGGTGCTTACAATGATCAGCTTAATCAGTTATGTAAAATCTTTATCCCAAAAGGGGAAAAAAATTGTTACCGTAACTGCTTAAAAGTGTTTGGCTTTAATTTGTTAATTAAGTCCAGCTGAATCTGCAATTCTCAATTCACAATGTTACGGTCCAAAGGTGTCTCTGTTGCTCCTCTATTTGGATTGGAGACACCCTAAGACAGGAAGTGATTTACTGGCCGAATCACCAAGTGAAAATAAAGGGAAAAACAACCTGAAAAAATAAAACTAATTTAAAAAGAAAAAAAAAATTAGGAAAAAAGGAAAATGAATAAAAGCAGAGCTCCACCCAAAAAGGGAAGTTCCACTTGTTTGCATCCTCCCCCCTACTCCTATTTAATAATTGGCACTTTTTGAGGTGTGGTTTGACAGGTACCCGCTCCCACTTCCGGTTGGATTGCCGCGGCTTCCTCCTTCCCCCTGCATCCTTATGGGGCACATCACAGGTCCCAGAATTCTGACGGACCATTCACAAAGCGCAGCGTTGCTTGAGCGTGCGCAGTGGGAATCCAGCTGTGAAGCCACAAGTTATGATGCCAGCTCCTGGACTCAAAGCCAATTGAAGAATCAACTCTGGTGAGGACAGTGCTGCATCCCTGGACAGGTAAGTGTCCTTATAATAAAAGTCAGCAGCTACAGTATTTGTTACTGCTGACTGCTAATTTTTTGGGGGAGAGACCAGAGCTCCTCTCTAAAATAAATTAAAAAAGGCAAAATAATACAAAAAAATATACAAAAGAAAACTAATGTAAAATATAAAAAAAATTAAAAAAATAATAAAAGAAAGAGAAAACCAATTAGGAAACGAATGTAAAAATACATAAATTGTTACATAGTTACAACGTTAGTCTGGTTGAAAAAAGACACAAATCTGTCTAGTTCAACCAATAGTAGGAAAAAAAAATATGCAATCCTATATGCACAATCCTCTACCCACAGTTGATCCAGAGGAAGGCAAAAAACCCCAATAAAGCATGATCTAATTTGCTCCAGCAGGGGAAAAAAGATTCCTTCCTGATCCCCCGAGAGGCAATCGGGTGTTCCCTGGATCAACTTTACCTATAAATATTAGTATCCAGTTATATTATGTGGATCAAGGAAAGCACCCAGGCCTTTCCTAAAACAATCTACTGAGCTGGCTAGAACCAACTCTGGAGGGAGTCTATTCCACATTTTCATTGCTCTTACTGTGAAGAAACCTTTCCGTATTTGGAGATGAAATCTCTTTTCCTCTAGACGTAAAGAGTGCTCCCTTGTCCTCTATGATGACCTGAAAGTGAATAGCTCAACACCAAGTTCATTATATGGGCCATTTATGTATTTACAGTATGCATGTTGATCATAACCCCCCAATAGAGAATAAATTCAGTTCAGCTAATCGTTCCTCATTCCGCATAAATAAAAAATAAAAAACTAATTTAAAAATATATATAAAAAAGAAAACTTTTGAAAAAAAAATAAGAAAAATAATTTAACAAAGAAAAAAAAAAAGCAAACTATTTAAAACAAATAAAAAAAAATTTAGGGGGAACTAATTTAAATCAGAGAAAGGGGGGTAAACTAATGAGCAAAACCACATATAAATTAATAATACTAAAGGTAAAAAAAAAAAGGAGAAGCCGCCAACATATAAAAGTGTTCCCACACAGCAAAAATAGAATTAAAAATATAAATTATGTGGCGCTAACTAACCTGACTAATGTAAATCAGTGAATCTTCAATAATTATAAGAAATAAATAATAAAATGTGCAAATCCAATCACCTGGCGGTGATAACAATAAGTAATCAAAGGCAACAGTGAAGCCTAATAATAATGTGAAAAATTTTGCAAATAAATCAACACAATATAGTTACAATATAGAACAAAATAAATCTTCAAAGTGCAAACAATAACATAGGTGACCAAATAAGTGAGTGTCCAGAAAAAGTCCACTAATAAATTGCTGTAGGTGAACAAATAAATCCCAAACAGTGATGTGATGCAATATCCAATTAAATAAATGTGTACAGTGTCTTCAAAACAGTTCATATGTAAAAAAAAGTGCAAAATGCAAAGAACAATCGATGTACAGAAAAAGGACGATCAATGTCCACTTCATCCAATCCCCATCCGCAGTGCGCCACCTGTTCCCCCAGCCTCTCACCTCTAGCAGCGGCCCCTACGGGCCAAGTTGAAAAAACGATCGACCTTCTGATATTCAGCATCGAAGGTGTCTGCTGAATATCAGAAGGTCGATCGTTTTGTGGAAGTCAGCGTCTCTGGTTGATCTGAGCCCAGCTTGGCCCGTAGGGACTTTTTCTGGACACTCACTTATTTGGTCACCTATGTTATTGTTTGCACTTTGAAGATTTATTTTGTTCTATATTGTAACTATAGTGTGCTGATTTATTTTCGAAATTTTGCACATTATTATTAGGCTTCACTATTGCCTTTGATTACTTATTGTTATCACTGCCAGGTTTATTGGATTTGTACATTTATTATTTATTTCTTATAATTATTGAAGATTCACTGATTTGCATTAGTCAGGTTAGTTAGCGCCACATAATTTATATTTTTAATTCTAATTTAAATAAGAAAAACATATAAAAAAAATAAAAAAAAAAAAATAAGAAAACGAATTTAAGAAAAAAAAAATTAAGAAAACTAATGTAAAAATAAACAAAGAAAACAAATTTTAAATAATGGAAAAAATCTGTAAAAAAAGAAACAAATTTAATAATTGGGATGCTGCATTATATTCCATTTTCATTTTCAGGTTTATTACCACTTTAATTTGCAGCCTTGTGGTTCCTCTTTAGCATTCTTCTATGTTGTGTTGGGAGCTCAGACTGGACATGCAGTATCTCTACCATTCATAGAATAGAGATAACAGGAGTCTCCCAGGCCCAGGGATAAGGTGTAAGTGACAAGGCCGGAGTTTCTCATGTGAACGCACACAGGGCGCTCTACACAAGCAACACTAATCACTCACTTGTCACAGCCCTGACCTTCCAGTAGAGACAAGCCTGACAACATATGGTGAGAGGTACAAAGAAATCCACGTGGTGTGCGCCGCGCATTCTAGGAAGGCTTCACCTGGCTCCCATCTGCCGGCTTCACCTGGATGGACACAGATGACGAGAACTCTACAGAATGGAACCCTCGTCAGGAAAATAGTTCTTTGCACTCCATATTTTTGCCCTGAGATCGTTGAAATTCTTCTTCTGTTGAAAAAAGAAAAGTTATAGATTTTTTCACACCTGGTTATAGGTAAATGCAAGTACAGTAATAGCTTTTTCACACGGGGGGTGCCCTCTTAAGAGTGATCTGCAGTGGGTTGCTTTTCAGAGGGCATTTGACAGGTGGTGAGGAGGCAATATGTCTCTTCCTCATGGCTTGATTTAACCCTGTAATCGACGTTGCGCGTGATTGTGGAACGGTTTCAGTGCAGCCCCATAGATCTGCATTAGTCGCATTCGGAGGCAGCAATGCTCACTGAAAGCGACATGCTGTTTCATTTTGGCTGTGTGAAGTGCAGCAATGCGGCTACAGCCCTGCAAACCAGGGGGTGGTAAAGCCATGGATCAACCACCTGGTTTTACTGACCCCCCCCTCCCAATATTGCATGTGTCAATAAATCCTAAGAAATCTGTAAGGATACATTTGGATATGCGCCTAATCTGCTCCTCCTCTGAAAAGCGATTCACGTTCGGATCACTTTTCAGAGGTGATTGACAAGCAGGGAGGAGGTGATGTGACCCCATTTTTGCTGAACAAATGCACCACGACAGCATGCATTGTGGTGCTTCTACATTCTCTTGAATGAGCCACGGTCAACAGGCTTGCTGCCCGACAATCATAATAGGTTGGATAGCTTTTGCTATGGCTGCATGTGAACCCCACCCCCCCGCTCACAGTTCTCCCCCATAACGCTTTTCTGAGACAATTGACATTGCCTCCTCACCGCCTTTTTTAACAAAATTTTTCCGAACAATTGCACCTAAACCATGTACATTGCACACAATTGCGTTGTTTCCCCACTTGCTTGAATGTAATAGTTGTTAGGTTATTATTAGTTCATTATTATTTCAGATTTCTGAATTTCCGAATTTACAAATATATATATATATATATATAAATAAAAAAGAAACTAAATTTAAAAAGAAAAGAAAACAAAGCAGTCACCTCATCTAATGATTGGTAAGCTGCGATACATTACATTTTTGGTTTTGGGTTTATCACTGCTTTAAGGTTTGCTGTATTCCATTGCTGTCTTTTCTGTCCATAAATTCCTGGATAGTCGTTAACCGGTTCTAGCTTTACTACCCCACATGACTAAACTCCCTACTATGTGAGTACATTGCGTCCTCTACATAGTCATATATTACCGATCTCTTGCCAAGTCAGGTTATCAGTCCCAACAGCCGGTATGTGGACCTTTTACAAGTCTTTACACCTTTCCTAAACATGTGAATTGTAGCAGGTGAAGGCAGCTTATCGCTGTCATTTCCTGTACCCTGAACAAAGGACTTTTATACCCAGCCAACCCTCCTTGTATTATACAAACTCTTACCCCGAGCTTGGCACGAGTCATCTATTATTTTTTTTTTTTACAAACTTCGTTATGAAAAATGAGAGCAAGTGTTAATGATTAGAAGGAACTTCTGGGTAACTAGCGGTGACTAATTTAGTGATAACGAATTGTCTTCAAACCTTTACAAATATTTTTATTTGTTTTGGCCTTTGTTTGATCCGTGATCCTTCCTGATAGCGGCAAAGAGATAAAACCAACAAGAGCGCACCGATCGACTGCAATAAAGTTATTATAATCAGCTAAAATCCAATAGAAATAATATGCTGAATGTAGCACTATACAGTGCCTTGAAGAAGTATTCATACCCCTTGAAATTTTCCACATTTTGTCATGTTACAACCAAAAACATAAATGTATTTTATTGGGATTTTATGTGATAGACCAACACAAAGTGGCACATAATTGTGAAGTGGAAGGAAAATGATAAATGTTTTTCAACATTTTTTACAAATAAATATGTGAAAAGTGTGGGGTGCATTTGTATGGCGCCCCCCTGAGTCAATACTTTGTAGAACCTCCTTTCTCTGCAATTACAGCTGCAAGTCTTTTTGGGGATGTCTCTACCAGCTTTGCACATCTAGAGAGTGACATTTTTGCCCATTCTTCTTTGCAAAATAGCTCAAGCTCTGTCAGATTGGATGGAGAGCGTCTGACTAGCAATTTTCAAGTCTAGCTACAGATTCTCAATTAGATTTAGGTCCTTTCACACGGGACGGATCCGAGATGATCCGCCCCGTGAACATCCGCTTGCTCAGCGGGGATCGCTCCGTGGATCCCTGCTGGGCAGGCAGATGACAGGTCCATCGCTGCACACTGTGCAGCGACGGACCTGTCACAGTGCTGCTCTCCCCTATGGGGGATCGGATGACGACGGACCGTAAAGTCCGTCATCACCCGATCCGATAACGGATGGAAAAGTAGATTTTTCCTCCATTACGCTTTTTCGGATCGGAGCGGGTCGGATGTCAGCAGACATGTCACCGCTGACATCCGACGCTCCATAGAGGTCTATAGAGGGTCCGCTCAGGTCCGCCTAAAAAACTGACAGACGGACCTGAACGGATCGTTCGTCTGAAAGAGGCCTAAATCATTCAATTGTAGCTCTGGCTGTATGTTTAGGGTCATTGTTCTGCTGGTGACCCTCCATGCCAGTCTTAAGGCTTTTGCAGACTCAGGTTTTTTCTCTAAGATTGCCCTGTATTTGGCTCCATCCCTTGTCCCATCAACTCTGACCAGCTTCCCTGTCCCTGCTGAAAAAAAGCATCCCCACAACATGATGCTGCCACCACCATGTTTCACAGTGGGGATGGTGTGTTCAGGGTGATGTGCAGTGTTAGTTTTCCATCACACATAGCGTTTTGCTTTTAGGCCAAAAAGTTCAGATTTGGTCTCATCTGACCAGAGCACCTTCTTCCACATGTTTGTTGTGTCCCCCACATGGCTTCTCACAAACTGCAAACAGGACTTCTTATGGCTTTCTTTCAACAATGGCTTTCTTGTTGCCACTCTTCCATAAAGGCCAGATTTGTGGAATGCATGACTTAGGCTGGGTTCACACATGTGCGGTGCGAATTCCAGCTCCGTTTTCTCTGCGAAGAGAAAAAAACAGCTGTTTAGCGGTTCCTCTCCGTTGTAGGTGCGGATCAGTGAGCAGGGAGAGGGGGGAGGTGTAGTGAGGAGAAGGAGAGAATTCGTGTTCAGAACGGAATGCATCTGCGAATCAGATGTGTCCCCATAGAAGATAATGTGCCTGTAATTCGCACCGCAATGCCCAGAAAACGCACACATTTTTTGGGCAATGCGCAGTGTGAATGCAACGCACATATGTGAACCAGATGCATTCAGATGAATGTATTTTAAAATGTCCTGCGAATTGGATGCTGTGTAAGGCGCATCTAATTCGCATAGGTGTGAACGAGGCCTAATAGTTGTCCTGTGGACAGATTCTCCCACCTGAGCTGTGGATCTCTGCAGCTCCTCCAGAGTTTGCCATGGGCCTCTTGGCTCTTCTCTGATGAATGCTCTCCTTGCCCGGCCTGTCAGTTTAGGTGGACGGCCATGTCTTGGCAGGTTTGCAGTTGTGTCATACTCTTTCCATTTTCAGATGATGGATTGAACAGAGCTTGGGATATTTTTTTTTTATAACCTAACCCTGCTTTAGGCCAGCTTCACACTATAACATGCAGCGGCTCACAGCAGGAGTCCGATGCGTCTTCATTCACAGTTTCAGGTCCAATTTCAGCCCGAATTTTTGGCTGAATTCAGACCTGAAAGGACGCACAGGGCTCCTGTGAAAAATCGCACCAGAGCTGCTGCGAAGATGTGTGAACTGGCTTCATAGACAGCCAGTCACAATCTCCTGCCATGCAAATTGGATGCGGAGAAAACCTGCATCCAATTTGCATAGGCGTGAACCCAGCCTTAAACTTCTCCATAACTTTATCCCTGACCTGTCTGGTGTGTTCCTTGGCCTTCATGATGTTGTTTGTTCACTAAGGTTCTCTAAAAAAAACTCTGAGGGCTTCACAAAATTTATACTGAGATTAAAGTACACAAAGGTGGACTCTATTTACCAATTAGGTGACTTCTGTAGGCAATTGGCCCCACTAGATTTTAGTTAGGGCTATCAGAGTAAAGGGGGCTGAATACAAATGCACGCAACACTTTTTTTTTAACCATTGTTGTCCAGCTTTAGGGCTTGTGGCTTGTTCACATGAGCTTTAAATCTGTAAAACGGTTTGTTTTTGGATCGCTCTTCAGAGAGCATTAAGCAGGTAGTGAGGAGGAGATGTATGGCCTCCTCACTGCCTGCTTTTACCCCTTGAACCCTGCACTAGTGCACCACGACTGTATGCTTCGCACACGGTTTGCGGGGTGCTTGTAGAGCAGCCCTATTCACTTGAATGGGTCGGTTTCCGCAGGCTCTACATCAACAGAAAGCAACTGGGGGTGTAATTGCAAACAAAGCATTGCGGCTGTGGTATACGTACACCCCCAGCTAAAGGAGTAGCAGTTGGGGGGGAAGGAAGGCAGTAAAATCATGGCTCAAGCACAGGGTTTTACTGCCCCCCCCCCCAACTTCACGTGCACCGGGGGCAGTAAAAACAAGACGGTTGAGCCACCCCGCGACTGCCCATCTGAACACTAACATACAGCTGCTCATGGCTGTACACGTGTCACGTCAAAATTTAAACAGCATGCCGCTTTCAGCAGGTGGTGCCGTCCCCCGATCATGACTAATACAGTTCTTTGGGGCTGTGCCGCAACTGCGTGCAATGCATGCGATTTTGGTGCCTTAGTACAGTAATTATAGGGTTAAATATGTCGCCTGCTTGCTGCCTGTCAAACGACTCTGAAAAGTGATCTGAACGTGGGTCGGTTTTCAAAGGAGTGACAGTCCCTGCTACACATGTGAACAAGCCCAATAGTGTTTTTTGTCTGTTTTTATAAAAATTATTATTATTTTGTGTTGTTAATTTTTTTCATATTATATAAGTCTATGTCCTTTCTATTTTGTTAATGATGCTTTGGGTCATCCATCAATTATCCCTATTAGGGGCACCATGCAACTGTGTTAGCTACAACTGAAGGGTGGACTATTATTGACCTTTAATGACCCTATATACCTGTTTGGATGCTATATACACACTCTAGCCCTGTTTTCTTTTAAAAGTATAAAAATGTACTCACAATGATAATGAAAGAACAGCACTTATCTGTAGAGGGGCTTAAACAGCATTCAGGGATGCTGGGAAAATAATAATAATAATTATTATAATATTATTATTATTATTAATAACAATAGTAATTATCATAACAATAATTTTTTTATAAATTAGTGACAATAATATTTTATCATATTTTATACATTGTTGTTATTATTAGTAGCAGTGTTTATTTATTATTAGTATTTAGATATGTTTAAAGTTTTTATGGATTTTCATATCTTAATATCTTTCCATTTCTTAACTACTTGCTGACCTGCCTATCGTAAAAATACGTCATTTGTTTGACGTTAAATACTGGGGTTCTGGCAGCAAGCTCACATTAAAGAGGGATGTTTACATTCCTTGTAATAGGAATAAAAGTGATCACATTTTTTTTAAAGGGAAAGTGTAAGAATAAAAAATAAAAAGTAAAATAAATAAGATTTTTTTTTTTTTAAAGCGCCCCATCCCGCCGTGCTCGTATGCAGAAGCAAACGCATACAAAAGTCGCGCCCACATATGTAAATGGTGTTCAAACTACACATGTGAGATATCGCCACAATTGTTACAGCAAGAAAGACACATAGCGGAGGAAAGTTAAAAAAAAAATTCCAGGAAATTCTTTAGGTATGTAAACAGTAAAAAAGGGAGGACAGACCATATTGGCCCCATAAGGAATGAGGAAGGACATCTGGTTACAAAGGATGGGGAGATGGCGAAGGTATTGAATTTATTCTTCTCCTCAGTCTTCACGAGTGAATCGGGGGGCTTCAGTAACCAAAACTGCAGTGTTCATCCTCATGACACATCACAGGAAGCACCTCCATGGTTAACCGAGGACAGAATTGAAATCAAACTTGGCAAACTTAAGATTAATAAATCACTGGGACCAGATGGCTTGCACCCGAGGGTACTTAGGGAACTCAATTAATTGCCAGACCATTGTTCTTAATTTTTACAGACAGTCTACTGCCTAGAATGGTACCAGCTGATTGGAGAAAAGCCAAAGTAGCACCAATATTTAAAAAGGGCCCAAAATACATCCCTGGGAATTACAGACCAGTAAGCCTAACATCAATAGTATGTAAACTCTTGGAGGGGATGATAAGAGACTATATACAAGATTTTAGTAATAAGAACGATATCATTAGCAGTAATCAGCATGGATTCATGAAGAATTGTTCTTGCCAAACCAATCTACTAACCTTCTATGAGGAGGTGAGTTGCCATCTAGATAAAGGAAGGCCCGTAGACGTGGTGTATCTGGATTTTGCAAAAGCATTTGACACAGTTCCCCATAAACGTTTACTGTACAAAATAAGGTCCGTTGGCATGGACCATAGGGTGTACATGGATTGAAAACTGGGTACAAGGCAGAGTTCAGAGGGTGGTGATAAATAGGGAGTACTCAGAATGGTCAGGGGTGGGTAGTGGGGTTCCCCAGGGTTCTGTGCTGGGACCAATCCTATTTATTTTGTTCATAAATGACCTGGAGGATGGGGTAAATGTTTCAATCTCTGTATTTGCGGACGATACTAAGCTAAGCAGGGAAATAACTTCTCTGCAGGATGTGGAAACCTTGCAAATAGATCTGAACAAATTAATGGAGTGGGCGACTACATGGCAGATGAGGTTCAATGTAGAAAAATGTAAAATAATGCATTTGGGTGGCAAAAATATGAATGCAATCTATACACTGGGGGGAGAACCTCTGGGGGAATCTCGGATGGAAAAGGACCTGGAGGTCCTGATAGATGATAGGCTCAGCAATGGCATGCAATGCCAAGCTGCTGCTAACAAAGCAAACAGAATATTGGCATGCATTAAAAATGGGATCGCCTCCAGAGATAAAACGATAATTCTCCCACTCTACAAGACTCTGGTCCGGCCGCACCTAGAGTATGCTGTCCAGTTCTGGGCACCAGACCTCAGAAGGATGTACTGGAAATGGAGCGAGTACAAAGAAGGGCAACAAAGCTAATAAAGGGTCTGGAGGATCTTAGTTATAAGGAAAGGTTGAGAGCACTGAACTTATTCTCTCTGGAGAAGAGACGCTTGAGAGGGGATATGATTTCAATTTACAAATACTGTACTGGTGACCCCACAATAGGGATAAAACTTTTTCGCATAAGAGAGTTTAACAAGACACGTGGCCACTCATTAAAATTAGAAGAAAAGAGGTTTAACCTTAAACTGCCTAGAGGGTTCTTTACTGTAAGAGCGGCAAGGATGTGGAATTCCCTTTCACAGGCGGTGGTCTCAGCGGGGAGCATCGATAGTTTCAAGAAACTATTAGATAAACACCTGAACGACCGCAACATACAGGGATATATAATGTAATACCGACATATAATCACCCACATAGGTTGGACTTGATGGATTTGTGTCTTTTTTCAACCTCACCTACTATGTATGTAAATGAGAACTGGTAACCTGTAGACATTTTTAAACGTCGCCTATGGAGATTTTTAAGGGTTATGCCCTGTACACACGGTCGGATTTTCCAACGGAAAAATTGCGATCGGATTGTGTTGTCGGAAATTCTGATTGTGTGGGGGCTCCATCGGTCTTTTTCCGCTGGAATTTCCGACACACAAAGTTTGAGAGCAGGATATAACATTTTCCGACAACAAAATCCGATCGATTAAATTTCGATCGTGTGTACACAAATCCGCCGCACAAAGTGCCACGCATGCTCAGAGTGCCACGCATGCTCAAATTAAGAGACGAAAGCTATTGGCTACTGCCCCGTTTATAGTCCCGACGTGTTTTACGTCACCGCGTTCAGAACTATTGGATTTTTCGACAACTTTGTGCGACCGTGTGTATGCAAGACAAGTTTGAGCCAACATCCGTCGGAACAAATCCATGGATTTTGTTGTCGGAATGTCCGGTCAATGTCCGATCGTGTGTACAGGGCATAAAAGTTTGTCACCGTTCCATGAGCGGGCGCAATTTTGAAGCATGACATGTTGGGTAAAAATGCGCAAATACAGTGTGACATAAAGTATTGCAACGACCGCCATTTTATTCTCTAGGGTGTCTGAAAAAAAATATATAATGTTTGGGGGTTCTAAGTAATTTTCTAGCAAAAAAACCTGATTTTAACTTGTAAACAACAAGTTTGAAAAATACGCCTCGTCCTTAAGTGGTTAAAGCGCCCCATCCCTCCGTGCTTGCGCGCAGAAGCAAACGCATATGTAAGTCACGCAAGCATATGGAAATTGTATTCAAAACACACATGTGACGTATCACCGTGATCGTTAGAGTGAGAGCAATAATTTTAGCCCTAGACCTTCTCTACAACTTTAAACAAGTACCCTATAAAAATGTTTAAAATGTTGCCTATGAAGTACCATAGTTTGTTGCCATTCCATGAGCGTGCGCAATTTTAAAGCATAACATGTAAGGAATCTATTTACTTGTCGTAATATCTTTCACATTATACAAACAATATGGGGTAAATATTGTGTTTAGTTTCTTTATAATTCATTAGAGCGGAGTTCCACCCAAGAATGGAACTTCTGCTTTAAGTGTTTGTGACCCCCTGACATGCCACCTTTGGCATGTCATTTTTTTTTGGGGGGAGGTTTTAGAGGCACCCAGCTCCCTCTTTCTCCCTTGGTGCCAGAAAGAAGATCACCTCTCCCCCCTCCCTCCCTGCAATCTTCTGGGACACGTCACAAGTCCCAGAAGATTGTCCGGCCATTCACAGCCCGCAACGTGGCTCGCGCATGCGCAGTGCGCACCCGGTTGTGAAGCCACAGCCGGGCGCCCACAGTTAGAATGCCGGCGCCGCCGAGAGAAGGGGGAGAGGAGCGGTGCTTCGTACGCCCGCATCGCTGGACCATGGGGGACAGTGAGTGTCTGATTATTAAAAGTCAGCAGCTCCACTTTTTGTAGCTGCTGACTTTTAAATGTGTGGAACTCCGCTTTAACCACTTACGGACCGCCCGCCGCAGTTTTACGTCAGCTGTTTGAAGGAGGATACCGTTGTTATGGCAGCAGCTAGCTGCCATAACTCCGGTATCCCCTTCTTCAGTGGGCAGTCCGCTACAAGATAAAAGTGGTCTCTGCGGCGAATTCGCCGCAGAGACCACCAAGCAAAAAAAGAACATTTCTCAAAACAACATCTCAACAGCCTTAAACCGCCCTCGGGAACTTTTCACAATAGTCGCGCAGACTATGAACCCTACCTTTTTAGAGCCCCCAGCATACGAAACTCAAGAATTCTGTAATGAGTTATCAGATTTTTTCATCGACAAAATCGACAACATTCGGGAAACAATTCAACAGAAAAAAACAACCAACCTCATTCAACTAAAGCAGAGAAAATTGAGTACTGTCCCTGATACTTTTTTTATTTGCATTAACATACAATTTTTCAGGACAAGCTTTCGGGGTATGTCCCCTTCTTCAAGGTCCAAGCAGTATTTGTAAATTTGTGAATCAGTACTGCTTGGACCTTGAAGAAGGGGACATACCCCGAAAGCTTGTCCTGAAAAATTGTATTTTAGTGCAAATAAAAAAAGTATCACAGACAGTACTCAATTTTCTCTGTCACACTTGCACTAATACGGCTACAATCAAATCAAGTAAAGCAATAAGAGGAAATCGACACGAACATGACACAAGCACCGACCTTCTCGCTGATCCCAATCACCACTGACACCACCAAAAACATCATCAGAAGCCTCCGAGACAGCACATCACCAAACGACATCATCCCCACAAAACTCCTGAAAGAATGTTCCAACATTCTGGCTCCTACTATAACACATTTCATAAATCAATCGTTCAAAGAAGGGATTGTTCCAATCGCCCTCAAGCAAGGCATCATCAAACCCCTCCTAAAGAAACCAAACCTCGACCCTAAAGATCCTAACTACCACAGACCAGTTACAAGCCTCAACTCCATCTCCAAGATTATGGAAAAAGCAGTAGTACAACAGCTACAACGCCACTTGGACACACACAAATTCTTGGACCCACTGCAATCAGGCTTCCACCCAGGCCATGGCACAGAAACGGCACTTCTCAAAATATGGGACGACGCCCTCGAAGCAGCAGATAACGGAGAATCATGTCTCCTGGTACTGTTGGACCTCAGTGCAGCGTTCGACACAGTGGACCACAATACCCTACTCATCCGCCTCACAGAAGTAGCTGGAGTCTCAGATTCAGATCTACCATGGTTCGCATCCTTCCTACAAAATCGGTCACAGACTGTGAAACTAGGAGCCTTCACCTCTGAAACTCGGGCAATTTCTTGTGGAGTTCCTCAAGGTTCACCCTTATCACCAGTGCTCTTCAACATCTACATCCGTCCACTCCTCCAAATCATTAGAAAATCGGACCTCTGCTTCCACACATATGCTGACGACACCCAACTCTACTTTCGCATCACAGATTAAAAAGACCACTACCAGTGACTAGAAAAATGCCTCACATTGATAGACGACTGGATGACCACGGGTTCCCTCAAAATCAACGGATCCAAAACAGAGCTTCTTCTCCACGCAAACCGTAATACAAAAACTAAGAACCCTCTGGACACCACCCACCATCCTTGGACAGACCATCTCCCTTAGCATCAAAGCCAAAAGTCTTGGAGTCATCTTTGACTCAGAAAAGACGATGGATGCATAAATAGGATCGGTAGTCAGTGGATCTCACCATCTCCTTCGCCTGCTACGTAGACTCATCCCCTTCATTCCAGAATAAGACAAAGCAGCAGTAGTTGGAACAATCATCAATTCCCAGCTCGACTAGGCGAACTCCCTCTACATAGGACTACCTAAATTCCAGATTGCACGCCTACAAGTCATCCAAAACACTGCAGCAAGACTGGTAACAGGAAAAAACCCTGGGAATCCATCTCCCCATTCCTGAGAAGCCTACATTGGCTAACCGTAAAAGACCGGGTCACGTTCAAGACCCTGTGCCTCACCCATAAATGCACTCACGGAAACGCTCCACAATACCTATGCGAGAAAATAAAACACTACACACCTAAGCGCAGTCTTCGATCAACTAACCAAAACCTCCTCCTCATTCCCAAGTCCCGCTACAAATCAAAGGGAGAACGAAGATTCGCAGTCCAAGGACCACAGTTATGCGTCCACAGGACGCTCTACCTGCCAACAACCGCATGAAAGAAAATCATCGGACCTTCAGAAAAAAACTCAAGACCCATCTCTTCTAAGAAACAGGACTAACAGCACGGATCAAGCGCCTTGAGGCGATTCAGTTCGCATTTGCAGCGCTATACAAATCTTTCATTCATTCATTCCTTCATTCAAGATCACTTTTATCGGCGGCGGGAGAGGGGCCCCCCCTCCCGCCGCAATCCGGGCCCTCTGCAGCTTATCCGGAGCCGTCGGCAGCGGAGGAGGCGATCGCGTCCTGTCGCTAGCTGGGTATGGAGACGAGTGAGGGGAAGATGGCCCCCACCCGTCTCCATGCAATTGCTGGGTGGAAGCGACGTTAAAACGTCACTTCCTTCCACAGCTCTTAAGGGGCCATTTTTTTAAAATAATTTTGTTAAATGACAATTTTTTTTTTATTATTGCATATTAGTCTAAATATGAGATTTGAGGTCTTTTTTTTACCTCAGATCTCATATTTAGGAGGTCCTGTCATGCTTTTTTCTATTACAAGGGATATTTACATTCCTTATAATAGGAATAAAAGTGACAATTTTTTTTTTCAAAAAACAGTGTAAAAATAAAAAATAAAAGGTAAAATAAATAAGAAAAAAAATATATTTTTCAAACATGCCCCATCCCGACGAGCTTGCGTGCAGAAGCGAACGCATACGTGAGTAGCGCCCGCATATGAAAACAGTGTTCAAACCACACATGTGAGTTATTGCCGCGATCGGTAGAGCGAGATCAATAATTCTAGCCCTAGACCTCCTCTGTAACTTAAAACATGCAACCTGTAGATTTTTTTAAACGTCTCCTATGGAGATTTTTAAGGGTAAAAGTTTGTCGCCATTCCACGAGCGGGCGCAATTTTGAAGCGTGACATGTTGGTATCAATTTACTCGGCGTAACATTATCTTTCACAATATAAAAAAAAATTGGGCTAACTTTACTGTTGTTTTATTTTTTAATTCAAAAAAAGTGTATTTTTTCCAAAAAAAGTGCGCTTGTAAGACCGCTGCGCAAATACGGTGTGACAGAAAGTATTGCAACAACCGCCATTTTATTCTCTAGGGTGTTAGAAAAAAATGTATAATGTTTGGGGGTTCTAAGTAATTTTCTAGCAAAAAAAAATGTTTTTAACTTGTAAACAACAAATCTCAGAAAGAGGCTCGGTCCTTAAGTGGTTAAAGTGTATTCTTAAAAAATAATTGTGTTTGAAAGACCGCTGTGCAAATACAGTGTGACACAAAATATTACAATCGCCATTTTATTCTCTAGGGTCTCTGCTAAAACAAATATATATATATATATATATATATATATATAAATATATATACATACATATATATATATATATATATATATATATATATATATATATATATATATATATATATATATATATATATATATATATATATACATATACATAATTGTGTTTGAAAGACCGCTGCGCAAATACAGTGTGACATAAAATATTACAATCACCATTTTATTCTCTAGGGTCTCTGCTAAAACAAATATATATATATATAAACGTTTAAATCAGTATTTTTTGCTAGACAATTACTTAGAACCCCCAAATGTTATATATATATATATATACATATATATATACATATATATATATATATACATATATATATGTATATATATACATATACATATATATATATATATATATATATATATATATATATATATATATATATATATATATATATATATATATATGTGTGTGTGTGTATATATATATATATAAAACATTTGGGGGTCCTAAGTAATTTTCTAGCAAAAAATACTGATTTAAACGTTTAAACAAAAAGTTCCAGAAAAGGCCTGGTCTTATATGCTTAAAGCATTAAGTCACCTTTTTGGGCAGAATTTCACTTTTCATAATGAATAGAATCCTTTTGTAACAAGGTCAGCTGCTAAAATCCTTCCAGTGTCTTACTGGTTTCTCCGTCCACAATCTATATAACAGGAAGTGATGAAGCTTTCTAAGAAATACAGCAAGGGCTAAGGTAAGGCCTTGTTCTCAAAATCAAAAAAGCTTTTATTTTTTGCAACACAGGCACATTAATGGTATATTGGTTAAATTGCTGCATTCGTTTTCTTTTTTAGGCCTTCTTGCTTCTATTTTTATCTGGTGATCCAACCAGTAAGTCTGTTGTTTTCAGAAGCACTAGCTCTCCAGCAGAATGTATCAGTTTACATGGATGTGGCAAACCACCTAAAACTGGCAGTGGTGATGAAAATGATTAGCTTTTATTTATTTATGAAAAACCTTTATCCCAAAAGAAAAAAAAACCAGTTTGCTGTAACTGACCTTAATAAAAAAATTATATATATAATATATAATTTATATTTAAAAAAAACTCATATAGCCTTTTAATGAGAAATACAATAATTACAATAGCCCGACGCATGTGTTCCCTGAAGATATACTATGATTGCTCTGTAAAGATACACTTCAGCAGAAAGGCCAAAATGCTTTCCAGTGATTGGAGTAATCACTGCCAAGCTGTGCAGACAGTCCTTGCTTCTGTGCTCCCTGTTATATGTCTACATTACCCTGCAGTTATCATTCCCAGGACTTGTAATTACTTCTCAAGAAGTCTCAGCTCTGACACATATCTGAGGTCTGACAGCATTTTCAGCGATGTGAATGCACCTGCTATATCCAACTCTGGTGCGTGTAATGTGACACTATTAGAGCTGCAGATAGGACAGAATGCAGATTTTATTTATGGCAGTTGCCTCTGGTCTACCTTTCCCCTCTTACCAACTTCAGCACCTAGTAAGACTGCTAGTATGAGCCTGATTCAGAATTTCAGCTGGACTGCAAATGATATTGAAAATGTATTACATTTCTATATTACATTTCTATAAAACAATCTCTGTTGGGCCTACTTCCTCACTAAGTATGATGGGAAATACACGATGAATTATTGTATCATGCTTGGACCTTGCTTTTATAGGGTTTTTTTTACCTTCCTCTAGATTAGCAGTAGGTACTGTATAGGGTTTTGTATATGATGGTTTTCTGCTTATGTTTTTTTTTATAGGACTTGTGTCATCTTGCACCCTAACTGTGTAACTATGTAGGGATTATAAAATATAAAAGATGCAACTGCATTTTATAGATAGATAGATAAATAGATAGATAGATCTATATATATATATAGATATATATCTATATACAGTGGCTTGCGAAAGTATTCGGCCCCCTTGAACTTTTCAACCTTTTGCCACATTTCAGGCTTCAAACATAAAGATATAAAATTTTAATTTTTTGTGAAGAATCACCAACAAGTGGGACACAATTGTGAAGTGGAACGAAATCTATTGGATATTTTAAACTTTTTTAGCAATTAAAAAACTGAAAAGTGGTGCGTGCAAAATTATTCGGCCCCTTTACTTTCAGTGCAGAAAACTCACTCCAGAAGTTCAGCGAGGATCTCTGAATGATCCAATGTTGTCCTAAATGACTGATGGTGATAAATAGAATCCACCTGTGTGTAATCAAGTCTCTGTATAAATGCACCTGCTCTGTGATAGTCTCAGGGTTCTGTTGAAAGCGCAGAGAGCATCATGAAGACCAAGGAACACACCAGGCAGGTCCGTAATACTGTTGTGGAGAAGTTTAAAGCCAGATTTGGATACAAAAAGATTTCCCAAGCTTTAAACATCCCAAGGAGCACTGTGCAAGCGATCATTTTGAAATGGAAGGAGTATCAGACCACTGCAAATCTACCAAGACCTGGCTGTCCCTCTAAACTTTCAGCTCAGACAAGGAGAAGACTGATCAGAGATGCAGCCAAGAGGCCCATGATCACTCTGGATGAACTGCAGAGAACTACAGCTGAGGTGGGAGAGTCTGTCCATAGGACAGCAATCAGTCGTACACTGCACAAATCTGCCCTTTATGGAAGAGTGGCAAGAAGAAAGCCATTTCTCAAAGATATCCATTAAAAGTCTCGTCTAAAGTTTGCCACAAGCCACCTGGGAGACACACCAAACATGTGGAAGAAGGTGCTCTGGTCCGATGAAACCAAAATCAAACTTTTTGGCCACAATGCAAAACGATATGTTTGGCGTAAAAGCAACACAGCTCACCACACTCAACACACCATCTCCACTGTCAAACATGGTGGTGGCAGCATTATGGTTTGGGCCTGCTTTTCTTCAGCAGGGACAGGGAAGATGGTTAAAATTGAGGGGAAGATGGTTGCAGCCAAATACAGGACCATTCTGGATGAAAACCTGTTGGAGTCTGCAAAAGACCTGAAACTGGGACGGAGATTTATCTTCCAACAAGACAATGATCCCAAACATACAGCAAAATCTACAAAGGAATGGTTCACAAATAAACGTATCCAGGTGTTAGAATGGCCAAGTCAAAGTCCAGACCTGAATCCAATCGAGAATCTGTGGAAAGAGCTGAAAACTGCTGTTCACAAACGCTCTCCATCCAACCTCACTGAGCTCGAGCTGTTTTGCAAGGAAGAATGGGCAAGAATTTCAGTCTCTCGATGTGCAAAACTGATAGAGACATACCCCACGCGACTTGCAGCTGTAATCGCAGCAAAAGGTGGCTCTACAAAGTATTAACGCAAAGGGGCCGAATAATTTTGCACACCCCACTTTTCATTTTTTTTATTAGTTAAAAAAGTTTCAAAAATCCAAAAGATTTCGTTCCACTTCACAATTGTGTCCCACTTGTTGGTGATTCTTCACAAAAAATAAAAATTTTATATCTTTATGTTTGAAGCCTGAAATGTGGTAAAAGGTTGAAAAGTTCAAGGGGGCCGAATACTTTCGCAAGCCACTGTATCTACATAGATATATAGATATATATCTATCTATAGATAGATATTTATATAGATATATCTATCTATATAGATCTCTCTATCTATCTATCTATCTATCTATCTATCTATCTATCTATCTATCTATCTATCTATCTATCTATCTATCTATCTATCTATCCATCTATAGATAGATAGATAGATAGATAGATAGATAGATAGATAGATAGATAGATAGATAGATAGATAGATAGATAGATATAGATATATCTATATCTATCTATCTATATATATAGATATATGGATATATCTATATCTATATATCTATATATCTATATATCTATATATATATATGGATATATCTATATCTATATATCTATATATAAATATATGGATATATCTATATCTATATATCTATATCTATATATATGGATATATCTATATATATACAGAGGGGATGGAAAGTATTCAGACCCCCTTAAATTTTTCACTCTTTGTTATATTGCAGCCATTTGCTAAAATCATTTAAGTTCATTTTTTTTCCTCATTAATGTACACACAGGACCGCATATTGACAAAAGAACACAGAATTGTTGACATTTATTTATTAGATTTATTAAAAAAAAAAAACCTGAAATATCACATGGTCCTAAGTATTCAGACCCTTTGCTCAGCATTTAGTAGAAATGCCCTTTTGATCTAATACAGCCATGAGTCTTTTTGGGAAAGATGCAACAAGTTTTTCACACCTGGATTTGGGGATCCTCTGCCATTCCTCCTTGCAGATCCTCTTCAGTTCTGTCAGGTTGGATGGTAAACGTTGGTGGACAGCCATTTTTAGGTCTCTCCAGAGATGCTCAATTGGGTTTAAGTCAGGGCTCTGGCTGGGCCATTCAAGAACAGTCACAGAGTTGTTGTGAAGCCACTCCTTCGTTATTTTAGCTGTGTGCTTAGGGTCCTTGTCTTGTTGGAAGGTAAATCTTCAGCCCAGTCTGAGGTCCTGAGCACTCTGGAGAAGGTTTTCATCCAGGATATCCCTGTACTTGGCCGCATTCATCTTTCCCTTGATTGCAACCAGTCGTCCTGTCCCTGCAGCTGAAAAACACCGACACAGCATGATGCTGCCACCACCATGCTTCACTGTTGGGACTGTATTGGACAGGTGATGAGCAGTGCCTGGTTTTTTCCACACATACCGCTTAGAATTAAGGCCAAAAAGTTCTATCTTGGTCACATCAGACCAGAGAATCTTATTTCTCACCATCTTGGAGTCCTTCAGGTGTTTTTTTTAGCAAACTCAATGTGGGCTTTCATGTGTCTTGCACCGAGGAGAGGATCCATCGGGCCACTCTGCCATAAAGCCCCAACTGGTGGAGGGCTGCAGTGATGGTTGACTTTCTACAACTTTCTTCCATCTCCCGACTGCATCTCTGGAGCTCAGCCACAGTGATCTTTGGGTTCTTCTTTACCTTTCTCACCAAGGCTCTTCTCCCCCGATAGCTCAGTTTGGCTGGACGGCCAGCTCTAGGAAGGGTTCTGGTCGTCCCAAACATCTTCCATTTAAGGATTATGGAGGCCACTATTCTCTTAGGAATCTTAAGTGCAGCAGAAATTTTTTGTAACCTTGGCCAGATCTGTGCCTTGCCACAATTCTGTCTCTGAGCTATACAGGCAGTTCCTTTGACCTCATGATTCTCATTTGCTCTGACATGCACTGTGAGGTCTTATATAGACAGGTGTGTGGTTTTCCTAATCAAGTCCAATCAGTATAATCAAACACAGCTGGACTCAATCGAAGGTGTAGAACCATCTCAAGGATGATCAGAAGAAATGGACAGCACCTGAGTTAAATATATGAGTGTCACAGCAAAGGGTCTGAATACTTAGGACCATGTGATATTTCAGTTTTTCTTTTTTAATAAATCTGCAAAAATGTCAACAATTCTGTGTTTTTCTGTCAATATGGGGTGCTGTGTGTACATTAATGAGGAAAAAAATGAACTTAAATGAATTTAGCAAATGGCTGTAATATAACAAAGAGTGAAAAATTTAAGGGGGTCTGAATACTTTCCGCCCCCACTGTGTATATATATATATATATATATATATATATCAACTGAGCCAGCATAGTTGGCCGAATGTTTCCTTAAAAAGTTATGGAGAACACAGCATGCAAGTATAATATGGTTCAGTTTATACTCCACCATATGGATGGGTGTCAGAAATAGGCGGAACCGGCTGGCCAGGATTCCAAATGTGTTCTCCACCACTCTTCAGGCTCTGGCCAGCTGGTAATTAAAAACCCTCTGTTCCGGGGTGAGGGTCCTCATTGGGAATGGCCGCATCAGGTGGTCCCCCAGCGCAAACGCTTCATCAGCAACGAACACAAATGGGAGTCCTACCACATTGTCCTCTGGAGCTGGTAAGTCCAAGCTGCCATTCTGGAGACGCCTGTAAAACTCAGTCTGGGCGATGACTCCACCATCGGACATCCGGCCATTCTTCCCCACGTCCACATACAGGAAGTCGTAATTAGCCGACACCACCGCCAACATCACTATACTATTGAACCCCTTATAGTTGAAATAGTATGCCCCCGAGTTGGGTGGTGGGACGATGTGGACGTGTTTCCCATCAATTGCCCCTCCGCAGTTAGGAAAGTCCCACCGCTCGGCAAAGTGGGAGGCTACAGTCTGCCATTCCTGTGGCGTGGAAGGAAACTGTTGAGGAAAAAACAATAAACATTACTATTTTTGATCAGAAACATGGCAAGCAGATTAGACACAAACATTATGGGGCAACCTCCAGATAGCATTTATTAAGGGGAATTTAACAACGCCAAAGTATAAGGTACACCTATCATATTCCCCCTCCCCCCCCCCTCTCATGGGCCATTTCTAACATTATAGGGGGTGTGTGGAAATCTGAGACAGGTAACCCTCTTCACTTCATTGAGAGATGAATGCCTAAATAATGGGTATTACTTGGAACAGCCCCTCCTTAGTTACATTATTGGCAGACCACTGGACAGGTAAGAAGTGTCATAATACCAAGATAGAAATACACACTGTACACATTTGAGGACATTTGGACATTCTGCTATTACCTGTCAAGATAATAATAGGATACAAAAACTTGAAACAGTACCATTTGAAAGTATACAGGCAGGCCCTTGCACTACATGCTTTGGGGAATTCATCCATAAATCAGAGCACAAAAGAGATGGGTATAGTGTGTATGGGTTTGGCAAAGTCAGCAGATAGATGATTGAGGATAGAGAATTGGGATCAGCTGACTTAGCAGTTGGGGGAGGGAGGGTTACTAAAAATTATTTGGGGACACCACCAAAAAAAAGCCTCTGGCACTCTGCCGGAATTTAAAGCAAAAATAACATTTCCAAACATTTTAGGGGGTGTTTGGGGTAAAGCACTACTATGGAGCAGAAAAAATACATTGTTAAGGGACTACATGAGGTGAATATAGGGCCAGGAGACACCATGCTGGGGAGGTTATTGAAGGGCAAATATGTATGAAGGACCTAAAATAATAATTACATAAAAATCCAGCATGCATGAGAACAAAGGGGACATTCACAGCATATTACAATCATGGTAATTAGGGAATGAGGAAAGAAATACAATATATTATCAAACATTCAATACAATAAAATGTGATATTAAAGGATAAAAATCTTACCTTCATAAACTCCTTCTGCAGGACCTGGATGATGGCAGAACAGGTCTCCGGGATAATGATCCCCAGAGCCTGGGGGGAGATGCCTGTCGAGAACTTGAGGTCCTGCAGGCTTCTCCCTGTCACCAAGTACCGCAGGGTAGCGACCAACCTCTGCTCCGGAGTGATGGCTTGCCTCATGCAGGTATCCTGCCTGCTAATATAAGAGGTCAACGAAGCCAACAGACGGTGAAACA
Source organism: Lithobates septentrionalis (assembly GCA_037952835.1). Lineage (NCBI taxonomy): Eukaryota > Metazoa > Chordata > Amphibia > Anura > Ranidae > Lithobates > Lithobates septentrionalis. The sequence goes on from JBBDGP010000459.1 coordinate 5,581,361, forward strand.
CGGGGTCCGTCATCTTGAGAAAGTTCCTGAAATAATCAGGATTATTCTCACGGATCTCACGGAGCAAAGGCATATGACAGAACTGGTGACGCTGAAGCAACCAATTCTTGGTCCATGAACTCCTCCCCACCCTGTTCATGGACTTGACTTGTGTCAAGGTCAGGACCCCAACACCAAGCCCCCGCACAGCATGAACTCTACGAGCAGTACGCATACTAAACATGGCTAGAAAACGGTCGGCTGCTCAGAACGAAGTAACAGAACGCACTGAAGAACAGCAAGGCCTGTGAAGAGCGACCTGAAAAACAGTAACGAACGAACAAGAATACAATGACTAATTAAAGTCATACGGAACTTGCTGCACGCACTGAAGAGCAGATACAAACCCACAAGCACAAACTGAATGGCAGAAAACGATCTGAAAGCCACGAGTTTGAAAAAGCGCGAATCGTCTCTCACCAAACTTTTACTAACATGAGATTAACAAAAGGAGCCCAAAGGGTGCCGCGCTTGGTTCTGAACCGGCCTTTTCTAGTCTCGTCGTACGTGGTGTACGTGACCGCGTGGTTGGCGATCGGAAATTCCGACAACTTTGTGCGACCGTGTGTAGACAAAACAAGTTTGAGCCAACATCCGTCGGAAAAAATCCTAGGATTTTGTTGTCGGAATGTCCGAACAAAGTCCGACCATGTGTACGCCCCATTACTGTAATGCAGAGGGACATTGCTCCAAATCAGGGACAGTCCCTCGAAATCAGGGACAGTTGGGAGCTATGACCAGGGGGTGGGAGCAGAAAAAAGTAAAAGCCTGGGAATACAGGGGGAGCTGAAGAGAGACTGGCCTGGTGATAGCGGATGTATGTGCAAGAGCTATGTAGAGCCACATGGTCCTGTAATGGACTGGGGTAAAGCCGAGAAGCCGCAACTGACGCTGAGATGCCAGGTATCCTGTGAGAGGCAGACTAATGTAGACCTGTTTGCTGCAGGATTGTGGAGGTGATCATCACAGTCGCATCTTCAAAGAACTAAGGGGCCCCAGAGTTGGACGTTGCTTGCTTCGTCCTACTATACACAAGACCAGGGGGGAGGGTTCCTGACCCACCTAATGCTGCTCTGTTGCAAACATTTATTGTCACATAAGTTCTTTCAAGTTGAAGGACAATCTTCAGCATATGCCTTTGCAAGTGGCCCTTTGAGAGTTGCTGTCTGCCATTCCTTATTGCTTCTCAAAAACTGCCTGCAGGTTACCTGGCTGAGTTACCCCTACTGGGCAGAATTCTGTAGCTACTTTTAACCTAAGCCACCTAAAGAAGGAGTTTGCCGCCCAAGTTCAACGTTCTTACGGGACATACGTCTTACAAACCTTCTTCCCCCCACCCCCTTAAAGTAACTTTTCCAATGCAAATCACTTGCTGCCAAAAAGGGAATTATTCTGTTTCTTTACATCTTTAAGGGACAGCACCTTTCACTGCACGCCAACTTAAAGAGGAACTGCAGTTTGCCACTCTGAAGCTTCCCTCCAACCACTTTGCATATTATTTTATATATACTGTGATTCTGTACTTGCCAAATATTCTGCAGAAATCTCCCTCCACTGAGTCTGGCTGCAGACATTTTAACTGTGGGCAGCTGAAGCTGCTGTCTGTTTACTTCCTGGATTTACGCAGACACACAGAGGTACACCTCCAGCTCTGCAGCTCTCAATGGCCCTCTTATGACTCACCCCTCTCCCTTCCTGGCAAACTCTCACGAGAGTGAGAGAGAGAGCTGTGCATGATGTCATAAGCCTAGGCTAATGACCAGACAAGAAACAGGAAGTGGGCTGTATAAGGTATTTATTGGCAGGAAGAAAAAGTTTTACTATCCAAAGTTAAAACGACAAGGGCAGTGTCAGGAAAGGGTCCGTCCGCTGGTAAGATCTATAATTTGGCGTGCAGTACTGAGGTCCACCAGCAGGTGTCTCCTAGCAGTTTGGAACTGTCAGGGGAGCCTTTCCCTGCTGGTGTTATGTCATTGTTGGGCCGCAGTACTGGCGTCCACCAGCGGATGGATCCTAGCAGTGTGGAGCAGACATTTCCTCTCCTTGTGCCCTGACCTTGCTTGCCTGTTACCCAATCCTGAGCCTGCATCCGACCCTGTTCCAGAGCTTATCCCGACCCAGTTCCACCTGCGTTCCTGTTACCTTTACCTTACCCTACAGCCCGATCCATCCCCTCCCTGTGCTGTTGGTTCCCTGTTCCTCATCTAATGATCTCCCTGTGTATGACCTTGGCCTGGGTAGCGTTGATGTTTCCAGAATATCCCTTGTTCACCTACTTATCTGCTGTATATGACCCTGGCCTGGCTTACGTCTGAGATTCTGGTATTGCCCCTTTGCTGTATATACTATTTGTTCTTTGTGGGGTTTTGTTTGGTTGGTTGTGCACTGTTTGTATTTACTTATTTATCACCTATCTTAATAAACATCATTATTATTCATCTTACATGCATTTCTGGTTCTCTCTGTGCAGTCCACACAGTCTGGTACACTAATTCTCTGACAGGCAGAAGATTTAATAGATGGAAAGATGAAAAAATGACTGAAGTTCCGCTTTAAGGGCCCCAACTAAGCCGGCGGAAGAACCAACCTGACAGCTTATTTGTGCGTACGAGATTTGACAAAATTCCTAGTGCTTAAAACATAGACCCTTCTGACTGAGGGCCTACAATGGAGTTAGACTTATTCACTTGATATTTTCTTTTATCTCACTTGGGGAGTATCTCTCAGTCTGAGGGCTATTGTTTATATCGTCAGTCCTGCAGGACGGGTGGGCATGCCTTAAAGAGGTATTGCAATGTATTGCATTGTTCTTGTGCCGAAAAGTACTGTGTATCATTAACTTCTGTCTACTGTTGAAACGCTACTGTACACTTTTTTGATTTCAGAACATACATACTCATTTTCTTTATAACAGTATGTGAGTATTTTCCTTGTGTGCCAGCTGGCCAGGGTATTTTGGTGGTGTTAGCAGGGGTGGAGCTTTGTCTAGTGCACAGTGACGAACAGAGGACCCAAACATACTAGTGGCTCCTGCGGGGGCAGCGCTACACATATAAAGAGTAAGGTGGTATGTAAGCAGGGCCGTTTTTAAGGCAGGGCAAAAGGGGCAGCTGCCCTGGGCCCTGTCATTGTTGTGGGGCCCAAAGCAGCTGACTCATACTTGCCAACTATCCTGGTTTAAAATCCCTTGTCCCTTGAGGTTTTAGTCCTGTGCTGTGTCCCAATATCTCAGTGTGAAGTGCTGCTACTAATGCTGCCAAGCTCTGCCCTATTGTTGTGTACAGATTACTCACCTGCAGACCCTGTGTTTACATGTAAATTACCGGCATTCGTATGTAAATAGCGACGCCCGGCGGCATTGATATGTATATCATGCCCCCCTGAGGTCATATCCACAGTAATCTCTAGCAACCAATCAACCAGCAGAAATCATGTGCTGTAACCTCTAGCAACTAATCAGTGAGCCGTAATGTGTGCTGCAACCTCTAGCAACCAGTCAGTGAGCGGTAATGATACACTGTAACCTCTGGCAACCAATCGCAATAGCTGCCTGATCTGATTCAGTAAACTGATTTTGAGTCTAGCTGCTATTTATTGGATGTCTCAGAGCAGGTGGAGAGCAAAACTGCATGAGGTGGGAGCCCAAGAAAAGTTTTGCCCAGGGTCCAATCAATATTAAAGATGGCCCTGTATGTAAGAGACAATAAACTAGTTAAATAATAGGCACCTATTTGAGGAAAGCAGACTACTTTCTGCAGTTGTCCTCAGGACCCCACGAAAGGGTTCCCAAGGACTGCAGATTGGGCACCAAAGATCTAGAGGCATCTAAGTGCCTGCAAGCTCCTATTCTTATTCTGTTTCTAGAGGACGCTACCTGAGACAAGTTCTTCACCTTACTTCTTGACCCCGGTACGCGGATATGAATTGAGACTACCGTGTCCCAGCTTCCTCTGCACAAGCCATCAACCTGAATTAACCTGTGTGTTGACAATGGAATCACATTCCTCTGTTGCGTTTTGTTCCACCTGTCACTTTGATTAACATTCTCTATGTCTCTTGTTTGTATTTGATTTAATTAAATCTCTGATAATAATTTTCCAAGCCAAGTCATAATTCCTGCCGGCTGAGATGCCTGTGATAAAAAAAAAATTAAATGAAAAAAAAAACTATACTTAGCTGTATTAGCTTTATGCAAATATGAAGATGAAGGTTTATTAGCTGGCGGCCTCCTTTACATAATAGAAGGAGTATTGTTTAGAACATCCGTTTCGCTCGCGATCCATCCGTGTCAGCCCGACGTTTCAGCCGGGCGAGAATGATATTGTGCAAAATTAATTTTCTAAAAGTGTTATTGCCGTATTAAGCTCATGCAAATGCAATGTGTTAAAGGTATTTGAGAATTAAATTTGACAGCCAAATAAATTAGACAGGGGAGATATTTCAAGGGAAAAATAAGCTGACAAGGAATGAGGCTGAGGTAAGCATTCAAGAAAACAGCTGACGGGTAAAAACTTGTTTGAGTTCAGAGTGCACAGAGAACTAGTCAGCAATGCGCAGTTTAAAGCCCAATTGAACATACAGTTTATGTACCGAAGAGGTCTTGTGTCCTGTGTGGAAGCAGCGGTCTCTATACAGTGGTCTGACATGCCACCAATGAGTCAGAGCCAAAGCTCTTCAATCAGCATGGAGCATGAGCTTTACTGATTGTAGCTTTATGTCTGACTCCGCAGCGGCATGATGGACATCTGCAGAGAGACCACTGCTTTCGCACAGAGAGCAAGGGTCCTTCTCCACAGCATGCTGGCAGGGGACAGGCATTACTACTGAGGTAGTGACTGCAAAATGGATTGTAAGGCACTGAACGCCTTTTGTTTTCATGCACCTGGAATGTATTTATCTGGTGTAAAAATGAAGGTTCTTTGGATTTTAAGTTATTATAATAGTACAACCTTGTTCCTTTAGGGGTAATCAGAGACAGATCAAGGCAGAATGAGACTCTAGCAACTTTAACCTCACATCCCTTCAATTTACAGTGCCTTGAAAACGTATTCATACCCCTTGAAATTTTCCACATTTTGTCATGTTGCAACCAAAAACGTAAATGTATTTTATTGGGATTTTATGTGATAGACCAACACAACGTGGCACATAATTGTGAAGTGGAAGGAAAATGATAAATGGTTTTCAATTTTTTTTACAAATAAATATCTGAAAAGTTTGGCGTGCATTTGTATTCAGCCCCCTTTACTCTGATACCCCTAACTAAAATCTAGTGGAACCAATTGCCTTCAGAAGTCACCTAATTATTAACTAGAGTCCACCTGTGCATAATTTAATTGTAATATAAATACAGCTGTTCTGTGAAGCCCTCAGAGGTTTGTTAGAGAACCTTAGTGAACAAACAGCATCCTAAGACTCGGTTCACACAGGGGTGGCACGACTTGCAGGTCGCCTCACCGAGGCGACCTGCACACGACTGCGATGGCAACTTGCAAAACGACTTCTGTATAGAAGTCTATGCAAGTCGCCCCAAGTCGCACCCAAAGTAGTACAGGAACCTTTTTCTAAGTCAGAGCGACTTGCGTCGCTCCTATTAGAACGGTTCCATTGTACAGAATGGGAGGCGAATTGTCAGGCGACTAGGTCGCCTGACAAGTCACCCCTGTGTGAACCGAGTCTCAAGGCCAAGGAACACACCAGACAGGTCAGGGATAAAGTTGTGGAGAAGTTTAAAGCAGAGATAGGTTATAAAAAAATAATCCCAAGCTTTGAACATCTCACGGAGCACTGATCAATCCACCACCCGAAAATGGAAAGAGTATGGCACAACTGCAAACCTACCAAGACATGGCCGTCCACCTAAACTGAGAGGCCGGGCAAGGAGAGCATTAATCACAGAAGCAGCCAAGAGGCCCATGGTAACGCTGGAGGAGCTGCAGAGATCCACAGCTCAGGTGGGAGAATCTGTCCACAGGATAACTATTATGCCCCGTACACACGAGCCGAAATTCCGCCAGCAAAAGTCCGATGAGAGCTTTTGGTCCGAAAATGAGACCGTGTGTATGCCCCATCGGACTTTTGCTGGCGGAATTCCAGCCAGCAAAAGATTGAGAGCATGTTCTCAATTTTTCGGTCGGGAAAAGTTCAGATCGGAAATTCCGATTGTCTGTACCAATTCCGATGCGCAAAATTCCTACGTATGCTCGGAAACAATTCGACACATGCTCGGAAGCATTGAACTTAATTTTTCCAGCCCATCGTAGTGTTGTACTTCACTGCGCTCTTGACGGTCGAAAGTTCAGCAAACTTTTGTGAGACCGTGTGTATGCAAGCCAAGCTTGAGCGGAATTCCGTCGGAAAAACCATCCAAGATTTTTCCGATGGAAATTCCGCTCGTGTGTACACGGCATCAGTCGTACACTCCACAAATCTGGCCTTTATGGAAGAGTGGCAAGAAGAAAGCCATTGTTGAAAGAAAGCCATAAGAAGTCCTGTTTGCATTTATGCTCACTCCTATCCTCCATCTGGGCACTCTCCCCCAGGGACTGGCTGAGACAACATAAATATTCAGATATTTGTTGATTTGCTTCATCCATCCCACTACTTTCCAGAACTATCCAGAAGGCAAGGGGAAGCAGTCAAACCCATGGCCAGTGAAACTTAGAGCAGACCAGAGCAATCACACACTGCTCCATTGATTACAGGAGCCAAAAAAAAAAAAAATATATATCTAACCTGACAGCCTAGCACCTAACAAGAAGGAGGTTGCAGCAGCACAGAGATACAGCAATGGATAAAAAAAGTGCAAGGAATATTTTATTTTAAAAAAGGACAATTGCTTATGATACATAGTGCTTTAGTAAACTAAATGGTATTCAGTTTAGATTTACATCTAGTTTGGGAAAAGTAGATGCAAACTATGGGAAAACTAAGTCGCAGATGTTTAATTTTGCATTCTGTAACTTACAATTTTTTTTAATATAAATAAATAAAAATAATAAAAATAAAAAAAGCTCTGTGAAGACCCCTGATATCCATTATATAACTAGGAAGAACTAACGTTCAAAGGGAAATGACTGTGCACAATTGCAAATTCCTGATGAGATGACATCAGAGGGGCCCCTTACAGGCAGATGATATATAAATAGCATCAGTCTGTACATTTGTTTTAAAGGCCCATTAACCCTTTAACAGAAGGCCAAGTCGGCCCGCCATGATCCACAGCTGATTTGAGTTAAATATATGCATATATAGAAAGGTTCTTCTATAAAATGGGACAGTGTGTTCTCTCAAACCTGGGCTCTGGGAACACTCGTGCAAGGTGTCGCAAGGGGGACCAATCTTTTAAAAAATGATGTTGCAACGATGGTATTCTGGGTTGTACAGCTGTTCCATATGAGATGTATCAGAAGGGATGGTATATGTTCCGGGAACGGGGCCAAAATCCACGATATAACATACCATACTCTTGGAACCTAATCCTCAAACCTTCTCCAGCACCATGTTTTAAGCCTATTTATAAAGCCGTAACCTTTTTAAGGGATTTTTGGGATGTATCCAACACCTCCCACCGTTTTTACCTCGGCTAACTGCATCCTTGGCACACAACCTTAATTTCCTGCTTCTCCCCAGCGTTATAGTATATAAAAAGATGTATCGGTCTGATTTAAAGGGAAATTACAATGACAATGATTGGGGATGAGTTCCAAAATCTGAACATTTAGGGCGTTTGTCATGGACGAACATGACAGCTTTCGGTTCTCAGTGGTTGCTAAGGAAGCAGTGGGTGCTTGTACCCGCTTCATCCTTAGCAACCACTGACATCACCCGGCCATTCACCTACATGGCTGAGAAAACTGCTCTATGGTCTTGGTCACCGTGCTGCAGCTCAGTTTCAGGGTCTTAGCAATCTTCTTATAGCCTAGACCATCTTTATGTAGAGCAACAATTTTTTTTTTTCAGATTCTCAGAGAGTTCTTTGCCATGAGGTGCCATGTTGAACTTCCAGTGACCAGTATGAGAGAGTGAGAGCGATAACACCAAATGTAACACACCTGCTCCCCATTCACACCTGAGACTTTGTAACACTAACGAGTCCCATGACACTGGGGAGGGAAAATAGCTAATTGGGCCCAATTTGGACATTTTCACTTAGGGGTGTATTTACTTTTGCTGCCAGCGGTTTGGACATTAATGGCTGTGTGTTGAGTTATTTTGAGGGGACAGCAAATTTACACTGTTATACAAGCTGTACACTCACTACTTTACATTGTAGCAAAGTGTCATTTCTTCAGTGTTGTCACATGAAAAGATATAATAAAATATTTACAAAAATGTGAGGGGTGTACTCACTTTTGTGAGATACTGTGTAAATATTTATATATATATATATAGATATATATAGATATATATATATATATATATATATATATCTATATATATCTATATATATATATATATATATATATATCTATATATATCTATATATATATATATATATATATATATATAGATAGATATATAGATAGATAGATATATCTATATAGATATAGCTATCTATATCTATATATATAGCTATATATATATATATATATATATATATAGCTATATATATCTATAGATTTAGATATATATCAATAGATATATATTTGTATTATATATTGTCATATTACTAATTAAGTGAAAAAGTTGTAGCTATAATAATCATTTTAATCAGGGATTCCCTGACACTTATTATTATTATTATACAAGATTTATATAGCGCCAACAGTTTACGCAGCGCTTTACAATGTATAAGGGGTACAACACAATTACAGTACAGTTCAATACAGAAGGTACAGGAGGGCCCTGCTCGTAGAGCTTACATTCTAAAGGGAGCGGGTGGTAGTACAAAAGGTAATAGCTGCAAAGAATAATTTGATGGGGGACTTAAAAATTATTTTAAGGGTTTCTTTGCTCTAAATAGGTGGAGGAAGGCTGCTCAACAATGTAATGACTTTTTATTGTAGCTCATGCTTAATGATTACTAAATTAAATTTTTTTTCATGTTTTCTATCCACACACTAGTTGCTGTCTTCATAAATTCCTGTCAAGACCTGCCTTTTCCACGGAGTGAAGGACATGTACTTATTGCTATTGTCCTAGCAGGAAGTTTAGAGAAGCTTTCCCCGTATCCATGTGTTTTGTACAAGTTCCCTCATTCTTAGAACTATGGTATAAGTATAGATCCCTTCACACAGCGCACTGTGATGATGGACTGTGGCGTCTTGAGTTGATTATACAGTCATTATACAGTGAAAACAGCCTATTCGTTAAGGCAGTAGAAAAACTGTGATATTCCAGATGTAATAACACAATCAACTGGTGATTTCAATTTGAACTTCCAATATTTTTAGAACAGAAAGATGATCCTTGATTAGCACTCATTATGCTTTGTATGTATTTTTTTTCTGCCTTGTTACCAACTGAAAAAAGTTGCAGTTAAAAGCACTGAAAAAAAATCAAGTATTTTAAATGCATACTTACAGCATTTTTCCTTTATATGAACGTAACTGATTTTTTTATTCAATTGCAATGTGCCTTCGAACTCGGCAGCATAGTATGTCATAATATGTCCTCTGAAATGATTTACTAAGGTTGATTTACTAAAACTGGTGCAGCTCTGCATAGAAACCAATCAGCTTCCAGGTTTTATTGTCAAAGCTTGATTGAACAAGCTGAAGTTAGAAGCTGATTGGCTACCATGCACAGCTGCACCAGATGTTGCCCTCTCCTGTTTTAGTAAATCAATCCCCAAATGTCTCTTCTGTAAGGGCTCTTTCACACGGGGCAGATCAGTCATGATCCGCCCCGTGAACATCCGCTTGCTCAGCGGGGATAGCTCCGTCGATCCCCGCTGAGCAGGAAGATGACAGGTCCATCGCTGCACACTGTGCAGCGACGGACCTGTCAGAGCGCCGCTCTCCCCTATGGGGGGATCGGATGATGACGGTCCGTAGTGTCCGTCGTCATCCGATCCGAAAACGGATGGAAAAGTAGGTTTTTCCTCCGTTACACTTTTCGGATCGGAGCGGGTCGGATGTCAGTGGACATGTCACCGCTGACATCCGACGCTCCATAGGGATGAATGTATGTCCGTTTTCATCCGAAAACGGAAGGATGAAAAACGGACATACGGATCCCTCGTGTGAAAGAGGCCTAAGAGAAAACCTTCTTGCTTGCAGAAAAACAAAAAAAAACAAAACAAAAAACAAAAACAGATATAGTCACACTTTAAGCCATTAGGCTCAATTCTTTAGGTAATAAGAATCATAATTTCCTCAAATGTCCAATATGTTACTGCAATGACAACCAATGAGATCTGAAAATGTCAGTTACATGGCTGGAAATAGAGATTGGTATGAAAAAAACACATGAATTATAGCTCAATTAATTGTTTCTTATTCTACAATTTAAAAAAAGTATGGTATTAAAAAAAAAAATTAAAAAATAGAAAGCGTTAAAGCTCAACAACAGCCAAAACTACATTTTTATTTTTTATTTTTTTTTAGTTTTAGAACCTGTGTGTGGCTTTTATTGCTGCATGTATCCATGCTTAGTAGATCTGCCACAGTAACAAGGTGTGACAGGAAATTATGTGATACAGATATGGAAAAAGGTTTATTGACACCTGACTATCAGACCTATATGAACTTTTTTGACATTCCATTCTTAAAACCATGGAAATTAATCTGGAGGTACCCCCTAAATTTGAGGCTATCCTTCTGGGTAGGCTTTCCACAGGATTTTTTTTGTGTCTGTGGGAATTAGTGGCCATTTGGCCAAAAGGGAATTTGTGAGGTCATGGACTAAAGTTAGATGACAAGATCAGGCTCACACAGCATTCCAATTCATCCCAGAGGTGTTCTGTAGGGTTGAGGTCTGAATTCTGTGCAGGCCACTCGAGTTCCTCCCACAATCCTTATCAGAACATGTCTTTATGGAGCTGGCTTTGTACAGTCATGGAATGAAAATGGGCCTTCCCCAAACTAATACCACAAGGTTAGAAGTGCTCAGTTGTCTATAATGTCTTTGAATGCTGTAGGATTAACAGTACCCATCACTGGAAACACCTGAACTCTGTAATTTAGAGGGATTTCCTCTAGGGATGATAGAACATGCCTGGGTTGGATCTGCAGGCAGTTTAATGAATTATACTCAAAATTTGGAAAATCCGAACTTTGTCTTTGTACCCATTGAAGTCTATGGGAGAGGGAGGCAAATCTTTATATTTAATTTGGTCCATACCTGGGGCTACTAATCAAGTAATTGACAAACAAAAGCCATGGGTAGCTAGGTACTGCCATGGGGAACATGTACAGATGCCAAAATAGAAATGAAACAAAATTACTTTAAAACAGGGAGAGGGCCTTTTCATGCGGTTTGGAGGGCAACATTTAAAATACACAAATCCTTTAAAATATTGCTTGGGAGATCCCTTAAAGCCGTACATGGTGTTACAGAACAGCACAATTTTCACTGACGGCTTCAGTGATAGCATACTCTGGTAGCACAAATCTGTATGTGGAATTGATTTTTTTCTTAATTAACAGCAGCACTCTGTTTCATTTCAGGTAATAAGAAACAACAATTTTTCAGGTAGTTTTAGTAGTTATACATGCTTATCAAGTGGTATAAGTCTGCTTTGACCAGCAAAACATCAGCCACTACCAGCCCCCCCCCCCCCCTCCACCCACACACACAATACCCCACATCCCACTCGATTCCCACATTTTTCCCAAAAATATTTGAGTTAGTTGTTTGAAGACTTTATCCAGTGGAGGGAAACTAAATAGAACTTGTTCAAATAGGGAAAGTGTCACGTACCTTAGTTGGAGGCTGAGCTGACCAAAGGGCTTCCCTTTGTGGCTCTGGTTGGAGCACCCCTGAATGTGGTGAAGGAATTACCAGACTCAAAATAGCACAGGTGCCAGTAGCTGAGTAGCAGCTGAGACCCCTCAGGAAATGATTGTGGTTGGCAGACTGCAGAGTGGCACCCCAGAGAAGAACCTTAGGAACATAGTGTGAAGACTTGAGCAGGAGTACACTCAGAGACATGTTTAAGGCAAGCCAGGGTCATACACGCTTAGGCAGGAGGAAGCATGGTCAAGTAGTAGGCTGAGGTCAATACCAGGGAAGCAGATAGAGCGTAGTTAAGTAGCATGCCAAGGTCAGTACCAGGGAAGCAGGCAGGGCATAGTCAAAGGCAAGCCGAGGTTGGTATCTGGGTTTTACAAAGCAAGGCCAGGAGCTAGCCGGGTCAATAATGGAAGATCAGTCAGCAGGAAAAGGAACATAGGATCACAGGTCACAGGGAAGCTGAACATCCAGCAACTAGCTCACATCAGGGCCTGCTTTAAATATGCAGTTTCGCTCCATTCCCAGGATTGGGCGTGCGCGACGTGTCAGTGCATGCCAGTTACTGACCAAAGCTCGCCTGGCACATGCGCATGAGCATTAGCTGCATGATTATGAGCATTAGCTGCATGGGTGCAAGAAGTAGATGGACAAGTACAAGCATTTGTTTCCTGAGAGAAAGACAAGGCAGGTTTTAACCTGAAATAAAAATTTGAATATAGTATAGTATGCCATTGAACCGGTCACCGGGTATATTGGTCTGTCTTCCTCCTAGGGTGTGGGCATTTCCCTATACTGGATTGACATCCATTGCCCAGGCTCTAGTCCATGTTCTCCTCACTGGGTTTCATCTCCCCGCCCTTTCACAGCTCCCGGGGGTAGACTGGTGGAACTGGTGGCATTCTATTTTCATGTTTTCTTCTTTGAAGTCCTTTTGTCCTTGTGTGACTACACTCATGAAACATATCAACCTCATGTCTACTTCATAGCTAGCCGCCTATGGGGCGCCGGCAGGCCAGGATTTTCTTACCAACTACACTTTCCTGTGCTTCTCCCGAAGAAGCAAGATTCCTCTAGTGAAAGCATCGAGATCCACAGCACAGCTGTCCTAGACTATTGGCAACTATCCTCATGGTATATCTAGGCCGCATGGTAAGATTTCCTATACGAATGTAAATTTTGTAAATCTTATATTTCTGTACAATGTGTTGTTTTTAAACGTTTGTTAATAAATTGTTTATAAATTTGACTTTTTAGGTCTGAGTTGTGACTCTCTAAAAGTCCCATGTGCTATTTTGTTTTTCGTTGTGTGCCTACTATACTATTGGGGACTAAGCACTACCTCCACCCATCTCACACCAGCTCTTTCTTTTCTTGTAAATAGTATCTGAGACAGTTGGTAAAAATATGTCCTAGCTGCAGGATGGTATGTAAGCCTCAAATAAGTTTTTATTCTGCAATAACAATAACAGTAGAGCATCTAAGGCACAGTTGCCAAAAATATTTTCCAGTGGCAGGACAGCGTGTGAGCAGCTTGAATAGGCCTCAAATCTGAAGACACAACATATTTTCCATCAATAAAAATTACAGCTCTGCAGCAGAGACCCAGCCACAAACTAATTTACATTGTTGGGACATAATTCTTTCATCTTTAATAGGTCTCAATATTATAGATGCAAGGCAATAAATTAGTAACAATGGTAGACAACTGCATGCTCTTTACTAATGACAAGCGTTTGCTGCACACCCTAAAACAAGAAAGATGACACAAAGTAAAATAAAATATACCCCCTACTAAAAACAAAAACAAAAAAACAAATCATTGACCCCCCCCCTATAAAGCACAATATTTTTGTTAACAATATCACAAAATAAAATTAAATAGAGAAATAGTAAACTGAGAAATACTCCAGATAAATCACAAAAAAGCTTCAAAGGAATAGCATAGCAGCTAGCAAGCAATGACACAGTCCTAGAAAAGACGGTTTGGTCTACAGAACTATGAACACGGAAGGAGTACTATGGATGTCTAGCCCACTACACTGCAATCTGCAGTATATCACGACAAAGCAAAGTATCTCTTCCTTCATTCTCCCTACACAGATTTGTAAGATTTCCCTAACTAGCTCCAACATACTGAAAATATGGCTTCTATGCCCCCCCCCCCCCATTTTACAGTGAGGGGGTGGCTAAAAGTTTGCTTTAGATTATTGGCTCTTTGAGACTCAGCTGTCCAAGGGAGAGGGTTGTGCAGCCCATTATGGTTTTGGGCATGCAATCTTCAGCCAAAATTTTGGAGTTTGACCAAACCACAAATTTGGGGGGTTCGCCTTGAAACCAAGGTTGTCCTGAATCTGAACCTCATCCCTAGTTTCCATTGAAGTTTGACCATACAGTGTATCTCTCTGATTGGGTAAATGCCATCAGCAAAAACAAATTTATAAACTGTAGTAGAGTGGAAGAAATTGAAGCATTTCAGGTATTTATTCCTTTCTGCATTCCTTGCCCTAATATCACCGGAATTGCAAAAATAGGGACAGAAACTTTTACTTTTCCCACTCTATTAGAAAAAAATCTCTCTCTCTCTCTCAATATATATATATATATATATTGTAAAACCTTGGTTTGAGTGTAACTTGGTTTGAGAGCGTTTTGCAAGACAAGCAAAATTGTTTCATAAACTTTGACTTGATCTACAAGCGATGTCTTGATATACAAGTAGCGTCATGTCACAACTGAGTATAAAAGAGAAGAGAGGCGGCACTAAGTGTAGCAATATGGTTACATTTAATGAAGGTGCAACATTTATCGACTCACATGGTTGATGATTAAAACAGGCACATCTAAGCATGCAGGCATCCGGGGTAAAACTGTCCACATAGACTGTCCTCCGCACTGCCGTTGACGTTATTCCTTCCACACTGCACTCCATGAGCAGATCAAGCCTCGCTTTCAATTGCTCTACTGCAGGGTAGTCTTCCCGGTCATGATTGCAGACTGACAGCGGTGAGAGCCAGTGCGGTGCGGAGGACGGTCTATGTGGATAGCTTTACCCCGGATGCCTGCATACTTACATGCGCCGCTTTAAACCACTTCAGCCCCGGAAGAATTTACCCCCTTCCTGACCAGGCCATTTTTTGCGATACGGCACTGCATCGCCTTAACTGACAATTGTGCGGTCGTGCGATGCTGTACCCAAACAAAACAGAGCTTTCTTTTGGTGGTATTTGATCTTTTTTGCGCTATAAACAAAAGAAGAGCGACAATTTTGAAAAAAAAAAACACAATATCTTTTACTTTTTGCTATAATAAATATCCCAAATTTAAAAATAAATAAATAACTTTTTCCTCAGTTTAGGCCGACATGTATTCTTCTACATATTTTTGGTAAAAAAAGCGCAATAAGCGTATATTGATTGGTTTGCACAAAAGGTATAGCTTCTACAAAATAGGGGATATCCAAAAGTACGCCACAGTCTCAACTGAAGGTTGATAACCAGGAATTTACAGAAGGGGAAATCCTTCATTCCACTTTCCTGGAAAGTAGTAACTATGGATGCCAGCCTATGGGGCTGGGGAGCAGCTCTATAAGAGACCATCGTTCAAGGGAAATGGTCAGAGTCTGAGAAGACCTTGCCCATCAATATCCTAGAGATGGCAGTACGTCTGGTTCTAATAGCCTGGACGTCCAGGTTGTGGAATGCTCCTGTCCGACAATGCCACAGCAGTGGCCTATATCTATCACCAAGGAGGCACCAGAAGCCACGCAGCCCAAATGGAGTTGGACCATATTCTGTCTTGGGCAGAGAAATATGTTCCTTGCCTATCTGCAGTCTACATTCCAGGAGTGGAAGATTGGCAGGCAGATTTCTTGAGCCATCAATAGCTGTTGCCGAGAGAATGGTCTTTACATCGCAAAGGTAATTTTGGCCATATGCCAAAGATGGGGTACGCCGGACATAGATCTATTGGCGTCCAGGTTCAACAAGAAGTTGGACAACTTTGTGGCGAGAACAAGGGATCCACTTGGACTCGGAGTAGATGCGTTAGTGATCACGTGGAATCAGTTTCACTGATTTACGTATTCCCTCCAGTTCAGCTGCCACCACGGCTGCTTTACAGGATCAGGGAAGAAGGGAAGCGGGTAATCCTAGTGGCCCCGGCATGGCCCGGAAGACCCTGGTATGCAGGGATCGTGGGATTGTGAGAATGGCAGTAGGGGAGTCTTTGACTCTTCCACCTCATCCGGACCTGCTGTCGCAGGGACTGGTATTCCATCCTGCCTTACAAACACTACATTTATCGGTGTGGCTATTGAAGCCCACATTCTAAAAATCTGGGGCTTTCAGGTTTGGTAGTAACAACCCCGAATAATGCCAGAAAGCCGGCATCCAGGACCATTTATTACAGGGTCTGGAAGGCATTTGTCACTTGGTGTGAAACCAAGGATTGGTATGCTCGTAGGTATGTCATAGGAAGAATTCTGGCCTTTCTACAGATAGGAGTAGAAGCTGGCCTTGAGTACAATCAAGGGTCAAATTCCGGCCTTGACAGTGTTTTTCCAAAGGCCGCTTGCTTTGCATTCTTTAGTCCGGGCATTCATACAAGGGGTACCGTATATACTCGAGTATAAGTCGAATTTTTCAGCACATTTTTTTGTGCTGAAAGTGCCCCCCTCGACTTATACTCGAGTCAAGCACTTTTCTGCAGAAAAAAATGTCATTTTCCGAACCGACTTTGGGGCCCTGTATCTCAGGGCCACTTAATGCTAGAAACCCCAAATTTGGTATGCAAACCCAGTGGACCTAGTACTATAACATATCCAAAGCGGAAGTTCCTAGCACTAAGTGGCCCCGAGATACGGGGCCCCAAAATCGGTTCGGAAAATGTCATTCTCGTGCAGAAAAGTGCTTGACATTTTCTGAACCGATTTTGGGGCCCCATATCTCAGGGCCACTTGGTGCTAGGAACCCCAAATTTGGTGTGCAAACCCAGTGGAAATGGTACCATAACATATCCAAAGCTCAGGGCCCCAAAACTGGTTCAGAAAATGTCATTTTCTGCTGCAGAAAAGTGCTTGACATTTTCTGAACTGATATTTGGGGCCCTGTATCTCGGGGCCACTTAGTGCTAGAAACCCCAGCTTTGGAAATTTTATGGTGCTAGTTCCACTGGGTTTGCACACCAAATTTGGGGTTCTTAGTACTAAGTGGCCCAGAGATACGGTGCCCCAAATTCGGTAAACTGTGTCTATCTGCAGCAATGTCATTTTGGGACCCTTTGGGTTCAGAGACCCCAAATTTTGGCTGCAGCTAGGGGGCATCTAGGAACCCCTAACTACCGAGTTTGAAGTTCAGGGGACCTATGGCTGCAAATGGGCACAGTGATGCTGCAAATGGGCATTGTTGACCCTCTTTTCCACTTACAGTAGCTGTGCATTTCTCACCCTCGTCTTATACTCGGGTCAATAAGTTTTTCCCATTTTTTTGTGGTAAATTAGGGCCTCGACTTATACTCGGAACGACTTATACTCGAGTATATACGGTAACTCGGTTAACTCCGCCAGTTAGAATACCCTTGTGCCCATGGGATTTGAATCTGGTTTTGTTGGTGTTGCAGAGACAACCCTTTGAACCAACCTATACGGAGTTTTCCTTTGATTCTTTTGACAAGGAAATTGGTATTCCTAGTTGCAATAACCTCTGCAAGAAGAATATCAGAATTGGCTGCTTTCTCCTGTAAAGAGCCATACTTAATCATTCACAAGGATAAGGTGGTGCTGCGTCTGCACCCAGCCTTTCTGCCAAAGGTAGTGTCTGGGTTTCATCTGGATCAAAATGTTTCCTTACCTTCTTTTTTTCTTGTAGTGAGAGCAATTAAAGCCTATCTGAAAGCGACTGCTCAGATACGGAAAACTGATGTTTTGTTTGTGTTGCGGAAGGCCCTAGAAATGGTCAGGCAGCATCGAAATCTACTGTTGCTAAGTGGATTCATCAGGTGATTAGTCAGGCGTATGGCCTGAAAAGAAAGGTTCCTCCCTTTCGGATTAAAGCGCACTCTACCCGGGCAGTCAGTGCTTCATGGGCAGTGCATCACCAAGCCTCTGTGGCTCAGGTTTGCAAGGCCGCTACTTGGTCGTCAGTACATACATTCATGAGATTCTATCAAAAGGATGTAAGATGGCAGGAGGACACCCCCTTTGGGCGCAATGTGCTGCAGGCAGCAGTATAGGGTCCTCACGCCTGGCGGCGGCTATTTGCTTTATGTCTCCCTTCCCTCAGGTGGCATTGCTTTGGGACATCCCATATAGTTATTACTATTGTGCTCTGTGTCCAGCGTTGTACGATAAAGAAAATAGGATTTTTATAACAGCTTACCTGTAAAATCCTTTTCTTGGAGTACATCACGGGACACAGAGGACCCTCCCCTCTTATTGGGATATGTATATATTGCTTTGCTACAAAAACTGAGATACTCCCGGTATGGGAGGGGTTATATAGGGAGGGGCACTTCTTGTTTCCTTTTTGGATATACCAGTGTCCATTCACCTAAAGGTGGCCTATAACCCATATAGTTATTACTATGGTGCTCTGTGTCCCGTGATGTACTCCAAGAAAAGGATTTTACAGGTAAGCTGTTATAAAAATCCTATTATTGCAACACTTAAAGGCGCCTCTCTTCTCTTTTATACTGTGTAGCTCCTGCAGGATTTTGCTTCTAATCCCCTTGTGGACGCTGCCATTTGTGGATGAACATTTTATGGTTACACAACCTGGTCACATTGCTATAATATTTTTATATGGACTATAAACTAAAATATCTATGAATAAATGGTTTTGGAACAAATTATTTCTTATGGGTAAATTCGCTTTGATATACAAGTGCTTTGGATTACAAGCATGTTTCCGTAACGAATTATGCTCACAATCCAAGGTTTTACTGTAATATATATATAGATCTATATATAAATTTGTTCATTCGGAAGCATCCGAAATACGAATTTCTATGCTTCTGAATTGTATACGAAATACGAAATTTAGTTGACGAATTTCGGGTCAAAAATTCCGTTACAACGGAAACGTGACTAGTGTTTTGTTGACCAATCAGAGGTTTTCTTCTGCTGCTGAGTGAGGGTTAGGAAAATTACCTTTTTTAATATAGGAGAGGAAGACTGGTACTGGTAGTCGATGGGAGATTCAGAATCGGACAAAAAAAGAATGTTCGTTAATATTGTTTTATAATTGTCATAATAATTACGATTATTCGTTATGATGAAGTTAAAAACCCAGGAAGTCAGCACAGCACAGGGATGGTGGGAGCTCCTTATAATGAGCATAATGAGTCGACGACTGCCATATTAAGAAAGGTATTTTTTGCTTTTTAAATTCATCATAACGAACGTTCGTAATTGTTACGAAAAGTTAACAAACCTAGCGAAAATTCGTATTTCGTACAAATCCAAATTGAATTTCGGACACGAATTACGAAATACGAATTAACGGCTAATACGAAACGGAACGGAACGAAACAGATCAAATTTATTGACAGCGCAAATGTCTAATATATTAAATATGTTTTGGGACTCAATGGCTTTACAGACTTTTTCAAAAAATAAAAAATTCCACATCTGTGGGATACTTAGGTGTGAATGTAACATTTTTATGACAAACTGATTATGTGATAAAGCGATTTAGTGAATACATTTTGCAGTTTTATCTGATAGGAAGCTCTTTCTTGATATTACTGCTCTGTGCTATACAAGTCAGCTGACCCAGCCCTATGGCAAAATGTACATTACACCGGAGCCCCAGAGTTACAATGACATCAGTTCTTGCATTCCTCCAAGTGAGGGGATCCTATGTTCCCATCACACTTTCCCAGGTACGGCATCTTCTGATGCTAATCACAGCAGCTGTTCCCCCTCTGCCTTGAAGGGTTTTAAACAGCAGCTTATGCTGTGAAATGTCCCATTTTTCACATTCTCCAGATGTCAGATGAGCATGTGCGTTGGCTTGCTGTAAATTTAATTTCTTAGAGAGAGCGACATTCGCAAAACGGCAAAAGGTGTCATCAACAGAAAATCTGTCATTACGTAGCTGCTTACCAGCTGTTCTAACGCCAGAAAATGGATATATTTTAATTCTACCTCTCTTCAGTAGACACTTCAAAGAACTTTTCATTTTTGTATTCAGAGCGGTCAAAACCACTTTTCAGAGGCATTTGATAGGCAGCAAGGAAGTGATGTGATGGCCTCCTAAACTCCTGCTTTAACCTTGTAATTGCCGTACCAACATGCCACGGTTGCACGCGGTTGCGTGGTGTTTGTGGCGCTTCCTCATTTGCCTGAATACTTGAGGGGTGTGTGTCACGGGTGCAATTAATGCAAAAAGTGACAATAAAAGTGCAGAAAATAAATATTTGTATATTCACAAAAATCCACAAAAAAATCCTACTGTGTAAACTTCCTAACCGCTTATATATAATATATATTGTTATGTTCAAACGAAAATAAAATAAAATAAACACAATCCTGTGCAAAACCTGCAATTCAAAAGTGACATTTCTGTGCAAAAAAATCCAACATATATGACTGGTGTATATTGTTGCTGTGAAACTGGGTTTAGAAACATGCATATACCGTCCTTAAACTCTGATGTATAAAAAAAAGTCCAATAAAGTGACAATTTGCTCCTTCAAATTGTTCTGTGCTTCTTGGAAAACAGTGCCCCATAAGAAACGCACTCACCGCTATTATTCACCCCACAAGGAGGTATTTCACCTTCACAGTATGAGCCACTGTGCAGCCTGTGGAGTGGGAGGAAACTTCCTGTCCTGTGTTCTCCAAGTGCCTCCTTGTCTGCGATGTAAGTGGTCTCCTCACTGTTAACCTCTTAGATGTTGCCCACATGTAGAGAGGAAAGAGACTCCATAGTGTGATACCGTACAAATATCCAAAAATGTATTAATAATACTGATGGGTACACATCACATTTAATAAAAATCATTAAAAGCGAAAACAGTGTTTAAAAACAGGAAACCGGAGCGATCTGCGCTCCGCGGCTTGAAACCGGAAGTGATGCAATGACGTTGTATAGTCCCACCCTACGCGTTTCATCAATGGGACGTCATCTGGAGCGGTTCCATTGATGAAACAGAGGAAGTTAAATTTTTGGGTGGAACTCATTTCACTGTATCTTTCCAGAAAATATTAATTTGTTAAAAGTTGTTCAAATATTTTGATCTCCCCCATGGGCAGATCTATACTTATATAACTCTCACTGTAACAGAAAATATAGAGAAATCTTCCAATGGAAAACAGCTTTAACCACTTCAATACCAGGTGCTTTACCTGCTTCCTGCCCAGGCCATATTTCTGCTTTCAGCGCTGTCGCACTTTGAATGACAATTGCGCGGTCATGCAACACTGTACCCAAACCAAATGTTTATCATTTTGTTCCCACAAATAAAGATTTCTTTTGGTGGTTTTTGCTAAACAAATAAAAAAAGTATACAATTTTTTACAATTTTATTTCACTGATGGGCACTGATGAGGCTGCACTGACGTGCACTAATAAGGTGGCACTAATGGGCACTGAGGAGGTGGCACCAATGAGTTGGTACTGATAGGTGGCACTGCTGGGCACTGAAAGGCGACACTGATGGGTACTTATGGGTGGCACTGATGGGCGCTGATAGGCAGCACTGATAGGTGGCACTGATGGACACTGATAGATGGCACTGATGGGTATCACTGATAAGCAGACACTGGCAGGCATTACTGATGGGGACTGATTGGCATCATATATGGGCACTGATTGGCATCCATGGTGGTCATGGGTGGTATACCTGGTGGTCATCAGTGGTGGGCATCCCTGGTGGTCCTGGGTGGGCATCCTCGGGGGGGGGGGGGGCTGCGCTCATAATCAATCAGCCCAGACCCCCCCTGTCAGGAGAGCCGCTGATCACCTCTTCTCTACTCGTGTCTGTCAGACGCAAGAGAGGAAAAGCCGATACACTGCTCTTCCTGTTTTCATACCATGGTCAGCTGTGATTGGACATGGCTGATCACGTGGTAAAGAGTCTCTGTCAGAGACTCTTTACCGAGATCGGTGTTGCGGTGTGTCAGACTGACACGCCGCCACACCGATCGCGACTCTGCTATTATCCTGAAAGACGTCTTATGACGTCCAGTCAGGATAACGGAACCACCGCCCGATGCTATAGGCCAGGCAGGAAGTGATTAATG
The DNA here is from genome assembly GCA_037952835.1 of Lithobates septentrionalis. Classification (NCBI taxonomy): domain Eukaryota; kingdom Metazoa; phylum Chordata; class Amphibia; order Anura; family Ranidae; genus Lithobates; species Lithobates septentrionalis. The sequence goes on from JBBDGP010000459.1 coordinate 5,603,541, forward strand.
ACAACCTCAGTTTGGAGAGATTTCCTCTCACTTCCTGTAGTGCCTCTAGTACAGAAAGCGAAGGGAACCCACTGGTTCTTAGCAGAGGAGAGTGGCAAGTCCTAAGAATAACACCTACTTAAACTAAAAATAAGAGAAATATTTTTGATTTTAGATACCATTTAAAGTGCAGGGCAAGGGAAAATGTTGCAGTACAACTCCAGTACATGCATATTTCCCCATTTTTTATGCCTGCAAATACAGATAATACCTGTCAATCTGCCAGAAATAAATGCAGCTTGCTCTTAAGCCCTGTTTTGAGCTGACAGCACACAGCTTTTTTTGTGGACAGAGAAATGTCAGTCCTTCCCAGTGTTTTTTGCTAAACTACCCAACCACTCCTACTCTCTACAGCAGGGAGTCTCAAACTGGTGGGCCTCCAGCTGTTGCGGAATTACAAGTCCCATCATACCTCTGACTGTGGGAGTCATGCTTGTTATGTCAGCCTTGCAATGCCTAGGGTTGCCACCCGTAGGGATTGACTCGGACAGTATGGGTTTGGCAACTTGTGCCCGGGTTTCTGTCCTCTGGAAACCCAGGTGCAACATATATCCAGTGCCTGTCTGTGCCCCGGTTTGTCCCGTCCTCCGCCCCATAACTCTGTGTTAACTATGTGGCCGGTGGCAGCTGTGCGCCTCTCTGCTCCATATCACGGACCGTCGGGTCTCTAGTTGGTGTAGCTCCTCCTACACTTGTCTGTGTAAGAGCTCCTCACCTCATGGAGCCTCACCCTCTTCCTGCTACACCACAGCTGGGGAGACAAGATATTGAGGTCAGCGGGGAGCCCGAGACCTCCCCCGCACAACGGGAACCCAAAGGTATGATCGCAGCCACCCTCCTTTGTCAGCCCCTCTCCTCTCTGTCAGCCCCTCTCCTCTCTATCAGCCCCCTTCCTCTCTGTCAGCCCCCCTCCTCTGTCAGGCCCCCTCCTCTGACAGCCCCCTTCCTCTCTGTCAGCCCCCCTCCTCTGTCAGGCCCCCTCCTCTGTCAGGCCCCCTCCTCTGTCAGACCCCCTCCTCTGTTAGCCCCCTTCCTCTCTGTCAGCCCCTTTCCTCTCTGTCAGCCCCCCTCCTCTCTGTCAGGCCCCTTCCTCTCTGTCAGCCCCTTTCCTCTCTGTCAGCCCCTTTCCTCTCTGTCAGCCCCCCTCCTCTCTGTCAGGCCCCCTCCTCTGTCAGCCCCCTTCCTCTCTGTCAGCCCCCCTCCTCTGTCAGCTCCCTTCCTCTCTGTCAGCCCCTTTCCTCTCTGTCAGCCCCCCTCCTCTGTCAGCCCCTTTCCTGTCTGTCAGGCCCCTCCTCTCTGTCAGCCCCCCTCCTCTGTCAGCTCCCTTCCTCTCTGTCAGCCCCCCTCCTCTGTCAGGCCCCTCCTCTCTGTCAGCCCCCCTCCTCTGTCAGCCCCCTTCCTCTCTGTCAGCCCCCCTCCTCTGTCAGCTCCCTTCCTCTCTGTCAGCCCCTTTCCTCTCTGTCAGCCCCCCTCCTCTGTCAGCTCCCTTCCTCTCTGTCAGCCCCTTTCCTGTCTGTCAGGCCCCTCCTCTCTGTCAGCCCCCCTCCTCTGTCAGCTCCCTTCCTCTCTGTCAGACCCCCTCCTCTGTCAGCTCCCCTCCTCTGTCAGCCCCCCTCCTCTCTTTCAGCCCCCCTCCTCTGTCAGCCCCCCTCCTCTCTTTCAGCCCCACTCCTCTCTGTCAGCCCCCCTCCTCTCTGTCAGTCCCCTTCCTCTCTGTCAGCCCCCCTCCTCTCTGTCAGCCCACCCTCCTCTCTGCCAGCCCCCTTGCTCTCTGTAACCTCCCCTTCTCTCTGTCAGCCCCCCTCCTCTCTGTCAGCCCCCCTCTCTGTCAGCCCCCCGCTCTCTGTCAGCCCACCCTTCTCTCTGTCAGCCCCCTTCCTCTCTGTAACCCCCCCTTCTCTCTGTCAGCCCCCCTCTCTGTCAGCCTACCCCTCTCTGTCAGCCCCCCTCCTCTCTGTCAGCTCCCCCACTCTCTGTTAGCCCCCCTCCTCTCCCCTGTCCTCCCCATACTACACCAGGAGACCTCCCCCCACCCCCCAAAATTACACTGGGAGGCTCCCCACCAAACATTACACACTACATATACACTATATTGTACATTACACATGCCTGCACTATATACACTATATTGCACATTACACACACCTGCACTATATGCAATTGGCTACACCCACTGTTCACCGCTGCACGTGCTGCATTACTACTCCCCTAGGGCACACAGAGGTGTCCCAGGTATTTTACAATCTCATAGTGTATGCTACAAAAAAAATGCCAAGCCCCGCTGAAGTGTTCGGGTTTGGCTCGAAGAAAAGGTGGCAACCCTAGCAATGCGTCATGGGACTTGTAGTTCTTCAACAGCTGGAGGGACACCAGTTTAAGACCCCTGCTCTACAGTATAACGCCTAATCATTTTGTAGTCCAATATAAAAACTAGCAGTGCCCTTTGAGATAACACAGGAAGTGCACAGGACAGCTCTGAACTTTCAGACCACCAAGATCAACAGTTTTTTTTTCCCCTTATCAAACAGATATAACAAAATACTTTCAATTGTATATTTAACAGATCAAATGAGAGCAAATAAGAGTTCATTGTTAGGCTGCATTCACACCTCAGCATTTTAGAGAATGATGAATAAGGTGAATAAGTTGATGAATAAAGTGAATAACTTACCTTATTCCTCTACTGACCGATGCTCTGCATCCTCACGTACAATACAGAACCACTGGCCCTACATTGTATATCAGTCAGCTGCCATTGGTCTGGCACAGAAGAGAAGAGGCTTCAGGGGACTGGTCGTGCATTAAGCAAAAAATAAGGTAAGCATTTCACCATATTCCAATCCCCAAAGACAAAATGACCCCACTGAAAAGGTAGCTTCTTCTCCAGCCTGGACTAGACTGGACCAGCTTTAAATCAAATATAATTCAAATTGCTATGAACTCCAAAGGACCTCTTTACCTGTTCACATATTTTTTTGCAAGGGCTATAGCCTCAGTGCTTACATGTGTCCAATGGGAATACAGCCCTGTTTGGAGCCCTCAAAAGGAAAATGTGCAGCTCTCTATAGGTGGACACAGGTAGGGATGAGCCAACTGAACTTTGGCTGTTCGGGCATTTGGATGAACACCCAAACTTTTGCCTGTCTGGCCCCCTGTTTGGTGGGAGCCAAGAATCATACTGTATATAGAAGTGGTGTTTCTACCTCTTCTATATACTGTAGCTTCCTACTGCCACTTGTTCCTAAGGAAGCAGTGGGTGCTTGCCATAGGTGTGTGCAGCCTATTGCATTAGGGTGTCCACCCTTAAGCTCAATCATACATGCATGTGTATGTGTCTACATATATATATGAACCCAGCACATTGATCTCCCTGCCGACACAGTGAAAGAGAAGAGCATAAACACTTTTCTTATGGCAGAGCAGGTAAGAGGGAGATCTTTACCATGTTCCTGCTGCTACACAGAGCGATAACACTAACGCGCATGGAGTGATTAGGGTGTGCCTGGGCACACTCGGCACACCCTGTGCGCATGCCTATGGTGCTTGCATCCACCACATCCCTAGGAACCATGGACTTCACTTCTATTCCCCAGCCAAGTAAGCAAAAAGGGTGTAAATAGCAGTGGCATCACTGCCCAAATATGACCACTGACCATATTTAGGCAATGATGTCACCACTTTTCCAACCCCTTCCCTTCGTGACAGCTATATTATTATAATTTTTTTTCTTTGTTCATGTTTTTTTAATCCCCCTTAAAACTCATACTATATCCAAAGGGTCTGGTATGGATATCCTGGGGGACCTCACACTTTTTTTTTTTCCTTACGTGATGTTCCTCCTTAAAATCAATACCAGATTCAAAAGAGTGATTTACAAAAAAAATTCTACAGTTTCAATTGAAGGCAAATTACATTTACTTGCCAGCTTCTTTTAAACAAAACAAAAACAAAAAAATAGCTTACAGACCTCTGCAAAGGTACCCCCGAAATACATAGCAGACCTTTGCAGGGGTCTGTGTGCTTCTTCTTTTTTTTTTTTTCTTGACAGAAATACATCAAATGTAATTTGCCACCAATTTTAAACACATTTCTCCTTTGTAAATGTCAGTGCAATGTCAATGGGCATTTTTAATTTGACATACAGTATTTGTGTGCACTGGGGGTCAATGGATAATCCAGAATCCATGATAGCCATGGGGTAACCAGAGGCTGGAAAGCTGAAATTGACAGAGGGGACATGAGGATTCAGGTAAGTACTGTAGCAAACGAGGGCTTGAGATGTTTCTTGAACCCCAGTCACATGGTGCTTCACAAATTGGTGTTGGTGTTGATCGGGAGAGTTGTCTTCTGATTGGCCACAGCACCAGCACTCCTGGTGAATCCTAGAAGTGCTTCTCTCTAGCACAGTCGCCATCAACCCTGTCCTCAGGGCCCACTAACAGGCCAGGTTTGCAGGATAACTGAAATACATCACAGGTGATACCATTTGCTGCTCAGTGATTGCGGTATTCTAGTCTGCATCTCCCCAAGGTAATACATAAAACCTGGCCTGTTAATGGGCCCTGAGGACAGGGTTGATGACCACTGCTCTAGCACACCCTAGAGCAGTGATGGCGAACCTTGGCACCCCAGATGTTTTGGAACTACATTTCCCATGATGCTCATGCACTCTACAGTGTAGTTGAGCATCATGGGAAATGTAGTTCCAAAACATCTGGAGTGCCAAGGTTCGCCATCACTGCCCTAGAGAGAAGACCCAGCTCAGGATCTGAGTGGAGGACTGTGACATCATTAAGATGCTCAAGGGTCAGCAAACACCCCAGAGTTGGGAGTCTGTGGAGAATGTGTGTTGATGGGGCGAGCACTGTGTTAGCCTGGTGGCTATTTCAACATGTGAGTTTGTGCCCATTGATTGCCAGAGGCCATATTACTGCACTGAGCCCTACATATGGAAAGATGACGTCCTTTCACCTACCAATGACACCTGTCCACTAACTACAGAGAGACTTTTTAAAGCTACAACATTGAGAGCTGATTCTCTCTACCAGCTCTTCACACACTATACATCTTGCCATATTTAGCCCAAAGGAAATTAAGGAAGCCACTGCACATGCATCTTTAGGTCTCGCACACCATGGCTCCAGGCCATGTCACTAGGATGGTTCAGTTCTGCAGTGGCCCCCAAGATAGAGGCCCAACTGCTTTGCAGGGTGCAAGTGCCAGACCACCCCACCTACAGGATCTCCCCTCTCCCTTTACTTTATACTCTTCGCCACCCAGAGGGTTAGCTTGAAGTTTTACTCTTTGTTCCCCAAATATATTCACTGTAGTAGCAAACTATCTTCACAAAGACCAGGCATTGATGCTTAACCAGAACATCTTTTGTCTGAATAAAGACACTTGTACATACAGTTCTCAGTTGTTTCTATCAGAACACAGAATGGTGCAACATCCATAAACATGACATTAACCTCCTCCCATGCTCGCCTCCAGGATTTCTCCAGAGCTCCTCCCATCCTTTGGAACTCCCTACCCCAATCTGTCCGACTGTCCCCTAATCTATCCATCTTTAGACGATCCCTGAAAACCCTTCTCTTCAAAGAAGCCTATCCTTCTTCTAACTAACACTGTTTTACTTCCTCCATCAGCTCATCCCCCCCACAGCTTTTACCTTTTGTATCAATTGACCCTTCCTTTTTAGATTGTAAGCTCTAACGAGCAGGGCCCTCTGATTGCTCTTGTACTAAATTGTAATGTAACTATAATGTCTGCCTTTAATTTGTTAAGAGCTGCGCAAACTGTTGGCGCTATATAAAACCTGTATAATAATAATCCATTCTTCCCTTTCTCAAGTGCTGTGGTTGTGGTGCTCGTACCTTTTTGTTGTACTTGTTTCCCATAAGGACAGAAAAGGGGAAGGTGGGGTGAACAAACCCCGGGACTTTTAAGGTGTTTGTAATGTAGGATGTATAGACACTCCGAAGGTATCCATTAAAAAAATGTATTTATTACAAATAAAGCAAATAACATAACACAATAAAAAGTATCAATATCCACATCAAGTTCTGTAAAACACACAACAGATGATTGTTGTACAGCATACATATTAATTATTAATATTTTTAACTGGTGTTTCAGTTCTTGTATTCAATATGAAACCTTATCCATGTCTTTTCATTGTTTCTAGCACACCATATACTGTACCAAAACTCCTGAGGAAGCTCAAATACCCTGGGTAAGATCTGCCTTTGACCCTGTTCATTCATGTATAATCTCATCTGATATATATTATATATACATATTAATTATTAATATTTTGAACTGGTGTTGTAGTTCTTGTATTCAATATGAAACCTTATCCATGTCTTTTCATTGTTTCTAGCACACCATATACTGTACCAAAACTCCTGAGGAAGCTCAAATGAGCGAAACATGTTGAGTGGTATCTATTGAATGGTGTCTCTTGCTCCAATCATCTGTTGTTTGTTTTACAGAACTTGATGTGGATATTTGATGTGGATATACTTTTTTTATTGTGTTATGTTACTTGCTTTATTTGTAATAAATACATTTTTTTTTATGGATACCTTCGGAGTATCTATACATCCTACATTACAAACACCTTAAAAGTCCCGGGGTTTGTTCACCCCACCTTCCCCTTTTCTGTCCTTCATTTTACGGGATGTGGTGTTTAGTTTGATGTTTCTGCCCTCATTATTGTTTTTGTTTCCCATAAGGTAACTCTACTATTGGTACAGCGACTACATCTCCATGTGCATGGTCACCCTTGCACTTTCCCAGGAGACCCTGAGACCAAACCTTCTCCTGTGAATATCACTTCTAAACAGGAAGTGACATGCAGGGGAAGGCATATCACAGGACACAATTAACTCCTAAAACACTACACCCTCCATTTGTAGTACAAACTAGAATTATTACGTAGGCATCTGTCTACAACTGCACAGCCATGAAATGATATGATTTTCTGATCCTGACCAGTGGACCTCTGGAAATAGGCTCCAATCATGTGTCCCTTTCCTTGTTGACTGTTCATTAGACTAAAGACATATGGGCTTCTATTGTTCACTGTGCAAAGGAATCTATACTTGTCCTACAGTTCTAGGAACACGCAGGCATGTACAGAACATAGGGATAAGAGGAAAGCTTTTACAAATTTCCTGCTAAGACAATAGTAGCAAGGGCACGTTTCACTTGGAGGAAATTGTATCGCTCCTCAGTTTTTTACGGTGAAGGAATTTCCAGGCCCTTTGCCGAGGAGGGGAGATGCAGTATTCTTAGAAAGACATTCACTGAGCCTGGGCACTGTGCGCCTCAGGAATTTACTGTACTCTGGATTGGCAGGCAGGCAGGGGTGGGGGGACCGAATTGTCCATGAGCCCAGAGACTTAATACAGTAATCCTTTCACCTCTTTCCAGGAAGCAGCATCGTACTTCCTTGCACCTGTTCACCACGCACAAACCTTTAAATGATCGCAGTCAAGAATTCGAAGGAAAAGAACAGCATGCACTGCCGATGCCTAAATCCCATTTAGTTTGGATTTTTCTGTTAACAGCAGTTCTCTTCCTCCTCCTTGGGTTGTCCTGGGTGGTCAGCATTGGGCTGCATCATCGGATTTATGTTCAGAGAGATCGAATGTCCCCTTGTGGTCGTTTGTATGACTCCGCTAAGCACAATATGGAATATTTAGTCTTGTAGTTATTAAGAAACCGTTGTGGGTTTCAGGCAATTGTGTTTAACCCTTTCAATACCAGAACCGCTTTTGTGTTTTTTGCACACGTTTAAAAAATAATTTTAGGCCTGAAACCCCCAAGCATTATATATTTTCTGAAAGCAGTCACCATGGAGAATAAAATAGTGGTAGTTGCAATTTTTTTTATATCAGACGATTTTCGCGTGCTTATTAAGTGCAAACTAACAAATATTCTGAGTTAAGTTAAAGCAGTTCTCCGCTCTGGAAAAGAAAACTGTACAAATTCTGTAGCTGTTGACTTAATAACAGGACACTTACCTGTCCAGGGTCCTAGCAGGGTCCTCACCCGGGCTAGTTCTTCGCTAGCCTTCGGGTCCCCGACGCCAGCATCTTAACTCTGGGCAGCTGGCTGTGCTGCTTACGGCTTCTGGCTGTGCACGCATGAGCCACGCAGCACTGTGTGAATGGTCTTGCAATCTTCTGGGACCTATGATCGCCTAGGCAATCCAAGCAGAAGTGGGAGCGGGTACCTGTCAAAACTAGGTACCCGCTCTCCCCTTTAAAAAATAACACGCCAAAGGTGACAGATGAGGGGGAGAGGAGAACTTAAAACAGAATGCTTTAATTTTAGGGCACACAAATCTAATATATGTAACAATATGGACTACAACCGTAAAGTTCAGTGATCCTCCGGTATTTCTATGCATTGCATGTCCCTCTAGTGCTCAGTGTTATCAAGTGACATCATATTTGTGAGCAAAACAAAAGATTGTGGGATGAGTAGTCCATCAGACTGATAATGGCTTTGCATGTTTATGCGCCTAGACTAAATTTCCCAGGGATCTTTACTACCATCAGGGGGATTGCTGGGAGTAGCTATAAAAGAAGCAAAAAGCCTGCGCAGAGCTCTCTTCCTCCTGGGCCTGGCGTAAAACGGACCTCTCTGTGCATGGAGAGAGGGGTGGTGGCCTACCATACACATGCCAACCCGGATGAGAGGGGCCTAGCTCTGTTGCTGTTCATTTGACATCCATCCAGCACCACTCCGGTCGCCTGCCAACCAGTATACCGAGCTTCACATGGGGAGATTGATACGGTGCACGAGTGTCGCTACATGAAATACTGTCCGGAAGACATTTAATCGGCCTGGTAGTTGGTAAGCGGACAAATGCCAAACCTTTACAAACCCTTTATCACGGTTCCACTGGGACACTTTGCACAGGCATCTTTACCTTAGGAATCTTTTACTGAACTTACTTACTGTGCATAGGCACCTCTAGTTTCCTCTTTACAAGGAACCATTTGCTTCTTACGACACCTTATTGAATTACAGTTAATGAGCTCCTACATGCCAGTGAGGACCATCAGATCTGGGACTGGGACATTACTGTCATTACTGCTATAAGGACTCTTATACCATCACCTTTAAGTCTGACCTCTCATTAGGGTAACAGTTATAAGCTGGCCAATGATTCCCTCATCAGAAGTGTGTCAGTAATTTCAGGTAGCTATGTTTATCCTCACAGGTGCTAGCAGTACTTCATTGATCCAGTGTATATTATATACTGTTCTACTTGATAATACCTTACCTTGTGTTATTTGGAGGAATTCCTTTGCTGAGTTGGCACCGTTGCCTAAAACTCAGCAGATCTATTACCTCCTCTTTGTGACAATATCCTTTCCAATCCTTTCCAATCTGTTCTAGTTAACATTATCAAAACGTAAATACACAGAGTTGTCCGATTTATTACTTTAAGGTGGTGCAAGGATGTCTGAACCCAGAGTGTCAGGTGAGTTGGAATGTTCACCAGGTCATGGAAGTGCAGATGAGCAGGTAATTCCAAGCAGTCCCTTAGGGGGTCGTGCTACATATATATCACAATTTTTTTTAAATTGTGAAAGATGAGGTTGCGCCAAATAAATAGACACCCAACATATCAAGCTTTAAATTTGCGTGCCGCCATAAAACCATGGCAAACTCTATATTTTCCATAGGTGACGCTTTAAAAACCCCTGCAGGTCACCAGTTTAGAGTTAAACATAAATAAGGGCCCTAGAATTATTGCTCTCACTCTGGCGGGCATGGCGATATACAGCATGTGTATTGCAAGAGCCATTTTCATATGAAGGTGCCCCGACTAGTACATTTACATTTGTGTGTGTGCATTTATGGGGGCAGGGCAGGTTAAACTTTTTTTTGGGGGGGGACTTAAGTGCTTTGATGCTTGACCTTTTTTTTTTTTTTACTTTCACTAAAACTTATTACATAGGGAACGAAAAGTCCCCTATATGATATATTATTTTTAAGACGGTTTAAGAGGTTTCATTTAATGAAACATCAGGGGTCTTTTAGACCTCTGATGTCTCACCTGCCTGCCATTGAAGCTAATGAAGTGCAGATTGTGCTCCTTCAGCTTCCTCCCTGGCTGCAAGGGCTGGGCAAAGTGACACTAGAAACCAGAAGTGACGTTTTACATGTTCCCTTTAGCTAGGGGAGATTAGCAAATCGATTTATATGCTCTTTTCTTAATTGCTATTTTGTTCTCCACAAGGGTTGAGTTACCCTTTAAATTAGTGGTCTCCAAATTGCGGCCCAGGGGCCAGGCGTGGCTCTTTGTATGCTTTTGTCTGGCTCTTGGGGCACTATTTTATTCACTGACATCAATGAAGGGCACAATTCCTCCCAATAGCACCAACGATGATCAATTCCGAGTGGCCACAGTCTGGCCCTCCTAAAATCTAAAGAACAGTAAACTGGCCCTTTTTTTAAAAGTCTGAAGACCCCTGCTTTAAATAATACATTGTTTTAAATAAAGATCTATATATCTGGCTGAAAAGAGGGACAACTGAGAAAGAGGGGCAGAGTGATTTGGTTCTAAATGGGGGGGCAGTCCCTCCAAATGAAGGACAGCTGGGAGCTATGAGGCTTTTCTGCTATTTTGTCAATAGATTTGTAGCACACTCCTAATTTGGATCCTCTGTAATCAGTGAAGCGGTGTGTGATTGCTCTGGTCTGTTCTGAGTTTCACTGGCTGTGGGTTTGACTGCTCCCCCCTGCCTTCTGGATAGTTCTGGAATGCAGTGGGCTGGATGAAGCAAATCAGCAGGTGAATACTTATGTTCTCTCAGCCAATCCCTGAAAAAGTGTGCTCAGATGGTGGCTGGGAGTCAACATAAATAGTCTGATCCCTGGAGCTATTCTGTTCTAATCCAGGAGGAGAAGCTCCCAGCTAGTAGGCAGCTTAGCTGAAGATTCTGCTTGGGCTCATCGAGGTCCCAGCTGTGCAGTGCTGGGGGGACTATTCTTTTACCAAATTTTAAAGCTAGGGGGGGGGGGGGGGTTTCACTGGGGACCCAGTCTGGAAGATTCACTGAAGAAATTGTCTGCCTGGAGGGAGGTATCCAGGTATCCAGGGACACTGTGAGTATGAACCTAAGTGAAGGATCCTAGTGACTTTTGCTGCTGTTAACCCCTGGTGCACTAATACTAAGGCTTGCCTGGCCTGGAACATTACTTATGGTGTCCCAGTGCTGTCCATTCCCTGTCTTATTGCTGAAGGTACTGTTCTAGGAAGTAGCTGCAAAGAGAAGAGTGGCCTTCAGTGTTTAAAGTATCCCCCAGTTTCCTTAAGCCCCATCCAAGTTAATCCACAACAAACTTTAAAAAAGGCAACCCTTGGACTGTTGACTGAGCCAGAGGAATGAATGCTGTTATTTGCTTGGCTGCCGCTACACTAGTGTGGAGAGAACCTGGGGCAAATCTAGTGGCCCTTGCGATGGTAGCGCTACATGTATGATACAGAAGAAATCTTTGCAGTCTATAGAACATTCCTGGAGTTTCACTTTACCAGGACCATGGCTACGGTGAATGTAATGGCATCTCTTTAGGTATTTATATAGTTTGCTCCTATTGTTTTGCTGTCAAAACATTAAAGGCTTTACTTGTCTCTCCCTTTAATTGTGAGCTAGGCCTGTAGGGTTTGATTTTCCTCCTCCTGCCGTTCTGGCACAGCAAACCTGACATAAATGGCGAGGAGGAGTCTAGACTATTGAATGTTTTTTTGTTTTTTTTTCTTTAAATGAAGCATGTTGGGATCTCATTAATGTCTGCCCTAAAGCTTTTGTATATAGTTAAATCTCACAGATCAAGATTGGGCAGGTACGTGGCTCCAAATATTCTAATAAAATGTACATGTACTGAAGGCTGCAGTCAGTAAAGCTCATTCGTAGAACATACTTAGGAAAGGCGGGACTTAGTCTGCTAGCTCCAACTTGCTTCTTTACATGCTGAACAAAATTATTATTATTATACAGGGTTTATATAGCGCCAACAGTTTGCACAGCACTTTACAATATAAAGGGAGATAGTACAATATAATTCAAGACAAATGGGTTAGGAGGGCCCTGCTCATGAGAGCTTACAATCTAAAAGGGAGGGGGCGAATGGTACAAAAGGTAATAACTATGAGTGATGAGCTGATGGAGAAAGTAGAAAGACAGTTTATTAGATGTAGGCAGGATTGGCTTCCCTGTAGAGATGAGTTTTCAGGGGTTGCCTAAAAGTGGACAGAGTAGGAGATAACCAGATTGGGGTAGGGAGTTCCAGAAGATGGGAGAGGCTCTGAAGAAGTCCTGGAAGCGAGCATGGGAGAGGGTGACGAGGGAGCTAGAGAGCAGGAGGTCTCAGGAGGAGCAGAGAGAATGCTTGGGTTGAAATTTCGAGATTAAGTCTGTTGATATAGCTCAAGACAGAAACGTGAATGGCTTTGTATGTTGTTGTTAATATCTATTTTATTTGTTGGGTGAGCCAGGTCCAGTGCAGGGATTGGAAGAAGGGGCAGCAGACACTGCGAGTATGGTAAGGTAGATGAGCCTGGCAGCAGCAGCATTCGTGATAGACTGAGGGGGGATAGCCTGCGTAGAGGTAGGCTAATAATGAGGGAGTTGCAATAGTCAAAGTGTCATATTGTCTGCATACATACAAAAATCTTTCTCGCTCTATCAAAATAAAGTCGGCCTGTCACCACATGGTGATCACCTTGGGGAAAACACTTGAGGTACAGAAGAATGGGAGCTTGCAAAGGATGAATTAATGAGGTCGTCAGGTGGAAGTAATTGCCTTTTATTATCAATTGAAAGCCAGTGCACATCAAGAATAACACAATTCCTCTTCAGAACTTGGATATGCAGGACAATGCTCACTCAGCAGTGGAAAATACAGATACACTGGATTTCTTGCAGGATCAACAGGTATTTGTTTGTACTTTTCAAACAGATATGTAGCACTACTCCAGTAGAAGCCATTGGATATAATAGGTCCTCTGTCCTTTGCCTTGACCTTCTCAAGAACCCTTCTGACACGCCAGGTGTAAAAGACCTACAATATCACAAGAAATTACTGAAAGTAATACTTAGTGCCCAATAGTAGCACTAGATCAAAGAAAACAGGCACCAAACTAGGTGGCAAATGCAAACTTTATATATTGTCACCCAATATGGTTGGTAACTAGGCAAGCATAAAATGGATTAACAATGGTAATAGCACAATTTAGCATAGAGTTTGATTAAGAACTAGGCCTAAGATGACATTTGGCATCCAGATCAGCATAAAGAGTAGAAAAGCCACCTCAATGTGTTAGGTACCTGGTAGGTGAGCCTGACTGTAGGAGAAGACCTCTCATACAACGCTGGTTCAGGAGCCACTGGAATGGGGACAGTGGTCTCCTGAGCGCAGTGGGGTAGGAGTGCCTGTTGGAGTGACGTCTCTGATGTAGAGGTAGAGATCCCTCCTGGGATAGCAGGACTGCAGGTGAGAGGAGACTGGAACAGAAGCAGGCTGACACACTGGATGGTGGAACTGCAGGTGAGAGGAGACTGGAACAGCAGCAGACTGATACACTGGAAGTGAGGAAGTCACTAGGCTGAAGCTGATGGTGCAACAGCAAACGGGTAGGCAGGCACAAGCAGAGTCAAACAGTCCGGGTTGGCAGGTAACTGGCACAGGTAATTACAGCAGGCAAAGGCAGAGTCGGTGAGCAGGCAGAGGTCGGCAACGGTAGCAGATTCAGACAGCAGAGAGGTCAGGCAGGCCGGGTCGGGATTGGAGCAGGTCGGATGGTCAAACAAGCCGGGTCAATCAGGTAACAAGCAATCAGGATTCAGGTTTCAGGCAGAGTCACAGAGCTGAGACGAAGCAGCACTGTTCCCATGGAACAGGGGAACTTTTATGTGCTGGTTGGCGCCAAACCGGCGCTAACGCGAACGCGCCCGTGCTCGTGCACGCACCCGCGCCGTGCACCCGCGCGTGCCCGAGCGCCGCGCCGACGCACGGCAACAGTGGCAGCTTGGCGCTGTGTCTGAACAGGGACGCGCCGGCTCCTAGACGCATGCAAGCGCCCTGATCTGGTGCTGGTGGATCCCTGACATTGCCCCCCCCCCAAGGGGCAGCCTCCGGATGCCCAACAACCTCTTCTTCTCAGGATGAGTAGAGAAATAGGTGCGTACTAAACGCCTAGCATGCACATTACTGTCCGGTTCCCACGAGTTACTTTCTGGGCCATAACCTTTCCATTTGATTAAGAATTGGTTTTGCCCTTGCCTTCTTCTACAATCAAGGATAGCCTCAACCTCAAATTCCTCGCTGCCATTAACTACCACAGGTTCAGGAGGTCTTGTCCCTCTATCAGGAAAGGGATCAGGTATAGCAGGTTTGAGCAGAGATACATGGAAAACTGGATGAATTTTCAATGAATCAGGTAAAGTCAGTTCATAAGACACTTCATTGATCTTCCTTCTAACTGGAAAGGGTCCCATGAATCTGGGTGCCAACTTCTTAGAAGGACATGCTAACTTGATATTAACGGTAGAAAGCCATACCTGATCGCCAATTTGTAAGTTCAGCTCCCCCCTTCTTTTCCGGTCGAAGATTTTCTTACCATCTGCCTGGGCCTTGGACACTGTTTCCTGCAACAACCGGCTGTTGTGACTGAGGAACTCCACTGTATTTTGTACTGCTGGGACCGAAGACTCTGAAAGGAAATCAGGTAAAAAGGTTAGGTGAAAGCCGTAATTGGCGAAAAAAGGGGATTGACCGGTGGCAGAATGTTTGGCATTATTGTAAGCAAATTCTGCTAAGGGTAGTAGGGATACCCAATCATCTTGTGTGAATGATGTGAAGCATCTGATGTATTGTTCCAGGGTCTGATTAGTCCTTTCTGTCTGACCGTTTGTTTGAGGATGATAGGCCGAGGACAAGGCCAATTCAATCTTTAGGGTTTCACACAGGGATCTCCAGAAACGTGAAGTGAATTGAACCCCTCTATCAGAAACTATGTTTACAGGTACTCCATGAAGTCTGATGATTTCCTTGATAAATATGCGAGCAGTCTCGGTGGCAGACGGGGTTCCCCTTAAAGGTAGAAAATGAGCGATTTTGGTTAGACGGTCCACAACTACAAAGATAACTGAGCATCCTTCAGAACATGGAAGTTCCACAATAAAGTCCATAGAAAT
Source organism: Lithobates septentrionalis (assembly GCA_037952835.1). Taxonomy (NCBI): domain Eukaryota; kingdom Metazoa; phylum Chordata; class Amphibia; order Anura; family Ranidae; genus Lithobates; species Lithobates septentrionalis. Next base: position 5,618,804 of record JBBDGP010000459.1, read on the forward strand.
CATTTTCCATGGTCTGTCGGGTACAGGCAATGGTTTCAATAGGCCCCAAGCTCGATTCCTGGATGACTTATTCTGGATGCAGATGGGACAGGAACTAACATACTTTTCACAAAAGTCCTTCAGATTGGGCCACCAGAATGTACGCTGCACTAGTTCCAGGGTCTTGCGGACTCCGAAGTGGCCTGCCAAAGGATGGTCGTGGAGAAGTGTTAAAACCTTGACCCGGACGTCTTCAGGAACAAAAATTTGGCTTCCCTTCCAGAACAAGCCATCTCTACTTACTAAAGAAATTCCCGTAGGTCTGGCTGTTTCAGAGGATGCTTCCTTAATCAGGGAAAGTAAATCTGTTTGCAGCAGTAAAAAACTGTTTGCGGGTAAGATGGTGTCAGGAGTAGATAAGTCCTTGGGATTGTCATGCATACGTGATAATGCATCCGGTTTAACATTTTTAGAGCCTGGACGGTATGTGATATGGAAGGAGAAACGTGAGAAAAACAGAGCCCAGCGGGCTTGTCGAGGCTTCAGTCGTTTGGCAGATCGCAGGTACTCTAGGTTTTTATGGTCAGTATAGATTAGTACTGGATGCATAGCCCCCTCCAACAGGTACCTCCATTCTTCTAGAGCAGTTTTAATAGCAAGAAGCTCTCGGTCACCAACGTCATAATTCTTCTCCGCAGGGGAGAGTTTATGGGAGAAGAACCCTACAGGATGCATTATCTCCTTGCTACCTTTGCGCTGTGAAAGAATCGCACCTACCGCAATCTCAGAGGCATCAACCTCTAAAATAAACGGTAAGGATGGTTCAGGGTGGCTGAGGATAGGTGCTGAAGTAAACAGTCTTTTGAGATTCTCGAAAGCGTCTTGGGCAAGTTGGTTCCAGGGGAAACTGATATTTTGTTTGGTTAACTGTGTGATAGGTGCAATTATGGCTGAGAACCCTTTGATGAACTTTCTGTAGAAGTTCGCAAACCCCACAAACCGCTGAACACCCTTCTTGTCCAAGGGTACCGGCCAGTCCAGAACAGCGGAAACTTTTTGTGGGTCCATCTTGATGCCTGTTGCAGAGATGATTAACCCCAGGAATTGGATGCTCTGTTGTTCAAACTCACATTTTTCCGCTTTTGCGTACAGCCTGTGTAAGCGGAGACGACCCAACACCCTGCGGACATGTTCCTGATGCAATTCACGGGATTCTGAAAAAATCAATATATCGTCCAAGTATGCAATTACAAATCCATCTAGAAAGTCCCTGAGGACGTCGTTAATCAGGTGTTGGAAGGTTGCAGGGGCGTTGCAGAGTCCAAAGGGCATGACCAGGTATTCATAATGCCCGAATCGGGTTCGGAATGCTGTCTTCCACTCATGTCCAGCCCGGATACGGATTAAATTATAAGCCCCTCTCAGGTCAAGTTTGGTGAAAATGACGGCAGTCCTTAATTTTTGGAAAAGTTCAGGTATCAAAGGTAAAGGATACCGATTTTTGACCGTGATTTTGTTTAGTTCACGATAGTCGATGCACGGCCGGAGAGACTTGTCCTTTTTGGTGACGAAGAATATTCCGGCGCCAGCTGGAGAGGTAGAATGGCGTATAAAACCTTTGGCCAGGTTCTCATCTATATATGTTTTTAGCACTTCCTGTTCTTTCTCAGACAATGGGAAAATGCGTCCAAATGGTATTTCGGATCCTGGCAGTAATTCGATGGGGCAATCGTATGGGCGATGAGGTGGAAGAGAGTCTGCCCCTTTTTTACTAAAAACATCAATGAATTCATGATATTGTTTGGGTATGACCTGGCAAAGTTTCTGGTCGGTGTCTAAACAAAGTAGGGTGGAAGAGGAATCCGAATCCTTCTTAAAACAATGTTCAAGACAGTAAGAGGATGAGAATTTCACTTCTCCAGATGTCCAATGAATGTATGGGTTGTGGGCCTGCAGCCAAGGGATGCCCAGGATGATGGGAAACATGGGAGAGGAGATGACATCAAGAACCAGCAGTTCCTTGTGTTGGGAGGAAGTAGAAGCAGGCAGAGGCAGGGTTTCCTGGGTTACTTGTCCCGATCTGATGCGGGATCCATCCGCTAGAAATACAGCAAGTCCATGGGTCTTGGCTCGTAATGGAATGTTATGTTGGCTGGTAAAGTTTGAATCAATAAAGCAACTGCATGCTCCGGAATCAATGATGGCGTTGGTCGTTATAGTCCCTTCTTGCAGCTGTAAAGACAGAGGAATGGCAATGTGGGTAGAGTTCGCAGATAGGGAAGAGAGACTGGTAAACACAACAGACGGGCACTTTCTTAACTTGACAGGACAGTTCAGTACATAGTGTCCAGTCCCACCGCAGTAGAGGCACAGATTGAGTTGTCGGCGTTGGGCCCGTTCTTCAGGCGATAAGGCAGGTCGCATCAGGCCCAATTGCATTGGTTCCGCGGAGTCAGATGAGACATTAGCTGAATTAGGACTGGGTGAGGGTGCATAGCGGGTTGCTGGAAGTGGTGCTCTGGTTGTCATCCAAATCGGGCGGGATTGAAGAGCAGATCGTTCAGATCGACGTTCCCGGATACGTCGGTCGATTTGGATAGTCAAGTTAATCAAGGCCTCAAGAGTATTTGGTACACCCACTCGGGCAAGTTCATCTTTTAAACCCTCAGATAGGCCCAAGCGAAACTGGTGACGCAGGGCCGCGTCATTCCACTGAGTGTCCGCACTCCAACGTCTAAAGTCCATGATATAGTCTTCCGCAGGTCTGCGGCCTTGCTGGAGTGCGAACAGAGCGGATTCAGCTGTAGCAGTCTGTTGGGGGTCTTCATATATCTGTGCCATGGCTTCAAAGAAGGAAGATAAGGACTGGGTCAGTGCTGAGTCCCCCTCAAGTAGACGATGAGCCCAGGTCTGGGGTTCCCCTTGTAGGAGGGAGATCACGAATCCCACCTTAGTGGCCTCCAGTGAGAAAGTTCGGGGCTGTAATGCGAAGAAGAGCTTGCATGCGTTGCGAAAGGCCCGGAACTTGGCCCGGTCTCCAGAGAATCTGTCAGGAGTGGGAACCTTTGGTTCAGGTGGGAGCATTACTACGGAAGGACCAGGAACCGACTGTGCCGGGGTTGCGGCTGAGGAGGAGGCCAAGGGGTTAGGCCCTGCAAGGTGCTGAACTTGTCCCTCCAATCTGTTGTAGTTATCCTGGAGGGATTGTACGGCTTGGGTAAGAGCCGCAAGGTGGGTGCATATCTCCTTCAATGGAGAGGAATCTCCTGCAGGCTCAGTCATGGCTGCTTCGTACTGTTAGGTACCTGGTAGGTGAGCCTGACTGTAGGAGAAGACCTCTCATACAACGCTGGTTCAGGAGCCACTGGAATGGGGACAGTGGTCTCCTGAGCGCAGTGGGGTAGGAGTGCCTGTTGGAGTGACGTCTCTGATGTAGAGGTAGAGATCCCTCCTGGGATAGCAGGACTGCAGGTGAGAGGAGACTGGAACAGAAGCAGGCTGACACACTGGATGGTGGAACTGCAGGTGAGAGGAGACTGGAACAGCAGCAGACTGATACACTGGAAGTGAGGAAGTCACTAGGCTGAAGCTGATGGTGCAACAGCAAACGGGTAGGCAGGCACAAGCAGAGTCAAACAGTCCGGGTTGGCAGGTAACTGGCACAGGTAATTACAGCAGGCAAAGGCAGAGTCGGTGAGCAGGCAGAGGTCGGCAGCGGTAGCAGATTCAGACAGCAGAGAGGTCAGGCAGGCCGGGTCGGGATTGGAGCAGGTCGGATGGTCAAACAAGCCGGGTCAATCAGGTAACAAGCAATCAGGATTCAGGTTTCAGGCAGAGTCACAGAGCTGAGACGAAGCAGCACTGTTCCCATGGAACAGGGGAACTTTTATGTGCTGGTTGGCGCCAAACCGGCGCTAACGCGAACGCGCCCGTGCTCGTGCACGCACCCGCGCCGTGCACCCGCGCGTGCCCGAGCGCCGCGCCGACGCACGGCAACAGTGGCAGCTTGGCCCTGTGTCTGAACAGGGACGCGCCGGCTCCTAGACGCATGCAAGCGCCCTGATCTGGTGCTGGTGGATCCCTGACACAATGGCAGCAGTGAGCAAGCATAAAGTTTAATCTACAGAGTACTGGAACTATACTGCCAGAGTGTATTTATGGCAGCAATGCTAGCCCTAGACCGACTGGGTAAAAGAAAAGGAGGATGGTTAGAAGCAGGGAAACAAAGGGGGGTTGCTCCCTAATTATTATCGGAGGGGCAGTCCTTTGAGACGTTCTTCTGCCAGCTATCGCTGGGGCCCTTTAAAAGTATTTTTGCATTTAACAACAGCCCAAGTTACCTGCATGCAGTATAGGTACAGTATAGTCAACAAATTGGCAATGGTGATGATGTAAAGGTAACAATCATGACAATATGCCAGAAGCAATCATAACAATTTGTGGGCAGGAAATGGGCAACTATGACAATGAGCTGGCAGGAAATGAGCAATCATAACAATATTCTGGCAGCAAATGGGCAAATGTTATATTTTGTGGGCAACAAATCAGCAATCGTAACAATATTTGGCCAGCAAATGGGCAATAGTGGCAATATATGGGCAGAAAACAGGTTGAGACAGAGTGAATAGTGATACACACATCACTCTCCATTCATCTTAGCTCTGAGAGTCTCCTTACAGCAGCCGGCTCCAGTATCTTCAGCCTTGTGTGTCCATGCCACTCCTAAGTGTTGCCTGACCTGCTTGACCCCCTCGGCACAATTTCATTGTTACTGTGATATAAAGACTTGTGCAGGATATCAACACCCTTGGTTGTACCTGGACTCAAACGGCACGCTGTGGATAGCCATACCCCACGCTGGACTCGGTAATCAGGCTGGGTTCACATTTTTTTGCTGCGGTAGCATGCGCATTGCAGCACAATTTTACTGTGCTGCACGGTGATGCATGTTTTGTGCATTGGTGAGCTGCGGTGCCATTTATTTCCAATGGCATCCCAACACACTAAGGCAATGAACCTGCAGCATGCCCCAATTCACGGCAACACACTACAGCCATGGCCAAAAGTTTTGAGAATGGCACAAATGTTAATTTTCGCAAAGTTTGCTGCTTCAGTGTTTTTAGATCTTTTTGTCAGATGTTACTATGGTATACTGAAGTATAAATACAAGCATTGTATAAATGTCAAAGGCTTTTATTGACAACTACAGTAAGTTTATGCAAAGAGTCAATATTTGCATTGTTGACCCTTCTTTTTCAAGACCTTGGCAATTCGTCCTGGCATGCTGTCAGTCAACTTCTGGGCCACATCCTGACTGATGACCGCCCATTCTTGCATAATCAATGCTTGGAGTTTGTCAGAATTTGTGGGGTTTTTTTTTGTTCATCCACCTCTTGAGGATTGACCACAAGTTCTCAATGGGATTAAGGGGTGGGGAGTTTCCTGACCATGGACCCAAAATTTCGATGTTTTGTTCCACAGGCCACTTAATTACAGTATCACTTTTGCCTTATGGCAAGGTGCTCCATCATGCTGGAAAAGGCATTTTTCGTCATCAAACTGTTCTTGGATGGTTGGGAGAAGTTGCTCTCAAAGGATGTTTTTGTACCATTCTTTATTCATGTTCTTAGGCAAAATTGTGAGTGAGCCCACTCTCTTGGCTGAGAAGCAACCCCACACATGAATGGTCTCAGGATACTTTACTGTTGGCATGACACACGCTCACCTTTTCTAAACCTGACAAGGTTTTTTTCCGGAGGCCCCAAACAACTGGAAAGGGGATTCATCAGAGAAAATGACTTTACCCCAGTCCTCAGCAGTCCAATCCCAGTACCTTTTACAGAATATCAGTCTGTCCCCAATGTTTTTCCTGGAGAGAAGTGGCTTCTTTGCTGCCGTTCTTGACACCAGGCCATCCTCCAAAAGTCTTCTCCTCACTGTGCGTGCCGATGTACTCACACTTGCCTGCTGCCATTCCCGAGCAAGCTCTGCACTGCTGGTTCCCCTGAGCGCCGCAGCTTGCTGGACTTTCTTGGGTGCCTTGAAGCCTTCTTCACAAATACAGTGGATTTTTTTTTTTATGGGATTAAGTTAATTTTTATGGCAAAGAGGGACTTTGCAATTAATTGCAATTCATCTGATCACTCTTCATAACATTTCTGGAGTATATCCAAATTTCCATCTTAAAAACTAAGGCAGCAGACTTTGTGAAAAATAATATGTGTGTCATTCTCAAAACTTTTGGCCATGGCTGTACAGCTATGAGTTGTGTTCTTGAAAAAAATGTCAGGTACAGTTTTAGCAGTGCTGGGGTGTGTTGGCAGCCCATTCAAAATTAAATGGACCGCCCTAACGCAACACATATTAACGAGCAACATAGCCTACGTTAATGCAAGTGCGCAAATACAGAGATATGAATGTGGCTTTAGCGTTTCCCTCTAATGCCCCGTACACACGGTCGGACTTTGTTCGGACATTCCGACAACAAAATCCTAGGATTTTTTCCGACGGATGTTGGCTCAAACTTGCCTTGCATACACACGGTCACACAAAGTTGTCGGAAAATCCGATCATTCTGAACGCAGTGACGTAAAACACGTACGTCGGGACTATAAACGGGGCAGCAGCCAATAGCTTTCATCTCTTTATTTATTCTGAGCATGCGTGGCACTTTGTGCGTCGGATTTGTGTACACACGGTCGGAATTTCCGACAACAAGGTCCTATCACATATTTTCCGTCAGAAAATCCGACCGTGTGTACGGGGCATAACAGTTTATAGTTAGAGATCTAACAAGCCCTGCCGTTAGCAACTCTAGAAATATAATAATTTAGATCAGAATTCTCTTTTAAGTTTTACTTTATCGTCTCATTATCTGGATAGACAGAGGGCATTAAGATGGTAACATTCTTTCACTTGTCACACACTCCTGACAGATGGACAAGCACTGACAACGCCAAAACTCTTGTCAAAGAACAAAACTCCGAAAGACTGATCAGATGTTGTTCTCTGACAGATGGGGAAACATACGGCCCTGTAGACTGACATAAGTGTGTGGAAACAGAGGGAACAGTGTGAGAATGACATCATTAAACGGTTTGTAGCTTGGAATAATGAAATAATAATAATTAAAATCCAGGCCTTGTAATAATACAAGAACAAAATTGGCATGAAATAAAGATAGCCTGTCACGCTATAAAACAAGTATATGAGGATTTAGCTAAAGTGGAACTTTGAGCAATGTCAATCGTTACACAAGGGCTGTACTGAAAGTAATGCATATTGTAAGTGGGGGGTTTTAATCAACTTACATATGTAGCGCTACCCCCCTGTAGGAACCACTGGTATTTTGCCCAGGTCTCCAACACTTTTGCCCAAGGTAAATTCACACAGCCAGGTGCACATACTTTCACTCTTGGTCTTCAATGATCAGTCTAGGGCAGGGATCCTCAAACTACGGCCCTCCAGCTGTTGCAGAACTACACATCCCATGAGGCATTGTAAAACTCTGACATTCACAGACATGACTAGGCATGATGGGAATTGTAGTTCCTGAACACCTGGAGGGCCGCAGTTTGAAGACCCCTTGTCTAGGGTTTAAGCCCTGTACACACAACCGGTTTTGCCGTCGGAATAAACTCTGAAGGTTTTTACGACGGAGTTCCAATGGAATTTCCGCTCAAACTGTCTTGCATACACACGGTCACACCAAATTCCGACCGTCCAGAACGCGGTGACATACAACACGTACGACGGAAATAGAAAACGGAAGTTCAATAGCCAGTAGCCAATAGCTTCCGTCTCGTACTTGCTTCAGAGCATGCGCGTTTTTGGTGCGTCGGAACAGCATACAGACGAGCGTTTTTTCCGATAGTGATTTGTTCAGTCGGAAAAATATAGAACATGTTCTCTATCTAAGTCCGTCTGAATTTTCAACAGAAAAAGTCCGATGGGGCATACACACGGTCGGAAAATATACAATGAAAAGCTCCCATCGGTCAGAAATTCCGCTTGTGTGTACGCGGTATTATTGTTTTTGGAAAACTTGGATAGGGAAGGGGATTTAGTGGGATACTCCAAGAAATAGAACTATTCACATCTGAGGACATCTAAATGATCTTTTGATTACAGTGATTGTAAACAATCACCTTAATAAACAACCCATTCAGTTTAAAATAGAAATGAAAGGAAAAACCTTTTTGTTTAGTTATAAAACTACATTATAAATACCCTTTTTCCCCCTTTTTTTTATAAGTGATCACATTCCCTCTGTTCTCAGCTGCATAACAGCTGCGGGGAGGAGAAGCAGAAGCAGCACACTGAGCTGAAAGCAGACAGCAGACTTCTCTTTAGTAGCAGCAACAAAGTAGATCCAGAATTGAGCAAAGAACCGTTAGTAGCAGTAGTAACTGGACAAATCTCTTCGGAACACCAGCCAGTGTTCCTTTGTCTGGACCCTTTAGCTGACTCTATAGCACCATAAAGGAGTTAAGAGCCCAAGTCTATAGATCCTTTAGATTGTCTGTACTCACAAAATGTTAAGGGACAGCTGGTCGCCTCCTTCAAACTGCAAAGCGACACTATTCACGTTAGTAGAGTAAATCCTCATCTGTAGTAACTCTTCTTAATGTTGGTAGAGTAACTCCTCATCTATAGTAACTCTTCTTCATGTTGGTAGAGTAACTCCTCATCTGTAGTAACTCTTCTTCATGTTGGTAGAGTAACTCCTCATCTGTAGTAAGTCTTCTTCATGTTAGTAGAGTAACTCCTCATCTGTAGTAACTCTTCTTAATGTTGGTAGGGTAACTCCTCATCTGTAGTAACTCTTCTTCATGTTGGTAGAGTAACTCCTCATCTGTAGTAACTCTTCTTCATGTTGGTAGAGTAACTCCTCATCTGTAGTAACTCTTCTTCATGTTGGTAGAGTAACGCCTCATCTGTAGTAACTCTTCTTCATGTTGGTAGAGTAACTCCTCATCTGTAGTAAGTCTTCTTCATGTTAGTAGAGTAACTCCTCATCTGTAGTAACTCTTCTTAATGTTGGTAGGGTAACTCCTCATCTGTAGTAACTCTTCTTAATGTTGGTAGGGTAACTCTTCTTCATGTTGGTAGAGTAACTCCTCATCTGTAGTAACTCTTCTTCATGTTGGTAGAGTAACTCCTCATCTGTAGTAACTCTTCTTCATGTTGGTAGAGTAACTCCTCATCTGTAGTAACTCATCTTCATGTTGGTAGAGTAACTCCTCATCTGTAGTAACTCTTCTTCATGTTGGTAGAGTAACTCCTCATCTGTAGTAACTCTTCTTCATGTTGGTAAAGTAACTCCTCATCTGTAGAACTTTTTCTTCATGTTGATAGAGTAATGCCTCATCTGTAGTAACTCTTCTTCATGTTGGTAAAGTAACTCCTCATCTGTAGTAACTCTTCTTCATTTTGGTAAAGTAACTTCTCAAGTGTAGTAACTCTTCTTCATGTTGGTAAAGTAACTCCTCATCTGTAGAACTTCTTCTTCATATTGATAGAGTAACTCCTCATCTGTAGTAACTCTTCTTCATGTTGGTAAAGTAACTTCTCAAGTGTAGTAACTCTTCTTCATGTTGGTAAAGTAACTCCTCATCTGTAGAACTTCTTCTTCATGTTGATAGAGTAACGCCTCATCTGTAGTAACTCTTCTTCATGTTGGTAAAGTAACTCCTCATCTGTAGTAACTCTTCTTCATGTTGATAAAGCAACTCCTCATCTGTAGTAACTCTCCTTCATGTTGGTAAAGTAACTCCTCATCTGTAGTAACTCTTCTTTATGTTGGTAAAGTAACTCCACATCTGTAGAACTTCTTCTTCATGTTGATAGAGTAGTGCCTCATCTGTAGTAACTCTTCTTCATGTTGGTAAAGTAACTCCTCATCTGTAGTAACTCTTCTTCATTTTGGTAAAGTAACTTCTCAAGTGTAGTAACTCTTCTTCATGTTGGTAAAGTAACTCCTCATCTGTAGAACTTCTTCTTCATGTTGTTAGAGTAACTCCTCATCTGTAGTAACTCTTCTTCATGTTGGTAAAGTAACTTCTCAAGTGTAGTAACTCTTCTTCATGTTGGTAAAGTAACTCCTCATCTGTAGAACATCTTCATGTTGATAGAGTAACGCCTCATCTGTAGTAACTCTTCTTCATGTTGGTAAAGTAACTCCTCATCTGTAGTAACTCTTCTTCATGTTGGTAAAGTAACTCCTCATCTGTAATAACTCTTCTTCATGTTGGTAAAGTAACTCCTCATCTGTAGAACTTCTTCTTCATGTTGATAGAGTAGTGCCTCATCTGTAGTAACTCTTCTTCATGTTGGTAAAGTAACTCCTCATCTGTAGTAACTCTTCTTCATGTTGGTAAAGTAACTCCTCATCTGTAGAACTTCTTCTTCATGTTGATAGAGTAACGCCTCATCTGTAGTAACTCTTCTTCATGTTGGTAAAGTAACTCCTTTATATGTAGTAACTCTTCTTCATGTTGGTAAAGTAACTCCTCATCTGTAGAACTTCTTCTTCATGTTGATAGAGTAACGCCTTATCTGTAGTAACTCTTCTTCATGTTGGTAAAGTAACTCCTCATCTGTAGTAACTCTTCTTCATGTTGGTAAAGTAACTTCTCATCTGTAGAACTTCTTCTTCGTGTTGATAGAGTAGCGCCTCATCTGTAGTAACTCTTCTTCATGTTGGTAAAGTAACTCCTCATCTGTAGAACTTCTTCTTCGTGTTGATAGAGTAGCGCCTCATCTGTAGTAACTCTTCTTCATGTTGGTAAAGTAACTCCTAGCATCCGCGCCTCCATCTCCCTGCTTCCTGCCCCCCCCCCCCCCTGTGTGCCCCTTTTCCCAACAGCTTGGCCAGCTTCCCTCCTCTCCTGCCGGCAACTGCTGTGGGCACACAAGGGGATGTTTTAGGATGGGGAGTTGGGGCAGTAAATATGTCATACATGAATGATTTTGGTATATTTTTGTGAAAATGTAATTTTATATTATCTGGGGGTGGGGGGGCAGCCCTGGCTCCAGAGCTTAGTAAATGAGTTGAAGCTTCACTTTGCAACGAATACCCAATCACATGCAAGGAAAATGAAAGAAACAGCATTTTTGCTTGCAAATGATTGGATGATGGAAGTCAGCAGAGCTTCCCTTATTTGCCAAGCTCTGGAGCAACTACACTTGCAGAGTGCTCAGTCTATTTGCCTTTAGTAAATCAACCCTAATATGTCTATTGCCTGCAAGCAACAAGCTTTCACATTGTTGGTCATTCATGCGCACAATGAGAAAAAAAAGAAATGTTTGTGATGTTGGGTCCACTTTTACTGCTGCTTCCTTCCCAGTTGCTCTACTGATGCCATCCGCTCAGACATGCGTTTATTGAGCTATTGTGCGGAAAAGACAGACACTTCTTTAAACTTCTTTAGTAGTCACTGCTTATCGGAAAACACTTCACATCCAACATATTTAAGTGACTCGGGGGTTTCATGACTTCATCCATAGTTAGGCTTTAGTGGGATTGTCGTGAAAGGCGGATTATTGCACGCCACGCATTCCTTCCCATGCGTTTTGTCATAATTGCGGTCATTACTGTTGATTTCCGACAGGCTTTCTACCCTCTTCATCCCGGCATTTCGCATGACTCTATTAGCTTGAATGAAGTGGCTGCGATTACATTTCAAAGGCTGCCACCTCTGGGTCTTCTCACTGACACCAGCTCAAGACCCCCGAGAACACGCAGAGATCGATCGATGACAGGTGTCAAGGTCTAAACTGGTACGTTTGTTATCCTTAGGCAGTGTGTCGGCATAAATAGAGCAAGAGATTCTCAGCGCTGACTCTAGGATACATAGTTTCCTGAATGTTACAGATTAAAGATAATTAGGGACCATGTCATGATCCTGGCTGTCGTGGGGGAAGAATACAGTGATCTCCGCGTTCCACAGAAATTCGCTTTGTGACATCACACGACTGATAAAGGGTGTGCACACGGGGGGGGGGGGGGGATCTCATTTATGCCCCCCCAGGTCACTTCTATGTTGTACCATCCATGGTCATGCAGAAATTCTTACATAGGAAAACTATAGCAGCTGCAACTAGGTGCTTTCTACTGAGGGGCCAAGGCCAGTTCCAGCACCCACATACACTATATTGTCAAAAGTATCGGGACCCCTGCCTTTACACGCACCTGAACTTTAATGGCATCCCAGTCTTAGTCTGTAGGGTTCAATATTGAGTTGGCCCACCCTTTGCAGCTATAACAGCTTCAACTCTTCTGGGAAGGAAAGGTATTCCATCGGAAAGGTATTCCATTGGGTTGAGGTCAGGACCCAGTGCAGGCCAGTCATGTTCCTCCACCCCAAACTCGCTTATCCATGTCTTTATGGACCTTGATTTGTGCACTGGTGCGCAGTCATGTTGGAACAGGAAGGGGCCATCCCCAAACTGTTCCCACAAAGTTGGGAGCATGGAATTGTCCAAAATACTGACACCTTAAGAGTTCTCTTCACTGGAACTAAGGGGCCAAGCCCAACCCCTGAAAAACAACCCCACACCATAATTCCCCCTCCACCAAATAATTTGGACCAGTGCACAAAGCAAGGTCCATAAAGACATGGATGAGTGTAGTGCCCCCCCTGGGTCTACTGGGACCAAAGAGGTACCTCCAGTTACAGGGAGCAAGCTTACATTCACCCCAGGGCTGAGTCCATGGCTATAATGGGAACTTAGAACAAAATTTGGGCGCCAGTCACTTTAAGTATTTTTCAATGCTTTAATGAGAACTTAAGAAAAATAGTAGGAGAGAGGGTTAGGGGAGGTTTCAGATACCATTTCTGGCTCACAGACTTAGCAGGCCAGTAGAACTCCTGGATAAGTCTCTCTCACAGACTTAGCAGCCAGGAGCTAGTTACCTTGGTTAAATTGTAGAACAGCTTAACATTACCAGAACCATTAAGCCAACCCGGCGATATTGTAAGGGTAGTTTAGATATTGGTGAGTCCTCCAAACGAGTCACCAGGCCCTCCTGAGAGACCAGCCTTCATTGTGGCTCTCTCTAGCAAGGGTCCTCCCCTGGATCTCCTCAGCTTGGCTCGGCTTCTTCCACACAGGCAAGACAGCCTAAGGACCACCTCAGAATTAGTAGGCACCAGGCAGGCTTCCGGGCCTACTTGCAGAACTTTGAGCAACGCACCCTCGGGCCAGGAGGGCCCCGAGGTAACGAACCGACTAGGAGCACATGGCTCTGTCCCATAAATACCCCCTTCCCAGAATTCACAGCGGCCAGGAACCACCTACTGGGCTGTTTCCGGAAAAAGAATATTCATTACAGCTCAACCTAGTTCTAATTCTCATACTGTCCTGTGGTACCAGTGACACAGTGACACCTGCTGGCAACAGTGAGAAATGCACAACTCAGTCAAGTTTAGAACAGAACCAAATATACAATCAATTCTGAGCTGTTTACAGCTCAGCCAAAAACTGAATTTACACTATAGCCCCAACTTTAGGAACAGGGGCTACACGAGTGAGTTTGGGGTGGAAGAACTTGACTGTCCTGCACAGAGTCTGGACCTCAACCTGATAGAACACCTTTGGGATGAATTAGAGTGGAGACTGCGAGCCAGGCCATCTCTCCAACATCAGTGCCTGACCTCACAAATGCACCTCTAAAAGAATGGTCAAACATTCCCATAGACACACTCCTAAACCTTGTGGACAGCTTTCCCAGAAGAGTTGAAGCTGTTATAGCTGCAAAGGGTGGGCCAACTCAATATTAAACCCTATGGACTAGGACAGGGATGCCATTAAAATTCATGTGCATGTAAAGCAGTGGTTCTCAACCTTGGGGTCGGGACCCCCCTGGGGGTCGAATGAAGATTTGCCAGGGGTCACTGAATCCTGGGCTGTTCCTGAAGCCTGCACCGCTCTCCCAGCCTTTTCGCGGTCACCCGGCTGGGCTGTTCCTGGAGCCCGTGGCTGCCCACTCAGCCCCTTTGCAGCCTTCCATTTAGTTCACAAGATGGCTGGGGGGGCAGAGACTAGAGGTCAACTGACTGGTGAGGAATGGGAAGTGGGAGGGGCTGTAGGAGACTCTATCTGATTTCGGCATAGGTGTCACTGCTACGAGACACCACAGGGCTGGAGTCACAGTGAAGCCGGAAACACAATGAGTAACACTACCTCTGATTAGAGTTGTCGTTAGAAGTCCTGACTACAGTTCTTACATCAGCAGATGACCTTGATCAAGAGCACCTAAGTTGGCTGATCAGAACTCCCCCCAGCGTTGCAATTCATCCCACCCCCCACCAGCACTGCCACTCATCCCATCCCCCCCACCCCCCCCACCACCACCACCACCACCACCACCACCACCAAGGAGTAAGAGAAAGAAAAAAAACAGAGAATACATGGAAGGGAGAGGAAAAGAGGAGGAGGAACAAAGAAAAAGGGAGAGAAAGAATAAGAGTAAGAACAAGAAGGATGGCTAGAGAGAGGGATGGGGGAAAAAAACAAGAAATTAGGACAGAGACAGATAAAAGGGAAAGAAAGGAGAACAAAGAGAGAGTGGTACATCCACAAATGTACCATAAGGGGTTTTAATAATGTAGGAGTGGAAGGGACTCAGAGAACACTAAATGTCCATGGGTTAGGGGGCGCAAATTACTTGTCTTGCCTTGGGTGCTGAAAACCCATGAAAATTTACAAAATTTTTACTGTTAGGGGTCCCCACAACTTGGGAAATTTTATCAAGGGGTCACGGCACTAGAGGGGTTGAGAACCACTGATGTAAAGGCAGGCATCCTAATACTTTTGACAGTATAGTGTATTACAGCTTCTGAAAGTAACAAACCCTACTGATACCATCTATCTGTTAGCAGCCCCCCCCCACCACCAATGTTAAGGGCATGTGGTGTGGTTCAGGAGGAGGCGCTTGCTCGTCCTCTCCTTTTCCTGACCTGCCTGGCTACATGCCCGGATAAGGGTCTGGTATGGATTTGAGGGGGGCCCCACGCCAATTTTTTTTATTTGACATGGGGTTCCCCTCCAAACCCATACCTTCGGGTCTGGTATGGCTCTGGGTGCTGGACCCCACGCCATTTCCTTTCACAATTTTTTTGCCAGCAATTATTTTTTTACATTCGGCTGTCAGTGGGAAACCCTGACAGCTGATGACTCCTCGGTTGTTCAGGACGCGGCGGCTGGCTTCCCGGGCCGCTCCTTAGCAACCAGCTATATACAGTGTTTTTAAAGGGGAAAAAAACAAACAAACCACAAAACACATCAAAAACACAACACTTGAATTTCTGGTGCGACTCCATTGAAGTTTATTACATGCAAAACAGCAATTTGCTGCAGGAAAATAAGCCCCTGGCCCTTTCCAAAAACGCACCGGCTGAAAAACGCATTGATGTGAACGTGTACCATAGAAAACCATGTTAAATGGACTGTAGTTCGTTCTGCAAAACGCACCAAAAAGCGCGTAGGTGTGAACATAGGGTAATGGTCACAGCGGATCTGCAGGAACTGAATGCAAAAATCTCACGAAACGGGAGCGGTAAGAAACACCAAATGCTGAAATATTACTTTTTGGGTGGACTGGCCCTTTAATAAATATACATTATAGCACGGCTCTCTGATACCTTTGTATTGTTTGAAAATAATGTGGCGTGATAAGCTGGAATTTCCTTTTAAACCAACATAAAAAATTGATGATTTCACTCTGACAGTATTAAATATCATAAATGAGTCTACAAAGCTACTCTCTTGGAGTCCACAGTTCAGCCTTTCCCTTATCGTTCTTTTTTTTCTTTGTTCTGCTCTGATTGAACATTGCGGTTCTTGTGATTAACGTGTAACGCCGAAGCAGTTTCCTGTGGTATTTGCTCATAGATGGATCTGGCACACGTTCAGCAGTCAAGCAATGCCGCTCTGTTGGTTTAATGTGTCCTAAAATGCACTGTCACCGTACATGCCAATAAGTATATAGAGCCGGGAGGCTTCTGTACTACGGTGAGGGATTCAGCTAGAGTCACGCTAGGAAAAGAAGACTTTCAGCAAATAAGACCAGCACTGCACAATGGGAGAGCTTTGCCCACAGGTCTGTCTAGGAATTCTTGCACCTTGGTCAGAGACTATTGGGCACATTTAAAATGGACCTTTTAAGTCTACATGAATAAATATCTAACGTGGCACTAGATACAGCAACGCTATGACTTATCAAAACATTTTTACCTTTTATCATTAAAAAGCACCCCATATCAGCAGCCCCGCCCATTACTCCACACTGTACCCCCTGCATCCTCCATTACCCCCCAATATGCACCCCCTGCATCCCTCTTACATTATACTTTACGTCCCCTGCATTTTCCATTACTCAGTACGCTGCACCACCTGCATCTCCCAATACTCTATCTGTACCCACGATACTCCTCACTTGTACCCCAATCCCCCCCACTACTCTACACCCTTCAGCCTCTGTATCCCCTACAACCCCACACTCTGCTTGCCCCATTTCCATGCACTCTGCACCCCCTGCACTCCCCATTACACCTCACTCTGTATCCCTTGTATGCCTTCTACACCTCACTCTGCACCCCCTGCATTCACCAACTACACCTCACTCTTCACCCTGCATTCCCCGTTACATCTCACTCTGCACCACCTGCATTCCCCATTACACCCCACTCTGCACCACCTGCATCCCCTATTACATTTCACTCTGCACCACCTGCATCCCCCATTACATCTCACTCTGCACCACCTGCATTCCCCATTACATCTCACTCTGCACCACCTGCATCCCCCATTACATCTCACTCTGCACCACCTGCATCCCCCATTACATCTCACTCTGCACCACCTGCATTCCCCATTACACCTCACTCTGCACCACCTGCATTCCCCATTATACCTCACTCTGCACCACCTGCATCCCCCATTACACCTCACTCTGCACCACCTGCATCCCCCATTACATCTCACTCTGCACCACCTGCATCCCCCATTACATTTCACTCTGCACCACCTGCATTCCCCATTACATCTTACTCTGCACCACCTGCATTCCCCATTACACCCCACTCTGCACCCCCTGCATTCCCCATTATACCTCACTCTGCACCACCTGCATTCCCCATTGCACCCCACTCTGCACCCCTCTGCATTCCCCATTACACCCCACCCTGCACCACCTGCATTTCCCATTACATCTCACTCTGCACCACCTGCATCCCCCATTACATCTCACTCTGCACCACCTGCATTCCCCATTACACCTCACTCTGCACCACCTGCATCCCTCATTACACCTCACTCTGCACCACCTGCATCCCCCATTACATCTCACTCTGCACCACCTGCATTCCCCATTACACCTCACTCTGCACCACCTGCATCCCTCATTACATTTCACTCTGCACCACCTGCATTCCCCATTACATCTTACTCTGCACCACCTGCATTCCCCATTACACTCCACTCTGCACCCCCTGCATTCCCCATTATACCTCACTCTGCACCACCTGCATTCCCCATTACATCTCGCTCTGCACCACCTGCATTCCCCATTGCACCCCACTCTGCACCCCCCTGCATTCCCCATTACACCCCACCCTGCACCACCTGCATTTCCCATTACATCTCACTCTGCACCACCTGCATCCCCCATTACATCTCACTCTGCACCACCTGCATTCCCCATTACACCTCACTCTGCACCACCTGCATCCCTCATTACACCTCACTCTGCACCACCTGCATCCCCCATTACATCTCACTCTGCACCACCTGCATTCCCCATTACACCTCACTCTGCACCACCTGCATCCCTCATTACATTTCACTCTGCACCACCTGCATTCCCCATTACACCTCACTCTGCACCACCTGCATCCCTCATTACATTTCACTCTGCACCACCTGCATTCCCCATTACATCTTACTCTGCACCACCTGCATTCCCCATTACACCCCACTCTGCACCCCCTGCATTCCCCATTATACCTCACTCTGCACCACCTGCATCCCCATTACACCTCACTCTGCACCACCTGCATTCCCCATTACACCTCACTCTGCACCACCTGCATTCCCCATTACACCTCACTCTGCATCCCCTGCATTCCCCATTACACCTCACTCTGCACCACCTGCATTTCCCATTACACCTCACTCTGCACCACCTGCATTCCCCATTACACCTCACTCTGCACCACCTGCATCCCCCATTACACCTCACTCTGCACCACCTGCATTCCCCATTACTCTGCACCACCTGCATTCCCCATAACATCTCACTCTGCATCCCCTGCATTCCCCATTACACCTCACTCTGCACCACCTGCATTTCCCATTACACCTCACTCTGCACCCCCCTGCATTCCCCATTATACCTCACTCTGCACCACCTGCATTCCCCATTGCACCCCACTCTGCACCCCTCTGCATTCCCCATTACACCCCACCCTGCACCACCTGCATTTCCCATTACATCTCACTCTGCACCACCTGCATCCCCCATTACATCTCACTCTGCACCACCTGCATTCCCCATTACACCTCACTCTGCACCACCTGCATCCCTCATTACACCTCACTCTGCACCACCTGCATCCCCCATTACATCTCACTCTGCACCACCTGCATTCCCCATTACACCTCACTCTGCACCACCTGCATCCCTCATTACATTTCACTCTGCACCACCTGCATTCCCCATTACATCTTACTCTGCACCACCTGCATTCCCCATTACACTCCACTCTGCACCCCCTGCATTCCCCATTATACCTCACTCTGCACCACCTGCATTCCCCATTACATCTCGCTCTGCACCACCTGCATTCCCCATTGCACCCCACTCTGCACCCCCCTGCATTCCCCATTACACCCCACCCTGCACCACCTGCATTTCCCATTACATCTCACTCTGCACCACCTGCATCCCCCATTACATCTCACTCTGCACCACCTGCATTCCCCATTACACCTCACTCTGCACCACCTGCATCCCTCATTACACCTCACTCTGCACCACCTGCATCCCCCATTACATCTCACTCTGCACCACCTGCATTCCCCATTACACCTCACTCTGCACCACCTGCATCCCTCATTACATTTCACTCTGCACCACCTGCATTCCCCATTACATCTTACTCTGCACCACCTGCATTCCCCATTACACCCCACTCTGCACCCCCTGCATTCCCCATTATACCTCACTCTGCACCACCTGCATTCCCCATTACACCTCACTCTGCACCACCTGCATTCCCCATTACACCTCACTCTGCATCCCCTGCATTCCCCATTACACCTCACTCTGCACCACCTGCATTTCCCATTACACCTCACTCTGCACCACCTGCATTCCCCATTACACCTCACTCTGCACCACCTGCATCCCCCATTACACCTCACTCTGCACCACCTGCATTCCCCATTACTCTGCACCACCTGCATTCCCCATAACATCTCACTCTGCATCCCCTGCATTCCCCATTACACCTCACTCTGCACCACCTGCATTTCCCATTACACCTCACTCTGCACCACCTGCATTCCACATTACACCTCACTCTGCACCACCTGCATTCCCCATTACACCTCACTCTGCACCACCTGCATTCCCCATTACACCTCACTCTGCACCACCTGCATTCCCCATTACACCTCACTCTGCACCACCTGCATCCCCCATTACACCTCACTCTGCACCACCTGCATCCCCCATTACAACTCACTCTGCACCGCCTGCATTCCCCATTACACCTCACTCTGCACCACCTGCATCCCCCATTACACCTCACTCTGCACCACCTGCATTCCCCATTACTCTGCACCACCTGCATTCCCCATAACACCTCACTCTGCATCCCCTGCATTCCCCATTACACCTCACTCTGCACCACCTGCATTCCCCATTATATCTCACTCTGCACCACCTGCATTCCCCATTATATCTCACTCTGCCCCCTCTGCATTCCCCATTACACCTCACTCTGCGCACCCTGCATTCCCCATTACACCTCACTCTGCATCTCATATATCTCCATTACACCTCACTCTGCATCCCTTATATGTTCATTACACCTCAGTCTGCACCACCTGCATCCCTCATTACACCTCATTCTGCACCCCCTGCATCCCCCATTACACATCACTCTGCATCCCATATATCTCCATTACACCTCACTCTGCGCCCCCTGCATTGCCCATTACACCTCACTCTGCATCCCATATATCTCCATTACACCTCACTCTGCACCCCCTGCATTCCCCATTACACCTCACTCTGCACCCCCTGCATTCCCCATTACACCTCACTCTGCACCCCAATTTCCCTGTTCTCTGCACTCCCTGCATCCCCCATTGCCCTGCATCCTTTCCATCCTTCAATATACCTCATGCTGCACCCTCTGCACCCCCCTGATACACAGCAATCCCTATGCTTGTTTTTGGGCTCCCCATCTTCAGGATTTAAAGTGAAGCTAGAGAGGGTGTGCCCGCTGGCTCTTGGGGCCCCTTCTGTAGCGTTGTCATTGCACCCTCTGCACAGCTTACATCAGATCCTCTGTTTCCATGCAGTGAGCTTCCCCTGGCCACACCGCCTCCCTACCAGGCGTGGAGGATTCTGGGTACTTAGTCAAGGTAGAGAAAGGTGGGACCCGGGCATAGCAAGTTGGTGGACTGCGAGATGCCCACAGGCGGCCCCTGTGGGGCCCCAATGCTAACCATATCAGGCTTGGGCCCCATACAGGTGGGCCTTACAGGAAGGAGGAACATTTCCTCAACTTCCTCCCCCCACAGTAATCAGACTGCAACATTATAACTTTATAGAAAGTTGCAAGGGGGCTGTAGCAGGGGCTGTGCTGTGTCACACATTTGTGAACCCAACTAAGAACTACAAAGGAAACGGGATTTATATAATTGTGTTATCTGTGAGGTGGCATCTGTGTCCAAGATGATGACAATGGATGATGCCTGAACAAAGATGGCTCCATCATTCCTGGAGAGAAAAGCAGATGAAGGCATTGTCACTCAGGGAGAGTACTGTGATCTTTGATTTAAAGGATAGCAGTACTTTTAAAAAAAGTTAAACTGAAATTCCAGCTAAAAACTAGTTCCAAAAATGTCCCCTCCCCCCTACTAACATCTATATATACTATATATAAACAAAGTGCAGTGCTATACATATAATACATAAATCATAACAAATGTGAATTGTAAATCATAAAAAATGAATTTAACAAATGTGTGAATCCAAACAAAGTCCATAAAGAAAAAAAAATCTCATAAAAAATTCCGTACTCAATAAGGAGATCCAAAGACTGCAACCGTGACACCCAAAATAAATTCACACTCGAGGCTTACCAAAGACCCAGTGACCCCCCTTATTCAGGGAGATCAATGAACACTTAATCGGACCTTAGATCCACTCGCATTCGGTAGCGGATACTATAAGCAAACAACCCAGGAAGCTGCATCTGAAAACCTCACTCGTACTCGATGAACAGGGTATATGTAAAATATAAACTCCGCCTGTTTTCAAACCGACATGTTTTTATGCAATAGCTGGTTGCTAAGGAGCAGGCCGGGAAACCGGCTGCCACACCCTTAACAACTGATGAGTCATCAGCTGTCAGTGGGGTTCCCTGCTGACAGGTGAATGTAAAAAAAAAAGAATTGCCTGCAAAAAAATGGCACGGGGACCCCCCCAAATCCATACTAGACCCTTATCTGAGCATGCAGCCAGGCAGGTCAGGAAAGGGAGGGGACGAGCAAGCGGCCCTCCTCCTGAACCATACCAGGCCACATGCCCTCAACATGGAGGGGGGATGCCCCAAAGCACCTTTGTTCCCTTGTAGATAGGGGCAAGGGCCTATTAGTCACAAGCCTGGGCTGTGGTTGTCGGGGTCTGTGGGCGGGGGGGCTTATCGGAATCTGGAAGCCCCCTTTAACCAGATCCCAGCCCCCCCATGTAAATGAGTAGGTACATAGTACCCCTACCTAGTCACCAAAAAAGTGTAATGCCGCGTACACACAATCGGTTCTCTCGTCGGAAAAAGATATGATGGCTTTTCCGACGGGATTCCGCTCAAGTTTGCCTTGCATACACACGGTCATGCAAAAGTTCTCTGAAATTACGACCGTCAAGAACGCGGTGACGTACAACACTAAAAAAGAAAGAGAAAATGAAGTTCAATGCTTCCAAGCATGTGTCGAATTGTTTCCGAGCATGCGTAGGGATTCTGCACGTCGGAATTGCCACAGACGATCGCATTTTCGGAGAGGAACTTTTCCCGACCGAAAAATTAAGAGCATGCTCCCAATCTTTTGCTGGCTGCGATTCGGCCAGCAAAAGACCGATGGAGCATACACACGGTCGCATTTTCCGATGAGAAACTCCCATCGGTCTTTTGCGGGCCGAAATTCCGATC
Source organism: Lithobates septentrionalis (assembly GCA_037952835.1). NCBI lineage: Eukaryota > Metazoa > Chordata > Amphibia > Anura > Ranidae > Lithobates > Lithobates septentrionalis. Next base: position 5,641,231 of record JBBDGP010000459.1, read on the forward strand.
GTGTGTGCGCGGCATTAAAGTGAATAAAGACAGTACATGAGTTTTTGACAAGTCCTTTATTGAAAAATAAAAACAATGTCTCCCAATGTAGCTTCTTTGTCAATCACTATGCCCGCGCCACCGCCAGACCCAAAAAATGCCCGCGCCCCGCCCCTTATTATTTGAGAGCCGTCTGACAGCTCTCAAATAGGAAGGGGCGGGGCCACCAGGTGACATCACTGGGTGGTCCCGCCCCTTGTGACATCACCGCCCCAGCATGCACCACTGACAGTTGATGACTCATCGGTTGTTAAGGACATGGCGGCCAGCTTTCTGACCCATTTCTTAGCAATCAGCTATATACAGTGTGTGTAAAAGAGAAAAAAAAAAACGCAAAATGCATGAAAACTGCATGCAAAAATGCATCAAAAAGACGGGTTTAAAAAGGCAAAATGCAAAATGCACCGCAAAACGTGCCTAAAAAAACGCATCAGCAGCATAGATGTGAACCTAGACTTACTGTTGTTGTATATTGTAATATGTCAGGAATTTATTAAGGTGACCTCTAAAGTCATAAAAGGTCCAACCAAAAATAAGAATGATGAAAATAAACTGCAAATACTCGCGTGAAATTGACTGTGAGGTCGGATTTAGCGAATTGGCTGATCTTCTAAGTAGATGGCAATGGCTCTTCATCACAATAGGCTGAATTCCAAAAGAAACAAAATATTTATGTAAGACCAATAGTAGTAAAAGGCTCCCTTCCGCATCGATGAACCGACCTGCGAACTTCCGTCCCTTGAATTACCTCCTTCCCCAGTTCTCCTTTTATTTTTCTACATGGTTTACTCGTATGAATTAATCCAGAGGAACCCGATTCTGGCATCATAATTAGAGAGACTAAATACCTGCTATTGTCACCGTGAATTACTAACCGGGAGAAGTGAGCTTTGGTGTGACCTTATCTGTACAATAGCCGCCTATTCATAGACATCCATTGACATCAGTGCAGAGGTTAAACCCTTTGAACAGCTTGTGGAGTGGTTTACCTTGTTCGTGACACCCTAGATATATATTACTTCCTTGTTTTTTTTTGTTTTTTTTTCATTATTGTTTAGTTTATATATGGTGGGGGCTCACATCTCAGCTTCCCATCAACCACTTCACATCGTTTAAGTTTTGTGGAAGAGGCACCTTAAAAGGTATCTAAATCCAAGAACAGTCCTTAGAAGTGGTGGCTGCATTGGTTCCTTTTTCTTTTTTCTTTTTTTTCAGTCTTTGTTCTCTTTTTTTTTTTGTCAGTGACAAACTTTCTGAACTAGGGTGACAACCTCACTCATTGTTCCGTATCTATAGAGAAGCAGCATTGTCACCCTAGGACAGGTCTACGGAACATCTCCATAACATAGGGAGACAAGGTTCTGTAGTCCACTGAAATAGCTAGAAGCAATGCTAAGGCCCCTTTCACACTGGGGCGGTGGGGGCGTCGGCGGTAAAACTGCGCTATTTTTAGCACCGCTTTACTGTGGTTTTAGCGGCGGTATTTGGCCGCTAGCGGTGCGGTTTTAACCCCCGCTGGCGGCCGAAAAAGGGTTAAAACTGCTCGCATAGCGCCACTACAGCGGTATAGCTGCCCTGCCCCATTGATTTCAATGGGCATGAGCGGTTTAGGAGCGGTGAATACACCGCTCCTTCACCGCTCCAAAGATGCTCCTGCCAGCACACCGCTCCAGTGTGAAAGCCCTCGGGCTTTCAGTAGCGGCAGTTTTAGGTCGGTTTGCAGGCGCTATTTTTAACGCCTGCAAACCGCCCCAGTGTGAAAGGGGCCTAAGTGATGAGTTCAGCACAGACAGAGAGCACAGAAAGATTTCTGGCAAGATTAACAGATCTAACTGTAGCAAGGTCCCGGGCCTCCTTCAGTCTAATGAGAACCTCTAGGGCCAGAGACAGCTGAGATCCTTCTGTGTATGGTGGGTTGTGAGGCATGGTGGGTGCAGGGTAGTTAAAGTTATTGGGCGCTAGACACTTCTTGAATGCAAAAGAGAGTTTATTTCTCTTAACAAACTTTTTTTGGGGGAGAGAGGGTTAGGGCCAGGACACCCTTAGGTAGTTGAGTTGCAAGATTAGCTGGAAGAATCCAAGACTTCAATAGGAGGACAGCCATGCAGGGAAAGGCATCCAGCAAGACGCCACATCTGCATGTGCAGGAATGCTGTCTCCTATGGCAACAGTCTTTAACCACTTGCCAACCGCCTCACGACGATATACGTCGGCAGAATGGCACGGGCAGGCAGAGTAACGTATAGGCATGTTACTCCCCTCCCGCGAGCGGGTGGCGCGATCGCTCCCCCCCGGTGCCTGAGGGGGTCGGCATTGTTGCAGGAGCGATCCCTCCTGAGGGGGAGGCCACTGATTCATGGCCTCTCCCTCACAATCGCTCCTGACGAATGAGAAGCTTCCAGTGCTTCTGAAATATAAACAGAAGCAGAGGAAGTGATGTCATCTCTCCTCGTGGAGCCTTTTCGAAGACATCAATGTGAGTTTGCACAAACAGTACACTAACACCAGTACACATAGGCACACAAATCACCCCAAATCACCCCCCCTGCACCCCCTGTCACAGTGGCACCAATAGCAGTTTTCATTTTTTTACTGATCACTGCATTGGTGTCATTTTGTGACTGTTATAAGTGTTAGGGCAATTAGTGGTAGGCCCCTTTAGGTCTAAGGTACCCCCCGAACCCCCCCCCAATAAAGGTTTAACCCCTTGATCACCCCCCAGTTAACCCTTTCACCCCCTGTCGGCAGTATCACTAATCAATCATTTTTCTGATCGCCGTATTGGTGTCAAGGGTGACACTAGTTAGCGTGTTAGTTATTTAGGTTCAACGTCAGCTTTTTATAGTGTCAGGTACCCCCCTATACTACCTAATAAAGGTTTTACCCCCTGATTGCCCCCTAGTTAATCCTTTCACCAGTGATCACTGGTAAGTGTTACGGGTGACACTGGTTAGTTAGTTTGTTTTATACCCGCCGTTTATTACCCAATAAAGGTTTAACCCCCTGATCGCCCGGCGGGTGATATCAGTTAGGTTTTAGGGTCAGTTAGGGTCTGCGTCGCCCCAGGCAGCGTCAGATTAGTGCCAATACCGCTAACACCGACACACGCACCATATACCTCCCTTAGTAGTATAGTGTCTGAACGGATCAATATCTGATCCGATCAGATCTATACTAGCGTCCCCAGCAGTTTAGGGTTCCCAAAAACGCAGTGTTAGTGGGATCAGCCCAGATAACTACTACCACCTGCATTTTTCCCCTCCGCCTACCCAAGCCCACCCAAGTGCAGTATCGATCGATCACTGTCACTTACAAAACACTAAACACATAACTGCAGCTTTCACAGAGTCAGGCCTGATCCCTGCTATCGCTAACAGTTTTTTTGATAGCGTTTGATACAGTTGCTAACAGTCAGGAGCTTTTTCATCTGTGAGTCTTACTACTGTACCAGTAAATTTAGAGCCCAAAATGGCAAATCAAAGGTACACTAGTGAAGAGGCCTACACCAGTGGTGTATTTAGGTTTCGTGCTGCCCTAGGCCTGACTAAACTCACACACCCCTAATTTAAATATGACCCACCCCTTCTTGTCAAGGTCACGCCCCTTTCTGTTTATGACCCGCCCTGTCATCTGTCAACTACACCCCTTCCTTTTTAGGCTCCACCTCTTAGTCTTAGATCTCCACCTCTTCCTCTCTCTACATTAAAAGTGGGTACCGAGTGTAGCCTCCTCACTGTCCTTCAATGCAGCCTCATCAGTATCCATCAAAGCAGCCTCACCGGTGCCCACCAATGCAGCCTCACTGGTGCCCATCATAGTAGGCTCACCGATGCCCATCAATGCAGCCAGGCTGGTGCCCATCAATGCAGCCTCACCGGTGCCCATCAATGCAGCCTCACCGGTGCCCATCAATGCAACCTCATTGGTACCCTACACATCAATGCAGCCTCATTGGTACCCATCAACGCAGCCTCACCAGTGCCCATAAATGCAGCTTCCCCAGTGCCCATCAATGCAGCCTCACCAGTGCCCATAAATGCAGCCTCACCAGTGCCCATCAATGCAGCCTCACCAGTGCCCATCAATGCAGCCTCACCAGTGCCCATCAGTGCAGTCTCACCAGTGCCCATCAGCACAGCCTCACCAGTGCCCATCAATGCAGCTTCACCAGTGCCCATCAATGCAGCTTCACCAGTGCCCATCAATGCAGCCTCACCAGTGCCCATCAGCACAGCCTCACCAGTGCCCATCAATGCAGCTTCACCAGTGCCCGACAATGCAGCCTCCCCATTGCCTATCAATGCAGCCTCCCCATTGCCTATCAATGCAGCCTCATCAGTGCCCATCAATGCAGCCTCATTAGTGCAGCTTATCAGTGCAGCATATCAGTGCTGCCTTATCAGTGGAGCACAAGGCTTTCACACTGAGGCGCTTTACAGGCGCTACAGCGCTAAAAATAGTGCCTGCATAGAGCATGTAAAGAGCCTCTCCTGTCTCTCCAGTGTGAAAGCTCGAGGGCTTTTACATTGGAGTGGTGCGCTTGCAGGACGGTAAAAAAAGTCCTGCAAGCCGCATCTTTGCAGCGCTGTAGGGGCGGTGTATACACCGCTCCTAAAGCGCACCTGCCCATTGAAAACAGTGGGGCAGTGCCGCCAAACCGCCGCTGCAGTGGGGCTATGCAGGCAGTTTCAACCCTTTTTGGGCCGCTAGCGGGGGTTAAAACCGCCCCACTAGCAGCCGAATAGCACCGCTAAAAAGACGGTAAAGCGGCGCTAAAAATAGCGCCCATTTACCGCCGACACCCGCCCCAGTGTGAAAGTAGCCTAATGCTGGCCATACACTATACGAAAAATCGGCCGAACACATTTTCGAAAAACGAAAGTTCGATCGTGACCGCAAACGATCGTGCCATCATGTAATGACTGATAAATCGTTCAGTGGACATAAATAAATAATTTTTTGTTAGTTTTTTTACATACACTACCGTTCAAAAGTTTGGGGTCACCCAAACAATTTTGTGTTTTCCATGAAAAGTCACACTTATTCACCACCATACGTTGTGAAATGAATAGAAAATAGAGTCAAGACATTGACAAGGTTAGAAATAATGATTTGTATTTGAAATAACATTGTTTTTACATCAAACTTTGCTTTCATCAAAGAATCCTCCTTTTGCAGCAATTACAGCATTGCACACCTTTGGCATTCTAGCTGTTAATTTATTGAGGTAAGCTGGAGAAATTGCACCCCACGCTTCTAGAAGCAGCTCCCACAAGTTGGAATGGTTGGATGGGCACTTCTGGCGTACCATACGGTCAAGCTGCTCCCACAACAGCTCAATGGGGTTCAGATCTGGTGACTGTGCTGGCCACTCCATTACCGATAGAATACCAGCTGCCTGCTTCTGCTGTAAATAGTTCTTGCACAATTTGGAGGTGTGTTTAGGGTCATTGTCCGGTTGTAGGATGAAATTGGCTCCAATCAAGCGCTGTCCACTGGGTATGGCATGGCGTTGCAAAATGGAGTGATAGCCTTCCTTAGCTTTTACCCTGTACAAAGCTCCCACCTTACCAGCACCAAAGCAACCCCAGACCATCACATTACCTCCACCATGCTTAACAGATGGCGTCAGGCATTCTTCCAGCATCTTTTCATTTGTTCTGCGTCTCACAAACGTTCTTCTTTGTGATCCAAACACCTCAAACTTGGATTCATCCGTCCACAACACTTTTTTCCAGTCTTCCTCTGTCCAATGTCTGTGTTCTTTTGCCCATCTTAATCTTTTTCTTTTATTGGCCAGTCTCAGATATGGCTTTTTCTTTGCCACTCTGCCCTGAAGCCCAAAATCCCGCAGCCGCCTCTTCACTGTAGATGTTGACACTGGTGTTTTGCGGGTACTATTTAATGAAGATGCCAGTTGGGGACCTGTGAGGCGTCTGTTTCTCAAACTAGAGACTCTAATGTGCTTATCTTCTTGCTTAGTTGTGCAACGCGGCCTCCCACTTCTTTTTCTACTCTGGTTAGAGCCTGTTTGTGCTGTCCTCTGAAGGGAGTAGTACACACCGTTGTAGGAAATCTTCAATTTCTTTGCAATTTCTCGCATGGAATAGCCTTCATTTCTAAGAACAAGAATAGACTGTCGAGTTTCAGATGAAAGTTCTCTTTTTCTGGCCATTTTGAGCGTTTAATTGACCCCACAAATGTGATGCTCCAGAAACTCAATCTGCTCACAGGAAGGTCAGTTTTGTAGCTTCTGGAAGGAGCTAGACTGTTTTTAGATGTGTGAACATGATTGCACAAGGGTTTGCTAACCATCAATTAGCCTTCTGAGCCAATGAGCAAACACATTGTACCATTAGAACACTGGAGTGATAGTTGCTGGAAATGGGCCTCTATACACCTATGTAGATATTGCACCAAAAACTAGACATTTGCAGTTAGAATAGTCATTTACCACATTAGCAATGTATAGAGTATATTTGTTTAAAGTTAGGACTAGTTTAAAGTTAGCTTCATTTAAAAGTACAGTGCTTTTCCTTCAAAAATAAGGACATTTCAATGTGACCCCAAACTTTTGAACGGTAGTGTATACCTAGTGCAGACAGTTCGGACGGGAAACACATTAACCTTGCAATTTATCGTACGTTCGGCAGAAATTTTCCAAAATTGCCGTCTTTTTTTTTAATCCACAAAAACGTCACAAACGATTATCGATTTGTGCCCATTAACTTGCCGAAAAACGAACAAAGTGTCTATATGAACGATTTTTCGGCCGATTTTTCGTATAGTGTATGGCCAGCATTAGAGTGCCGCCTAATCAGTGACAATCAGTGCAGCCTCAACCTCTTTAATGAGTTTGCATTAATTTCAGCATGCATGGAACACTTTGCACATGCTGAAATCAATGTAAACACATTAAACAGACCACATTCAGTGAAAGTTCATGAATATACAGGTCATGCTATTGCAATAAAAGTGATCCATGCTGCAAACTCATTAAACAGTCCATCTTCAGTGAAAGTTCAAGTACTGCAAACTTTGCAGTACATGAACTTTCACTGAAGGTGGACTGTTTAATGAGTTTGTAGCATGGATCACTTTTATTGCAATAGCATGACCTGTATATTAATTTCCACATTAAGCACAGATTGGCTGCTTGGCTCACGCACATTACAAAAGCAAGAGTCATTTGTTCAATTGTACCTGCTGTCCTGGCCAGGGGGTTCCCCTCGTGGTTCTCTCTCCTCCTCCTCCTGTCATCAGATAGACCCTGCCCCAGTAGACGATGCAGTGAGCAAAAGCCGCACGGAGGAGGGTAGGCGGAGCTTTAGGCTCCACCTCCGCCAGTCCAATTACATGCAGACAGTCACCGGCCGCTCCGCCTCCCCCCCGCCCCCCTCCAAGCACGCTGTCGCCGCCGATACACCATACTACAGTACCCCTGCAGCAAGCGGGCCGCCGGGAGCTGCATGTATGCGGGAGACGGCCGCGGGAGCCGGGACTCGTGGGGGGGATTTTTCGCTGCCCCCCCCCCGCAAAGTACCACCCTAGGCCTGGGCCTTGTCGGCCTAGGCCGAAATATAGCACTGGCCTACACGTTTCTGAGCATGACAGATAGTGAAGAGGAAGTCACTCATCTGTCAGATTCAGGCTCAGAATACGATCCGGTAGACCACAGCGGCTCCATGACAGATAACTCTGATGACGGAGTTGTAGTCCCTGCCAAGGTCAGGCGTACCAGACCCCGATCTTCTTCTGCTGTTGTTGAGGTGCAAGAACCGCAGGTCCCTCGTATGGAGCAGAGAGCCAGTACTAGCGCCGCTCATCCTTCTGGTGAACTGGCAAGCACCAGCGGCCTAGTACACCCTGGTCGTACATCCAGCACTAAAGTATCACGTGGTGACGTGGCGAGTCCAATAAGTACAGTTCAAGCTGACGAGGTGGCAAGCACAAGTAGTGTCCTGCTGCCACCAAGAAGACAAAGACAGGCCCGTCGTGCCCATAGTGTCCTTCCTGCAGAACATGCCAATCCTAATTGGGAGCCCAACACTTCTGCAGCACCTGTACTTCCCCCATTCACTGGTCAACCCGGAATTCAGGTGGAAACAGTTGATTTTACCTCACTTGATTTTTATTCACTGTTTTTCATGGAAGATTTCTATAAATCTATTGTGGACCAAAGCAATTTGTATGCTGGTCAATTTATTGCTGCTAATCCCCAGTCCTCTCTTGCCAGAGATTGGAAGCCAATTACGGTTTCCGAATTTAAGACCTTTCTGGGGCTATCCCTCGACATGGGCATAGTTAAAATGAGTACATTGCGGTCATATTGGTCCACTGACCCAATTTACCATATGCCCGTGTTCTCTGCCTCCATGACCAGGGCACGATACGAGCAGATCTTGCAGTTCATGTACTTCAACAACAATGAACTCTGTCGTCCTTGTGGAGACCCTGGATACGATCTGCTCTACAAAATTCGGCCCCTCGTAAACCACGTTTTGCAGACTTGTTTACTCCCCATCAAGTTGTCTGTGTTGATGATTCCCTGAATACGTTTTCAAACAGTATCTTCCCAGCAAGCGTGCCAGATACGGGTCAAGATGTATAAGCTTTGTGACAGGGCCACAGGCTATACATATTGTTTTATGGTTTACGAGGGAAGAGATACTCACGTAGAGCCGCCGAATGGCCCAGATTACATAGGGAGCTCTGGCAAGATTGTGTGGGACTTGGTGTCACCCTTATTCGGAAAGGGGTACCACTTGTATGTGGACAATTATTACACAAGCGTGCCACTTTTTAGTCACTTGTTTGATCATCAGATTGGAGCATGTGGCACCGTGCGATCTAATCGCCGGGGCTTACCCCGGAGGCTTGCAGATTCCTGTCTTAGGCTGTGGGAAAGAGCCTGCTTGAAGTGTAATAACTTGCTCGTTGTGAAGTGGAGGGATAATAAGATGGTTTTCGTTTTGTCCTCCCTTCATGCAGACACGAAGGTCCAAATTTCTATGGCGACTGGTGTTGTGGAGAAACTCATCTGTGTCCACGAATATAAAAAAAATATGGGAGGGGTGGACCTCAACGACCAGTTGTTGTCACCGTACCTAGTTGCCCGTAAGGCCAGATGCTGGTATTAAAAAGTGTCTATATACTTATTTCATTTGGCTTTGCTGAACACTCATGCGCTATACAGAGCTTCAGGACGGACTGGATCCTTCCTTAAATTCCAAGAAGAGATCGTCAGAGCCCTTCTGTTTCCAGACGGTGCTCCACCTCACCTCCCCAATCCAAATGCAGTAAGCCGGCTGCATGAGAGGCATTCCATATGTCCTCCTGAGTACCCCTACCCAACGAGTCCCCAAAGAAGATGTCGTGTCTGTACCAAGCGCGGACATAGGCGTGACACCCGCTATTATTGTCCCTGCTGTCCAGACAATCCTGGTGTTTGTATTGGTGAATGTTTTGAACGCTACCATGCACTAGTGGAGTTTTAGCGTAGGGTACAGCACTGCACAGACTAGGCACACTTTCACAGGGTCTCCCAAGATGCCATCGCATTTTGAGAGATCCAAACCTGGAACCAGTTACAGTTACAGTTACAAATAAAAGTGTAAAAAAAAAAAAGTAAAAAAAAAAAACCACGCAAAAAATATATAAAATAAAAAAAACAAAAATAGTTGTCGTTTTACTTGAAAAGCAAACATGATAAAACATAATAACAATAAAACATTGCAGAATAGAATACAGTAAAAAAGAGCAGAACAATGAAGAGAGAGAGAGGGGTATAGTGAGTATTTTGCAGATCTCGCTTTTTGTCACAAAGTTTTGAAAATTGAAAAAAGAAAAAAAAATGTTTCTTTCCTTTCTTCATTTTCAAAAACAAATGGGAGCTGCAAAATACTCACCATGCCTCTCAGCAAATAGCTTGGGGTGTCTACTTTCCAAAACTACTTTCCAAAATGTGGTCATTTGGGGGGGGGGGGGTGTTGTGCCATCTTGGCATTTTATGGCCTTCAAAACTGTGATGGGTAGTGAGGAGTGAAATAAAAAATGTACGCCCTTAGAAATCCTGAAGGCGGTGCTTGGATTCGGGGGCCCCGTATGCAGCTAGGCTCCCAAGAAGTCCCACACATGTGGTATCCCCGTACTCAAGAGAAGCAGCAGAATGTATTTTGGGGTGTAATTCCACATAAGCCCATGGCATGTTTGAGCAATATATCATTTAGTGATAAAAAAAAAAAAAGTTTGTCATTTTCCCGCAACTTGTGGCAAAATATAAAATATTCCAAGAGCCGCAAGAGCCTCCGAGGGACCCCAAGGTTGCTTGGCAACTTGATGTTTCAGCTCCCTCAATACATTTTCCATGGGATTATGGTCTGGAGACTGGCTAGGCCACTCCATGACCTTAATGGGCTTCTTCTTGAGCCACTCATTTGTTGCCTAGGTGGTATGTTTTGGGTCATTGTCATGGTGGAAGACCTATCCACGACTCATCTTCGGTGTTCTGGCTGAGGGAAGAAGGTTCTCATCTAAGATTTTACAATACATGGCCCCGTCCATTGGACCCTCAATGCAGCAAAGTCGGCCTGTACCTTTTAGCAGAGAAAAAGTCAAAAAGCATAATGTTACCGCCTCCGTGCTTGACTGTAGGGATGGTGTTCATAGGGTCATAGTCAGCATTTTTCTTCCTTAAAACACAGCAAGTCATGTTAATGTCAAAGAGCTCAATTTTGGTCTCATCTGACCACAGTACTTTCTCCCAATCCTTCTCTGAATCATTTAGATGTAAGATGGGCATGACTGTACATGTGCCTTTTTGGGGGGGGGGGTCCTTGCGGGTGCTGCAGGATTTCAATCCATGGTGACATATTGTGTTACCAATGGTTTGTTTGGTGACTGTGGTCCTAACTGCCTTGAGATCATTCACAAGCTCCTCCCGTCTAGTTATGGGCTGATCCCTCACTTTTCTCATGATCATCCTTATCCCATGAGGTGAAAACCAGCATGGAGCTCCAGACCGAGGGCAATTGATGGTTATTTTGTATTTATTCCATTTGCGAATAATCGCTCCAACAGTTGTCTCCTACTCACCAAGTTTCTTGCTGATGGTCTTGTAGCCCATTCCAGCCTTGTGTAGGTCTATAGTTTAGTCCCTGGTGTCCTTTGACAGCTCTTTGGTCTTGCCCATGATGATGAAGTTTGAATGAAAGAAAGAGATTCTATGGACAGGTGTCTTTTATACACATAACGAGTTGTCGTTAGGAGCACCTTCTTACATTGACAGGACTAATCTGTGTACCACATGAGCACATACTCTAGCCAGTCTGTGGGAGCCAGAATTATTGTTGGTTGGTAGGGGATCAAATACTCACTAAACTGCAACTCAATTTATATGATTTGTATCATGTGTTTTTTCTGAATATTTGGTATTTTTGATATTCTGTCTTTATCATTTAAAATACACCTATGATAAAAATTATAGACCATTCACTTCTTTGTAGGTGGGCAAACTTACAAAAGCTGTAGGGGATCAAATAATAATTTTTCCCACTGTATATACAGTAAATAAATAACTCTTAAGAAAAAACAGGACTTATAAATATATCACCCAAGAAAACTCCATTACATGAAAAGATTTCTAAATATACGAATAAACATTTTTTTTATTATATAATATTAAAATTCAAGGTACATTACAAAAGCATATAAGTTTACAATTTGAACAGTAATTATTTCAGACCATTACAATATCCAACATACAGTACTACATTATAATTTCTCATAGAAGGTTGATGCGTTTCGCTGATTTATCTGTTTCTTCAGGACCGTTCTAGAGAATATTTGCTCACGCCTTAGTATATGGTATGTATATTTGTCTAAATAAATGTATTTACAATCTCCCTTTGCAAAACATAAATTGATTATGTTATATCAAGGTAACACATAATAGATATATACAACATCATTAAATATATGTGCCCGTGTTGATAGACTTGACGTGTTTCCAGGATAGCATTCACTTCCTCAGGAGCTGACAGAGAAACAAGGCTGATATTTCTATAAGTAAAACAAAAAATATAAGAAAACAAGAAGACATGCTCATTACACTTTCAAACTTTAACATTCATTATTTTGACTACCATACCATCCATGATATATATATATATATATATATATATATATATATATATATATATATATATATATATATACACACAGTATCTCACAAAAGTGAGTACACCCCTCACATTTTTGTAAATATTTTATTATATCTTGTGTAGTGAGCGTACAGCTTGTATAATTTGCTGTCCCCTCCAAATAACTCAACACACAGCCATTAATGTCTAAACCGCTGGCAACAAAAGTGAGTACACCCCCAAGTGAAAATATCCAAATTGGGCCCAATTCGCCTTTTTCCCTCCCCAGTATCATGTGACTCGTTTGGCTACTTTCACACTGGGGCATTGGGGGCGTCGGCGGTAAAGCATCGCTATTTATAGCGGCGCTTTACCGTCATTTTAGCAGCGCTATTCGGCCGCTAGGGGGGCACTTTTAACCCTTGAGAAACAGGAGAGGCTCTTTACAGGCGCTATGCAGGCGCTATTTTTAGTGCCTCAGTGTGAAAGTAGCCTTAGTGTTACAAGGTCTCAATTGTAAATGGGGAGCAGGTGTGTTAAAAACTCTCTCATACTGGTCACTGGAAGTTCAACATGGCACCTCATGGCAAAGAACTCTCCTAAGATCTGAAAAAAAAAATTGTTGCTCTACATAAAGATGGCCCAGGCTATAGGAAGATTGTTAAGACCCTGAAACTGAGCTGCAGCACGGTGGCCAAGACCATACAGCGGTTTAAGAGGACAGGTTCCACTCAGAACAGGCCTCGCTATGGTCGACCAAAGACATTGAGTGCACAAGCTCAGTGTCATATCCAGAGGTTGTCTTTGGGAAATAAGACGCATGCTGCCAGCATTGCTGCAAATGTTGAAGACTGTCAGTGCTCAGACCATACGCCACACACTGCATCAAATTGGTCTGCATGGCTGTCGTCCCAAAAGGAAGCCTCTTCTAAAGATGATGCACAAGAAAGCCCGCAAACAGTTTGCTGAAGACAAGCAGACTAAGGACATGGATTACTGGAACCATGTCCTGTGGTCTGATGAGACTAAGATAAACCTATTTAGTTCAGATGGTGTCAAGCATGTGTGGTGGCAACCAGGTGAGGAGTACAAAGACAAGTGTGTCTTGCCTACAGTCAAGCATGATGGTGGGAGTGTCATGGTCTGGGGCTGCATGAGTGCTGCCGGCACTGGGGAGCTACAGTTCATTGAGGGACCCATGAATGCCAACATGTACTGTGACATACTGAAGCCGAGCATGATCCCCTCCCTTCGGAGACTGGGCCCTAGGGCAGTATTCCAACATGATAACACCCCCAAACACACCTCCAAGATGACCTCTGCCTTGCTAAAGAAGCTGAGGGTAAAGGTGATGGACTGGCCAACCATGTCTCCAGACCTAAACCCTATTGAGCATCTGTGGGGCATCCTCAAATGGAAGGTGGAGGAGCGCAAGGTCTCTAACATCTACCAGCTCCATGATGTCATCATGGAGGAGTGGAAGAGGACTCCAGTGGCAACCTGTGATGCTCTGGTGAACTCCATGCCCAAGAGGGTTAAGGCAGTGCTGGAAAATAATGGAGGCCACACAAAATATTGACACTTTGGGCACAATTTTGAAATTTTCACTAAAGGGGTGTACTCACAGCGGTTTAGACATTAATGGCTGTGTGTTGAGTTATTTTGAGGGGACAGCAAATTTACACTGTTATACAAGCTGTATACTCACTACTTTACATTGTAGCAAAGTGTCATTTCTTCAGTGTTGTCACATGAAAAGATATAATAAAGATATAATAAAATATTTACAAAAATGTGAGATACTGTATATATATATATATATATATATATATATATATATATATATATATACAGTGCCTTGCAAAAGTATTCACCCCCCTTGGCATTTTTCGTGTTTTGTTGCCTCTCAACCTGGACATAACATGGATTGTTTGAGGATTTGCATCATTTAATTTACAGAACATGGCCACAACTTTGAAGATTTTTTTTTTTTATTGTGAAGCAAACAACAAATAAGACAAAATAACAGAAAAAGTCAATGTACATAACTATTCACCCCCTTAAAGTCAATACTTCGTAGAGCCACCTTTTGCGGCTATCACAGCTCCAAGTCGCTTTGAATAAGTCTCTATGAGCTTGCCACATCTTACCAATGGGATTTTTGCCCATCCCTCCTTGCAAAACTGCTCCTTCAAGTTGGATGGTTTGCGCTTGTGAACAGTAATCTTTAAGTCTGACCACAGATTTTCTATTGGATTGAGGTTTGGGCTTTGACTAGGCCATTCCAACACATTTACATGTCTCCCCTTAAACCACTCAAGTGTTGTTTTAGCAGTGTGTTTGGGGTCATTGTCCTGCTGGAAGGTGAACCTCCATCCTAGCCTCAAATCACACACAGAGTGGTACAGGTTTTGCTCAAGAATATCCCTGTATTTAGCACCATCCATCTTTCCCTCAAATCCGACCAGTTTCCCAGTCCAGACTGCTGAAAAACATCCCCACAGCATGATGCTGCCACCATCATGTTTCACAGTGGGGATGGTGTTCTTTGGGTGATGTGATGTGTTGGGTTTGCGCCAGACATAGCATTTTATTTGATGGCCAAGAAGTTCAATTTTAGTCTCATCAGACCAGAGCACCTTTTTCAATACCTTTTGGTAATCTTCCACATGCCTTTTCGCAAACTCAAAACGTGTCATTTTGTTTTTTACTGAAAGTAATGGCTTCTTCTGGCCACTCTGCCATAAAGTCAAACTCTATGGAGCATATGGCTTATTGTCGTCCTATTTACAGATACTCCAGTCTCTGCTGTGGAACTCTGCAGCTCCTCCAGGGTTACCTTAGGTCTCTGTGCTCCTCTCTGATTAATGCCCTCCTTGCCCGGTCCGTGAGTTTTGGTGTGTGGCCGTCTCTTGGCAGGTTTGCTGTTGTGCCATATTCTTTACATTTGGTTATGATAGATTTGATGGTGCTCCTAGGGATCATCAAAGAGTTGAATATTTGTTTATGACCTAACCCTGACTTGTACTTCTTAACAACATTGTCCCTTATTTGTTTGGAGAGTTCCTTGGTCTTCATGACAGTGTTTGGTTAGTGGTGCCTCTTGCTTAGGTTTTGCAGCCTCTGGGGCCTTTCAAAAAGGTGTGTATATGTAATGAAAGATTATGTGACACTTAGATTGCACACAGGTGGACATCATTTCACTAATTATGTGACTTCTGAAGGTAATTGGTTGCACCAGAGCTTTTTATGGGCTTCATAACAAAGGGGGTGAATACATACGCACATGCCAATTATCCGTTTTTTTTATTTATGAACAATAGTTTTATGTACATATTTGTCTAATTTTACTTCACCAACTTATACTATTGTGTTCTGATCCATCACATCTAATTCAGATTTAAAAAACATTGAACTAAAGGCTGTAATGTAACAAAATAGGTAAAAAGCCAAGGGGGGTGAATACTTTTGCAAGGCACTGTATGTATATATATATATATATATATATATATTATCATAAGAGGTAAATGTTGTGCAATAGAAGATTTTAAATATATTTTTGGCTTTTTTCCAATGTGCAGACTACTGTATATAAATTAAAGAAGAATTCCAGGGGCGTGTCCTGGCTATGGAGGAGTGAGGACGTGCATCGCCTCAGCTCCGCTCCACCGCCACACAAATCGACTCAAACACGGGGGATACTTACCTCTACAGACTCCCCACATGTCACAGCGATCGAGGCAATCCTCCCAACCGGCAAGGACCGACAGATCGCGGCAGGGACAGCTGGATTGCTACTTCCCCAGGACCCGGGGACAAGGCCGCGAAGCCTCCAAGATGGCGCCGACCGGGAAGGCCCAGAAATCCGCCAAATCCTCCTAGCCAGCAGCAGCCACAGTCCGGCCGCCAAAAGGGACAGCTTCCCCAACATCTCCGGTTCCATCCCCAGGGTCGGTGAGTGATTCAGCTCCCTGTGCCTCCCCTGCTTCACTGGATGGCCGTTCAGAAGTTTGACTACCTCAGTGATGAGGATATCAGGCGCCATATTATGTCCCTGCCCACTAAAGAGGACTTAGAATGCTTTACATGGAGGGTGGAAAAGGCTTTCACTGAAGATATAGCCCAGCTAAAAGCTGATACTTCACATTTGGGTAACAGGGTGGAATCCCTAGAGGACAAGCTGGAGGAGGTTCTCCCCACTATTGCTCTGCTGCAATCTAAATGTCAAATGCAAGATCAGCAGATTGAAGCTCTACTATGTCAACTTGATGATGCGGAAAATCGCAGCAGGAGAGCTAATATTAGGATCCGAGGCCTGCCTGAAGCCACAGCCTCAAGGGACATTATTCCCACCGACATCTTTAGAGACATATTGGGCTTACCAAACTCTGCTCCCATAGAAATCGACCGGGTGCATAGAGCACTAAGACCTCCATCTCAAGATGTGGACAACCCCAGAGACATAATTTGTAAACTCCACAAATGCACATTTATTTTTTTACCAGGATATATCCAAGTGCACCCTCATGCAGCGCAGAGCTCTCCGCCCCCTCCTGACGGCTATTCAAGAAGCTGGTTTACCGTACCGCTGGGGCTTTCCCTTTTTTCTACAGGTGACTAAGGATGGAAAGCAAGTCACATTACGCAACAAGGATGACCTTCCACATTTTCTTTCCACCCTGGATCTTGATCCTGTGGACTTTCCGGATTGGAGGGGCTCACCAGACGCTTCTGGGATTAAACTCCCACCTCAATGGACAACAGTCCCTCTGGTGGGCCCTTCCACCACAAGGTATTGAAGATGTGTCACTCCTGATCCAACTCGTTGTCCTTTGCCTCCCCCCTTACTTGATCTGAAGAGATCCTGCACTTCCATTTTTTCATTCTTCCCCCTTTTCAAGCCTGATAATGGAGGAGTGACACCTGAGCCTGATCTTTGGACTTGCCCTAATTAGAGCTTGGATTCCTCTTTGGTGGCTCATCTGTTACTTCCAGTCCCCAATCAACGGAACTTTTCAGACTTTGCCAGGGACGTGGTCAGAACTCCATAATCCTTTCTTGCCACGAAGAGATTATACCCCCACGCTGTGTCACTCTCCCATCTTTTCAATTATGCCTTAGGGGATGAGACACATAAGTCTGAACTTTGAGACTACCC
Organism: Lithobates septentrionalis; assembly: GCA_037952835.1. NCBI lineage: Eukaryota > Metazoa > Chordata > Amphibia > Anura > Ranidae > Lithobates > Lithobates septentrionalis. The sequence continues at coordinate 5,658,568 of JBBDGP010000459.1, forward strand.
TAATTAGAGTCCTGGTCCCTTTGTGTAATTTCCGCAGTCACCCCCAACCCCCCCTTTTATGGCACTTAGTAGACCTAGCCTGGGACATGGACAAACCTCCATACTCTCTTCACTATAGCCCTATAGCCCCGGTTAAGAGTTGGCTTTGGGGTTTTTTTTTCCCTTTTTTCCCCAGATTACTTCCCCCTATCCTAAATTTTACACCATAAAACATGCGGTGGACGGAGAGGGTACTCCCTGTCTCCCCCCATGCGTAGGCTCACATTCCCCCACGTAGGCCACCCTTTATTGGGTATTGTCCCTTATTGGGACACTAGTTTGGGGTCTGGGACCCCCCCCCTTTATTGGCGTGGACCTCACACCCCATATACAGTTGTTTTACCTATTAACACTGTTGCTTCTATGTTGTTGTTGTTTTTTTGTTTACTTTAACAATGATTTCTCTGTGCTTTTTCCCTACTTGTTTTTCTTTCTCCCTTTTCCCTCTCCCCCCTCACCCCTCCCTTCCCAGAAGCATTTCATCGCTAGAGATCCTGCGCGGGGCAAGTTGGAACATTCAACATCTTTACAGACACCTGACCCCTCATGTTTTCACTTAAGGTACTATTTTATAATATAAGAGGCCTTTGCTCCCCTGGGAAAAGGAATAAATTATGGTGGGAACTTAAGAAATTTAAGGCTTAAAAAGTTTTCTTACAGGAGACCCACTTTACCCACAACTCCCTGCCTAGACTTCCTATCCATTTCTTTAATCAATGGTTCCACAGTACCTCTCCTACTTCTAAATCTAAGGGCACCACGATTGCGATCCACAAGACCTGCCCTTTCCAGCTCTTAGAAAGAAAAAAAGATCCACAAGGCCGATACATTTTTCTGAAAGGTACCATAGCGGGGTGCAGCTACACACTTGCCTCGATCTATGCGCCTAACTCCAATCAAATCTCTTTTTTAGATTACACTCTTGAGCTATTGACAGAGTTTACAGAAGGATTTGTTATCCTTGGGGGAGACTTTAATGTTAGCCCTGACACTTCATTGAACACCTCCAATACCAGTCACTCACACTCCTATGCCTTCCTTAAACATTTTCGTAAGTCCCTTCATTCTCATTTGCTTCTTGATAGCTGGAGAACTCTCCATCCTGTAGGGAGGGACTTTAGCTATTTCTCAACGGTCCATGATGTTTATACCCACATAGATCATATATATGTTGACCGTCCCACACTGGAGCTCCTGCAGTCCGCGTCCATCGGAAATATTACAATATCTGATCACGCCCTAGTGGAGGTGACTCTTACACTCCCATCGGGCTCTCGTGGGGCCTGGACGTGGAGGTTGAATGACAATCTGTTGGACGATGTGGCAGCGGCTGCCAAAGTGTCAGAGGTCATCACAAATTATTTCCGAGAAAATGTCACAGACGACCTTAGTAAGGGCATGGTGTGGGAGGGCCACAAGGCTGTAGTCAGAGGTGAGCTCATATCTTTGGGGGCCAAACTTAAAAAGATGCATCAGGCAGATTTTACCAGAGTGCTGTCTGCGCTTCAGGAAGCAGAACTGAAGCACAAACAAAACGGAGACCCTGGGGCATTGCAGAGGTTAACTGATCTGAGAAACCTGTTATTACGCTTATTGGATCGGCAATCGCGCAAGCAGGCCAGACATCTGTCACACAAATATTACGAGCATGGTAACAAGTGTGGACGTATGCTTGCAAGAGCCCTCCATAAAAAACACGCACAGACTTATGTACAAAAGCTTCGTTCCTCATCGGGCGACATTTCGGTTCGATCCTCTGAAATTGCCTCAGGGTTTCAAGACTATTACACACAACTTTATAACTTGACTTCTGACTATCCCCTAGACACTCAGATATCCAAGTCTGCTGCCATTAAGGACTACTTAACTTCGGCTGATGTCCCACCTTTGAATGCCGACCAGTGTACAGACCTTGAACTGCCGATCTCCCCTATGGAGTTTGAGGTGGTAGTAAAATCCTTACCCAAGGGGAAGAGTCCGGGACTGGATGGCTACACCGGGACATATTACAAAACTTTCCTACCCCTTCTAGTTACCCACATGTGCAATTACTTCAACTCCATTGCGGAGGGGACCCCTATCCCCCCCGGGGCACTTTTGGCACATATCACAGTGCTACATAAAGAAGGTAAAGATCCGATGATTCCCCAAAGCTACCTGCCCATATCCCTTCTTAACGTCAACGTTAAGATCTTGGCAAAGGTGTTTGCAAACAGGCTTGGAGGCCTTATGCCTCATATTATTCACCCGGACCAAACTGGGTTTATCACAGGGAGGGAGGCGAGAGACAACTCAATCAGAGCCATTCAACTCATGCACTGGGCTCGTACGGGCCCTGACCCAAAACCTTACATAATTCTCTCCACAGACGCCGAAAAGGCCTTCGACCGGATCAACTGGTCATACTTAAAAATGGTATTAGAGGTTCTAGGGCTTAAAAAGTGCATGTTGACCTCTATTTTAGCACTGTACTCCACTCACTGTGCACGGGTTAAAGTAAATGGAGTGCTCTCCTCCCAGTTCCCGGGTGTCCCCTTTCCCCTATCCTCTTTGCTCTTGTTCTTGAACCGCTACTATGTACGGTCAGAGCGAATACGTACATAAAGGGCCTAGAGGTTGGAAACACTGAACACAAACTGTGAGCATATGCTGATGACGTTCTATTTCATCTATCAGAACCCCTGATCTCGCTGCCAGTCCTGATGAAAGAACTAAAGACATTTGGGTCGCTTTCAAATTTTAAGATAAATTTCTCCAAATCGAAAATTTTACCTGTCCATCTGCCTCCTTCTCTGATGAGTAACCTGCAGGCTGCTTTTCCCTTCACCTGGGCCAAGTCTTCAATTTGATACTTAGGTATACAATTAACAGACCATTTCGATACCCTTTATACCACTAACTTCCCCAACCTCCTTTACACAATTAAGAAAGATCTTTCCCAATGGACCAAGATTGCATTTACGTGGATAGGTCGCATTAACATAATAAAAATGAACATTCTACCCTGAATACTTTTTTTTTTATAAATGATTCCCATACCCCTACCGCGCACCTTCTTTTCTCAGATTAATAGTATATTATCTGGGTTTGTGTGGAATGCACAGAAATCCAGAATAGCTCTGAAGGTACTGAAACGCTCAAAATTCACAGGAGGCCTAGGGATCCCTGATATTCTGAAATATGATAGGGCCATCGCCCTCCAGAGAATCCTCAACTGGCGTTTCCACACCCAATTCAAGCTTTGGGTCTCATTAGAAACCTGGCTAGCGGACAGGAACTTAGTTTATGCACCATGGCTACCCCGTGAATATAGAGGGTTGTCGGATACTACTTCCCCTCTGACGACGCACACGCTTACTACATGGGACAGGATAAATTCGTTTTTCAGTTTGTCTCCTCCCATGTCCCCGCTGGCTCCCTTAGGAGGGTTCCTTTGGTTCCCACCAGGTGAGCAAATGGCCTTTTTTGGACCCTGGCTGGATGATGGTAACACCAGTTGTGGGAAATTAATGCACAATGGTAAAGTAATGGATTTTGAATCTCTACAGACTAGACACGGGGGCTCCAAAATGAACTTCTGGAGGTATAGACAGCTCCATCACTTCTTTGAAATATATGGGAAAGCTATCAGAGACTCCTCCTCTCTTACACCTTTTGAACAGTTTTTTGTAGATGACCCGGTCCCTTACATGATTTCGGAGATGTACCGTCTACTAAATACCAGTACTGACAATCTTAGGCCAACTAGATTTTTCTACAACCCAACTGACTCATCTCTACCAGCTCACCCACTCGAGCTCTATAGAATCTAAAGACCAAGAAACAAATTACAAGATTTTGTCACGCTGGTACCGTGTTCCGGCTGACCTAGCTCGCATCTATCCTTCGGTGTCGGACCAATGTTGGAGGAAGTGTGGACTCAGGGGAACGCTCCTTCATATTTGGTGGGAGTGCCCCCTGATCCAGCCATATTGGACAGACATTAAAGCCCTAATAAAGGAAATCCTAGATCTTGATATACCCTTGTCTCCAGCCCACTTCCTCCTGCATGTCCCACAGATGCCGATTAGTAGATACAAAAAAAGTGTCTTGTCGCATCTCTTAAATGCGGCTAGGCGCCTTCTCCCAATTTACTGGAAGCAACCCAAGATCCCTTCAAGGGCTGATTGGATCCAAAAGGTAAATGATATCAGGCAGGCCGAACACTGGATAGCGACCTGTAAGGGCAAAATGGAGCATTTCGATAACATATGGGGCCCATGGAAGGATTATATGTCTGACCCCGACCAGGAATCCACTAGCCTAGACCTGGCTCTGTTGGAGCTGGCAGAACCATCCCTAAGATCCCGCTTAGACAAAAGTAATGGTGCCCAATAAATGACGTCCCTTACCCCTACTTGTTATGAAAGGAGGCTGTTCTGACCGGAACTCGCCCGGCGCGGATCTACATGACTTCTCCAGACCACAAGGTATGCTCCTCCTTTACCCTTCCCTATTCCCTACCTTCCTTCCCCCCCCTCCCTTATTCCCTCTCTTATTGTTTATTTCTTCTTTTCCTTTCTCCTTTTACTGGTTTTGGTTCTTTTACTACCACATGACTCCTTGTTTCAGGTTTTAACAAAATATTTTACTTGCTACAATGTCCAGACTTAAGGTTGCAAAGGTTAGCTTAGAGAGCGGAGTTCCCCCTCCCCCCCTTTTTTTTGGGGGGGGGGCGACTACGTATCTCTCCTCCTGGGCTGGAGGACTGAGGGGGGGCGCTCCCTGCTGGAATGGTGATCTGGGTGAGGTTGATGGAGGCATATTGCCCCCCTCTACCTGGATTGCCGGCGGGGGTTGGCGTCCCCTGCCCTCCTGAGCAGTCAGCACCTAAGCTGGGTTGAGTCAGTCACTGGACTGAGCTCTCCCCTTGTGGTCATTCCAAATTTATTATGAGGACTAATGACTACTAAATGTGCTATTATTTTGAACATGGACTGGTCATCTACAATAACCTGTATCAATGTATAATTTTTTATGTTGTTTGTGCTATATGTCTTCGTTGTGTGTAGCCTTTTACTAAAATGTTGCTAAATAAAGATTTTACACAAAAAAAGAAGAAGAATTCCAGGTATGGACAGATTATTTTATACAGTTACATTGCTCCAGCTTGAGCCATCGCTACTCCAGTGATTTCCATTTGCATCCGTGTCCCTGCTGAGTGGTCAGCCTGATGCATTGTGAACACAGGAGGTCGGCTCCTAGGCACAGGCACCATTAAGGGAATGCTATGCAATTTCTAATTCAATGCAAAGTGTTCGTTCTCTGATTGGACGAGGTGGAGAGCTCTGTGCTGCAGATCCATATTATGAATGGTTTTATGTAACTACCCTTCGTGAATTTAGGAATGATTTCTACAGAACTAGGGGATGATTTAATATATGACAAATGCCCCTTTTATTTGGTTGCCAAAGCCACAGGAAAAAAAGTGATTTTTTTTTATTTCAATTTTTTTTTATTGGTTTGATTTTGTTTAATATCAGCCTTGTCATTTTATTGGCTTTATTGCTCCCCAATGTAATTGCAACTGCTATTAATAATCACTATAAGTAACATTCTGCTAATAAATGTCATATTTTTCATGATAGTTTAACATATTGCAATTTTTTGGCAGCAGCAAGTGATGTTCTGGAGGAAGTGGAGCTTGTGTATGAAGGGGCTAAAAGGAGGAAACCCATTTCATCCATCTCTTTATCTTCAATGTGGCTTTGGGAATGCAGGCTGGAAGCTATTCAAAGCCCACTTACTTTCACTTTATTTGAAGTGCATGAATATGAAAAAAAAATCATTACAAAAGAACATGGATCTCTAAAGAAAAACTCTTTAATACTTTAAAGGACTTTAGAAAAAAAAAATACCTCCAGGTCCCACCTGCAGTAAATTGCATTGCACATCTCTTCCTGTTTTCCCAGTTGCTCTGAATTACCTTAGTATTTACCAAAAATATGAAAAGGCTTGTAACCTAAAGCAGTGGTGACATCCCGCCGCCACCCCCAAACCCCCCCAGGCGGTCGCTCATTCAAACCCCCCACCCCCCCCCTGTCGCTCACTCATCCCCCCACCTACCTCATCTAAGTTTCGGACAGCTTCCTGCGTCTCCTCCTCTGCGGCTTCACCCTGCGTCTCCGGGTTCACATCGGCTTCCTCCTTGGCGGCTTCCCTCCACGGCCAATACGGGCGCTTCTCCTCTCAGGAAATTGGTTTTAAGCCCCGCTTCCTGATTGGCCAGGAGGAGAATCAGGAAGACAATAGCGAATGTTAATTCACTATTGTCACACAACTGGGTCAGCTTAGGGCGCCCCGAGCCCACCCTTTTTTGAAGCCAATTAGAGCCTCAGGCTCTAGTCACGTGCTACAAAAAAAAATAAATAAATAAAAACCCACATTGAAATCCATGCAAGCGGGCACCCTGCATGTAGATTAGGAGCCGGGGGCACCTTATGGATAGGCTGCCACTGGCCTAAAGTGAGAGAGAGAAAATTCAAGAGAATTAGGTCTACAGAACGGTTGATTTACTAAAACTGGAAAGGGCAAAATCTAGTGCAGCTGTGCATAGTAACCAATCAGCTTCCAGGTTTTATTATCAAAGCTTAACCACTTTAGCCCCGGAAGAATTTACCCCCTTCCTGACCAGTGCGTTTTTTGCGATCAGGCACTGCGTCGCTTTAACTGACAATTGCGCGGTCGTGCGACGTGGCTCCCAAACAAAATTGACGTCCTTTTTTTTCCCCACAAATAGAGCTTTCTTTTGGTGGTATTTGATCACATCTGTGGTTTTTATTTTTTGCGCCATAAACAAAAAAAATAGCGACAATTTTGAAAAAAACGCATTATTTTTTACTTTTTGCTAAAATTAATATCCCCCAAAATATTTAAAAAAAACATTTTTTTTCCTCAGTTTAGGCCGATACGTATTCTTCTACATATTTTTGGTAAAAAAAATAAATAAATCGCAATAAGCGTATATTGATTGTTTTGCGCAAAAGTTATATCGTTTACAAAATAGGTTTTATGGCATTTTTATTATTTTTTTTTTTTTTACTATAATGGCAGCGATCAGCGATTTTTATTGTGACTGCGACATTATGGCAGACATGTCGGACATTTTTGACACACTTTGGGACCATTGTCATTTATACAGCGATCAGTGCTATAAAAATGCACTAATTCCTGTGTAAATGACACTGGCAGTGAAGGGGTTAACCACTAGGGCGCGGGAAGGGGTTAAGTGAGTACTAGGGATGTGTTCTAACTGTAGGGGGGATGGGCTGTGTGTGACACGTCACTGATCTCTGTTCCCGATCACAGGGAGCAGAGATCAGTGACACTGTCACTAGGCAGAACGGGGAGATGCTGTTTACATCAGCATCTCCCGGTTAGTCCTCTCCGTGAGGCGATCGCGGGTATCCACACGGCGATCGAGTCCACGGGACCTGCGACCCAACTCACGGAGCTCGCGGCAGGGGCGCGCGCGGCGGCGAATTTAAAGTAATGTACAGGTGCGTTACTTTGCGCAGCCGTGCCAATGTGCCGACGTATATCTACAGGAGTCGGGAAGCGGTTAAAGTGATTGTAACCAATCACCTTGTAAAACAACCCATTCAGTTTAAAATTGAGATGAAAGGCAAAACATTTGTGTATAGATATAAAATAAAATAAAAACATTATACATACCTTTTTTTCCCCTTTTTCTATAAGTGATCACATCCCCTCTGTTCTCAGCTGCATAAGCGCTGGGGGGGAGGAGAAGCAACAGCACACTGATCTTCTCAGTTAAAGGCTGTCTGGGGGGGAGGGGGGGCTGTCAGGACAAGTCTGATTATTGTAGGAGAGCACACTGAGTTTCCATCACAGCTAGGGAACTGACCACGCTTTGATCTCCTGCCTAGTGTGGTCAGTTTTTAACAGGTAAGCAGAGGGACTGGCGGGAAAACCAGGGTTTTCACACAAAGGAAGCAATACAAAGAGAACAGGAGACTTTCTCATACAAGTACATGGTACAGCAGTCACATTCCAGGAATATGAAATGCTCGGGTGGTAACAAACACTGAAGTTAGAAGCTGATTGGTTGCCATGCACGGATGCACCAGATTTTGCACTCTCCAGTTTTAGTAAATCTCCCCCCTTTGTGTTTTATATTTTTAGCCTAGAGTCACACTTTTGCATCAGAGTGGCATGCGTGTCACTTCAGTGCGTGGCAGCGCACGTAATATGAGTTACTGCATTGCTGTACCATTTATATTGAATGGCAGCCCAATACAAGGCAATAAACCTGCATAGTAGTGTGTTGCCATGCATTGCATTACCGTAAAGGTTCATGTGTGGTTTTAAGCATGTTGGGGTACATAAGCAGCCAAGCCATTTTAAGGCTGCCTTAAAGGGTTAGTTCGCTAGGGATGAGCCCTGGGGTAGGTCCTGGCTTAGTATGGATCTTAGGGGAACCCCACATTTATTTTCTTGTTTTGTGAATTGGGTTTACCTTATTAAAATCTAAAACACACCCAAAGGCCTACCACATTTTTTTTATTTTTTTTTATGAATTTTTATTTTGTGGGATAAAGACAGGACATTAGAAAGCATATTTGCGGGTGCAGCCACTGTAATAATCAGTAGAATACAGAAATGTGATCATTTAAAATAGGTCAATTGTTACGTAATGCAATTAACAAGACAATAAACATACGGTCATTGGATACATTGATCTGATGTTTCTGGCGTGTGAACAAGGCTGTGTTTGTTTCATCTTGGGACTAGCACATCTTAGTGATTGCTAAGTCTCTGTTCTCTCTGTAGCTATCAGAGACTATCAGGTCATACTACGTATTATTGCTGTTATAGTTTAATAAATTGCGTTGTGGGAAGCAAGAAAATAAGAAAGGAAGGGGAAGTATGTAAGGGATCAGAGGAAGTGGCCATGAATATTTTAGGGAAGGGTGGGTGGGGGGGTTATCTGGGTTCTCGTAGCATGAAGGTGGGGAAAGGGGGAGGTCGGGTTGAGAACTGTACCCTTCTCTCCCACCGCAGCTCTTCAAGGGTATGTCAATTCATGAGTTGTTTTGTATTCGTCGGTTGTGACGAAGTGTAGCCAGCAAGACCATATTTTCCAAAAATTTGGAGGGGGTGTCTTTCGCTTGGTGAATGAGGTCTTCCATTTCTGCAGTTTTTTGTATGCGCTTGAACCAGTCGGCTATAGTCGGTGGTTCTGAACAGTGCCATTTAGCTGGTATGCACATCTTTGCTGCATTTACCATATGCATGGCAAGTGAGGCGAAGGTAAGCATTTTTTGGAATCGAAGAATGGTGTAACAAAAACTGTGCTGGTGAAAAGTCTAGAGAGTAAGTGGTAATTTGGTTTGTGAGTCTGTGAACCTCCTTCCAGAAAGGTTGGAGTTTGGGACAGGACCACCAGATGTGTAGCAGTGATCCCAGCTCCTGCTCGCATCCCCAGCATTGTGCGGAGATTGATGGGAATTATTGCATGCAATCTATGGGGGGTCCTGTACCATCTCGAAAATATTTTGAAAGCGTTCTCCTGGGCATACACGTTTACAGATCCCTTGTGGATACATGTATAGATATTCTCCCACTCTTGATCTGATAGGTCAATTGAGAGTTCTTGCTCCCGTTTGCTACTGGCCAGGTTAGCTTTGGGGTCAATGTCTGCAAATAATAGAGCATATGTGTCAGAAATTAGGTGATTTTGAGGTTCTGTTTTCAGGCACAGTGATTCAAAAGGGGTCTTCTGTCTGGACCAGTCGGGTCGAGGGTTAGGATTTTTCAGGAAGTGACGAATTTGTACATATGTCCAAAATGGGAATGTATGATTTGTCATCTGGGAGGCTATTCGGGATTGTGTGAGGAGGCGTCCTCTCTCGTAGAATTGTTTTGCTCGGATGTTAGAGTATGGCCATAAGTCTGTGAGAAAGGAAGAGGAGGCTCCTGGAGGGAAATCTGTGTTTTGTCAGAGCAGGGTCAATGGGGCTGGGGTTGAAGATATTTTGTGTTTACGGCATGCTTCCTGGAAGGTGGTTAAAGTTGGGTGAATTAATGGGTGGGCTTTGCAAGTCGAAGGGGTATGTCTGTAAGTTATCCAGGGGAGTTGAGATAGCAGAGAAGGGGACATAGCGTGTTCTAGCTGAACCCATGCCTTTACCTTAGAGTGGATGTTCCAGACGATTATTCTGGCCAGGTGGTATGTTTTATGGTATCTCTGGAGGTCTGGGAGACCTATGCCACCTTTGAGTTTGTGAATCGTCAGTCTAGAGTAACTCAGTCTTGGCCGTGAGTCGCCCCATATGAAGTCCGTACAGGCCTTCTGGTATGCTGAAAAGAAGGTAGGAGGAAGTTTTATGGGAATGGTTTGTAGGAAGTATAATAATCTAGGCAGAATGTTCATTTTTATAATTGCAGCCCTGCCAAACCAAGAGAAGAGACCAGTGGTTCATGACTTCAAATCGTGCTTTATTGTTTGTTGTAGCGGTAGGTAGTTTTTGGAGAATAGGTCCGCGAGGGAGGAGGGAAGCTGGATGCCAAGGTATGAAATCATGTGTTTGTACCATTTAAATGAGAAGTTAGGCATTGTCAACATATGTTCATAGGTAGTGTGACATTCAGGGCGTGAGATTTTGTAAAATTGATTTGTAGGTTGGTTAGAAAATTGAAAGTTTGGAAGTCTTTGAGTGGTTCAGTGAGAAAGAGAAGGATATCGTCTGCAAATGTGGCTAGTTTGTAGGTGTGGTGGGTTATTTCAATTCCTTTGATATTGGGGTTTGCTCTGAGGCGTCGGAGTAATGGCTCAGGGGTAAGGACAAAGATCAGGGGTGATAGAGAGCACCCCTGGTGGGTTCCATTCGATATTGAGAAGGCATTCAACAAGTGCCCGTTTACACAAACTTTTACTGTGGGATTGGAGTAGAGCGTAAGTATAAGGTTTAGCATGCGATGTGGGAGACCAATGGCCTTTAAAGCTTCCATCATGTACTCTATCGAATGCCTTCTCCGCATCGAGGGAAAGGAGAAACCCTGGGTGATGGTTAGTTGTGAGCCAGTGATGAATGTTGATCTCTTTGAGTGTATTATCCCCTGCCCCTCTGCCTGGTATAAAACCCACTTGGTCAAGGGAGATGAGCTGAGGAAGCAAGGGGAGTAATCGGTTGGCTAACATTTTGGCAAACCATTTCAGGTCAACGTTTAATAATGAGATTGGTCTATAGTTGGTGACCAAGGAGGGGTCCTTTCCTGGTTTGGGGAAAACTGTGATATGTGCTGTTAAAAAATCTCGAGGAGGTGTTAGTTGTGACGCAAAGGAGTTAAAGGCAGAGAGAAAGGAGGGGATAAGGAGTTCCATGTAGGTTTTGTAATATCCCACTGTTACTCTGTCCGGTCCTGGATGCTTGCCCGGTTTCATCTGTTTGATTGCTAGTTTGGCTTCTTTTTCAGATAGCGGGCATTCTAGATTCCTTTCCACTGTGTTTGAGATTGGGGATGGGCTGTATTGGTTCAGGAAATCTGTGATGGACTGTTTCCTCGATGTATTGGCTGTGGATGCATCTGCTAGGGGTAGGTTGTAAAGTTGCGTATTGTACTCGACAAAGTGCTTAGCAATGTCAGAGTTGCAATTCAGTTTACGTCCTGATGAGTCTGTCATGGAATGTATAGTCGAGGCAGCTCTCTTGGCTTAAATGGTTCTAGCTAGTAGTTTTCCTGATTTGTTACTGTATTCGTAAAATGATTTCTGGGACAGTATGTATTTTCGTTTTATTTTTTTGCCTCATATTTCTAGAAGTTCATTTCTAGTCTGTAGGAGGTTTTGGAAGGTATCTAATGCTTGCATCCATTTATGGGCGCACTCCAGCCGCTGAATTCGGGTAGTTAGTTCTGAGAGCTGTCTTTGTCTTATATGTTTGCGTTTGGCTGTGGCTGCAATGAGAATGCCTCTAATGACGCATTTATGAGCTTCCCATGTGATGACAAGGGAAGTCTCTGTAGGGTTGTTTTCCGCGAAGTACTGTTTAATATGTACTGTAACCTCATCTGCCATTGAGGGATCAGTGAGCAGAGAGGGATCTAACTTCCAAGTCGGAAGGTGTGTGTGAACCTCTGGGAACGATATGGCCATTGAGATTGGGTGATGGTCTGAAAGGAACATGGGGTCGATGGATGTTTTATGAAGGAAGGGTAAGTCTTTCTGCGAGATAAATAGATAGTCGATTTTCGAACATCGTTGGTGTGGGTTTGAGAAAAAAGTAAAGTCCCTACCATTGGGGTTTAATGTCTGCCAGGAGTCATGGAGTAAGAGATTGCGAAGCTGTGATTTAATGGAGTGCAGGGCTTTGTAAGGGAGGGAGGACACACTATTAGAGGTGTCTTGGAGGGGGTTTAGAGGAACATTAAAGTCGCCTCCTAGAATCAGGGTGCCTTCTTGGAATGGAGTTAGTGCTTTGGTTAGTTTGTCGAAGAAGGTCACCTGGTTTTTGTTTGGGAGCGTATATGTTGGCTAGAGTAAACTGGAACCTACCTTCCTCATCAGAGTGTGTGTCAGTGAGTTGGAAAGAGCAATGTTTTGCTAGGAGTATGGAGACCCCTTTTGATTTGGACGTTCGGTTGGTTGCGTGATACACAGTAGGATAATATTGGTTCGTTAGTTTAGGTGTAGCATCCGTGCGGAAGTGTGTTTCCTGCAGAAATATTATATCTGCTTTATTCTGTTGCATGGAGAGGAGGAGCTGGGATCGCTTTTCTGGAATATTGAGTCCTTTTGTGTTGAACGAGATGATTTTGATAAGAGGTTTATGGCTGCTGGGTGGGGTATGGGCCATGGTTTGGGTATTCACCATATACAGCACCAAGGATTTTTATTAACCAGACACCAAAAAGCGTGAAAGGTTAGGTTGTAAGAGCTGCGACAGGAGGGGGGGGGGGGGGGTCAGAGCTGGGGATAGGGTCTGGGAGGTTGGAGAATTGGAGAGAGGGGGTGTAGAGGGAGCAAGTTTGATGGGAGGGTAAAGGAGGATAGGGGATGGTAGTATAGAAGGGGTGCTTTAGAGGGGGGTGGTCCGGCGACAGGTGGGAGCTCGCTCACCTATCCGGGTATGGGATATACCGTAAAGTCGGTATTGCCGGAAGAGTTCAGTGGTATTGTTAGGTAGCGAAAGAGTAGATGTCGTGTCTATAGGGGGCTACCACTGTGTGGAAGGTGATTTTTCAAGGGAGAAGGAGTAGTTTGATTTCCCGTCAGACGTTTAGGCACATTAGGCTTGTTTGTTTGCGGAGGAGGTAGTTGTGTTAAAGGGTGTGCTTAGGGAAAATAATTTTTTTTTTTATTTCTGTGATTGTGGGATCGAGTGCTAGGGGATAGATCAGAAACATAGGCGTGCGCAGCCTATTGCATTAGGGTGTGCACTCGAAAGCTCAAGCACACATACATATATATATATATTGTCAAAAGTATTGGGACGCCTGCCTTTACACGCACATGAACTTTAATGCTGTTTTAGTCCATAGGGTTCAATATTGAGTTGGCTCCGCCCTTTGCAGCTATAAAAGTTTCAACTCTTCTAGGAAGGCTGTCCACAAGGTTTAGGAGTGTGTTTATGGGAATGTTTGACCATTCTTCCAGAAGGGCATTTGTGAGGTCAGGCGCTGATGTTGGACAAGAAGGCCTGGCTCGCAGTCTCCACTCGAATTCATCCCAAAGGTGTTCTATGGGGTTGAGGTCAGGACTCTTTGCAGGTCAGTCAAGTTCCTCCACCCCAAACTCGCTCATCCATGTCTTTATGGACCTTGCTTTGTGCACTGGTCCAAATCATTTGATGGAGGAGGGATTATGGTGTGGGGTTGTTTTTCAGGGGTTGGGCTTGGCCCCTTAGTTCCAGTAAAGGGAACTCTTAAGGCGTCAGCATACCAAGACATTTTGGACAATTTCATGCTCTCAACTTTGAGGGAACAGTTTGGGGATGACCCCTCCCAACATGACTGCACACCAGTGCACAAAGCAAGGTCCATAAAGACATGGATGAGGGAGTTTGGGGTGGTGGGAAATTAACTTCAAGTGCAATAATTCACATTATAACTGTAACTAAAACATATACAATTAAGTGTAACACTCTAAAAAATAAAAAATCCAAAGTGCTATAATGGTGTGAACCTCCCAACTAAAAAGTTGTTGCACTCGAAGGTAATTTGTATTGCAATTATCTGTAGAGGGGTTTCCACCATCCCTGCTAAGGCAGCACTGATGGGCACTAACAGGGTGAACTGATTGGCAGCGTTGATGGGCACTAATTGGTAGCACTGATTTGCACTGATAGGTGGCACTGATAGGCAGCACTGTTTGGCACTAATGGGCACTGATTGGCACTGATAGGTGGCAGTGATGGGCACTGATATGCATCACTGATGGGCTCTTATTGGTAGCACTTATGGGCACTGATAGGCTCTGATTGGCAGCACTGATTGGCAGCACTGATGGACACTGATTGGCACTGATAGGCAGCACTGATTGGAAGCACTGATGGGCACTGATAGGCTGCACTGATAGGCAGCACTGATGGGCACTGACTGGCAGCACTGATGGGCACTGGTAGGTGGCACTGATAGGCAGCACTGGGCACTAATTGTCAGCACTGATTGGCACTGATATGCAGCACTGATGGGCACTGATATGCAGCACTAATGTGCACTGATTGGCAGCACTGATGGGCAGCACTTATGGGCACTGATTGGCACTGATAGGCAGCACCGATGGGCACTGATATGCAGCACTGATAGGCAGCATTGGTTGGCACTGATTTACAGCATTGGTTGGCACTGATAGGCAGCATTGGTTGGCACTGATAGGCAGCACTGGTTTGCACTGATAGGCAGCACTGGTTTGCAATGGTTGGCACTGATAGGCAGAATTGGTTGGCACTGATAAGCAGCACTGGCACGGATAGGCAGTACTGGTTGGCACTGATAGGCAGCATTGGTTGGCACTGATTGACAGCATTGGTTGGCACTGATTGGCAGCATTCGTTGGCACTGATAGGCAGCATCGGTTGGCACTGATTGGCAGCACTGATGGGCACTGACTGGCAGCACTGATGGGCACTAATTGTTGGCACTGATAGGCAGCACTGATTGGCACTGATAGGCAGCACTGATGGGCACTGATATGCAGCACTGATGGGCACTGATGGGCAGCACTGATGGGCAGCATTGGTTGGCACTGATAGGCAGCATTGGTTGGCACTTATTTACAGCATTGGTTGGCACTGATAGGCAGCATTGGTTGGCACTGATAGGCAGCACTGGTTTGCACTGATAGGCAGCACTGGTTTGCAATGGTTGGCACTGATAGGCAGAATTGGTTGGCACTGATAAGCAGCACTGGCACGGATAGGCAGTACTGGTTGGCACTGATAGGCAGCATTGGTTGGCACTGATTGGCAGCACTGATGGGCACTGACTGGCAGCACTGATGGGCACTAATTGTTGGCACTGATAGGCAGCACTGATTGGCACTGATAGGCAGCACTGATGGGCACTGATATGCAGCACTGATGGGCACTGATGGGCAGCACTGATGGGCAGCATTGGTTGGCACTGATTGACAGCATTGGTTGGCACTGATAGGCAGCACTGGTTTGCACTGATAGGCAGCACTGGTTGGCACTGATAGGCAGAATTGGTTGGCACGGATAAGCAGCACTGGCACAGATAGGCAGTACTGGTTGGCATTGATAGGCAACATTGGTTGGCACTGATAAGCAGCACTGGCACTGATAGGCAGCATTGGTTGGCACTGATAAGCAGCACTGGCACTGATAGGCAGCATTGGTTGGCACTGATAGGCGGCACTGGTTTGCACTGATAGGCAGCACTGGTTTACAATGGTTGGCACTGATAGGCAGAATTGGTTGGCACTGATAAGCAGCACTGGCACAGATAGGCAGTACTGGTTGGCACTGATTGGCAGCATTGGTTGGCACTGATTGGCAGCATTGGTTGGCACTTATAGACAGCATTGGTTGGCACTGATTGGCAGCATTGGTTGGCACTGATTGGCAGCATTGGTTGGCACTGATAGGCATTAGGCAGCATTGGTTGGCACCGATAGGCAGCATTGGTTGGCACTGATTGGCATCATAGGCAGTATTGGGTGGCACAGATAGGAGAGAGGGGGAGTTTCACATTCAGGAGATCGTGAGAATTGCCAGAGCTGTTCAGTGTATGAAACTGTCAGATAATGACACTGCATGCAGGGAGAGACACCAGTTGTTAAAAGTCAGCGGGGATGCTGGTGGTGGGCGGGACTGAACAGTTACCAAACACCAGCCAATAGGATGGGTCTGGGCGGGCCGCTACATTTATCTGGCTCCGCCCCCTCTCTGAAGTAGCCCACTCATTGGCTGGTGTTGGCGCTTGATCCCGCCCACCCCCGACATCGCGGCTGAGTTGTGATGACTTACAACTCAGCCGCGATGTCGGGAGTGGGCGGGACCAAACGCTATAAACACCAGCCAATGTTTGAGCTGCTTCAGAGAGGGGGCGGGGCCACATAAATGTAGCGGCCCGCCCAGACCCCATCCCATTGGTGTTTGATGGCCGTTCTGTCCCGCCCACCCCCGACATCACCCTGACATTTTGACAGCTGGTGTCTCTCCCTGCTTGCAGTGTCATTATCTGACACTTTAATACACTGAACAGCTCTGGCAATTCTCACCATCTGCTGCCTGTGAAACTGTTTCACAGGCAGCGCGGGACACACACTCTCTTGGATGCAGCATTTTGGGGCAAATCTCTGGACACAGCACGGGGTGATTAGGGTGTGCCCAGGCACACCCGGCACACCCCGTGCGCACGCCTATGATCAGAAATATAGGAGCACTGTGAGTGGGTGGATTCTCTATAAGATGTTTCAGTGGAACCGGAGTTGGCTGGTGATGAGTAAAATCTACTATACCAGAATATAAACCTTATGTCTGTCCTATAACATCTGTGTTTGAGTTAGGCAACTTGAACCTTTGAACAAGTGAACAAACATATGTACTGCTACTAACTGATGGCTGCGTATGAACCAATGAGATAAGTTAAAAGGTGAAGGAGTATGGAAGATAAGAGATAAAATAGATGAACGACATAAACGCGATAAACGATAACGATACCCTGATAGATTATGTAGTATGTTTATCGCATATTCAGAATGCTACGAAGAATTCGGATGGTGTATAACCTGCTTCTAGGAAGCCCTTTTGTGGAAATTATGCGATAATATTGGGGGGGAATGATTGTGTGTATGATCATTCCAGTAGGGAGTTTTTAGTGGGTAGTCATGGTGCGGTAGATTAGACGTGTGGCTTACACGTGTGGAGTAAGTTGCCCATTTGGGGATAGGCTACAGGCAATTACATGTTGTTATGCTGAATTACCCTTATGGCGATTTTCTCTCTGGTGGTGTAACTTTAGAAATGGGGTTATAGCCGGTGTTCTGAACATGCAATTTGAGGGCCTACCACACTTTTACGTCCTAGAGCAGTGATGGCGAACCTCGGCACCCCAGATGTTTTGGAACTACATTTCCCATGATGCTCACCAACACTGAAAAAGTTCATGAGCATCATGGGAAATGTAGTTCCAAAACATCTGGGGTGCCAAAGTTCGCCATCACTGACAAACTGCAAACTTCTGCATAAATACACTACAGTAAGTGAATGTTGCCACCCAACAGAAAGGGGTGAATTTATATTAAAAAAAAATTCATCCAGTAGGGAACTAGAGAAAAAAAACAACTATTATTAGGCTATTTCATGTGATAGATGAATGTTTTTCATTGATTTAAAACTGAAAATACCATGTTTGGCCTCTGAATGGCGCTTGGCATCAAAGAACAGCGCCATTCGTCCAGCATAGGAAATAGTCTAATAGCTTTTAAATGGGTAAATCATATGTATATTTGTGAAAAAAACGCTGCACAAAGTCTGCTGCTGGAAGGATCGCCAGGGGAAAATAAAGTAAGCAAGCCTGAAAATAGAAAACAAATGCAGCCGCCACATCTAAAGACTGGTAAGCTGCAGTATATAATCATTGTGTTGTTGGTTTTGGATTATTGGAGGAATCTCTTGACAAACTACAATGCAGTTATTGTGTCTGGATGAAGAAGGATTGCATACAGTTTTGGCCCTCGTGGAAGTTACCAGCATAAGTCGACTATAACATATTGGAAGCCGCTTACCGGAACGAAGGCTTGACGCTCCTTATATCTCACGTCTTACAGACCTCAGAGAAACAGAATAAAGGGGGGAAAAAAAGCAAGAATCGAGTTATTGTATGGTGAGTCATTAGGATTAATGGCACAACAGCTGGCTAATAAAGGCAACACAAAGTTTAAAGGCCTCTTCAATTTTCTGGAATGCATTTTAATGATTTTGTAGTTTAAATGTTACAGTAGCCGAGCCGGTCGGGCTGGAAACTGCATTGTTCGTATGTTTCGTCAGGTTTTATTGGACCATTATGCTCAGAGAGGCAAAGGCGAACTATCGATTTTGATGTAAGTCGGGAGGGAAATCAGATAGACACATCACGCCTTTATTCCAGAACAATGATTGGCAATGGTAGTTAATTTTAAGAGCGGCAGGACTCCGTTCATGAAAGGATGGAAGAGATGAATTTAAAAGCCTTCACTAATTGTAACACTTGTGTAAAACTTAACAACCATTCTGTCTAAAATCATAAATACGTAATGCTAGACCTACCTAGGAGGCGGATGAATGCAGATTATTAAACCTGGAAACCTCCCCGTGGGCTCCCCCCCGCTTCTCAAGGGTTAAATGCCTGGGGTACCATTAACCACTTGCAGTCCAGCGACATACCCGTACGTCGGTGGTTATACCGGGGTGATACCTGCAGCTGTAGGCACCACCCCAGTACCATTTTTTTAGAGCTGGCGGTCGGCTCTCTTGTAATCATAGACATGCGCAGGGGGTGTGCCGGGCGTGCCTTGGCACACCCTAATCACTGTGTGCAGTGCTGATTCCCCCTATTGCCTGGGCTTCACCCCGTGTTGCGCTCCCAGAATGGAGAGTGGGGAAGGGGCTAGTAAACATTTACCAGTCCCTTCCTTTTCTAAATGAACACAGTGAACACACTCACTGGGGTTGATTTACTAAAGGCCAATAGACTGTGCACCTTGGAAAGTGCAATTGCACTCTGCAAGTGCAGTTGCTCCAGAGCTTAGTAAATGAGGTAAAGTTTTACTTTGCAAAGAATACCCAATCACATGCAAGGAAAATAAAAAAAACTGCAATTTTGCTTGCACATGATTGGTTGATGAAAGTCAGCTGAGCCTCTGCTCATTTACTAAACTCTAAACAAAATTTACGTCCTTTTTTTCCCACAAATAGAGCTTTCTTTTGGTGGTATTTAATCATATCTGCGGGGGTTTTGAAAAAAGCACAATATTTTGTACTTTTTGCTATAATAAATATCCCCATTTATTTTTTAAAAAAGCTAATTTTTTTTCAGTTTAGGTCGATATGTATTCTACATATTCTTGGTAATCAAAAATCGCAATAAGCGTATATTGATTGGTATGTGCAGAAGTTATAGCGTCTACAAAATAGGGGATAGATTTATAGCATTTTTACTATTTTTTTTTTTATTAGTAATGGCGGTGATCTGCGATTTTTATCAGGACTGCGACATTATGGCGGACACATCGGACACTATGGACACATTTTTGGGACCATTGGCATTTATACAGCGATCAGTGCTATAAAATGCACTGATTACTGTAAAAATGTCACTGGCAGGAAAGGGGTTAACATTAGGGGGCGATAAAGGGGTTGAATGTGTTCCCTAGGTGTGTTCTAACTGTAGGGGGGATGGGACTTGCTAGGGGAAGAGAGAGATCAGTGTTCATACTTTGAATGAACACACAATTAGTCTCTCCTCCCCTCAGAGAACCGGGATCAGGAAGCCGCTCAGCACAGAGCACTATCCCGTTCATTCACTGTCCAGTGCAGCTGAGGCTGCAGAGAAAGTGTGTTTGAGCTTCGGGGTGCACACCCTAATGCAATAGGCTGTGCACACCTATGCTTGTAATAGCAATCGGAGCGACTCACCAGCCGTTTGATTGATTTTACAAGCAGCATGAGAAAACATCGCCCTCCCCCCCCCTCCTGCTGCCTACTGCGGCTCTCTCTGGCTCTCCTGTCCCACTGGGAGACCCAGCTGGCTGGTCTGCCGAAGAAACCTGGGATTGGCTTTGATTGGCTGTTTGTAACAGTAACCCGGAAGCGATGACATGACATCACTTCTGGTTTACTCTGAATCAACGGTGCCATTTTTTGAAAATCGAAAACATTCACAAACACTGATCTTGGTGTTTTTGAATGCTTTTAAGTGCAGAGGAAGGATTTGGGGTCTTATAGATCCCTCCAACAAGTGATAAAAAAATGAAAGCAACAGAGTAAAAAATAAATAAATAAATTAATTAATAATTTTTTAAAAAAAATTTAAAGTGCCCTCATCCTCCCGTGCTTGCGCGGAAAGGCGAACACGCTCAAACAGCGATCGTCCCACACATGTGAGGTATTACTGCGAATGTCAGTAATTCTAGCACCAGAACTCCTCTGTAAATCTAAAGTGATAACCTGTAAAGGCTTTTAATGCATCGCCTATAAATAGTAAAATTTACATTGTCACAGGCGTTCGCAATTTTAAGCATTGACATTTTTGGTATCTATTTACGCGGCGTAACCTCATCTTTTTTTATTTTACCAAAAAAATAGGGTTTTGTACTATTTTTATTTTTTTTTTGCATTAAAATCAAAAAAGTTGATTTTTTCCCCCCAAAAATTGCGTTTGAAAAACCACTGCGCAAATACCATGAGACATAAAAAATTGCAAATCCCACCAATTTATTCTCTAGTGCCTCTGTTTAAAAAATAAAAAAAAACAGATTATGTTTAGGGGTTCTAAGTAAGTTTCTAGAAAAAAATACAGTGTTATGCCCCGTACACACGGTCGGACATTGATCGGACATTTCGACAACACAACAAAATCCTAGGATTTTTTCCGACGGATGTTGGCTCAAACTTGTCTTCTTGCATACACACGGTCAGACAAAGTTGACGGAAAATCCGATCATTCTGAACGCAGTGACGTAAAACACATACGTCGGGACTATAAACGGGGCAGTAGCCAATAGCTTTCATCTCTTTATTTATTGAGCATGCGTGGCACTTTGTGCGTCGGATTTGTGTACACACGATAGGAAATTCCGACAACGGATTTTGTTGTCGGAAAATTTTATAGCCTGCTCTCAAACTTTATGTGTCGGAAAATCCGATGGAAAATGTGTGATGGAGCCTACACACGGTCGGAATTTCCGACAACAAGGTCCTATCACACATTTTCCGTCGGAAAATCCGACCGTGTGTACGGGGCATTACAGTGAACAAAAAGTGCCAGAAAAGGCCCAGACTGGAAAAAGTTGAAATTTTTTTAATTTTTTTTTAAACATTTACATACCAAAGCAATCAATTTGTATAGTCTCATCAGTTTGTATTAAAGTATATGTGAACCCTCACCTAAAATAACTTATTTAGATTAAAATAGAGATGGCAAATACTTGTGCATAGATATAAAAAACATTATAAATACACGTTTTCCCTTGTTTTTTTATAAGTGATCAAATAATCTCTGTTCTCAGATGTTTAAGGGGCTTGGAGAGGTGGGGGTTGAGTAACAGCAGTACACTGATCTTCCCAGTGAAAGGCTGTGCGGGGGGGGGGGGGGGTTCAGCACAAGCCTGATCAAACTGACCACGTTGGGAAGGAAGGATGTTCCTCTATGACTAGCATGGTCAGTTTGAAATAGGAAAGCGGAAGGACTGGCAGGATCACCAGGGATTTCACACAAAGGAAGCAATACAAAGGGAGTAGGATACTTTTTCATACAAGTACATGGTACAGCAGGCACATATCAGGAATATGAAATTTTGGGGTAACATATTGTTTATTGTTTTAACTACAAGCTGTCCGGGGTAATTTTGACATTTTTCACATACATGTTAAAAAAAAGCATTTATTGCTAGATAATTATATAGAACCCCCAAACATTATATCTTTTCTGAAAGCAGAGGCCCTGGAGAATAAAATGGTGATATCACATGAGTTCTGCCCCCACCCCCAAAAATTAGGAGTCAGCAGCTACAAATACTGTAGCTGCTGACTTTTACTATTAGGGCACTTATCTGTCTACCAGCACTGTTCTCACCTGAGCCGATTCTTGAATCGGCTCTCGGGTGCCTTGCCATCTTGGCTAAGCGAAACCAGATGCCAGCTCTGATGGAATGCTGTTTGGATCCTGTTTTTAGCATGCTCATTTGACAGAAGCCAGTTGAAAAGAAGCCTGTAGAACAGACAGTTGTACACATAGGCCAGAAGTCATCCAGTTCCTGTTGAACCGATTTCAGCCTGTGTGTACAAGGCTTTAGCACCGGGAAATAGACGCAAGACCATTTAGTGGTAAATGAACTTAATGTATTGGTACGGGTTAGAATAAATGGTTTAAGCATAATTGAACACACAGAGAAGGTAGGTTAAGACACACTCCGCTAGACAGTATAATCAATATGCCAAGGTAACTTAGAATAGAGTTCTCTACCACTAAACTTGGATTAACTCATGAATCAGCAAAGTCAGCAGCTGTAAAGGCACAGTCTTTAGTCCTAATTCTTCAGCCGGCTAGTGTTGGGGTCCCAGCTGTACAGTTGTTGCACATGAGAATAGCCCAAGTCAAGCCTGCAGGCAGCAATAAGGCTACTAGATGGCTGTATGGTCAGTACCTAAAGGTCTCTCTAGCAGCAGATAGCAAATCCCCACAGCAGCAGTTCATCAGTCCCAGCGATATTGTAGCTCACCATCCAGTCACACACAGCGATTAGTCCACTCTCTTCTCTGCACCCAGGTGACTCTGGCTGTCAGCACACATGGACTCTGAATCCTGCTCAGGCTGCCATTATGCAGCAGTGGTATGTACACTGTACAGCGAGGTGCAGTCTCCAGGCTCCCTGATGGCAAGAGGAAGCTGTGTCCTGTACAGCCTCCTCCTGGCAATCTCCCTCTGGAAAATTAGGTTCAAAAGCTCCTGATTCCAGTAAAGTCTCTCTCCTCTAGACTACAGTTCCCACAGTGCAGTGCTACCTGACTCTAGTCCTAGTCTATTGAACTCTTCCTGCTCAGCAGCTCTTTTTGCTGATACAGCTGTTAACAATTTAAGCACTGCAAGGCAGTAGTTGTAGCCAAAGCCTTTTTTACTTTCCATTCTTAGCCAAGCACCTGGCTACTACATCATTTTTTGGACATATATTTGTAAAGACAAAAATACAACCAAGAAAATATATTTTTCACTTGGATGGTTACCACATTTTCCCCCCAAAATAAGATACAGTTTTGCTCTTTAAAGAGAAGTTTGAGATTTGGAAAAAATTGTATAAAAAATGTGTGGCAATATATTATGGTAGCCTCTGGTCCCAGTCGATGCCTCTTACAGGGAAACGCGTCGGGTGGAGCTACTATCTGTGACGTCACCACGCTCAAGCCTGCAGGACAAGGTCTGCGGCTCTGTGTTTTTGTGCTGGAGTCTTTCGTTTACTCTGTAAAGCAGTGGTCATCAACCCTGTCCTCAGGGCCCACTAACAGCCCAGGTTTGCAAGATAACTGAAATAGATCACAGGTGATATCATTTGCTGCTCAGTGATTGCAGTATTCTAGTCTGCATCTCCCCAAGGTAATACATAAAACCTGGCCTATTAGTGGACCCTGAGGACAGGGTTGATGACCACTGCTGTAAAGTGCAATGGAACTGTTCAATAAATGTTCTTAAACGTACTGCACTATGGAGTTTCTCTCTTCTTGATGTCTCCTTGTGCTGGTGAGCATTCAGCATGGCAACCATTGGAGTTTGGAATATTTGGATATATATTGGAAGCATTTCCATATCCAGGTGAAGCAACCAACATTACCAGGTCTCCTGATAGAGCTGATGGGTTGGAGCACTGCAGCTGATCACAATTGAATCAAGCGCTTTTGATCCCTATAATTTGGGATCCATGTCTTCTGGTAAGAGGCTTTGTTTGTTATACATCGTATACATTGCATAATAGCTTAGAATTTTCAAGATTCCATATTAAGGCACCTATGGACATTTGTTTTTACTGGAGTCACAATTAATCACTATAGTGGACACTTATGCATTTTTTATGTGGATTATTTCCTTTTTAATTTTGGTTACAATTTGTGATTGCGCACTTATTTGTGTATATACCATATTATGGGGGTTGATGTATTTCGCATTTGAGGTATTGGTGGTTTTTCCAAAATGATGGCA
This sequence comes from Lithobates septentrionalis, assembly GCA_037952835.1. Taxonomy (NCBI): domain Eukaryota; kingdom Metazoa; phylum Chordata; class Amphibia; order Anura; family Ranidae; genus Lithobates; species Lithobates septentrionalis. The sequence goes on from JBBDGP010000459.1 coordinate 5,683,021, forward strand.
GCAAGACTAAGGATTTGACAAGAGCAAAGTCTTTACCCTGAACATTTCCCATCAGAAGGTAGGAAATTATGGATTAAGGCTGTCATAAAAGGAGTGCTGATGTAATGACTCATTCTCTATAATGTTCTTACATAATGACTACAAGCAACCGTAAGCAGTAGGCAGCATGGCACAGCGCGCTTCTACTGACAGATGACTAAAGAATGATGAACAGTAACAGTCCCCGCACTATACCAGCCTGGAATCGTCCACCAGAGAGAAATGCGCAGTATTCCAAGCATTGCAGCTTCTTGTTTTTAGAGAGAAAACCACTCAGGAGACAGTTGTCGCTGTCCGTCAGGCAGAAGAACAAGCTGTGTTCTCTCTCCGAGAAACAGATCTCTACTTTGAAGCTTTGTGTGAGATACAAAGGTCCCAGTGTGTGTAGCCCTGACAGAAATGACATGTTTCACATGCTGGGCGCTGGAGGGAATATTACATTTCAGCCCTATCATAAATATACTTACAGAACCTTATCCACCGTAAACCCACAAAAGCTCAAGTAAATCACGATTATTTATTGCTCTTCAGAAATGTTTGTTCTGAATTTTACACTCTTCTTGTTCCCTGAAGCTCTGTGAAAGGAAATTTCCGGATACTATGTAAGATTTGTCAATGTCAATGGACGTTTGTAGGCAATATAGTTCAAGAGAAACTTTAGCCTCTTAAAGTTTTTTTAATATTTTATTAGTAGTAGATTAAGGTACCATATACAGTATATTCAACCTTTGGTGCCCAAAGGAACTCTCCTCTGCTAGGAGCAACTCTTTTACATATTAAGTTCATTTGTTAATACAAAAATGGTAATTGAATACTGTAGAAAACAATGTGGGTGGGCGTCGTTCATTTTGATAGGCATAGATCTTCATTGCTTGATGATGTGATTCATGATGGATGTTCATCATGTAATTTTATATTTTTGAAATTTTTATTAAAAAGTTTTGTGTCATTATTTGCATTTATTTTTTGAGAGTAGGGCTACCCTTTACTCATTCGCATGGGAGGATACGGTATCTGGGCCCCCCCCCCTAGCTTAAAAAGTGCTTCAAGATTCCAATAAGCCCCCCATCCACAGACCCCCACAACAACGAGGCCAAGGTTCTCTCTTCATCAACATGGGAACAAGATGCTCTGTAGGTAACCCCCCCCCCCACACACACACACACTGAGGGCATCTGCCCGGGGGGGTTGCTGGCTAGCTCCTTTGCTGGCTAGCTAAGCTGGATTCTCCTATAAGGGTCTAGTGAGGGAGAGCTTACACTTTTTTTGTTTGAATTTTGTTTCATTAAGGTTTACGAATAAAAAAAAAAACATAAAAAAGCAGAGCCTAAATTTACAATAGACAAAGAAGTTCCATTATAAAAAAAACAGTTGCATAACTTTAAGATACGATGTCTACTTAATGATTACCAAGGGTATACTTTACCGAAATACTATATACCCTGTTTCCCCGAAAAAAAGACCTAGCGTGATTGTCGGTGATGGCTGCAATATAAGCCCTACCCCCCAAATAAGCCCTACCCTGTTTTCCCGAAAATAAGCCCTACCCTGAAAAGAAGACCTACAAGGACTTTAACTAGGGCTTATTTGGGGGGTAGGGCTTATATTGCAGCCATCACCGACAATCACGCTAGGTCTTATTTTCGAGGAAACAGGGTATATAAAAAAAGAAGAAAAAAAGGAAGAAAAAAATATATACTGTATAATATAAATATATATATATATATCTATATATATATAGATATATATATATATATCTATATATATATAGATATATATATATATTAGTCAGAGCCCTCCAACCGAGATAGACGTGAAACCACATAAAGACGCTACAAGACTCACAACATAACATAGACCTGAGGTGTGCTGGTCGGTACACCAAAACGGGGGCATACCCAAGATAAGTAATGGTTGATTGTAGAAGAGGGATGCCACAGTCTGGTCTGAATGAGGTGTCTGGGTTTGAGGCAGCCTAAAACCCAGGCATATGACCCAAAACCCGGACTGTCCAGGTGAATCCAGGTCAGGTGGCAATCCTAGGTGTCACCTACCCCCCCACCCCCTCATAATACAGAGGTCAGTATCACCCCCTTCTTCATAATACAGAGCTCAGTGTCACCCCCTCATAATACAGAGGATAGTGTCACCCCCCTTCTTCATAGTACAGGGGTCAATGCCCACCCTTTGTAATACAGGGGTCAGTGTCACCCCCACCATAATACCAGGGCTCCCCATAGCCTAGTACAGACTCACGAACACGAAGTGAGCTGGGGAGAGTCGGCCTAGTGACGTGTAGTATTGTGCACTGGAACCTACAAGGAACACAGGTGAGTGGGCTGCTTAAATACTCCCCTCCCCCGGGCTCCTCCCATAAATTCAGGCCACCATACTGGCCTTCTAATTTATGGTCGGAGCCCTCCAACCTAGATAGATGTGAAACCACATAAAGATGCCGCAAGACTCACAACATAACATAGACCTGAGGTGTGTCCTGATCAGCTGGTCGGTACACCAAAAAGGGGGCAAAAATACCAGGATAGGGAAAGCTGTTTTATTGGTATACATGACATTTCTTAGGAAAGCTTGGTGAAGGCTTGCAACATCTCAACCTGAGGATTCAGAATATACCAGGTAAAGCAGGTGGATTTCTATCTGCCTAATCTTCTGATGACACAACCCGGCACCCCATGCAGGGAGGCAGCCGAGGCCGCTTCGATCTGGAAGAAGTGCCCGGAAAATTGGTTAGGGTTGAGGCCTAGATTAGCCAGGAGAATGCAAACATGTCTGATGAACTGGCTAGCTGTTAGTGGGCTGGAAGGAAAAGGCAACAATGGACTGGAGCTAGACTGGCTCGGCAGGTGTGATAACAACTGGTCAAGAACCGCTACTGGACACCATTCATTGTGGGTATCGAAGAATGTGATGTCGACCCCGGTGCTGGACTGATGAGTTTTGGACACTGCCAGATGTAGGACAAAATGGTCTTGAAGGCAGGCCAGATGGCACCTGTGTAGCACCTGGCAACTGGGGCCACTGTAAGTGAACTCACCGGGCCGTAGGAAGCCATAGAAGGCCAGATAGATGGCTGCTTGGATGACCAGGCTGGGGAGCAACCCAAAATGGGACCGTGACAGGATGGCTGACATGTCCCAGAACGTGGAACTTGATATGGGCAAGCATTTGCTACTGGCTACGGGCTGATTATTCTGGATGCCACGCAGAAAGGCTTTGACCACATGGGTAGTGAACAACAAGGGTTTCCCAGGGGCTTGTAGGGAGAGGAAATGCTGGATGCCAGCTAGGTACAGTCTGACAGTGTTGTGGGACAGGCTCGGATGAGTGTGGCAGTAAGACACGAAGACCAGTATGTGCTTGATGTGACCTTTGGTTGTCCCGGGGCATGTGCGTAGGAATTTGCCGTAGGTGTTCCAGGCGGTGCGGTAGGCCTTCAGCGTGTTGGGGCGACAGGTTTATGAGCAGCGTAGCGTTGTGAAGGTGGTCTCTTAGCCCATTGTTAGCTGCGACCAAGGTGGGATAGGAAATGAGGTTGGGTCGGCTCTGGGTCTCTGTAAGAAATAAAAAAGAAAATTGAGGTGGGACAGTGCGTCTGCTGCAAGATTGGAATTGCCAGGTATGTAAGTACAGTGCACATTGAAATTGTAGTGAAGGGATATCTGCACCAGCCTGCGTAGGAAGGACATGATGGCCAGGGACTTGGACCTGGCTTTGTTGACAACCTCAGCCATAGCTAATTTGTCAGTGGAGAAGACCACGATCTGCACCGCCCAGGTGTGTCCCCAGACCTGAGCTGCCGCCCTGATAGGGTAAACAATGAGGACATCTGGCTGAACCCGGGGACTGGGAAGATTTCCTGCGGCCATGGAGCTGCAAACCATTGGGTGCCAAAAATGGCAGCGAAGCCTGTGGAGGCTGCGGCATCTGTTACTATATGAGGTGAGGAGGCTGAGGCTGCTGGGATGAACATGGATATGGAAAGGAGTTAGGTGTGGGTGTGGCGCTATTCTGGTATCAAACGAGATACTATGCCTCTGTTGTTGTCACCTCAGTTGGATCAGTATGAGTGTTAAGATGGCTTGAATTCCCAAAGCACTTCCCGATCATTCCCGATCAGCAGGAAGTCATCAAGGTAGTGGATGGTTTTCTGTTACTGCACTTGATGAGACAGGATCCAGGTAAGGGACTGAGCAAGAGTGTCGAACAGCCACAGACTGCTCTTAGAGCCAAAAGTCAGTTTGGTGGCGGAGCTGTATAAGCCTCTCTATTTGATGCCATGCCACTACCAGAGAGATGGCTCGATGGGTAGCAGTTTGAACGCTTGAGAACTTTCATTTTGGAGATCCGCGCACCCCCCAGTGACAGGACAGGCTGTCCCAACTTGTCGACCTGGGGCGGCCGCGTGGGGCCGGCATGCCCTGGACAGCACTAGAGGTGGAGGGGAGGGCCAGGGAACATCTTTGGATTACCAGTTCGCTGGCAATCAACTGACCTAAGAGAGGAAAGACAGACTGGTAGATGATGAGCACTGTGAACGTGTGCCACTGGAAGACGAGTTGCAATAACGTGTTGCAAAAGGAACTTCATGAGGGAGGCAGAAGACAAGAAAGCAGAGAAATCTGTGTGGGGAGGAACCATAAACCAGGCGCCACTTCTGCATGTGCAGGATTGCTGTCTCCTATGGTAACAGTCCTTTAACAGTTCCTAACTCAAACGTATTCGTTCTTTCAGCTCCACTACAACTGCTCCTTGTAGTTCTTCAATGCTGAGCTCCCGGTCTCTCACTAGACCCACTGATTCACTGACAAACCCTTGAGCTCCTACAGGGTTTGCGGTGGTATCCCCTAAAGCATCAACCCCGCTTCTCTGCTGGGTACCTAGCTTGGCACTCCAGATACTCTTCAAGCTTCACCCCTGCTAATCGGCTCGGTCCCTGGCTTGACACACAAGGCTGGTCTGCAAGCGTCTCCTCTGCTGGTTGGGTCCCTGACTTGATCACCACCTGAAGATTCCCGATTCACCACCATGTCCTTCGGTGAGAATATGATTCCAGTACTTGCTTCAGTTACTCACTGTGGTCCCTGGTAAAGGTGATTAGTCCCTTAGTGGCAACAGCTTCCCTTCTACCTCTGACCACTGACAGGTTCTCCGGCCGGCAGAACCCTCACTTTTGGTTGGACTGCAAGTCGCAGTCCCAACCCTGCACTGCCCTCTTACTTCTGGATAGGCCCTCACACAGCCTGGCAGCCCAATGCCCCCAGGATAGGCCCAATTTCTGGCCTAGCGGCCTGGGGCAGACGACACACGTCCACCCAGACGGCAGTCAGGTTGACACAGAACACAGATCACCTGACCTCACTCGAATATATAGGCTCTCCCAGCAGGCCAAGGGATTAAAGAAAACCCCTGCCCATTGGCTGGGACACCCACATACCCATAACCTGACCTTGGGTTGCCTTTCTCGTATCTAGTACCACCAAGTACCCCGCCACCTAGTGGAAGAAGAGAAAAGTGCAACAAGGCCAAGCTTAGGGATAAATCAATAGATCCCTATCAATCGACCAAGATAACTACTCTTGGCAAGTAAATTTGTGAAGAGCTCCCTGACTAAACCCCAGGGTGCTACATCTTTCTTTTATTTATTTATGTATTTTTTTTTACCTTTTTTTTGACACAATGGGGAGGCTGTGCTGCAGAAGCTCGTGGTGCCCATGAATGGGTAAATGAGTGGTATGAGTGGCGACTCAGAGCTTGTGGCAGGAACCTCTAAGGGGAGGTTGTGCTGCAGAAGCTCATGGTGCCTATGAATGGGCAAATGAGTGGTATGAGTGGCGACAGAGCTTGTGGCAGGAACCTCGAGGGAGAGGCCATATTTGCAGAAGCTTGTGGTGCCTGTGAAGGGGTAAATGAGTGGTATAAGTGGCGACTGAGAGCTTGTGGCAGGAACCTTATTGGGGAAGCCATATAGCAGAAGTTTGTAGTGCTTGTGAAAAGGTAATGTGTGGTATTAGCGATGACCGAGAGCTTGTGGCAAGAATCTCATGGGGAGACCATGTTGCAGAAGCTCGTGGTGCCTGTGAATGGGTAAATAAGTAGTTTTAGAGGCGACTGAGAGCATGTAGCAGGAACCTCATGGGAAGGCCGTGTTGCAGAAGCTCATGGTGCCTGTGAATAAGTAATGAGTAGTACAAGTGGCGACTGAGAGCTTGTGGCGGGGACCTCGTGGGGGAAGCCATTTTGCGGAAGCTCATGGTGCCTGTAAACGGATAATGAGTGGTGTGAGTGGCAATTGAGAGCTTGTGGCAGGAACCTCATGGGGGAGGCCGTGTTGCAGAAGCTCATGGTGCCTGTAAACAGGTAATGTGTGGTATGAGCAGCAACTGAGAGCTTGTGGCAGGAATCTCATGGGGGAGACCGTGTTGCAAAAACACGGTGCCTGTTGGAAGAACGTATTATATCTATAGATATTTTTTTTATTTTTTTTTATTTATTTATTTATTATTATTTTTTTGTTCGTCTTTTTTTGTAGAAAGCATTTCCAACCTAGTGCAGGATGGAACAACTGACCTAAGGGAGAAGTGGCCAAATTGTGTGCCACTGGAGACAATGAGTGGTTGGATCGTGTGCCACTGAAGATATGCTTGCAACGATTGCAAGAAAGTAGCCTCATCAGGGAGGTGAAATCAGTGACAAATCATCCCGACTCGGGTCGGAGTTATGAAGCTGGAATATCGTGTGTGTATGAGTAAGTGCGACCGTATGAATGGCCTGAGTAATGCCTGGCTGCTTGTGGCAGGAGCCTCACGAAGGAGACCAAGCTGCAGGAAGCTTGTGATGTGTGTGACAACTGGAATCGACTTGTGTCGCAAGGATACGAAACACTATGTCGCCGATGAAACCAGGATTCGAATCGGGCCGCCGTAGAGTGGTAGGGTGCCACCCCCTCCTCCAAAACCGAACACATACCAACCACCCAGCCCCTGAGCCCCTGAGGCAGACAAGGCAACAGGAGGGTCTAATTACCACCTCAATCAGCCACAGAATCTGTGCTATCAATACATGTTAATCTCCAATGGATGAGGCGGCAACCCCATAGACAGTGAATCCTATAACCAGTGAAACCTGTGTCGAGTGATATCGGGCAACGACTGACAGCGGCTCAGAGGCTTGGATCTACGAATGAATCGTATGTTAGTGGATGGGATGACAAACAAGGCAGAGGGAACCTACGAATCTACTACACCTGTGCCGAATGATGTCAGGACACGCCCGACAACAACTCGGAGGCAGCTAAGTACGAAAGGGATGGGGGATAGGAAGCATAATGAATTCTAACATTGCGTTTAAAACAAAAAAAGGTTTGAATCCTACCTGCAACAGCGAGCGAGAACCGCTGACGAAGACCACAAACTGAGAAGCCGCAAAACACTTGTAATCGATCGAACCCACAGACTAGGGTTGTCACCTTTTTTCAAGCCAAAACCAAACATTTTAGCGGCGAATGGCAACATTTTTGTTGTAGTAGAACTGTAAAAGACCTGGGACACCTTTGGGTGCACCATGGAGAGTAGTAATGTGGCGAACAGTGGGTGTGGCCAAACTGCGCTAACAGATGGCAACAGATATGTCCGTGACTATCTCGGTTACTTGGGATGCCACAGTCTGGTCTGAATGAGGTGTCTGGGTTTCAGGCAGCCTAAAACCCGGGCATATGACTCAAACCCCAGACTGTCCAGGTGAATCCAGGTCAAATGGCAACTCTAGGTGTCACCTACCCCCCCTCCCCCCTCATAATACAGAGGTCAGTGTCACCCCCTTCTTCATAATACAGAGCTCAGTGTCACCCCCCCCCCCTTATAATACAGAGGATAGTGTCACCCCCCCTTCTCCATAGTACAGGGGTCAGTGCCCCACCTTTGTAATACAGGGGTCAGTGTCACCCCCACCATAATACCAGGGCTCCCCATAGAGACCCCCATTAGATCAGTTAGACTGGAGGTATGTGTGTACAGGTTTCATGTGGACTGAAACCCGGATGCGTGTGTCAAAACCCAAACTGTCCGGGTCAAAACCGGCCAGCTGGCAACCCTAGCACAGACTCACAAACACGAAGTGAGCTGGGGAGAGTCGGCCTAGTGACCTGTAGTATTGTGCACTGGAACCTACAAGGAACACAGGTGAGTGGGCTGCTTAAATACTTCCCTCCCCCGGGCTCCTCCCATAAATTTAGGCCACCATACTGGCCTTCAAATATATATATATATATATATATATATATATATATATATATATATATATATATATATATATATATATTTATATTTATATTTATTTATTTTTTCCTTTTTACCTCAACACTTAGTAGGATCAAGCATTCCAATTAAAAGTTGGATAGTCTTATATTCCACAGTTGCGTTCGGGGATACACTTGTGTGTATATCATTCATATTGTATTTTTTTTTTTTCTTACCGAACCTTCAGTGTAAAAGGAAAAAATATTAAGAAGAGGAGGGGGAAAAGATAAAGATAATTTAATGGCACAGTGGCAGCCTTTGATGGCACAGTAGCGGCGTTTGATGGCACAGTGGCTGTGTTTGATGGGCACAGTGAGGCTGCAATTGATGGGGTTTTTCAGTTTGTTTGCGCACCAGCCGCCACTTCCCTTATGGAAGAGTGGCATAAAGAAAGCCATTGTTGAAAAAAAAGTCCCATTTGCAGTTTGCAAGAAGCCATGTGGGCAGGACAGCAAACATGTGGAAGAAGGTGCTCTGGTCAGATGAAACCAAAATGTAACTTTTTGGCTTAAAAGCAAAACGCTATGTGTGGGGGAAAGCTAACACTGCACATCACCCTGAACACACCATCCCCACCGTAAAACATGGTGGTGGCAGCATCATGTTGTGGGGATGCTTTTCTTCAGCAGGGACAGGGAAGCTGGTCAGAGTTGATGGGAAGTTGGATGGAGCCAAATACAGGGCAATATTAGAAGAAAACCTGTTATGCTGTGTACACATGGGCGGACTTTTCGACGGGACGAATCCGTTGGACAATCCGACCAGCAGCGGACTTTTTCGGGCGAAAATCAAACGGACTTTAGATTTGAAACATGTTTCAAATCTTTCCGACGGACTCGAGTCCGGTCGAAAAATCCGCTCGTCTGTATGCTATTCCGACGGATGAAAACCAACGCTAGGGCAGCTATTGGCTACTGGCTATCAACTTCCTTATTCTAGTCCAGTCGTACGTCATCACGTACGAATCTGTCGGACTTTGGTGTGATCGTGTGTAGGCAAGTCCGTTTGTTCGAAAGTCCGTCAGAAGTCCGTCAAAAGTCCGTCGGAAAGAATGTCGGACCTTTGATGCCGAAAAGTCCGCCCATGTGTATGGGGCATTAGAGTCTGCAAAAGACTTGAGACTGGGGCGGAGGTTCACCTACCAGCAGAACAACGACCCTAAACATACAGCCAGAGCTACAATGGAATGGTTTAGATCAAAGCATATTCATGTGTTAGAATGGCCCAGTCAAAGTCCAGACCTAAATCCAATTGAGAATCTGTGGCAAGACTTGAAAATTGCTGTTCACAGACGCTCTCCATCCAATTTGACAGAGCTTGAGCTATTTTTCAAAGAAGAATGGGTAAGCATTTCACTTTCTATATGTACAAAGCTGGTAGAGACATCCCCAAAAAGACTTACAGCTGTAATTGCAGTGAAAGGGGTTCTACAAAGTATTGACTCGGGGGCTGAATACAAATACACGCCACACTTTTCAGATATTTATTTGTAAAAAAAATTGAAAACCATTTATCATTTTCCTTCCAGTTGACAATTATGTGCCACTTTGTGTTGGTCTATCACATGAAAAAAAAAAATACATTTACGTTTTTGGTTGTAACATGACAAAATGTGGAAGATTTCAAAGGGTATGAATACTTTGTCAAGGCGCTGTATCTTAGTGTTCTAGGCCTTATGAATGAAGCCCTAGTGTTGTAGGCCTGGTGATTGGAAACTTACTGCCTAAGGACTGGTAATTTAAGCTCTAGTGTTGTAGGCCTGGCAACAAGTGCCCTAGTGTTGTAGACTTGGTGACTGGAGCCCCAGTGTTAAAAGTATGGTGATTGGAGCCCTAGTGTTGTAGGCCCGATGACCAGAGCCCTAGTGTTGTAGGCCTAATGACCAGAGCCCTAGTGTTGTAGGCCTGATGACCAGAGCTCTAGTGTTGTAGGCCTGATGACCAGAGCCCTAGTATTAAAGGCCTGTTGACCAAAGTCACATTATTTTTTTGCCATGAATAAAAACATATCTCCACTCTGGTTCCACTCTGTGACTTAACAATTAGACAACAAAGTAACAAATCGCATGGTCTTTGGGTTGAAGAACATTGTGGATATTTGCCACAAATGAAACATATCGCTCTTAGGTTACATTGTGTGAAGGTTGGTCAATATTTGCATCCAAGAGTAATTTGGGGCATTTAGCAGCTAAGGTAGGTGGACTGCAGGCACAACAACCTGCCTGCACATCTGCTAGCTGTGAAATCTTTGCTACTTTGTTCAATTCTGGTTCACTTTCCACAAAGATAACTGTACAGATAACTCATAAAGAGCTGATGAAGAGATAAGGCCAACAATGCTGCATCTTTATATAATTATTCAGCCTGTGAAAGTCACTGAGTCAGAAAGAAAAACCTTCTAAGAGAATTATAGGGCGATGTTTTATCCTTATACATTGCAAGAAGTACAATGTCACTGCCAAGCTGAGAGATTAGCATTATTTCTAGACGACATTCGCAAGAGAGGTGGTGGAATTTCATTTCCAGTAATGCTGGATTTATAACACATTAACCCTCCATGGTGTCTTACATTGATTTGCCTTATCTGCAAGGATGTTGTGCTAATAGATTTCTCTTGTATTTGTTGTTAATGTGGAGAGTCCAGGGCTGTTCTCTGACATTCAAGCATTCCCTCCTCTACTTAAACACTTAGTGTTTTAACACTCATTTTTTGAAACTGCATGTACATTTGTTCTGTGTGAATGGGGCAAAATTGAATGTTGTTAGGCTTTTCTCTCTCCAGGTCGAATGTTATTCATTCAGGAAAATACAGTGGTGTAGAGAAAATACCCCAATATGACCACTAGATGGAGCAGATGATCATAGTAAATAAGCATTTATTTTGTAGGATCATCGGCTGCTGTGGTGTTTAAAGCCCAACTCTAAAAAACTTAAACTATCCCTTGCAGTGCGCTTGTATTGCAGTAGTTCCACTGCAAGGGTTAATTGCTCATTTAAGTCTAGGGGAAACAGAACAGAAGATCTACTTACCAAATCCTCTGTGCTGCTAGTCCAGTATCCAAAACGTCTTCTCCCCCATGCTCCAGGACTATGGACCTTGACAAGACCATGTCAAGGTCCATAGCCCTGCATTGGACGTGATGATGCTTTGGGATAGACCACTGCTGGAGTGCGGGGGAGCCCCACCTGCTCAGTGAGTGGAGGATTACGTAAGTTTAAGTGCAAAAGCTCTCCCCTAGACTAAAGGACCAGGTAACTCTTGAAGCGCAGGCGATAATTTTTAAGTCTCCGAGAGCTGGGCTTTAACATTCAACCTGGAGATGAAATGGCCTAGGGACATTTGTTTTTTCCCCTATTCACACAGAACAAATGCACATACAGTTTCACAGGATGAATAGCTCTTCAACTCTTATGCCCTGTACACACGGTCGGATTTTCCAATGGAAAAAGTGCGATCGGATTGTGTTGTCAGAATGCCCGATCAATGTCCGATCGCGTGTACAGGGCATTAGAGTCCACTCACACCATGCCAGTCCAATGCGGTGTGTTTAATGCATGTGCTTTAATGTGCGTCTTGTTTTGTATTCGGTCATTATACTGCGGCAGGTTGGCACGGCTGCGCAAGAGCAATAGCAGGCGCGAGCGCGTTGCCGGAGCCGATGCACATGGCAGTAATCAGTGGCTATTTTTAGCACTGATTGCTGTATAAATGTCACTGGTTCCAAAAAAGTGTTCAATCTGTCCGCCGCAATTTCGCAGTCCCGCTAAAAATCACTGATCACCGCCATTACTAGTAAAAAAAAAAAAAAATCATACTAAAAATGCCATAAATGTATCCCCATTTTTTTAGATGCTATAACTTTTGCACAAACCAATCAATATACGCTTATTTTTTAGTTTTTACCAAAAAATTTGTAGAAGAATACATATTGACTTAAACTGATGAAGACATTTTTTTTTTGTGGATATTTATTATAGCAAAATTGTAGGTTTTTTTTTTTATAGCAAAAAAAATACCAAATGCCACAAAAAGAAAGCTCTATTTGTGGGAAAAAGGACATCAATTTTGTTTGGGTACAACGTCGCACGACCGCGCAATTGTCAGTTAAAGCGACGCAGTGCTGTATCCCAAAAAATGGTCATTAAGAGGGTAAATCCTTCCAGGGCTGAAGTGGTTAATGTGCGTTGAGAAAAATTCCCCCCCTCTGGGTGATCTATGTATGTTACAAGGATTTTAACAAACTTTGTTTGTAGATTCCTACCTTTTGTTATCCTGAAGAAATAGCTGCTTGTGTCCGTGTGGGAAGTGAATGTAATGGGAGTGATTTTATAATTATCAATCAGCTGCTGCACTTGCAAAGTTATAATGAGGATCTGCATCCCTTTAGACTTGATTTCCCTTCGGGAGTATCTCACCAAAAATGAAATTTTTGTTGCAGGGGATGCCCAAAATTGAACTCGTTTCATAGTGCACTGCACTGCAGACTTCTGGAAAAATGGTAAGCCAATCACTCAATCAGGAAATTACATATCTGGGGGTGGGGCATTCTACAGGGACGTGCGGTGAGGTCAGTGGCTGGTGAGGCACTGGCTAGTGTCAGAGCCAGATACACACAGGTTACATACTCCGCGATCGTTAGAGCGAGAGTAATAATTCTAGCACTAGACCTCCTCTGTAATTCTAAACGTAATCTGTAAAAAATGTAAAGCGTCGCATATGGAGATTTTTAAGTACTGAAGTTTGGTGCCATTGTACGAGTGTGTGCAAGCGTGACATGTTAGGTATCTATTTATTTGGCGTAACATCATCTTTGACATTATACAAAAAAATCGGGTTATCTTTAGTGTTCTTTTTTGTTTGTTTTTTTATATATTCATAAAACTGCTTTTTCCAACAAAAAAAAAAAACACGTTTTAAAAAATTGCTGCACAAATACCGTGTAACATAAAAAGTTGAAACGACCGCCATTTTATCCCCTAGGGTATCTGCTAAAACAATATATATAATGTTTGGGGGTCCTGAGTAATTTTCTAGCAAAAAAATGATGATTATTACATGTAGGAGAGAAGTGCCAGAATTGGCCTGGGTGGCAAGGGGTTAATTACCATAAGTAAGTAATTTACAAATAATTATTATATATTGTTTTTAAGGTCATTTACTATATTTTCAAAGTCTGTACTCAAGGAGGTGGCTTAACAGACAAATTACTGAAGTTTGAAGTTATAACTTCCAACCAGTAATTTTACAGTAAATAGATAAATAATAATTATTATGTTATAACATATAGTATAATAATATATGATTTAGCTTGATTAAAACAGTACCTTTTTTATCAGCAGAAGATTCTCATTCTCTCTCTTAACTGTTTGAGAAAAACATGGAATTGTGGGTAAATCTTATACCCATAAACTCATGTATTTCCTTGTAGTTAAAGTGGAGTTCCACCTCAAAAGAAAAAAAAATGTCCTTAATCTACATGAAATAAATAAAAAAAAAAAAACATTTGGAGAAATTTTTTTTTTTTTACTTACCTTTTTATGCCTGTTGCTATGCGGTCCCTCGAAATCTGCCTCCTTCAACACCTAGGTTTCTTACATCACTTCCCTCAGCTCCTCTGCTCGCTACTGCTCCTGGGAGATGTGCGTCATCATTTCCCAGGAGTCAGTAGAGAAGCGCCGAGGGCTTCGTTGCCATCACAACGGGGCGGGCACTTCCGCCGCCCGTTGTGATGGCAATCTGAGTAGTTGACGGCGCTGCGATAATGACAGAATGCGCATGCGCGAGATCGGGGAGAGCAGCAGCACAGTATCCCGGAACTGGATGCTTGTGGGCTTCACATGCCCACAAGCAATATGAAAACGGCCAGCAACGAATTATCTAAGTTTATTTCTGATATGAATCCGGACATTGGGGGACGAATTTTACAAAATAGAATGAAAGGTTTAAAAAAATATATATATTGATTGTCGTTGGAACTCTGCTTTAAGAGGGCTGGGCTGGAAGGGAGCATGTGTCTTTTAGACACATGCCCCTTCTATGAGAGGCGTGCCTCCACTGCAGCATTTTTATTGGACAACTGGGGCTAATGGTACTTTACCATTGGTCCAAGACTCCAAGCTGCCCATTGAGCTCAGTGCCTCTGACAAGAAGTGAGGAGAGGCGCTCTGAGCTCATCCCCTCAGTCTGCTGCAAACAGAGTGTGTCAGCTTGTCAGCTTTGTTTCTGTTATAAAATTTTGCAAATTAGTCATTTTTCTTCATAAATTTTGGCCAAAATTTATACTGCTACATATCTTTTTTTTTTTAAATCAGAAAATTCTTTATTGAGCCACAAAAGACAAATTACATAATAGACATTCGAGCATTAAGTATGACATCATATATGTTGTGAACTCAAATCATTCAATGCTTTCTTGACTATGTGTATTCAATGTAAATAAAGATTGTTACAGCAGTGGCATCAAATAGGTTTTACATTTATATGACAACAAACCGTATTGCGTAAGAGAATAAAAATTCTCCCACCCAACACAGCTACCAGATGACTAACTGGTCATCTAACCATAAACCTTGCTCCTGGTCTGCACAAATAGGTTCAGTCTCCCGGATGCGCAGCATGAATGCACCAATTACCGCCTCTGTCAGACAAGCAGTATACACTTAAACTTGAAGTATCCTGTGCATAATTAATTGTGGGGGTGCCAATCACGGGGAATCCAACCAAGGTTGCCATATAGAATTAAATTTTCGAGATGCATTTCTATGCTGATATGTTAGGTGTTCTCTGAGAAGGATATAATTTACCTGTTCTATCCATTGTTTTTTGGTTGGAACATTTACAGATAGCCAGAATCTGGCCACCAACTTACGGGCCAGATATAATAATCTGATTATTGCTATATTATTAGGAGGGGGGTATATTTCTTCATCAATTGCTCCCAAAATACATATCAGGGGATCCAAGGGGACCCTAATTTGAAATACTGATGAAATTTTATCGGTAACATCGCCCCAATAACGGTGCAATTTGGGGCAGCGTCACATCAAATGAATCAGTGACCCCTCCTCTCCACACCGTTTAGGGCACAAGGGAGAATCCCTTCTGCCCCATCTATGTAGTTGTATTGGCGTACGATAAGCTCTATGTAGCAAGAATAAATGCGAAAGTCTATGTGTTTGTGATACAGAAGTTAATGGCCCTGTCTGAAGGCATGTGTTCCAGATATCTTCACTCACCTCTCCCAGGTCCTCTATCCATCTACGTCTGCATGGTAAATTTGACAAGTAAAAAAGGCGCAATGCAGGTATACCTCTAATAACTGTTCCTAAATAGTCCAATGGCAGGATGGGTGTATATAGATATATACACAGGGGGAAGTCAATCAGGGCTGCCACCAAGAAAAGACCAGAAGCAGGGTCCAATAGGCTGAAGAAGATAAACAAGGAAAAAGGGGCGCCTCTGAGTGTATATCAATAAACATTTATTTAAACAGACAATATCCACTCACATGGAAGACTGTAGTGTTGCGTTCCGGTGCGTCTCTGAGTAGAGGAAAAAGCTGGAGGACCACAAGTCTCAGCAAGTCCGTGCAGTGCTGGTCCCACATCGGATCCTGGCAAGGATGGATGGTGGTAACTGGACACGGCAGGGGCTCCCTCAGTTCTCCAGATGGCACTTCCGGGTTGTGATGGGTTTAAAACGGCATAGACCAACGGTCTGCGGGTTCCAAGGAGAGGGTAAAAGGACGCCAAAGCCGATCGCCGGGCGTGCTGCAGTGTGAGGCTCATAGGGCTCCGTGGATGAGATGGTGACGGCCGTGTAGGGAGCCAGAACGAGGCCTGGAAGGCAAGCACAGCGCGGCGCCGAGCCGTGACGTCACAGCTATGCGACGCGTTTCCGAGTCTGCGCGCTATTGGTGACAAGAATAGCGGCACTCCTTTCTCAAGCATGAGGGGCGGATGTTTTGGCAGTCATTTTTGTAGTCTTGGAGGGGGCGGGGCTAAGGATGATAAGCGATACCAGGAGACACTACAACTAAAGGCAATACTAAATATAATACATATGAAAGCGGGGCACAAGTTAGAAAATAAATATACAACATTATTGGAAGTTGATGAAGAGAGTTTTGAAAAGACAATTGAATATAGTATAAATACATGCATATATAAGAAACATGTACATATATGGATGTACATAAAGGTAAGAACAAGTACACATCCATGGGCAAGATAAAACCTGGTGCATAAACATCCAGTGTGAACTATAAATAAGAGCATACATATATACCTATTATTAAAAGACAAGATGTTACTTTAAAAGTAATAATAATAATAGGCAAATACGAGGTAAAAAAATATATGATAAAAAATATATAAAATATATATATAAGGTACACGGGAGATTTTAAAATTGGTAATTATGCGAACATGAATATCAATGAATACCATTAGTAAAATTAGCAATGAACACAGTCCACAGGGGAAATAATGGGAAGGGAGCAGGGGGTGGGGAAAATAAAAAGGGGGGGGAAGAGGAGGGGGAGGGGGGGGAAAAAGGGGGGGGAGGAAAGGGAGGGGGGGGAGGGAAAAAAAGGGGGACAGAAAAGGAGGGGAAAAAAAGAGGGAGGAGAGGGAAAAAAAGAAAGGAATGGTGAAAAAGCAGAAGGAAGGGGGGGGGAAAGGGGAAGAAGGCAGGTGGGGGGACGGGGAATAGGATATACTTACTGACATATGGACCCGCCACCCCCACAATTATAGATATGCTAGTGTGTATACAACCTGTAGTAAGAATGATAAGATATATGATGGTAATTCCTTGGAGATGGTTCACATCTCTTAGAACTCCTAGCACCGTATAGGTGGGAATCCACTTACTTGTGGCTTTCATTGGATGTTACCTCACTCTACACCTCCATCCCTCATTCATTTGGGTTACTAGCTCTGGAATTCTTTCTTGCCCAGGACCCTCTTCTAAACCCAGACAAGCCGCATTTAATGGAGGCTACCAATTTTTGTTTAACCCACAACTATTTTGATTTTAATGGTGAGTTCTTCCTACAAGCTCAGGGGACCGCCATGGGAGCTAACTTCGCCCCCTCCTATGCCAACCTGGCTATGGGATACTGGGAGAAAAACTTCATATGGCAAAACAACCCCCACTCAGCAAACATCATTTTCTTTGGGCGCTATATAGATGACCTAATCGTGATCTGGGACGGCCCTCCAGACCAGATTACATCATTTGTGGACCACTGTAACCACAATCCCTATGGACTTGCCTTCACCCATACCTTTGATTCTACCCACTTAGCATATCTCGATTTGGAATTGGGCCACATGGGTGACAGAATTATTGCCAAAAATTATATTAAGCCAACTGCCGGTAACTCTTTTTTACATTTCCACAGCTGCCACTATCCTAAGTGGACGAAAAATATACCAAAGGGACAATTCTGCCGTCTCAGACAGAACTGTACCCTTGATAGTGATTACGCAGCATCCAGCATTCCACTAAAAAACAAATTTGCTGAAAAACAATACCCTAAAGAACTAGTTGATGAAGCATGTGCCTCCTATTCCAAAGGCAAACCAGCCAAAACAGATACTTGCCCAACAGATCACTCCACCAGATTTATTACGACCTTTCACTTCGAATATAAGAAAATGGAAAACATCATGAAAAAACATTGGGGTATTCTATTACAAGACCCCCTTCTCAAAACCCTCCTCCCTACAGTACCACAAATTACTTACCGTAAAGCACCCAACTTGAAAAGCAAAATCGCCCCAAGCAAATTCAAAACCACTGTGACCAACGACCATGCCACCACACTTATACCTCTGGTTGGTATCAATGCAAAAAAGTCCTATGCAAAACTTGTGCCTTTGTTAAACATGGACAAAAGTCATTTTTTTCCAAAGGTAAAACATACCAGATAGATCAATTCCACAATTGTTCTTCAGATTTTGTAGTTTACGGCCTCATGTGCCCTTGTGGACTGATCTATGTCGGTCGAACAATCTGCCCTCTCAGGCAGCGTTTCGGTCAACACCGGAGACTGATAGAGGGTGGTAAGGACATGCATAGTGTCCCACGACATTTTGCTGGGTTTCACCACAAATCCACTACGGGCCTTACTGTATGGGTAATTGAACAAATCCCCAAGTCATATACTCCAGCCGAACGTTTCAAAAAACTTTGTGCAAGGGAAACGTTTTGGATCTACAATCTCGATGTCCTCTCGCCTGGGGGCTTGAATGAGGGTATCGAGATTGCCACCATACTATAGATATATATTGCTTATATTTGTTTTTTTACAGTAGGTCTATATTCACTATTTGTATTCTTAGCATTCTTACTACAGGTTGTATACACACTAGCATATCTATAATTGTGGGGGTGGCGGGTCCATATGTCAGTAAGTATATCCTATTCCCCGTCCCCCCACCTGCCTTCTTCCCCTTTTTTTCCCCCCCTCCCCCCCCCCCCCTTCCTTCTGCTTTTTCACCATTCCTTTCTTTTTTTCCCTCCCCTCCCTCTTTTTTTCCCCTCCTTTTCTGTCCCCCTTCCCCCCCCCCTCCCTTTCCCCCCCCTTTCCCCCCCCTCCCCCTCCTCCCCCCCCCCCCTTTTTATTTTCCCCACCCCCTGCTCCCTTCCCATTATTTCCCCTGTGGACTGTGTTCATTGCTAATTTTACTAATGGTATTCATTGATATTCATGTTCGCATAATTACCAATTTTAAAATTTCCCGTGTACCTTATATATATATTTTATATATTTTTTATCATATATTTTTTACCTCGTATTTGCCTATTATTATTATTACTTTTAAAGTAACATCTTGTCTTTTAATAGGTATATATGTATGCTCTTATTTATAGTTCACACTGGATGTTTATGCACCAGGTTTTATCTTGCCCATGGATGTGTACTTGTTCTTACCTTTATGTACATCCATATATGTACGTGTTTCTTATATATGCATGTATTTATACTATATTCAATTATCTTTTCAAAACTCTCTTCATCAACTTCCAATAATGTTGTATATTTATTTTCTAACTTGTGCCCCACTTTCATATGTATTATATTTAGTATTGCCTTTAGTTGTAGTGTCTCCTGGTATCGCTTATCATCCTTAGCCCCGCCCCCTCCAAGACTACAAAAATGACTGCCAAAACATCCGCCCCTCATGCTTGAGAAAGGAGTGCCACTATTCTTGTCACCAATAGCGCGCAGACTCGGAAACGCGTCGCATAGCTGTGACGTCACGGCTCGGCGCCGCGCTGTGCTTGCCTTCCAGGCCTCGTTCTGGCTCCCTACACGGCCGTCACCATCTCATCCACGGAGCCCTACGAGCCTCACACTGCAGCACGCCCGGCGATCGGCTTTGGCGTCCTTTTACCCTCTCCTTGGAACCCGCAGACCGTTGGTCTATGCCGTTTTAAACCCATCACAACCCGGAAGTGCCATCTGGAGAACTGAGGGAGCCCCTGCCGTGTCCAGTTACCACCATCCATCCTTGCCAGGATCCGATGTGGGACCAGCACTGCACGGACTTGCTGAGACTTGTGGTCCTCCAGCTTTTTCCTCTACTCAGAGACGCACCGGAACGCAACACTACAGTCTTCCATGTGAGTGGATATTGTCTGTTTAAATAAATATTTATTGATATACACTCAGAGGCGCCCCTTTTTCCTTGTTTAGCATGGTAAATTTGCAGTGTCTTGTATAGCAGAGAGCAAATGTGAATAAATGTGAGATATAAGACCCTTTTTTTCCTGACCATAGAAAATGTCATTTATTAGGGGATGGGTAACAAGTGAAAGAGCAGCTGACCGGCTTTGAATCTGAAGGGCATGGCGTAACTGAAGGTATCGGTAAAATTGATGTCTGGGAAGCCCAAATTCCGATTGCAACTCCATAAAAGATTTTAAAATATTTTGGTGAAATAATTGAGAAATATTATGAATTCCGGCATTCCTCCACAATTGGAAACCCTCCAGTTTATAGACTTCTGCTAGGTTCGGGTTGTTCCACAGAGGAGTCTCTGCTAGGAAGCCCAGAACTTGTAATTTAGATTTGACCGTAGACCATAATTTTTTGAGAAGAACTATGGTGGGGGCCGTTTGTGGCAGGTGTAACAATCCCGCCTCCAAAATTGCCAGCACCGATGTATTTAATGTTCCAGTTCGCAGCATGCTTTCAACCGAGTCAAAATCGTTTAGCAATCCAAGACCACTCAAGTGTTGCAATTGAGAGGCATAAAAATATAGTTTAGTGTTGGGAACCGCAGCTCCACCCCGATCTTTACCATACTGCAAGGTGGAAAGACTTATTCTAGCAACTTTTTTCCTCCAAATTAGGGATCTAAACAATGTCTCAATACGATTAAACCACCCACGGGGTATCCATTGTGGAGAATTGTGCATGATGTATAGAAGTTGAGGTCCCCAGACCATTTTGATTAAATTTATTCTACCAATTACTGATAAGGGGAGTTTACACCAAGTATTGCATGTCATTTGAAGTCTTTTGAAGAGAGGTAGTAGATTATCTTCTAAGTATTTTTTTGGGTTGACTGACACATGTATTCCTAGATATTTAAATGAGGAGACCACTTTAAGCGGTCTTGCACTAACCGGCAGATCAACCATTGGCTCATCCACCGGGAGAATGACGGATTTACTCCAATTAATGGAGAATCCCGACAATGAACCAAAATGCTGTATTATCTTCATCACATTCGTAAGTGAAGCCTCCACATCCCCCAAGTAAAGTAAAGTGTCGTCCGCATAAAGAGAGATCTTATCAGAAATTGGGCCTCTGACAAAGCCCACAATAGACTGTGAGGATCTTACCACCTCTGCCAGTGGTTCAAGGGCCAGTGCGAATAGCAGGGGTGAGAGGGGGCACCCCTGCCTCGTACCTCTAAAAAGAGGAAATGAATCTGAAAGATCACCAATTATGCGGATCCTAGCTGTGGGGGCCGAATACAGCAGCTTAACCCATTGAATAAAATTATCTCCTAAGCCAAAACGCTTCAAGGTTTCCCATAGGTACGGCCATTCGACGCTGTCGAAAGCCTTGGCTGCATCCAATGATAGTATTGCTCTTCTGCCAGGATTGTCGACATGTCGACAGGGATCTGGAGGTTAAGAAAAAGTCTTCTTATATTAAGGGCTGTGGATCTCGATGGGATAAACCCGGATTGGTCCCTATGTACCTCTTTGTGTATGACTTTACCAAGTCTTGTGGCCAGCACCCTTGCCAACAGTTTAACATCTGTTGTCAATAAAGATATGGGCCTATACGAGTCTGGTAAATGGGCCTCTTTACCAGGTTTGAGGAGAAGAACAATAATGGCTTCATTCATGGATTGGGGTAAACTTCCTATTTTTTTGGCGTCTTCAAAAACTTCCTTTAGGTGTACTATTAGAGTTTCAGAGTAGCGCTTATAAACCTCCGCCGGCAAGCCATCCGATCCTGGAGACTTACCAGGAGAGGAAAGCGCCAACGCCTCTAGGAGCTCCTCAGCCCCAAGGGGAGCGTTCAACTGTGCTACGTCCTGAAGCGGGAGCTGCGGTAATTGGCAATGATCTAGAAAAGAATTGATTTCCATCAGGGTAGGATTGACCTTCGTGGAGTACACATCAGCATAGAAATCTCTGAACGTGGATAATATCTCTGTATGGGAAGAAACCAGAGTGCCCGATGAGCTCATGATTGATTCTATGTGGGATGATCCCTTTTGGGAGCGTATCATCCTGGCAAGCATATGCCCCGTGGTTTCTCCCTCCTCAAAATATTTTTGTTGAAGAAAAAACCTTTTCTTTTCCGCAGTGGTTAATATCAGATGGTTGGCCATATGCTGAGCCTCAAGAAAAGACCTCTCTGTACTCTCCGAGGGGGATTCGATAAAGGCAGATTCAGTCCTCTTAACCTCTTTTAACACAGTTTGTTCCCAGTTCTTGGTCTCGGTCTTAATGGTGTTAATAGATCTGATAAATTGGCCTCTCAGAAATGCTTTTAATGTGTCCCAAAAAATTCCCGGGCTAGATGAGGGCTTGTTAAACCTAATAAAAGATTCTAAGTTATCAAAAATGGGGTCAGGCGCAGGAAACAATGACAACCAAAAAGGGTTAAGTTTCCAGTAATTCCTCTTTAGAACACCCGATGTGGAAATCTCTATGCATAGGGGAGAATGATCAGAGACAGTTCGTACTTCATATTTTGTGGAAGTTACTAATGGGAGAATCAAATCATTACCCAGACCGAGATCAATCCTGGAGAGACCTTTATGTGTAGCAGAAAAACATGAATAACATTTTGCCTGCGCATGACTCATCCTCCATACATCCCTCAATCCCAGTTCCGCAATGAGGCGGGCAAAGGAAGTCTGTCCTCCTCTCACCCCACCCAAAGGGGTCTTTGCGGTCATTTTGTCCAGCTCTGCATCTAAATAATTGTTAAAATCCCCAACAATAATTGCTGGTATCCCCGGGTGTTGTGAGAGGAAGGAGGCCAACGTCTTAACGACCTCTATCGAAAAGGGAGGTGGTATATATATATTTCCAATAATGCATTGTAACCCATCTAATGAACATACCAGGAAAACATAGCGACCGTGAGGGTCAACAACTGATAATGTATGAGTAAAACTTATAATTTTGCCTATCAGAATGCTGACACCCCTAGCATAGGAAGAGAAGACAGAGTGAAACTGAACGGTAAATAATTTTGTAGAGAATGGGGATTCCTGAGCAGGTATCATATGTGTCTCCTGAAGACACACTACTGAAGATCCCATGCGTTGAAGCATATGCAATACAGCTAGGCGTTTCACTCTGTCCCCCAGGCCTCTTACATTCCAACTAGTAAGCATTATCTGTTTAGCCATAAAGCATTAAAACGTAAATAAATGAAGGTAAGTTATATAGGACACATAGAAAATGCTCCAGAGAGCCGCCATTATTATATCTAACAAGACCATAGAAATTAGGCAGTCTTTGGTGTAGCTTCCTCAGGTCAGGTAAAAATTGTTGAGGCAGTACCAGGACCAATGAATTAACCGTGTCCCAGGGGACAAAAATCAAAAAGAAAACAACAGAATAAAACAGAAACTGTAGTGTCCACGAAGGACCCGCAACTGGGGGGCTAAATTCAGTAGCCGGCTTTGAAGAGCCAAAAGGCAACAGGCCTTGATTTACTTGCATAAACTTAGATACCATTAATAAACTGTCCGTGCGGTATCCTCCGCCTTGGAGCAAAGATTGCCATCTTGTGACTAGAACTATTATGAACGGATAATAATTGCACCATCATTGCTTTACTAAAAGAAATTTTTCTCTCAGGGTGTAGGGAAGGGTAGTGATCTTCAGGTATTTCTGCGTCGTCTGCCTAGATCTTCTCGTAAGGATTTTTCCTCTCTGTCCAGCCATTGCACCGCCATCGCAGGCCTCTCAAAAAAATGCACCTCGTCCCTGGCTACTACACGAAGACGAGCCGGATAGAGCATAGAATATTGTAATTCCAGAGAGCGGAGTCTCTTTTTAATATCATTGAATTGGGCCCTCTGCTTTTGTACATCAGCTGAGAAGTCTAGAAACAGTGATATTTTGGAATTTTCAATCACCAGGGCATCTCCCAGAGTGCGGGCTTTTGATAGAATTATGTCTCTGTCTCTGTAATGAAGCATTTTGAAAAGAAATGCTCTAGGAGGATTGCCTGGGGGCAAGGGCCTAGATGGAACCCTATGCGCCCGCTCCACTGCAAACATGGGGGAGAATGAGTCTTTCCCAAATTTATCCAGCAGCCATTTTTCAATAAAATAGACCGGATTCCTGCCCTCCATTTTTTCAGGGATGCCAATAGCTCTGACATTATTTCTGCGTAGTCTGTTTTCTAAATCATCGAGTTTCGCAGCATGTTTAGCTACAATTATTTGTTGAGCATGTGTGTCCCTTTGCATGGGGGCCCAATCATCTTCTATGATGCTAATACGTCCCTCAATGGCAGAGGTCCGATCCCTTAATTTTTGCATATCCTGACGCAGGAAAGACATCTCTGTCTTCATCCCCTTAACCTCTGATGCTAATGCAGTGATAGAGAGATTACATGAAGTGACAGCGGAGAAGATATCCCTCAGTGTGGGTTCCTGTTCAGGCAAGCTCGCGGTTTGGGCCTTGTGTGATCTTTGGGGCATAGGTAAATTACTCACAGTGTCCCAGGGCAGCAGAGCAGCGTGCGGATCTTCCAGGGGAACAGTGTCATCTGCCTCCGATTGCGAACCGCTTCGGCTCTCCGCTCCATTGCCGTTCGTTTCTGGTGAGTCCCATACATCAAAACAACAAAAAAGTGTGGCGCTAAACAATGTCATATACAACTGTAAACAAATCAAATAAACAGTAAGAAGTATCAATTAAATCTGCTTAGAGCATGTAGTCCTCATGTGAACATTAAAGATACATAGTCTGTATGACAATATGTTAAACAGAATATTGAAGAATTTTGTAGATATCTTGACTAGAAATCCGCTCACTACCACCAAAAGTTGAGGAGGCTTACCAGATGAGGTGGACCCAATGGGGCATACGCCGGATTGGGTCGGACAAAGCTTAGGTGGTGAGTGGCTGTGTATACTCCGAGAAGAATGCGGTCTCGCGGGTTTGTTGTATTCATCCAAATTATACCCGGAACTAAGGAGGTATACGTAATCTCCCGGATGTGGGAGGTCTTGTGGATCTTAAGGAAGTGATGGGGTATTCCGTAGGCAAACCCCTCAAGGCAACATTCCGTGGACCAGAAATTGATGTGGAAGGATAGGGAAAGAAAAAGACGTCATCTGGGGGGTTTCCCCCCACTGTAGCCACCCCAATATATATAGAAAATATGCCCTTCCTCATGAGAAACAGCTCCACGTGTGAAAAATAGTCACTTCCGGTTTCGGCCAAAATGGCCGACCGGCGTGCGTTCCAAGCGTGCGTGGCACTCCTCTCTTCCATAGTGTATAATGCACCGGAAGTGTAAGAGCGATGTACGGCAAAAATGCCAATCAAAATAAAAGGTCCATGGATGGATGATGTGTATTGGGCCAATATCAAACTAAGTGTTGTGCCTGCAGTGAAAAATAGGGTGCAGTGACGTGCCCACGAATTTATGAGCTCCGTACACTCTCGCCTTTTGAGGATGACGTCTTTTGAGGACGAAACGCGTCGGGCAGGACCCCATTGTCGCCACTTTTTCTCATACAGCGCTGTTTTAACTTTGGATTTACATGTGAGTGTACATCTATTTTATTTCAAATAAATACCTTTTGTTTTTCTGATTTACACTATGTGGCCCTTCTTTTCTTTCCCTATCCTTCCACATCAATTTCTGGTCCAAGGAATGTTGCCTTGAGGGGTTTGCCTACGGAATACCCCATCACTTCCTTAAGATCCACAAGACCTCCCACATCCGGGAGATTACGTATACCTCCTTAGTTCCGGGTATAATTTGGATGAATACAACAAACCCGCGAGACCGCATTCTTCTCGGAGTATACACAGCCACTCACCACCTAAGCTTTGTCCGACCCAATCCGGCGTATGCCCCATTGGGTCCACCTCATCTGGTAAGCCTCCTCAACTTTTGGTGGTAGTGAGCGGATTTCTAGTCAAGATATCTACAAAATTCTTCAATATTCTGTTTAACATATTGTCATACAGACTATGTATCTTTAATGTTCACATGAGGACTACATGCTCTAAGCAGATATAATTGATACTTCTTACTGTTTATTTGATTTGTTTACAGTTGTATATGACATTGTTTAGCGCCACACTTTTTTGTTGTTTTACTATTTTACACTTTGTTGGTCGTGTTGGCTGCTTCTGTGTCTCTTTTTAGGGTAGCGCAGAATTATTCTATATATTGAGTCCCATACATCAGACTGAGGGAAAAGCTTCTGCACGGCCTCCCTGTGTTTCGCTGCAGCCGACTTAAATGCCGCGCCGCCATCTTGGGCCTCGTGGTCCGGAGCGGAGCGGGCCGTGGAGCCGCGTCTGGGGTGTTTAGTAGCCATGCTGGTATATCGCCGTGAGCGGGCTATCATAGCTGGTGTACCGGGGGGTAGTCTGGTGCAAGGTTCGGTCCGTCAGCAAGACTGACTACATCCGCTGCCAAGCCACGCCCCCACTGCTACATATCTTTGGTAAAAATAACCAAAATCGGTGTATATTATTTGGTCTTTGTGAAAGTTATAGAGTCCACAAGCTATGGTGCCAATCACTGAAAATTCATCACACCTGAAGTTCTGAGGGCCTATCTCATTTCTTGAGACCCTAACAAGCCAGGAATGTACAAATGCCCCCTAAATTACCTCTTTTTGGAAAGTAGACATTCCAAGGTATTTAGTAAGAGGTATGGTGAGTTTTTGAAGTTGTAATTTTTTCCACAATTCTTTGCAAAATCAAGATTTTTTTTTCTTTTCACAAAATTGTCATATTAGCAGGTTATTTCTCACACACAGTATATGCATACCACAAATTACACCCCAAAACACCTTCTGCTATGCCTCCTGAGTATGGCTATACCACATGTGTGAGACTTTTACACAGCCTGGCCACATACAGAGGCCCAACATTAAGAGAACACCTTCAGGCGTTCTAGGAGCATAAATTACACATATAATTTCTTGACCTCTTTTTCCCTGTACACACGGGCGGACTTTTCGGCATCAAAGGTCCGACGGTCTTTCCAATGGACTTTCGACGGAGTTACGACGGACTTTCGACAGACTTTCTAACGAACGGACTTGCCTACACATAATCATACCAAAGTCCGATGGATTTGTACGTGATGACGTACTACCGGACTAAAATAAGGAAGTTGATAGCCAGTAGTCAATAGCTGCCCTAGCGTCGGTTTTCGTCCGTCAGACTAGCATACAGACGAGCGGAATTTTCGACTGGACTCGAGTCCGTCGGACAAATTTGAAACATGTTCCAAATCTAAAGTCCGTCAGACTTTCGACCGAAAAAGTCCGCTGCAGGTCCGATGGAGCCCACACACGCTCGGATTGTCCGCAGGATTCAGTCCGTCAGATCTGTCCAGTCGAAGAATCCACTCGTGTGTAAGCGGTATTACACTTTTAAAGGCCCTGGAGCACCAGGACAATGGAAATGCCCCAAAAATGATCCCATTTTGGAAAGAAAACACTCCAACGTATAATTTTTGAGTCATAATGTTTCTTTTGAACATGTCATTTTTTTCTACAAGTTTTTGGAAAATGTGGAAAGAAAATGAAAACGCATTTTTTTTTTTTACACAAAGTTGTCCATCTTTACAATATTTCTAACACATAGCATGTACATACCAAAAATTACACCCCAAAATAGATTCTCCTACTCCTCCTGAGTACAGTGATACCACATGTGTGAGACTTTTCCACAGCCAGGCCACATACAGAGGCCCAACATGCAGGGAGCACCATCAGGTGTTCTAGGGGCATAAATGTCAAATCTAATTTGACCACCTATTACACTTTTGTGAGGCACTGTAGTGGCATGGATGTGGCATGAATGAGAACTGATGTGGCAATGATGAGTTGGGATGGATGAGCTGTGGATTGGGATGGCTGAGCATGGTTGAGCCATAAATGTGGATGGCTGAGTATGGATGGGATGAATGAGTATGGCTGGGTATGGTTGAGTATGGCTGAGTACGGATGGGATGGCTGGGTATGGCTGAGGATGGCTGGGTATGGCTGAGTATGGATGGGGTGGATGGATGGATGAGTATTGCTGAGCATGGATGGATGAGTATTCCTGAGTATGGATGGCTGAGCATGGATGGATGGATGAGTATTGATGAGTATGGATGGCTGGATGAGTATGACAGAGGGATGGCTGAGCATGGATGGATGGTAGATGAGTATGACAGAGGGATGGCTGAGCATGGATGGATGGATGGCTGGATGAGGCTGCAATGGGCACAGATCAGCGCTATGGACACTACAGATCCAGCCCACAGCGCTGCTGCACCCGATCTCTCCCCTCTCCACTCACACTGTACCGATCAGGGAGAGAGGAACCGGACAAGACGCCGGTTTGTTTACAAGTGATCGCTCTGTCATTTGAGGAGCAATCAGGTGGTATATGGCTGCTGTCAGCGGGCATTTACCGTGATACTCCCGTGTGTGTGCGGGAGTGCGATTCTGGGAGGACGTCAATGTACGCCCTCCCAGAGTTATCAAGCCACGCTGTAGCTGTCATTCGGCTATGGCGCGGTTGTTAAGTGGTTAAACTGGCTGCTCTGTATGTAGCTTCTGACAGGCTGTGCAAGGTGCCCCGTATCTCTGGATCCATAGGTTGTAGGAGCCCCAAATTTTAGACTTAGGCTACCCAAAATGTGGGGTCTTCGTGTGTGTCGCCGAGCTACGACCCTCGAAGCTCGATTTTTTTTTTTTTTTGTTCATGGCAGGTGAGGCTCTGCCTGCTCCTGCCTCCCCTGACTGCACGTCCCTGGCATTCTATATACTATATGTGTATAGAATGCCTCCAGGTTGCCATATTGCATTTTACAGAAAATTACTGAGCTGCAGATTGAAAGCAAAAGGTAATTTTTATAAACATTTTGTTACATTTGCTAGCAAATGGTGGGATGGGAGAACCTGAGCAAGCCACGGAGGCAGCAGGAGGGGGGGATGTCCCCTCCCCCTGTTTGTAATGGCAATCGAGCCAATCGAGCCAATCGCAGCAGCAGCGAATACAGCAGCACCGTATCCCGGAAGAATATGCTTGTGGGCTTCTTCTGCCCACAAGTAAGATGGGAATCCACAATAAGGAAAAATCTAAGGTATTTTTTAATATAACTTTCTATATTAAGTTGCTCTATGCTCTCATGTGAGTGAATACTAGCAACAAACCTTAATAATGCTAAATTATATATATAAAGTTACTCCGTACATAAATAAAAATTGATTGATTAATTGATTACATCATGTTTTAAATAGTCCACTGTTTTAAGGTGAATTTCAAACGTGAAAGTAACACACGACACACCCAAGAGTCGTGGTTAAAAGAGATAAAGACCTCTACCTCTGCACACACTGCCGCTTACCGACTCCAAATGATCTCCTATTACAGGAAATCACACTCACTTGTGGCTTAATACCCAGCCTGGGCCTTTTGAGAGATGCAACGAGGATCCCAGCGTCTTCACAGAATGTAATCTTTCAGGGGCACATGTTGCCCATTGATCCCCAAAAAGACATAAAAGCTTCCATAGTATAAAATCCTAGGTTACTTTATTTAAATAGTAAAGTATTGCACTTACAGTTAAAACAATAAGAGATTGCAGTATAAACGAGCCGGCCGGCTCTCGATAGCAGCCCGTCACTCCAGGACCTGCGTCAGAACGTCACTCCTCCCTGCGCGTTTCGTCACACCTGACATCATTGTGGGGCCTGTTGAATACTACTATGTGTCTTATTCACACAAGAAAGAAATGTGAGTGACGATATATGATTTAGCATTTTTAAGGTTTATTGCTAGTATTCATTAACATGAGAGCAAGGCGCAACTTAAAGCGGAGTTCCGCTTAAATTTTTTTTAAAAGTCAGCAGATACAAATACTGCAGCTGCTAACTTTTAATAATCGGACACTTACCTGTCCCAGGGTCCAGTGATGCGGGGGAACGAAGCCCTGCTCATCTCCCCCTCCTCTCTGCGACGCCGGCATGGCGCCCGGCTGTGGCTTCACAGCCGGGCACGCACTGCACACACGCGAGATGCGCGGCGTGCAGTGACTGGCCGGACAATCATCTGGGACCTGCAACGTGTCCCAGATGATTGCCAAGAAGGAGGGGGGAGAGGTGATCTCCCTTCTGGTGCCACGGTGCGCCTGGAGGAAGTGGGAGCTGGAACCCTCAAAAAAGAGGGTATCCGCCCCCCCTCCCCCCCAAAAAAAAATTACATGCCAAATGTGGCATGTCAGGGGGTCACCTATCCTTAAAGTGGAAGTTCCATTTTTGGGTGGAACTCCGCTTTAATATAAAAAGTTGTTTATTTTATGTGTATCTCACAGGAAGTTGCAGCTTTGCTTTCCAAAAAACAAACTTATTTATGTTTCATTCATTCACTTATTCACTTGCTCTTTTTGTCTGATAAGTGCAGTAATTTAAATTTTTTTCTATTTGACATTTTTTAATATAAATATATCATAAAGGCAGCGCTAATGACAAGAATAAGAATTGCTTGATATGCATTATGCAAGAGTAATAGTTATTTAAAAAAAAAAAAAAAATGTGGGTGGAACTCCGCTTTAACTCCGCCCAGCTGGATCTGACCACACAGCCTAGGAAGGAGCGCGTCATTGACAGGACCAGAACAGGAGCAGACGCAGACTGACCTTGCACCTCTTCTCACCCCAAATTCTTACGAATTTTGCGATCCTACGAATTTTGGACCCAGAGTAACCACCCCTGTGGCTCTGCACATGCTACACCACTGGCAACACGTGACATTCCCCCACACCGCTCCACACGCCTTGATTTTGACTGCGATATACCTTTAATCATTGGAGTTAAATATATATGTGAAACACTTTTCTTCTCAAACCTTCTATTCCTGTCTTTTACATAAATATTTATAGAAGATTATAGGACGCCAAGGCCTGCAATAGACTGCTTATTTTATTGTTTATTGGAAGATTTCAGGGAATTAACATAAATATATTAAATGTTGATGTTTATTTAAGATGAAGTCCACAAATGTCAGCCCCGGCCTTCCACATACCTAATCTCGTTATATCTGTGACGCGGCTCAGCTGGAACGATCGCGCAGGAAAATCATAAATGTCAGTGTCTGCGAACCACTGACGGGTTATAAAAGTGATGAAGTCGAGAAAACTTTTTGTATCTATTTTTAGCTATAACTGTACGTTGTAAATATTCCCAATGTATCCATACAAAATAATAATGGCAAAGTGACAACTTATTTCTAAAAAAGGGTTATGTGCCGGGCCGTATTTAGACATCACACAGCCCTAGGCACACCCTTTTTTCAAGCTCTGCCCCTTGTGTCATGTGATTATTTTTATTATACCTATAAGGGTTCATTCAGACCCAAGGAGATATCTCTCTAATAGATGTAGCAATAGAGTAAGCCTATTAACAATATCAAAATACTGCAACAAAAATTCTCTATATAGGGCAGCATTTCTCAACCTTTTTCAGTTGTGGGAAAAGTATGCAAAATTTGGAGGCTTCCCAGCCTACAATGTAAAAAACAAAAATGTTGCTTATCAATAGGAGACCTGAGCCTAGGACAATGCACACAACTGCCTCGAAGAACATAACTTCACATTAGAAGCCACCCATCACATCAGAGATCCTTCCTTCACATCAGGGGTTGCCGTTCACATCAGAGGTCCTTCTTTCACATTAGAGGTCCCCCATCATTACAGAGGTCCCTCCTTCGCATCAGAGGTTCTCCAATCACATCAGAGGTTCCCCTCCACATCAGAGGTCACTCCATCACATCAGAGGTCCCTCCATGTCATCAGAGGTCACTCCATCACATCAGAGCTTCCCCTTTGCATTAGAGGTCCTTCCTTCACATCACAGGTCCCCCATCACATCAGAGGTTTCCCCATCAAATCAGAAGTCATTCCATTACATCAGAGGTTCCCCTTCACATCAGAGGTTCCTTCATCACATCAGAGATTCCCCTTCACACCAGAGGTCCTTCCTTCACATCAGAGGTCCTTCCTTCACATCAGAGGTCCCTCCAGCATATCAGAGGTCCCTCCATAACATCAGAGGTCATTCCATCACATCAGAGATTCCCTTTCACATCAGAGGTCCTTCCTTCACATCAGAGGTTCTTCCTTCACATCAGAGGTCCTTCCTTTACATCAGAGGTCACTCCATCACATTAGAGGTTCCCCTTTACATTAGAGGTTCCCCTTTACATTAGAGGTTCCCCTTTACATTAGAGGTTCCCCTTTACATTAGAGGTTCCCCTTCACATCAGAGGTTCCCCTTCACATCAGAGGTCACTCCATCGCAACGGAGGTTCCCCTTCACATCAGATGTCCTTCCTTCACATCAGAGGTCCCTCATTACATCAGAGGTCCCTCCATCACACAAGATGTCCCTCCATCACATCAGAGGTCCTTCCTACACATCAGAGGTCCCTCTATCACATTAGAGGTCCCTCTACCACATCAGAGGCTCCCCTTCACATCAGAGGTCATTCCTTCACATCAGAGGTCCTTCCTTCACATCAGAGGTTCCCCTTCACATCAGAGGTTCCCCTTCACATCAGAGGTTCCCCCTTCACATCAGAGGTCCTTCCTACACATCAGAGGAGCCTCCATCACATCAGAGGTTCCTCTGTACATTAGAGGTTCTCCAATCACATCAGAAGTTCCCCTACACATCAGAGGTCCTTCCTTCACATCAGAGGTACTTCCATCACATCAGAGGTTCCCCTACACACCAGAGGTTCTTCCACCACATAAGAGGTCCCTCAATCATATCAGATTCCCCCCATCACAGAGCCCCCCAGTTACACATTCCCCATCACAGAGCCCTCCAATCACACCGTTCCCTCCATCACAGAGCCCCCCCATAACACAGTCCCCTCTTCACATCAGGGCCCTACCTTTTGGCTCCAGCAACGCAGTAAGGGCCAGGAGGTGGAGTTCTGGAAGAAGCAGACTTTAGTCTTCTCCTGAATGCTGGGGATAGCCCTGCATGCCACCTACCCTGGATCAAAGTTAAAGCAATGAACTATGCTGTGCGCCCTGGCCCAGGAGCGTTATTGGTTGTTACGGTTTTGGTGCCTGACCCACCTACCCTATGGCATCTCCTGATGCTAATCCATTGCAAACTGGATCCTGTTCACCCCTGATATAGGTAAATGCATCAGCTTGACAATATCTACAAATAATGGGTACTACAGTGCCTTGAAAAAGTATTCATACCCCTTGAAATTTTCCACATTTTGTCATGTTACAACCAAAAAATGTAAATGTATTTTATTGGGATTGTATGTGATAGACCAACACAAAGTGGCACATAATTGTGAACTGGAAGGAAAATGATAAATTATTTTCACATTTTTTTACAAATAAATATGTGAAAAGTGTGGCGTGCATTTGTATTCAGCCCCCCTGAGTCAATACTTTGTAGAACCACCTTTCGCTGCAATTACAGCTCCAAGTCTTTTTGGGGATGTCTCTACCAGCTTTGTACATCTAGAGAATTACATTTTTGCCCATTCTTCTTTGCAAAATAGCTGAAGCTCTGTCAGATTGGATGGAGAGCGTCTGTGAACAGCAATTTTCAAGTCTTGCCACGGATTCTCAATTGGATTTAGGTCACACTCTAACACATGAATATGCTTTGTTCTAAACCATTCCATTGTAGCTCTGGCTGTATGTTTAGGGTCGTTGTCCTGCTGGAAGGTGAACCTCCGCCCCAAGCTTTTGCAGACTCTAACAGGTTTTCTTCTGACATTGCCCTGTATTTGGATCCATCCATCTTCCCATCAACTCTGACCAGCTTCCTTGTCCCCGCTGAAGAAAAGCATCCCCGGAACATGATGCTGCCACCACCATGTTTCACGGTGGGGATGGTGTGTTCAGGGTGATGTGCAGTATTAGTTTTCTGCCACACATAGTGTTTTGCTTTTAGGCCAAATTCAGATTCTCCCACCTGAGCTGTGGATCTCTGCAGCTCCTCCAGAGTTACCATGGGCCTCTTGGCTGCTTCTTTGATGAATGCTCTCCTTGCCCGACCTGTCAGTTTAGGTGGACGACCATGTCTTGGCAGGTTTGCAGTTTTGCCATACTCTTTCCATTTTCGTATGATGGATTGAACAGTGCTCGGTGAGATGTTCAAAGCTTGGGAGATTTTTTTAAACCCTAACCCAGCTTTAAACTTCTCCACAACTTTATCCCTGACCTGTCTGGTGTGTTCCTTGGCCTTCATGATACTGTTTGTTCACTAAGGTTCTCTAACAAACCTCTGAGGGCTTCACAGAACAGCTGCATTTATACTGAGATTAAATTACACACAGATGGACTCTTTTTACTAATTAGGTGACTTCTGAAGGCAATTGATTCCACTACATTCTAGTTAGGGGTAGCAGAGTAAAGGGGGCTCAATACAAATGCACGCCACACTTTTCAGATATTTATTTGGAAAACCATTTTTCATTTTTCGTTCCACTTCACAATTATGTGCCACTTTATGTTGGCCTATCACATAATATCCCAATAAAATACATTTTCCTTTTATGGTTGTAACATGACAAAATGTGGAAAATTTCAAGGGGTATGAATACTTCTTCAAGGCTCTGTATATATCGTATGTAGATGTAAGAAATATAAAGCATATCAACAAATAGTTCATAATAACATAATGATATCAGAATACATATATACATACTTGATAAAAGGGATCCTTTGACTGTCATGGCAATACAATACAATTCACTCTTGTTCTATGTATTATTATGCTTAGCTTTCTGGATCCATTCCTGTATATTCATGTAACGATTACCAACAATATGTCTGAAAAACTACTTTCACAGTGCAGCACTCTATTTTCTTGTAAAAAAACATTCATTTTTATTTAAATCATCTAAAAGCATCTAGTATTATTATGTAATTATAAAATGTATCCACATTTGTTGATATGCTACATATTGGTTATGTCTGGATATGAAATATATGTACAGTGCCTTGAAAAGTATTCATACCCCTTGAAATTTTCCACATTTTGTCATGTTATAACCAAAAACATAAATGTATTTTATTGGGCTTTTTTGTGATAGACAAACACAAAGTGGTAAATAATTGTAAAGTGGAAGGGCAATGATAAATGGTTTTCAAAATGTTTCACAAATAAATATGTGAAAAGTGTGGCGTGCATTTGTATTCACCCCCTTTTTACTCTGATACTCCTTTACTCTGATACCCCTAACTAAAATCTAGTTGAACCAGTTGCCTTCAGAAATCACCTAATTAGTAAATAGATTCCACCTGTGTGTAATTTAATCTCAGTATAAATACAGCTGTTCTGTGAAGCCCTCAGAGATTTGTTATGCCCTGTACACATGGGCGGACTTTTTCGGCATCAAAGGTCTTTCCGACTGACTTTCGACTGACTTTCTAACGAACGGACTTGCCTACACACGATCACACCAAAGTCCGACGGAATCGTACGTGATGACTAAAATAAAGAAAATGGTAGCCAGTAGCCAGTAGCTGCCCTAGCGTCGGTTTTCGTCCGTCGGACTAGCATACAGACGAGTGGATTTTTCAACCGGACTCGAGTGCGTCGGAAAGATTTGAAACATGTTCCAAATCTAAAGTCCGTCACATTTTCAACAGAAAAGGTCCGCTGCAGGTCCGATGAAGCCCACACACGGTCGAATTGCCCGACGGATTTGTTCCGTCGGACAAGTTTGGTCGAAAAGTCCGGCCGTGTGTACACAGCATTAGAAATCCTTAGTGAACAAACAGCATCATGAAGGTCAAGTAACACACCGGACAGGTCAGGGATAAAGTTGTGGAGACGTTTAAAGCAGGGTAAGGTTATAAAAAAATATCCTAAGCTTTGAACATCTCACAGAGCACTGTTCAATCCATCATCCGAAAATGGAAAGAGTATGTCACAACTGCAAACCTACCAAAACATGGCTGTCCACCTAAACCGACAGGCCGGGCAAGGAGAGCATTAAAGTGGATGTAAACCCTCACATATGCCCAGTGAAGTGAACAGCCCCAGATGATACACAGGGATGAAACAAATCTCCCTATATAGGTTTTACATGTATATCTGCTGTCTTCAGATTTCTAAACTCTTTAGAAAGTGCACATCATGTTAGAAATGTTTCTTCCTGATTCAGCAGTGGGAGGGGAGTCTGGGCATACACTGTGTGTGAGCTGATTGGAGGAAAGGCACACACCCCCCTCCACATAGACAGAGGAAAGAAGAAAGTTGCAGAGCTGTGCTGTGAATAGACAAGCTCTCTGCTTATCTGTCTCTAAGTTACCTCCCTGACACAAATTTCCAGCTGCTTTTATCTCCTGTGTCTGAGAATTTGAACGGAGCAGCAGAAATTCCAATGCAATATTCCCAATGCACATATTCCTGTAGAGATGGCTGTATTTATAAATGGGTGCTGAAGCGACCCCCCTGGCTGGAACCGTGTGTAGTCAGAGAAAGTCATGTCACCAGCACACCAGGATCTCCAAAAACGGGTCCAAACCTTTAATCAGCGATCACATTGTTACAGCAGAAAGCAACGTTTCGGAGCCACGCAGGACCCCTTCATCAGGTCTTTTCAAGGCACTTCATATACAGTATATGTCTAATCAGTCATATCTGACTTTTGGCAATTCTATGGGCTAGTTCTCTGGGCACCATGTCTGATATGTTTGGAGGCCTTTTCTGTAGAATTTTCTTGGCCAATGTTTTAGAAGGTAACACTCTCCAATAGCTCGGCTTGGGTTCGGCAGGCTGATTGCAATAACACATCGACATAGCTAATATGTGCACACATACTAGGATCAGTTTAGACAGG
Source organism: Lithobates septentrionalis (assembly GCA_037952835.1). NCBI lineage: Eukaryota > Metazoa > Chordata > Amphibia > Anura > Ranidae > Lithobates > Lithobates septentrionalis. The sequence goes on from JBBDGP010000459.1 coordinate 5,719,956, forward strand.
AGTCAATTAACCTACCAGCATGTCTTTGGAGCGTGGGAGGAAACCCATACGAACACAGGGAGAACATGTAAACTCCATGCATAAATATGATATTTAGTACCCATTAGCTAGTCCAGTGGATTTTGTCAAGCTTCTTGTCAACATCAGTGGGGCAACATTACAATGTTCGAAGAAGTTCATTTTATTTCCATGAAATTAAAATTATGTCCTGTTCATTGGCCAGAAAATACGATTTCCACTCTTCTACTCCGTTGTTCCCAAGAGGATGCCGTTTTCTGTCTGAATAAAGGTTATGGCTCAACTAAGTTGGAGGAAAGGCTTATATCCAAACTTTTGTTGCAATACTCTAGATATGGAAACCATATGTTACTGCCTAATTTAATGGCCACACATCCAGTGTTAAAGGTATACTCCGTTAAATCTGAAAATGTGTGCAAGGCAATGCATACATGTCACACAGCTTCCGTGATCACAGTATTTGTTCTTTAGAATGGAATACTGGGGTCATGCAGATATGTAAACCTAGTGTTCTGCAGTTATAAACAACTCATGTTAAAGCAGAGCTCTGGGCAGATAAAGGAAAAAATGCCTTGTAGCATTCACACTTGAAGAAGCTGGTTTGTTGATTTGGTTATTGCTTTAAAGTGGTTGTAAATCTCAGACATGAAAAATGAACAAAGCATATCCCTCTATCGTGTGTGTACTTGTCTCAATTCAGAGCACTTAGTGTCCTTTTTTGTCTGCTGATTCGTTCCTCTACTATCAGCATGAGTCACTTCTGACAAGTTTTTCTGACACCAAGATAAAAAAGGTGACAGGGAGGAGCTCCAGCACACAGCATGTGTGTGCAGTGTGTAATCATAATATAAAAGAATGTAAGGCGCTATAATGCAGTATCACAATGTGGATCCATATCAGCAGCCAGAGAAAGGTGCAAAACCTGGTATGTGGACTTGTCTGGGCAGCCTCAGAGTGACCACTAGGATAGTGGTAAAGACAATATACAAAAACACACAATCAAGGTGCTCCTGGGAGGTCCTTTGAAAACATGGAATGGACTGTGTGGGGTAGATGCACTAACTAGAGCACTAAACAGAGCCCAGGATCCACAGGAGACAAGGAAATCCAGTTAAAATCATGATTTAATAAAAAAGGCAATTAAAAGTCCTACATGGTGCAGTGCACACAGCTGCTAGTTGAAAGACCCAAACCAGTGATAGAAGGGATGTGCCGGAGGGGCTGCGAGGGCTGTAGGAGTCTGTGGCAGAAAGCTGCGAAGGAGCTGCAGGTCCGTGACGGGAGTCCATCGGTCGCAGACGTCCCCGGAAGTAACGTCACTGGAAGACAGCCGTGCACCATAGCCTAGCAGGGCACGTGTGAGTAACCATTACATAACATGTTTTGGGGCATGCCCTTTTGACAAGGGGGCATGCCCGAAACATGTTATCCTGGCTACCGGCTTCCTAACCTTCCTTCTGGTGTGCTCCCACATGCTCTGCTAGTCTAAGATGTGTGGCTGTCTCCCGAGTTCCGGTGGAACAAGATCCTCTGATCCCTGTGCTGCAGCCAACAGTCTCCTGGATTGCTTCCAAAGCAACAACCCTCCATAGTGCAATAAAAGACTGATACCTTCTTTATTAAATAGACATGTGCATGTACAGATATCACAAACCAGCGGAAATTCCTGGTTTTAAAGACGCGGCGAGGCTGGCACAAGGTTCTTACTGACACGTTTTGTCATCAAAGGAAATCTTTAAAAGGCCAAGAGAGTCTCGCCGCATCACCGCGTATTTAAATGTACTGTATATATATACACAAAGGGCAGGTAGCCAAGCCTCGACTCCAGCCCAAGGTCAAGCCTCGGCTTGCTCTCCTGTTGAGTCTAACTTTCAATAACAAGCAGAAAAGCCAAGCCTCATTTCCAGCCCAAAGCCAAGCCTCGGCTTAATCTCCTATAAAGCCTCGATTCCAACCAAGTCAAAACCTTGATTTAAGCCCAGTTATCAACCAAGAGAAAACATCAGCGATTGCAATAGGAACCAAGCTGGTTATGACAGCTCTGTGTTCCAACTTCAAACAATCATTTAAATAAATCAGGGTTGGAAAAGGGAAATGGAACCTCTTGACCATCAATCCAGAAACGACATAATTAAAATGACATACACACGTTCAAAAATTACATGATTAAAACCAAGTGGAGACCAAAATTGTATAAATCTAGATAATAAAAAAATATTATTAAAAAAAAAAAATACCCAAAATAATAACTATCAAAAAAAAATGGCATCCACCACTGCCCCACCCAATGGCTCCAGAGGTGCAGCCCAGATAGGTTCATATACACCAATAAAAAATATAGTAGATAGTAATAAAATGTATATGAAAAATAAATATACAGACTCCAATTGGCTGTTGGCATAGTCCACATGTATCAGTCCACATGTATCAGTCCAAAAATATAAGAACATAAGATATACCCTCAGATAAAAATGTAAATACATGTAACAATACTACGAAGCATAACAACCATGGCCTAGCAGGGTGAAGGAGGAAAAAGAAAGGATAATAAAAATTAAAAATAAAATAAAAATAGAATTAAAGTATGACAAAGAGGCTAACCTCCCTAATGGAGTTGGGATCTCAAGCATTGTTAATAAATGCGTTGACATCCCAGTCAATGTTAAAACCATATGGGACATAGGACTTGACCTCATAAATCCATTGGGTTTCCAGTTTTGATATCTCCCTTCTAATGGCACTTCCTCTCCAATGAGGAACAAATTAGACAAACCCAAGACATATGGTACCCACATGGTTCCGATTGTGAGCAATGGCATAATGTCTAGGGACACTGTATCCACCAGTATTGGCCAGGTGTTCACCCAGCCTAACTTGCAGAGTCCGTGTGGTCCTCCCAATATATTGGAGGCCACACAGACATTGCAGAGGGTACACAACATTGATTGAGGAGCACATGATAAATGGTTTAATTTCAAATCACCTTCCAATAGCGGTTGAAATAAAGGTTTTGACTTTCCTCTCCCTACACCCATTAATTAGACATACATTGCATTTTTGCAGCTGTGGAAACCAGTTAAGTTGTGGAAAAATGCTGGGCGTTCAGGAGGGTCAAAGATATTAGTTACAATCCGATGTCTTAAAGATGGAGCACCTCTATAAACTATTTGTGAACTTGGAAGCAATAGGGGGCCCAGAACCCGATTGTTCGGCAAGATATGCAACTGTTTGGCCATCAGTCTTTTTACTACAAAATGTTGGGTGAAAAACCCAGTTATCAAAGACCAACCAAATCGGTCATTATTATTATCTGCATTTGACGTTGGTTGGTCTTTCCTGTAACAAGCAATTACAGGAGTTACTTGAGGAGGTTTTCTCTTACTGCCAGGTGGTGGTCTCCTTTTACTTTATCACCATCCACTCCATAGCTCTCTAGGTTTTAGCAGCACCAGCACAGAACATTGCTTTGATCTGTCTGAGAAGCCCTACAGAAAGGAGAGGGAGAAGTGCAGTGAATTTGAATCCCCAAACTGCTGCATTGGCTGCATGTGCACTGACAGCTCATCACCCACGGAGGTAAGTACAGGGGGGTGGGCAGGGGGATGGGGAGGGTGTACAGTGTTCACCCTTAATTGTTTTCAGAAAAGATGACCTTCTTTTAAAAAGTGCTGGCTGATGTTGACAGGCTTTGACCTTGTGTTGATGATATCAGCTTGAGACTCTTCTGAAACCAATTAGATCTCATCAACAGTTACATGATTGGACCTGTAGTTGACCTCCTTCTGATGGGTTTACATGACAAGTATATTCCAGACAGGGGCGGACTGACCATTGAGCCACTCGGGCACTGCCCGAGGGCCCTGGGCCACTAGGGGGCCCCATCAAGGTTGCCAGCCTCAGTAAAACCAGAGACAGTATGTATAAATCTGTGGTTTTTTTACATCTGTCTGTGTATAGTGTGTGTACATGTATGTGTATACTGTGTGATTGTATACTGTGTGTGTGTATACTGTGTGGCCCCATAATTTCTGATTGCCTGGGGGCCCCATAATTTCCTATTGCCCGGGGGCCCCATGAGTTATCAGTCCGCCCCTGATTCCAGATATACCCACCTATTACCTTTTACTGCTATACCATTTTACTCCAACCCCCTTTTACATTTTCATCTTAAATTAACGAGACCACACCATGCTACTGGAGTATAAATGGCCATAACAGCCTTTTTTATTAAACAAACTGAATAAATATCTCCAATAACCTTAAATATATATAACATATAACTTCAGTGCAAACAACATGTTATTAAACGCAATCTGTTGGTCAATGACGGAGCTACCCCCTTTTACCACATATAAAACCAGTACACTGCGGGAACTATTTTTTAACTTGATAGGCCTCCAGCTGTGCCGCTCGGAGACAACCCCTTGCCCGCAGTGTAAACATACCGGTATTCCTTTTCATGAATACACCGGAGGGGCCATACTATCGATGACCCTCCACCCCCTTTTACCACATTTGTTTACCGCTACCGTCACCGACCAACAGAAAACACAGCAAACCCCCCAGCTGTCATGACGACCACTTTCATCTGAACCTGAAAAATAAACACACACATTAACCACACTAACAACAAACCTAAAAGGGAGGGAGGGTGGGAAAATCTGCCTCCTCGTGTCTCTTCCTGATCCACTGCCCCGTCCAAGCTCCGCCCCTCCTTATATATGGCCACTCCCCCAAGTTTCCTGCTGACTCCTCCCCCACCAAAACACCAGCCAGCTTAACCCTATGTGTGTCACTAGACACACTGTCATGCCCAGCCCTGCACTATTCTTCTTTTCTTTTTGTCGTTCCGGGCCTCACTTGACAAGTGTATTCCAGATATACCCACCTATTACCTTTTACTGCTGTACCATTTTACTCCAACCCCCTTTTACCTTTTCATCTTAAATTAACGAGACCACACCATGCTACTGGAGTATAAATGGCCATAACAGCCTTTTTTTATTAAACAAACTAAATAAATATCCCAAATAACCTTAAATATATATACCATATAACTTCAGTGCAAACAACATGTTATTAACCGCAATCTGTTGGTCAATGACGGAGCTACCCCCGTTTACCACATATAAAACCAGTACACTGCGGGAACCATTTTTCAACTTGATAGGCCTCCAGCTGTGCCGCTCGGAGACAACCCCTTGCCCGCAGTGTAAACATACCGGTATTCCTTTTCGGGAATACATCGGAGGGGCCATACTATCGATGACCCCCCCACCCCTTTTTACCACATTTGTTTACCGCTACCGTCACCGACCAACAGAAAACACAGCCACAGCCCGAAAGGATGAAACCTTATCCTTAAGGGCCCCTCCACACCCTCAATGCCCTTTGGATTCCGTCTTGCAGCCCCATGGTCCACAGATCAATCCCCACCTCTTTGAGGTGAACACCATCCCTGCGTAAATAAAGGCCTACATTAGTTTCCAGTTCTCTATGCCGGATCACCATGCTCCCTTGCTGCACCAAAAACCTCCCCACCACCTTGTTAACACGTATACGTGCTTTGTTAAGCCGTTCAACAGACCTTGCCTTCCGCCAGGTGGTTCGTGCCACCATGTCGGACCATAACAGCAGGGTATTGGGAAAAAGCGTGCGGATATATAGCAAATCCGACTTAACATCTGCTATTAATTCTCTGACCGTACGTACCCCTAAGTCATTCCCTCCCGCGTGAATCACCAACACATCTGGTGGTCTGTCTAACCACGCATAACGTTCCACTTCCATAACCACCCTACCCCACATCATACCCTTTCTCCCCAGCCACCTGATATATGCCTCTCTCCTCGATATTCCCAGCTGCCGCCCATCTGGTCTCGCATCACCTCTCCTGGCCCCCCAACACACATATGAGTGCCCAAGAATCCAGACGAGGCGTGGAGCACCTCCATCTGAAATGAAAAGATCACAAGCCAAGGTGACATCACTTAAAACAAACCTGAAACAAATCCCCACGTATCTGGACACTAAACCCCCCCCCCCTTTTGTTTTGTTTTTTTGTTTTTTTATTCCATTATCAGTTGAGGTCGTATGAAGGTGCGGAACCTTTTCGATTCCCATCTACCGATCCTCCTCACGGCTGCCTCATCCAACCCACATCTGGCAGCTTCAGTAGCCGCCTCAATGCGGAAGGAGTGTGAAGCGTAAGCCTTCCCATCCAAACCCAACTTTGTCAAACATTTTCTAAATACTGCTACAAATTGAAATTTAGATAAGTAAGACCCATCCTCATGACACAAGAATGGCCCTCCACCCATCGGCCCAACCCGTACCAATTCCTCGACCGCTCTTACCGGGCATACCGTGGATCCTGGCAAAGCAAACAACCATATGTCCATCCCCTTCCCCGTCTGATCTGTTTTTGACCTCCGCAGTCGCAAACACACTTTATCCCTGTATGGCCGAACATCCTGCACCAAAATGCCAGCCGCATCCCGCCGTGCCGGGTTAACCAGTTCCCCAATCCTGAACACCCCAAAAAACGCCAACGAAAAAGCTGCTGTAAACAGCAAACATTCATAACTCGAAGAACATACTGACCCCAACTGCCCACAAATGGACACCAGGTTCGCAAAAGTGAATGCCTTCTTGCATCTTTCCTTTTTTGTACCCCTTGAGGGCTTGCCAAACCCAAAATTCTTTAGTCCAATCCTCCCCCCTTTGTAACTTGAAAAGGAATGACAAAGCCGCCATCTTCTTTTCAATAGATGACACCGCAACCCTGTTTTCCATATTTCTGGAAACAAAATACAGGACCAGCAATCTCACCTCCGCCCCGTTCTTGTCCACCCCAGCTTCTTGGATTAAACCCACCCATTCTCTCCATACCTTCACATAGGCCATCCAAGTGGTCTTACTCACTGACTCCTTGATCCATCCCGCTGCGACTCCAATGCCAGCTCCCAGATCCACTCCGGGCAAGGAATCCCTTCCTTCTCTGCTGCCGGAGCTAGTTCCCTGAACTTGTCCCACTGAAAGCGAGACAGTGAATCAGCCAGTGTATTGTCAATCCCCGGTATGTGTACAGCATATATAAAGGTATTTAATTGCAAGCACCGCAACACCAACTGTCGCATCAGCCTGATGACAGGTTGGGAAGACGCTGACATGCGACTGACAACCTGAACAACCCCCATGTTATCACAATTCAGTCTCAACTTTAGATTCTGGCAAGACCGCCCCCATAACTCGATAGCCAGCACAACTGGAAACAGTTCCAACAGTACCAGGTTACGAAGAAACCCCGCCTCCACCCACGATTTTGGCCAAGGCTCTGCACTCCATTGCCCTTGAAAATATGCTCCGTAACCCGTAGAACCCGCCGCGTCCGTAACTAATTCCACATCGAAGTTACTTACCGGACCTGACATCCATACTGATCTTCCGTTGTACACCGACAAAAACTGATACCATACCTTCAGGTCCTCCCGATGCTCCAGAGTCAGCCTAATAAAATGTGTGGGGGCTTTTACTCCCGCCGTAGCTGCCGACAGCCGCCGACAAAACACCCTACCCATGGGTATGATTCTACAAGCAAAATTTAGCTTAACTAGCAATGACTGCAGGGTCAGCAATTGCACCTTCCGCATTCCATGAATCACCCGGACCTCCTTCTGCAAATCCACTAATTTTTCCTGCGGTAACCTGCATTCCATTGCTATGGAGTCAATTACGATGCCCAAAAAACTAATCTCGGTTGTCGGGCCTTCCGTTTTTTCATCTGCCAATGGCACTCCGAACCTTCCCGCAATGTGTTGCAACGTTGACAATAGAATCGCACACACACTGGAGGAAGGGGGACCTATACAAAGGAAGTCATCCAAGTAATGGATAACCGAGTCCAGCCCCGACACATTCCTAATCACCCACTCCAAAAAGGAACTGAACGCTTCAAACATGGCGCAAGAAATGGAGCAACCCATGGGCAAACATTTATCAACGTAAAACTGTTCCTGCCAGTGGCAACTCAGTAGCCTAAAGATGCCTGGATGCACTGGAAGTAGCCGAAACGCCGCTTCTATGTCGGATTTTGCCATTAGTGCCCCCTTTCCATACCTCCTGACCCACCGCACCGCTGCATCAAAGGAAGTATAGGACACCGCGCATGCGTCAGGGTCGATGAAATCATTGACAGAGCCCCCTTTTGGAAAGGATAAGTGATGAATTAGTCGAAACTTATTCGGCTCTTTTTTGGGCACCACACCCAGTGGGGACACCACCAAATCCGGTAATGGTTTTAACTCAAATGGCCCTACCATGCGGTCTAATGCCACTTCTTTTGCCAATTTTTCTCCCACCACCCCTGGGTGTTGCAACTCTGATTTTAAATTCCGTGCCATAGGAGGAACCACCTCCAAGGAACACGGTATTTTGAACCTCTCCCGAACACCTGCGGTAATCAGCGATACCGCTTCCCTATCCGGATACTTACTTAGGAAAGGCAGCATCTTTTCCACCTTCACCGGCATCATCCCTCTTGTTAACAAGCTCCCCGGTACGTTTTCCTTTTTTGAAGCATTTGGCCAGTGTGTGGGCTCCCCCACACCCTGAGCATTCCTGCTTGAATGTGCACGATCACCCAAACTTACAGGTTCCTTCATTGAATTGTCAGCACACTCCCCATTTCTTGCCGGCTGGTAGTCCTGAGGAGTGTGTACCCCCGGCCCCCCCCCGTGAAAAAACTGAGGGGAGGCCCTAGCCGAGGATATCAGTCTCATCCACAGGCTAATGTCCTTATGGTCCCAACGCAGGGCCGGACGAACCGCTCTGCGTTGTCGGAACTGTTCGTCATAACGCAGCCAAGCCGTTCCCCCATAAACTCTGTGTGCTTCCCCAATAGCATCCATATGTTCGGGGTTCTTTTCGCCAATGACGCTGGCCATGATAGCGAGCGCTTGTAACCAGTTAACAAACGTCCGTGGGATCAACCTGTATCTCCTCTTCTCCTCATCTTCCTTCTTGGAGTCATCAGGCTTAACCCTGTCCAGGTTAAACTTTTCTAACGGCAACAAGGAAAAGATTTCCACGTATTCCCCTTTGTAAATTTTTTCCCGAACCTCCTGTTTCAAATGCGCCCCCAGCGGGCCTTCAAAACAGACATATACCTCGCATTTTGCCGCGTCTGCAATCCTGACTATGTCCATCCTACCCGTAGCCTCCGCTGCCCCTTTTTCCCCCGGCTATTCTTTACCAGCCTCCGACTCTGGGGTCTTGTCAGTAGACACCCCTGATGAAACTTCCGCCTCTCCCCCAGAGGACAACCCCCGCCTTTTCTTTGCGCTCCCTGTGAGACTGGCCCCGTGGTCGCCTGAGGAGGTTGCTCCCCAAAACGCTCTACTAGTGCCCGCAGGCCCTCCAACAGCTCTTTAAGTTGTCCTCCTGACCCCGAACTGGCGGATCCTTGTTCCGCCACTTGCTGGTCATGACCCTGTCCCGTCAAACGTGGCAAATGGGCGACTGCCCCTGCTGTACCCGTGGTAACCACACCCAATAAATTTTGTAAAGCATTGGTAAAAGATAAATTATCGCTGGACTTACCGGGCTGACCCGGAGACTTCCCAACAGCCGCCGATCTGGTTTCCACCGCCGTATCTTGCTGGCGTGTCTCCTCCTCACCTTCCTCCAACTCCTCATCTTCCGACCGGTCCCCTTGAGATGGGCTTGCCGGCGTAGTGAGCCCCCCAGGCGCATCCCTCCTGGAGGCCGTATGCACCCGCTGTGGTGTGACCTGTCCGACCTCCGAAACTCCGCTTCCCGACTGGATTCCACGCCGCCCTGGAATAGCTGCTACCGGGCCGGCCTGAGCAGTCCTCTGTCTGCCATTCTGAAGTTCCCTCCCCACACCAGGCGACCGATGTCCACCTGTGGTGTCAGCCATGCCTCTACTCACTGCCCTGGACGCTGTTGCGGCTGCTCTCTCCCTTCTGTCCTCCCCCTCGGCTCGTGCAGAGCTGCTGGGGGGTGCGCACGTTCCGCATGCCTGGTCCCTGTACATGGGAAAGCGGCGCCATGCTGGCCCGTGGCCACGCCCACCACGCTGTGACCGCGGCGTGTATTCCGCCCGGGCCTAACAGCGGCCGTCAGGTGGCTTCTCTTGGCCGGTGGAGTGGACTGTTCCCCCCTCGGGCTCCGTGCCTGGCAACCTGTTCGTCCATCGGGTCCCTGCGAATACCGCGCCGGAGGCCGCGACTTCCGCGCACGTGCAGTCCCCTCACCTTCCATCGCTGAACTGCCTGCTCCTTCCTTGAGTAGCCCTGCAACCTGGCTGTGAAGCAACTCCGGTCCCTTGGATGCCGCTGCCTGCCGCAAACGTGCCAGAATTAAATCGATGTCGGCCATTGCGGTGGAGGAGCAGAGAAAATCTGCCTCCTCGTGTCTCTTCCTGATCCACTGCCCCCGTCCAAGCTCCGCCCCTCCTTATATATGGCCGCTCCCCCCCTAAGTTTCCTGCTGACTCCTCCCCCACCAAAACACCAGCCAGCTTAACCCTATGTGTGTCACGAGACACACTGTCATGCCCGGCCCTGCACTATTCTTCTTTTCTTTTTGTCGTTCCGGGCCTCACTTTCCCATTGACTTGTAATAGAATGCAAAACCAACCTGAAGCAAAAAAATTATAATATTGTCAACACAAGCCCTAATTCATACCTTTCTTTATTATCCTTCACAAAGTCATCTAGGAAATGTTAACATTTTTTTTCTTATCCTGAAATCTTTAACTGGTCGAGTCCCAAAAATAGCCCATGAACCGATGTACATCTTGACTTTACACCTAGTGAAGATTGTGCCGCTGTTTTCAATCTTGCCAAGGCAGTAATGGCTGAAATGTCGGGATTTATTTCCTTGGCTGGTCTGATTCCATTAAGCAAATGAGCAAATACAGCTACTATGGGGTGAGACACTTATTTCTAAAATAATAGTCTCCGAGTCTGAATAGAAAATGACTTGGCTGCTTTGAATTCACATCCAGTGAAATGACATTGCTCAACTTAAAGATAATGGATGAATCACTTAAAGCAAGTCTAAAAAATTATCTTTTCTTATTTCTTGCCTGAACCATAGACAAAGCAAGCTTTAAAGTGGACTTCTACTCAAATGTGAAGTTAAAGTTATGAGAGCAGTGAAATGGATAGGTAACAAGTAATTGAAGAGCTCTTTTACTGGAGAAAATGTTGCCCCAGGCTCCCTCCTGGGCTGATCTAAGGACCAATAACCTAGGCATTTGGTCATATGATCTGTGTCTGCAAAGCTAGTCTGAATTTCAAACTGCCTCCTTCTAATCAATGCCTAGACTTCAGTTCACATATCCAGCAAAAAGGCTTGAGCAGCATTTTCTCCAGGAAATGTGTTTTAGCCCTTCTGTGTGAATACATACCAATAAAAATGTCAAAGTGGATCTCCAGAGAAAAAGAAAATAAAAAATAAACTTTGGCAACGTGACAGGCCAGATCCCAGGTCTTCTTTCTTCTGCTCCATGGAAAGGGAGGGTACATTCTGCAGTGACCATTGGCTATCAGAAGGGCCTATTACAGGTTCCTGTAACTTTGAGCAGTGACATTATTTAAGGGCAGACAAAAGACAGTTGACCAGACCTTTGAAGTTAAAGTGGGAGTCCGGCGACCAATCCTTTTTTTTTTTTTTTAGGTCATTGAGACACTTTGCTAATCCCAAAATAATACTTCTGTCTGTTTTCGTACTGACGAATAACTTAAAAAATGTGATGCTGGTTGTTTCCATCTTGCTTGTGGGCATGTGAAGCCCACAAGCATTGATTTCCGGGATGCGATGAATGCTGTTCATTCACAGCTTGTTCACTCGCATGATCATTGTTCCCGCACTGAATCTTGGGAAGCCTGACACTAAGCTCCCAGGAGACAGTGCGGCGCTGGGGAAAGGCAATAAACACGCCTACTCCCATGGGAGGAGAGACAGGAAGTGCCACAATAAAGTACAATATAAAGGTAATTACAGCGATAAAAAAATTTTCGTGTGGCATTTGAACATCTGTGCAATTAACTGAAGGGGGTAAGATTAAGTTAAAAATTTGAGTGGAACCCCGCTTTAATGGAGAGTAGTTTCAGGCCACCAACCCCTACTACCATTGGAGGAATCCTGGAGTTCATGTACGAGCAAAAGCTTTTATGGGTTTTTCAGGATATTTTCTTTAAAAACCCTCCTTGTAATCCTAACACTAGGATCACCATATTGGCCATCTACTGGGCTAGGAGGACACAATAGCAGACGTTATTTATCACACATCTATGGGATTACCACATTGGAGGACTATAGCGGGTTCACTAGTAGGGATGAGCCGAACACCCCCCGGTTCGGTTTGCACCAGAACCTGCGAACGGACTGAAAGTTTGCGTGAACTTTAGAACCCCGTTAAGATCTATGGGACTCGAACGTTCAAAATCAAAAGTGCTCATTTTAAAGGCTAATATGCAAGTTATTGTCCTAAAAAGGGTTTGGGGACCTGGGTCCTGCCCCAGGGGACATGTATCAATGCAAAAAAAAGTTTTAAAAACGGACGTTTTTTCGGAAGCAGTGATTTTAATGATGCTTAAAGTGAAAAACAGTGAAATTTTCCTTTAAATATCGTACCTGGGGGGTGTCTATAGTATGCCTGTAAAGTGGCACGTGTTTCCCATGCTAGAACAGTCCCTGCACAAAATGACATTTGTAAAGGAATAAAAGTCATTTAAAACTGCTTGCGGCTTTAATGTAATGTCGGGTCCCGGCAATATGGATGAAAATCAGTGAGACAAACGGCATGGGTACCCCCCCAGTCCTTTACTACGCCCTTTGGGTCTTGTATGGATATTAAGGGGAACCCCGCACCCAAATTTAAAAAAGGAAAGGCGTGGGGCCTCCAGGCAACCCCTCACAGATGCTATAGTTGGAGCGCAGGAATGAGCCCTGCTGAAAAGTATTGCATCAAAAATTGTAATTATACGCCCCTGTTAAACAGGGGCTGAAAAATTGGGCCTTAGCCACTGCTGCAACAACACTACAACCCCTCACAGGTACTCTAGTTGGAGCGCAGGAATGAGCCCTGCTGCAAAGTATTGCATCAAAAATTGTAATTGTACGCCCCTGTTAAAAAGGGGCTGAAAAATTGGGCCTTGGGCACTGGTGCTGGTGCCACAACACTGCAACCCCTCACAGGTACTCTAGTTGGAGCGCAGGAATGAGCCCTGCTGCAAAGTATTGCATCAAAAATTGTAATTACACACCCCTGTTGAACAGGGGCAGAAAAATTGGGCCTTAGACACTGGTGGCGGTGCCCAGAACCAAAAATGTTCTTACAAGCTATCAGCATGAAAATTGAGGAGGAAGAGGATTGTCACTCAGCATAACAGAAAAGTCACTCAGCATCAGCATAGGCAGTCTTGAAGGGATCTCACATTAAAAAAAAAAATATTCGGTTACATCAGCATCAGGTGCTTAGTAGCTGGTGATCCAAGACTGATTCATTTTTATGAAGGTCAGCCGATCGACCGATTCGGTGGACAGGCGCACCCTGTGATCGGTTACAAAGCCTCCAGCAGCACTGAATGTGCGTTCTGAAAGAACGCTGGATGCAGGACAGGCCAGTAGCTCAATTGCATACTGTGCAAGCTCTGGCCAGTGATCCATCCTCAAGACCCAGTAACCCAGAGGATTTTTGGTGGGAAAGGTGTCCAAGTCTGATCTTGCCCCTAGGTATTCCTGCACCATGTGAATCAGACGCTGGCGATGGTTGCTGGAACCGATCATACCTTGGGGCTGCGGACTAAAAAATTGTCTGAACGCATCGGTCAGACGGCCACCTTCTCCACCGCTCCTTCTGTGACTGACCAAAGTCTCAGCAACACGTTGTCCAGGAGGACCCGGAAATTGTAACCTCCCAGGCTCTGGAAACGCGTTGCACAAACCTTTCTGCAAGGCCTCCCGAAAATGTTTCATCCTCTGCTCCCTCTGCGATGGCAAGATAAGGTCCGCAACCTTATCCTTGTAACGTGGGTCAAGGAGGGTTGCCAGCCAGTAATCATCCCTCCCCTTGATACCATGAATATGAGGATCCTTCCGCAGGCTTTGCAGGATCAGGGAGGCCATGCAGTGTAGGTTTGCTGAGGCATTTGGTCCGGAGTCCTCTGGGTCACTAAGGACGACATGATCCGCAGCCACCTCCTCCCAGCCACGTACAAGTCCATGGGTTTCTTCAGACTGTAAATGATCCCTTGAAGACTGCTGCTGCTGCTGAGTGCCGGCTCCACCTCCATGCTGACACAATCCTCCTCCTCCTCCTCTTCCTGTGTGATCGGCAGGCACGCAGGAACACTGTCTGAATAAAGGGGGCCTTGAGAGGTAAGGAAGTCCTCCTCTTCCTCCATTTGTTCTGCCTGAAGTGCCCTGTCCATTATTCCACACAGCGTTTGCTCCAACAGGTGGACAAGAGGGACAGTGTCACTAATGCATGCACTGTTACTGCTCACCATCCTCGTGGCCTCCTCGAATGGTGACAGGACAGTGCATGCATCCCTGATCATAGCCCACTGGCGTGGGGAAAAAAAAACAAGCTCCCCTGGTCCTGTCCTGGTGCCATAGTCACATAGGTACTCATTGATGGCCCTCTGCTGTGTGTGCAGCCACTGCAGCAAGGTCAACGTTGAGTTCCACCTGGTTGGCATGTCACAGATTAGGCGGTATTTGGGCAGGTTAAATTCCTTTTGGAGGTCAGCCAGCCAAGCACTGGCATTATATGACCTGCGGAAATGCACACAGACTTTCCAGGCCTGCCTCCGGACATCCTGTAAGCCCGGGTACCTGCCCAAGAACCACTGCACCACCAAGTTAAGGACATGAGCCAAACAGGGCACATGGGTCAGTTGTCCCTGTTGGAGGGCAAAGAGGAGGTAGGTGCCATTGTCGCAAACCACCATTCCTGGCTTAAGCTGGCATGGCGTCAACCACCTCTGAACCTGCCCCTGCAGAGCTGACAGAATCTCTGCCCCAGTGTGGCTCCTGTCCCCCAAGCACACCAGCTCAAGCACCGTATGGCATCTTTTTGCCTGTGTGCTTGCATAGCCCCTTGAACGCCTAAGGAGCACCGCTGGTTCCGAGGAAAGTCAGCACAGGAAGAGGCCATGGAGGAAGAAGAAGAGGAGGGGGTGGAGGAGAGAGGTGTGGCAGAATCACCACTAGTAGAATTTTGGAGGCTTGGTGGCAGAACAACCTCCAACACTACTGCACCCTGTCCTGCATCCTTCCCAGCTGCCAGAAGAGTCACCCAGTGCGCGGTGAAAGATAGGTTACGCCCCTGTCCATGCCTGCTGGACCATGAGTCAGCGGTAATTTGCACCTTACCG
The DNA here is from genome assembly GCA_037952835.1 of Lithobates septentrionalis. NCBI lineage: Eukaryota > Metazoa > Chordata > Amphibia > Anura > Ranidae > Lithobates > Lithobates septentrionalis. The sequence continues at coordinate 5,735,387 of JBBDGP010000459.1, forward strand.
CTGACCGCCCTGTCCAGCGAGGCCAAGATATTGCCTTCCACATGCTGGTAGAGAGCTGGAATTGCCTTCCGTGAGAAAAAGTGGCGTTTGGGAACCTGCCACTTAGGAACCGCACATTCCACAAACTGACAGAAGGGGGCAGAGTCTACCAATTGAAAAGGCAGCAGTTGAAGTGCTAGCAATTTAGCCAAGCTAGCATTGAACCACTGGGAATGTGGATGGCTGGGAGCAAACTTCTTTCGGCGGTGCAGCAGCTGGGGCAGGGAAATTTGCCTGGTACAATCTGACGTCGGTGTCCCGATAGCAGATTGCCCGCAAGTACTTGGCTGTGACACACCTCCATTCCTCTCAGTGCAGGTTTCAGACAGGACTGAAAGTATAGTGGGGTTGGAGATCCCAGCTGATGAGGAGCAAGGAGAGGTCCGCTTTGTTCTTTGGTGTGCGTCTTTTAGGTACGCTTGCCAACGAACTGCATGGCAGGTCGACATATGTCTGGTCAAGCATGTGGTGCCCAAGCGGGTGATGTTTTGGCCACGCAAGATACGCTTGAGACATATGTTGCAAATAGCAGCGGTGCGATCTGATGCACTCGTCTCAAAAAAGGCCCACACCAAAAAACTTTTGGAATAACGTGCAGAGACAGCAGCGCCCTGCACATGTGGAGCTCTGCCATGTGATGCAGTCGGTGTGCTGCCCTTAAGCTGGCCCCTGGAGGGCATCCTGCCTCCTTGGAGATGTACCTCCTCCTCCTCTCTCCTATCAGGCACCCACGTGGAGTCAGTGACTTCCTCATCATCCACTCCCTCCTCATCACTGGAGCAAACCTGGCAGTATGCTGCAGCTGGGGAAACATGACTGCCAGATTGCTGTCCTTCTTGGGCACCCCCTCTCTCTGGGCTCACGTTACTGCCTTCCTCTAGCTGGGTACCATCATCGGAGCCTTCAAAAGCATCCTCCTGGAGCATGTACCCAACACTGTGGTCAAACAGTTCTGGGGACTCCTCAGGAGGACATGGTGGGGCTAGGGAAGAAGTGACTGATGCCATTGAGCCGAGGGAAGAGGCCACGTTGGCAGCTGCTTTGCCAGACAAAGTACCCTGAGCCTGGGTGAGAGAGGATGAGGAGGATGAGGATGGCTTGGTCATCCACTCTACCACCTCTTCGGCATGTTGCGGCTCAACACGGCCACGAAAAAAAGGACAAGCGTGTCCCATGGCCACGTGCTGATGAGGATGCACCGTGTCCATGACCAGCACTGTTGCCTCTAGACACAGAGCCTGCTTGCCCTCTTTTATTGGCTTGTGACTGTCTACCTCTCCTTGTTGGCCTTCCAGACATACTAATGGCCTGCAGTGAGATGTAGCTGCACAAAGCTGGGATGTATATATATATATATACTGATTATACTGCAGCTAGCAGAATTGCCGTAGTATTATTAGTATGAGAACACCAGCAATCAGGTTCAGGTAGCTTTAGGTGCACACTGTGCAGAGGACACAGTACACTAACTGTAAATACTGCAGCTGCCTGCCTGTGGTATTAATAGGCTCAGAAGAACACCAGCAATTGTCTTCAGGTAGCTTTAGGTGCACACTTTGCAGAGGACACAGTACACTAACTGTAAATACTGCAGCTGTCTGCCTGTGGTATTAATAGGATCAGAACACCAGCAAATGTCTTCAGGTAGCTTTAGGTGCACACTGTGCAGAGGACGCAGTACACTAACTGTAAATACTGCAGCTGCCTACCTGTGGTATTAATATGATCAGAAGAACACCAGCACTTGTCTTCAGGTAGCTTTATATATATATATATATATATATACACACATACAACACCTAGGATGCATATATATATACACAATACACTGTAAGTGCAGCTAACTGACTCGCCTGCCTACTCTATCTAACTTACTGTAAATCAAATGACACTGTCTCTCTGTCTCTCTCCGCCGCCGCAACACACTACACAAGGCCGCCACACAGGCGGCCTTATATAGTGTGGGGCGTGTACTAAACCCCCTGAGCCATAATTGGCCAAAGCCACCCTGGCTTTGGTTAACTACGGCTCTCTGTACAGACAGCGCTGTGATTGGCCAAGCATGCAGGTCATAGTGCATGCTTAACCAATCATCAGCCAGCAATGCACTGCGATGCCGCAGTGAATTATGGGCCACTCCAATTTGACGCGAACGGCCCATAACGTTCGCAAATTGACGAACAATCGAACGGCGATGTTTGAGTCAAACATGGGTTCGACTCGAACTCGAAGCTCATCCCTATTCACTAGTCTCAATTGTGGAAGTGTGCAGGGGCAAGTTGGCCCATCCACTGATAGATATACTAAAACAGATAGAAATCCGCGCTTAGGACAAAGTGATTTTGCAGGTTTGCAGCCTCCCCTACTAGGTCCCCTAATGGGGGGTAGGAAATATAAAAAATGAGAATGGGGTTGGTGGCACTATCTATATTCTGAAGGGTAATACCCAGATCACTCTTCATAGGATGTGTCTCCACTGGTATAAATAAATATGTGTAAGTGTAAAACTTCCCTTATTAGCATACCATACCCATAATAAAGTGTAATAACAAAAATTGTACTCCTGTACCTAAAGAGTCATCTGTGCTTCATAAGTGTACCAAAATATACAGTGTGTGCTGCCTCCCCTATCTAAGGGATTAAACCTATACTTAATATTACTTAAATGTGTTAAGTACTAAAAAAGCTTAAGTATAAAGCGCAGTAACCTTAAGTTCATATAAACAAAACTAAAAGTGAACAGTCCAAAAAATTCATATGTGCTGAAAATATAAATATATATATATATATCAAAGTCATTAGAAAAAATCTTTAAAAGAGGAATTCCAAAGTGACCAGTGCTTGTAAATGCAGAGATATCCAGGTGACATTCCTGCTCCCCCTCCTGGGTCCCCACTCACCAGCTCCACTCACCCCTGCAGAGGTATCTCGCATATAGGGTAGACTAGACTTGCTGCTCAGGTCAGGATGGTCCTTCCAAGGCTGGTCAATCAGACAGGATCCCTCCAAGCTCTTCGTTGTCACCCTCCGGTATCCAGTACAAAGTGCTTCCTTCTATTAGTTTCAGTGGTTAGTTCTCATGCAAAAAACGAGATATGGGCTCCCATAGTGTAGTATTCAAAAACTTGGAAAAGTTTTATTTGAAAATGAAAATTGATTTAAAACAATCAAAAAAATAATAAAAAATAAAAACAAAGGTTCCATACACAGTAGGAAACTTCCCAAAATATCTACATCTATAAGGGTAACAAATAGTCTCAGAGCCGTGGTGATTCACATGCAGCGTGCGTTCCAGCTGCGTTCCACAGGCTCAGCGAATGGCTATCGTACCCAGAAGTGACGCATATTTTCTCTTTTTTGGACCATTCTCTGTAAACACTAGAGATGGTTGTGTGTGGAAATTCCAATAGATCAGCAGTTTATGAAATACTCAGACCAGCCCATCTGGCACCAACAACCATGCCACACTCAAAGTCACTTAAATCCCCTTTCTTCTCCATTCTGATGCTCGGTTTAAACTTCAGCAAGTCGTCTTCACCACATCTAGATGCCTAAATGCATTGAGTTGCCGCCATGTGATTGGCTGATTAGCAATTTGTGTTGCCAAGCAATTGAACAGGTGCACCTAATAAAGTGGCCGGTGAGTGTATGTGCCAACATAATCTGGATATATAAGCATAATTATATAATCTCAAGATTTTTTTTTTTTTTTCATTTCATCAAACTGTGCAGTTCAATTTGATGTGATGTTTCCAAGAACGAAATGTACTTTTTCCTAACATGGTGTAAGTGTCAGAGGATGTGGGTAGCTTCACTGATATAATATGATGGTAGTGTTTGTATTTTTTTTTTATTTAACCGAGTCATTATTTTATTTAATTTGCTACTTTCTACTGATCTGATACTGTAAAATGGTGTAACAAACTGGGCATGTATAGTTTTCTGCAAATAAAGCTAAAAGCTGTGAAGCTGGGTTCATGTTTGTGCATTTATTTATTTTCAGTGGGCTGTCAGAGCACCTAGCCAGGACAAAAACCACACCACTTTGTGGCACTGCAATGCATTACAGTGATAGCACAGGTGTGGTACCTTAGTGTGTTGAAGAAAATGGGAAGTTTGGGACTTTAAGTGAGGCCATAGACATGGTGGAGATAGATAAAATAAAAGTACACATTTATTGTCATAAAAGTCATAAAACATGTCAATAACAGGAACCACATGGGTGAGACAACATTATAGTAAATGTAATTTCATGTTTGTTCACACACACTATTAAAAGTGTGCGTGCAATACAGGCAACTAGGGTACATCTGGGTATGGTAGCCAAGTGCCCCGCAGTGGTCTGGATTGAACAGTCAATGCATTCCAATGAGTTCATAATGGTACATAAATTATATAACAACACTTGCACAAGAGACAATGAGACCACAGTAAAATACAAAATCAAATTAAAAAAAAAAAACGTAGAATGATCGAGGTGTCAGCAAACATCCTAGAATGCCCAGAATAGATGATTGAATAGGGGCTACTATGTGCATCCCAAACAATGCCCGACGCGTTTCGTGTATATTACACTCATCAGGGGCGGGTGCTAGTGGTATATCTATAAAGTATGATAAAATGAAATTAGTAGGATGTATTAGAACCTATCGAAAAAGGAGTGGGTAAGTATAACCAAAATGCTTACGAGAACTCACTGTAGTGAGGTATAATAGGTATGGAACCGAGGTCAACCAATCTCTGCCGGGAGCTGAGGTAATGGAGCAGCGTGCTGACAGGGCATACATCCGGAAGCTCCCCAAAACACAGGACACAAGTTGGAAATGTATATTGAGACTGGATGTTGACCGTTGGTGGCTACCAGGGAAAGTCTGAAAAGATTAAATGTCATGGTATGAGAATGTCCATTCATCCAAAGTTGGAAAGTGATGCATAGTTTACAAGATAGTAGACCATAGTCAGGGGTGACTTACTGGTGTCTCAGCGTGGAATGAAGTGGTAAGATGGACTGCAGCATCAAGTGTTGGATGACAACAGGGAACTGCGCCTGGGGAAGCCAGATATAGCAGCCTGCACACGTGCACGCCGACTCCCACCAGCGTCACGCTAGCACGGCAAGAAAGGGGAGGAGCTCCAACGCCGGCGGTCAGGACCGCCCACGACAGGCGCTCGTTTCCCCAGCTGTGTCGGCTTGGATGGCAAAGTCACATGCTCGACGTGATGGCGTCTGGTAGTGACGGCACACGAGAAGCAGGATGCGTGGCGCCGATGCGCTGTGAGACCGCCCTCCCTCCCACACCTATCCTCCACCGCCTGGAGGGGTGGGGAGGAAGGTGAGGGGGCGGGGGCACGCAGAGTGCATCGCAGCTCCCGGCAGTAGACAGAACAAACCTAGGACATACCAGCCTCAGTGTGGGTACTCAAGATTGAAATGTCTGTGCTAAAAATTCTCACAGACAAACAAAAAAACTCTGTCTCTAAAACACAAGCCCGGACATAGTGAATCAATATCAGGGGCTTGATCATATCACACCTGGATGACAAGAAAAAAGAGGGGCTGTCAATCCAATCTGTGGACCTCCATCCCTAATGCGAGAACAATGGGAAGGGTTGTGGGACTTTATATGAGGCACATATATAGGATGCGCCTCCATCCCTAATTCGAAGAAAATGGGAAGTTTGGGACTTTAAGTGAGGCCATAGACATGGTGGAGATAGATAAAATAAAAGTACACATTTATTGTCATAAAAGTCATAAAACATGTCAATAACAGGAACCACATGGGTGAGACAACATTATAGTAAATGTAATTTCATGTTTGTTCACACACACTATTAAAAGTGTGCGTGCAATACAGGCAACTAGGGTACATCTGGGTATGGTAGCCAAGTGCCCCGCAGTGGTCTGGATTGAACAGTCAATGCATTCCAATGAGTTCATAATGGTACATAAAGTATATAACAACACTTGCACAAGAGACAATGAGACCACAGTAAAATACAAAATCAAATTAAAAAAGAAAAACGTAGAATGATCCTAGAATGCCCAGAATAGATGATTGAATAGGGGCTACTATGTGCATCCCAAACAATGCCCGACGCGTTTCGTGTATATTACACTCATCAGGGGCAGGCGCCTGAGGAAGCCAGATATAGCAGCCTGCACACGTGCACGCCGACTCCCACCAGCGTCACGCTAGCACGGCAAGAAAGGGGAGGAGCTCCGACGCCGGCGGTCAGGACCGCCCACGACAGGCGCTCGTTTCCCCAGCTGTGTCGGCTTGGATGGCAAAGTCACATGCTCGACGTGATGGCGTCAGGTAGTGACGGCACACGAGAAGCAGGATGCGTGGCGCCGATGCGCTGTGAGACCACCCTCCCTCCCACACCTATCCTCCACCGCCCGGAGGGGCGGGGAGGAAGGTGAGGGGGCGGGGGCACGCAGAGCGCATCGCAGCTCCCGGCAGTAGACAGAACAAACCTAGGACATACCAGCCTCAGTGTGGGTATTCAAGATTGAAATGTCTGTGCTAAAAATTCTCACAGACAAACAAAAACTAAAACACAAGCCCGGACATAGTGAATCAATATCAGGGGCTTGATCATATCACACCTGGATGACAAGATAAAAGAGGGGCTGTCAATCCAGTCTGTGGACCTCCATCCCTAATGTGAGAACAATCACGTGACGCCATCACGTCGAGCATGTGACTTTGCCATCCGAGCCGACACAGCTGGGGAAGCGAGCGCCTGTCATGGGCGGTCCTGACCGCCAGCGTCGGAGCTCCTCCCCTTTCTTGCCGTGCTAGCGTGACGCTGGTGGGAGTCGGCGTGCACGTGTGCAGGCTGCTATATCTGGCTTCCCCAGGCGCAGTTCCCTGTTGTCATCCAACACTTGATGCTGCAGTCCATTTTACCACTTCATTCCACGCTGAGACACCAGTAAGTCACCCCTGACTATGGTCTACTATCTTGTAAACTATGCATCACTTTCCAACTTTGGATGAAAGGACATTCTCATACCATGACATTACTTACCCACTCCTTTTTCGATAGGTTCTAATACATCCTACTAACTTCATTTTATCATATTTTATAGATATACCACTAGCACCCGCCCCTGATGAGTGTAATATACACGAAACGCGTCGGGCATTGTTTGGGATGCACATAGTAGCCCCTATTCAGTCATCTATTCTGGGCATTCTAGGATGTTTGCTGACACCTCGATCATTCTACGTTTTTCTTTTTTAATTTGATTTTGTATTTTACTGTGGTCTCATTGTCTCTTGTGCAAGTGTTGTTATATACTTTATGTACCATTATGAACTCATTGGAATGCATTGACTGTTCAATCCAGACCTTTGCGGGGCACTTGGCTACCATACCCAGATGTACCCTAGTTGCCTGTATTGCACGCACACTTTTAATAGTGTGTGTGAACAAACATGAAATTACATTTACTATAATGTTGTCTCACCCATGTGGTTCCTGTTATTGACATGTTTTATGACTTTTATGACAATAAATGTGTACTTTTATTTTATCTATCTCCACCATGTCTATGGCCTCACTTAAAGTCCCAAACTTCCCATTTTCTTCGAATTAGGGATGGAGGCGCATCCTATATATGTGCCTCATATAAAGTCCCACAACCCTTCCCATTGTTCTTAGTGTGTTGAAGTGTCACCTCCGCACACATATTCATAAAATGTGCATTACCACCAATCCATGACACCCCCAACCCTCTCAAAGCCATGGAACAATGAAACGAATATGATTATCAGTGCTGGAGAATCCCCATGGCCCTGCGGGGGGGGGGGGAGGGTTTGCAGGGCACACAGCAGGGGGTAGCATGGCCAAGCAGGTAAGGATTACTATTCAACATCACATATTACAATTCAATAGGGTGGCGGTCACTGGAGTGAAACACAAGCAACCTCTCTATTTGTCCTGGTGACCATTGTCACAGAGAGGACTGCCATTAGAAATAATGGCTCCATGTACATCCTGCCTCCCAGGGCTTCCTCCACGGTGTCTCCCAATACAATCACCATGCACCCCACACTATGTATCTCCTGCATTCCACATTATACCTCACAATTCACCATCTGCACCCCCTGCTATTCTCTCTGTACTCCTATCCCAATTACATCGATGTCTGCACACTTTACATGCCCCATTACATCTTATTCTGTACTCCCTGCATTTCCCATTACACCTCACTCCACATGACCTTCATCCCACTTTACTCCTCACTCTGCACCACCCTGCATACCCCAATACATCTTACTTTGAACTTCCTGCATTCCCCATTTCACTTCACAATGCACCTCCTGCATCCCTATTACATATCACCCTGCACCCCCTGCATCCCACATCACACCTCACTCTGCACCCCCTGCATCCTCACTCTGTACCCAATACATCCTTCATTACACCTCACTCTGCACCCCCTGCATCCCACATTACACCTCACTCTGCGCCCCCTGCATCTCAGATTACATGTCACTCTGCACCCCCTGCATCCCACATTACACCTCACTCTGCACCCCCTGCATCCCACATTATACCTCACTCTGCACCCCCTGCATCTCAGATTGCACGTCACTCTGCACCCCCTGCATCCCACATTACACCTCACACTGCACCCCCTGCATCCCACATTACACCTCACTCTGCACCCCCTGCATCCCACATTACACCTCACTCTGCACCCCCTGCATCCCACATTACACCTCACTCTGCACCCCCTGCATCCCACATTACACCTTACTCTGCACCCCCTGCATGCCACATTACACCTCACTCTGTATCCAATACATCCTCTATTACATCTCACTCTGCACCCCCTGCATCTCCCATTACACATCACTCTGCACCCCCTGCATCTCCCATTACACCTCACTTTGTACACAATACATCCTCCATTACATCTAACTCTGCACTCCCTGCATCCCACATTACACCTCACTCTGCACCCCCTGCATACCCCATTACACCTCAATCTGTACCCAATACATCCTCCATTACAACTCACTATGCACCTCCAACCCTCCAATTTACACCTCACTCTGCACCCCCTGCATCCCACATTACACCACACCCTGTACCCCCTGTATTCCTCATTACGCCTCACTCTGCATTCCCCATTACCTCTCACTCCATTCTACAGAACACCCCACTCTGCACTCTCTGCATCCCACATTACTCCTCACTCTACAATAACTCTACCCTGTACCCTAATTTTACCTTACTCTGCACCACCTTCATTCCCTTGACACATATCACCCCCTGCTGGTCATATCTGAGCTGTTCCCATCTTTGAGATTTGGGTTGAAGCCTCACCTAGATAGGCTGTGCCCACTGGACCTCTTCTCTAGCACCTGTTGCTGTACCTCTTGCTGCTGTGCATGGCTCACAACTCAAAAAAAATGCTAATGCTGCAAGCTCCGCCTGGACATGCCCCTCTCGCCCTGTTGGGCAAGGGGGATTCTGGGAGTTGTAGTCAGAGAGTGGTCCTGGTCAAAGAACCTGAAAGTGATAGGTAATCCAAAATTTTATAGTTGTCAGAGCAAGAGTAGACGGAAAGTCCTCCAATGGGAACATCTGTTCCTGAGATTTGAATTTGAATCATCATGGAGAGATTTTCTCTAATTTTCTTTCGCTTCTCTGAGACAGGAGAGGCAACAAAAAATAATATCTTCCCAGTTGGACACAGGGAGCAAAAATTAACCTGATAAGGGTTTTATTCTTTCCTACTCTATCTGAAACAACAAAAAAAGTTTTGCTATCCGTACACTTTAAGTTGGGGGAGGGTCTCTTTATATATTTATTTATTTTACTTGATTTACTATAAGGTCATTTGGTGCAACAGAAAGTCCAATAACACAAAAGTCAAAAGAGGAAACCCAGGCCAACAACGTGTTGCCTCATCTGTTGCTCGTTCGAGAGCTTCTACTCCATAACACACTTTCCAAACTCCTTTTAAATCATGCGAAATGTCATTAATTGGACAACATAATCTGTGCATTGTGTAATGACAGTATCATTCAACTGAACCTACAAGTAGAAGAGGGAAGGGTTTTGGCATCTCTTATTCTCAATGTACAAAGTGCACAGTCAAGTTTTAACAAGAAATTTCTATCTTTCCTCATTCCTAATCTTGGTTTGAATTATCTAATGATGGAGCAGTAGGACAAAGGTAGTTCTCGTACCACTGACTTCCTGCAAGAATTACTTGTAGTGCAGAATTATCATTTCTTCCCTGTCACACTTAAGCAGTGTTTCTCAACCTTTTTTTAAATACCATGATGAAAAAAACTTCACATCAGAAGCCCCCCCCCTTCACATCCGAGGTTCTACCATCCTATCAGAAGCCCCCTTCACATCAGAGGTTTAACCATCATATCAGATGTTCCCCCATCACATCAGTGGGCTCCCTCCACATCCGAGGTCCTCCCATTACACCAGAAGCTCCCTTCATATCAGAGGTTCTCCTATCACATCAGAAGGCCCCATTCACATCAGTGTTCCCCCTTCACATCAGAAGCCCCCCTTCACATCAGAGGTTCTCTCATCACATGAGAAGCCCTCATACACATGCGAGGTTCCCCCATCACATCAGAAGCCCCCCTGCACATCAGCAGTTCCACCATTACATTAGAAGGCCCCTTCACATCAGAGGTTCACCTATTACATCAGAAGACCCCCTTCACATCAGAGGTTCCCCCCATCACAATTGAAACCCCCCTTCACATCAGAGTTTCTCCCATCATATCAGAAGGCTAACTTCACATCAGATCCCCCTTGCACATCAGAAGGCCTCTTTCACATGATAACTTCCCCATCACACCAGAGGTCCCTTTTCACATCAGAGGTTCCCCCATCACATCAGAAACCCCCTACACATCAGAGGTTCCCCTATCACATCAGAATGCCCCCTGCACATCAGAGTTTCTCCCATCATATCAGAAGGCCACCTTCACATCAGATCCCCCTTGCACATCAGAAGGCCCCTTGCACATTAGAGGTTCCTCCATAACATCAGTAGGCCCCCTTCATGTTAGAGGTTCCCCTATCACATCAGAATCCCCCCTACGCTTCAGAGGTTCCACTATCAAAGTGATGGCAAACCATGGCACCCCAGATGTTTTGGGACTACATTTCCCATGATGCTCATCTACAATGCAGAGTGCATGAGCACCATGGAAAATGTAGTTCCAAAACATCTGGGGTGCCAAGATTCGCCATCACTGCCCTATCACATCAGAAGGCCTCTTGCACATCAGAAGGCCCCCTTCACATCAGAGGTTCCCCCATCACATAAGAAGGCCCCATTGCACATCAGAAGCCCCTCTGCACTTTAGAAAGTCAGAGGCCCCCATCACATTAGATGCCCCCCTGTACATGAGTGCCCCCATCATAACCAAGTACTGTATTCAAATGACAGTTTTCCTCATCATATAAGAATCTGCCCTAGCCGCAGTGGAAGATGGAAGTTGAAATCCAAGTAGGGAGAATTATTGTGGGCCTCTATTACTCAATGGACTGCAGCCCCCAACGGAGGTTAGGACAGGGGAGGAGAGGGAAGCAGTATTTGCCTGGCTGTCTTTGAATCGTGAGGTATTTCTGCAGTAGGAGGCTGAAGTGAACACATCTACCTGGTAGATCTGCTTGTAGCTAGAGTCGGGGCTTTAGACGTGCAATTGCAAGACCAGAAAGAGAGAGGATCAGAGAGCGCAGGGACTGGGACTGTGCTAGTACCACCGTAAGACTCATGCTGCTCCCATACTAAAGCAGTACTGCTGGAAGAACCAAGGTCCAGAGTCAAACAGTCCAGGACCCCATTAAATGCAGTGGAACATCCCTGTTAAAGCGGGGGTCCACCTATCTATCGTTTTTTTTTTTTGAGTTCATTCACAAACTTTTCTTCTCAGCATTACATACTCACATATTGTGTGTAATATGTCCGCCTGTGTCAGATTTCGTCGGAAAGAATAACTTATATTATTCACTGCAGGCGGTTTCCATCTTCATTGTGGGCATTTGAAGCCCACAAGAATTTATTTCCTGGATGTGGTGAATGCTGTGCTCCCAGCATTCACTGCTCGTTCCTGCACATGCTCAGTGGCATCCTGGGAAGCCTGAGACTAGCTCCCAGGAGTCTGGGAGAGGCTAGAAACACGCCTACTCCCACGGGAGGAGAACCAGGAAGTGCAAAGAAGAATGGGAAAATAAAAGGTAATTACGGCGATTTAAATTTTTTTAAACGGCATGTCAGCATCTAGGCAAGGAAGAGAATACATACAGATATTGTTCAAAATTTGGGTGGAACCCCGCTTTAAGTTGCTGGGTCTAGTGAGAGGACCCTGTGGCTATGATCTATTGCCACTAGAGATAGGCTAATAACTTCACAGCTACTCTATAGCCTATTTCTGCCTGCAGGCCTTACTGTGACTGTTCTCATGTGCACCAGTGGTAAAAGTGGGCCCCAACATTAGGCTGAAGATTCAGGATTAAAGACTGCTCATTTACTGTTGTCACACAGTGAGTGGAGATACATATGTAGATGAGGGAAGGCAAAATAGAAGTAGATTAAACTTCCACTTTAAATCCTGCACTTATCCTTTACCAGTTGCCAACTTCCACGGGCAGCTGCCACTTTTATGCCAACTATCAGCTAAATGCATGCTGCCACTTTCTGTTTTTCTCTCAGTTTATTACAAACACATGACAGGAGAGGGATATAGAGTGAAAGAATTCCTCAAAAATGAATTCATGCAGTTTATATGCAAAAGCCTTTTTAATAAAAAGTTCTAAATTGCATTCTATTTAGGGGTTCCCTTTTCAAATCACTCATTTCATTCCAACAAAGGAGCATTTTACATGAATAAACACTCTATCCACTAGACATACGTGTGTAATTTCCAGCCTAAACAGCTTCATAAATTAATTTAACTATCCTGGAAGACTCGTTTATTGCGCGCCTGTATAATTTTACTCCTCTCGTATTGTTATTCAACAGTTTTTGCATTAATAATTATCCCAAATGGCCGTAAAAGTTTGAGCCAGGGAACGTCTGATATCTCTGACAGCTGGAGAGAAGTTCATATTTAATTTAGTGGTGTGGAGCAAAAGCTTCATTTAGCAAGGCAATATGTAAAATCAGGTCAATTAAGAAAAAATAAGTTAAATATTTTTCATGTAAATGTTTTCTGTTTAAACTGTTTATGCCTTATAGAGGACAAAATATTGCAAAGTGGAAAGTAACAAACTGCACTGTCTTTTTTTTTTAGGTTTTAAAGTTTAAAGTTCTTCTTCTTTTTTTACTGTGCTCTAATCTACTTAGAGTAGAACCATGAGCAAATAAAAAAAAAATGACATATATGATACACTTTACTCCTTAGTACAGAGCTCCCCTCCCACAGTACAGACCTCCCCCCTTCCCCCAAGTATAGAGCTCTTACCCCGAAGAACAGAGCCCCCCCACACACTATAGAGCTCTCCCTCCACCCCCCCCCCCCTTATCTCCAAATGCAGAGCTCCCTGCCCACAGTACAGAGCTACCTTACTCTCGAAGTACAGAACCCCCCCCCTCCAAAAAAAAAATTAAGGGATAACCCTAGGTAAGATTTTAACCCCTTTGCGACCGCGCTATAACCGAATGACGGCTATAGCGCGGCCGCACTATGCCGGGAGGCCGTCTTACAACGTCCTCCTGTCCTCGTGCTGCCTGCTTACCACCTGCGGTGCGCATTGGCAGTGATCTGTGATCGGGGTAAAGAGCCAATCACGGCGCCTCTTTACGACGCGATCAGCTGTGTGCAATCACAGCTGATCACAATGTAAACAGGATTTGCCAGTTATCGGCAATCCTCCCCTCACGCTGACAGGGTGTGAGGAGAGGAGAGCCAAAAACCGGCAAATCCACACAGGGGACATCTGCACTGACAATCAGGGCACTGACAATCGGTGTCCTGCTTATCAGTGCAGCCCCAACAGTGCCCAGCAGTGTTGCCAATCTGTGCTAACCAGTGCTGCCAATCTGTGTCCAACAGTGATGCCTGTCAGTGCCAATCAGTGCCCATTAGTGGCACGTATCAGGCCCTATCAGTGCCGCCTATCAGTGCTGCCCATCAGTGCCGCCTATCAGTGCCCATCAGTGCAGCCTCATCAGTGCCCATCAGTGCCACCTCATCAGTGCCCATCAGTGCCGCCTATCAGTGCCCATCAGTGCAGCCTCATCAGTGCCCATCAGTGCCACCTCATCAGTGCCCATCAGTGCCGCCTATCAGTGCACATCAGTGCAGCCTCATCACTGCCCATCGGTGCGACCTCATCAGTGCCCATCAGTGCCGCCTATCAGTGCCCATCAGTGCAGTATATCAGTGCAGCCTTATCAGCGCACATCAGTGAAGGAGAGAAATTACTCTCTTTACAAAATTTTATAACAGAGAAACTAAGAAAAACGTTTGTTGTTTTTTTCAAAATTTTGTTTAGCAAACAATAAAAAACCCAGCGGTGATTAAATACCACCAAGAAAGCTCTATCTGTCTCAAACAAATCTTGTTTGGGTACAGTGTTGCATGACCGGGCAATTGTTCAAAGTGTTACAGCACTGAAAGCTGAAATTGGCCTGGACAGGAAGGGGATGAAAGTGCCCAGTAGGCTAGTGGTTAAGCAGTTATAGCAACAGTTTTTGTCCTCTAATGTCGCGTACACATGACCAGTTTTGCCGTCGGAATAAACTCTGAAGGTTTCTCAACCGGAAGTCCGACGGAATTCCGCTCTAACGATCTTGCATGCACACGGCCACACCAAAGTCCGACCGTCCAGAACGCGGTGACGTACAGCACGTACGACGGGACTAGAGAAAGGAAGTTCAATAGCCAGTAGCCAATAGCTTCCGTCTCGTACTTGCTTCAGAGCATGGGTCGTTTTTGGTCCGTCGGAACAGCATACAGACGATCGGTTTTCCCGATAGGAATTGGTTCCGTCGGAAATATTTAGAACATGTTCCATTTCTAGGTCCGTCAGTATTTTTCGAAAAAAAAAGTCAGATGAGGCCTACACATGATCGGAATAGATAATGAAAAGCTTCCGTATGACTTTTTCTGTCGGACATTCCTCTCGCGTGTACGCGGCATAAGGAAAAAAAAAATGAAATTATATGGAAATAAGCTGACTGTTATAAGCATTCATGGCGGTGTTGTATGGTCATATCTAGGAACTTTCCGGATCTGGCCTGGAGAATCCATCTTTTAAATCTAGGCCAAAGCTGCTGAGAGCTGTCTCGGCCTTATGCCGCGTACACACGAGCGGACTTTACGGCAGACTTTGCCCGGTGGACTTTTCGACTGACTTTACGACGGACTTTCTGAATGAACGGACTTGCCTACACACAATCAACCAAAGTCCGTCGAATTCGTACGTGATGACGTACGACTGGACTAAAACAAGGAAGTTGATAGCCAGTAGCCAATAGCTGCCCTAGCGTGGCTTTTTGTCCGTCGAACTAGCATACAGACGGCGGACTTTTCGACCGGACTCGAGTCCGTCGGATAGATTTGAAACATGTTTCAAATATAAGTCCGTCCAACTTTTGAGAAAACAAAGTCCGCTGGAGCCCACACACGATCGAATTGTCCGACGAAATCCCGTCTGCTGTAAAGTACGCTCGTGTGTACGCGGCATTAGTCATTAAAGGGGCCCTAACCTGCTTCCCTGATGTAATTGAGAAAGTAATGCGCTCTACCAATGCACTGTACTGCTGTGCTGCTGAATCTGGGGGACTGGGCAGGTGAAGACATAGTGAGTTTGCACCTGGCTCTGCTTTGTGGTAAAAGACTTTGCTCGGTGCTGGATCCTGAGACCCAGGCCGGATAGTCTGCACTGCTCTCAGTCAAAGCTGTGTGGGGAGAGCCAAAGTTTGAATGAATTAACTCTTCAGTTACCACTGCTAACTGCAAAATTGTATCTATTTAACATTCAGGTCAGTGCTGGCCCATCTGGATTCTGAACTGGTGACTGATGGGAAAACTGAGACCTGTACTGGCCTTTAATGGGGATACTAAGACTAGTCATTATGGATAAGTCCCTGGTTCGGTCCGACTGAACTGTGCTTGTTGGGGCGGTCATCCAAGCACCAGACTTTCATTCCCTTAAGCAGGAGATATCATATCATATGTAACACATACCCCCAATGGGCTGGTTACAAAAAGTATTTATACCCCTTGACATTTTCCACATTTTTTCGTGTTTCAACCAAAAACATAAATGTATTTTATTGGGATTTTATGTGATAGATCAACACAAAGTGGCACATAATTGTGAAGTGAAAGGAAAATGGTAAATGGTTTTCAAAAATTCTTACAAATAAATATGTGAAAAGTGTGGCGTGCATTTATATTCAGCCCCCCTGAGTCAATACTTTGTAGAACCACCTTTCTCTAAGCCTCTGTAGCTCTGGCTGTATGTTTAGGCTCATTATCCTGCTGGAAGGTGAACCACTGCCCCAGTCTCAAGTCTTTTGCAGACTCTAACAGGTTTCCCTCTAAGATTTCCATGTATTTGGCTTCATCCATCTTCCCCTCAATTCTGACCAGCTTCCCTGTCCCTGCTGAAGAAAAGCATTCCCACCACATGATGCTGCCACCACCATGTTTCACAGTGAGGATGGTGTGTTCAGGGGGATGTGCAGTGTTAGTTTTCCGCCACACATAGCGTTTTCCTTTTAGGCCAAAAAGTAAAATTTTGGTCTCATCTGACCAGAGCACCTTCTTCCACTTGTTGGCTGTGTCCCCCACATGGCTTCTCGCAAACTGCAAATGGAACTTCCTATAGCTTTCTTTCAATAATGGCTTTCTTCTTGCCACTCTTCCATAAAGGCCAGATTTGTGGAGAGCACGACTAATAGTTGTCCTGTGGACAGATTCTCTGATTGATGCTCTCCTTGCCCTCATGTCAGTTTAGGTGGACGGCCATGTCTTGGTAGGTTTGCAGTTGTGTCATACTCTTTCAATTTTCAGATGATGGATTGAACAGTGCTCTGTTAGATGTTCAAAGCTTGGGATATTTTTTTATAACCTAACCCTGCTTTAAATTTCTCCACAACTTTATCCCTGACCTGTCTGGTGTGTTCTTTGGCCTTCATGATGCTGTTTGTTCACTAAGGTTCTCTAACAAACCTCTGAGGGCTTCACAAAACAGCTATATTTATGCTGAGATTAAATTACACACAGGTGGACTCTATTTACCAATTAGGTGACTTCTGAAGGCAATTTGTTCCACTAAATTTTAGTTAGGGGTATCAGAGTAAAGGGGGCTGAATACAAACGCACGCCACACTTTTTACATATTTATGTGTAAAACATTTTGAAAACCATTTACCATTTTCCTTCCACTTCACAATTATGTGCCACTTTGTGTCGGTCTATCACATAAAAGCCCAATAAAATAAATTTACATTTGTGGTTGTAAAGTGACAAAATGTGGAAAATTTCAAGGGGTATGAATAATTTTTCAAAGCACTGTACAGTATATTATCCCAGGTTCTATTCCTGATCGGATGCACGACAGCCAGGCACACAGTGGTTTCTAATGCCGCGTACACACGAGCGGACTTTACGGCGGACTTTGCCCGGCGGACTGGATTTCGTCGGACAATTCGATGTGTGTGGGCTCCAGCGGACTTTGTTTTCTCAAAAGTTGGACGGAATTAGATTTGAAACTTGTTTAAAATTTATCCGTTGAAATCGAGTCCGGTCGAAAAGTCCGCCGTCTGTATGCTAGTTCGACGGACTAAAAAGCCACGCTAGGGCAGCTATTGGCTACTGGCTATGAACTTCCTTGTTTTAGTCCGGTCGTACGTCATCACGTATGAATTCGACGGACTTTGGTGGATTGTGTGTAGGCAAGTCCGTTCATTCAGAAAGTCCGTCGGAAAGTACGTCGAAAAATCCGCCGGGCAAAGTCCGCCGTAAAGTCCGCTCGTGTGTACGCGGCATAAGTCTCTTCACCAATTAACCAGGCAGAAAGTGTCTTTTTGAGATGTATTGCTCAGGAAAACTTGGATAGGGTATAGGGTGAGCCTTGAGATACTTTAGGACCAGTGCAATTTTAAAGGAGGAGTCTTCGTAATGGCAAATAACATTCTCCAGAGAGGCCTCCAGACCAGAGAATGTGAACATAAAGCTTCAGGGGGATCCCACACTGGAAACAGCCCTGAACCAGCAATCTGGAACAGTCTCTCAAAGAAGAGGTAAATCGGCGTCATTTTTCTTTAGGATCTCTCATCCTCTGGCCTCTCACTCACTGAATACATGGATACCCCTTCCAGTATCAGTCAGATCCTGCTCCATGAGTCTCTAGGCCAGATCCTTGACAGACTTTCTCTTGACAGGGGACCAGAGGAGAACACGGGGGGAGGTGGAGGAGGACACGGTGGGTGGTCGGAGAAGGAGGACAGGAGACCAGAGGAGAACACGGGGGGGGGTGGAGGAGGACACGGTGGGTGGTCGGAGAAGGAGGACAGGAGACCAGAGGAGAACACCGGAGGGGTGGAGGAGGACACGGTGGGTGGTCGGAGAAGGAGGACAGGAGACCAGAGGAGAACACCGGAGGGGTGGAGGAGGACACGTTGGGGGGTCGGAGAAGGAGGACAGGAGACCAGAGGAGAACACCGGAGGGGTGGAGGAGGACACGGTGGGTGGTAGGAGAAGGAGGACAGGAGACCAGAGGAGAACACCGGAGGGGTGGAGGAGGACACGGTGGGTGGTCGGAGAAGGAGGACAGGAGACCAGAGGAGAACACCGGAGGGGTGGAGGAGGACACGGTGGGTGATCGGAGAAGGAGGACAGGGGACCAGAGGAGAACACGGGGGGGTGGGGTGGAGGAGGACATGGAGGGGGGCTGAAGAAGGAGGATCGGCCGGAGGAGCACACAGGAAACAGCCGGGAATGGTCGTGCGGCGGGAGGGACAGCTGCGAGCACCGATCTCTCTATATACATAGCTTTTAAGCCGACAGGGAGGGAGAGAAGGAGAAGCGGCTGTCAGCTAAAAAGCTATACAGGGAGATCGGTGCTCACAGCTGTCCCACCCGCCGCACTGATCATTCCCGGCTGTGAACCCACTGCCACCCAGGATTGGCCCTGCAGCCGGAATATCGCATGGCACTCGCGGTTGTCCGGGAGCCGCAGCCAGTGGGAGGGGCTGTTTCCCCAAGCAATGACACATCACTTCCAATTTACTCGGAAACCACCGGTGCCATTTTTTGAAAATAGAAAAGCATTCAGATACACAGATCTTGGTGTTTTGAATGCTTTTAAGTGTAGAGGAGGGATTTGGGGACCCCAGATCTCTCCATAAAGAGGACCTGTCACATGCCTATTGCTGTCACAAGGGATGTTTACATTCCTTGTGACAGCAATAAAAGTAATACAACAAATGAAAACAACTGTGTAAAAAAAAAAAAAAAAAGAAAATGAATAAGTTAAAAAAATGTATGTAAAGTACCCCCGTCCTCCCGTGCTTGCACATATAGGCGAATGTGCGCTTTGGTCCCGCAAGCACACAAACAGCAATTGTCGCACACATGTGAGGTATCGCTGTGAATGTCAGATCATGGGAAGTAATTCTGGCACCAGACTTCCTCTGTAAACCCAAAGTGGAAACCTACAAAGGCTTTTAAAGCATTGCCTATGGATAGTAAAACATACATAGTTTGTTGCCATTGCATGGACATGCACAATTTTAAAAAGAGACATGTTTGGTATCTATTTACTCGGCATAATGTCATCTTTTATATTTTACAAAAAAATTGGGTTATGTATGGTGTTTTTTTTTTTTCATTCAAATTTTAAAATAAGTTTATTTTTTCCCCAAAAAAATTCCGTTAGAAAAACCGCTGCGCAAATACTGTGTGACATAAAAAACTGAAAAACACACTGATTTATTCGCAAGGGCCTCTGCTTTAAAAAAATATATCATGTTTTGGGGTTCTATGTAATTTTATAGGAAAAAATACTGATTGTTATATGTGAACAAAAAGTGCCAGAAAAGGCCCAGACTGGAAGTAGTTAAAGTGTTACTAAACGCATACCAGTAAAATCAGTCTGTATATGCAGTAAAGCATGCTTGTTATACTCACTGTGGAACCTAAGGGGTTAATCCTCCGCATTGTGTAAAAAGGCTGCTTGATTGTGTATGCACAGACCCTCCCCTCCCTGCACTGTCTTCCTGGACAAGTCTAGATAATACAGAGCCTTTGGAGTCAGGCTGCACATGCTCAGTTTGGTGTGTATTGCCAGAGAGGTTTTTTTTTTCTTGGGAGGGTGCATGTGATCAGCACAGGGCCAATCAGCACTGTGTTGACAGAGTGTCAGGAGCCCTGCAGCATCATAGGATAGCTCAGTGCAGTATGAAAAGCTTCACCAGGAACTGATAGCATTCACAAGACGTCTATATACTGCTGATGAGAAAAGGTATTTAGCAGTTTATATTTACTAAAATAAATGCATTTCTATGTTCTGTTTGTAGCGTCACCTACTTTTAGATAGGTGACCTTTATTGTCAGTTTCTATGTCAGGTAAATTTAGACAGGCTTATGCTATTACAGCAGGCCTGTTTGTTGATTTCTATATTTGAGTGACAGGTATTTGTATGCGAGTCCCAGCCAATCATCGATTTGTTGGACAAAGGCCCGGAACTCGGATATAAAAGCTGAGTCACATGGTCAGTCGGGGTCCTCCTGTGCTGTTTGCTGTGAGAGCTTGGAGAAGCCCAACCTGGTTTCCGGAGGGGAGAGGTCCCCCCTCCGGGGAGCCAACGGAGCTTCACCCTAGCCAGAGGGGTGGAGGTCTGGTCCTCATGAAGGAACAGACGACATCTTGCAGCATGTAACTATGGATGTCGTAGGCTGCCCCTGCGGGGAGGGGAGCGGGCCGCAGACAGACAGAGGAACCGGGAATCATTTCGGATGAAGTGGCAGCAAAACGGAAGGAAACTGGATGATCGATCGTTTATGAGTGGCACATGGACTATTGATCAAGTGAGTGAAAGCCCAAGGGAAGGGTACTGTCAGAGACTGAGGTTGTTGATGCACAAGTTGGTGAGATGGGTGGTTATGGCCCATGACTTAGAGTTCATTATTGACCTAGGATTCCAATCAGTAAAAGCTGGAGGAGGTGACCAGAATGTCTCTCCTATAGCTTAATCTGAAAGTACCATGCAAGCGGGAAGTAGTGGCAAAGAGGTAGCGGTGAAGCTGCATGCACACGCATAGAGAAATGGATTGTTCTTCTTAAGTTGTCCAGATAAAGAAGTTATTCAGAGTGACTATCAGTTAATTCTCTATTAAATCTACTGCCATGTTCCCTGATCAAGGAGATAGTTTGAAAGGTTTTGTCTGACCATCTGCAATTATTCTTTAATGTTTCCTGTAAGAACTATGCTAAAATGACAATGCAGCAAAAGAACATCTCAAAGAAAGTCCCTCTCCTATCCCAGTTTGTGTTAATGAATAAAACGTTAAAAAAAGCACTAAGGACTGTGACTTTGAATCTATGGGCTGCGAGGGTTGAGTAGTAAACGTGAATTACGGATATAGCCAATTTTAAGCCGCTCCTTCGGGGGTAAGCGCTACATGTGTACTGTGGGAGACCAGATTTACCATAGTGAATGTAAGTTCTGGGTTTGGTAAAGCTTTAAGCAAAAAAAAAAAAAAAAAAACAAACAAAAAAAACCCCTAAACTGTGGGGTTCCCCCAAAAAGTTTTTACCAGGCCCTTCAGGTTCTGGTATGAATTTTAGGCAAAAAATGGCATGAGTTTCCCCCCCCCAAATTTATATCAGACCCTTGTCATTGCACTAAATTTATGACATCCTTCTTTTATGCAGTTCATTGTAAATTCACTGGTAAAGTATTTCTAAAAGCGTTACTTAAAAATATTGCGTTTGCTTCTATATTTGCCTGTAGTAGAGGAAGACATGTTTGCAGAAATTTTTATTTTATTTTTCTATACAGAATTTTGAATGAAGTCACGACAAAGCCAATCGTTTAGACCCTCTTTGCAATCCCTGTAGCCTTGTCTAATTACGGGGGGCCCCTGACCATTTTGAACTTTTTTTTGCAAACGCTCTCACAAATGATGAACTTGCCGGCTTGTTGCACAACATCTTTGGCGCACAGCTGTTGGTTGAAATGACATAAGCAACATTATATTAGGAATGTGTGCCATGCCTGATGCCAGAATGGGAACAATGATAGTGTAGATCTGTCCCCTGTGACAGCGGAGCGGCTGATGGACAGGCACTGCTGGAGTTCCGAAATGAATAACTTTTTACGACCGTGCAGAAGCATCAACATTCTCTTTAGCTCTTAGTCCATTTTTTAAACTTTTTTCTGTTAGGGCAAGTAAAATATAGGAGTGCAAAATATAGGAATAAGAGACAAATGCAATATTCACCTTTAATCCAGAGATTTTTCCCCCGAAAGTATTTTTTTTCTCCTGCTCGATGTTCTAAATCTGATGGCCAATATCATTCAAAGCCCATACTCAGAGCCCAGGTTTTCCTGGACCCGCCCATCTCTTTATCACTCTTCTCTCTCCTTCTATCAGCATGCCTCTTGTCAGCCCATGAACTGGTTGGCTCCTTCTGCTGTTTCTTTCTCCCACACTCGAGCCCTGTTGTATAGGGACTGCAAGAGGCTGATACCAGGTCACATTTAGATACTTACACTGTATTTTAAAAACATGACTTTACAGTAGTATTAAACCCTCCTATTTTAACCCTTTCGCTGCTAAAGCCTTTTTTGCACACGTTAATAAAAAAATTATTTTAGGCTCGAAGATTAGCTAACACCCCAAAAGTTATATATTTTCTGAAAGCAGAGACCCTGGAAAATAAAATCGTGGCAGGTTCGAATTTTTGCTTTACAAAATATTATTGCAACAGTGTATAAAGTGCAAGTTTCAGTACACTTCATTTTAGGGCACACAAACACAAAGGGGTTGAATTATGAAAACTGGAGAGTGCAAAACCTGGTGCAGCTCTGCATAGAAACCAATCAGCTTCCAGGTTGTTTTTTTTTGCCAAAGCTTAATTGAACAAGCTGAAGTCAGAAGCTGATTGGCTAGCATGCACAGCTGCACCAGCTTTTGCGCTCTCCAGCTTTAGCAAATCAACCCCAAAGCATTATTCAAATTTTTGGTAAAATATAAAAGATGAGTTTGCACCAAGTAAATAAATACCCAGGCACGTCAAGCCTTTAAATTGCGCACGACCCTTAAATAATGAAAATTTTCCATAGGTGAAAATTTTCTTAAAAAGCTCCTACAGGTCATTGGTTTACAGTTAAACATGAATAAAGGCCCTAGAATTATTGTTCTCGTTCCAGTGTTTGTGGTGATATGTAACATGTGTAGCACAGTGAACGTTTTCATACTTAGGCCCCCCAACATGTGCATTTTTTTGTCCGTGTGTGGGCATGGGGGCAGTGAAGGCCTAAAACTTTTTGGGGAGGTTTAGATGCTTGGGTGTAACTTTTATTTTTAATACTTTTTTCATTAAACTTTTTTTTTATCACATAGGGGACCATCTGTCATCAACTTACACAGCTGATCGCCAGAGGCTTTGGGGAGAGACCGAGGGTCCCCCTTCCACCATGGACGCCGCAGCTGTATCCTGGGGACTGGTGAAAGGGCTACCGGCCCATTGCTTGTATTGCTAGTGGTGAGTTACTGAGAGCAGGGCGCCAAGTACACCCAGCTCACATCGCATTTTCACCATTGCTGTACTGAGCTCCTATAAACTCTATACCGCCGCCATACCTTATTGTCACCGAATCTAACTCACGCTTACCTGGTACCTGTCCCACATCAATGTTGCACTTGTGCAAAGAATATACTACCCTTATAGCATATTCCAACTGCATGCATGTTCACCAGGACTGTCGTTAAGTGCACCAATGTCACTTAAAGGACCCCAACGATAGCCAGCATAAGAAGCATCTTAAGGACTGGCCTTATCATAAAACCAGGACAAATCCCATTCCATCCACATTTGCCTACTTCCCATACCTTAAACTTTTCCGGTGCTTACCAGACAGTTTTTGGCCTAGCATAGCTGCCATTAGTGCACTCGGATGGTATACCTCTGAAGGTTTATAATTCAAGTCTTTTACTGCTCACAGCTGCACTTCAGGTGACGTTGTTTTCTCTTCGGTGGGCCCGAAGCAAAAAAAATAAATTAAGCGTAGGGAATGTATGACTGGGTGAAGAGGGGAAACGTAAATGGTTAAGGCATGGAGGGCATGGTATATACGATCTGATTGGTGGAAGCGAAGGGTCTAGGTGGGGCTTTGGCTTTGGAGAGAAAACTGTATTTTGGTTGGCTTCAAGGTTTGAAGTCACAGCAGCCTAGCGGTTGTGGTCTTTGGAGGTGGGTAAAAAAATCAGTGAGCGTCCTTGAGTGCATTCTAGTTAACAATGGGTTAACTGGGGACATAGAGGTCTCTGCAGATAGCTTTGACATTGTCTCCAAGCCAGTGTGTGTTGGCTCAGGGTCTTTTGTTCCGCAGATAAAATTAACCAGTTTTGGGTGTACTGCCTCCAAAGATCAGCCACCTTAATAGATGATATATTTCTGTTTTAAAGGAATTGGGGTTTGTTAGTTACTATTGTTACATGTTAATAAAAGGCTGGTGAGGCCAATTTGTTTCCAAACTCTGGTGTGGTCTGGTTATTGTTGGGTATAGGTACAGAATTGGTTTAGTATGGCAGAGCAGCTAATTTTATTAGGATTGGGGACATCTGTTCTACCTTCAGTCATGAGCTGGACAAAGAATGTCATCTGATGCCTTGTCCATATTGCTAATTGCCCCGTATACTAAAGTGTATCTTTACCATGAATACTTACCCTACCCTTTATCTCTGCATGCCTGATGCTGACTTAGATTGACAACAATTGATTTGGTGCTTGTGGTTCTTTAAAAAGAGAAAATTTGCTAGGTACTGAGTGTTACTGTCTGTGATGTTCTGCAAGACTGTGTGTTTGTGAGGGGCTAAGGTCCAGGCCAGGAACAAAGGACCCACCTTAACCAGCGGCTCCTTTGGGGGTGGTGCGACATAGTCATCTATCTCTTCTTGTTATTTTGCTATTTTACATGGTAACAAATGTAGAGAAAGTCTCCAGCAAATGGAACATTTTTTTTTTTAGAGAAACTTGTATTTACTTCCAGCAATTTCCTCTGTCAAGTACTCGCCAATACCGATACTTTTTTTAATGTTATTTTTAATGTCTTTTTTTTTTTTACAATACTTTCTTTTTTTTTTGGGGGGGGGGGGGGGTGTTGGGGGTGGGAGTGGATGGTGTCAGTTTTTTTTTAAATTTTATTTTGAATTATTTTTACAATTTAACCTTTTAATATTTATTTATTACAATTCTTTCCTTTTTTACATTTTATTATATTATCAGCCTTGTTGGGGGGGCTTTGGTGAGTATCAGGGGTCTAAACAGACCCCTGATATCTCCCTTTTGAGACAGGGAAGGGGGCTAAGAACAGAGATTCCCCAGTCTCTTTCTCAGCACCCTCAGCTGCACTGAAGATGAATGGACAGGCCACAGAGGCTTCTGTTCATTCATAAACTGAAGCATCATAAACACAGTTTACGATGCTCAGTTATGAATGGACAGTCAGTGATCACTGACTCTGTTCATTCAGAAAAGGAAGGAGCTGGCAAATGACATATTTACCTGGATCCTTCCTCCGCGATCCATCTTGACAGATCCAGGACGAGGGGGGGACCGGAGGAGGACCCGGAGAGCCGGAGGAACACACAGAGGACACCAGGAGCCAGAGGAGGACCCGGAGGAGGACACAGGGGACAGTCGGGGATGATCAGTGCGGTGGTGGAGGCAGTTATAAGCACCAATCTCCCTGTATAGCTTTCAATAAAGCAGCTGACAGCCGCGGGAGGGAGAGGAGGGGAAACGTCTGTCAGCTGCTTTATTGAACGCTATAAAGGGATATTGGTGCTTATAACTGCCTCCACCACCGCACTGATCATCTGTGAGGCTGCCCGGCCCCCCCTGCTACGCTGAGGATGCCGGCCTGGTACGACAGGTGAGGGAGGTATTGGATTAAGCATCGGAGCATTTGCACAAGTACTAGTATCGGTATCGGTGCAACCCTACTTTTTAGATGCTTTTTTCTGGACCCTCCAGCAAGGAAAAATCCTACATAGTTCTCTTTGTTTATGAGGAGTCTGGGCAGCTGTGCTTGCCATAATTTAATGCATTGTAAAGTCAGAAGGTTTTTTTATCTTAATGCATTCTATGCAAAAAGATAAAGAGCCTTCTATGTGCAGCAGCCCCCCTTGCCCTCTCCCCCCTAATACCTGAGCCCCATCTCTGTCCAGCGATGTCCATGAGTGTCTTGGCTGTCCAGGACTCTCCCTCCTGATTGGCTAAGACACAGCATGTCTTAATGGAAATACGGAGCTGCAGCTCGGCTTGGGTGCCCCCATAGTAAGCTGCTTGCTATGGGGGCACTCAACAGGAGGAAGAGGCCAGGAGCACCAGAGTGGGACCTAAGAAGAGGAGGTTCTGGGCTGCTCTGTGCAAATCCACTGCAACAGAGCAGATAAGTATAACATATTTGTTAATTTTATAGAAAACAAAACAAGACTTTACAATCACTTTAAAGAGGAAGTAAACTTCCTCTGCTGACATTTACCTATAGGTATTATAATAAGGCTTACCTATAGGTAGTGTAAATATCTCCTAAACGTGTATCGGTTAGGAGATATTTACATTACATGCAGCCAGTAACGTCACTGGCGCATGCGCTCTGAAGGAACGGCCATGGGTGCTGTTCCTTCCGAGCTCTGTGCCGTGAACGGCGGCTCCCGTGCGCATGCGCAGGAGTGACGTCATCGCGACCCTGGCCACTCACAGTGAAACCCGCGAACCAGGAAGTAAGGAAAGAAAGATGTCAGCCATCTCAACGGTGTGCGGGCGCCGCTGGAACAGCTTCGTTCTAAGGTAAGTATTTCCTAATGAGCTAGTATGCGATGCATATTGCATTTTTTTTCTTAGCCGGTGATTTTCTTTTTCATGAAAGCAGTTGAAGTGGCTAATTAGCCGCTGGATCGCTTTCAGAAGCAGCTGGATCCCAGGAAACAATCCGATGGTTTGCGTGGCTGGACACAGAGGTGAGGGGAGAATAGTCATCTCTCCCCACCTCTATGATCTAGGAGGACCGTAGCGGTGTCATGACGTCACTTACTGTCTAGAGGGGAAGTAAACTATTTTTTCTTAAAGCAAAAGATCACTTTTTTTTATTTTGATCTGTTGCTTTCAAAGGTAGAGGAGAGATATGGGGACAGTGTAAAAATAGAAAATAAAAAATAAAATAAATAAGCAATAAAAAGGAAAAAATTAAAGTGATTCCATCCCTCCGTGCTCATGCGTAGAACCAAAAGCATTTGGAAATTGCGCACACATACGTAAACAGTATTTGCACCCCACATGTCAAGTATCGCCGTGAACGTTAGAGCAAGAGCAATAATTCCAGCACTAGACCTCCTCTGTAACTCTAAACTGGTAACCTGTAAACATGTTTAAAACGTCGCCTATGGGGATTTTTATGTATCGTAGTTTGTTGCCATTCCACAAGCATGTGCAATTTTAAAGTGTGACATGTTTGGTATCTGTTTACTTGGCGTAACATCATCTTTTATATGTAACCAAAAAATA
Source organism: Lithobates septentrionalis (assembly GCA_037952835.1). Taxonomy (NCBI): domain Eukaryota; kingdom Metazoa; phylum Chordata; class Amphibia; order Anura; family Ranidae; genus Lithobates; species Lithobates septentrionalis. The sequence continues at coordinate 5,763,185 of JBBDGP010000459.1, forward strand.
TTATTTTATTCTCTAGGGTCTCTGCCCAAAAAAAAAAAAAATATATATATATATATATATATATATATATATATATATATATATATATATATATATATAAATGTTTGGGGGTTCTAAGTAATTTTCTAGCAAAAAATACTGATTTTTAATTTTTAAGTGCCAGAAAAGGCCTGGTCTTCAAGTGGATAATAAATGGTTTGCTTTTGGCTCTAATACCGCTTTAAGGACATATTGACCTCTGCAATATCTAAGGTCCAATAATCTGGTGAGTCACATCAGTTTAGGGTGGAGGTCACGATGCATGTCTACCTTCACGGTGGGTAATACCAGCTATTTCAATTTAAGAGCTGCATCTTCTTGAGATTATCTACAAGAGAAAGTCATCAAGAAAGTTCAAGTCATATACGGTGTAAGTTGTTGAGCTTTCCAGTCTTCTAATTAATGACCGGGCGGATGCATAAAAAGCCATTTTTGCTGATAACGCCACATTAAGTAAAATTATTAAAGCTCAGCAGGAATGTGATATATTACATAAGGATCTCTGCAGGACTGTAACATAGGCAGTTAAATGGCAGAATAAATTAAAGCGTAACTCCAGCTCGCACCTTTTTATAACTTTTGGACAGTTGGATAGGGGTTATAATGTTTCCTGGTTTTTATTGCACCTACCCGGGCATATAGCAATTTCCTTGTTTTATATTCTTCCAGCTCTGATGACTGTTGTCACTGGAACTGGAAGAGGGGGGAATCTCTCCATTAAGAATCTAGACAGTAATTAAGTCCACGCAGAGACATTAAGCCTTCCCCAGCCAGCCCTATAAAATATCCTAAATACCCTGACAAACCCAACCCTTTACTTCCTGACCTAGGGTGCCAACGCTGCTCCTCCATAGATACAGTATGGTGGGTGAGTGCTGTCACCCGAGGGAAGGTATTATGTTACTGGCAGGATCCCCGGGTGAAAATAAAAAAAAAATAATAAAGCCAACAAATCTAAGGATCGGTAAAATGCAATATATTATATTTTTGTTCATGGGTTTAGTAAAAGTGGAAATGCGTAGTAAAGCCTGAAGAAGGGATCTAATACCTTGTTTCCACTGAGCGGATCGGTTCGGGTCGGTACAGTTTGAATGGCCTAGAATGGTCCGGTCCATTCTGGTGACCGTTTCCACTGCAAGTGGGACCACAAGGGGCCATACAGGGTTTAGAAAAAATGCCTCAGCATAGCACAGCAGAGGGTTTTCTGTCAGCCAATCAGTGGAATGTATCGTAGCTCCGCCCTAACCGAACCGTTCCATTTTCTATGGCCCCACATCTGAAGCAGGACCCTGAATGGAACGGTTCGGTTGGGTTGTATGGGCCGCTTTCATAATGGAAACACCCAAAATAGCGTACCGTACCGAACCGTACCGAACAGAACCGATCCGCTCAGTGAAAACGAAGCATTAGTTATCCCAAAAAATTGCATTTTAATAAAACTGGCCATACACCAGTAGAATTCTGTTAAAAAATGTTTGTTCAATTTTCTAATGATCAGTGGATTCCAGCATTCGTTTTCATCCAAAGTGATGAGGAAATATTAAAGAGGCAGAATGGACATTTTTTCTCAAATTAATAAAATGTATGTTCAAGGCACAGAAGAAACCAGTTAGTTACATAATGGGCATATAGCAAAAGCGCAGGTGTCCTGTTTCCCTTTTTGGATGAAATATCATTTTAGCGTTATTGAGAAGAAATGTTTTAGCTTGTTTGTGGAGCTGGTGGCCTTTTATAGTTCCCCTAAAAAAGCGGTGGAGTTGGTGGTGGAGCTGACCGTTTCCTAGAGTTGCTACAAAGAGTGTCCCACGGAGAATGGCTGTGTAAACATCCCCTCATCAGTGTATATTCACCGCTGCCTGTTTGACCCATTAGACGTATGCCAATTGGGTCCATAATCTCTGGTAAGCCTCCTTCATTTTTGTTGGTGGTGGATACCTCTCACGGTGGTGACTCCTTTCTGTGACTCCTGGGACAGTCAAAATTTCCATCGAATTACTGTCCTTGGGACCCTTTTTCATACCACCTTGGATTTCTTTACAGCTTTCTTCTAACATTGTACTAGTGTTAAATAAATCTGATATGTCATTGACACATGATATTTTTACAATATGTGTTGATTATATTTTAGTGCACTGGTTATTGTGTTAAATCACATTATAGTTCAGATGCGCACAGATCTGAACAAATTAATGGGGTGGGCGACTACATGGCAAATGAGGTTCAATGTAGAAAAATGTAAAATAATGCATTTGGGTGGCAAAAATATGAATGCAATCTATACACTGGGGGGAGAACCTCTGGGGGAATCTAGGATGGAAAAGGACCTGGGGGTCCTAGTAGATGAAAGGCTCAGCAATGGCATGCAATGCCAAGCTGCTGCTAATAAAGCAAACAGAATAGGCGACTCTTTGTACATCTTGCCGCATGTATGCGTTCCTTGATCATCCGATCGAGGGCGAATACTGCTGTGCAAAATGTAAGCACATTGTTTCCCTGGAAGCCCAGGTTCTGAATCTGGGGAAGCAACTGTCAGCACTGAGAAGTCCCTCCATACTAAAGGTGAGCCAGGAACGTACACGGCAGGTGCCGGCAGGGGCCAGCACAGAGGCGGGTGGAGACAAAGAGGTGCAGGCACTAGCAAAGAGTAGATGGGTGACAGTCAGGAGGGGTAGAGGGGGAAGTGCCAGGGAGGCCGATCCAGGACTGGAGCATCCCAATATGTACGCTCCATTGAGTGACATTGGTGTAACCAGTCAGGGACCAGCACTGCTGGAGTTGAGGGACTCTCCTAGCTGCCAGGGGAAGAACTCCTCCAGTGAGAGTGGGGGGGCAGCAAAGGGAAAGGAAAGACAGATTCTGGTGGTAGGGGACTCAATTCTTAGAAGGACAGAGAGGGCAATCTGTAACCAAGACCTGAAGCGCCGAACAGTATGTTGTCTACCGGGCGCTCGGGTTCGGCACATCACGGATCTTGTGGACAGATTACTGGGAGGGGCTGGGGAAGACCCGGCTGTCATGGTGCACGTTGGCACCAATGACAAAGTCAGAGGCAGATGGAGTGTCCTAAAGAACGATTTTAGGGACTTAGGAGCTAAATTGAGGAAAAGGACCTCCAAGGTAGTGTTCTCAGGAATACTACCGGTACATCAAGCCACACCAGAGAGGCAGAGGGAGATTAGGGAAGTAAACAAGTGGCTGGAGAGCTGGTGTAGTAAGGAGGGGTTTGGGTTCCTGGAGGACTGGGCCGACTTCTCAGTCGGTAACCGGTACTATAGAAGGGACGGACTGCACCTAAATGAGGAGGGTGCAGATCTGCTGGGAATGAAGATGGCCAAAAAGTTAGAGGGGTTTTTAAACTAGGCGATGGGGGGGAGGGTCCAGAGACAGTGATAGCCAGCGCGGAAGATATTCCAGAGGGTAGTATTGGGGGCATTAGTGGTAGGTTAACCAAAGCACAAAAACACAAGGTGAGTATAGTAGCAAGTCCAAGTTGCAATCTTGAAACACCCAATACGAGGACAATATGCGACCGGTCTAAACTATGTGGCATGTTCACCAATGCCAGGAGCCTGGCGGACAAGATGGGTGAACTAGAGATACTGTTGTACAAGGAGGATTTGGATTTTGTGGGAATTTCAGAGACCTGGTTCAACAGCTCTCATGATTGGCTGGCAAACATTCAAGGGTATACCCTATACCGCAAGGATAGAGAGGGTAAAAAAGGGGGAGGGGTATGCCTATATATCAAGAATAATGTACAAGTGAATGTGAGAGATGACATCACTGAGGGGGCTAGGGAGGAGGTGGAATCTTTATGGGTAGAGCTCCAAAGGGATGAAGCTAAGGGGAAAATAATACTGGGAGTATGCTATAGGCCCCCTAACCTGAGGGAGGAAGTGGAGACGGATCTCCTATCACAAATTGGATTAGCAGCAAGGATGGGAAGTGTTATCATAATGGGGGATTTTAATTATCCAGACATAGACTGGGCGGAAGGAACCGCGCATTCATTTAAGGCTCGCCAGTTCCTTAATGTCTTGCAGGACAATTTTATGGGTCAGATGGTAGACGCACCAACTAGAAATAAAACATTACTAGATCTACTGATTACCAACAATACAGACCTGATAACAGATGTGGAAATACGGGGCAATTTAGGTAACAGCGATCACAGGTCAATTAGTTTCAGTTTAAATCACACAAATAGGAGACATGAAGGGAACACAAAGACACTGAATTTCAAAAGAGCCAACTTCCCTAAACTACAAACCTTGCTAAAAGGCATAAATTGGGATAAAATATTAGGAACAAAGAATACAGAGGAGAGATGGGTTTGCTTTAAGAGCATATTAAATAAGGGCATTAGCCAATGTATCCCATTGGGTAATAAATTTAAAAGAGCGAACAAACATCCTGGATGGCTTAACTCCAATGTAAAAATGCATATAAAAGCAAAGGAGAAGGCCTTCAAAAAATACAAGGTTGAGGGATCATCCACAGCATTCAGAATTTATAAAGAATGCAATAAGAAATGTAAGGGTGCAATTAGGATGGCTAAGATAGAACATGAAAGACACATAGCGGAGGAGAGCAAAAAAAATCCCAAGAAATTCTTTAAGTATGTAAACAGTAAAAAAGGGAGGACAGACCATATTGGCCCCATAAAGAATGAGGAAGGACATCTGGTTACAAAGGATGGGGAGATGGCAGAGGTATTGAATTTATTCTTCTCCTCAGTATTCACAAGTGAATCGGGGGGCTTCAGTAACCAAAACTACAGTGTTTATCCTCATGACACAACACAGGAAGCACCGACATGGTTAACAGAGGACGGAATTAAAATTAGACTTGAGAAACTTAACATTAATAAATCACCGGGACCAGATGGCTTGCATCCGAGGGTACTTAGGGAACTCAGTCAGGTGATTGCCAGACCGTTGTTCCTAATTTTTACAGACAGTCTATTGACTGGAATGGTGCCAGCTGATTGGAGAAAAGCCAATGTAGCACCAATATTTAAAAAGGGCCCAAAAAACATCCCTGGGAATTACAGACCAGTTAGCCTAACATCAATAGTATGTAAACTCTTGGAGGGGATGATAAGGGACTATATACAAGATTTTAGTAATAAGAATGATATCATTAGCAGTAATCAGCATGGATTCATGAAGAATCGTTCTTGCCAAACCAATCTATTAACCTTCTATGAGGAGGTGAGTTGCCATCTAGATAAAGGAAGGCCCGTAGACGTGGTGTATCTGGATTTTGCAAAAGCATTTGACACAGTTCCCCATAAACGTTTACTGTACAAAATAAGGTGCGTTGGCATGGACCATAGGGTGAGTACATGGATTGAAAACTGGCTACAAGGGCGTGTTCAGAGGGTGGTGATAAATGGGGAGTACTCAGAATGGTCAGGGGTGAGTAGTGGGGTCCCCCAGGGTTCTGTGCTGGGACCAATCCTATTTAATTTGTTCATAAATGACCTGGAGGATGGGATAAACAGTTCCATCTCTGTATTTGCAGACGATACTAAGCTAAGCAGGGCAATAACTTCTCCGCAGGATGTGGAAATCTTGCAAAAAGACCTGAACAAATTAATGGGGTGGGCGACTACATGGCAAATGAGGTTCAATGTAGAAAAATGTAAAATAATGCATTTGGGTGTCAAAAATATGAATGCAATCTATACACTGGGGGGAGAACCTCTGGGGGAATCTAGGATGGAAAAGGACTTGGGGGTCCTAGTGGATGATAGGCTCAGCAACGGCATGCAATGCCAAGCTGCTGCTAATAAAGCAAACAGAATATTGGCATGCATTAAAAGTGGGATCAATTGCAGAGATAAAACGATAATTCTCCCGCTCTACAAGACTCTGGTCCGCCCGCACCTGGAGTATGCTGTCCAGTTCTGGGCACCAGTCCTCAGGAGGGACGTACTGGAAATGGAGCGAGTACAAAGAAGGGCAACAAAGCTAATAAAGGGTCTGGAGGATCTTAGTTATGAGGAAAGGTTGCGAGCACTGAACTTATTCTCTCTGGAGAAGAGACGCTTGAGAGGGGATATGATTTCAATTTACAAATACTGTACTGGTGACCCCACAATAGGGATAAAACTTTTTCGCAGAAGAGAGTTTAATAAGACTCGTGGCCACTCATTGCAATTAGAGGAAAAGAGGTTTAACCTTAAACTACGTAGAGGGTTCTTTACTGTAAGAGCGGCAAGGATGTGGAATTCCCTTCCACAGGCGGTGGTCTCAGCGGGGAGCATTGATAGCTTCAAGAAACTATTAGATAATCACCTGAATGACCGCAATATACAGGGATATGTAATGTAATACTGACACATAATCACACACATAGGTTGGACTTGATGGACTAGTGTCTTTTTTCAACCTCACCTACTATGTAACTATGTAACTATGTAATATTGGCATGCATTAAAAAGGGGATCAACTCCAGAGATAAAACAATAATTCTCCCGCTCTACAAGACTCTGGTCCGGCCGCACCTGGAGTATGCTGTCCGGTTCTGGGCACCAGTCCTCAGGAGGAGTCCTCAGGAAGGATATACTGGAAATGCACTGAGTACAAAGAAGGGCAACAAAGCTAATAAAAGGTCTGGAGGATCTTAGTTATGAGGAAAGGTTGCGAGCACTGAACTTATTCTCTCTGGAGAAGAGACGCTTGAGAGGGGATATGATTTCAATTTATAAATGCTGTACTGGTGACCCCACAATAGGGATAAAACTTTTTCGCAGAAGAGAGTTTAACAAGACACGTGGCCACTCATTAAAATTAGAAGAAAAGAGGTTTAACCTTAAACTACGTAGAGGGTTCTTTACTGTAAGAGCGGCAAGGATGTGGAATTCTCTTCCACAGGTGGTGGTCTCAGCGTGGAGCATTGATAGCAGAAACTATTAGATAATCACCTGAATGACCGCAACATACAGGGATATACAATGTAATACTGACATATAATCACACACATAGGTTGGACTTGATGGACTTGTGTCTTTTTTCAACCTCACCTACTATGTGACTATGTAACAGTGTATAGATTTATGCGTAGCTAGACGCAACACTATAGTAATCAGTGAGCCCATACACACAGCTGCAACCACACGTGAAAATGTGCGCTGCATTTAGCCATACACAAAATAAATTAGGATACAGATGCATCCAGGGCCATACAAATGTGCGGATTCTACTTGCATATGCGCATAAATGTGTTTAAAGGCTGTTAAATGTGTATATGCATACAAGTGTAGTCATTACTTGGAATGAAAGAAGACTTGCATGTATCTAAACGTTGTATGCATTTAAACGCGTCAAAACACGAGTAGTTTAAGTATATATTTTACACAGGCTCCTCTGCTAGCTCTGCCAGCAAGGACCTGCAGAAAATACACATATGTCCTTGTGAATGAGCCCTAAAGGGTATCACTTAGAGCCCTTTCACACTGAAAGCGCGGGGGCGTTGTTTTAGAGGCGCTCTTCGGCCGCAAGTGGGGCGTTTTTAACCCCCGCTAGCAGTCGAATAAAGGGTTAAAAGCGCCGCTGCCGCAGCGCTTTGCAGGCACTTCAGCGGCACTGCCCATGGATTTCAATGGGCAGGGGTGCTTTAGGAGCGGTGTGTATACACCGCTCCTAAAGTGCCTCAAAGAAACTGCCAACAGGACTTTTTTGACGTCCTGCCAGCGCAGCGCCCCAGTGTGAAAGCACTCGGGCTTTCATAATGGGATTGCAGATGAGGCATTTTTCAGGCGCTTTAAAGCGCCTGAAAAAAGCCTCCAATGTGAAAGGGGTCTTAGGCTAAGTTCACACCTTTGCATGTTGGAACAGGCAAAAAATCACGCAGATCCACATTGGTGCCATTCAAAGCCAACGGTACAGTAGATTGTAAGCTCTTATGAGCAGGGCCCTCTTAAAGTGGAAGTAAACTTCCATCTTTTGCTTTTACCTATAGATAAGCCTACAATAAGGCTTACCTATCGGTAGTGTAAATATCTCCTAATCATGTACCGCTTAGGAGATATTTACATTACACGCAGCCAGTGACATCACTGGCGCATGCGCACTGAAGGAACGGCCACCCATGTCGTTCCTTCAGAGCCCTGTGCCGTGAATGGTGGCTCCCACGCGCATGTGCGAGAGTGACGTCATTGAGCCGGAGTCCGCAAACCCTGAAACAAGACAGGTGAAGATGGGAGCCCCTGCAGCGCTGACTTCTCGGCACAGGAGTTTTTTTATTTTAAGGTAAGTTTAACATAATGTGCTAGTGTGCGATGCATACTAGCACATTATGCCTTAACCTTGCAGGTTATCAAAAAAAAAAAAAAAAAAGGCCAGTGCTTTACAACCGCTTTAACCCTCTTGTATTTTATTGTATTGTAACTGTATTGTCTCCCTTTTATATTATAAATTTCTGCATAAACTGTTGGCACTATATACATTCTGTATAATACAATAATAATGGTACCCCTACGCATCTGCTAATGCACACATTTTTGGACAAGGGTCAGAGACTTTCTTTGAACTGAATGCGTTGTGCTACATGCATACCTCCCAACTTTTTGAGATGGGAATGAGGGACACCCATCAGCAAAAGTATGTAGGCATAGGACACACCCCTTGCCACGCCCCCTTAAAGGAGAATTGTACAAAAAACAAGATTGGTTAAACCCACAAGTGCTTTTTTTACCACTACAATTCCTTTATATTGGCTTTTGGAATTTGCAAATGCAGCAATTTAGAAATCAGATGAAAGGTTTAGCACTGGGAAACGCTTTTTGATAGATAAAAAGTGCATTTTATATACATCTATATGGATCAGACCAAAATGAGGGACAAATGAGGAGGAAATAGGGACATTGCTCCAAATCAGGGACAGTCCCTTGAAATCAGGGACAGTTGGGAGCTATGGCTACATGTGACATGTGAGAACGCGTGAGCGCTCGATTACACTTGTAGGTGTGAACCTAACCTTAACATCCCAACTTTCTGCATTCTTAGGTTTAGATACACTTTAACTAAATCAAAGATACACTGTAGAGCTCATACACTGTAGACAGTTTTATGGCATTCCCATCCCCCCCTCCCCCCCTTGGGCATTCAATAGGCACCAGCACAGCACTTGCTGCAGGCTCAGTAAAAAAGCATTACTCATTCATGATAAAGGCATTTACATATCCTGGTATAGATACAGTGCTCCGTTGTATCCCAATTTTCCCCGGCTCATTTAAACTCCCTCTTGTCACAGCTGGTGGGGAACGGCTGTTGAATTTCTCCATGCTGTCATACAATGCATTCCAGGCCGGGCTAGTGCTGCTCCATTGTCTTGGCTCACGTTGCCTTGCTCAGTCCCTGCAGGTTTGTCGGTCCCTCAGGGTGCATCTGTTGTGCACGTGCACTTCTCTCTCCCAAAAACCAAACAGATGATCGGCAGCATGGAGCCCACATTGGCTGCTTGTGTGCAAAACTCGGCACCATCCCCGCCAACCTAGGAACAGGCCCCAAGGCGTGAAAATCGTAAACCGTATGTCACAGGACATTAGCCAGAGGAAGGAGAAACATAAAAGTCAATTTAGTTCTGAAGAAGACCTTAGAGAAGCCTTTCTCAACTTTTTTAACACAGAGGAACCCTTGAAATAACGTTCATGTCTCAAGGAACCTCTACTAATAATGATTATGTCTACTGCTCACAGGACAGTGGTGTGGACAGCCAGTCGGAAATAGAAGAATACATAAGACCCCTTTCACACTGGGGCGGTTTGCAGGCATTATTGCGCTAAAAATACCGCCTGCAAACCGCCCCTAAACAGCCTCCGCTGTTTGTTCAGTGTGAAAGTCCGAGGGCTTTCACACTGAAGCGGTGCGCTGGCAGGAGAAGAAAAAATCTCCTGCAAGCCGCATCTTTGGAGCGGTGAAGGAGCGGTGTATTCACCGCTCCTAAACCGCTCCTGCCCATTGAAATCAATGGGACAGCGCGGCTATACCACGTCAATACCGCGGCTATAGCTGCGCTATACGAGTGGTTTTAACCCTTTTTCTGCCGCCAGCGGGGGGTTAAAACCGCACCGCTAGCGGGCGAATACCGCGGTAAAACAGCGCTGAAAATAACGCTGTTTTACTGCCGACGCCCCCTACCGCCCCAGTGTGAAAGCAGCCTAAGAGAATAAGGAACGTAGCCGTCTTTGTTTATTTGACAGCCCAGGGCTGATAGTGATGACAAAATATTTTCCGTGATAAAACTGAAATGAAAAAAAGATAACACTAATAATAGCAAGAAAAGAAACTCAGACATTGAAGCATAGTGTTACCTCAATAAGGGGGGTCAGTGGAAAAATGTCCCCTTAGATTGGAGGCCAATGGAAAATGACCCCTCTTATATCGGCGGTCAGGAAAGTGGCCCTTATATTGGTCAATGAAATACTCTGTTACATGGTGGTCAAAGGAAAATTCAATTACCCCCTTACATTGGTAGTCAGTAAAGTGGCACTTAGACCCCTTTCACACCAAGCCGCCTATAGCGTCGGCGGTAAAACGCTGCTATTTTTAGCGGTGTTTTACCGTCGGATTTGCAGCGCATTTCGGCCGCTAGCGGGACACTTTTACCCCCCGCTAGCGGCCGAGAAAGGGTTAAAACCGCCCGCAATGCGCTGCAATAGCGGCGTTTTGCCGGCGGTATCCCAGCGCTGCCCCATTGATTTCAATGGGGAGCAGCGGTGGAGGAGCGGTAAACACACCGCTCCTTCACCGCTCCACAGAAGCTGCTGGCAGGACTTTTCCTGACGTCCTGCCAGCGCAGCGCTCCGCCGGAGACAATGCTGCAGCTGTTTGAGGGCGGATTGCAGGCGCTATTTTTAACGCTATAGCGCCTGCAAAACGCCCTCGGTGTGAAAGGGGTCTTATATTGGTCAATGAAGGGGTCTGTTACATTGGTAGCCAATAGAAAGTTACCCCCTTACACTAGTGTTCAGTAAAGTGCTTCTTATATTTCTCAAAAAAGTGCTTTGTTACATTGGTGGTTAGTGTGGTCAGTGAACAATGACTCCCTTACATTGGTGGTCTGTGAAATGCCCCTTATATTGGTCAGTGAAGTGCTTTGTTACATTGGTGTTAAGTGGAAAATTACCCCCTTACATTGGTGGTCAGTAAAGTGCCTCTTATATTAGTAAAACAAAAGAGCTCTGTTACATTGGTTGTTAGTAAAGTGCCCTGTTTATTGGTCGATTAGGTGCTCTGTTACATTGGGGGTCGGTGGACAATTCCCCCGTTACATTGGCGGTCAGGGGACAATTACTCCCTTACATTGGTGGTCTATGAAGTGCCCCTTGTTTTGATCAATTAAGTGCCCTGTTACATTAGTGACTAGTGGACAATTACCCCCTTACATTGGTGGTCAGTGAAGTGCCCCTTATATTGGTCAGTAAAGTGCTCTGTTACATTGATTGTTAGTGAAGTGCCCCATTTATTGGTCGATTAGGTGCTCTGTTATTTTAGGGGTCAGTTTTCAATTCCCCCCTTACATTGGTGGTCAGGGGACAATTACTCATCTAACTTGGTGGTCTCTGAAGAGCCCCTTATATTGGTCAATGAAGTGCCCTGTTACATTAGTGACTAGTGGGCAATTACCCCCTTACCTTGGTGGTCAGTGAAGTTCCCCTTATATTGGTCAGTGAAGTATTCTGTTACATTGGTGATTAGTGGAGAATTACTTCCTTACATTGGTGGTCAGTGAAGTGCCTCTAATATTGGTCAATTAAGTACTCTGTTACATTGGTGGCCAATGGAAAGTTACCCCCTTACATTGGTGGTCAGTGATGTGCCCCTTATATTGGTCAGTGACGTACTCTGTTACATTGTGGGTCAGTGTACAATTCCCCCCTTACATTGGTGGTCTATGAAGAGCCCCTTATATTGGTCAATGAAGTGCCCTGTTACATTAGCGACTAGTGGACAATTACCCCCTTACATTGGTGGTTAGTAAAGTTCCCCTTATATTGGTCAGTGAAGTACTCTGTTACATTGGTGGTCAATGGAAAGTTACCCCCTTACATTGGTGGTTAGTAAAGTTCCCCTTATATTGGTCAGTGAAGTACTCTGTTACATTGGTGATTAGTGGACAATTACTTCCTTACATTGGTGGTCAGTGAAGTGCCTCTTATATTGGTCAGTTAAGTACTCTGTTACATTGGTGGTCAATGGAAAGTTACCCCCTTACATTGGTGGTCAGTGAAGTGCTCCTTCTATTGATCAATGAAGTGCTCTGTTACATTGGTGACTAGTGGACAATTACCCCCTTACATTGGTGGTCAGTGAAGTGCCCCTTATATTGGTCAGTCAAGTGCTCTGTTACATTGGTTGTTATCGAAGTTTCCCATTTATTGGTTGATTAGGTGCTCTGTTACTTTGGGGGTCAGTGTACAATTCCCCCCTTACATTGGTGGTCAGCGGACAATTGAAGAGCCCCTTATATTGGTCAATGAAGTGCCCTGTTACATTAGTGACTAGTGGACAAATACCCCCTTACATTGGTGGTCAGTGAAGTGCCCCTTATATTGGTCAGTGAAGTACTCTGTTACATTGGTGGCCAATGGAAAGTTACCCCCTTACCTTGGTGGTCAGTGAAGTGCTTCTTATATTGATCAAAAAAGTTCCCTGTTACATTGGTGGTTAGTGAAATTGGTCAGATAAGTGCTCTGTTATATTGGGTGGTCAATGGACAATTACCCCTTTACAATGGTGATTAGTGAAGTGCCTGTTATATTGGTCAATGATGTGTTCTGTTACACTGGTGTTCAATAGTGAGGGGGCCTCTTATATTGGTGGTTGGGAGACAAAGGCTCCATTACATACTGTAGGTGGTCAATTGGAAAAATGAAAACTCTCGGAAATGATTGGCATTTCTCCTTTCATCCAATGCTATCATCATCAACCTGATCCTGCAAGCACAATCCAAAGGCAACAAAAGCGTACCTTTCCCTCCAACACTAAGAATCTCTGGCATTGACATATCTATGTGCTAATAATAAAATATATTACAGTAATTCATTTTTTTCTGTAACACTGAATGTAATCTCACTTCCTGGTTGATTGGGGCACTGGTGACTTGGTCAGTGCCTCCCGCCAGGCCTCTGGGAAGGTTACATAACCAGTGAATTTTAAATAAATGGTGCACTGTTCATACACTAAGTAGGTGAAATCCCTTTTATCTTGCTTTACAGACAATAAATATATAAATATCACATTTAGTAAATAAAATAATACAATTATATCACACTAAGTCATTTTTTTTTATACAAAACGGGCACAAATCCTATGCAGTGGTTAATAGTGAAAGTCCAATACAACGCAAACAATCCACTTCTATATAAAATGTGCTGCAGTGATCGTTTACGTAAAAGATTATGCCATCCACCACCAATCACCTATAGGTATAGTGCCCGCTCACCTTTTTGGATGGCCTATAAAAGGTCAAAAAAACGCCTTTATTATTATTATTATTATTATTATTAATATTATTATTATTATACAGGTGTTATATTTTGTTAGCCCTTAAGGCCTGGCATCCATCTTGATGGGTGACCTCCACCGGTGATGTTCCCTTTAACAGGTTTGCCTTGATAAACTCTGCTCCCCCGGGTTACTCAAACATATGAAGAGAAAAGGCTCATGGCGCAATATGCATTCTGTAAATCCTTTTAATAAAAGTTTGCTATATCACTCATATTAAGACCACTTCAACAAGGCATAAAAAGTAAAAACATCGGCAGATCGCTTCCTCACCGACTTTCCGGTACCGGAGACACCGGAAGTGACATCACAGGCCCTACCCAACGCGTTGCGTCCCTTGTCGTGTGACTTCCTCAGGGTGTTTGTGTTGTATTGGACTTTCACTGTTAACCACTGCTTGGGATTTGAGCACATTTTGTGTCAAAAAAGGATTTAATTGATACAATTGTTCATGTGTTATTTTATTTACTAAATGTGATATTTATGTATTTATTGTGTATAAAGTAAGGTAAAAGGGTTTTCACCTACTTAGTGTATGAACAGCACACCGTTTATTTAAAATGAACCCATATCACTCATATCACTCATATTAAGACCACTTCAACAAAGCATAAAAAGTAAAAACATCGGCAGATCGCCTCCTCACCGACTTTCCGGTACCGAAGACACCAGAAGTGACATCACAGGCCCTACCCAACGCGTTGCGTCCCTTGTCGTGTGACTTCCTCAGGGTGTTTGAATTGTATTGGACTTTCACTGTTAACCACTGCTTGGGATTTGAGCACGTTTTGTGTCAAAAAAGGATTTAATTGATATAATTGTTCATGTATTATTTTATTTACTAAATGTGACATTTATGTATTTATTGTGTATAAAGTAAGGTAAAAGGGTTTTCACTTACTTAGTGTATGAACAGCACACCGTTTATTTAAAATGAACTATTTGATCTAGAGTGGTTGAGTACACTTGAAAAGTGGTTTCAGCGGTTCAAAAATTAATTTGTTTTTGATGTTGTTTTTTTCACATAGCAGCGCATAAATATATTGCCACGATTTTACATAACCAGTGCCTTGCAGGGAACTCTTGTAGGTAAACTGCAAGATCTGTGTAGAATAAAAGTTTTCTGGAAAAAGCCCATATCTTCTTCCCTATACAGAAGTGGCACTGACATCTTAAGTAGCCCTTAGAAAATCGGAAATAGATAATAGGAAATAGATAGATTCCGAGTAAAGCTGCTGAAGGTTCTTTTTTTCTTTTTTGTTTCCCTAGGTCGCTATAATACTGGCACTAGATTTTTATTTTTTGATGAACATAGAGGGTGTTACACATGATATGATTTCATTACTATGTGGGCTATTGTTTTATTCACTCAATGTATTCGTTATGTCAGTGTGTATATATATGGCTGCCACGAGAACCTGGACTCACCTTTTGTGGTTGAAATAAAATATTTAAAAAAAAAAAGTAGCCCACAGCGAAAACCAAGAAGAAAAAGCTTTCCACCAATAACATCTATGGGTCAAAATGGCAGTGACAGATTATAGGGGGGGGGGGGGGGTGCATTAGCCTGCGGCAAAAAAAAAAAGGGGGCAAAAAATTGTAATTAGATATGTTTATTTACCAATCAATATTACAGCAATGCTGTTTCACATTAGAGGGACAGGGGAAGGTCTGCTTTAAGGAAAAAAAAATATATACAGTATATACACTCACCGGCCACTTTATTAGGTACACCTGTTCAATTGCTTAATCACATGGATTGCTAATCAGCAAATCAAATGGCAGCATCTCAATGCACTCAGGCATTTAGACGCGGTGAAGACGACTTTCTGAAGTTCAAACCGAGCATCACAATGGGGAAGAAAGGGGATTTAGGTGACTTTGAACGTGGCATGGTTGTTGGTGCCAGAGAGACTGGCCTGAGTATTTCAAAAACTGCTGATCTACTGGGATTTTCACACACAACCATCTCTCGGGTTTACAGAGAATGGTCTGAAAAAGAGAAAATATCCAGTGAGTGGGAGTTGTGTAGAGGAAAATGCCTTGCTGATGTCAGAGGTCAGAGGAGAATGAGCAGACTGGTTTGAGATGATAGAAAGACAACAGTAACTCAAATAACCACTCGTTACATCCAAGATATGCAGAATACCATCTCTGAACACACAACACATCAAACCTTGAAGCAGATGAGCTACAGCAGCAGAACACCACACCGGGTGCCACTCCTGTCAGCTAAGGACAGGAAATTGAGGCCACAATTCGCAGAGGCTCACCAAAATTAGATAATAGAAGATTGGAAAAACGTTGCCTGGTCTGATGAGTCTCGATTTCAGCTGCGACATTCAGATGGAGGGTCCGAATTTGGCGTAAACAATGAAAACATGGATCTATCCTGCCTTGTATCAACAGTTCAGGCTGGTGGTGGTGTAATGGTGTGGGGGATATTTTCTTGGCACACTTTGGGCTCCTTAGTACCAACTGAGCATAGTTTAACCACTTCCTGCCTGCCCTATAGTGGATTGAGGTCCAAAAGTGGTTCCGTTATCCTGACTGGGCGTCATATGACGTCCAGCAGGATAACATGCCACCGCGCACCCCCGGGGGGCGCATCGTGGCGATCGGTGGACACACCGCTACACCGATCTTGGTAAATAGCCTCCGGCGGAGGCTCTTTACCACATGATCAACCGTGTCCAATCACTGCTGATCACGCTGTCAATGGGAAGAGCCGGTTCTCCTGACAGGGGGGGTCTGCGCTGATTGTTTTTCAGCGCAGCCCCCCCTCAGATCACCACACTGGACCACCAGGGATCGCCACTAGGACCACCAGGGAAGGGGCAACATGTGGATGGTCAGGTATGTACCCCATGGCCATCCACATGTGCCCAATGTGCCCAATCTGTGCCAATCAGTGCCCACAAATGGGCATTGATTGGCACCATTATGTTCCAGATCTGCCCAGCAATGCCCCAATATGTTTTATCAGTGCCACCTGTCATTGCCCATCGGTGCCACCTGTCATTGCCCATCGGTGCCACCTATCAGTGCCCATCAGTGCCCACCTATCAGTGCCCATCAGTGCCACACATCAGTGCCACCCATAAGTACCCATCAGTGCCACCCCTATGTACCAATCAATGCCACCTACGAGTGCCCATCAGTGCCGCCTATGAGTGCCCATCGGTGCCACCTATGAGTGCCCATCAGTGCCGCGTACCAGTGCCACCTATCAGTGCCCATCAGTGCCACCTATCAGTGCCCATCAGTGCCGCCTATCAGTGCCCATCATCAGTGCCCGTCAGTGCCACCTCATCAGTGCCACCTCATTGGTGCCACCTCATCGGTGCCCATCAGTGCTGCCATATCAGTGCCCATCAGTGCAGCCATATCAGTGCCCGTCATTGAAGGAGAAAACGTACTTATTTACAAAAAATGTTAACAGAAACAAAGGAAAACTTGTTTTTTTCGAAATTTTCTGTATTTTTTTATTTGTTGCGCAAAAAATAAAAACCGCAGAGGTGATCAAATACCACCAAAAGAAAGCTCTATTTGTGGGAACAAAATGATAAAAAATTTGTTTGGGTACAGTGTTGCATGACCGCGCAATTGTCATTCAAATTGCGACAGCGCTGAAAGCTGAAAATTGGCCTGGGCGGGAAGGTGTCTAAGTGCCCGGTATTGAAGTGGTTAAACACCACGGCCTACCTGAGTATTGTTGCTGACCATGTCCATCCCTTTATGACTACAGTGTCCCCATCTTCTGATGGCTCCTTCCAGCAGGATAATGCTCCATGTCACAAAGCTCCAATCATCTCACCACTAGACAATGAGGTCCCTGTACTCCAATGGCCTCCACACTCACCAGATCTCATCCAATAGAGCACCTTTGGGATGTGGTGAATCTGCTGGAACTGTGTGATGCTATCATGTCACTATGGACCAAAATCTCTGAGGAATGTTTCCAACACCTTGTTGAATCAATGCCATGAAGAATGCAGGCAGTTCTGAAGGGGGGTCCAAACGGGTACTAGCAAGGTGTACCTAATAAAGTGGCCGGTGAGTGTATACTGAAAACTTGTAGATCAAATCAGAATATTGAAGCAATCAAATTGATGCGTATATGGCCAGTAAAAGGAAGTCTTTGTATTACACAAACTCTGCTCCAATCACATTGGAATGTTGAACCTGTACATCAAAAACAAAAATAGAGACAGGAAATGTTTAATTAGCCTTCCACACAATGCCGATATTACACATCAAAGTCACAGCCTCGCGGTTCAGTTGGCGGGTAGGTTTTCTTTGGCTTCAGGATAAAAGCAAAGAATTAAATAAGAAAAAAAGTGTGTTTATAATTTTATAGCTGTAACAATATCGTCAGACAACATAACTGATTGGATATTGTTGCAGAATTGTTATATAGGAAATTCCATATGTTGTGTTGAAAGAATACAATAAAACACGGTTTATTTGAAGGCGTGTATATATAATTTTGTTGTTTTGAAGGCGGATTTGCGGGCTGAGACACGGTCTTCTGCGCGGTGTAAATTTCCAGCTGGGTAGTTCTGTGGCTGCCATACAGGTTACAGGTCGGCGGTACCAGCTGACACAAGTCAGGACAGCCAGTCTGACTGGCATCCAAGAGCGGAAAATGTGCTGGGTTAAAAGTGAAAGCTTCATTGGATGAGGTTCAGATATTCCTGTCTGGACAACTTTGACACTCCTGTATTATGAAATGCGGAGGAAAATTAAGGAGCTGTGTCAACAAGTGTTTTTATTTGGAGATTAAAGTGTTTCCAAACGAAAGAACAAAAACTTAATATATTGCAGCTTACCAATCCTTAGATGTGGCTGCAGTAAAGAAAAAAGTTTCTTTTCTTTCTTTCTTTCTTTCTTTCTTTCTTTCTTTCTTTCTTTCTTTCTTTCTTTCTTTCTTTCTTTCTTTCTTTCTTTCTTTCTCTTTCTTTCTTTCTTTCTTTCTTTCTTTCCTTCCTTCCTTCTTTCTTTCTTTATTTCTCTCTCTCTCTCTCTCTCTCTCTCTCTCTCTCTCTTTCTTTCTCTCTCTCTCTTTCTTTCTTTCTTTCTTTCTTTCTTTCTTTCTTTCTTTCTTTCTTTCTTTCTTTCTTTCTTTCTTTCTTTCTTTCTTTCTTTCTTTCTTTCTTTCTTTCTTTCTTTCTTTCTTTCTTTCTTTCTTTCTTTCTTTCTTTCTTTCTTTCTTTCTTTCTTTCTTTTTTCTTTCTTTCTTTCTTTCTTTCTTTCTTTCTTTCTTTCTTTCTGTCTTTCTCTCTTTCTTTCTTTCTCTTTTTCTTTCTTTCTTTCTCTCTCTCTCTCTCTCTCTCTCTCTCTCCTCTCTTTCTTTCTCTCTCTCTCTCTCTTTCTTTCTTTCTTTCTTTCTTTCTTTCTTTCTGTCTTTCTCTCTTTCTTTCTTTCTTTCTTTCTTTCTTTCTTTCTTTCTTTCTCTTTCTTTCTTTCTTTCTTTCTTTCTTCTTTCTTTCTTTCTTTCTTCTTTCTTTCTGTCTTTCTCTCTTTCTTTCTTTCTTTCTTTCTCTTTTTTTTTTCTTTCTTTCTTTCTTTCTTTCTTTCTTTCTTTCTTTCTTTCTTTCTTTCTTTCTTTCTTTCTTTCTTTCTTTCTCTCTCTCTCTCTCTCTCTCTCTCTCTCTCTCTCTCTCTCTCTCTCTCTCTCTCTCTCTCTCCTCTCCTCTCTCTCTCTCTCTCTCTCTCTCTCTCTCTCTCTCTCTCTTTCTTTCTTTCTTTCTTTCTTTCTTTCTTTCTTACTTTCTTTCTTCCTCTTCTTTCTTTCTTCCATGCTGTGCGTCCCCATTCTCCGGTTCAGGGATGAATCAGGGCCGAATCTTTGCCTGAATTCGGCCCTGAAACTGAGGCAAAGACGCACAGCGTGACACGCAGTGCGCTCCGCAGCTGCCCCGGAGTTATGTGAACCGGCTCCATAGAGAGCTGGTCACATTCTCTTGCTATGCACATCCAATTCCGCATCCAATTCGCATAGGTGTGAACCCAGCCTAAAGCCTCGGACACATGATCGGACTTTCCGACAGGAATTGTGTGATGACATACTGTTGGCGGTAAATCCGACCGTGTGTATGCTCCTTCGGACAATTGTTGTCGGATTTTCCGAACGTGTGTACACAAGTCCGTCGGACAAAAGTCCAAAGTACAAACACGCATGCTCGGAAGCAAGGACGAGGCAGAAGCGTTTAGTCTTTTAAACTAGAGTTCATAATGGAGAATTAACATTCGTGACGCGGAAAATTATGAAATCTCCAAATGCAGCGCACAATTCTCTTCTTCTTTAATGGGATAATAATGAAGCTGCTTTGCTGGTGATACTGATGGAGTTATTGCAAACACATTTTCAAAGGCTTTTTTTTTCTAGTGATATCAAGAATAATATTATTATGCTTTTTTTTATTTTTTTTATTTGGGTAAGTTATCCCAAAGTTTTTAAGATCAAAGATACAACTATGTTGGTGTCCCTTTTTAATTTTACATTGTGTTTTTTAAAATGTAACTGCCTACTCCCAAACTGTCATTTGAAGTAAAACACATAGCCAATTATTATTCTACACAATTTTTTTATTGTGCATTAAAAAAAGAAAAAAAAAGAAAATTAGACATGCTATCTGCCAATAGAACTTAACCAAAAAGTGCATTCTATGCATCCAAAAATATAGAAAATCTAACAAATCAAATCATTATTCAACCAAAAAAATAATGTCAAAGCAATAACTCCAAGGCCAATAATAAATAACACGTTATCTACTTTGATTCCGCAACATGTCTGGTTGACGAACGGCTGTTCAGAAACGAACTGAAAAGCATGAAATAAAAAGTGCGAAATGAAAAGTGCGAAATGAAAAGCGCCAATCAACACTCACCAAACTTCTACTAACAGGAAATTATCAGAAGGAGCCCAAAGGGTGGCGCTAAAGAGCTGAAAAACAACGTAGTACGTCACTAGGTTTGTAATTGTTGGCCAACAATTGTGTGGCCGTGTGTATGCAAGACAGGTTTGGGAAACGCACTTCGGAAAAAAAAAATCCACGGTTTTGTTGGCGAACAATCCGATCGTGTGTACGAGGCTTTAGTGTTCTGACTCCCAGGGGACAAAGTGCATGCAGTTTTTTGTCCCATCTTCTTAGGTTCTTTGTGAGCCTAGCTACGAGGTCAATAAGTGCACTCCCCTCTCACCTCAGCTGTCCGACAACATAGCTAACAAGGAAAAGGCTGGTCGATAACCAGTGC
Source organism: Lithobates septentrionalis (assembly GCA_037952835.1). Lineage (NCBI taxonomy): Eukaryota > Metazoa > Chordata > Amphibia > Anura > Ranidae > Lithobates > Lithobates septentrionalis. The sequence goes on from JBBDGP010000459.1 coordinate 5,784,001, forward strand.
TTGTCTCGACTCCAAGGCAAGTGACTGCAAGAAGAATGCAGTGGGATGGAAGCCTGACATGTCCCGCCTACCTCTGCATTCTTCTTGCTCCCTGCTTGAGCCCGAGGCAAGCGCCAGTTATTACACAGCCATCCCCTTGCTAGCTACAAGGTCGAACAGGACACCTTTCCATTCACAGCTATTCTACAACATAGCTAACAAGCAGAAGGCTGTTGGATAACCAGTGCTTGTCACGGAATCCAAAGGAAAGCAACTGCAAGAGGAATGCAGAGGGTTGGAAGCCTGACATGTCCTCCCTCCCTCTGCATTCTTCTTGCTTCCGCTGGAGCTAAGACAAGCGCCGTTTTTTACACAGCCATCTCCTTGCTAGATATGAGGTCAAATAGGACACCCTTTCCATCTGAAGCTGTCCGACAACATAGCTAACAAGGAAAAGGCTACTAGATAACCAGTGCTTGTCTCGACTCCAAGGCAACTGACTGCAAGAGGAATGCAGTGGGATGAATGAATGAATGATTTTGTAGAGCGCTGCAAATGCGAACTGAATCGCCTCAAGGCGCTGATGCGTTGTGTTGTCAAGCTTCACTAGAAGAGGTAGGTCTTAAGTTTTTTCCTGAAAGCCCGATGGTTTTCTTCCATGCGGATGTGAGTCGGAAGAGAGTTTCATAGCCGAGGTCCCTGCACTGCAAATCTTCGTTCTCCCCTTGCTTTGTAGCGGTATTTGGGAACGAAGAGGAGGTTTTGGCTAGATGATCGCAGATTGCGATTCGGTGTGTAATGTTTTATTTTCTCTCGGAGGTATTGAGGGGCGTTTCCATGTATGCATTTGTGGGTGAGGCATAGCGTCTTGAAAGTGATCCGATTCTTTACTTTTAGCCAGTGTAGGCTCCTCAGGGATGGGGAGATAGAGTCCCAGGGTTTTTTTTCTGTTATTAGTCTTGCCGCCGCGTTTTGAATGGCCTGTAGGCGCGTAAGCTGATATTGGGGTAATCCTAGGTAGAGTGAGTTTGCGTAATCGAGACGGGAATTAATGATTGTTCCAACTACTGCTGCTTTGTCATCTTCTGGGATGAGTCTGCGTAACTTGCGGAGGAGATGGTGCGATCCACTAACTACTGATCCTATTTGCGCATCCATTTTCATTTCTGAGTCCAAGATAATTCCAAGACTTTTTGCCTTGGTGCTCGGTGAAATGGTCTGTCCGAAGATGGCGGGGGATGTCCATGGAGTCTTGGTTTTGGGATTTTGGTTTGCGTGCAGGTAGAGAAGTTCTGTTTTTGACCCGTTGAGTTTGAGGGAACTAATGGTCATCCAGTTATCTATTGAAGTGAGGCATTTCTCTAGTTGCTGATGGTGGTCTTTTTGTCCGGTGATCCGAAAGTAGATTTGGGTATCGTCTGTGTATGAGTGGAAGCAGAGATCTGATTTTCTGATGATATTGAGGAGAGGGCAGATGTAAATGTTGAATAGCACTGGCGACAAGGGGGAGCCCTGAGGGACTCCACAGGAGGTTGCCCGGGTTTCCGAGGTAAATGCTCCTAGTTTCACTGTCTGCGAGCGATTCTCTAAGAAGGATGCGAACCATTTTAGACTAGACTCTGTGGCTCCTGCTACTTCTGTGAGCCGGCCAAGTAGAGTATTGTGGTCCACTGTGTCAAATGCTGCGCTGAGGTCTAACAGTACCAGGAGACATGACTCTCCGTCATCTGCTGCTTCGAGTGCATCGTCCCATACTTTTAGAAGTGCTGTTTCCGTGCCATGGCCTGGGCGGAAACCTGATTGTAGAGTGGAAGCCTGACATGTCCCGCCTACCTCTGCATTCTTCTTGCTCCCCGCTTTGGCCAGAGGCAAACGCCAGTTATTACACAGCCATCCCCTTGCTAGCTACAAGGTCGAACAGGACACCTTTCCATTCACGTCTATTCTACAACATAGCTAACAAGGAGAAGGCTGTTGGAAAACCAGTGCTTGTCACGGAATCCAAGGCAAGTGACTGCAGGAGGAATGCAGAGGGGTGGAAGCCTGACATGTCCTCGTTACCTTTACATTCTTCTTGCTTCTGCTGGAGCCAAGACAAGGGCCGTTTTTCACGCAGCCATCGCCTTGCTAGATATGAGGTCAAACAGGACACCCTTTCCACCTGAAGCTGTCCGACAACATAGCTAACAAGGCTACTAGATAACCAGTGCTCATCTAGACTCCAGGGCAAGTGACTGCAAGAGAAATGCAGAGGGATGAAAGCCTGATTATTTAGCTGCCATCACCTTGCTAGCTATGAGGTTGGACAGGGCACCTTCTCCCCACACAGATGTCCAACAATATAGCTAACAAGGAGAAGGCTGCTAGATAACCAGTGCTCACCTCGGCTCCAAGGCAAGTGACTCCGAGAGAAATTCAGTGGGATGGAAGCCTGACATGTCCCCCCTACCCCTGAATTCCTCTTGACGCCGCTTGAGTTGAGACAAGCGGCAGTTATTACGCAGCCATCTACCTGCTAGCTATGAGGTCGGATAGGTGACCCTCCCCACCAGCAGTTGTCTAACAAAGTAGATAACAAGAAGAAGGTTGCTAGATAACCAGCATTTGTCTTGGCTCCAAGAACTTTCCCTAGACTAGCTATGGCAGGAAGAATTCAGTGGGAGAGGGACTGCCAGTCTTCCATCCCTCTGCATTCCTTGGACAAGTGCTTGAGCTGAGACAAGTGCCGGTTATCAAGCTGCCATCTCCTTGCCAGCTACGTTGTTGGCTGGCTGCAGAGGGAGGGGTGCCCTATTCAACCTTGTAGTTAGGGTTGCAAAGCACATAGGAAGATGTCCCTGGCGTGTTTTTTCTTTGGGGCAGAATAAGTTAGAAGATTACTAGATTTCACTAGATTTACAGTATTGCTGTGTGCTTACAGCATTTTTAAAGAGACAGAAAAATGGAATAATGTACATGTATTGCAGAGATATACTAAATATGTTTTTTAATTTTATTTTGCCCCGGCATAAGGTACATATTATTTATGTTTGTGCCAGTATGAATATTTAACATAAATTACAGACACTATTGGCAAAAGTTGTACCCAGAAATTTGAGATGGGTTTAAGCCTTCCACATCCACTATGGTCATTGTAGTAGATTTACTAAAACTGGTGCACTCAGAATGTGATGCAGCTTGGCATGGTAGCCAATCAGCTTCTAACCTCAGCTTGCTCATTTAAGCTTTGGCAATAAAACCTGGAATGGTATGCAGTAGGGGGCGCTAGAGACCTGAAGAGATATATGTAATTGCCAATAGGTACACACACTAGCTAAATCAACCGCAGTGAATCAAATAGTGCTAATTGTGCTAAACTAAATTATAACAAATACAAATTGCAGTAATAAATAATAAATCAACAAAATTCTTAGTGCAAGTGAAAAAAATTAAAATTAAATCGTGATGTATGATAGTCCCAATCCATTGCACAAAACCCGAGCAAAACAGTTGAAACCAACATCAAAGCAGACACATGGATCTTCAAAAATGCAACAATTCTTGCGTTGATATATAGATTCCGTCACCCAAGAGGAAAAAACACCTGAAGGTAATAGATATCTGCTTACCAGATACCAATGACTTCTTTAACTAAAAAGAAAGTCATTAGTGCTTGTACAGGATTGTGCCTGTTCACATGAAGACTGGAAGGCTGGATGGTGCTTTAGGCATAGATCCCTCCCGTCCCATTCATTCAGGATAGGAAATGTGAAAAACAAAAGGGAATCTTCATAGCGTAAAACCGTTTAATGTATAAAATTGGAGAACAATAAAATAGCCAATTGGCCTCTTACATTGATCGGTGCCTACCCGGCACTGGGACTGCTCGCATGTCTGGGTGAGTGGAGTCAGGAACCCTTCGCATCACATCGCACATGCGGCGTGCGTTCCACCCCGTGCGTCTAGCTAACCAGCTGATCCGGAAGTAGGTGGGACGATTCTGGACATGTGACCACGTACCGCTCCGACGTATGTTTCGTTTGTGAACGTCAGACGTTCACAAACGAAACGTACGTCGGAGCGGTACGTGGTCACATGTCCAGAATCGTCCCACCTACTTCCGGATCAGCTGGTTAGCTAGACGCACGGGGTGGAACGCACGCCGCATGTGCGATGTGATGCGAAGGGTTCCTGACTCCACTCACCCAGACATGCGAGCAGTCCCAGTGCCGGGTAGGCACCGATCAATGTAAGAGGCCAATTGGCTATTTTATTGTTCTCCAATTTTATACATTAAACGGTTTTACGCTATGAAGATTCCCTTTTGTTTTTCACATTTCCTATCCTGAATGAATGGGACGGGAGGGATCTATGCCTAAAGCACCATCCAGCCTTCCAGCCTTCATGTGAACAGGCACAATCCTGTACAAGCACTAATGACTTTCTTTTTAGTTAAAGAAGTCATTGGTATCTGGTAAGCAGATATCTATTACCTTCAGGTGTTTTTTCCTCTTGGGTGACGGAATCTATATATCAACGCAAGAATTGTTGCATTTTTGAAGATCCATGTGTCTGCTTTGATGTTGGTTTCAACTGTTTTGCTCGGGTTTTGTGCAATGGATTGGGACTATCATACATCACGATTTAATTTTAATTTTTTTCACTTGCACTAAGAATTTTGTTGATTTATTATTTATTACTGCAATTTGTATTTGTTATAATTTAGTTTAGCACAATTAGCACTATTTGATTCACTGCGGTTGATTTAGCTAGTGTGTGTACCTATTGGCAATTACATATATCTCTTCAGGTCTCTAGCGCCCCCTACTGCATACCATTACTTATTTGATTGTTCCATTCAAATTAAGGGGAGCTGCTTGTATTTGTGTATTTTTTTGAGTTTTTGTGTGTTTTTTTGTTTTTTCACACTTATTGTATTCAGCATCTAAGTACCATAGGCGCGAAAGTATTGTTTATTTATTTATGTTTATTTATTTAATAAAACCTGGAAGCTGATTGGTTTCTATGCAGAAGTGAGCCTGATTTTGCACTCTCCAGCTTTAGTAAATAAACCCCATTGCGTTCTCCATGCACCAGCTTCAAGAGAATTGCTGAGAATATGGATAATGTTCCCCTGGCATTTATGGATCTGATCTGTTCTAGTAAGATGAAAAAGGACTATCCCCAGTTGTGTAGAAAAATTGCAGCTGACGGCAACATCACCAGTTGGGCGAGTGCTACGTCGATCTGATGGGACCAGTTTTTAAATTTGTTTTCTTTGGGGAGAAACTGGGGAAATCATAATATTATCAGTATAAACCTCAGCTTTCACAGTTCAATACATTTATGGACATGATCCTTGCACTATATGCGATCAATAATTGCATGTGCCCACATTTGCAAGTAGCATCTTTCCTTGGCATATATTGCGGATGGCATGCCGAGGATGTGATGGATTCCTTCACATCAGTGACTTACCAGAAGTGCAACTCAAGTCAATGGACAACAGTCAATAGAAGTCAACAGACTTTTGTAAATGTGCGTTAAGGTCCAATCATCTGGCTAGCCTAAATTTGAATTATGGCAGAGGTTTTTTATGTCCACAAGGGTGGGTTTCTGCATTGACATGAGATTTTTTAAGATTCAGTGACAACAGAAATGGATTACCCATCAGGCTTTCCCAAGATGGCTTCTAGAGTCCATGATCATGGACCAGGAACTATTCTCAAAAACATTGCTAGGGACATAAGTAGAGAGTTCTGACTTGAAACATTAAAAAGTAACTCAGTGTCTACAGTATATATACAGGTAAAAGGCTGCAGGTATGACTGTGGAAACCAATAGGAATTCACTGCTCAAATGATGGACATCAGCAGGGGGAATTATGGTGTGAAAGGTCTATTATGATGCCATTCATGATTCCTGTTAGAAAGCAGCAGATCCCTTTCCCCGGGCAAATAAAATTGTCAGGATTGGCAAGCATTATCTCATTATGGACAGCTCCAGAAAAATGGCTTTCCTTTATTATGTATGTTCACATTGCTGACCAGGAATATGGTCATACTAGCACATGGCGAACAGCTGTTTGATTCAATGAAAGAGGACCTCTACATGATATTATAGTCACTGATCTGGAATGCTGAGTAAGCTTATACCGACATGATAAATGTTCTAGATGCCTTCAAGCAAAATCAGCAAATTGTTCTTTGTAGTTGGGGGTATAATTGGCTGAAGCATCATAAAGGGCCTATAGACAAAAGATGATCTGGCTCCCTGGTGCCCAACCTGCAAGGCCACCTACATCCCTTTGGCATTTATTGTGGGACCCGAAGAGCCTCTTCAGGCAGTAGTTTGCATTTTCATTACCTAGGTGACTACTTTCTTCAATTAAGAGAAAAATATTTTTTATATGAGATTCCAGTATTCAAATGGTAGGATTATTTCATTTTACTATCTTACCTTTCAGTGCTGTCCATGCCTTTTCTCTTTTTTATTTTTATAATGAGAAAAAATATAATATATGGCACAAATAAGTTTTTAAAGGGGCTGTAAGAAGCACAAATGTGAAAGCATTAATTTGTGAAGGGATTGTAATAGCAGTCTCATGTAATGTGTCTCTAGCCTATGGTCATCTTCTGAAGCATGTCCCCAGTCTCCAACAACCTCTACAGTATAGCATATTCAGAGTCTCTAATCATCTCCTGCAGCATATCTGCACTCTATGAACATCTCTTATAACATACCCATAGTCTCTGACTAATACCCCTACCATGCCCACAGTCTCTGACCACTTCCTATTACAATTCTGCACTCTATAACCATCTCTGGTAGTATGTCCATAGTCTCTAATCATCGCCTTCAGCATGCCCCTGGTTTCTGACAGCCTCCTGTTACATGTCTGCACTCTCTGATCATCTCTTGTAGCATGCCCATAGTCTCTGTTTATCACCTCCAGCATGCCCATAGTCTCTGTTTATCACCTCCAGCATGCCCATAGTCTCTTATCATAACTTCCACCATGCCCATAGTCTCTGAAAATCACCTCCAGCATGCCCATAGTCTCTGTTTATCACCTCCAGTATGCCCATAGTCTCTGTTTATCACCTCCAGCATGCCCATAGTCTCTCATCATCACCTCCAGCATGCCCATAGTCTCTGATAATCCCCTCCAGCATGCCCATAGTCTCTGATCATCACCTCCAGCATGCCTATAGTCTCTGATCATCACCTCCAGTATGCCTATAGTCTCTGATCATCCCCTCCAGCATGCCCATAGTCTCTGATCATCACCTCCAGCATGCCCATAGTCTCTGATCATCACCTCCAGCATGCCTATAGTCTCTGATCGTCACCTCCAGCATGCCCATAGTCTCTTATCATAACCTCCACCATGCCTATAGTCTCTGATCATCACCTCTAGCATCCCTATAGTCTCTGACCACCTCCGCTTACATGTCTGCACTCACTGGCTAACTTCCCCATCCCTCAGCCACGTGTCTACACAAGGAATGCCCCGGCTGCAGACGATTGGCCAATACAGGGGACAGCTTCCTGGTGGGCTTGCTCAGTTGGGTCTGGACTAGGATGCGAATATGCCTGAGCCCATCATTAGTTAACAGAAACAGGTAGACTCCCACTGCTGACCTCTCATGCCTAAAATGCTAATTGCCCAATTATCATTAGGATCTGATGTGTCTCATACAGATACTTCCTTAAACAGTTTTACAAGTGTCTGTCATTTCTATATTTTTTTCTGGATGTTTTTTCAGTCATTAGATTTAAATATTCTGAGAACCCATGTGTCATCATATAACATGCCCATTACCTAAATGGCACTGAATACATTTCCCAGCATTACTTTATTCAACCTGTGGTTGCAGAGAAAGTTTATAGGTGACTTTTATTGCAAAATTTATGTGCGGCAGTAATTTTTCACTGCAGCTCAGCTTTTTTCTCAGGATAGTGTTATTGGTGGATCTTCCAGTGCTGCATGACAGGTCTTCTTTAATGCAACACACGTGAATCTGCCCATTTTCTGAGCTTTCCCTGTCCATAACACCAGTCTGTTACCTCATATTTCCTCTGGAGTTTAATGTGAGGTTGTGACCCCTTGTAGGATTTCTCCTTATCGGAAGACAACTTCCATCCTGTTCTTTGTTACAGCTCTGAGCAAACAGCGGGGGCTACTCAGGAACATTATCCTGGCCTTGTTGTGGACAGCGGATGGAAAGTAGTAGAGAAATGGCTCAGCACAAATTTAGAGATGGGGAAGGGATATGCAGAATTGATACTCAGCCATGGAAGCCTCATTAGAGTCAAATGTTTATACAATACAGCTAGGGATATACAGGATTTCCATAGACTGGATTTTTTTCAAGAGCTATTAAAAACGAATTCCAGGTATGGATATTTTTACATAGCTACATTGGTCCAGCTTGGACCAATGTAACTATGTATATACCATACTTGGCCAATGCTCTTGGAAGCTGGTGGTAGATACTGCGACTCAAGTGATCTCCACTTGCTTCTGGGTGCCATGCCAAACGGCTGGCCTGGTGCTCTGTAAATACAGGAGTTTGGCCACTTGACATGGGTGTCATTCAGAGAATGCTTTTCATTTTCTGAATGAATGCAAAGCACTTTCTGATTGGACGAGGTGGGGGGGGGGGGGGTGACATTACTCTCTCCACTTCGTCCGATCACGGAACACACTTTGCATTCAATCAGAAAATGCAAAGCATTCTCTGAATGGCCTCCATGCTAAGCAGCCAACATCCTATGTTCAGAATGCATCAGGCTGGCCGCTCAGCAGGGCCCTGGAAGCAAATAAAGATCACAGGCGTAACAGTGTCCTGCTTCCAGGGGCATTGACCAAGTATTGGTCCAGTTTGCTCCAAACTGGGGCAATGTAACTACGTAAAATATTTACCATACCTAGAATTCATCTTTAAAATGTAATATCATCCAAAACTGTTTCCATTTAGATGAAGAAGGGTTGGAACCTTTGTTGAGTTGCTTTTGCTATCTTTGTACCCATTGTGCAGATTTCTCCTTCACATACCATGCTGGTGACCACTGTAACTTTGATAGAAAGTGCAAGACCCCCACTATCCAAAAAGGGACAAAGACAAGCAAGAGCGGGGATGCTCTGAACTGTAGTGTTTTGCACCAAGATGAATCATTTTGAAGTGCAGAAACTTCTTTTGGACTATATATATATATATACACTACCGTTCAAAAGTTTGGGGTCACATTGAAATGTCCTTATTTTTGAAGGAAAAACACTGTACTTTTAAATGAAGCTAACTTTAAACTAGTCCTAACTTTAAACAAATATACTCTATACATTGCTAATGTGGTAAATGACTATTCTAACTGCAAATGTCTAGTTTTTGGTGCAATATCTACATAGGTGTATAGAGGCTCATTTCCAGCAAGTATCACTCCAGTGTTCTAATGGTACAATGTGTTTGCTCATTGGCTCAGAAGGCTAATTGATGATTAGCAAACCCTTGTGCAATCATGTTCACACATCTAAAAACAGTCTAGCTCCTTCCAGAAGCTACAAAACTGACCTTCCTGTGAGCAGATTGAGTTTCTGGAGCATCACATTTGTGGGGTCAATTAAACGCTCAAAATGGCCAGAAAAAGAGAACTTTCATCTGAAACTCGACAGTCTATTCTTGTTCTTAGAAATGAAGGCTATTCCATGCGAGAAATTGCAAAGAAATTGAAGATTTCCTACAACGGTGTGTACTACTCCCTTCAGAGGACAGCACAAACAGGCTCTAACCAGAGTCGAAAAAGAAGTGGGAGGCTGCGTTGCACAACTAAGCAAGAAGATAAGCACATTAGAGTCTCTAGTTTGAGAAACAGACGCCTCACAGGTCCCCAACTGGCATCTTCATTAAATAGTACCCGCAAAACACCAGTGTCAACATCTACAGTGAAGAGGCGGCTGCGGGATTTTGGGCTTCAGGGCAGAGTGGCAAAGAAAAAGCAATATCTGAGACTGGCCAATAAAAGAAAAAGATTAAGATGGGCAAAAGAACACAGACATTGGACAGAGGAAGACTGGAAAAAAGTGTTGTGGACGGATGAATCCAAGTTTGAGGTGTTTGGATCACAAAGAAGAACGTTTGTGAGACGCAGAACAAATGAAAAGATGCTGGAAGAATGCCTGACGCCATCTGTTAAGCATGGTGGAGGTAATGTGATGGTCTGGGGTTGCTTTGGTGCTGGTAAGGTGGGAGCTTTGTACAGGGTAAAAGGGATTCTGAATAAGGAAGGCTATCACTCCATTTTGCAACGCCATGCCATACCCAGTGGACAGCGCTTGATTGGAGCCAATTTCATCCTACAACAGGACAATGACCCTAAACACACCTCCAAATTGTGCAAGAACTATTTACAGCAGAAGCAGGCAGCTGGTATTCTATCGGTAATGGAGTGGCCAGCACAGTCACCAGATCTGAACCCCATTGAGCTGTTGTGGGAGCAGCTTGACCGTATGGTACGCCAGAAGTGCCCATCCAACCAATCCAACTTGTGGGAGCTGCTTCTAGAAGCGTGGGGTGCAATTTCTCCAGCTTACCTCAATAAATTAACAGCTAGAATGCCAAAGGTGTGCAATGCTGTAATTGCTGCAAAAGGAGGATTCTTTGATGAAAGCAAAGTTTGATGTAAAAACAATGTTATTTCAAATACAAATCATTATTTCTAACCTTGTCAATGTCTTGACTCTATTTTCTATTCATTTCACAACGTATGGTGGTGAATAAGTGTGACTTTTCATGGAAAACACAAAATTGTTTGGGTGACCCCAAACTTTTGAACGGTAGTATATATATATATATATATATATATATATATATATATATATATATATATATATATATATATATATATATATAGGCTATATGGGTAGAGATCAGTGTTTATAAATGTTTTTTATGTATGTACCATCATCCCTGAAGTAGTAAAGCAAAAAATATGTAGAAAATGGGATTTTAAAGGTACCCCTGATATAGGAAAAGACATTATCTACTAAAAATCTCAAATATTTATTAAAGCAGTTTCACAAAAATATACGATAAAATGTGAGAACAGTTTTACATTCACAGTCAAAGGTATACATCCTCAACCTAATATTGACAATGAAAAAAACTGTGGTCACCAAGAGTTCAAAGCATAACCACGTCCACATAATTTCAACATGTTTCGCCCAGAAGGCTTCATATTCACGATAAAAACAACCTTGGATGTTCAAAAGAGAAAGAGAAAAAAAGGTAAATACACAGAAAAAATACATAAAACATTCACATTTATGTAGCTTAAAAGCTCTTTAGCTTGTGCAGCCGTAACTCCACCAAAACCACCCCCCAGAAACAAAAACAAAAACAGGAACAAAAACCATCCCACCCCCCATCCCACCCCCCATCCCACTCCCCCCCCCCCCAAAAAAAAAACACCCAACAACCCCCCATCACACAGGCTCACACCCAACCCTCCCCTAATACTCCCACCCAACACAACCACCGCATCAAATATATATATATATATATGCCCTTGGCTAGTATATATTGTCTGTTTTCTGGAGTTTGGCTTTAAATCTGGCATTTAGGACAGTTGGCAACTAGGGATGAGGTTCGAAATCATCACTGCCATGGGTATGGAGAGAATCCCAGAGATTGGCAAAGTTTGCTAATCGCGAACGTTTGGCCAAAAAATTAGCAGATTTCCTGCTAGAAACAAGGCACAACCTATATTGCAGTGCACAGCCTTCGACCCTGGTCAGCTAAGTCACAAAAGCCAATCACTTGTAGGAACAGCTCCATTTCTTTAAAAGGGTGAGCTCACAGCAGCAATATTGTTAGTGTCTGTCTTTTACGGAGAGCTGACAATTCTATCTAGGGAAAAATACTATGGGGTTGATTTACTAAAACTGGAGAGTGCAGAATCTGGTGCTGCTTTGCACAGAAACCAATCAGCTTCCAGGTTTTATTATCAAAGCTTAATTGAACAAGCTGAAGTTAGAAGCTGATTGGCCATCATGTACAGCTGCACCAGATTTTGCACTCTCCAGTTTTAGTAAATCTATTACTCTACATCTATCTCTAGAAGTGATGTATGAAGTCTGACAGTGGGGTGATTTGGCGGACTGTTTGTTACTAGCTGCAACACCATGGCTACATACTTATTAATTTTGGCAATGGAACATGCAACCCACAACAGTACCCGGCTTCCTTTGCCTTTTGCTTGTGATAAGCTTACTAATTAAGCCCTACAAATGGCCAGAAAGGAATAACAAGATATGTGCCCCATAGACTGACCTAGAGTTTGCCATATAGTCAGTAAATTTTGAGCAATATTTGTGATTGTGACGCCAGGCAATATCACTCACCTATTGGCAACCCCGGACAGGTTTCTCAGGTCAGGCCCTGGAAGTCCTCCATCGGCTCCAGGAATACAGCTTGCCAGGAACTTGATACTTTCCCTGACTTGGCATTGTGTAAAATTAGTTAGATGTGGGTGGGCATATTTTCTCAGAATATAAATTCCATAAATCGCTCTTAAAACCACTTAATCTTGTTTTTCCTGTATATTTATGTGGTGATTATGATTTCAGGAGAACAATAAAGATTTCATTTCCTTGATATTTTTGTAATGTATAGTAAAAGAACAAAGCGCTCTATAAAATCGCCGTACAGCCTCTATCAGAATGTCGGTATCTCGGTCTGAGAGCTGCTAGACAGAATTAATTACCCTCAGTTCCGCTGGGTTAACTTCTCCTGAATTGCACTTTCTTCACACAAGTCAATAGATGCTGACAGAATAGGAAGTGCAAAAGCTAAATATGGAATCAAGAAACGTAGATACTATCCTAAAGGATGATTCTAGCCTTGAATACAGTGCTGTGAATAAGTATTTGCCCCTTTCCTGATTTTTTTTTTTTGCATATTTATCACACTTATTATTATTATTTATTCAGATCATCAAACACATTTTAATATTACATAAAGATCACCCGAGTAAATAAAAAATGCACTTTTTAAATGATGATTTCATTTTATAAGGGGGGAAAAAATCTGTCTAAACGTGCCTGGCCCTATGTGAAAAAGCAATTCCCCCCTGAACCCCTTCTGCATAACACAAGTGCACTTGAGCTTGAGGTCACAAACTGATGGCTGGACAATAGGATTTACTGGTAGAGCTCAGAATTCACGGTTCCATCAATTATAGTAAGTTGCCCAGGTCCTGAAGCTGCAAAGCAGCCCCAGACCATCACCCTACCACCACCATGTCTGACTGTTGGCATGATGTTCTTTTTATAAAATGCTGTGTTGATCTTACGCCAGATGTAACGGGACGCACACCTTCCAAAAAGTTAAATTTTTGGCTCATCAGTCCACAGAATATTTGCCCAAAAGTCTTGGGGATAATCAAGATATTTTTTTGGCAAATGTGAGGCGAGACTGTGTGTTCTTTTTGGTCAGCAGTGGCTTTCTCCTTGGACCTCTCCCATGGATGCCATTTTTGCCCAGTCTATTTCCTATTGTTGTATCATGAACACCGATCCTACCTGAGGCAAGTGAGGCCTGCAGTTCTTTAGATGTTGTTCTGGGTTCTTTTATGACCTCCCAGATGAGTCTTCGTTGTGCTGTGTAACTTTTGTAGGCCGGCCACTCCTGGGAAGGTTCACCACTGTTCCAAGTTTTCTCTATTTGTGGATAATGGCTCTTCCCGTGGTTCACTGGAGTCCTAAAGCCTTAGAAATGGCGTTGTTACCCTTTCCAGACTGATATGTGTCAATTACTTTGTTTCTCATCTGTTCTTGAGCTTCTTTAGATTGCGGCATGATGTGTTGCTTGTTGAAATATTTTTAGCATGCTTCACTTTGTCAGGCAGCTTCTATTTAAGAGATTTCTTGATTCAGTAGGTCTGGCAGTAACCAGGACTGGGTGTGGCAAGTGAAATTTAACTCAGTTTTCAAAAAAATGTGGTTAATCACAGTTCATTCATGATTTAGCAAAGGTGGGGGGTTACTTTTTCACATAAGGCCAGGCAGGTTTGGACAGCTTTTTTCACTTAATAAATTAAATCATCACTGATGATCAAACTGCACTTTGGATTTACTCGGGTTATCTTTGTGTAATAATAAAATTTGTTTGATTATCTGAATCATTTAAAGTGGAGTTCCACCCACTTTTACAACTCTTCTGCATCCCTCACTAAACTGTGCACTGTAAACAAATTGGATATTTTTTTATTTTTTTTCTCAGCACCTACTGTATATCTGCTGTATTCATTTTTCACTTCCTCCTCCCTGGCCACGGCCCATCGCATCATTTCCTGCTTGCAATGCCTTCTGGGAAGGGGCGGCAACTTCCTCTGAAACTGCCGTTGCTATGGAAACCTGACCTGAAACCTATTACACTGCTTGTGCTGCACTGAGCATGTGCGAGATCTGCAAGGATGAGATCCAGGAAGAAATACAGTCTGGCTTCAGATGCCCACACTTGGCCTTCTGTAAGTTTATAAAATAACAAACTACTGCTATAAACTAATAAAACAGACCTTAGTTTACAGACTAACTTTAATAGAATACATTAAGCTTGTGTATTATAGGGATATTTTTATTTTAAAAGTATCATTTCGGCCGGAACACCACTTTAAGTGTGACAAATATGCAAAAAAAAAAATTAAAAATCAGGAAGGGGCAAATACTTTTTCACAATGCGTGTAAACATAAACATTAAAATGTACATCAGCTTTCACACATTCATGTCGTTTTTTTCCCATTGTTTCACTTTAACCGTTTGCCGTCCAACCGCCGTCATTATACTGCGGCAGGTCAGCACGATCCCGCGAACCGTCATAGCTAAACGTCGGCTTACGGGATCGGGATAGCAGGCGAGCGCATGCCGCCGGAGGTGCGCATGCGCCCGCTGCACAGCGGGGGCGCCAATGCTCGTGGCCAACAGTCACGATGACCGCCAGCCACGAGCGATCGCGAGAACCAGAGACAGAACAGGAACGAGTGTGTGTAAACACACACTTCCCTGTTCAGTTCTGAGAGGAGTGACAGATCGTGTGTTCCTATTAGCTAGGAACCATGATCCGTCACTTCCTCAAGGGGTTAACACAGTTAACCCCTTGATCGCCCCCTAGTGTTAACCCCTTCACTGCCAGTGACATTTTTACAGTAATCAGTGCATTTTTATAGCACTGATCGCTGTATAAATGCCAATGGTCCCAAAAATGGATCAAAAGTGTCCGATGTGTCCACCATAATGTCACATTCCCGATAAAAATCGCAGATCACCGCCATTACTAGTAAAAAAAAATAAAAAAAATAAAAATGCTATAAATCTATCCCTTATTTTGTAGACGCTATAACTTTTGTGCAAACCAATCAATATACGCTTATTGCGATTTTTTTTTTTTTTTACCAAAAATATGTAGAAGAATACATAATTAGCTTTTTTAAAAAAAATAAATGGGGATATATATTATAGCAAAAAGTACAAAATATTGTGTTTTTTTTTAAATTGTCGCTCTTTTTTTTGTTTATAGCGCAAAAAATAAAAACCGCAGAGGCGATCAAATACCACCAAAAGAAAGCTCTATTTGTGCGAAAAAAAGGACGTCAACTTTGTTTGGGTGCAGCGTCGCACGACCACTCAATTGTCAGTTAATATGACGCAGTGCCGAATCGCAAAAAATGGTCATTCAGCAACGAAATCTTCCAGGGCTGAAGTGGTTAAGCATTATTAAAATTACTGCTCCCGAAAAAACGTACGTTTTTTAAAACTTTTTTTTGCATTGATCCATGTCCCCTGGGGCAGGACCCGGGTCCCCAAACACTTTTATGACAATAACTTGCATATAAGCCTTTAAAATGAGCACTTTTGATTTGTCATGTTCGTGTCCCATAGACTTTAACGGTGTTTGTGCGTTCGTCCAAATTTTTTGCCTGTTCACAAGTTCTGGTGCGAACCAAACCGGGGGCGGGGGGGTTCGGTTCATCCTTATTTACCATCATCATTGAAAGTGAAAGAAAATTCCAAATTTTGGGTTGTTCCCATAAAAGTTAAGCTGGTACCAGTGGCGGCTGGTGCTCCAAATTTTTTGGGGGGACACAAAGAAAACTGAAAAATACAGAAAAAAAAAACATCTATTGCAGCCACTGTGCCATCAAACGCAGCCACTCCACTGTGTCCATCAAATGCAGCCGCTGTGCCCATCAAACGCAGCCACTGTGCCCATCAATTTCAGCCACTGTGTCCATCAAATGCAGCCACTGTGCCCAAATGCTGCCAATGTGCCCATCAAATGTTGTGTCCTCCATCCGTCTCCTCCCCTCCTCCTGATAGGTGTCCAATCACAGCGCCTGTCATTTCAGGTAACGGGTAACACACCCACGCTTCCTGATTGGCGGAGAGGCGGTTCAGTGTTAGAAAAGCGTATATATATTTATATTTATTCACTGTTCTAACACACCTGGGTGAATGCAATGCTCTGCTCTCGCAGTTCACCTTTTTTGAAGCCTTATGCCGCGTACACACAAGCGGAATTTCCGGCAGACTTGGTACGGCGGACTGGACTCCTTCGGACAATTCGATTGTGTGTGGGCTCCAGCTGACTTTTTTTCCCCAAATGTCCGACGGACCTAGAAATAAAACATGTTTCAAATCTTTCCGACGGACTCGAGTCCGGCCGAAAAATCCGCTCGTCTGTATGCTAGTCCGACGGACTAAAACCGACACTAGTGCAGCTATTGGCTACTGGCTATGAACTTCCTTATTTTAGTCCGGTCGTACGTCATCACGTACGAATCCGTTGGACTTTGGTGTGATCGTGTGTAGGCAAGTCCGTTCATTAGGAAAGTCCGTCGGAAGTCCGTCGGATAGACCGTCGGACCAGTCCGGTCGAAAAGTCCGCTCGTGTGTACGCGGCATAATAGAGCCTATTGCCCCGTACACACAGGAACTTTTTCCGTAGGAAAAATAGAAAACCTGCTCTCAATCTTTTGCTGGCGGAAATTCCGCCAGCAAAAGTCTGATGGAGCATACACACGGTCGGAATTTCCGACCAAAAGCTCACATCGGACTTTTGCTGGCGGAATTTCCGATCGTGTGTACGGGGCATAAGGCTCTAATCGGGTGCTTCAAAAATACACCCCAGCTGCTGTAATTCAGGCGTCCGGCGTCCGAAAAGAACGCCTGAATAGGGGGTGGCGGTGACAGCCATGGATAGATTCATGCAATGCATGAATCTATCTATCTACATAGAGAGGGGTGACTGGAGAGAGGGGTCGGCGCCCGTGCGCCCTTAATGGACGCACCGCCACTGACTGGTACACACTATACATATTACTCAGCTCCGGTCAGAGCCGCTGTACTAATTATGCATAGTTAGTACAGCAATCTCCCTCACTGAGCTATTGTGTTCTGACAGGGGAACGACCCTCCACCAGAACACTCCGATCAGCGCTCTCTGCCATTGGCTGAGATAGAGTCGGTCGACTGCTGGTTTTCCAGCATGCACCTCTGACAGAAGCCGGCCGTTTGGCCGACTTCTGTTGGGCACACCGACATACACAGACATACACTGTCAAATGTCCCCCGACATTGAACTGTCAAATGTCCCCCGACATTGAACTGTCAAATGTCCCCCGACATTCGGCCCGTGTGTACCTCGCTTAATAGAGGGGAAATCTTCCTGTGGGGACACTAGTTCTGGTGACATGGGGGGCCCCAAAGGATTCCCTTAATTTGCAGGGATTTTCTCTCACTTCCAGTTTTGGATATGGGACAGGAAGTTAAGGTAAACCCCCCCCAATGGGACAAAGATGGGGTTACAACCTTCCTTACTCTTTCAAAAATAAAAAAATAAAAGGTTTGCAATAGTTCTACTTTAATACAATACAATACAATACACAACAATAATAGCTCCATATGCACATTCTTTTGGTGCAATGTAGAGCTGTTTCGATCCCGTAGACTTCTAAAAATGCATGAAACATGCAGCAAAAAAAAAAACCAAACAAACAAACAAAAATGTATGAAAATGCAGATGTGTGGACCTAGATTTATAAAGTGTGAATAAGGTTCAGGAGGACAGTATTTTCAATATGCCGCAAAATCAAGAACACATGGACATGACCCCAAAGAGGAGGTAAGATCAGAACTAACCTTAGAAAGTGTTATCCTACTAGAGTAGTTGATGCTTGGAGTAGACTTCCAGCAGAGGTAGTGAGCCGGTCAACAATAAGTGGATTTAAACATGCTTGGGACAAACATAGATCCAAAAAGGTTAAATATAAAAACAAAAAGCCCATGAAAAAAAAAAAAAAAAAAAAAAAAGATCAGACGCAACAA
This sequence comes from Lithobates septentrionalis, assembly GCA_037952835.1. Classification (NCBI taxonomy): domain Eukaryota; kingdom Metazoa; phylum Chordata; class Amphibia; order Anura; family Ranidae; genus Lithobates; species Lithobates septentrionalis. The sequence continues at coordinate 5,802,342 of JBBDGP010000459.1, forward strand.
CTGGTGAGGCTGAATAAAGACACCAGTCAATCTAGTTCATCCTAGAGCTGCACGATTCTGGCCAAAATGAGAATCACAATTTTTTTGCTTAGAATAAAAAGATCACGATTCTCGTGACGTAAAATCTTTCACATTATACAAAAAAATGGGCTAACTTTACAGGTTAGATATTTTTTTTTTTTAAATTCATTAAAGTAATTTTTTCAAAAAAAAAATGCATTTGAAAGACCGCTGCACAAATACAGTGTGACATAAAATATTGCAACAACCACCATTTTATTCTCTAGGGTGTCTACTAAAAAAATATATATGTTTGGGGGTTCTAAGTAATTTTCTAGCAAAAAAAAATGATTTTAACTTGAAACCAACAAATGTCAGAAAAAGGTTTAGTGTTTAAGTGGTTAAACTTTTTTCACTAAGGCCCCTTTCACACAATCGGACTGTTCAGGTCCGCCTGTCAGTTTTGACGGCGGACCTGAACGGGCGCTCCATGTTAGCCTATGGAGCGACGGATGGCAGCGGAGACATGTCCGCTGACATCCGACCTGGTCCGATCCGCAAAAAGCAGACGGATGGCCCTACGTCCGGATCCGTCGCTGGCGGATTGGATCGGGTGAGATCTGATGAAAACGGACATGCTGTTCATCCCTCCATAGGCAGCAGCGGCGCCTGACAAGCCCCTCCCCGCTCAGTGAGCAGAGAGGGACCTGTCATCCGCCGGCTCAGCAGAGATCAACGGAGAGATCTCCCGCTGAGCCGGCGATCCGAGGCGGACTCCGTGGAAGCTGAGTCCGCCTCGTGTGAATGAGGGCTTACACAGGAAGTCTATTCCATTGACAAATCGGAAAAACATCTCCCCCGAGAGCTGAAGGGGAGAAGACCACCATATATTTCACTACAGCGAATACGCCCTGCAAGATTCATGGGTAACACTTGGGTTCACATATCTCTATATTTTCTTTTGTCCTCTTTTTTGCTTTTGCTTTTTTCATGCTCTGCAGGACACCTTGCACCCCTCATACTCAAGTATATTACTTTACATCTTCAGGACATTGTTATATTTATTATTTCAGATATATATATATATTTTACATTTATTTTATTACAGTGAGTACGCTCTGTAACCATCATGGGTGACATTTGGGTCCATCCTTCTCTTTTTTCATCCGTTTGCCATGCCTGCCCTGTGTCTGATCTCGGTCCTCCCTGCTGTGGTCTTCTCCCCTTCAGCTCCCGGGGGAGATGTTTTTCCGCTGACCCTTGCCTGGGGTCAGCCCTTGGGGCCAATCGCCTGACAAGTAGGTATTGGATCACTAGCTCAGGCTTCATGTTGTTGTCCAATCATAACCTATACTTTAATATACTTTTTACTTGTTGTTACAGACATCAGATATACACATCAGCCCCTGATGAAGCGAGGAGAGCTCGCGAAACGCATCAGGTTAGAGATGTATCATGTATATCTGTACTCTCAATATTTTGATGTTATGTCATTATGGCTATGTTTTTAGGACTACTTTATCATGCTGCTGTTCTTATGAATTTGTCACTTATGTTCATGACTTGTACTGGATGATATTTATTTCAATAAACTCTGTTATTACTTTTACATCCCTACATTTTACTTTATTTACCTGTGATCATCATGGACACTTCATTTAAAGTCCCACGGGCGAATCTTTGTTTCAACACGCAGTTTAAGGTTGAACTACTTCTCCTCCAATTTCAAGCAAAAGGACAGAGAGTATTTTGGGACCTTAAATATACTCCTACATACTTTGATCAGAGAGGTCCCATTAGGACACTGATTTGTCATCTGTTCCTTTTATATTTGAGGTCTGATGAGCTCTTCAGTTTTGAAATACCCCCTTCAATCCACTTGGAAACCACCCATTTTTATTTACATCAGACTCGATTTTGACTTGCTCTGGTCTATGTTTATGTGCTTGAGGGTTGTCTACCCATGAGCCGGCAGACTGTCTCTGAGACTCCCAAATTCTCCTGCCATAAAGCATTGAGCACACTATACTGCATCAATCCTGGCTTTGTTTTTAACTGACTGTCATTTACTTGTTTCCAATACACCCAATTCTGTTGGTCCTGATGAAGCGGATGATCGCGTTGAAACGCGTTGACCTTCTCAGAAGATTTAATGCACTTATCTTTGTAATGTATTGCACAGACAAAAATATGTGTTTTTATATTGTATGTAATAACAAATTATTTTTATACAAACTGTATGATATAGGATAATTTTTCTTTTTACATGGTAAGTGTGCACACTGGGGTATATGCAAAGTCCCAAAATACTCTGTCCGTTTGCTACTATATTGGGATGATACCCTAGTGGTCACACATTTTAGATTTACTGCACTCTTTCCCACAAACATAAACTCGAAGCATCTTCCAATTTCAAGTTGCCGCTTGTCTTCTTGTGCTCCCTGAAACTGAATATTTTCCTCTCTATGTTAGATTTACCATTACGGTATTTGTATATGGCTATCATATCTCCTTTCAAACGTCTCTTCTCCAGGGAGAATACGCTTAATGCTTGTAGTCGTTTCTCGTAACTGAGGTCCTCCAGCCCCCTTATTAGCTTTCTTACCCTTCTCTGGACTCTCTCCAGTTCCAGCACATCCTTCCTGAGGACTGGTGACCAGACCTGGATGACATATTCAAGATGTGGCTGGACCAGAGTTTTGTAAAGTTGTAGAATTATAGTTTTACCTCTGGAGTAAATCCCCTTTTTGATGCATGCCAATATTCTGCTTGCTTTGCTTGACTCGACCACTGGACCACTTGGTCTTTTTCCACGATCATTTTTTTTTTTTGAGAATGCAGTTTTTCCTTCCCTATCTAATTCTGGTTTTCTTCCATGACCACCTTAGGTTTATGGAACTGTTACCTCTACAAAATTTTTTAGAATTTTGCTTTCCCTAATTGTGGCTGGGTTGAACTTGCCAGGATTCAATCTGTAGAAGCTCCATTATAGCCGATGACAGATGTAAATCTTGGCTCTTATACCAAGGAGGTTTTATAAAAAAAAAGTCTTTAAAGAGCTTTTTCATTCTATTTCTTGGCATATTGGGTGAAAGTGAAATCGGATAAAATGACAGCACTAGAGCGCTTATCTGACTCATTGTAAACCTCCTTCGTTTTGTCTTTGCTGTATCACCTTACCTAAGACTTGGCAACAACGGACGAAGAAGGCCATCCAAGTGAAGAATTATTTATTTGAACTGTGGTAAAAGAAAAAAAAAATACTACCTATTCATCCGCCTTATTTGTCTTTTGTCAATTAGAGTGCGAACGACACTTCTTTTTTTTTGTAATGTACTTTTTAAAATCTATCTGAGTACAGTATATCCAGCCATTGACAGCATTGATTTGTTGTTTGGCAACTGCTCTTCGAATGACGAGAGATGAGCAATGTTTGAGAAGCCCCATCTGGCCTGGCAGCTAGCTCATCTCCATATGTCTACATCCCGGGGACTCGGCACTTTGTAAAACAATAGTGATCCTGCCGAGATAGAATTGGATTAGAACCCTGCTGGGATAATTGACTGCAAAATCAGCTAGATTGCTAACAGGACAGTGATTAAAAAGGCCTCCTCTGTGAGGGACTATTGGCATTTTGTCATCTGTGGTTGGGGCTTCTAAGACCCAACATTTAACAGCCAAACTTATATAAGAGAAACATTAAATGTAGGCATTTCTTCCAACGATGGGGTCATCTATGGTTGTAAAAAAGTCTACAGACATTGGATGTTTATGGTTGCATTGGGGGACACTTATAGTTTTATAGGCACTTCCATGGCCCTGGCTTACATGGCCTAGGGTAAAGTTGATTGGGCAGGATAGACTTTGTGAATATTTCCCCTGGGACAGGCTAGCTAACTCCAACCCCCATAGTCTTCATCCATTGCACACTTGCATGGTAATAGAAAGACCTTTTGTTTGTTGGCTGGGAGACATGTATGGCCGATAGCAATAAAAAGCAGATAATGGGTCAAACCTTCCTTCTAATGTTAAAAGTGTTTTGGGTGGGCCATAGACGGAGCGAATTTGGTGGTTGCAGGAAAGAAATTCACTCAATTTCTCCATCAACACAGACAGTGTTGACAGGGGAATCCCTCTCACCGAGCCATTGTGTTCTCCCGAGGAAGCCGTCCCAGACAGTGATTATTGCTAGCGGCTATAACAGCTGCTTGAAATCTGTCAGGCTGGTGGTACCAAAGTTGATCAATCGATCAACTTGGTACAGTCAGCCTGCCCATATATGGTTTGAATCTCAGACAGTTCTCGCTGAACAGCCCCAAGATTCAAACCATCTATGGCCAGCTTTAGGGCCCATTTACAATTCTGTGGTGCGTTAATACAAGCGCGTTTGTGTGGTGTTCTGTAGTTCTGTAGTCTATAACATAGGGAGGAACACGTCTTCCTCTTTCTTTTTCCCTCTAAAGTCCCATTCATATGTAGAGTTATCATTGACGCCCCTCTGAAAAACAGTCTGCAATGGATCACTTTTCAGAGGGCGTATGGCGGGCGGTGAGATCGTATTCTTACTACCTGTTTCAGTCCTCAATATTTCCACCCACTCTGGGTGGGGTGCATTGCATGTTGCCCCGTGGTTACAGCGTAACCCCATACACTTAAATGGATCATGCTTAATGGTGGTAATGCCCGCCATATGCAACATATGGTTTAATTTTTGGTGCAGCATGTGTACTGCTCTGTCTCACTTCTCTATTTAGGCGGGCAGTAGGCTGCAAAATTTGTGGCTCAACCGCATGCTTTTACTGCATCTTGGCCACTTAAGTGAATAACCATGGGTGGAGATGTTTGTAGTCCACAGAGCTATCTGGGAACAATGATGACTGATAACAGTCAGTGCAGACCGAGAGCACAGAAAGTAATCTGCTTTCAAGATTTTGGACAGGATCAAAAGACACTTTGGTATATTTAGTATATATTTGGTATATTTAACATACCAAAAGAAATACATTGTTAGGGTTTACATACAGTATAATTCGAATACCTAATTCAACAACTGAAACTCTTCGATGAATCAACTACAATATACACAAGGTGTACAGTATGTGCACTTTGCACTTGCTAAATTACAAAGGGTATATTTTTTCACTTGTTCAAGTTGCCTGGGGTAGAAATTTGACTTTGGGATGTTATTGAAGCGGTAAAAATTAGCTAATAGAAAATACTAGCTTGTGAAAAGATGTCAAAATAAGACATGTAAACTCATTTCACCCTTTAGTGAATTAGGACGTGTGTTGCTTAGCAAGCACAAGCCTGAACTTCCCTTTAAGGGTGAAAAAAAAACGGTCAACGCTTACAGTAGCCAAAGTGCCTCTTGTCTAATTTCCTGTGTGCATACCCATTAAATGTACTAATCATGGTAAATTGATTAATATAAATGTAAAAAAAACAGTTTGTGCAATAATTGTGTATTGTATTTTAGTTTCCAATCCAAATTGGAAAGGAGATGCCGCTGATGTCATTTGTCAGTGGACAATACCAGAGCTCCCCCTTTTGGCGGTACAGAGCAAATTACTTGACAATGTGCCCTGGGGTTACAGGAAAGCTGAACAAAGAGAAGTACGGTATGTTGGCCTTCTTCTGTAAATGCAAGTTGCCTGGCTGGCTCTCTCTAAATTGAAAACTTTATGAGTCAATGACCTGCAACAAGCATGTAGAAAATAACTTTAGAGTGAAGTCAGGACTCCTGAATTGTCTACCAGATTTAGATCATAAGCTCAAAAAAGTACCGGTATTAAAAGGACCAGCATGACAGACAAGTAACCTGCAAGGCTCATTCATATGTGCTTTGATATGCTGCCAGTCAATGCAGAAATCCGAAAACGGAAATGTTGTACTTTTCAAAATGCAGTGCAGTGCAACTCTGAGATGGGAACTTTTTTCTTTTGATAAGCTTTCACACAATTGTCCCTTTTTTATTCTGTTTTATCCTGTGTATTTCTTGTATTTTCTTTGTAAAGCACTTTGAGAAGCTACCTTAAGGCGCTATATAAAATAAAGTTTATTAATATTGTTAATGTTATGACAAACCAATACACATGCATTTTTGCATGTCAGAATGCATGCATTACAGACGCAACATGCCCTTAAAGGGGGCATATAAGAACTAAATATTTGTTATATGAGGACTTTAGAGATGAGCTTGTTTCTGAAACAATACAATACACACTGAGGTTCTGGTTCATGGTTCAAGATCTGAAAAAACAACAACATATTTTTGTTCTTTTTTCCTATTTAAAAAGGTACACTTCGGTCCAATTTAAAACTTATTGTAGATTTAGACCCAAATCTCAAATTGTAACAAAACCTTTACCACGTTAATGTAAGTTGTTTCCAGCAGCATTGTACGAACTAGCTTACTGATGGTCCACCCCTGTGTGGACCGGCTTACAGATGGACCACGGTTATTCACTGACTTACTGATGGTCCACCATTGTCTGACCTGACTTGCTGATGGTCCACCATTGTCTGACCTGACTTACTGATGGTCCACCATAGTTTGGACTGACTTACTGATGGTGCACGATTGTCTGGACAAGTTTACTGATAGTTCACTGTTGTCTGGACCAACTTACTGATGGTCCACTATTGTCTGGACTGGCTTACTAATGGTCCACTATTGTCTGGACCAGTTTACTGATGGTTCATCATTGTCTGGACCAACTTACTGATGGTCCATCATTGTCTAGACTGGCTTATTACCTGTACACCATTGTCTGGACCAGTTTACTGATGGTCCACCATTATCTGGACTAGCTTTCTGATGGTCCACCATTGTCTGCACTAACTAACCCATTGTCTGGACCGGGTTAATGATGGCCTCCCATTGTCTTGACCAGTCTACTGAAGGTCCACCATTGTCTGCACTGACTTACTGATGGTCCATCATTATCTAGACTGGGTTACTGACGGTCCCCCATTGTCTGGACTGGCTTACTGATGATCCACCATTGTCTGGACCAATTTACTGATAGTCACCCATTTACTGACCAACTTTACTGATGGTTCATCATTACCCGGATCGGCTTACAGATGGTCCATCATTGTCTGGACCAGGTTTCTGATAGCCTACCATTGTCTGGACAGGCTTACTGATGGTCCACCATTATCTGGATCAGCCTACTGATGGTCCGCCATTATCTTCATCAGTAAACCAGTCACAAATAAGGACGAGCCGAATACCTCCCGGTTCGGCTCGCAGCAGAACATGCGAACAGGCAAAAAATTTGTGCGAACACCGTTAAAGTCTATGGGACACGAACATGAAAACTCAAAAGTGCTAATTTTAAAGGTTTATATATGAGAGTTATTGTCATAAAAAGTGTTTAGGGACTCGGGTCCTGCCCCAGGGGGGGAGTTTTAAAAACGGACGTTTATTCGGGAGCAGTGATTTTAATAGTACTTAAAGTGAAACAATAAAAATGAAATATTCCTTTACATATCGTGCCTGGGGGTGTCCTTAGTATGCCTGTAAAGTAGAGCATTTTTCCCATGTTTAGAACAATACCACAGCAAAATTACATTTCTAAAAGGAAAAAAATGTAATTTAAAACTACTCGTGGCTGTACTGTTGTGTCGGGTCCCGGCAATATAGATGAAAATCATTGAAAAAAATGGCATTGGTTCCCCCCCCAGTCCATTACCAGGCCCTTTGGGTCTGGTATGGATAATAAGGGGAGCCCTGGCACCCAAATTTAAAAAAAATGGAGTGGGGGTCCCCCAGGCCCCAATGGCACTATATACTCCGAACAGCAGTATATATACTATAAGGCCTGCCCTATATACTCTGCAGAAAATTGGGCCTTAGGTGTTGGTGGTACCAGAACACTGTAAGCCCTCACAGTTACTCTTGGTGGGCGCAGGGACAGGCCCTGCTGTGAAATATTATATCAAGAATTGTAATTGCATGCCCCTGTTAAACAGGGACAGAAAAATCAGGCCTTTGGTGGTGGTGGTGCCACAACACAGTAAGCCCTCACAGTTACTCTTGTTGGGCGCAGGAACGGCCCTGCGTTGAAATATTATATCAAAAATTTTAATTACATGCCCCTGTTAAACATCCATAGCAAATTCAATCAGTTACATCAGCATCAGGTGCTTGATAGCTGCTGATGCAAGACTGATTCATTTTTATGAATGTGAGCCTATCAAAGGAGTCTGTGGACAGGCACACTCTTTGATCCATTACAAACCCTCCAGCAGCAATGAATGTGTGTTCAGAAAGCACTCTGGATGCAGGACAGGCCAGTAGCTCAATTGCATATTGAGCTAGTTCTGGCCAGTGGTCCACCCTCAAGACCCAGTAACCCAGTGGATGCTCTGTTGGAAAGGTCTCCAAGTCTGCTCTTGCCCCTAGATATTCCAGCACCATGTAATGCAGACGCTGGCGACGGTTGCTTGAACCGATCAGACCTTGGTGCTGAGGACCGAAAAATTGTTTAAAGGCATCAGTCAGCCGGCCACCTTCTCCTCCGCTCTTCCTCTGACTGAACGAAGCCTCAGCAACACATTGTCCAGCACCAGGAAATTGTAACCTCCCAGGGTCTGGAAAAGCGTTGCACAAACCTTTCTTCAAGTCCTCCTGAAGATGTTTCATCCTCTGCTCTCTCTGCGAAGGCAGGATGAGTTCTGCAACCTTATCCTTGTAACGTTGCTCAAGAAGGGTTGCCAGCCAGTAATGATCCCTCTCCTTGATACCACAAATCCTAGGGTCCTTTCGCTGGCTTTGCAGAATCAGGGAGGCCATGCAGCATAAGTTTGCAGAGGCATTCGATGCTGAGTCCTCTGGGTCCTCTGGGTCACATGATGTGTAACTACCTCCTCCCAGCCACGTACAACTCCTTGGGTTTCTGGGGACTGAAAACCATCTCTTGAAGACTGCTACTGTGTGTTACCCTCTACATCCTTGCTGACACAATCCTCCTCCTCCTCTTCTTCCTGTGTGTTTGGCGGGCCCGCAGGAATGCTATCTGGATAAAGGGGGCCTTGAGGAATAAGGAAGTCCTCCTCTTACTCCCGCTATTCTGCCTCAAGTGCCCTGCCCATGATTCCACAAAGTGTGTGCTCCAACAGGAAGACTAGAGGGACGGTGCCACTGATGCATGCATTGTCACTGCTCACCATCCTTGTGGCCTCCTCAAATGGTGACAGGACAGTGCATACATTCTTGTTCAGTGGCCACTGGCGTGGCAAAAAGAAGCCAGGCTCCCCTGACCCTGTACTGTTGCCAACGGACTACATGGCAGGTCGTCATATGTCTGGTCAAGCATGTGGTGCCCATGCAGCTGCTGTTCTGGTCACGCTTGATCCGCTTCAGACATAGGTTGTAAACAGCAATGGTGCGATCTGCTGCACACGTGTCAAAAGGCCCACACTAAGGAACTTTTAAAATTCAGCGGGGAGTCAGCAGCTCCCTGCACCTACGGAGCTCTGTGGTGTGATACAATAGGGTGGCTACCCTTAAGCTGCCCCCTAGAGGACATCCTGCCTCGTTGGAGTTGTGCCTCTTCCTCCTCCTCTCTTCTCTCAGGCACCCAAGTACAGTCAGTGACCTCATCATCCCCTCGCTCCTCGTCACTGGAGCAAACTTGGCAGTATGCTGCAGCTGGGGGAACATGACTGCCAGTTTCTTGTCTTTCTTGGGCACCCCCTTTCTCTAGGCTCACAGTACTCCCTTCCTCAACCTCGGAACCAACATCGGAGCCTTCAAATCACTGCCCATCCTCCAGCAGCATGTACCCAACCCTGTGGTCGAATAATTCTTGGGACTCAACCGTGCATGATGGTGGGGCTACAGAAAGAGTGACTGTGGACAAGGAGCCTATGGATTAGGCCGCTTTGGCAGCTGCGTTGAAAGGCAAACTACTCTGAGCCTGGGTGACAGAGAATGAGGAGGATGAGGACGGCTTTGTTATCCACTCCACCAACTCTTCTGCATGTTCTGGCTCAATAACACGGCCAGGAGCAGAAAAAAAAGGACAAGCGTGCCCCACGACCACTTGCAGAGGATGCACCATGTCCACGACCAGCACTGTTGACTGTAGACACAGAGGCTGGTTGCCCTCTTTTAGTGGCCTGTGAGCATCTGCCAATCCTTGGTGGCCTTCTGGACATGATGTATATTTTGTTTTGCAACACCACACTACACTGTATTAGATACTGTGTACACCGCCTGCACTGTATTAGCAACTGTAATATGGCTGCACTGCATTGTGTACTGTGTACACCACCAGAAGTGTAGTAGAAACTATACACACTGTATTAGATACTGTGTACACCGTCTGCACTGTATTAGCAACTGTACTATGGCTGCACTGTATTGTGTACACCACCAGAAGTGTAGTAGACACTGTACACACTGTATTAGATATTGTGTTCACCGCCTGAAGTGTATTAGAAACAGTACACTACGGAATGCACTGTAGATATAGGCTACAAGACAGACAGACAGACAGACAGACAGACAGACAGACAGACAGACAGACAGACAGACAGTAACCTGCCTGCTTAATCTAAATCAAGCTATCTCTCTGTCCACAACAACACTACACACGGCCGACGTGTAAGCAGCCTTATATAGTGTGGGCGTAGACTTAGTCCCCCTGAGCCGTGATTGGCCAAAGGCACCCTGCCTTTGGCCAATTATGGCTCTCTTAGCAGAGGGTGCTGTCATTGGCCAAAGCATGCTGGTCAGGTGCATGCTTTGGCCAATCATCATACAGCAATGCACTGCAATCTCGCAGTGCATTATGGGACATTCGCTTGAATTTGCCGCGAACGCCCCATAATGTTGGCTCTTCGGCAAACCCCCCGATGTTCGAATTAAACTTATGTTCGACCCGAACATCAAGCTCATCCCTAGTCACGAACAGTGATGAGAAGCTGACGCTGTAGTGAGTGCATGCAGACAGGATAGAATGCTCATTTAATCCAAAGGAGATAGAATAAAGAAAATTACTTAGTTTAATCCATGGTACTGTACACTTCCTCCTCACCATTTCAGCTATTGATGACCAGTCCCTGGACAGCGCTCCTCTTGCTGACAACTTTGTGTACAATGCAGAACCAGTGGCATCCGCTGGCCCTGCATTGTAGTTGAGGACATCAAAGGCCCACCCATATTCTTAGGGCGAAGCCATGAACAAAGAAAGTATTCTACTACATCTTCTCTAGACTACGGTTTCATTCAGACCTCATCTATCATAATGACGACTATAGAAAATACAGTGAGGATTTTTTTGTGAACTGGCAATAATTCTGTATCAGTCTTATGTGTAACTGTGATTGAATGAGTAGTGAAAATGTTATACAGCCTGAATGGTAATCATGGTGTTTTATATGTACATGTATCTACAGAACGCGTGTATTACTTGTACAATGTACATATACAGCTGCAGGGTGAAAGCGATCCTATGATAAGGATTAGGGAGACTTATACGCCTAGGAAGGCCCTTTTTATACAAAATACAAAATATTCCTACTTTCCCATAATAATTGGTTGGATTAAAGTTTTCAGTTTGACGAATCAAAGAATTGTTTCCTGATCTGATTGCTGTGCTGGGTTACCATACTTTACAAACCACTCTTTACATTATTACAGCTGAGCTCCAGGCAAACAGCCAAATGCAAAGATGAAATACATTATACAATATGTGAACTGTTCAACATGCCAATGGATTTGTAATTCCGTTCACACATTAATCCTAGACACCCATGCTAGAAAACACGTTTATAAAAAAATTTGCATGTTCGTCCATCGAAACTGCAGGTAAATTCGTTCTGTGCAAAATCAAATGTTTCCGGGATATATTCTATGCAATTTGAATGTGTAAATGTGCAAAATACCACATGATAGCCACTAAATGGTGTTGGGAAGCATACTCTTTCCCCATGATAATCAATGCCATCTAGTGACCATAACATGTTATATGCCACATTCACACATTTGAATGGTAGAGAACATAGGCCCCTCTGTGCTGGTGACCTCACTTTTTTTCCACTGAGATTAAGCAATACAGCTTAGTCAAGGACACACCCCCAGCCTGCTGGATGGACAGTGAAGTGTTAATGAGGTCATGCATGATCTCTTACCTCTTGCATGCTCACAGTTTTACATTTGCAGCACTGCATTATGGCAATTAATGACTATAGAGATCCCTCTCCCAGTCTGAGTCCTAAACTGTCTAACTGCGTAGCTCCCAACTGTCCCTGATTTCGAGGGACTGTCCCTGATTTGGAGCGATGTCCCTCTGTCCCTCATCCCCCCCTCGTTTGTCCCTCATTTTGGTCTGATCTATATAGTTGTATATAAAATTCACTTTTTATCTTTCAAAAAGTGTTTCCCAGTGCTAAAGCTTTCATCTAATTTCTAAATTGCTGCATTTGTACAATTTAAAAGCCAGTATAAAGGAATAGTAGTGGTAAAAAAAAAGCCCTTGTGGATTTAATTAACCTTTTTTTTTTTGGTTAATTCTCCTTTAAGGGGGTGTGGCGGGGGCGTGTCCTATGCCTACATACATTTGCCAGTAGGTGCCAGACAATTAGCTTCTTTAGATGGAGAGATCAACCAGAAGGAGAAGCTTACTTTTCTTGGTGACAGTTTTCCTGTAGGAGCCATACTAGACGCAATTTTGGAATCATGGGCAGAATTGTGGCAATTCTGTCCGCGATTCCAAATCGCGGTACAATGCGCCTTTCTATACCATGATCCTTTATTGGCATCCCAAACGCGATGCGATGTGCCCTTTCAAAGTTGTGCGATGCTTGCTGCCAAAAAAAGAGCAGGAGTTTTTTTTTTTGCCTGACAAACATGCAAAGGGCAGGCCATTCAAGTGACTGGACTAGCCCTATGTCACACGCAGAATTGCATGAGAATTGCGCTAGTCAGCTAGTGGGAATGCTGTGGCCTAAATGCTGTATATGGCGGGAATTAAAGTGATTGTAAACGATCACCTTGTAAAACAACCCATTCAGGTTAAAATAGAAATGAAATGCAAAACATTTGTGTATAGATATAAAATAACATTATAAATACCCTATTTATCGGCATATAACATGCACCATAATACTAATGCCCTGTACACACGGTAGGATTTTCCGATGGAAAATGTGTGATAGGACCTTGTGGTCTGAAATTCCGACTGTGTGTGGGCTCCATCACACATTTTCCATCGGATTTTCCGACACACAAAGTTTGAGAGCTTGCTATAAAATTTTCCGACAACAAAATCCATTGTCGGAAATTCCGAACGTGTGTACACAAATGCGACGGACAAAGTGCCACGCATGCTCAGAATATATAAAGAGATGAAAGCTATTGGCCACTGCCCCGTTTATAGTCCCGACGTACGTGTTTTACGTTACCACGTTCAGAATGATCGGATTTTCCGACAACTTTGTGTGACCGTGTGTATGCAAGACAAGTTTGAGCCAACATCCCTCGGAAAAAATCCTAGGATTTTGTTGTCGGAATGTCCGATCAATGTCCGACCGTGTGTACGGGGCATAAGAGGGAAGTTTCAGGAAAAAAGGTAAATTTTAAATAAAGAACTTTGAAGCAAAAGGGTAAGTGCCCATCAATGCAGCCTTATCAGTGCCCATCTGCAGCCTCAGCAGTGCCCATCAATACAGCCTCATTATTGCCCGTTAATGCAGTCTGCTCAGTGCCCATCTGCAGCCTCCCCATTGCCCATTAATGCAGCCTGCTTACTGCCCATCTGCAGCCTCACCACTACCCATTAATGTTCAGTGCTCATCTATGCAGCCTGCTCAGTGCCCATCTTCAGCCTCGCCATTGCCCATTAATGCCAGCCTGCTCAATGTCTATCTATGCAGCCTGCTTAGTGTCCATCTTCAGCCTCGCAATTACCCATTAATGCAACTTGCTTAGTGCCCATCAATGCAGCCTTATCAGTGCCCATCTGCAGCTTCACCAGTGCCCATCAATGCAGCCTCAGTATTTCCCATTATTGCAGCCTGATCAGTGCCCATCTGCAGCCTCGCCATTGTCCATCTATGCAGCCTGCTCAGTGCCCATCTGCAGCCTCGCCTTTATCCATTAATGCAGCCTCACCAGTGCCGGTGTCTTGTCAAATACAGTCCCCTATCCAAAAGTGTCCGCCCTGTACTGCGCAGGCGCAGTACGGAGGACAAACGAGACGCCGAAAGTCTCCGAAGTTCAACAGCTGATCGTCAGCTGTACACGGCGCCTGCGCATTTATTCTTACCCTATGTCCAGGATCATTCCCTACTATCCAAGTGGACATAGAGTTAGAATAAATAGTTGCCGAGCGCAGCGAGGCCGTGCCCGAAGCGTGGCGAGCGAAGCGAGCCCACGAGGGGACCTCTTGCAAAGCCATCACTAACAATTGCCGAGCGCCGTGTACAGCTGATGGTCAGCTGATCAACTTCGGACATTTTCGGCATCTCCTTCTCCTCCGTACTGCGCAGGCGCTGCGCCTGCGCAGTACGGGGCGGACACTATATGATAGGAGGACAGTATATGTCAGAACACCGGATTACACAGAGCCGGGATCTCCTGTGTACTCGGCACTTGCAGTCGCTCACAGTCCCTCCTCCTTGCCTGGCTCTTATGATAGACAGATCACCGGTCCAATGCCGGGACAGATGATGTCTATCCTAGGAGCCGTGCCAGGAGGCGGTACTCCTTCCCCTCCAAGGCAGCCAGATATCGGTGTATAAGACGCACCCATGATTTGCCCCCTATTTTCAGGGGGAAAAAGTGCGTGTTATACGCCGATAAATACGGTACCTTTTTCCCCCCATTTTTTTTATAAATGATCACATTCCCTCTGTTCTCAGCTGCATAAGAGCTGGGGCAGGAGAAGCAGAAGCACACTAAGCTTTCCAATAAATGGCCATGCAGGGGGGGGGGGGCGTGTCAGGACAAGTCTGATCATTGGAGCATAGATAGAGAACTGACCACGCTGTGCTCTCATGCCTAGTGTAGTCAGTTTTTAATAATAAAGCAGAGGGACTGGCAGGAACACCAGTGATTTCACACAAAGGATGCAAAACAAAGAGAACAGGAGACTCTCTCAGACAAGTACATGGTACAGCAGGCACATATCAGGAATATGAAGTGTTGGAGTAACAAACGCTTTAATGATTTGTGGTCACATCCTGGGAAGCAAAAAGAATGCGAAACCACCTTGCAAATATGTAACAAACATGAATTGTCTTGCCAGCACTTAGTATTCAGGGTGGCTCCCTCGCTAAAACATTTAATGTGGATTAGCTCAAAAGATAAATACTAATTACTCAGGATTTTTCACATGTTACCATATTCTCATTTGAAAAGCCACAACAAATCCAACAGATTTAGGATGATAATATGGGAGGGGAGAAAGTGATACCAGACATAACCCCAGAGTAGGAATTCTTACTCTCGCCAGC
This sequence comes from Lithobates septentrionalis, assembly GCA_037952835.1. Taxonomy (NCBI): domain Eukaryota; kingdom Metazoa; phylum Chordata; class Amphibia; order Anura; family Ranidae; genus Lithobates; species Lithobates septentrionalis. The sequence continues at coordinate 5,817,810 of JBBDGP010000459.1, forward strand.
TCACATGAAGATGCTTAGCGCAATGGGCAAGGAGCATAAAAACAACCAATAGGAATGTATCTTATAGTCACAGTCCATACCTATACATGCTGCATTTTTTGGGTGTGGTCTACTGTTATCACTCTCCTTCAACCTGCCCTTGAGAAATGCCATGCAGACCTCCTTGGAGTGCATATAGACAGGAAATGGTTGCAAAAAGGCTGCAAGGAATCAGCAATAATAATAATACATAACAAATAATGAAACGGAAAAAAGTTTTTTTTTAATTTAAAAAATTCAATTGTTTAAAATACACGGTTTTAGCAAAACAATGATCATTCAGTTAGGGTTTACATCTACTTTCTGTTTTGCAGTATTGGGGTTCCCGGTTCGCATCCCAGACAGGACTCTCTTTGCATGGGGTTTGCATTTTCTCCTTGTGCTTTCATGACTTTCTTCCGGGTACTCTGGGCTCCTCCCACACTCCAAAGACATGTTGGTCGGTTAATTGGCTCCTGTCTAACCTGGCCCTAATATGTGTATGTATGTGATATAGGAACCTTACCCTGTAAGCTCCTCTAGGGACTGGTAGGAATGTACAAATGTACAATTTGTAAAGCACTGCATGAATTGTCATACACTATAAAAAAAAAAATATATATATATATATATATATATATATATATATATATAAAAGAAAATGTTAATATAAATTTTATTTTTAAATAAAGAGTCATGTGTATTTTTTCCTTATATCTTGGTGTGCTCTGTGTATTTCTCCAGATCTGTGCAGTAATTCAGTGTGAGACTTCCCCTGTCTCTCTCACTCCTTGTGCAGAATTACTGGTCTTGTCTCCGCCCCCCTCCTGTAGTTTACTGCAGGCAGCCTGTAGTGGGTGAAGCCTGTTGGCCCCTCCCACAGCTCTGCTCTGCTCTCTGCACAGGCTATATATTGTAATTTTAATCATTAACTGAAACAGAAACAGCTGTGAAGAAGGCTTAAAACTTGGGGAGGAACAGCCAAACTCTGCTACCAAGGTGAGGTTGTGGAAGACAGTTTCATGCCACAGGTCATACACCATGGCAAGACTGAGCACAGCAACAAGACACAAGGTACATAGATTGTATCAGCAAGGTCTCTTCCGGACAAAGATTAGAAAGCACACTGGGTTTTAAAGATGTGCCGTTCAAGCTATTTTGAAGAAGCAGAAATAATGAGGCAACGTTGAGGACTGTAGACGCAGTGGCCGGCCAAGGAAACTTAATGCAGCAGATGAGACACATCATGCTTAATTCCCTTTTACACTGGAAGATGTCCAGTGTGCCATCAGCACAGAACTGGCAGAAACCAGTGGTACACCCATCTACTGTCTGAAGTTTGGCCAGAAGTGGTCTTCAGGGAAGAATTGTGGGCAAAAAGCCATACCTCCGACAGGGAAACAAGGCTAAGCGACTAAACTATGCATGAAAATAGGAAAAATGGCAGCAGGTGCTCTGGACTGATGAGTAAAAATTTGAAATATTTGGCTGTAGCAAGAGGCAGTTTGTTGGTGAAGGGCTGGAGAGCGGTACAATAATGAGTGTCTGCAGGCAACTGTGAAGCATGGTGGAGGTTTCCGTGCAAGTCTGGAGCTGCATTTCTGCAAATGGAGTTTGAGATTTGGTCAGGATCAATCCTCAATGCTGATTAATGCAGGCAGATACTTATCCATCCTGCTATAACCAGGGAGGTGTGAGATTGGCCCCAAATTTATTTTGCACAAGGACAACCACCCCAAACATACAGCCAATATCATTAGGAACTATCTTCAATGTAAAGAAGAACAAGGAGTCCTGGAAGTGATGGTCTGGCCCCTACAGAGCCCTGATCTCAACATCATGGCGTCTTTCAGTGGTGGGGGCACCCTGGGCGCCACCCCCTCTCTCCACTCCACCCTTATGTATGCCATGAAAAAATACCCCCTAGATGGGACTTTAAAAGACCACCAGCACTGATTGTGTGTACAAAAGTTTATTACAAATGTTAAAAATAGACAAGTGAACAAATATAAAAAGACGTGTGACGTCTAAGTGTGCATACAGCATGACACAAAAAAAAAACAAACAAGATGGAAAATGACACTAATACTCTCCGATGGGTGAATACCCTAATATCTGACGCGTTTCCGTTTTTTTACACCTTCGTCAGGGGTACAAGTTGGAGAATGGTCACAAATATTAGCTCAATTGGAGCGATTCCATATCAGGAGCATAAAGAGTCCAATGTCAGGGAGGGCACAGGACGCCATTCAAGAAAAACAATGTTGACTTGAGAAAATCAGTTTTCACATCAGTGTAATACCAAGTGTATGACAGCAAATGAGTTGCGGCTGTGAACAGTAAGTGCTGTGAAGGGCCGTGAAGACAGAGGCAGACCAGAGCTGCTGGGTTAGCCAATGCTAACCAATGGTCCCTGACTCGGTGTGCCCAATGGAAATAATGTCCATATATAAAGCGTCGCCCCTGTGTGACTGTGCCTGCTATGTATGCGTCCGGCCCCTTTCAGGGCACCGGGCGCATGAATTACAGCGGGTTTAATTAAAGCACCTGATTAGAGCCAGAGGCTCTAATAAGCTTCAAAATCGGGTGGGCTCGGGTCGCAAAGCATGCGACTGGAGCCCACCCAGGTGTGTTACAACAGCGAATGAATATTTGCTGTTGAAACACTGATCCTCAATCCGATCAACCAGAAGCGGGTGTGAGACCCGTTTTCTGATTGGCCGAAAAGAGAAGACTCCCGATTGGCCGCCGAGGAGGAGGAGGGAGGAAATGGAAGCCGCTGCCGTGGAGAGCAGGAGAACGGGAGGCAGCCGGTGATGGAGAGCAGGAGAACAGGAGGCCGCAGGTGATGGAGAGCAGGAGAACAGGAGGCTGCCGGTGATGGAGAGCAGGAGAACAGGAGGCCGCAGGTGATGGAGAGCAGGAGAACAGGAGGCTGCCGGTGATGGAGAGCAGGAGAACAGTAGGCCTCCGCCGAGGAGGAGGGAGGAAACGGAAGCTGTCGGTGATGGAGAGAAGGAGAACAGGAGGCCGCAGGTGATGGACAGCAGGAGAACAGGAGGCTGCCGGTGATGGAGAACAGGAGGCCGCCGGTGATGGAGAGCAGGAGAACAGGAGGCCGCCGGTGATGGAGCGCAGGAGAACAGGAGGCCGCAGGTGATGGAGAGCAGGAGAACAGGAGGCCGCGGGTGATGGAGAGCAGGAGAACAGGAGGCCGCGGGTGATGGAGAGCAGGAGAATGGGAGGCTGCCGGTGTTGGAGAGCAGGAGAACAGGAGGCCGCCGGTGATGGAGAGCAGGAGAACAGGAGGCCGCAGGTGATGGAGAGCAGGAGAACAGGAGGCCGCGGGTGATGGAGAGCAGGAGAACAGGAGGCCGCGGGTGATGGAGAGCAGGAGAACAGGAGGCCGCGGGTGATGGAGAGCAGGAGAACAGGAGGCCGCGGGTGATGGAGAGCAGGAGAATGGGAGGCTGCCGGTGTTGGAGAGCAGGAGAACAGGAGGCCGCCGGTGATGGAGAGCAGGAGAACAGGAGGCCGCAGGTGATGGAGAGCAGGAGAACAGGAGGCCGCGGGTGATGGAGAGCAGGAGAATGGGAGGCTGCCGGTGATGGAGAGCAGGAGAACAGAGGCCGCGGGTGATGGAGAGCAGGAGAATGGGAGGCTGCCGGTGATGGAGAGCAGGAGAACAGAGGCTGCCGGTGATGGAGAGCAGGAGAATGGGAGGCTGCTGCCGAGCAGGGTGAAGCCACCGGTGATGAGGTAAGTGATACCGACTGACTGTCGGGGGGTGTCATACTGTTTGCCACCGCCCCACCCCCCCCCCCCCAAAAAAAAAAAGTTTCCACCAGCCGCCACTGGAGTCTGTCTGGAATTACATGAAGGGACAGAAGATCTGTGGTTAGTTCTCCAAGATTTGGAGCAGCCTATCTCCCAAGTCTCTTCAAAAACTGTGCGCAAGTGTACCTAGAAGAACTGATGCTGGTTTGAGGGCAAAGGGCGGTCAAACCAAATATTGATTTGATTTGGATTTCTCTTCTGTTCATTTACATTCCATTTTGTTAATTGCTAAAAATAAACTATTAACACTTATATTTCTGAAATCATTTTTAATACAGCATTTTTCACAACTGCCTAAAACATATACTGTATATATATAAATATAAATATATATATATATATATATATATATATATATATATATATATATATATATATACACACACACACACATACATATATATATATATACACACACACACATACACAGATTATACAGTATGTATGTAGCAACAAATTAAAAAATGCAGAGGAGTGAATGTGCCCTTATTTAACATATGCATTTTTTGACTGTCCAGCCTGAAGCTCTTCTTTAATCCTAAAACATAGAATAAGTCTATAAGAATTCTTGGCTGTCACATAAAAAGGGAGATGTACCCCAGAGGGACGTACAATGATACACTACACCTGTAGCCATTTAAGAATGTCAAAATAGAGCTGTCACATAAAGAATTGCTCACCTACGACTTCTTTCCAGTCCAGTACATTTTTTAATAAGGTGGATGAGCGAAGGCGGAATTCTCTCCTTCCCACGGGCCGCTCTGCTACTTTTATCTCACAGAAATCTCAACCAAAACTTCTTGTCTAATCACGCCGAGTCTTTCCTCATCTGGCTGTCAACACTTTCCCTTTTTATCACCTTCTGCATGCTTGTTGGACTTGGTTCACTTCTGCCTGCAATTTGACTTATAGGTTACAGTCTGATTGATGGGTACATCCAGAGGTTCAGTATTCAGGATCAGTTAACCACTTGACCTCCGGAAGATTTACCCCTCTTCACGACCAGGCCATTGTTTGCGATACGGCACTGCATTACTTTAACTGACAATTGCGCGGTCATGCGACACTGTACCCAAATAAATAAATAAATAATAAAACTTATGTAATTTTTTTCCCCCCACAAATAGAGCTTTTTTTTTGGTGGTGTTTAATCACCACTGGGTTTTTATTTTTTGTGCTATAAACAATTTTGTAAAACTTTTTGCTGTAAAACAAACTCAATAAAAAAAAAAATCCAATTTCTTCATCAATTTATTACCAATATGTATTCTGCTACATGTTTTTGGTAAAATAAATAAATACATTTAAAAAAAGCCCAATAAGTGTATATCGATTAGTTTGTACAAGAGTTAAAGCATCTGCAAACTATGGGATATATACTGGAATTTTTATTTATTTATTTTTGCTTTTAATACCATAGCGGGACTGCAATATTCTGGCGGGCATTCTGACACTAACTGACACTTTTGACACTTTGTAGGAATCAGTGACACTAATGGCCCGTACACACGATCTGAATATCGTACGAAAACTGTCGTCCGAGGAATAAGCGTACGATTTTCGGATTGGGTGTACACTACTTTCGACAGCCGATCACGTCAGTTCATCCAGTATTATTCGATCGGACATGCACGAAAATTTTCCTCGTACAATTCCAGATCGTACGATTTTCGTTTAGAAAGTATAGTTGTCGTCTGAAAATACAATACAAATACATTACAACACATGACATCACTTCCGATTTTTATTTCTGTCGTACGAGAATTTTTGTGACTTTATTTACCTATTCAATTTCTACTTGCGACTATTAAGCGAAAAAGGTCGTACGATATTCAGATCGTGTGTACGGGCCATAAGACTTCATGCACACTGGACGTTTTTGGACGTTGTTACAGCTGCTGTTTTTGGCTTCAGATGTTTTTCCTGCAGTCAATAAACTCTCCAGCATGTTGTCCTATGTGTCCATGCACACTTGGGGGTGATTTACTAAGAAGAAGGCACTGCACCAGTTCATACATTAATTGGTGCGCCGGAAAAGTCATGAATTGAACGTGCGAACAGGCGCACATTGAAGCGCAAATAACGATAATAAATACCCGCATATGTAAACTGCAACTGACGTTAGGGTAACTGCGGTTTTCTTGTTGGTAACAGCGCACGCCCAATACAATTGGTTCATTTCATCTCATTGGATGTGTCTTGTTAGGTGTTCTCAGTTCATTAACCCTTTTGATGCTAATCTCATTACTATCACTTCTAATATATCTTTGAAATGGAATTTTTTTTCTTTTTTACCTAAATCTTTCAATGCATTACAAAGAACAGAGAAGTGTTTCTAGACCCAATAAATTATTATTTTCAGATCTTTAAAGGTGACCATACACTGCAATCAGTTATATCCTAAATAATTTAGATTTAGTGCAAGAGCCTGTTTTATTTCCTATATTTTGTATTAATTGTTCAGATGCATCTTCTTATTACCTATTTTGCCTAAATGTCAAGTTGTACAGAGATTGGCCAATTAGATTGCATAGTGCATGACCATCTTAAGTGCCAAATTTGGAATATAGATGTGCCATGACACAATTGTATTTTACTAAAGATATTTCTTGGGCATTATACAAGGCACATGAGAAACCACCTTTTTTCAAGACATGCTAGAGTGATCAGGAATCTTCAAACTATGGCTCTCCAGCTGTTGCAGAACTACACATCCCATGAGGCATTGTAAAACTCTGACATTCACAGACATGACTGGGCATGATGGGAATTGTAGTTCCTGAACAACTAGAGGGCCGTAATTTGAAGACCCCTATGGTAGACCATTATTATGCCTCCAGAATTGGGAGTGTGGCATCTACCCAACTTCTCTCTGCTGGTGGACACAAGAACCTACATGTGTGTGTGTTTTGAGGCCTAATCATTTAGATATACACACATGACCCACACAAACACCACCCCATGTAAAAATAAATCAAAATTTATCTTAAAGCCCAGTTCCACACAAAAATGGAATCCCCCCCCCCCCCCCCGGTATCACATTTGACACCTTTCAGGGGGGAGCAGATACCTGTATAATACAGGTATCTACGCCACTTCTCACCCCCCCCCCCCCGCATTCTTCTGGGAGACACACGGGTCCCAGGAGACAGCAGGGACCAGTAGGAACGCGCAGTGTGAGTTGCGTATGCGCAGTAGGGAACCAGGAAGTGAAGCCGCACGGTTTCACTTCCTGATTCCCTTACCGAAGATGGCAGTGGTAGCACCTGAGAGCCGAAGGACAGATCGGCTTCGGGTGCCGACATCGCGGGTGCCCTGGACAGGTAAGTGTCCATATTTTAAAAGTCAGCAGCTGCAGTATTTGTAGCTGCTGACTTTAGAAAGAAAAAAAAAAAAAAACGGCGGAACTCTGCTTTAATTTGCAAAAAAAGGATCAACTCTTCCCCAGAGAACAGTGAGCAGGGCATGATGGTAGGAAGAAATTAGCAGCAGTACAAGCGACTTCCTGGAGGGGCGTGATGACATTCCTGTGTGCTGGCTACCGCTTCCGGGAACCAGATATGCGCCACGGGTACATACCTCCGCGCACACAGCAGTTGTGCATCTCACATGCACAGCGGTCAAGCATCTAGCTGCAGGAACCCATTATTTGGGAAATTTATAGTAAAGCAGATGAAGATTTGCAGGACTGGACTAACAAATGTTTCTAGTGAAAGGCAACGAGTGTTTTCTATTAAACAAGGGCTAAATGGGCCATTGACATGCATCACAATTGAACTTAGGAATGGGTCTTTGCAAAGTTAAAATAAATTAAATTCTTTCTTATTTTTGCTTGGGGATAGAGTGCAGAGGGATTAGAAGGCTTGTCAGTTTTTAGGATGTCTGCACCCCTGATAGGGTGAAGACACCTCCCAAATTTTGACAATTTCTCTTACAAATTTATTCACTTCCTGTCACATAGCCAAACAGGAAGTGAGGGTAAAACCCTACCAAGGTCTTTCCTTGGGACACACAGGTCAATCTAACTAGTGTCCCCATTAGGTAAATTGCACTCTAGCATTTTGCTCTGTACACCCCAAATTATTAGGTATCTTAGACTTTGGGGTTTATTTACTAAAGGCAAATCCACTTTGCACTACAAGTGCACTTGGAAGTGCAGTCGCTGGAGATCCGAGGGGGACATGCAAGGGAAATAAATAAAACAGCATCTTTGCTTCTACATGATTGGATGAAAAAATTACCAGAGCTTCCCCTCAGATTTACAGCGAGTACACTTGTATTGCAGAGTGGATTTGCCTTTAATAAACCCCAAAATACCTAATAATTTGGGGTGTACACAACAAAGTACAAAGAAAGTAAAGGCCGAGAGATAAAAAAAAATTTCCATCACACATCCAACCAAGAGACGGAAACTTCCTTTGGGTGAACTGGATGCAGATCAAAGAACTGCATAAGGATAGAAACTAACCCAAGCAAGGTGAAGAACTGGGTTCTAACAACCTTGTCTTATGTTAAACCTGTGAAAAGGTTCCATGCCAGACAAGGTCACAAGTCTTGAACAGTCACCTCCCCAAGTGAAGGCTATGATGAACTACTTAAGATCCCCCAAAGTCATGTGGGCAGCAATATTAAGAGCTAAATATGCTGACCTAGGCCCAGCTGCAGGCGAGAACTTGTCCAGCGAAGAAATTTTTGGGGAGTGTTGGCGTTTTGCAGTATGGAAGAGGATTTTTTTTACCTTAGACTGGACTTCTGGTGCATATTCCTGTCAGTGGGACAGGCTGGGCTCCTTAGCCAAGGGAAAGGTCAGTTAGCACCTCAATGCAGCAAAATACCTACATGATCTGATGACCCTTACCTATAGGAACCCTGTGGATCTTTGTTATGCAGTGAGCTCATACAGGGCATCTGGAACACTGACAATTAGTCAGTTATAATAATAATGCCACACTGAGACATGAGTAAGGACATATCTTTTCGCTAGGTAGCATGAAATGGCCATTGATGCAGGGTTTTTGGCTATGGGTGTGCTGGCATGCAGTCCTATCGTGTGAACACCCTATCTGTAAGCCGCTGGATCTTTATCCCCCTGTTACTCAACTCTTCTGCCTGCCTCCTATGCCTGGCAACATTCTCACCTTGCCCACTTTCAAGATGGCTTCCAGGTGGGGTAGTACTTGCCCAAATCAAAGATGGCCCCCACGTGAGCTCTATCCACTTCACCTGTTCAGCATAATGCATCATTACCTTGAATGTAGACACTTAGCTTTCTCTTCCGCATATGCCACTAGAATGCATACTGAAACACGGTGCAGCTCATCCAAGAGGAGATGTAACACACAACCTATGAGGCCATTCACAGATAAATTCCAAAAAATTAGAAAATATTCTTATCTTGAAAATTCGGTGTCACAGTTCAATGGACTTACTCACTTCTGGGAGGCAGGCTCCAGCCACTGACAGCTCTTCTGAGGAACATAGCCCTGGGTGCACTGCTGTATGTGGGGCTAGTTAGCACCTGATTTTTCACCCTAAAAGATCCACAGAAGAGTCTCCCTGCCTTATCAGTGTATTTAGCGTCCCAAGGTCAGGGACTGCGCTACAGGAGAGGCTGAACCTGTGTGGAAAACCACCAAAGGTGGCAAAAATGGAATGGGCTGTTGTGTGGGTGTTAACTTTTTATAGCTATGCACTGATCCTGTGGGTGGAAGTAGGCGGGGCTACTATCATATGTATGCTGCTATGGATAGGCACCAAGAAATAGTTTTGCCTTTAGTTATACTTTAAATCCTGCTAGATCACTTCAGGCTGGCCCCTTTTGCAGGTATAGCTATATAAAACATTATAAATAAGTGCATATACGGTTTAAAATCCAGTAATACACTGTTTGACTCTGCTTTGCACATGCTCAATTGCTCCCTATTTTTAGGCACTGTACTGAATTTGTAGAGAGCGATCTGCTGACAGCCTAAAGATTTATTGCTGCCCAGAGGCTCTGACTTTAAGCAAAATGGCAGCCTCCAGCAAGAAGAAACAGTAACAATGCTGGAGGCAATTTACAGCACACGCTAATTTTGGTAGCAAAATTATTATTGTGGAATTTATGTTCTTTGCTAAAGAACATTATTTTTATTAAGTTGTTATGGGTAAAGTTCCACTTTAATGCAAAAAAAAGCCCCCAAAACATACACATACAGTAGAGAAGAAAGGAAAGAAAGAGAGAAAGAAAAGAAAATACTAATCTGTGAAATAATGTAGATTCATTTTTTTTAACCATTCACTGTCCCATTCCCTGGTAACTCCTCACATGCAGATTTGCTGGGTAAACATTTTCTGGCACTTTCCACACATTTACCAGTTGCTATACCTTTATGATTTATAATTTGTGCACCTGGTAAATGTGCAGTGAATATTCAAAGTGCAGGAAGCAGCGTTAGGAGCTCTCCATAGTGCTGAACCATAGAGATTTTTTTTACATGGTTTCAGTATTTGGAGGATTGTTGAACATTTTTCATTTTTTTTTCTTTTTAACAATATTTGATTTTTGTATAAAAAATATAAAATGTTAACCACTTGCCCACTGGGCACCTAAACCCACTTCCTAACCAGACAGTGGCATCTCCAGCTTTCATATTTAGGGGCAGCACACGGGAGGACAGGGACAAAAGTAGGGGGCAACCAAAAAAAAAGCAATTATATGTATATATATATATATATATATATATATATATATATATATATATATATATTCCAAGAATAGAATGCACTCCAGAGGTCATCAATGCAGCCTCACCAGTGCCCATCAATGCAGCCTCACCAGTGCCCATCAATGCAGCCTCACCAGTGCCCAATGAATGCAGCCTCAAAAGTGCCCATCTTTGCAGCCTCACCGGTACCCATCTTTGCAGCCTTACTGGTACCCATCAATGCAGCCTGATCAGTGCCCATCTTTGCACCTCACCAGTGCCCATCAGCGCAGCCTCACCAGTGCTCATCAAAGCAGCCTCACCAGTGTCCACCAATGCAGCCTCACCAGTGCCCATCAGCGCAGCCTCACCAGTGCCCATCAATGCAGCCTAGCCTAGATCTCCCACTTACCCGCTGTCATACGAAGTCCCGCCTCCTGGACAGATTTCTATGATAGACTGCACGCAGCGGCCGTGCCGTGTAAGCAAGAGATCTGTTTAATCCGGCGGCGCTCCCCCCCTCCTCTCCAAGGCAGCCCAATGGGCCCAGTGGGACCCATGATAGGGTTTCAGGGACATACTTGGTCCGGGGACAGTGTCCTCAGTCCGGGGACTTCTAGTCACCCTAGGCCAGGGGCCAGCAGGCTCCACAGGCCAGTGGCCAGCGGGACCCACAGGTCAGTGGCCAGCAGGACCCACAGGTCCGCAGCCAGCTCAGTCATCTGTGGATCCTACGGGCTCGTGGCCAGCTTCCAGCAGGATTCACAGGCCATGGGCACTGGGTCAGGGTAAATGAGGTGTATGGGGGTGGGGGGGATAGATGGGATGATCATGTGGGGGTCAGCTGGGGTGTCAGGGTCTCCCGCCTCAGCTATAAACCGAATTGGCAGTGGCCAGCTCAGGCTCAGAGCTCAGACTCAGAGCTCAGCAGGACAGGTCCTCCTCCTTGCACGGCCTCATCCAGTGGTGGGTGATGCTCCTGGGGTAAACTTCTGGTGCATGCACACTGCACAGTGTACTGCAGCCACCAGCGGCTTGCCCAGGCCAGCCACGTGTGTGTCCACAGTCCAGCTCCAAAAGATCTGACCACGGCGACCGGGAGTTGTAGCTATCTCAGCCTGGCTGCGCTTCTTGAGTCATGAATGGGGGTGGATGAGCATGGATGGGGATGAATGCGGATGGCTGAGTGTGGATGAGGATGGCTGAGTATGGATGAGGATGGCTGAGCATGGATCGGGATGGCTGAGTATGGATGGGGATAGCTGGGAATGGATGGGGATAGTTGAGCATGGATGGGGATGGCTGAGTATGGGTGGGGATGGCTGCGTATGGATGGGGGTGGCTGAGCATAGATGGGGAAGGCTGAGTATGGATGGGGATGGCTGAGCATGGATGAGGATGGCTGAGCATGGATGAGGATGGCTGAGTATGGATGGGGATGACTGAGCATGGATGAGGATATTTGAGTATGGATGGGGATGATTGAGCATGAATGAGGATGGCGGGAGTATGGATGGGGATGAGGCAGGAAAGGGCAGAGATCAGCGCTGTAGGCACTATAGATCCAGCCCACAGCGCTGATGCACCCAATCTCTCCCCTCTCCTCTCACACTGTACTGATCGGTATGGAGAGGAGAAGAGCCAAAGCGGGCATGTGCCGGCTTGTTTACAACTGGTCGCTCCATCATTAGACGGAGTGATCAAGTGGTAAAGGGCCGCTGTCTTCGGCCCTTTACCGTGATCCTCCAGACCCAGCGGTCACGGATATTCCCAAGTGTGCTGGGGTGCGATTCTGGGAGGACATCATAGTATGCCCTCCCCGAGTTATCCGGCAGCACTGTAGTCGTCATTCGGCTATGGCCTGGTCGGCAAGTGATTATAAATGCATGTCTTCTCTTCTCAGATACTGCCAACTTTGGACATCAAAAATACAGGGCCTCACCCATAGGAAAAGTAAACTTGAGGCCCCTTGTGATACAAGCCTGCGTTTCCTTCAGCACCAGGGATTATTTTGAGTGGGGTCAACAGCATAGTCTGTTTGGCACTGCTACTTCCCAAGGTGAAAGTAGTAGAAAGGAGAAATGGGGCTTATGTACTACCTACCGACCTACCTTTTATCCATGTGGGCACAAGTAGGTAGCCATCCTATTATTGTTGAACTTTTTTTGGTTTGAATAAAAGCATGCCCCCCCTTCCCAGTCACTACCAACCTTGGCCATGAGGAATGCATGGATGTTATCTCCATACCATAGGGACAGAAAACTTAGGGCCCCTTGCCATTGTAATACTAGCCTGCATGTCCTTCACCATCAGAGGATACTTTGAAGGGAGTTATTAAAAACAGGGGTACCCTCCCACAGCACTATTTCTGTTGCTCACCGGCCTGGACTTTTTTTCACCCCTACTCCTGAAGGTGAGATTACCAGAAAGAAGGAACAGGGCTCATGTACTACCTACCTGCCTCCCATGCAGGACAAGTAGTTGGCCACCCCATTACTGTTGAAGTTGATTTTGGGTTATATAAAAGCATGTCCTCTCTTCCTAGGCGTTACCAACCTTAGACACCAAGCATGCAAGGCTGGCATCTTCATAAAATAGGGACAAACTTGAGGTCACTTGCCATTGTGATACCAGCCTGCATATCCTTCGGCATCAGAGGGTACTTTGGGGCCAGTCATTAGAAAGAGGAGTACCTTCCCACAGCAATAGGTCTGGTGCTCACCTGACTGGACTCTTTAGAACCTACTGTATGCTGGACATGTTTAGTTCGTTTTGTTCCAAATAGAAATTCGGACAAAATTTTTTGTTATTCAGGAATTCGGATTTATCTGAATTTCATAACTCAAATGGCAATGGATTTTAAACGAATCTAAAATAACAAAACCAAATTTCAGAGGAAATTCAAATTCAAATAGAATTTGAATAGTTTTCAAATCAAATTCAAATTTCTGAAGAGGATAAAATAGAATAGAAAATAAAGGACTAGAATAGAAAAGAATATAATAGAAAATAATAGAATAGAATAGAGTAAAACAGAACAGAATTCAAAATAAAAGAATATAAAATAAAATGACTGAATAAAATATAATAGAAAATAGAGGCATAGAATAGAAAAGAATAAAATAGAAAGAATTAAACCATCTTTTGAAATTCTAATTTCAAATAGAATAAATTTGAATTTGAACACAATATAAAAGAATAGAAAAAAATAGAATAGAAAAGTATAGAATAGAATAGAAAAAAAAGAATATAATAAAATAGAAAGAATATAACTTTCTTCTGAATTTCGAATAGAATCATTTAAATTTGAATAGAATAGAAAATAAAAGAATATAATGGAATAGAATATAATAGAAAGAATATAACCATCTTTCTAATTTCGAATATAATAAATTTGAATTTGAATATAAAAGAAAAGAATAGAATAGAACAAACAATAGAAAATAATAGAATACAAAGAATATAACAATATAACCAATTTCCAAAATTCTAATTTAGAATAGAATAAATTCAAATTTGAATAGAATAGAAAAAAATATATAATAGAAAAAAATAGAATAGAAAAAAAAAAACAATAGAAAAGAATGCAATAAAAATAATATAACCATCTTCCAAAATTCAAATTTCAAATAGAATTGGATTTCAAATGATATTCTATTCAAATAGAATTCAAATCAATTAGCATTTTCTTAATTCGGAAAATTTTAAACGATTTGAATTCTAATAAACAAAACTAATTCCGAAAGCGAATTAAACAAATTTAACTAAGCAAATTTATGTAAATAACGAAACAAAACAAATTTTTTCGTTCTGCACAGGTCTACTGCATGCTTCCCAAGGTGAGAGTGATAGCTGGGGACCATGAGGCAGGTCTCTCTGATTACGGTGTTGTAGGGAGTCAGGTTCTCTACTCACAAGTCCAAGAGCAGCTACACCCCCAGACCCAATCCCTTGATAGGGAAGTCCAGCATTCAGTCCAGAGGTGCTTCAGAAGCAAGCAGCCTCCTGAATCTCACAGATCCATCCCTGGAAAAACAAAAAAGAACAAAAAAGACCATTTCCTCAAGCCTTCAGGCTATTTATCACCTCCCAGACCACCTTCTGGGCACACCTCCTCAGGGCATCGTAAATATTCAGGCCAGTCATTTGAATTTCCCGTCCTAAGCTCTGGAAGCTTCTCCCAGAGACAGGGGGAAATAATCAAACTCCCAGCTTGTGAAATTATGAGCAGACCAAGGCAATTGATCACTGCTGCTCTGATTACAGAGCAAGCCAAAAAACTAAATTTCCATAGCATCGTATAGTAGGAGGGTGCTACATAATAAATGGAATAGGGGCATGTCTGACCAGCTCAGTTTCTGAGGGCTGATTACTGAGTGCACTGGGTCTAAGGCTGCTTTCACACTGGGGCGGTAGGGGCGTCGGCGGTAAAACAGCGCTATTTTTAGCGCTGCTTTACCAGCGGTATTTGGCCGCTAGCGGTGCGGTTTTAACCCCCGCTGGCGGCCGAAAAAGGGTTAAAACCGCTCGTATAGCGCGGCTATAGCCGCGGTATTGCCGCGGTATAGCCGCGCTGCCCCATTGATTTCAATGGGCAGGAGCGGTTTAGGAGCAGTGAATACACCGCTCCTTCACCGCTCCAAAGATGCGGCTGGCAGGAGTTTTTTTCTTCTCCTGTCAGCGCACTGCTTCAGTGTGAAAGCCCTCGGGCTTTCACACTGAACAAACAGCAGCGGCTGTTTTGGGTCGGTTTGCAGGCGGTATTTTTAGCGCAATAACGCCTGCAAACCGCCCCAGTGTGAAAGGGCTCTAACACTGGTAACTATTATGCCCTGTACACACGGTCGGATTTTCCGACGGAAAAAGTGCGATCAGATTGTGTTGTCGGAAATTCCGATCGTGTGTGGGCTCCATCAGACTTTTTCCGTCGGAATTTCTGACACACAAAGTTTGAGTGCAGGCTTTAAAATTTTCCGACAACAAAATCCGATTGGTTAAATTCCGATCGTGTGTACACAAATCCGACGCACAAAGTGCCACGCATGCTCAGAATAAATTAAGAGACGAAAGCTATTGGCTACTGCCCCGTTTATAGTCCCGACGTACGTGTTTTACGTCACCGCGTTCAGAACGATCGGATTTTCCGACAACTTTGTGCGACCGTGTGTAAGCAAGACAAGTTTGAGCCAACATCTGTCGGAAAAAATCCTAGGAATTTGTTGTCGGAATGTCCGATCAATGTCCGACCGTGTGTACGGGGCATTAGACTGTACAATGAGGGGTTAAAATATTAGGCTGAGAGGTATTATGAGTAAAGGGGAGGTAAGAGAGTTTACTTGGAAAGAAAAGGGGAGTGGTGATATTTAAGGGGGAGGAAGGAGCAAGTGAGGTCAGTGTGAGGAAGAATTAATCAGAGGAGGCAGTTTTTCCCACCCTCCCTCCCTTTAGTTTGATGGTTGAAATGTTATGAGTTGTGTGTAGTTGTTGTTGCGTATTTTTTCTTTTTCAGGAATGGATCGGGTCGTCATGACAGCTGAAATGTCCAAGGTTGAGGTGTGGCTGTATTTTATTCTGGTGGTCTTTGACGGGGGTGGTAAAAGGATGGATTTAAAGGGGTGGGGGGCTCATCATTTGCATGTTCCCCTCCGGTGTATTCCTGAACGGTGGAGGGAATACTGGTTTTTGGTGGCGCTGTGGGAAACGGTTGTCTCCGAGCGGCTACAGCTGGAGGCCTATTAGTTTGAAAAATCCCGCAGTGCGGTGGTTATACATGGTTATATATATGGTTATATATATATATTTATATATATATTTGGAAAGGGGGCTCATCGTCAGAGACCATCAGACTGTGGTTAACATTCTGCGTTATTAATATGTTATTGTTTTTGTTATTGGTTATTTATTGGTTATTTATTGGAGTGATTTATTTTGGAGTTGGTGTTTTATAATAAAGGCTGTTGTGGCCATATTACTCCAAAATAATCATTTTAGGTGGGAATTTTAAGTGGAAGGGTGGAGTATAAAAGGGGGAATTATGGAAATGGATGGAGGTAACATTTGGACTACACTAGTCAAGTCATATTCAGGTACCAAGTACAAATCTTTTAACAGGAAAGTAGGGGAAAGATCAAAAAATTAGTTTTTTTTAGTGAATATCTTTTTCTGTGACTTCAGTAGAGCTTTAATAATGAGCCTTAAATTAGAAATAATCCCATTAACCAAGTAATCTGCTGCCACTGCTTCGACATGGGAACTCGATTTGACACGAGCAAATACATTTCTTTCATTAAAACAAGTGTAGTGAGTTGTTTCCATGTCAGAGAACGTTCCCATCATTAAGTGAAATATAAGCTCTCCCAGCCTTTTGTGCTGTTTTAGTGATGGATTATTAAACAAGAGGAACATGAAATTTTACCAGAGGTATTTTTTGAGAAGCCGGTGTGTCCTGGTGTAAGATTTGACTTTGCTGACAAAAGGCGCGAGACTTGGACAGACGTCCTGGTAAGCCCTAACTGCCAAAATTCTTCCTTTTAACAATTGGACAATGTCTTTCAAGTGTTAAACACGGAGAACAAACACAGTAATTGCCTTGCTCAAGTTCTTGGAAATAACACTCTGCAGTGTTAAAAGAAAGACAAGTTCTCTCACCTGAAAGTAGAATGAAAATGAAATACTGTAAATTTACCAAACCCTTAACTTCTTTTTATATAAAAGTTTCCATTCTTTAATGATGGGAGACTGTCCTGGTTTTATTGGTCTGTTTTATTTCTTTTTGTTTTGTTTTGTTTTTTAAATGTTTTTTTTTTTTTTAATTATTTTGCTATATGTATGTCATTTTTGTTTTCTATTTTAAATTTGATACATGACAAAGGATTCCCAGAGCTTTTTTGAATATTCAAAGTGATTTTCTTGTATGGTAAGCTCTAACGAGCAAGGCCCTCTGATTCCTCTTGTATAGTATATGGCCTGCAGCTGAGTGAAACTTGGAGGAGGGCCACACTTGTTTTCTTGTGAATGTTGTATTTATTGGTTTGTAATAAACGGCTGCTATGGTAATTCGACTCCAAATAAAATGTGTCCTCTGGTCATTTTGGAAAGGGGGGGATTGGTCAAGTGTTTAATGTTTTATAGATAATCGGAGCCTCTGCATTATTTCTGGCAGTAGCTTAACCACTTAGGCCCCGGACCATTTGGCTGGCCAAAGACCAGAGCACTTTTTTGCGATTCGGCACTGCATTGCTTTAACTGACAATTGCGCGGTCATGCGACGTGGCTCCCAAACAAAATTGATGTCCTTTTTTTCCCACAAATAGAGCTTTCTTTTGGTGGTATTTGATCACCTCTGTGGTTTTTATTTTTTGCGCTATAAACAAAAAAAAGCGACAATTTTGAAAAAACGCATTATTTTTTACTTTTTTCTATAATAAATATCCCCAAAAATATATAAAAAAACATTTTTTTTCCTCAGTTTAGGCCAATACGTATTCTTCTACATATTTTTGGTAAAAAAAATCGTAATAAACATTTATTGATTTGCGCAAAAGTTATAGCGTCTACAAAATAGAGGATAGATTTATGGCATTTTTATTGATAATTTTTTTTTACTAGTAATGGCAGCGATCAGCGATTTTTATCATGACTGCGACATTATGGCGGACGCATCGGACACTTTTGGTGCGATTTTGAGTCCATTCACATTTATACAGCGATCAGTGCAATTAAAAATGCATTGATTACTGTGTAAATGTGACTGGCAGTGAAGGGGTTAACCACTAGGTGGCGCTGTAGG
The DNA here is from genome assembly GCA_037952835.1 of Lithobates septentrionalis. NCBI lineage: Eukaryota > Metazoa > Chordata > Amphibia > Anura > Ranidae > Lithobates > Lithobates septentrionalis. Next base: position 5,836,140 of record JBBDGP010000459.1, read on the forward strand.
GGTTAAGTGTGTCCTAGGGAGTGATTTTAACTGTGGGGGGAGGGACTGTGTGTGACACTACACTGATCACCGCTCCCGGTGAAATTGAAATTTCCCACATTTTATCATGTTAGAACCAAAAATGGAAATGTATTTTATTGGGATTTTGTTTGATAGACCAACACAAAGTGGTTCATAATTGTGAAGCAGAAGGGAAATGATAAATGGTTTTAGAAGTTTTTTACAAATAAATATGTTACAAGTGCGGCGTGCATTTGTATTCAGCCTCCTTTACTCTGATACCCCTAACTAAAGTCTAGTGGAACCAATTGCCTTCAAAAGTCACCTAATTAGTAAATAGAGTCCACCTGTGTGTAATTTAATCTCAGTATAAATACAGTTGTCCTGTGAAGCCCTCAGAGGTTTGTTAGAGAACCTTAGTGAACAAACAGCATCATGAAGGCCAAGGAACACACCAGACAGGTCAGGGATAAAGTTGTGGAGAAGTTTAAAGCAGGGTTAGGTTATAAAAAATATCCCAAGCTTTGAATATTTCACGGAGCACTGTTCAATCCATCATCAGAAAATATAAAGAGTATGGCACAACTGCAAACCTACCAAGACATGGCCGTCCACCTAAACTGACAGTCTGGGCAAGTAGAGAATTTATCAGAGAAGCAGCCAAGAGGTCCATGGTAACTCTGGAGGAGCTGCAGAGATCCACAGCTCAGGTGGGAGAATCTGTCCACAGGACAACTATTAGTCGTGCTCTCCACAAATCTGGCCTTTATGGAAGAGCGGCAAGAAGAAAGACATTGGTGAAAGAAAGTCATAAGAAGTTCTGTTTGCAGTTTGCGAGAAGCCATGTGGGGGACACAGCAAACATGTGGAAGAAGGTGCTCTGGTCAGATGAGACCAAAATTGAACTTTTTGGCCTAAAAGAAAAATGCAATGTGTGGCTTAACCACTTGCCGACCGCCTCACGCCTATATACGTGAGCAGAATGGCACGGGCAGGCAAAATCACGTACCTGGTACGTGATTGCCTTCCCGCGGGCGGGGGGTCCGATCGGACCCCCCCCCCCCGGTGCCAGCTGCGGTCGGCATTTGGCTGGGAGAAGTGAGAGACGAGGGGGAGGCCATCCATTCGTGGCCCCCCCCTCGCGATCGCTCCCAGCCAATGAGAAACATCCCCTGCCTCTGTATAGTACACAGAGGCAGAGGATGTGATGTCATCTCTCCTCGGCTCGGGAGTTTCCGTTCCAGCGCCGAGGGGAGAAGACATGTAAGTAAGTGCACAACACAACACAACACAGTAGAACATGCCAGGCACACTAAACACCCCTGATCCCCCCCCGATCGCCCCCCGATCCCCCCCCAATCACCCCCCCCCCCCCTGTCACAAACTGACACCAAGCAGGTTTTTTTTTTTTTTTTTTTTTCTGATTACTGCATAGTGTCAGTTTGTGACAGTTAGAAGTGGTAGGACAATTAGGGTTAGCCCCCTGTAGGTCTAGGGTACCCCTCTAACCCCCCCTAATTAAGTTTTAACCCCTTGATCACCCCCCCTCACCAGTGTCGCTAAGTGATCATTTTTCTGATCGCTGTATTAGTGTCGCTGGTGACGCTAGTTAGGGAGGTAAATATTTAGGTTCGCCGTCAGCGTTTTATAGCGTCAGGGACCCCCATATACTATCTAATAAATGTTTTAACCCCTTGATTGCCCCCTAGTTAACCCTTTCACCACTGATCACCGTATAACTGTTACGGGTGACGCTGGTTAGTTCGTTTATTTTTTATAGTGTCAGGGCACCCGCCGTTTATTACCGAATAAAGGTTTAGCCCCCTGATCGCCCGGCGGTGATATGCGTCGCCCCAGGCAGCGTCAGATTAGCGCCAGTACCGCTAACACCCACGCACGCAGCATACGCCTCCCTTAGTGGTATAGTATCTGATCGCATCAATATCTGATCCGATCAGATCTATACTAGCGTCCCCAGCAGTTTAGGGTTCCCAAAAACGCAGTGTTAGCGGGATCAGCCCAGATACCTGCTAGCACCTGCGTTTTGCCCCTCCGCCCAGCCTAGCCCAGCCCACCCAAGTGCAGTATCGATCGATCACTGACACTTACAAAACACTAAACACATAACTGCAGCGTTCGCAGAGTCAGGCCTGATCCCTGCGATCGCTAACAGTTTTTTTGGTAGCGTTTTGGTGAACTGGTAAGCACCAGCCCCAGGCAGCGTCAGGTTAGCGCCAGTACCGCTAACACCCACGCACGCACCGTACACCTCCCTTAGTGGTATAGTATCTGGACGGATCAATATCTGATCCGAACAGATCTATACTAGCGTCCCCAGCAGTTTAGGGTTCCCAAAAACGCAGTGTTAGCGGGATCAGCCCAGATACCTGCTAGCACCTGCGTTTTGCCCCTCCGCCTGGCCCAGCCCAGCCCACCCAAGTGCAGTATCGATCGATCACTGTCACTTACAAAAGACTAAACGCATAACTGCAGCATTCGCAGAGTCAGGCCTGATCCCTGCGATCGCTAACAGTTTTTTTGGTAGCGTTTTGGTGAACTGGCAAGCGCCAGCGGCCTAGTACACCCCGGTCGTAGTCAAACCAGCACTGCAGTAACACTTGGTGACGTGGTGAGTCCCATAAGTGCAGTTCAAGCTGGTGAGGTGGCAAGCACAAGTAGTGTCCCACTGCCACCAAGAAGACAAACACAGGCCCATCGTGCCCGTCGTGCCCTTCCTACTGCATTCGCCAATCCTAATTGGGAACCCACCGCTTCTGCAGCGCCCATACTTCGCCCATTCACATCCCCAACCAAATGCAGTCGGCTGCATGAGAGGCATTTTCTTTATGTCCTCCCGAGTACCCCTACCCAGCGAACCCCCCCCAAAATAGATGTCGTGTCTGCAGCAAGCGTGGATATAGGTGTGACACCCGCTATTATTGTCCCTCCTGTCCTGACAATCCTGGTCTTTGCATTGGTGAATGTTTTGAACGCTACCATGCACTAGTTGAGTATTAGCGTAGGGTACAGCATTGCACAGACTAGGCACACTTTCACAGGGTCTCCCAAGATGCCATCGCATTTTGAGAGACCCGAACCTGGAACCGGTTACAGTTATAATAGTTACAAGTTTGCAAAAAAAACACAAGCAAAAATAAAAAAAAATTGTTGTCGTTTTATTCTCTCTCTCTCTATTCTCTCTCTCTATTGTTCTGCTCTTTTTTACTGTATTCTATTCTGCAATGTTTTATTGTTATTATGTTTTATCATGTTTGCTTTTCAGGTATGCAATTTTTTATACTTTACCGTTTACTGTGCTTTATTGTTAACCATTTTTTTGTCTTCAGGTACGCCATTCACGACTTTGAGTGGTTATACCAGAATGATGCCTGCAGGTTTAGGTATCATCTTGGTATCATTCTTTTCAGCCAGCGGTCGGCTTTCATGTAAAAGCAATCCTAGCGGCTAATTAGCCTCTAGACTGCTTTTACAAGCAGTGGGAGGGAATGCCCCCCCACCGTCTTCCGTGTTTTTCTCTGGCTCTCCTGTCTCAACAGGGAACCTGAGAAAGCAGCCGGTGATTCAGCCAGCTGACCATAGAGCTGATCAGAGACCAGAGTGGCTCCAAACATCTCTATGGCCTAAGAAACCGGAAGCTACGAGCATTTTATGACTTAGATTTCGCCGGATGTAAACAGCGCCATTGGGAAATTGGGGAAGCATTTTATCACACCGATCTTGGTGTGGTCAGATGCTTTGAGGGCAGAGGAGAGATCTAGGGTCTAATAGACCCCAATTTTTTCAAAAAAGAGTACCTGTCACTACCTATTGCTATCATAGGGGATATTTACATTCCCTGAGATAACAATAAAAATGATTTTTAAAAAAAATGAAAGGAACAGTTTAAAAATAAGATAAAAAAGCAAAAAAATAATAAAGAAAAAAAAAAAAAGCACCCCTGTCCCCCCTGCTCTCGCGCTAAGGCAAACGCAAGCGTCGGTCTGGCGTCAAATGTAAACAGCAATTGCACCATGCATGTGAGGTATCACCGCGAAGGTCAGATCGAGGGCAGTATTTTTAGCAGTAGACCTCCTCTGTAAATCTAAAGTGGTAACCTGTAAAGGCTTTTAAAGGCTTTTAAAAATGTATTAATTTTGTTGCCACTGCACGTTTGTGCGCAATTTTAAAGCATGTCATGTTTGGTATCCATGTACTCGGCTTAAGATCATCTTTTTTATTCCATCAAACATTTGGGCAATATAGTGTGTTTTAGTGCATTAAAATTTAAAAAAGTGTGTTTTTTCCACAAAAAATGCGTTTGAAAAATCGCTGCGCAAATACCATGTGAAAAAAAAAATGAAACACTCACCATTTTAATCTGTAGGGCATTTGCTTTAAAAAAATATATAATGTTTGGGGGTTCAAAGTAATTTTCTTGCAAAAAAAAATAATTTTTTCACGTAATCAAAAAGTGTCAGAAAGGGTTTTGCCTTCAAGTGGTTAGAAGAGTGGGTGATGTGTGACATAAGCTTCTAAATGTTGTGCATAAAATGCCAGGACAGTTCAAAACCCCCCCAAATGACCCCATTTTGGAAAGTAGACACCCCAAGCTATTTGCTGAGAGTCATGTCGAGTCCATGGAATATTTTATATTGTGACACAAGTTGCGGGAAAGAGACAAATTTTTTTTTTTTTTTTTTGCACAAAGTTGTCACTAAATGATATATTGCTCAAACATGCCATTGGAATATGTGAAATTACACCCCAAAATACATTCTGCTGCTTCTCCTGAGTACGGGGATACCACATGTGTGGGACTTCTTGGGAGCCTAGCCGCATACGGGGCCCCGAAAACCAAGCACCGCCTTCAGGCTTTCTAAGGGCGTAAATTTTTGATTTCACTCTTCACTGCCTATCACAGTTTCGGAGGCCATGGAATGCCCAGATGGCACAAAACCCCCCCCAAATGACCCCATTTTGGAAAGTAGACACCCCAAGCTATTTGCTGAGAGGTATAGTGAGTATTTTGCAGACCTCACTTTTTGTCACAAAGTTTTGAAAATTGAAAAAAGAAAAAAAAAATTTTTTTTTCTGCTCTTTCTTCATTTTCAAAAACAAATGAGAGCTACAAAATACTCACCATGCCTCTCAGAAAATAGCTTGGGGTGTCTACTTTCCAAAATGGGGTCATTTGGGGGGGGGTTGTGCCATCTTGGCATTTTATGGCCTTCAAAACTGTGATAGGTAGTGAGGCGTGAAATCAAAAATTTATGCCCTTAGAAATCCTGAAGGCGGTGCTTGGTTTTCGGGGCCCCGTACGCGGCTAGGCTCCCAAAAAGTCCCACACATGTGGTATCCCCATACTCAGGAGAAACAGCTGAATGTATTTTGGGGTGCAATTCCACATATGCCCATGGCCTGTGTGAGCAATATATCATTTAGTGACAACTTTTTGTAATTTTTTTTTTTTTTTGTCATTATTCAATCACTTGGGACAAAAAAAATAAATATTCAATGGGTTCAACATGCCTCTCAGCAATTTCCTTGGGGTGTCTACTTTCCAAAATGGGGTCATTTGGGGGGGGTTTGTACTGCCCTGCCATTTTAGCACCTCAAGAAATGACATAGGCAGTCATAAACTAAAAGCTGTGTAAATTACAGAAAATGTACCCTAGTTTGTAGACGCTATAACTTTTGCGCAAACCAATAAATATACGCTTATTGACATTTTTTTTACCAAAGACATGTGGCCGAATACATTTTGGCCTAAATGTATGACTAAAATTTAGTTTATTGGATTTTTTTTATAACAAAAAGTAGAAAATATCATTTTTTTTTTTAAATTTTCGGTCTTTTCCCGTTTATAGCGCAAAAAATAAAAACGGCAGAGGTGGTCAAATATCATCAAAAGAAAGCTCTATTTGTGGGAAGAAAAGGACGCAAATTTTGTTTGGGTACAGCATTGCATGACCGCGCAATTAGCAGTTAAAGCGACGCAGTGCCGAATTGTAAAAAGTGCTCTGGTCAGGAAGGGGGTAAAATCTTCCGGGGCTGAAGTGGTTAAAACTAACACTGCACATCACCTTGAACACACCATCCCCACTGTGAAACATGGTGGTGGCAGCATCATGTTGTGGGGATGCTTTTCTTCAACAGCGACAGGGAAGCTGGTCAGAGTTGATGGGAAGATGTATGGGGCCAAATACAGGGACTTGAAACTGGGGCAGAGGTTCACCTTCCAGCAGGACAACAACCCTAAACATACAGCCAGAGCTACAATGAAATGGTTTAGATCAAAGCATATTCATGTGTTCAATGGCCCAGTCAAAGTCCAGACCTAAATCCAATTGAGACTCTGTGGCAAGATTTGAAAATTGTTGTTCACAGACGCTCTCCATCTAATTTGACAGAGCATAAGCTATTTTGCAAAGAAGAATGGGCAAAAATGTCACTCTCTAGATGTGCAAAGCTGGTAGAGCCATGCCCAAAAAGACTTGCAACGAAAGGTGCGAAAATCGGTTCTACAAAGTATTGACTCAGGGGGGCTGAATACAAATGCCCCCCACACTTTTCACATATTTATTTGTAAAATATTTTGAAAACCCTTTATCATTTTCTTTCCACTTCACAATTATGTGCCACTTTGTGTTGGTCTATCACATAAAATCCCAATAAAATGCATTTACGTTTTTGGTTGTCACCTGACAAAATGTTGAAAATTTCAAGGGGTATGAATACTTTTTCAAGGCACTGTACATCGATCCAGCTTGGACCAATGTAATGTGTAGCGCTTATCTCCGATGAAGCCACTGGATAATTGGGTTCCCTGATTCCTGGTGACAATATTAGCCGGTATCGGCCTGTTCAACAGAAACTGACCGACATTTGGCCCGTGTGTACACCAGCCTGTCTAACAGAAGCCGGTCGAATGGCCGGCTTCTATTGAACGGGCATGCTGGGAAACCAGCATCCGATTGGCTGTGAGTGCTGCCATCCAGGACTTTTGTTCGCTCTTTTAAATGTATTTCCCAATGGGATGCACTGGCTAATGCCCTTATTTACTATGCTCTTAAAACAAACCCATCTATCCTTCATGTTCTTTATTTCTAATATTTCATCCCAATTTATATCTTCTAGCAAGGTTCGTAGTTTAGGGAAGTTGGCTCTTTTGAAATTCAGTGTCTTTGTATTCCCCTTATGTTTCCTATTTGTGTGATTTATACTGAAGCCAATTGACCTGTGATCGCTGTTTCCTAAATCGCCCTGTATTTCCACATCTGTGATCAGGTCTGTATTGTTGTTAATCAGTAGATCTAGTAACGCCTTGTTTCTAGTTGGTGCGTCTACCATCTGACCCATGAAATTCTCCTGCAAGACATTTAGGAACTGGCGAGCCTTAGACGAATGCGTGGTTCCCTCCGCCCAGTCTTGATAATTAAAATCCCTGATTATTATAACACTTCCCATCCTTGCTGCTAATCCAAATTGTGATAGGAGGTCCGTCTCCCCCTCCTCCCTCAGGTTAGGGAGCCTATAGCATACTCCCAGTATTATTTTCCCCTTAGCTTTATCCCTTAAGCGTAACTGTGCCGGGAACTCTCGGCATATCGCTATTTGCACTAATGCACGTAAATATGTGCCTGCTTAGCACTAAGAACCGCCCACCGAGAGTCCGCATGTTTGCATGCGGCCGGCGCCAAGGAGTTAATTAACAACAGATTTTTCGCAATCTGCAATGATTTTTAATATCCATATAGCTCCAGTTACCCACTGACTATGTCAACTAGGCTTCCTTTAGAGATTTAGGTCACATGACTTTATTTAGGAGAGGCAGTACATTTATTTGTGACTAGAAATAGACTTTTTTTAAGCTCAAACTTATAGTGTTACTTGGTAAAGCTGATGTGCCCTGCTGATTGATGACCTACACATTACGTCAACGTTTTATTGATAGGTTCAATTTATGTCCCCAGTTGCTGTACTGTCACTTTTAAATTTTGCTGCTTTATGTGTCAGTTATTCAATTTATTTAGCTACTAAGCGTTTTCTATTGATTGTGTAGCAGTTGTGGGTGGATGGATGCAATGCCATGAAATTTGCTCTAAAGCAGATTTGGAAAATAGAAGGAATACATGAGTAATGATTCATACAATGATTTCTTCCTTACCCGCTCGGGAACAGAAGGTCACTGCGAGTGAGTGTACTGATAAGATGACCTGACATTTAAAGAATCCGCCCTTTGAAGTGAAATAATAAAAATAAACAGGTATACAATGTCATATTTAACGGAGATAAGATTAGCACCCTGTATGTGATATCAAAATAAACTCTATGTAGTCATCGTGGCAGGAAAACAGGAAACGCCAAAAAGACGTTTAATGGCAAAAATGGCCATTTGAGGTCAGGATTGTTATTGGCAATTCAACACACTGTCTGATACAGTAACTGGCAAAATTATCTCTCTATATATACTGCACATGTGTGTGTATGTGTATATATATATATATATATATATATATATAGTGGAACCTCGGATTGCGAGTAACGCGGTTAACGATCGTTTCGCAACACGAGCACTGTATTTTTTAAAATCATAACTTGGTTTGCGAGTGTTGTCTCAGGCCTCTTTGCCTCTTTGATTCAGGCCAAAGCGGTGTGCAGTGCCGCTTTTGGCCTGAGGTGGGGGGGGGCACCGGAGCCGAGCAGAGCCGAACGTCGCCGATCAAAGCCGATCGGCGCCGTTCGGAAATGCACGGAAAGGCCCGAGTACAGCACGAGGTTTGCCGAGGTCAGCCGAAGTGTCTTTGGGCCTTTATGGCCATTTCCGAGGCTCTCCGGTGCCCCCCGCCTCTGGCCGCATGTGGTATTGCATCCCATTGAAGTCAATGCGGAACGAATTATGGGAAAACTCGCTTTAATATGCTAGTACTTTGGATTACGGGCATACTCCTGGAACGGATTTTGCTCGTAATCCGAGGTTCCACTGTATATATATATGTATATATATATATATAGTATCTCACAAAAGTGAGTACTTCCCTCATTTTACTGCTTGTCTTCAGCAAACTGTTTGCAGGCTTTCTTGTGCATCATCTTTAGAAGAGGCTTCCTTCTGGGACGACAGCCATGCAGACCAATTTGATGCAGTGTGCGGCGTATGGTCTGAGCACTGACAGGTTGACCCCCCCACCCTTCAACCTCTGCAGCAATGCTGGCAGCACTCATATGTCTATTTCCCAAAGACAACCTCTGGATATGACGCTGAGCACGTGCACTCAACTTCTTTGGTTGACCATGGCGAGGCCTGTTCTGAGTGGAACCTGTCCTGTTAAGCTGTATGGTCTTGGCCACCGTGCTGCAGCTCAGTTTCTGGGTCATGACAATCTTCTTATAGCCTAGGCCAGTGATGGCGAACCTTGGTACCCCAGATGTTTTGGAACTACATTTCCCATGATGCCCAACTACACTGCAGAGTGCATGAGCATCATGGGAAATGTAGTTCCAAAACATCTGGGGTGCCAAGGTCCGCCATCACTGGCCTAGGCCATCTTTATGTAGAGCAAAAATTATTTTTTTCAGATCCTCAGAGAGCTCTTCATGTTAAACTTCCAGTGACCAGTATGAGAGAGTGAGAGCGATAACACCAAATTTAACACACCTGCTCCCCATTCACACCTGAGACCTTGTAACACCAACCAGTCACATGACACCAGGGAGGGAAAATGGATAATTGGACCCAATTTGGACATTTTCACTTAGGGGTGTACTCACTTTTGTTGCCAGTGGTTTAGACATTAATGGCTGTGTGTTGAGTTATTTTGAGGGGACAGAAAATTTACACTGTTATACAAGCTGTACACTCACTACTTTACATTGTAGCAAAGTGTCATTTCTTCAGTGTTGTCACATGAAAAGATATAATAAAATATTTACAAAAATGTGAGGGGTGTACTCACTTCTGTGAGATATTGTATATATAGATATATATATCTATATATCTATATATATATAGATATATATAAATATATATCCAGACACACACATCATGTGTATATATGAAACAACTACCTCAAAGTTTACAGTTGTAAAATTTGTGTAACTAATATCAATACAATCCAACACTGTTAAAGTGTGTCACTAACATTTTATAATTGTCCTTTAAATCCTTTATTATTTTAAAGAAGAATTCCATATATAGATATTTTTACATTATTAATTTTGATATTTTATTGACGTCATTGATATTATTTTATTATATCGAAATTATATATTGAAATTATTATCATATTTTATAGATATTCTTGATATTACATTGGTATCATTAATTTTTAGTTAGATATTAATTGTTAGGGTTTATTATTGATATAATATTATTATGATATTATATTATGTTACTAATGATAGTATTATTATATTTTATTGCTATTATTTTATTGCTATTTTTATATTACATTGTTACATACATAGTTACATAGTTAGTAAGGTTGAATAAAGACACCAGTCCATCCAGTTCAACCTGTGGTGTGTGTGTGTGTGTGTTTATGTCAATAGTAAATTGCATAACTCTGTATCTTGTAATTGTTAAGATGTCCATCTAATCATTTTTTTAAACTATTAATGCTCCCTGCTGATACCACTACTTGTGGAAGAGAATTCCTCATCCTTACCATTCTGACACTAAAGAATCCTCTGCGCAGTTTAACCGCTTCTCTTCTATTTTCAATGAATGACCGTGTATCTGTTTAAACTCCCTCCCATGGAAAAGGTTTATCCTTATTCTGGGGTCACCAACAGTGTCGGCTGGTGGAAACATTTTTTTGGGGGGGCTGCAAACAGTATGACCCCCCCATCGTTTGGTTGGTCGGTAGCACTTACCCCATCACCGGCGGGTCCCCCTGCTCATCGTTCTCCTGCTTTCCACGGCAGCGGCTTCCCCTGGCCAGCAGCCTCCCGTTCTCCTACTCTCCACGGCGGTGGCTTACGTTTCCTCCCTCCTCCTGGGCGGGCAATCGGAAATTGTCTCTTTTCAGCCAATCGGGAAATGGGTCTCACACCCACTTCTGATTGAGGATCAGTGTTTTAACAGCGAATTTTCATTAGCTGTTGTAACATACCTGGGTGGGCTCTGGTCGCATGCTCTGCGACCGGAGCCCACCTTATTTTGAAGCCTATTAGAGCTAAAATCCCTTATCGCTGTAATTCAAGCGCTGGGTGCCCTGAAAGGGGCCGGACGCATGAATATGGGGTGGCCATGGCAGCCATGGATAGATTCATGCTATGCGTGAATCTATCCATTATGCATATAGGGGTGGCATGGAGAGAGGGGACGGCGCCTGTATGCCCCTAATGGACGGGCCGCTACTGGTCACCAGTACGGTATTTGTACATCATTATAATATCCCCTCTCAAGGGTCTCCTCTCCAGAGGGAATACGTTCAATTCTTGTAGTCTTTTCCCATAACTGCGGCCCTCCAGACCTTTTATTAGCTTTGTTGCTCTTCTCTGAACTCTTTCCAGTTCCATTGTTATTATTGATATTTTTACATTGTAAAATACATTGTTACTTCGTTCCATCTTGGACCAATATAACTTTGCATATACCTTACCTGTGGGATTCCTTTTAGAAGCTAAAAATCCCCTCTAGCTTCTGGGCCCAATGCCCACAGGCTGCTCTGCATAGGCATCATTCAGAGATTGCTATGCATTTTCTCCATGAATGCAAAGAGTTCTCTAATTGGATGAGGTGTAGAGGCAGGGCGGTGGCATGACGGGCCCCCCCCCCTACCCCCCTGGTGTGCTGCGGAAAAGAAGCACTGACTTTATCCAACTACACCCCAAAAATAAAAAAAACCTCTGTTAAACTAATGGGGGCCTAGGGAAATATAATGTAAGCCCTGGTAAGCAGTTAAGAATAAGGGTGTGGTCTACTAAAATCTATTTACTCATTTAGGCAGAAACTAACAATAAAGCTGCACTGGGCCTCCCTGTTTAGCAGATGGGGTAAGTAAGCTGATCACATTTTCATAGGTAGTTAAAAAAAGTACTGTAACAAAAACTTTGTAGTTTCCTTTTAGCTATAGTTTTCCTTTACAGTTTGGAACTTGGTGCCATATAAGCAATTGTTTGCTCCAATGTCCCATATGTACGCTGCAATCTGAGAAGCTCAGCAACTGAATTATTAGCTTAGCAGCACAATGGGCTAAAAGATTACCGTGCATAGAGTGCTGGCCAAGCACTTGTCCGGATGATAAAACAATCTGTAAAAAGTTCCTAAGGTCGGACACCAGTGGCAGCCCGTCCATTTGGGGCGCAGGGGCGCTGCCCCCCTGATCCATGCGCCTGGTCTCTAATCTACATGCAGGGGAAGCCGAGGAGGAGGAGATGCTGGGTGAAGCCGCCGCCCGGGTAAGGGGGTAAGTGTGGGGCTGGTGACCGACAGACGGAGGGGGCTGCGGGTGATCCATCCGACTGGGGGGTGATGCGGCTGATCCCACCAGTGGATTGTTGGCTGCCCCCCCCCCCCCCCAAAATAGCTTTTTTTAGTTTTTTATATGTTATTTTTTTTTTTTTATTATATATATATATTTTTTTAATTATTAATAATATTATTACTTTTCGACGTCTCCAGTTGGCGATGTGGGACTCTCTTTGCTCCCTTGGCATTGGCAGTTCCTAATTGGCCCCAGCAGCAGGGTTTGCCCATACTCTTCGGATTCCTTTGGCTGCCTTCCCCCAGGCTGTGACATCACTTCCGGACTTTGTACACAGTGCCAGCAGCCGCTGTATACTGGCCCCAACAGTTCCTGTGCCTACAGTTTGGTTCCTCCTTCATCGGACCCCTGGCCTTACAGGCCTGGACGGGTTCCCCCACCAGCGGTGCTCCTGTGTTCTTTGTCCAACGGCTTTGCGCTGGGTTTCCTTAAGCCCCTGTGTCATCCATGTGGCTCCAGCCTCCAGGTACTGTCAGTTTTTTAATCCAAGTCTCTGCATGACCATCACTTGACTGCTGTATGCCTTGGTGAACATTTTATTATTTTTTTTAACAATAATAAAAAGTTTTTACTTTGCCTCTGAGGGTCCTATTTATGTCTGCTGGTCAGCGCTGTTCACCCCTTTGATGATATCTTCTGTCCTCATTTGTTTATGGGTTTTGGACAGCAGCGGCCGCAGCTACATTTCATTTTTCTTTTTGACTTTTCACTTGGCCTCTGGTCTGTGCGCCTGGATTTTTGTTTTTAGCGTTCAAAGGAGTCAGGATGACCGAGTCCCTCTTTCTTAACACTACTTTGTGGGACAGAATATCTGGAAGATCCAAAAAAGTCTATGAAGAGTCTGTGGGAAGTCTGAGTATGTCCAATTACTATGTCCTCCTGGGCCAGTTCGGTGCAATGAAATTTCCCGAAATTCCGTCCATATTGATACTGCGGAATAGATGGGGGAGAATCTGGAGGGGCAAGAAGGTGTAGATCAGGTTGAACTGATCCCATGGGTTCACTAGAGCATCCACTGCGATTTCCTGAGGGTCCATGGATCTGCCAATGAACCAGTCCAGTTTGTTGTTGAATCTAAATGCTAAAAGATCTACGTCTCGCATCCCCCACCTGCGGCAAAGGACTTGAAATGCCTCTGGTATTTCCCTAGATTCAGACGCTGACAACTGAGAAAGTCCGCCTGCCAATTTTCCATGCCGAGGATGTGGACAGAGGACAGGCAGGAACGTGCAGTTCTTTCCACGAGAGAATTCCTTTTTTTCACAAAGCAACTTCTGGTGCCTCCTTAATAGTTGATGTAGGCCATGAGCGCGGCATTGTCTGACTAAATTTGTGTAAGGTGCCCTAGTAATTGAGGGGTCCAGCATTAAAGCAGCATTCAACTAACTCTGAGCACATACAGAACTGTATCCCAACCATCCATCATGAGGGCCGTCCATGTCTTTGGAGAAAAGGGCTTGACTCCAGTGCTGAGTTGGAATGCTACCATAATACAGAGATTTTGCCCTGGGGAGTCAGATCTATGGGTCAGCCCAAGAGTAAAGACTGTCCCAAAAATATTGAACTACAATGGTCAGGAATGAAAGTAGGAGTATGGCCTCAAAGGAGACAACCATTAGCCCATAGACCAGTGATGGTGAACCTTGGCACCCCAGATGTTTTGGAACTACATTTCCCATGATGCTCATACACTCTGCAGTGTAGTTGAGCATCATGGGAAATGTAGTTCCAAAACATCTGGGGTGCCAAGGTTCGCCATCACTGCCATAGACCCTCATGCAGGCAGAAAGTGAAGGGTTTCCCTTGGGCCTCAAAGGCACTGGTATAGTCCTGAAGAGAAAAAAAAGTGTGTCCTGAGACGTTAAGATCCTGTACAGGGCTGTATCTAATGTCAGGCCAAGGTACCAATCTGTGAGATGGGTCCAGTAATGGCTTTCTCATATTGAGAGTCAAACAAAGCTCTGAATAGACATATAGGCTAACATAGAGGTGTGTTTACAGGCAAAAAGTCAAGTGCCTGTAAAAGCTGTGTGCATTAGGCCTTAAAATGCTCTCTTTCTGGGTATTACTATACAATTTCTGAATCATTGCCCTGGAATTAATATACTAATCAGGAAGTCATAAGTCCTTATATTCATGAAGCTCAACATGACAACCAGTCCCCTGATCCTTTCTGGATGGAGAGCTTAGCAATGTCATCCTTCATATTTCTCCTATGACAGGTTTCTTGTGAGGGCCAGAAGTCAGCTGGGTGTTGGAAAATCTTTATTGCTATATTACCCTCATGGAAATGACACATATTTGTATAGGGATTATATGAAAGATTTAGAGAACATGAAGTGTATATCAATGCATTCAATAGATATTCCACATAAGTGTAAGAGAGAGGGATTACTTTCGGAACGCCAGCTGTAACTATGTGTACCACCTTTTCTGGGGAAAAATATATGCCTTATCATCTCTTCTAATCATAAGAGCCTGGGCCAGGATGGTAAAATATTGAGAAGATGGCAACTGCATGTAGCCGACTAATGCCCTGTACACACAATCGGACATTGATCGGACATTCCGACAACAAAATCCATGGATTTTTTCCGACGGATGTTGCCTCAAACTTGTCTTGCGTACACACGGTCGCACAAAGTTGTCGGAAAATCCGATCGTTCTGAACGCGGTGACGTAAAAGACGTACGTCGGGACTATAAATTTGTGCAGCAGCCAATAGCTTTCGTCTCTTAATTTATTCTGAGCATGCGTGGCACTTTGTGCGTCGGAATTGTCCACACACGGTCGGAATTTACGCGAACGGATTTTGTTGTCGGAAAGTTTTATAGCCTGCTCTCAAGCTTTGTGTGTCGGAAATACCGATGGAAAAAGTCAGATGGAGCCCACGCACGGTCGGAATTTCCGACAACAAGCTCCAATCGCACATATTCCGTCGGAAAGCCCGACCGCATGTACAGGGCATTAGAGTTATTGGAATGTTCTGCCATAAATACAGGGAAGGTGGCAGAAACATTTGACGAGTTCTGTAACATGAAAGAAAAAAAAAGATGCTGGGATGAGATCAATGCTTAAAGTGGAATTTCAGCCGAAATGAACGAGATAAAAATGAATACCCCATTAAAAGATAAGTAACGAACCAGCCTTTTCTGCTATATAGATTTCCAATCTTGCGATTACCCACGTAGTGCTTTTTTTCTGCCACTAGGGGGTTGATTTACTAAACCTGGAGAGTGCAAAATCTGGTGCACCTTTACATGGTAGCCATCAAGCTTCTAACTTCAGCTTGTTCAATTAAGCTTTCAAAAAGGGGAGGATGCTATAAATAGATTAGCAGAGCCTTGGACTATTTAAAGAACAGATCTGAAAGTCTCTACCTATGTGGAGTGGGGGGTGTGTGCCTTTCCTCCAATCAGATGTCTTGGCTGTATGCCCAGGCTTCACTGCAGTGCTGAACAGGAAGAGAAAATCTCCTAAGACAATCTGAACTTTCTAAACAGTATATAAAGATGAAGACGGCAGATATACATGTAGGACTTATGTAGGGAGATTTGTTTCATCTCTGTGTATCATCTGAGGTTGTCACGTCACTGGGTATATGTGAGGGTTTACATCAACTTTAATCTTCAGGCATAAAAAAACTGTTCCAGTCCAGGCAGGAGGCACAGGCAGGCTGAATCACGTTCCTGGCATATGTAAATCTGCATACCTGTGCTGTCAGTGGCTTCAGCGGGATTTTGTTAGTAGGTCCTGGACAATGATATATGGCTGAGACCTGATGATCGGATGTAGCCAATCATAGAACAGAGATCTTTGTTTACAAACACACAGGGCTTTGTACACAGACCAGCGATCTGGCTGTTTCTTCTCCCTGCTTTTTTCTTCTCCCTGCAAAGCAGGGACTAAAAACAACCACATATGTTAGTAAAAGCAGCACATATTACACACATTACACTTGCTAGGCACACAGTTAACCCTTTGATTGACACTTGATGTTAACCCCTTCCAGGCCAGTGTCATTAGTACAGTGTCAGGGTACAGTATTATATCTGATCATTGTATTAGTGTCACTATTGATGTCAGTAACAGTTAATGTACCTCCCAGCAAGGGTCTGTTGGCGCCAGATCACCTGCCACACTATCACAGTCCCACTATAAGGTCACTGCCATTATCAGTATAGCGTCTATAGCTCTATAGCTGTGTAAATGACAGCATATATAGCATAGTTTGTAAACGCTTTAACTTTGACACAGACCGATTAACCGCTTGCTGAATATATACTGTATATATACGGCTGCAAGGTGGCTCTCCTGTGCAAAATCACATACCTGTACATGATTTTGCATGTCCGTGTCTGGGGGCGCGCGTGCACTCAGCCGGCGACCCACTCCTGCTGTGATTGGACACAGCGGGAGCCAATCAGGGGGTCCGCTGGGACCCGCCGATCGTTCCCCAGAGAGACAGGATGGTGGTCTGCTCATGTAAACAAATCAGATCGCCGTTCTGTGAGAAGGGAAGGTAGTAACCCTGTGTTTCTGCTAAGCAGGAACACGGATCTCTGCCTTCCCACAGTACAAGCACCTCCCCCACAGTTAGCAAGATTTCCCTAGGAACACATTTATCCCTTTGATTGCCCCTGATGTTAACCCCTACCCTGCCAGTGCCATTAGTACAGTGACAGTGATTTTTTTTTTTAGCACTGATCACTGTATTGGTGTCACTGTTTCCCACAAAGTGTCACTATGGGGGTTATTTACTAAAGGCAAATCCACTTTGCACTACAAGTGCAAAGTGCACTTGAAATTGCACTGAAAGTGCACTTGGAAGTGCAGTCGCTGTAGATCCGAAGAGGTCATGCAAGGAAAATAACAAAAAAGCATTTTAGCTTGCACATGATTGGATAATAAAATCAGCAGAGCTTACCCTCATTTCAGATCTACCCCTCAGATTTACAGCGACTGCACTTCCAAGTGCACTTTCAGTGCAATTTCAAATGCACTTTGCACTTGTAGTTTGCACTTGTAGTGCAAAGTGGATTTTTCTTTTGCAAATAACCCCCAATGTGTCTGATTTGTCCACCTCAATGTCGCAGTCCCACTATAAGTCACTGATCGCCACCATTACTAGTAAAAAAAAAAGAAAAATTCCATAAATCTATCCCATAGTTTGCAGACGCTAGAACTTTTGCACAAACTAATCAATATACGCTTACTGGGATTTTGTTATCAAAAATATGTAGCAAAATACATATTGGCCTAAATTGATGAAGACATTTGATTTTTTACTTTTTTTTATTAGATGTGTTTTATAGCAGAAAGTAATAAATATTGTTTTTTATTCAAAATTGTCTGCCTTTTTTTTTGTTTATAGTGCAAAAAAAAAACAACGCAGAGGTGATTAAATACCACTAAAAGAAAGCTCTATTTGTGGGAAAAAAGGACATACATTTTATTTGGGTACAACGTTACAGGACCGGGCAGTTAAGTAACGCAGTGCCATATTGCAAAGAACGGCCTGGTTATGAAGGGGGAGGGGGGGGGGGTAAACCTTCTGGAGGGCAAGTGGTTAAAATACACTTATTGTTTGTTTGTTTTTCTACCAGAGTTGTATCAGAATACATTT
Organism: Lithobates septentrionalis; assembly: GCA_037952835.1. Lineage (NCBI taxonomy): Eukaryota > Metazoa > Chordata > Amphibia > Anura > Ranidae > Lithobates > Lithobates septentrionalis. Next base: position 5,854,257 of record JBBDGP010000459.1, read on the forward strand.
TGGCCTAAACTTATGAAAAAATTTGATTTTAAAATTTTTTTTATTGGTTATCTTTCATAACAGAAAGTAGAAGATATAGGGTTTTTAAAAATAAAATTTTGTGATTAAATACCACCAAAAGAAAGTTCCATTTGAGTGAAAAAGATGATATGAATTTCATTTGCGTATCATGTTGAATTGCCAGGTAAAGTAGCGCAGTGCCGAAGAGCAAAATGCTCTAGTTATGAAGGGGGTTAAAACCTTCCAGGGGTCAGGTGCTTAAACATGTGCAAAAAAAAAAATGCAAAACGGCTGTGGCAGCAAAAGGGTTAAATGATATGCATTCCCTACTATTAAGCATTAATCACACATTGGTATAAATGCATACAAGTTTGCCTTCTATGTTTATTGGTGCAGCAAAAAAACAACATTTCAAACGCAGTTTAGTCAAGAAATAAGATTGCAGGTTGGGCAGCACAAAACTTCACTAGCAAAGAGTAGATTCTGACCGAAGCTTGTAGTATACCACAACCCTCCACGCAGTGGTTACGCTCTGTCTGTAGGGCTATGACAGTGGGCAAAGAATGGGTTATTACAGTTGTAATTATGGTGCCATAAAACAAAGACCTGTAGTAGGGATAACGTTTTTATGTTGGTTTTCTTAACTGTTTAACCACTTCAGTCCTGGAAGGATTTACCCACTTCCTGACCAGGCCATTTTTTGCGATACGGCACTGCGTCGCTTTAACTGACAATTGTGCGGTCATGTGACAAATTAAATCGATGTCCTTTTTTTCCCACAAATAGAGATTTCTTTTGGTGGTATTTGATCACCTTTTTATTTTTTGCGCTATAAACAAAAAAAGAGCGAAAAATAAAAAAGAAACAAAACAATATTTTTTAATTTTTGCTATAATAGATATCCCCCCAAAAATGTAAAAAAACAAATTTCTTCCTCAGTTTAGGCCAATATGTATTCTTCTACATATTTTTGGTAAAACAAATCCCAATTAGCGTATATTGATTGGTTTGCGTAAAAGTTATCGTCTACAATATAGGGGATAGATTTATGCCATTTTTATGATATATATATATTTTTTTACTAGTAATGGCGCCGATTAGCGATTTTTTAGCGGGCCTGTGACATTGCGGCAGACAGATCGGACACTTTTGACACTTTTTTGGGACCATTGACATTCATACAGCGATCAGTGCTATAAAAATGCACAAATTAGTATGTAAATGTCACCGGCAGGGAAGGGGCTAACACTAGGGATTGATCAAGGGGTTAAATGTGTTCCCTGGGAGGTATTTCTAAATGTGGCGGGAGGGGACTGACTGGAGGAGGCGAGAGATCGCTGTTCCTGATCACTAGGAACAGCAGATCTCTCTCTCCTCCCCTTGTCAGAACAGGGATCTGTCTCTTTACATTGACAGATCCCCGTTCTGGCTCTCTGAGGAGTGATCACGGGTGGCCGGCGGACATGCATGTAGGCATAGCCCTCTTGAATATTGGGGGGGGGGGGGTTCTGAGGGCCGCAGTAGCCTTCCGAAATAGCCCAGGTGCTGCCTCCTCCAGGTTACTCCTTTTCCTGGGACTTTTTTGTGGAAGGCCGAGGGGAGGGACCTGGGATTCGGGCAGGCTACTGGGCCCGGCCACCTCCTGGCTGCCACTTACCCCCGCCACCTCCTGGCTGCAACTTTCCACGGCCTCCTCCTGGATGAGTCTTTCCTGTGTATGAAAAAGGCTCATGACTGTTGCAAATTGAATGTTAATAAATAGAAAAGAATAAAAAAATAAAAAAATTCATTCTTGTCACAATCATTTGTGGCTACTACTGTCTATTGATATGTAAAACACTGTAAAATCAGAAATTAAGGCTCAATAATAACATCTAGTTAACATCATTAATTATTTGACTAGAAGTATGTTGAACAATGCTATACCTGGCTCAAGCTGGGCTCCTCGACTTCTTCCTGGCTGGAAGGACCAGGTTGGACGTCAGAAGCCTCAGCTGAGGTGGAAGGAAGCCTTGAAGGAAGACTGGAGAGTGCTGGCCTGGGTTCAGTCTGGCCTGCCAGAAAATGCAGTCTGCCATAGTACCACAGCCTGGGTACATTAATGTCATCTGCTGCAGCTCCTGATCTCTGGGAATCCTGGACCTTCTTGCGCTCCCTATTATAAGTGTTTCTCATGCCACCAATTAGGGCCTTCAAATAGGGAATGTCTGCCGTGGGGATCACCGGTTTCACAAATTCCAGCAATTGATCCAGCGCTGCCTTCCTGTTTTTTTGATTGTTATAAAAGGGGTGGTTTACCTGCCACAGACAGCTTAGCTCCCTGTACATATCAATGAATATGGGGATAAAGTCCTGATCATTCAATAGATCCATTTTATCTGCAAGACACAACACAAGACAAACCCTAATGTCAGGTTAAACTCTCCTAATCTTGTTCCAATATAGGCCTCAATCTAGAAGCAGTATAGGCCACTGATGCACCAAGTTAAAATTGTACCTTCGTTAGAAGGATCCTTCCGCTACACAAGCGTGTTATGCTTTATATACACTGCGCATGCATGAAACTCCGCCCGCCCCAGACGTTCTTTCTAGTATATTCCCTAACCCTTGTCTTTAGGCTCAGTGGGAGAGCACATGGCGGAGACAGAGCAGGTGTCCGAGAGTAGCAGCAACGACGAGGAAAGCCCGGAGCCACAAACGTCCCAATCCTGGAGGATATTTAAGGCCTTCAAGATGGTGGAGACGGTGGACATTTTCAAGAGGGCTGACTATGACGGGAAGCATGGACCTTACCCAAACACAAATGTGAGAAAGGCCAAGATCAGGACTAAAGCTGTGAAAAGTCTGCAGAAGAATTTTGGGGTATGGCGATCCAAGGATCAACTGAGGAAACGATGGGCAGACCTCAAATTGAGGGAGCAGGATCAGTACAGAAGAATCAAGAGAGTGCTGCAAAAAATTAAGTATTTTGTTGTGTGTTCCTATTCTTCTTCTTACGTTCGTGCTGCTCCATGTGCTTTTCTTTACTGTTGTACAGTTTAAAATGGCAAGTTTCAGTTCGTGGGCACAGTAATCGTTCGATGTTTTTTGAAGATGCAGGTTAACTACATTTGGTCATGCCTATTTGCCTTAAAAGAAGTTTAGTACATTTTTGTCTAGATGGGTTTGTAACTAGAATGAAATGCAAACTTGATTCAGTGTAAAGGAGAGGACACTCAGCAGCTGTTTACACATCTGGATGCAGGAGCACTAGTGTGGGACACCGGAACAAACTTTTTAGGGTGTCCCACACAGGTGCTCCAGTGGATACTAGGGGTCTCTACATGTGTGATACTTTAACAAAAAAGGTAAGTATTCCAGCTTTGTAAAGGGAAAAAATCATGTCTTCAGCTTTGAACTCTGCCAAAACAGACAATTGTACAACACTTCCAAGCAATGTTTCATATTCCTATTTCTTGCCTCAAATATCTGTGTGCTAAGTATACCTTTATTTTATTCAAATAGGGGAGAAAAAACTTGGGACGTCTGAGGTCACCAGGGCCCCCCAACCTCCTAAAGAAGGGGAAATCCCAAAACAACAACCAGAGGATGTGGAGGAAGGAGAGGTTTATGAATTGGGCGAAATAGTGACCACAACAGGTGAGTGTCTGAGACCACAGCTTCAGGTAATAGATGTATGCCTGCATATTTATAATACATGGTATGTTTTTTTTTAGGTGATGTGGATGTTGTGGAAGAAGAAACACATTTCACAAGTGCACAAGTCCTCATCGGGGAGATCATGGTGTGCAATCAGGATTTAAAGAAGATCAAGGAAGACATCAATGATGTCGAAAAAAGACTCAAAAACATCATTGATGTTTTAGGCAGAATCAAAAACACACCAACATTTATCAAATTCTTTCTATTTTTCTAACTTTTCTCCAAAATTTTGAAAGCCAAATTTTGAAGATGCACACAGTGTGTCAACATGTCCTATCTGCCATCACGGGATATCTTGGTACGTGTTTTGGGGGTGCAACCCCTTCCTCACAACTAAAGTAGATGAGAGGAAGGGGTTGCACCCCCGAAACATGTCCATTGATCCCCCATGATGGGAGCTAGCACATGTTGACATTAGGCATGAGATCAGGAGGGAAATCCCCATTTTGACTGTCAATTTGTGTGCATCTTCAAAATTTGGCTTTCACAGGGGTGACATCACCCCATCTGATAAAGGCAATATCAACACAGTTTGGACATACTAATGTCTGATATTGCCTTCACTTTGTCAAAGTTGAACTTTGTAAGTTCCTGAGTTGTGTATTGTTTTATGGTTTTATACATGTCTGTTTTAACACCAAAAAGGCTATTTGTACTGTCAAAAAGAAAAATGTTATTACTAAAATATGTTGGTTTGTTCAAAAACCCTTTTCGAAAGCACATGTGAATGTGCACAGAGTAAAAAGTTTTCTACTCAACAATGTGTGGCTTCTTCTTTCAATGCTCAATATAATTTGTGCACTTTCAGAGCAGTTTCACGTGCTTTTGCAGTGAACTTGGAGTGCAAAGTGGATTTTCCTTTAGTAAATAACTCCCACAGTGCTTTATAATTTACCACAATCATGCCATTTTCGTGACTCTGCAAAATTCATTCATGGTGCTGAAAATGATGTATATTTTTAACAGTAATGCATTACATATATTAACAACAAAAACAAGGTGTGTGTGTAGCAGACCCACAACATAATAATAGTTCGCTGAAGAAGAGATTGTCACCTCATGTATCAACTAAATTACGTTTGCACTATTGAAGAAAATGTCCAAAAAAAAGCGCATTGGAGAACCTAGGAGACAGCTAAAAGAAACATAAGCAGTAAATCAAGGGAAATATTATTTCAGTTTAAATTAAAAAAAATATTTTTAAAATGCATATTAATCATTTTCTGGCATATCAATGCCCCCTCCTACCTGCAAAGCACATATTTTATAGGGACCTTGCATGCGCTTTGGGGGGGGCAAGCACTGACAAACAGATACGAATCCACACGCACAAAGGGAAGAGCAGTAACGATCAGCAAAGCACGAGGCTGAAAAGCGAGAATTGTCTCTCCCCAAACTTCTACTAACACGAGATTAGCAGAAGGAGCCCAAAGGGTGGCGCACTTGGTATTGAACTTCCCTTTTCTAGTACTGTTGTACTTGACGTTCGGAATTTCCGACAAGAGTTGTGTGACCGTGTGTATGCAAGACAAGTTTGAGCCAACATCTGTCGGAAAAAATCCATGGATTTTACAGTTACAGAATAACTGTAACTGTAACCCCTCTGTGCAAGGGTTTTGCACAGAGGGGCCCCGATCCTCCTCTTCTGGGATCCCCCAGCGGCGCTCCTGGCTCCTCCTTTTCTCAAGTGCCCCACGAAGGCCTGCATTCCCTGGGGGCACTCCTGTGGGTGTGCTCCCGAGTCCTGCTGCTGCTTCCATTGACACAGACAGCAGGACTCGGCCCTTGTGTCACTGGCTTTAGAATACAATGCATTAAGGTTAAAAACCTAGAGGGTTTACAACCCCTTTAATATCATTTACGTTGTGTATCACCCTCTAGTGTGTTACTGGTGCCAGTGCAGGCAAATTTATGTATTGACTAGTTTAGTTTATGGTAAACTATGTGAGTCAGAAATTGGGTCAGGTTACTGCAGGTCAGGCTGGATGGCTCTACAGAGGAAGGTCTCTGGTACCTCCCCCTGGATCTGGAAGCTTCCAGAAGCTTCTGGAAATTAGTGGGCGGAGGCCAGGAAGACCTGATCATGCTTAAGGGAGTCTGACCAACCCCTGTGCAGAATGTTCTTGCAGGGTGGATGGAACAGCCCTTAAATATGACAGATCTTGACCAGCAGCGGCCAAAGATGCAGTGCTGAGGAGGCTGTCTTGGCCTAGGGGGGAACCCTTGGGTCTAGGGGGAAGATCCTATCAGCAGAACGGTTTGAGCATGAATCTTGCCTAAAGAGCAGCAGGTAGCAAAGAGGACAGCGTGAGTACATCAGCACACCCAGGAATGCACAAGGGGAAAGACTGTCATATGTAGACAGCTGAGGACAGCGTTGTGCTTAACCCTTCATCCCTTGTTCTGAGAGATCTTCGGAGCAGCCACGAGGACTGGAAGTACCTGCAGGCAGTGGAGTTGGAGATACTCCTGTATGCAGTTTGCAACCTGTTGTGCTATTTTTCTAAAGGGGACTAAAGAGCTCCTAGTCCTCCAGAGACTTTTTGCTACTGATCTGTAAGGACTAAGGAACAGTCCAGGATCCCCACTTTGTACAGAAGAAAGAAGCTGTCCCTTTTCATTGTTTTTGGTCATGTTGGGCATCCCATAACCCATCTACCCCATCCAATTTGTTATCCCTAATAAAAAAAAAACAAACAACAACACAAACAAGCTAAGAGACTGAATTCTTGTGTATGTGGCCTGGCTGTGCAGGAGTAGGGTGCCTGTGCCTGTGATTAGCGGTGTGCAGTCTTGGCTTCCTGGCAGGATCGAGCAGGTGGGATCCCGAACACGCCTGAGCCCATTCCTAGTTGTCACCAGAACTACATCCACATTGAAAGATTTTCCTTCTGTTATTGTTCCGGGGACAAACTAAAATTTGGGATTTTCCTTAATTTTCACTTTCAATTATACCATTAAATAGGACAAATAGAGAGGGTGAATCTCCCTAATGAGGCATAGACAGCAATAAAAACCTGAAAGGTGTTCCAATCACTCTCCACTCTATCCCAAACTAAAAATGAGTTATGCTTTTAGTTATAATTTAACTATACCTAACATAGTTTTAGATTTTACTATGTGAAACTTACTCCATTAATTATCTTAAATCAGAAGATGGGTGGTCAGCATTTGCCCTAATGTGCAAGTAAGTACAGCATACTTGCACAATATAACACTTACCTCTGGGTCCGCTCTCCTCCAGCAAGGTGAGGTCTGAGATCCCCAAACCCACTCCATCACCTACCGGTGCCATGTTATTTCCCCTTCTTCCAGGTGCGCCACCTTCTTGCTTTGCAAGACACTAATAATGTAATTCTCACTCTTGTGAGCTGGAGTTACAATATCTTGGAACCAGGCTCCATTCCTGGCATCTGTCAGATGGCAGGGCTGTACACTGTACTACCCATGTACCGCAGTCAGTGTACAATTAAAAAAAAAATCTTGCTAGCCGGTAAATAAAAGCATTTTTTGGTAAAATGAACTTTAAGAGTTTGCACATTTTTTATTACATAGTTACATAGTAGGTGAGGTCGAAAAAAGACACAAGTCCATCAAGTCCAACCTATGTGTGTGATTATGTGTCAGTATTACATTGTATATCTCTGTTTGTTGCAGTTGTTCAGGTGCTTATCTAATAGTTTCTTGAAACTATTGATGCCCTCTGCTGAGACCACCTCCTGTGGAAGGGGATTCCACATCCTTGCCGCTTTTACCTTAAAGAACCCTCTACCTAGCTTAAGGTTAAACCTCTTTTCCCCGAATTTTAATAAGTGGCCACGAGTCTTGTTAAACTCCCTTCTGCGAAAAAGTTTTATCCCTATTGTGGGGTCACTAGTACGGTATTTGTAAATTAAAATCATATCCCCTCTCAAGCGTCTCTTCTCCAGAGAGAATAAGTTCAGTGCTCGCAACCTTTCCTCATAACTAAGATCCTCCAGACCCTTTATTAGCTTTGTTGCCCTTCTTTGTACTCGCTCCATTTCCAGTACATCCTTCCTGAGGACTGGTGCCCAGAACTAGACAGCATACTCTAGGTGCGGCCGGACCAGAGTCTTGTAGAGTGGGAGAATTATCGCTTTATCTCTGGAGTTGATCCCCTTTTTAATGCATGCCAATATTCTGTTTGCTTTGTTAGCAGCAGCTTGGCATTGCATGCCATTGCTGAGCCTATCATCTACTAGGACCCCCAGGTCCTTTTCTATCTTAGATTCCCCCAGAGGTTCTCCCCCCAGTGTATAGATTGCATTCATATTTTTGCCACCCAAAAATGTTGTTGATATTTTGGACTGAAAGTTAAAGTGTTACTAAACCCACAACAGTAAAATCAGTCTGTATATGCAGTAAAGCATGCTTGTTATACTCACTGTGGAACCTACAGTGTCCTGTCTTCTCTGATCATCCCCTTCTTTTACTGTCCCCAATCCATCTGCTGATAGAACAGAGCCCTAGGAGGCACTCTGCACATGCTCAGTTTGATGTGTATTGCTACAGAGGTTTTATTTTAAGGAGGGTGCATGTGATCAGCACAGGGCCAATCAGAACTGTCCGGATAGAGGGTCAGGGGTCATGCAGACTCATGGGACAGTCAGAGGAGAATGAAATCTCCTACAAGCTTTAACCAGTGCTCGGCTGGACACTGATAATAGTCACAAGACTGCTATATACTGCTGATGAGAAAAGATATTTAGCAGTTTATATTTGCTAAAATAATTGCATTTCCATGTTCTGTGTACTGTGGGAGACCAGATATAGTAAATGCAGTCTCCTGGGTTTACTAACACTTTAAACAGGGGTTTAATAAAGACTGCAGAACAAGGGATACAACTACAAAAAACATGACTTACAGATATAGTACAACCTGTGTATAGCAATGATTTACAGCCATAGAACAACCTATAGTTGTAGTAAAGGTGTGCTAAAGTAATACAAGATAACTGTAAACTGATAACACTTTCACATTTACATACTTATCTATTCACTTACAACACACAAAAGCTTCATTTGACTACAATCACTATATTTTACCACATCCTGTTGATTAGTACGTTTGAGGTTTATCCTGGAACCCTTTTTGCATTACAACACCCATTACTCAAAGAGCCACAAACACTGTATACTCCCCGGCAGCAGGTGAGAATGAGAAAAGGTACCAATTATCTCAGATGAAGACCTCCTACAGCAGTGTGAACTATCACTTTGATTTGGTGTAGGTCATTTCTCAGAAGGTGATACACTGCGGGGTTCACTTACAGTATTTCAAGTGGAAGAAATTGAAAGTACAGCTAAAGAGGTGTTAGCGTTCAGTCATAATTATCTACCACCAGCCCCATCATATTCATCAACCACAAGCCCCTCTCATATTTAAAGTGCATCCAGAAATTATTCACAGCTCTTCACTTTTTCCACATTTTGTTATGTTACAGCCTTATTGCAAAATGGATTAAATTCATTATTTTCCTCAAAATTCTACAAACAATTCTCCATAATGACTACCTGAAAGAAGTTTATTTAAAATCTTTGCAAAGTTATGAAAAAAAAAAAATCACATGTACATAAGTATTTACAGCCTTTGCCATGACACTCAAAATTGAGCCCAGGTGCATCCTGATTCCACAGATCATTCTTGACATGTTTCTGCAACTTGATTTTAGTCCACCTGTGGTAAATTCAGATGACTGGACATGATTTGGAAAGACACACACCTGTCTATATAAGGTCCCACAGTTAACAGTGCATGTCAGAGCACAAACCAAAGCCATGAAGTCCAAGGAATTGTCTGTAGACAGGATTGTATTGAGGCAGATCTGGGGAAGGGTACAGAAAAATTCCTGCAGGTGGCATTGAGCACAGTGGCCTCCATCATCCGTAAATGGAAGAAGTTTGGAACCACCAGGACTCATCCTAGAGCGGGCCGCCCAGCCAAACTGAGCGATCAGAAGAGAAGGGCCTTAGTCAGGGAGGTGACCAAGAACTCCATTGTCACTCTAACAGAGCTCCATCGTTTCTCAAAACCAGGACAGTTTTAAACACCTCTCAACACAGAGATTGTATCTTCTACGTTTCACACATTGACCAGCCTACCTGCCGGTACACTTTTGCATTTCCATGATTAGGTTTCTTGTGTTTGGACCCCAGCAAACACACAAGCGCTGTGCCTGGGCTTAGGACACAGTGTCTTTCAGAGCCATTTGGGATGTAATCCCCCTTTAGTATATCCTTAAATATGTTTGGAGACCTAAAGTTGACCATTGGAGGGATGCGTGTGGGGAGCCAGGCGTGCTGTTGCATAATCCTTACTTTTAACCATGTGGATACTCATGTATAGTGTCAATGAATAAAATATAAACATTTCTCTATAAGAACCCTGATGAAGGAAAGGATTTTTTCGAAACGCGTCTGGTTCAGGGAGATATGTGTATTCCTCATTTACGTTTTTTTATTTATTTATCCACATCTATGTATATTTATGCACAATTATCATATATATTTTTCTTTGATATGTTTTGATATGTGTTTTCTTTTGGAATAAAATTTCTACATTTATATAAACTTTCTTCTTATTGTGGTAGTGCTCTAAAAGTTCCAGCCCAGGGGTATTCCTCTTTTTTCTGTAACTTATCGGGATGTGGTACACCTACTTATAGTTTTCTCTGTCAGACCCCCTTATTATGCAGCAATGTACAGAGACATCCTTCATGAAAACCTGCTCCAGAACACTCTGGACCTCAGACTGGGGCGAAGGTTCATCTTCCAACAGGACAACGACCCTTAGCACACAGTCAAGATAACAAATGAGTGGCTATGGGGCAACTCCGTGAATGTCTTTGAGTGGCCCAGCCAGAGCCCAAACTTGAACCCCACTAAACATCTCTGGAGAGATCTAAAAATGTCTGTGCATTGACGCTCCGCATGCAACCTGATAGAGCTTGAAAGGTCCTGCAAAGAAGAATGGGGGGAACTGCCCAAAAATAGGCGTGCCAAGCTTGTAGCATGATACTCAAAAAGTCTTGAGGCTGTAATTGGTGCCAAAGCTGCTTTAACAAAGTATTGAGCCAATGTCTATGAATACTAATGTACATGTGATTTTTTTTTTTTTAATAAATTTGCAAAGATTTCAAACAAACTTCTTTCACATTGTCATTATGGGGTATTGCTTGTAGAAATTTGAGGAAAATAATGAATTTAATCCTACCTGCTCTGTGTTCCTGTACGCGGCTCCTTCCTGCGCTGTGTTCCTGTACTTGGCTCCTTTCTGCTCTATGCTCCTATACTCGGCTTCTTCCTGCTCCATGCTCTTATACTCGGCTCCTTCCTGCTCTGTGTTCCTGTACTTGGCTCCTTCCTGCTCCATGCTTCTATCCTGGGCTCCTTGCTGCTCTGTGTTCCTGTAATCGGCCCCATCCTGCTCCGTGTTCCTGTACTCAGCTCCTACCTGCTCTGTGTTCCTGTACTTGGCTCCTTCCTGCTCTGTGTTCCTGTACTCGACTCCTTCCTGCTCCGTGCTCCTATCCTGGGCTCCTTCTTGCTCTGTGTTCCTGTACTTGGCTCCTTCCTGCACTGTGTTCCAATACTCAGCCCCATCCTGCTCTGTGTTCCTGTACTTGGCTCCTTCCTGCTCCGTGCTCCTATCCTGGGCTCCTTCCTGCTCTGTGTTCCTGTACTTGGCTCCTTCCTGCACTGTGTTCCAGTACTCAGCCCCACCCTGCTCTGTGTTCCTGTACTCAGCCCCTACCTGCTCTGTGTTCCTGTACTCGGCTCCTTCCTGTCCTGTGTTCCTGTACTCTACTCCATCCTGCTCTGTGTTCCTGTACTCAGCTCCTAACTGCTCTGTATTCCTGTACTTGGCTCTTTCCTGCTCTGTGTTCTTGTACTCGGCTCCATCCTGCTCTGTGCTCCTGTACTCGGCTCCATCCTGCTCTGTGTTCCTGTACTCGGCTCCATCCTGCTCTGTGTTTCTGTACTCGACTCCTACCTGCTCTGAGTTCCAGTATTTGGCTCCTTCATGCTCTGTGTTCCTGTAATTGGCTCCATCCTGCTCTGTGTTCCTGTACTCAGCTCCCTACTGCTCTGTGTTCCTGTACTCAGCTCCAACCTGCTCTGCATTCCTGTACTCGGCTCCTACCTGCTCTGTGTTCTTGTACTTGGCTCCATCCTGCTCTGTGTTCCTGTACTCGGCTCCAACCTGCTCTGTGTTCCTGTACTTGGCCCCTACCTGCTCTGTGTTTCTGTACTTGACTCCATCCTGCTCTGTGTTCCTGTACTCGGCTCCAATCTGCTCTGTGTTCCTGTACTCGGCTCCTACCTGCTCTGTGTTCCTGTACTCAGCTCCCTCCTGCTCTGTGTTCCTGTACTTGACTCCTTCCTGTTCTGGGGGTGGGGAATAATCTCCTCAATGGGACCTCATACTAAAAACCTGACCAAAATGTTGACTCTTCTTTACTCAAAACTAAAAAAAACAAAAATACTAAAGTGGCTGGTTTTAAAATTTATCATAGGTTCAGTTTAATTACAGTTATGTTTCTGTGTTTACCTTGCATTTATTGTATGAGATTATATTTTTTCTTAGGGTTGATGAAATGACTGGGATGTGTACCGGTACTTGGCTCCTTTCTGATCTATGCTCCTATACTCGGCTTCTTCCTGCTCCATGCTCTTATACTCGGCTCCTTCCTGCTCTGTGTTCCTGTACTTGGCTCCTTCCTGCTCCATGCTTCTATCCTGGGCTCCTTGCTGCTCTGTGTTCCTGTAATCGGCCCCATCCTGCTCCATGTTCCTGTACTCAGCTCCTACCTGCTCTGTGTTCCTGTACTTGGCTCCTTCCTGCTCTGTGTTCCTGTACTCGACTCCTTCCTGCTCCGTGCTCCTATCCTGGGCTCCTTCTTGCTCTGTGTTCCTGTACTTGGCTCCTTCCTGCACTGTGTTCCAGTACTCAGCCCCATCCTGCTCTGTGTTCCTGTACTTGGCTCCTTCCTGCTCCGTGCTCCTATCCTGGGCTCCTTCCTGCTCTGTGTTCCTGTACTTGGCTCCTTCCTGCACTGTGTTCCAGTACTCAGCCCCACCCTGCTCTGTGTTCCTGTACTCAGCCCCTACCTGCTCTGTGTTCCTGTACTCGGCTCCTTCCTGCTCTGTGTTCCTGTACTCTACTCCATCCTGCTCTGTGTTCCTGTACTCAGCTCCTAACTGCTCTGTATTCCTGTACTTGGCTCTTTCCTGCTCTGTGTTCTTGTACTCGGCTCCATCCTGCTCTGTGTTCCTGTACTTGGCTCCATCCTGCTCTGTGTTCCTGTACTCGGCTCCATCCTGCTCTGTGTTTCTGTACTCGACTCCTACCTGCTTTGAGTTCCATTACTTGGCTTCTTCATGCTCTGTGTTCCTGTAATTGGCTCCATCCTGCTCTGTGTTCCTGTACTCGGCTCCAAACTGCTCTGTGTTCGTGATCTCCATCACAACAGTAAATTAATCTCTATCAAGGCAGTGTGTGGTTCTCCATCATGGCAGTAAATTAATCTCTATCATGGCAGTGGGTGGATCTCCATTATGGCAGTGTGTAGATCTCTATCATGGCAGTAAATTAATCTCTATCACGGCAGTGGGTGGATCTCCATCACGGCAGTGGGTGGATCTCCATCACGGCAGTAAATTAATCTCTATCATGGCAGTATGTGAATCTTCAGCATTGTATTGTGTGGATCTGCAGCATGGCAGTGTGTGGCTGTTCAGCTTGGCAGCATATAATATTCTTTGTAATATTTGATGCCCTTGGTGTCTGGATATAGTACATTTGAGACATGCCTGGCGCATGTAACATCTAACGGATCAATCACAGTTCCTGCCCTATCCATCAAGTAAAAACCCCAGGACTGCACTCCTTATTAAGTTGCCACCTGGTGTTCAGCATAGTGCATCATACCAGTGACACCTTTACCGACAGAGTGTGACAAGGTGTCATTAGGCTAGGAACTGACAGGAAATGGCCCTGCAAGCACCAACTGGCTCATCAAAAGTCAATTTACAAATTGATTGAGCTGAGTGGAAAATGATTGTCTAACCAGCTGAAGTCAATGTTCGGGTATTCAGGCAGCCTTGGGTGCAGTTGCTGTCTAAATAAAATAATCTGCAGTAGAGATTCCTCCTTTCACACTATTTAGCATTGATGGGGAAATTGATTGATTTTCATTTAGCAGTATTTGGCTAGTTTTACAAAAAAATGGCTGCTGTTGAGTCTTAATGAAGCAGGTTCCGACCGTTGTTGAGTATGAATTCATTCAAATAGGTCAAAAAAGGTCTTTGTAGATACAAAGGACAGGAGCCTACTACTTGCTGTAGGGTAGAGTATCTGGATAAATATTTAAACAGAAAAATCTTAAAGATCACTGGAGGGAAAGAAAATTCTCTGAAATTAGATATAAAATAAATTTTACAAGGATTAAGTCCTCTGTCTTTCGCAATAGAACAATTATGGAAAGTCTTATGAAAAAGTACTTGGCTGAGTGTTTGTCATCTTCTGTTATTTAAAAGTCATTCTGAATTCTTTTAGAGTAGAGCCATTGATTACACTAAGCCCACTTCCCCTATTGCCAGGCATGTGAGTTCAGGTATTACGAGGTGGGCGTTGTATGAATCATGACTTGCTCCATTACACTGAGAAATATTAATAAAAATACCTTTAGTTATAGACAGGGGCTTCTAAATTTACTTGGAGTTGAAATGCATGAGTTTTCAACAGCATGATGCCCAATGCTCAGCCTGTTTGTTTGCCCTGAATAGCATCCAATTTTTTTTTGTTCAATTTTGGACAAAATAGGCTTAGAACCTCATTGAGGTTTGTATTGCCTTTCGATAAGTCACTGGTTTGATTTTCACTCGCTAGCTGTGTGGTCAAGGCAGGGGCGGACTGATAACTCATGGGGCCCCCGGGCAATAGGAGATTATGGGGCCCCCAGGCAATCAGAGATTATGGGGCCACACAGTATACACACACACAGTATACAATCACACAGTATACACATACATGTACACACAGTATACACAGACAGATGTAAAAAAAACACAGATTTATATATACTGTCCCTGGTTTTACTGAGGCTGGCAACCCTGATGGGGCCCCCTAGCGGCCCAGGGCCCTCGGGCAGTGCCCGAGTGGCTCAATGGTCAGTCCGCCCCTGGGTCAAGGTGGGGTTGGGTTTTTTACACATTCCCATGCTTACCAAAACAAATAATTAACTCTTGCTGAAGTTGGGCTTTAAAGCTGAACTCCAGAAAATACAAAAATGAATGTGGCTCTGAATTAACCACTTAATGACTGCCCCATAGCAGATTTACTGTTACCGCATACCTCCCAACTTTTTGAGATAAGAATGAGGGACACCTATCAGCAAAAGTATGCAGGCATAGGACACACCCCCGGCCACTCCCCCCCTTAAAGGAGACTTGTACAAAAAAACAAGATTGGTTAAACCCACAAGTGCTTTTTTTTACCACTACTATTCCTTTATATTGGCTTTTGGAATTTACAAATGCAGCAATTTAGAAATCAGATGAAAGGTTTAGCGCTAGAAAACACGTTTTGATAGATAAAAAGTGCATTTTATATACAACTATATAGATCAGACTAAAAGGAGGGACAAATGAGGAAGAATGAGGGACAGAGGGACATTGCCCAAAATCAGGGACAGTCCCTCCAAATCAGGGACATTTGGGAGCTATGCTACAGGGCGGCCGTTCTGTGCAGAATCACGTACAGTGTATACAGTATGATTCTGCACCTCTGGGTAGAGGGACGCGTGTTGCTTCTGCTTTGATTTGTCACAGCAGAAGCCGATCAGTGGGTGCCGGCCAATGGATGTCCGCCGCACCCGCTGATCGTCAATAAGAGAGGCTGGACGGAGCTCTGCCTATGTAAACAAGGCAGAGCTCAATCCTGACAGGGAGGATGTGATACATTTTGTTTCTCTGCAAAGCAGGGAATAGAATCCATCACATCCCTAAGTAATAGCACCTCACATAGCACACATAAACACTGGATAGGCACACAATTAACTCTTTGATCGCCCTAGATGTTTAACCCCTTGCCAGTCAGTCATTAGTACAGTGACAGTGCATCATTTTTAGCATTGATCACTGTATTAGTGTCACTGGTTCCCACAAAGTGTCAAAAGTGTCAGTTAGTGTTTGATTGTCTGACGCAATATTGCAGTCCCGCTGATCGCCGCCATTACTAGTATACAAAAAAATAAGTAAATAACAAATCCAGTATATATCCCATAGTTTGTAGATGCTATAACTTTTGCGCAAACCAATCAATATACGCTTATTGGGATTTCTTTTTTTTTTACCACAAATATGTAGCAGAATATACAGTGGGGACAGAAAGTATTCAGACCCCCTTCAATTTTTCACTCTTTGTTATATTGCAGCCATTTGCTAAAATCATTTAAGTTCATTTATTTCCTCATTAATGTACACACAGCACCCCATATTGACAGAAAAACACAGAATTGTTGACAATTTTGCAGATTTATTAAAAAAGAAAAACTGAAATATCACATGGTCCTAAGTATTCAGACCCTTTGCTCAGTATTTAGTAGAAGCACCCTTTTGATCTAATACAGACACAAAACAAAGGGTTCCCCTAGGTGGACTTTTCCGGCACTTGCATGGGCAAAGAAAGTTTATAAAAATAGAAAGCGTTTGTATATAATAAAAAACATATGATTTTATTCGTGTTGAAAAATACAATTGTTAAAAACAAGCAATAGATATCTAAAGTAACATAGTACAACTACATAGTAACCATAATGAGCAACACATAATGAGTTGTGATGAAAAGCTCTTCTCAAGCCCGACGCGTTTCGGGGTACTTAATATTTGTAAGGTCCTTCTTCAGGGATAGTTGAGAGAGAAGGGTTCATCTGAGCTAATTGAAAAAGAATGAGAGGGAGGGGGGTCAAGTATTGGTAAGGCTTTCAATAGGTATCTAATGGGAGGTTGGGATGACCGATTGATCACCTACCTGAAGATATATGATTGTTAGCTTGTGAAAAGGAGATTTTTTGCTAAAAGCAAGGAGAGCCACGGAGACAGGGCAGGATATGAGAGTAAGCAGTAGTGGTATAGCTAATGTGGATGCTGATACTTAGATGGTGAGAGATGCAGGTTGGTAGGCTGCAGTCACCATGGAGAAGTGTGACAATACCCCCGTTTTTTTTTTTTGTTTTTTTTTCTCTCCCCCACCCCACCCTACTCCATTATTAGACGAATTACTTTTCATTATCTCCAATGCATTTATCCACTACCCTATTGATTTTTTAGTTGGTACCCCAGGGGACCATGTATCTGGACACACTATCAGCTTGGTCGGTTCCCTTCGGGAACCCCCTTTTTGTCCATATATTGGTTATATACGATTTACCTATGTCTGCTATACATCCTCAGTTAGCATCTGTATATGTATATCTTTCACATGTTTCTAAGTTTCCTGTTGTCCATTGCTGTCATACTGTGCAATATTCTATTATGTTTATTTCCCCATGCAGAATTTTACACTTACAGTTTCCAGTATGATCTATCTCCCTCTTACCCCTTAAGAAATTAAGTTGATTTGGTGTAGGTGAATTGTCTACTCCTCATCCTAGTCCTTTGTCCAACATCCCCCATGTTTTTCCATTAAAACCCCCCCTCTTTTTCCACCCCTCCCCCCTCTCTACTTTTTTACGCTTGTAGGAATATAAACAATTGTGATCGGGTCTAGTTTACCCCATCTTGTTGGTACACAATTCTCCATATGTTCTCCCCTGTGGTTTTTGTTGTTGACATGTTCCCCCTCCCCCCGCCCCCCCCGAGGCGCGGGTGGCTAGAGCGGCTGCCCGGCACGGAAAGCCGCCACAGGTTTTTCTTTCCTGGGGCGGCGCCTAGGGAGGTACTTGGGCGCTTCTCCACCCCACGCCCACTGCCTCCATGTTGCCACTCCGGCGAGCATGCGCAGTTCGCCGGGGTGGCACTTCCGTGCCGGTGGGACGGGTGTGCGCGACGCTGCTCCAAACGCCGTGACGTCACGCATGCGCTGTTGGGGCGGCGCCGCGCATCCTCGCCTCGGGGGGTCAATATAGGACGTTTCTGCTTACACCTTCCATATCACAGCTGTGCCTCATTCCGACGCCAGCTGATTGGAATCTTTACATTATTTAAACCAGCCCCATTCATTCCCTGCCAAGGCGCTACACACGCCGGACGCTTGGTTGTGAGGCTGTCTCCATGTACTTTTGTTTCCATCTAAGGTATGATATTCCAGTTACCTCTTCTTACTCCTTCTGTACTCTAGCACCCAAGTCTCAAGCATAGCTATCACTTCCCCCCTCAGCCCTACAATTACATCTTACCACTCCCTGGCCTGCTCTTACTCTGGTCCCTGCAGGCTATTGGGAGCATGCTTATATGGGCTTTGTAACAATATACTTGTCCTTCACACACTTCACATGTACCATTGTTTTGTACTTAACTATACCATTCCAGCTGCTACTTAATACATAATATGGAATTCTCCAATACTCACGCACACCATATACTTACTTTGAGGTATGCAACTGTGCATCTACTTTTACTCTGTAGTATGTTTAACCCTTAAGCTAATACCCATATATGTATACATATGTACTTTGCTACTCTAATACAATGTCAGCTGGACCCTCTCTGTTGGCCCCTATTTGGTGCATTTCAGTCATTAAATTTTCCTGCTCGTATATATATTATCCTCCACATCCTCCTCATTACCAACCTTGTTTTTATTAGTTTATTAATTTATACATTCACCTACTACCTTTCAACCTACCTACAATGGATCCTCTCCTAAGGTCCCCTTTATATTTTCTTATACTTTTTTAGAGACGCCTTCCTGTGACCTCAGCACGCTGCTCTGGCTTGCGCGCGTCCGGGTCGGGCGGGACGGGAGTATTGTCACACTTCTCCATGGTGACTGCAGCCTACCAACCTGCATCTCTCACCATCTAAGTATCAGCATCCACATTAGCTATACCACTACTGCTTACTCTCATATCCTGCCCTGTCTCCGTGGCTCTCCTTGCTTTTAGCAAAAAATCTCCTTTTCACAAGCTAACAATCATATATCTTCAGGTAGGTGATCAATCGGTCATCCCAACCTCCCATTAGATACCTATTGAAAGCCTTACCAATACTTGACCCCCCTCCCTCTCATTCTTTTTCAATTAGCTCAGATGAACCCTTCTCTCTCAACTATCCCTGAAGAAGGACCTTACAAATATTAAGTACCCCGAAACGCGTCGGGCTTGAGAAGAGCTTTTCATCACAACTCATTATGTGTTGCTCATTATGGTTACTATGTAGTTGTACTATGTTACTTTAGATATCTATTGCTTGTTTTTAACAATTGTATTTTTCAACACGAATAAAATCATATGTTTTTTATTATATACAAACGCTTTCTATTTTTATAAACTTTCTTTGCCCATGCAAGTGCCGGAAAAGTCCACCTAGGGGAACCCTTTGTTTTGTGTCTATATATTATTGGACGTGGCACGGCTCCTTTTCCTAAAATAGTTGGTCACCCTTTCTCTGTTCTTTTGATCTAATACAGCCATGAGTCTTTTTGGGAAAGATGCAACAAGCTTTTCACACCTGGATTTGGGGATCCTCTGCCATTCCTCCTTGCAGATCCTCTCCAGTTCTGTCAGGTTGGATGGTAAACGTTGGTGGACAGCCATTTTTAGGTCTCTCCAGAGATGCTCAATTGGGTTTAACTCAGGACTCTGGCTGGGCCATTCAAGAACAGTCACGGAGTTGTTGTGAAGCCACTCCTTCATTATTTTAGCTGTGTTCTTAGGGTCATTGTCTTGTTGGAAGGTAAACCTTCGGCCCAGTCTGAGGTCCTGAGCACTCTGGAGAAGGTTTTCATCCAGGATATCCCTGTACTTGGCCGCATTAATCTTTCCCTCGATTGCAACCAGTCGTCCTGTCCCTGCAGCTGAAAAACACCCCCACAGCATGATGCTGCCACCACCATGCTTCACTGTTGGGACTGTATTGGACAGGTGATGAGCAGTGCCTGGTTTTCTCCACACATACTGCTTAGAATTAAGGCCAAAAAGTTCTATCTTGGTCTCATCAGACCAGAGAATCTTATTTCTCACCATCTTGGAGTCCTTCAGGTGTTTTTTTAGCAAACTCTATGTGAGCTTTCATGTGTCTTGCACTGAGGAGAGGCTTCCGTCAGGCCACTCTACCATAAAGCCCTGACTGGTGGAGGGCTGCAGTGATTGTTGACTTTCTACAACTTTCTCCCATCTCCCAACTGCATCTCTGGAGCTCAGCCACAGTGATCTTTGGGTTCTTCTTTACCTCTCTCACCAAGGCTCTTCTCTCCCGATAGCTCAATTTGGCCGGACGGCCAGCTCTAGGAAGGGTTCTGGTCGTCCCAAACGTCTTCCATTTAAGGATTATGGAGGCCACTGTGCTCTTAGGAACCTTAAGTGCAGCAGAAATTTTTTGTAACCTTGGCCAGATCTGTGCTTTGCCACAATTCTGTCTCTGAGCTCTTCAGGCAGTTGCTTTGACCTCATGATTCTCATTTGCTCTGACATGCACTGTGAGCTGTAAGGTCTTATATAGACAGGTGTGTGGATTTCCTAATCAAGGCCAATCAGTATAATCAAACACAGCTGGACTCAAATGAAGGCGTAGAACCATCTCAAGGATGATCAGAAGAAATGGACAGCACCTGAGTGAAATATATGAGTGTCACAGCAAAGGGTCTGAATACTTAGGACTATGTGATATTTCAGTTTTTCTCTTTTATTAAATCTGCAAAAATGTCAACAATTCTGTGTTTTTCTGTCAATATGGGGTGCTGTGTGTACATTAATGAGGGAAAAAATGAACTTAAATGATTTTAGCAAATGGCTGCAATATAACAAAGAGTGAAAAATTTAAGGGGGTCTCAATACTTTCCATCCCCACTGTATATTGGCCTAAATTGATGAAGAAATTCAATTTAAAAAAAAAAAAAATTAGTTGATATGTTTTATAGCAGAAAGTAAAAAATATTGTTTTGTTTTTTTCAAAATTGCCAGTCTTTTTTTTGTTTGCGCAAAATAAAAACTGCAGAGGTGATTAAATAGCACCAAAAGAAAGCTCTATTTGTAGGAAAAAAATTACATACATTTTCTTTGGGTAAAGCATTGCATGACCGCGCAATTGTCAGTTAAAATAACACAGTGCCATATCGCAAAAAATGGCCTGGTCTTGAAGGGGGGTAAATCTTCCAGAGGGCAAGTGGTTAATACATAATTAACCACTTACGGACCGCCCACCATCGTTATACATTGGTATTTTGAAGAGGGATATCGTTGTTATGGCAGCAGCTACCTGCCATAACCCCGGTATCCTGTCCTTCAGCGGGTGGTCTGCTTTCAGATAAAAGTGGTCTCTGATTCGCCGCAAGATCACTTTTATCGATGGCGGGAGAGGGCCCCCCCTCCCGCCACGCTCCGGTGCCCTCCGCCACTTACCAGAGCTGTCGGCAGCTGCGGAGGCGATCAGGTCCTGTGTCCTGTTAGGTATGGAGACAAATGAGGGGAAGATGGCCCCCACCCGCCCCATACCATTGAAGGACGGAAGCAACGCCAAATCGTCACTTCCGCCCATAGCTCTTAAAGAGACTTTTTTTTTTTCAAATGACATTTTATTTATTTATTTTTTTATTGCACTTTAGCGTAAATATGAGATCTGAGGTCTTTTTGACCCCAGATCTTATATTTAACCAGTTCCCGACCGGCGCACGCCGATGTACCTCGGCAGAATGGCACGGCTGGGCAAATGGGCGTACCTGTAAGTGGAGCTCCGTGAGTCGGGTCAATTGCCGCGGGGACACCCGCGATTGCCTCACGGAGAGGACGAATGGGGAGATGCTGATGTAAACAAGCATCTCCCCGTTCTGCCTAGTGACAGTGTCACTGATCTTTGCTCCCTGTCATCGGGAGCAGAGATCAGTGACGTGTCACAGCTAGCCCATCCCCCCTACAGTTAGAAAACACTCCCTAGTACTGACTTAACCCCTCCCCGCCCCCCAGTGGTTAACCCCTTCACTGCCAGTGTCATTTACGCAGGAATCAGTGCATTTTTATAGCACTGATTGCTGTATAAATGACAATGGTCCCAAAAATGTGTCAAAAATGTCAGATGTGTCCGCAATAATGTTGCAGTCACAATAAAGATCGCTGATCGCCGCCATTATGCCATTACTAGTAAAAAAAAAAAAATTATAAAAATGCCATAAAACTATCCCCTATTTTGTAAACGATATAATTTTTGCGCAAACCAATCAATAATCGCTTATTGCGATTTTTTTTATCAAAAATATGTAGAAGAAAACGTATCGGCCTAAACTGAGGAAAAAAAATGTTTTTTTAATTATTTTTTGGGGATATTTATTATAGCAAAAAGTAAAAAAAATAAAGCATTTTTTTTCAAAATTGTCGCTATTTTTTTGTTTATAGCGCAAAAAATAAAAACCGCAGAGGTGATCAAATACCACCAAAAGAAAGCTCTATTTGTGGGGAAAAAAGGACATCAATTTTGTTTGGGAGCCACGTCGCACGATCGCGCAATTGTCAGTTAAAGCGACGCAGTGCCGAATCGCAATAAAGTGCTCTGGTCAGGAAGGGGGTAAATTCTTCTGGGGCTGAAGTGGTTAAGAGGTCCTGTCATGCTTTTTTTCTATTACAAGGGATGTAATCCCGCCGAGCTCACATGCATAAGCGAAAACAGTGTTCAAACCACACATGTGAGGAATCGCCGGAATCGTTAGAGCGAGAGCAATAATTCTAGCTCTAGTCCTCCTCTGTAACTCAAAACATGCAACCTGTAGAATTTTTTAAACATCGCCTATGGAGATTTTTTAAGGGTAATAGTGTGTCGCCATTCCACGAGTGGGCAAAATTTTGAAGCGTGACATGTTGGGTATCAATTTACTTGGCGTAACATTATCTTTCACAATATAAAAAAAATTGGACTAAGTTTACTGTTGTCTTATTTTTTAATTCAAAAAAGTGTATTTTTTCCAAAAAAGTGGGCTTGTTAAGCCGCGTAAACACGAGCAGAATGTCCGACAGAAAAAGTCAGATGGAAACTTTTCATCGTCTATTCCGATCGTGTGTAGGCCTCCTTGGACTTTTTGTTTTCGAAAATTCTGACGGACCTAGAAATGGAACATGTTCTAAATATTTCCGACGGAACCAATTCCTATCTTGAAAACCGATCGTCTGTATGCTGTTCCGACAGACCAAAAAACGACGCATGCTCTGAAGCAAGGACGAGACGGAAGCTATTGGCTACTGGCTATTGAACTTCCTTTTTCTAGTTCTAGTTTTCTAGTTCCGTCGTAAGTGTTGTACGTCACTGTGTCACTGTGTTCTGGACAGTCGGACTTTGGTCGGATTTTGGTTTGTGTTGTGTTTTTCTGGTGCTTGGATTACTTCAGTTGATTGTTTGGTTTGAGATGTAGCTAATTGCTGTGGGTCTTCCTTGACCTTCCTTTTTTGTGTAGTCTCTTTTCTGACTCCTGTTGCCCCTCCCAGAACTCTCAGGTAATCTGTCGGTAAATTTGGGACGAATAGGTGTCTCCACCTGTCGATGATTTCTCCCTGAGGACAATTGCCCAGTTTATGGTAAATCAAAGGATGTGTGGACCACAGAATCCTTTGTTTTTATCTCCCGCTTATTCTTCCAACCTCAACAAATTTAAATTTTTTTGGGTCTTGCACCCTTTTTTTTTCCCAGCTGGTCTTGCCTCCTAATGATTTTTCCCACATACTTTTTTCCCATTGGCGCAGCCATAGCTGCCCATGGGAAGGGTTTTTTGGATGACAGAGATGGCTTTTAGGTAGATGGGAATCATTTACATTTTTGCTATATGTTTGTCCTCACCTTTTATTCTGATTTCATGTGTCTCCCCAGAATTACTTTGGATCATTGTTGACTCCTTTGTTTATTGGGCCTCTTGCCATGATGAATTTTGACAGTGTGGGGAGAATTTTTTTTTGCAGTTGGCAGAATTCGTTGTCACCGTTTTCATGGCCTACACTGGCTGCTGGTATTACCTGAGACACTTTGTTTTAGGCCCCTTCATTCTTATCATTCATGTATGGGGTAACAATGTACGGCATTACCGGCCTGTATATTCAATCTCCCCTATTAAGCATGGGATTGCTCCGTGTTGTGCCAGTTTTACCAATCTAGTGTTTGGTCCAACATTGTTCCCCTTTTCTGGTTTTGGCCCGTCACATACTTTGTTCTTGTTTCTAGTTCTTGTTTGGAGCTGTTTCCCCCGCAAGGTGAATGCCTAGGTTTTCAAATTTGTCTATAGGATTGGTGGCATTGTTGTCTTCCACTGGGGTCTTGAGGGAGATAAAAGTATTTATTAAGACCTGATGGGGTTCTTTTAAATAATTGGCCTCCATTTGTTAATCTCAGCCTACAATCTGGTGTCGAGCGGGAGCTGGCTGCGGTGGGGCGCTCGTCAGTGTACCACTGGCTTGCATGTGGCGGTTTTGACCTTGCCATCAACTGATGTTGCTTTATGGGCTATGCCCTCAAGTTAAATTCTGGGGTCAGTCTAATGCCTGTCTGGCACTGATGGTAAGGACAGCCCTCTTAGACTATGTCAGTTTATGTTGTATAGGTGCTCATGGTATACTGTTACTGGCATTGTTTGGTAAATTTGGAAAGTTGTACTTTTGAAAGTTCAATAAAGCTTTGGCCTTGCCCTATTTCCACTTAATCAGCTTCCTTGTCTTTTTGGGGGGGCGAGGTATTGGTTTATTAGTTGGTCATAAATGAGCTTATGTTTCTCAGTAGTCAAGGCTGATTAATCTCACAAATCATGGGGTTGGATGTTGATGTCTTATTCAAAAACACCTTTATTGATTGACTGGAAGTTATGTCAATTTCTTTTGGGGTGACTTTTACTGCCAATATCCTCTTCTACAAACCAGGCTGTTCACGTTGGTGCTGTTAAAGCCTGGAAGAAATGTTATCCTTTCTGCTGTTCTCATTTAACCACTTAAGGACCGGAAGATTTTCCCCCTTAACGACCAGGCCATTTTTTGCAATACGGCACTGCGTTGTTTTAACTGACAATTGCGTGGTCGTGCGACACTGTACCCTTTTTTCCCCACAAATAGAGCTTTCTTTTGGTGGTATTTGATCACCTCTGCGGTTTTTATTTTTTGCTTTATAAACAAAAAAAGAGCGACAATTTTGAAAAAAACTATATTTTTTTACTTTTTACTATAATAAATACCCCCCAAAAAATGTAAAAAAGCTAATTTCTTCATCAGTTTAGGCCAATATGTATTCTTCTACATATTTTTGATAAAAAATTGCAATAAGTATATATTGATTGGTTTGAGCAAAAGTTATCACGTCTACAAAATAGGGAATAGATTTATGGCATTTTTATTATTGATTACTTTTTATTATTGATTACTTTTTTACTAGTAATGGCAGGATTGCCACATTGCGGTGCACAGATCGGACACCTAACTGACTTTTTTGACACTTTTTGGGGAACCAGTGACATTATTACAATGATCAGTGCTAAAAATATGCGCTGTTATTGTACTAATGACGCTGGCAGGGGAGGGGGTTAACACGGGGGGGGGGGGGGTGAAGGGGTTAAATGTGTTTCCTCAGTAGTGTGTTTACTAACTGTATGGGGGGACTATGTGATGGGGGAAACACACAGATCCTTCTTCCTGCATAGCAGAAAGAAAGGATCTGTATGATTTTCCCTGTCAGAACGGAGATTTGCCTTGTTTACACAGACAGATCCCCGTTCTGTCACTGCGGGGAACAATCGCGGGTGGCTGGTGGAAATTGAGTCCGCCCACTCGCTGATTGGCTCCCCAGTGGGCGCTGTGTAGGAGCCGATGACGCCAATTCACGGGAACCAGCCACAACTGTGGCGGCTGGTCCTTAACCGGTTAAAGAGTAACAACACCTTTGTTGAGAAAAAAAAATTCCCCTCTGGCTGATGATCTATGTACATTGTAGGAATTTTAACAAACTTTGTTATAGATTCCTACCTTTTGTCATTCAGGAGAAATAGCTGTTTGTGTGTGTCCAGTGAATCTGTATAGGAGTGATTTTATAATTCTCAATCAGTTGCTGCACCAGCAGGGCTCTAATAAGGAAAGCTGTCTGTATCCCTAGACGTGATTTTCCTATGAGAGTATCTCACCAAAAATGACATTTTTGTTGCAGGGGATGCTCAAAATCTGCCCTCTTATGTTAGTGCAGACTGCTGAGAAAATCAGTAAGCCAATCACACAAGCAGGAAATAGATATAATGCACTGCATTTTACAGAGGGAAAAAAATGTAAAATGTGGGTATTCCCCATATTGCAACTTGCAAAAGCATCAAACAGAATTACAGGGATATACAACAAAATGGCAATAATAGTGAACCTGGCTGTAGAAACCAACAGATCTTGCCTAAAATGTTTTACATCTTTCTTAGAGATGGTAGAAAACCATCAGGCCTTCAGGAAAAAACTCAAGACCTACCTCTTCTAAGAAGCTGACAACACAGAACGCATCTAGCGCCTTGAGGCGATTCAGTTCGCATTTGCAGCGCTTTACAAATCATTCATTCAATTATTCAGATCTTAAGGAAAACCTATGTCCCCAGGTAGAAGAGGGGGAAGAAAATGACGCAACGCTGCAGGGCTTCATTGCCAGGTAAATATTTCATAATGGGTTACTATGCAATGCATAGTAGCCGATTATGCCATTGTCTTACAGGGTTAAAATAAAAAATTTGGTTTACTACCACTTTAAAGAGGCCCAACTGGCCACCTGAAGACCCAGGTATTCAGTGGTGTCTGTGTGGGCATAGATGAGCATGGCCCCGGATAAGAAGCCAGCAGCTGAGGACCTGCTTCCAGGGATAAGGCTCACTCACGGAAAGGCCTTTTCACGTTGTCCAGGCCATAGTGCCCGCTTACACTGACCAGAGGAGCCTAGCCTCTCGATCCTGTAGCTGCAGGTCCTGTATCCCAAGAGAGTGAGCCCCTTCCCGGACAGTTCTATTTATCTGCTCATCCAGAATTCTTGCTCTCTCCAGCCAGCTGGAACTTGTAGTTTGCACAGCTTTGGATTAATTGAAATCCCAGCTTTCAGAACTACATGTCCCATGGTCCCCTGCTTCCAGTAATAGTCTCCCTCTCTCTCTGCAATCAGGAAATGATGTCATAATCCTCACGCTGGGCACTAGAGGGGAAAAAAATGCTAAATTCAAACTTCGTTAAGGAATGTCCCATGATGAAAAAACGATATAGCTGGCACGTGGCTACAAAGGTAAGGGGTAAAGGGGTTGTGCTTGAACTCCTCCAAAGACTATGTGCAATTAACCATCACTTACCTGTAGACAATCAGCGTGCAGAAGTGTTGACCCCCCACCTGCCCATTTTTATATATGGTCTTCACAGCTTTTTTGGTGGTTTCACCTTGCTAGTGGTTAACAGTCTTTTAATGGGCTATGCCCCGGAAGTGGGTTTTTGGGCTAGTCTAATGATTATTCAGGACTCAGGGTAAGCATGTTTCTTTCTCGAACATCATGGGACACAGAGCCACAGTAATTACTGATGGGTTATATAGGTATCACTGGTGATTGGACACTGGCACACCCTATCAGGAAGTTCAACCCCCTATATAATCCCTCCCCCTTGCAGGGATACCTCAGTTTTTACGCCAGTGTCTTAGGTGATGGACGTGTAAAGATGTCCTGTGCTGAGCTCCAAAGGGAATATCCTAGGATCCTATACTGGGGCAAGCCAGGCGAACCGGATCCATTCAAAGTGTCTTTTCATGGGCGAATTGAATGGTACCCGGGCCTCGTGTCCGAAGAAACGAGGTTTTACCCGTAACGCTTCTCTTTTTAGAGAGCTGGACCCCGCAGATCAGAAAATGGCTTTAAACTTCCTAATTTCTGGCGAGGTGCTTTACGGTCCCAGAACTGTTGGATCTCCCTATTCGTAGGGGGCCCCAGTCTCTGACGGTTTTTTCAAACGGAGCCCACCGTGAGAGGTGAAGATTGGGTCTGTGTAAACAGCACCCTGCGGCTGAATAAGGTAAGAGGAGATTCCACAGAATTTTTGAGTTCTAGTGGCTTTTCTCCTTTAAGGTAAATGCATGCTATGCCTATTGTGACCACCGGGGGCTGCCAAGAGCACAAACTTTCACATGCTGACTGTCTGTCTCAGTGTTTTCCATCGCTGCACATGTATCCCAGCGTCTCAAGCCGGCTGCAAGGTAAGATGGAAGGGGGGATTTCTCATGGTTGAATGTTCCCCCCCAGGCTAGTGAGGGGCCACAGGGGTCTAGAAAGTGGTTATACCACCCGGGCTCTGCGGCCTAATGGCCACCATCTCTGAATATAGCCGTTCAGGCAGATCTTGCTACCAGCCTCTCCCCCCCCCCCCCCCCCGCCCGCTCCCAGCCTTCCTCCAGAAGCATGACATGAGAGTCGGCCAGCGCGGGAAGCGCTCGTTTTTTTCAAAACTCGAGGGGGGGGGGGCGGTAGAGGGGTGGGCGGGACGTCGGCACAGGTGCTTAGACTCCCACTCAGGCCAGCTGCAGGCTATTAGAGGCACTCTGTACAGGTGCACACAGCCTTCTGAGAGACACAGAGCTGACGGTCGCATGTAAGGTGGGACACAGGCATTCTCCTAGGCAGCATTTACTGAAGTAACACCGGACTGAGCATTGGGTAGCAAGGCTATTAGCCAGACTACATCGCTCAGCAGGCAATGTTCATTTGTATACCTCACACCTTGTAGAAGAGGTTCAAGCACCCCAGGAACCAGAGACACTAGGGGATCTTGTTCAGGTTCTGAGGGCCCCCTGTCAGCAGCATCCTCCCCCCTAAAGATGGGCCAGGGACGGCTAGCCAGGGAGAGCCATCGGGGTCAGGGGCTACACCTGCTTCTGGCACTTCAGCCCCTGTATATATTACACAAGAGGTTTTTTCCTCAACCATTAATGGTCTAGAGGAAAGATTAATGGCCGTGATTACGTCTTCACTCAGTGGAAGAAAACGCACTAGGCCTTCCTCTGTTCCCCAAGACCCTCAGGAAGAGGAGCTCTGGGATAAAGGAGATGAATCCCTTTCAGAGGATCAGGATGGGACGGATGATTCCTCTTCGGAGGAATCAGGTGGAGAGGGACCCTCTGCGACTTCCCAAGAGGAGAAAGTCTTAGTACAGATCCTCACTGGATTGGTCCGCTCCACATTTAGGTTGCCCATACCTGAAACTGCTAAAGAATCCTCTTCTGCTTTGGGGTCACTGAAACCTTTCCAAGCAGCACATGCTTTTCCTGTTCATACTTTACTTGAAAAGCTCATTTATTCTGAGTGGGATCACCCAGACAAACGTTTTTTTCCGCCGAGAAAGTTTTCAACACTTTATCCGATGGAAGAAAAGTTTATTAAAATGTGGGGAATTTCGGCTATTGATGCCGCCATTTCCCCTGTAAATAATAGCCTGACTTGTCCTGTAGACAATGCTCAGATGCTCAGGGATCCTGTAGATAAAAGGATGGAATCCCTATTGAAGGATGTTTTCTCCTTAGCAGGATCAGTGGCCCAACCTGCAGTAGCAGCGATTGGAGTCTGTCAATACTTAAGAGACCATGTTAAGCAGGTCATCAAAGTATTACCTGAACAGCAGGCCCAGGGGTTTGCTAACCTTCCAGCGGCCTTATGCTTTGTGGTTGACGCCATTAGAGATTCTATCGTGCAAACCTCCTGTCTTTCACTGGGGTTGGTGCATATACGTAGAATCCTATGGTTGAAAAATTGGTCAGCCGAAGCACCATGTAAGAAGCTACTGGCTGGGTTTCCATTTTGTGGTGCAAGGTTGTTTGGAGAGGACTTGGATAACTATATCAAGAGAATCTCTTGTGGGAAAAGCACTCTCTTACCTGTCAAGAAGAAGAGTAAGCGTCCCTCTTTCAAACGGACTCTTTGCCAAGCGCCGGGGGCTTCAGCCTCCAGGCAGTCTCGACGGCCGCCTCCATCGGGGTCCAGAGACAAGAGTCAACCCCAGGGACAAAAGAAGTCCTGGGGAAAGAAGCCTGCTAGGCAAAACACTAAGACCTCTGCATGAGGGGGTGCCCCCGCTCACTCGAGTGGGGGGAAGACTGCGACAGTTCTCAGAGCTCTGGCAGGAGGATTTCCAGGACAGATGGGTAATCTCCACAGTAACCTTAGGGTACAAGCTGGAGTTTCAGGAATTCCCCTCTCCTCGGTTCCTCAGATCAAGTGTCCCCAGAGACCCAGAGAAGAAGCAGTCGCTCCTTCTAGCGTTAGAGCGACTTTTGTCGCAGGAGGTCATTATGATAGTTCCCGCAAAGGACCAGGGATTGGGCTTCTATTCCAACCTTTTTACGGTCCAAAAGCCAAATGGGGATGTCAGGCCCATTCTGGACTTAAGGGATCTGAACCGATTCCTAAGGATTCAATCCTTCCGCATTGGAATCAATTCGAACAGTAGTTCCCACCCTGCAGGGAGGAGAATTTCTGGCATCGATAGACATCAGAGATGCATATCTGCATGTGCCCATTTTTCCTGCTCATCAGAAGTTTCTGCGCTTCGAGGTAGGAGGGCGCCATTTCCAGTTTGTGGCTCTGCCTTTTGGGATAGCCACTGCACCTCGAGTGTTCACAAAGATCTTGGCTCCTCCTCTGGCCAGATTAAGGGCTCAGGGTATAGCTGTCATAGCATACCTAGACGACTTGCTCTTGATAGACCAGTCGGTAGCCTCTTTGAATGGAAACTTGAGGACCACAGTCAGGTATCTAGAACACCTGGGTTGGATCCTCAACTTAGAAAAGTCTTTCCTAAAACCAGTAAGAAGACTGGAGTATTTAGGTCTGATTATAGATACAAGCCAGGAGAAAATATTTCTACCCCAGGCAAAGATCGCTGCTTTGAGAGAGCTGATTCTGGCAGTAAGGACCAAGAAGGGTCCCTCAGTCCGCCTTTGTATGAGGCTACTAGGGAAGATAGTGTCTTCATTCGAAGCAGTTCCCTATGCTCAGTTTCACTCAAGAATGCTGCAACACAGTATTCTGTTGACCTGGAACAAGAAGGTTCAGGCATTAGACTTTCCGATGCACCTGTCGCATGCGGTGCGTCAGAGCCTCAATTGGTGGCTCGTACCCGAAAACCTGCAGAAGGGGAAATCCTTTCTGCCGGTTACCTGGACGGTGGTAACAACAGATGCCAGTCTGTCAGGTTGGGGAGCAGTTCTGGAACAGGCTGCGGTCCAAGGGGTATGGTCCAAGACAGAGAGGACCTTACGCATCAACATTCTGGAGATCCAGGCGATACATCTAGCTCTAAAAGCCTGGACTATCAGGCTACAGGGTTGTCCGGTCAGGATCCAGTCCGACAATGCCACAGCAGTGGCTTATGTCAATCATCAGGGAGGCACCCGGAGCCGAGCTGCTCAAAAGGAGGTGAACCAGATCTTAGTCTGGGCAGAGATGCATGTGCCATGCATATCGGCAGTTTTCATCCTGGGAATAGAGAATTGGCAGGCGGACTATCTAAGTCGCCAGCAGTTACTTCCAGGGGAATGGTCTCTGCATCCCGATGTCTTTTGGGCCATATGCCAAAGATGGGGGGTTCCAGATGTAGATCTCTTTGCATCCCGATTCAACAAAAAGATAGACAGATTTGTGGCAAGGACAAAAGATCCTCTTGCATGCGGGACGGATGCGTTGGTGATTCCGTGGCATCGGTTCTCACTGATTTACGCATTCCCGCCTATTCTGCTATTACCACGACTCCTTCGCAGGATCAGGCAGGAAAGGAAGTCAGTACTTCTGGTGGCCCCCGCTTGGCCCAGAAGGACTTGGTATGCAGAAATAGTAAGGATGACGGTAGGTTCCCCGTGGACCCTACCGGTACGCCCAGACCTGTTATCTCAAGGTCCAGTGTTCCATCCTGCCTTACAAATGCTAAATTTGACGGTTTGGCTATTGAGACCCACGTTCTGAAGAGTCAAGGGCTCTCAGGTCCTGTCATATCTACCTTGATTAATGCAAGGAAGCCAGCTTCCAGGATGATTTATCATAGAGTCTGGAAAGCTTATATAACCTGGTGTGAATCCAGAGGTTGGCATCCCAGGAAATATGTCATAGGTAGAATTCTTGATTTTCTACAATTAGGATTAGAAATGAAGCTGGCCTTGAGTACCATCAAGGGCCAGGTCTCTGCTTTATCAGTATTATTTCAGCGGCCACTTGCTTCGCATTCTTTGGTCCGAAACTTTATGCAGGGGGTGATGCGTCTTAATCCTCCGGTTAAAGCGCCCCTAAACCCCTGGGACTTGAACTTGGTCCTGGCTGTGTTACAGAAACAGCCTTTTGAACCAATAAGTCAGATTCCTTTGGTCTTGTTGACAAGGAAATTAATTTTTCTGGTGGCCATCTCTTCTGCTAGAAGAGTATCAGAATTAGCAGCTCTTTCTTGTAAGGAGCCTTATTTGATTATACACAGGGATAGAGTGGTACTACGCCCTCATCCTAGTGGTTTCTGATTTTCATTTAAACCAAGACATTGTCCTACCTTCCTTTTTTCCAGATCCCTGTTCTCCGGAAGAGAGATCTCTACATTCGTTGGATGTAGTAAGAGCAGTTAAGGCCTATCTAGGGGCAACTGCTCAGATCCGCAAGACGGATGTTTTGTTTGTGCTGCCAGAGGGTCCCAATGGAGGACAGGCAGCGTCAAAAGCTACCATTTCTAAATGGATTCGACAGTTGATCATTCAAGCTTACGATTTGAAACAGAAGATTCCTCCGTTTCAAATCAGGGCACATTCCACAAGGGCTATTGGTGCTTCTTGGGCAGTGCATCACTGTGCCTCTATGGCTCAAATCTGCAAGGCCACAACCTGGTCTTCAGTTCATACATTCACCAGATTCTATCAGGTGGATGTGAGAAGGCATGAGGATATCGCCTTTGGGCGTAGTGTGCTGCAGGCAGCGGTACAGGGTCCTCAGGTCTGATTGCACCCTACTTGGTCGTGGTTCCCCCCCCTCAGGTAGCATTGCTCTGGGACATCCCATCAGTAATTACTGTGGCTCTGTGTCCCGTGATGTTCGAGAAAGAAAATAGGATTTTTTAAAACAACTTACCTGTAAAATCCTTTTCTTTCGAAGGACATCACGGGACACAGAGGTCCCGCCCCTCTTCTAATACACTATATTGCTTGGCTACAAAACTGAGGTATCCCTGCAAGGGGGAGGGATTATATAGGGGGTTGAACTTCCTGATAGGGTGTGCCAGTGTCCAATCACCAGTGATACCTATATAACCCATCAGTAATTACTGTGGCTCTGTGTCCCGTGATGTCCTTCGAAAGAAAAGGATTTTACAGGTAAGCTGTTTTAAAAAATCCAATTTTTTTTGGGCTCAGATGTGCTCAGTGTAACTGTGACTAGCACTGGGTATGTCGTTAGGTTGGAAATTCAATAAAGCTATGGCCTTGCCCTTTACAAATTACCGTAATCAGTCTCTGTGTCATCTTTGTGCCAGGTTGCATGGTGTAGATCAGGAATTCTCAACCAGGGTTCCGTGGAACCCTGGAGTTCCTCCAGAGGTTGCTAGGGGTTCATTGAGCTGTGGCTGATAAACCACCTATTTGATGATGCCTACAGAGTTCAAGGTTCAGCACCACTTAGCAAAGCCAGCAGCATGACACCAAATATCTTTTTAGCTGTCTTTAAGGGTGGCATTCTAAACACCTCTTTAAGGGGGACATTCTTCCTATTGCTCACTAATATAAGGAGCATTGTTCCTTTTAAGCCCTGATGATTTAATTTTAGTAAGGGTTCCTCAAGACGTGAAAATTATTTTTGGGGTTCCTCTAGGGTTAAAAGGTTGAGCCTGGTGTAGCCTGGTGTAGATGGTAAGATTTTAAGCCTACTCTTCTCATCAGTAATGGTTTTTAGTACTGCAGAACACCATGTTTAAAAAACCTTTAGGCTAGGTTCACACCTAAGATGGCCGCAGATCGCACAGGAACGCTGTGCGTCCCTGTTCTCCATTTCAGGGACGAATCAGGGCCGAATCTTTGCCTGGATTCGGCCCTGAAACAGAGCTAACGAAGCACAGCGTTTCTGTGCAAGCCGCTCCGCAGCCGCCCCGGAGATATGTGAACCGGCTCCATAGAGAGACGGTCACAATCTCCTGTCATGCGAATTAGATGCGGGTTTCTCCACATCCAATTCGCTTAGGTGTGAACCCAGCCTTAGACTTGTAAGTGTAGTCAGATGAAGGAAAACTTCAAACAAGTTTTAATAGCTCTGGTGATGCAGCTCCCATATAGCAAGGCCACCCTCAAAGAGCACCCAACAGTAGAGATACAGAAAGGAGCACCAAAAACTGGACGGAAGAGTCCAAGATGATTTTATTTGTTTTTTTATTTGTTTTACTTTATTTGTTTGTAAAAAAAAAAAAAAAAAAGTCCTATAAAAACGGCCAACGTGTTTGGGGGGCAACACCACTCCCCCTTTATCAGGGCTTAAAACTTGGATAGAGTGATCCTCCATTACTGCTCAGCAACTGATGTCAAGTTGTTACTCCATGTGGAGAGTTCAATACTGGTTCTAATGTAAATCTGTGAAGTCATTGCTTCCTCTGTACTTGGAGTTCATCCAAGTTTTATTCTGCTTTAAACCCTGATGAAGGGGGGGGGGGGGGTAGAGTTGCTCCCGAAACACGTTGGCTGTTTTTATAGGACTTTTTTTTTTTTTTTTACAAACAAATAAAGTAAAACAAATAGAATAACAAATAAAATTGTCTTGGACTGTCCAGTTTTGGTCTGGTGCTCCGTTCTGGATCTCTACGGTTGGGTGCTCTTTGAGGGTGGCCTTGCTATAACCCGTTGGATGTTTTATGTAATCTTTTTACCAGCAATTATAATTATCTTTGACTCTTTTAAATGGTTTGGTCTGGCACTCCTTTCTGTATTTTTATGGTTTTCTCCGCATTAATCTGAAAGATGTCAAACGTGCAAATACCACAAAGGGTGCAAAGGGCGGTAACCTTATAGCCATCCATTCAGGATTCTCTTCAATCCGGTCTGCGGGCAAAGCATGAATTCTGATGCTGGCTGGTTTCAGCACTTTGAATTTAACACTTTCCTGCCAAGTTAGTAAACTCAACAGCCTTATGCCCAACAAAGGTCCCACACACTGTGTAAGCTAGCTGCATCATTCTAGATGTACTTTTTGACAGTTCAATTTTCCTGAGTAATGTTTTTACTTGCGTTCGGCCTTCTGTTGAGACACACATGAAATTCCTGCGTGCGGGGGCGAGAAAATTATAGGAACACATATTCTTACAATAATAAAAGTAATACTGGGAGTGACTCCTTTCATAACTGTGAGATTAACAAAGCCCCTGAGGTAGGCAGGAATGTACACACGTATGTGAGAAAGTGTTTAGCCCATCAATTATCCTTTTCCCATTTAAAAAAAAAAAAAATTGTTGTGCGTTCGCTCTATGGTTACATTTTACATTTTACATGGTTACATTTTATGTTGGGTGAGTTGAACCACGGTCCCTGACTGTTGCTGCAAGAAAGCAAATTGCAGGATAAGTCACATCCTAAGCTGGAAGGATTTTGCTTAATGACAGTCTCATTTTCAGTAATCATTATGGCGAATCCTCCATGGATTCCAGCGGCGGCCCGTGCATTAAGGGCGCACGGGCGCCACCCCCTCTCTCCCCTCTCTCCTGCCACCCCCTCTATCACCAATAGATAGATTCATGCATTGCATGAATCTATGTATGGCCGCCGCTGCCACCCCCCAATCAGGCCCCTTTTCGGGCGCAGGGCGCCTGAATTACAGCAGCGGGGGGTGTTTTTGAAGCACCTGATTAGAGCCATAGGCTCTAATAGGCGTCAAAAAAAGGTGACCCAGCATGGCGCTCGCAGGTCACTCAGCTGTGTGTTAGAAAAGCGAATGAATATTCGCTTTCCTAACACTAAACCGCCTCTCTGCCAATCAGGTGCTCGGGTCTGTTACCTGTCACCTGATTGGCTGAAACAACAGGTGCAGCTATTGGGTGCCTATCAGGAGGAGAGGACGGGAGATGAGC
The DNA here is from genome assembly GCA_037952835.1 of Lithobates septentrionalis. Taxonomy (NCBI): domain Eukaryota; kingdom Metazoa; phylum Chordata; class Amphibia; order Anura; family Ranidae; genus Lithobates; species Lithobates septentrionalis. The sequence continues at coordinate 5,890,208 of JBBDGP010000459.1, forward strand.
ACGGCAGGAGCCGCACAAAGGACCCCGCTCGTCGCCATCACCCGCTGCCCCACCAAGCCAGGGTAAGTGCCGAGCAGATGGCAGGGGTCACACTGGGGGCATTCAAGGGCACACTGGCAGCATTTAATGGGCACACTGGCAGCATATGATGGGCACACTGGCAGCATTTGATGGGCACACTGGCAGCGTTTGATGGCACAGTGGCAGCATTCGATGGCACAGTGGCAGCGTTTAATGGGCACAGTGGCAGTGTTTAATGGGCACAGTGGCAGCATTTGGCAGAGTGGCAGTATTTGAATGCACAGTGGCAGCGTTTAATGGCACAGTGGCAGTGTTTGATGGCACAATGGCAGTGTTTGAGGGCACAGTGGCAGCATTTAATGGGCACAGTGGCAGCGTTTGGCACAGTGGCTGCAATTGAGGGCACAGTGGCAGTGTTTGATAGCACAGTGGCAGCATTTGATGGGCATAGTGGTAGCGTTTGATGGCACAGTGGCTGCAATTGATGGCACAGTGGCTACAATTGATGGCACAGTGGCAGCATTTGAAGGCACAGTGGCAGCATTTGATGGTACAGTGGCAGCGTTTGATGGGCACAGTGGCAGCGTTTGGCACAGTGGATGCGTTTGATGGGCACAGTGGCAGCTTTTGGCACAGTGGATGCGTTTGGGCACAGTGGCAGCGTTTGAGGGCACAGTGGCAGGGTTTGATGGCACAGTGGCAGCGTTTGAGGGCACAGTGGCAGCGTTTGATGGCACAGTGGCAGAATTTAATGGGCACAGTGGCAGCGTTTGGCACAGTGGCTGCAATTGATGGGCACAGTGGCAGCGTTTAATGGGCACAGTGGCAGCATTTGATGGGCACAGTGGCAGCGTTTGATGGCACAGTGGCTGCAATTGATGGCACAGTGGCTGCATTTGAAGGCACAGTGACAGTGTTTTAAGGGCACAGTGGCAGTGTTTGATCGGCAGAGTGGCTGCAATTGATGATTTTTTTTCAAATTTTTTTGCGCCCCCCCAAAAATGTTGAGCACCAGCCACCACTGATGGATTCTCACCTAACGCTCAACTCCAGGCACAACAAAAATACTCTTGTAGTGAGGCCCCCAACACTGCAAGGGTTGAATGCTCCTTACGTCTGGAGGGAGGTTGCAGAACAGGCTCTATTATTTACTCTCTCCTCATTTTGTGCAACTGGTTAGCCACGGCCTCATCTGTAAGCTGCACTCAGCTGGTGGTTGGAAGCAATAAGTATAGCAAATTATAGCAAAAAGTAAAAAATACTGTGTTTTTTTCAAAATTGTAGCTCTTCTTTTGTTTATAGCGCAAAAGATAAAAACTGCAGAGGTGATCAAATACCACCAAAAGAAAGCTCTATTTGTGGGGGAAAAAAACATAAAAATTTCATATGGGTACAGTGTTATATGACCGCGCAATTGTCATTCAAAGTGCGACAGCGCTGAAAACTAAAAATTGGTCTGGGCAGGAAGGGGGTGAAAATGCCCGGTATTGAAGCGGTTAATGTCCACCTGTACTAAATATAGGTTCACTTTGGGCTTGTGGTATGGCCATATGGGGGCACCACACATTTAGAGCAGTGTGCTTTACAAATATGCAATGAAGCAAGTAGAGTGTTATTTAAATAAAAATAAATATTAAATAATATAAAACTAAGTATAAAATAGTAAAAAATAATAATATTAAATAAGAAAAAAAAGAAAAAAAAAGGACATCTTGAGTTACTGCAGGACACAATTTTGGATTGAAAATTGCAAAGTTAGCTTTTTCTCACCCTGACCGCCTTTAGTACATATATCGCATTACCCTGTGATTACGTACAGTGATTCATTGTCACTTATTTATTTACTTACTGTTGACCCCTTTTGGGGAACTATTCAGCACAGGTGGCCTGCCCCCACCCTCTTCAGGCACAAAAACATGGTTCCTTCACTTCCTTCACTTCCTTGTAAGCCAGGCACATTGGGCTCCGCCTTGTGGATGGTCGAGATGACCTAGGAGGGATCTGGCACTAGCAGTTTCCCATCTGTTAGAGGTAATTATACCTTGTAAGTCCATATGGATATTATTTGTAGATTTTGCAATACTGTGTAACCATAAAGTCTAATATATTTTTGTATTTAGACATTGCAGCCCCCCTGAAGAAGACTACAACTTATGTTGTTGAAACGCGTCGGTACATTTGTTCAGCGCAAAAATACTTACCATAGCTGCTGGTTGAGTATATTTGCATATTTTGTGTGTTATATATGATGGGTCATGATTTGTAAACCAGAGCTCATATTTTAAGGCCTCATGCACACTGGAAGTAAAAAAAACGTTATAAAAAATGCCAGTAGCGTTTTTAGCGTTTATAAGCCTTTTTTAGCATTTTTTAGCGTTTTTTTTTTCGATGGATCAAAAATGTTCAAAAATGCTAGTGAGCTGCTTTTTTGAACGTTTATCGGCGTTTATCAGTGTTTTTTGACATTAGAGCGTTTTTACAGCTGAAAAACTCCTTTCAGAACCCACTAGTTGTTTTTTTTTTGTATTTTAACAGCCACAAAAGCTCCCAGCCAAAAACAGTTGATAACAGCCCTATGTGAGCATGGACACATAGGATAACATGATGGAGAGTTTATTGACTGTAGAAAAAAACGTCTGAACCCAAAGACAGCAGCTGTAAAAACGTCCGAAAACATCCAGTGTGCATGAGGCCTAAATCTTGTGGCATTTTAACAATTGTACAATAAAACATTTTTTCCATATAAATTACTGTGTTTGATCATTTTGATAGTTTAATTGCTGCAAAAAAAAAATAAAACAAAAAACAACCTGGCGGAACCTCTTGCTCTTTTTTTGTAGTTAGCTTTTTCTTTTCTTTTTTAATTTAACACCTTTTAAAAAAAAACAGTTTAGCTCAGAGTTGGTCTTTAACTGGTTTCCAAATGACGGCAGGGCGGTGCGACTCTCGTTCTGGGACGCCGTCATAAGACGGCATCCCAGAACAGCCGCTCTCGCATGCGCCCACGGAGGGCGCGCAGAGCGGCAATCGTGGCCGCGCCGTGTTGCTAGGACACAGCGCGACCCCGATCTCTGTAAAGATCCGCGTCCGCGGCTCTTTAACCATGTGATCAGCTGTGTCCAATCACAGCCGATCACATGTAAACAAGGAAGTGCCGGTAATCGGCGCTCCTCGCCTCGCACTGACAGAGTTTGTGGTGAGGAGAGCCGATCAGCGGCATCTCCACGCAGTGTTACATGTAGGAATGTAATCAGGGCACTGATCATCAGTGCCCTGATTACAGTATAGTAAAACAGTGTCACCATACAGTGCCCACCTGTGCCCACCAATGCCAGCAATCAGTGCCCACCAGTGGCAGCAATCAGTGCCCGCAAGTGTCACCAATCAGTGCCCATTAGCGATGCCAGTCAGTGCTGGCAATCAGTGCCGCCTATCAGTGCTGCCCATCAATGCCCTTCACTGCTGTCGATCAATGCCCATCAGTGTCGCCCATCAGGCCACCCATCAATGCCCATCAGTGCCCATCAGTACCGCCTATCCATGCCGTCTATCCATGCCGCCTATCAGTGTGCACCAGTGCCGCCTATCAGTGCCCACCAGTGCCACTTATCAGTGCCTATTAGTGCCCACCAGTGCCGCCAATTAGTGCCCATCAGTGCCACCTATCAGTGCTCATCAGTGCCACATATCAGTGCCCATAAGTGCGGCATATTAGTGCCTCCTCATCAGTGCCGCCTCATCAGTGCCCACCAGTTCAGCCTTTCAGTACCCATCAGTGCCGCCTCATCAACGCACATCAGAGAAGGCGAAAAATGAATCAGTGAAGGCAATAACGTTACCGGAAGTTATTTACCGCGAACCGGAAGTTTACCGCGAACCGGAAGTTGTTACCGCGTACCGGAAGTAACATATGAGGTGGCGAAAAACGCTGTTTCTGGTCTTTGTTTGGCTTATCCTCCATCTTTTTGATGTAAGCACATTTTAGTTTTTTAATAAATTGGGTTTTTGTAAAAATACACCATTGGAGGCTATTTCTTTCCATCTGGATCCGGATACCGGGTGACCGATGCCTTTTTCACCAAGCACCCATCTCCTATCCTGACTGAGTCTGGGTTCTGTTATCGAGGTGTTCGTCCTAGCAATGGACTAAGGCATTTATCTATGCCCTTTGAGGTAAGATACCAACAAGTGTCTGGGGAATGCCCAGGAAAAAGCCAAAGTCTACTTACCACCAGCTTGCAGACAACCAAATTGACCTATCTAACAGTAAGCGTTAAAAAAGGGGTTTAGTCCGCACGCATTTGCAAACGCATGCGTGAGCCACAGGGCCACGTCACGGCACCCTTGTATCTGTGGTCCTAACACTAAAGTATGAGTGTCCCCACAGTGGAGGCACATGCATTTAATGGATAAATGAGAGCAGGTGGCTGGAGGGGAGCCCACCCCTCCTTAAAGGTACAGGAGCACACCAAACACCCAGCAATAGCACAATGGCTGCAAAGGTGTTGGTGCACTGCTGGACCAATACAAACACTCACGTAATAACAAAAGCTTGCCACCACTCTCATTTATAGCTGGCTATCGCAGTAAGCAGCATTGGGAGGCTAAAAAAGGTACCAACAAGTGTCTGGGGAATGCCCAGGAAAAAGCCAAAGTCTACTTACCACCAGCTTGCAGACAACCAAATTGACCTATCTAACAGTAAGCGTTAAACGCTTACTGTTAGATAGGTCAATTTGGTTGTCTGCAAGCTGGTGGTAAGTAGACTTTGGCTTTTTCCTGGGCATTCCCCAGACACTTGTTGGTACCTTTTTTAGCCTCCCAATGCTGCTTACTGCGATAGCCAGCTATAAATGAGAGTGGTGGCAAGCTTTTGTTACCTTTGAGGTAAGAGCATTGAGAGCACATTGAAGGGGTGTTGTTACCATTTGAATCACAGTCAACATGTCTTCTTCTATCTGATGGTGAAGATTTCTGAACTTTTTGCACATTGGAATTTTATTTTGAACTTTGGTATCTTATTTGATACACTCGTTACAGTTTGCACATTTCTTTGAACATTTTTTGAATATTTTTTGTACACTTTTGCATTTTTATTGATTATTTTTTTGCACATTGAAGCACTTTGTTATATTAGCTTGTCATCGGTGTGAAGTTTTACATCAGCTTGTTTTTTTCCCATATACACGTGGCTTATTGTATACATTTTTTAGTATTTTTGATCACCATTATCTTATACCTTTTTTATTATTTTTCATCACCATTATCATTAGCACTTTTCTTAACTATTGAGGTTTATGCGCAAGATCACATATAATTATTTATATACACGAAAAATTACTTAGTTACAAAATTTACTGACAGAAAAAAAAAGTAAAAAAACATTTTTTTTTCAAAACTTTTGGTCTTTTTTTTTTTTTTTTTGTAAAAAATAAAAAAACTCAGCAGTGATTAAATACCACCAAAAGAAAGCTCTATTTGTATGAAGAATATTATAAAAAGTTATTTGGGTACAGTGTAGCACGACCGCGCAATTGTCATTTCAAAGTGAGACAGCGCTGAAAGCTGAAAAATGGCCTGGGCAGGAAGGGGGTGTAAGTGCCCGGTAGGCAAGTAGTTAATATCTCATTTACTTTTCTCTTTCGAATAAAAATAAAGTAATAAAATAAACTGGAAATCATACCACTGCCTTAAACAAACAAGGTATGATTATATCACTCAAGCTATGTCTTTTTATATATATATTTCTCTGCCAGAATAACAATGAGCATTGCACTAACGTCCCTTTGATCCATTTATTAACAACAGAAAAATGTAAAAAAAATAATAACTGTTGCACGTTTGTGTATTTTATCTCTGGTCTTTATCTTCTGTGATATGTGGATTGTGCAATAAAAAACGGTTGTCAGTTTGAATTCAGGTGAAAGGCAAATATAAGGATTCTGTATGTTTTATGAAGAATAGAAATGTACAGTATATGTCAGCTGCTGCTCTGTATTCCCATAATACCCAGAATTCTGGTATGTTCTGTAATCTTTCTCATTTCCTGCAAAGTGGTTACTGATTTACTTTATGGACTTTCTTTAGCTGTCTTTAAAAGTACATCGCGTACTGTATGTAAGATAAATGTACTGTATAAAATAATGTACTTTACAACATGAACTTACAATCAGTTGTTCCATCATTAAATGGGGTTATGGCACGCTGGCTACAGAATTTTGTGAAGGAAACTATAATATTTTTTTGTTGCCTGTAATTATTTATTAGAATTTTTAGAAAAAAAATTTTCTTTCTGTATAGCAACCTACACATTTTAGAAATAAATAATATGGGGTGCTTTTTTGATGATTTTATGATTTTATGATGATTTGTTTGCAAAGCAAGCTGAACACTGTCCTGCACCATCCACACACCTTTTGACAGTCTGCGTAAACAGTCTAATGACACTAAATGCTGTTATAAAAATGGACATGGAGTTCACCAGAGCTTCACAGGTTGCCACTGGAGTCCTCTTCCACTCCTCCATGACGACATCAGGGAGCTGGTGGATGTTAAAGACCTTGCGCTCCTCCACCTTCCGTTTGAGGATGCCCCACAGATGCTCAATAGGGTTTAGGTCTGGAGACATGCTTGGCCAGTCCATCAACTTTACCCTCAGCTTCTTTAGCAAGGCAGTTGTCCTCTTGGAGGTGTGTTTAGGGTCATTATCATGTTGGAATACTGCCCTGCGGCCCAGTCTCCGAAAGGGAGGGGATCATGCTCTGCTTCAGTATGTCACAGTACACGTTGGCATTCATGGTTCCCTCAATGATCTGTAGCTCCCCAGTGCCGGCAGCACTCATGCAGCCCCAGACCATGACCCTCCCACCACCATGCTTGACTGTAGGCAAGACACACTTGTCTTTGTACTCCTCAGCTGGTTGCTGCCACACACGCTTGACACCATCTGAACCAAATAAGTTTATCTTGGTCTCATCAGACCACAGGACATGGTTCCAGTAATCCATGTCCTTAGTCTGCTTGTCTTCAGCAAACTATTTGCTGGCTTTCTTGTGCATCATCTTTAGAAGAGGCTTCCTTCTGGGATGACAGCCATGCAGACCAATTTGATGCAGTGTGCGGCGTATGGTCTGAGGACTGACAGGCTGACCCCCCACCCCTTCAACCTCTGCAGCAATGCTGGCAGAACTCATACGTCTATTTCCCAAAGACAACCTCTGGATATGACGCTGAGCACGTGCACTCAACTTCTTTGGTCGACCATGTGGAGGCCTGTTCTGAGTGGAACCTGTCCTGTTAAACCTCTGTATGGTCTTGGACACCGTGCTGCAGCTCAGTTTCAGGGTCTTGGCAATCTTCTTATAGCCTAGGCCATCTTTATGTAGAGAAACAATTCTTTTTTTCAGATCCTCAGAGAGTTCTTTGCCATGAGGTGCCATGTTGAACTTCCAGTTACCAGTATGAGAGAGTGAGAGCGATAACACCAAATTTAACACCTGAGACCTTGTAATACTAACAAGTCACATGACACGGGGAGGGAAAATTTCTAATTGGGCCCAATTTGGACATTTTCACTTAGGGGTGTACTCACTTTTGTTGCCAGCGGTTTAGACATTAATGGCCGTGTGTTGAGTTGTTTTGAGGGGACAGCAAATTTACACTGTTATACAAGCTGTACACTCACTACTTTACATTGAAGCAAAGTGTCATTTCTTCAGTGTTGTCACATGAAAAGATATAATAAAATATTTACAAAAATGTGAGGGGTGTACTTGCTTGCTCCCAAGATGGACTATAGACTACTGCTACTTGCGCAGCGGTCTTTCAAATGAAATTTTATGAGAAAAAATACACTTCAATTAATTTAAAAAAAAAACTAAACAGTAAAGTTAGCCCAATTTTTTTTATGTAATGTGAAAGATGATGTTACACCAAGAATTTTGAGAGAATCGTGATCTTTATTCTAAGCAAAAAAAAATGTGATTCTTATTTTATCCAGAATCGTGCAGCTCTATATTATAATATGAAAGAAAGCTTCATCCATTGGCTGGAAATACCTTTATGAATGTACTTAAGCAATAGTTAATTTTTGTGAAAAAATAAATAAAATAAATTAAAAATTGTAGATTTTGTCTTGAATATATCAACAAGGTAATTATGGACAAAAAAATATATATATTCCCTTTATTGTAGAGTATAAAGAAAAAAGATTGTTGGGACTTTATATGAGACAACGACTATATGGTAAAGTGTCTCCATCCCTATTGTTTGAGAAGGAAAGGGGAATGGGGAGAAAAAGGGGGATAATGGAACTTTAAATGAGACACATAACTAGGGTAGAATGAATCAATCGATGTAAGTAAATACAATATTTATTAGTACAGATGGGCATAGTGCAAGGTAGAATGATATTAACTCAAAAAGTAACACACAGAATTAAAATAAACATGATTGGTAAATCACATAATATAAAAAATGCATAGTATAACATTGTCCCACGTGATTCATAATGGAATAGCAGTACACCCAGATATGTACAGACGTGACTGGTAACAAATAATTGATTCATGATTCAAACTGGTAAAAGCACATGGTTGCTGTGATATAGCCCCAGTAAAATCTTGACGCGTTTCGTGGATAGTTTCCACTCATCGGGAGCAGCTGTACACTATAATATCTAGTATAAATATATTATAATATAATATAGTATAATATAATATAGTATAATATAATATAGTATAATATTATATATATATATATATATATATATATATATATATATATATATATATATATATATATAGAAAGTAAAAGGTTTTTGCGCATCAAATCTATCATAAATAAAAGATATCAAATAACTCACATAAATTATCACAAAATAATGTGTATAAAAATGTGCTAAAATATGCAAAATATAAAATTATATAATATTAGAAGTGAAAGTGCATCATTCAAAAAGAGTGATAAAATTCATAATTCCCAATAAAAATGTGAAAAGATATTAAAGACACGGATGTGAGTGTGCAAAAATCCAAAAACTAAAATAATACACCCCAAAAAATCATATTATATAACTATTAAAGTAAAAAGTCCATAAGAAGTGAATATTGTCTTCTGGGGTAATGTAAATAGAGAGATGTAAATATATGGTGGTAATGTTGACGTTTCTCTTCATATATGAACTGCCAGCCCTGCGGGCTCTCTAAACTCTCACCTTAAGCAAAGAATTTTCATGCATCAAAGTAGTGATGTGCGTTACCACATGCTGGTATGATGATGGCTGAATTCCCCTCTCAGTCTAGCAGGCACCTATTGAAAAAAAAGGGGATATTTCCACCTAGGCTATGCCGGCCCGGTGGGAGGAGGGGGAGGAGAGAGGAGACCTCTAATGGTGTAGTATTTTAAGTATACTTTATTTGTTAATTTTAAAAGGTGGTCTCTTACATTAAAATCAAAGTTTAAAAGCATAAAAAGAGAAGGAGCAGAGTCCGAGGCGCCTCCTTACGTGACTTCCGGTAAAGTCTGCTCTCTGCCACGCCCTACGCGTTACGTCACCGCTCGTGACTATACTAATATAAGTATATAGATATAATATATAATATAATAATAATATAATTATATAATATAGATATAATATAGTATCTATAATAAATTGTAAATTGGCCATTAGTAATAGTGACTAAAGCAGGAAGAGAGGGAACAAAAAACCAATAGTTCCAACACTCTTACCTATGGGTAGAATCAAGATAAAAAAGCGTAAAGAATGTTAAAATCAATTAGAGGCACTATGGTAGAAACATTTTTCCCCCTGCGTGCAGTAAGAGGGAGGATTTAGGCGCCTTTTACGAGCGATAGCCGCTCGGACGTAGTCGCTGATAAGTGTAAACTATCCTTGAAACGCGTAGAGCTTTTATTGTTGCTATGTCACAGCAATCATGCAATTACTATGGACTTTTACCGGTTTGAATCATGAATTAATTATATGCTACCAATCACGTCTGTACATATCTGGGTGTACTGCTATTCCATTATGAATCATGTGGAACAATGTTATACTATGCATTTTTTATATTATGTGATTTACCAATCATGTTTATTTAAATTCTGTGTGTTACTTTTTGAGTTAATATCATTCTACCTTGCACTATGCCCATCTCTACTAATAAATATTGTATTTACTTACATCGATTGATTCATTCTACCCTAGTTATGTGTCTCATTTAAAGTCCCCTTACTCCCCCTTTTTCTCCCCATTCCTCTTTCCTTCTTTATTGTAGAGGAAACATGTTTTCCCTTTGATTATACAGTACAATAATACAACAATGTCAATCTATAAAGTGTACAGAAATATTCAAAGCAGCCTATAATGTTTTACATTTCTGAAGTTCAAAAGTAAAGACATTTACAACAAACTATGCAAATAACAACCCGACCAAGATATTTCAAAGATCCTTTATATGAATTGATTTCATAAGCCACATTACTTTTTGTACTTGTTTTTTTTTTTATATTTATGAATGGGTGATATTTGCTTATCTCCTAAAAGGTACAAGATTGAACCGGCAGATGCAATGACTCACTCCTCTGTTTCCACACTGTGTTTAAATACACTGGAATTTATAGCCAAGAGCTCTTGATACAGTCAGTTAAGGGGAAGAAAACAATTCACTGTCAGATGTAAAATTAATCAAATAAAGAATCAAAAATTTAGAAGTAACATGAGTAATAGAACATTAAAGCACAACTGTGGGCTATTTTTTTTTATGTACAGCATAATCAGTTTTTTTTTATTGTTTTGTGCAGTACAAAAAGATACTTGTTGATGTGCCTGAGATACTAGGTACAAAAATGTCCTGACACAATAAGGATACAAGTAGGCATTGCATAGAAGTGACCCATATTGTCAAACTAGAACTGAGTTGTATGTTTTCTCAGTATCTGTTAGCTATATATCCATTATACAATTACAGTATTAAAAAAACTATCACTGTTTTATTTTATTAGAATGAATGCTTAGTTTCAGTGCCGGGGGGGATGAGGAGTTCCCAAACACTTGCTCCATAATTTTAGATCAGCTACTACATTATACCATACAAGAAATATTGTGTAAATAATTCCTACGTCAATTACAGAATGATATATTTTAGATGTACTGTATACATATACACTATATTACCAAAAGTATTCCAGAATGCGCATTTGTGAGGTCAGGGACTGATGTTGGACTAGAAGGCCTGGCTCGCAGTCTCCGCTCTAATTCATCCCAAAGGTGTTCTATCCGGTTGGGGTCAGGTGCAGGCCAGTCAAGTTGGATGAGTGAGTTTGGGGTGGAGGAACCTGACTGGCCTGCTCAGAGTCCTGACCTCAACCCGATAGAACATCTTTGGGATGAATGCGCTTCTGGAAGAATGGCCAAACATTCCCATAGACACACTCCTAAACCTTGTGGACAGCCTTTCCAGAAGAGTTGAAGCTGTTATAGTTATAGCTGCAAAGGGTGGGCCACTTAATTTTGAACCCCACGGACTAAGACCGGGATGCCATTAAAGTTCGTGTAAAGGCAGATGTCCCAATACTTTTGGTAATAAAGTGTAGATTCAACAAGATGTTGGAAACACTCCTCAGAGATTTTGGTCCATAGTGACATGATAGCATCACGCAGTTGCTGCAGATTTGTCGGCTGCACATCCATGATGCAAATCTTCCCATTCCACCACATCCCAAAGGTGCTCTATTGGATGAGATGTGGTGAGTGTGGAGGCCATTGGAGTACAGGGACCTCATTGTCCAGTGGTGAGATGATTGGAGCTTTGTGACATGGTGCATTATCCTACTGGAAGGAGCCATCAGAAGATGGGGACACTGTAGTCATAAAGGGATGGACATGGTCAGCAACAATACCCAGGTAGACCGTGGTGTTTAAACAATGCTCAGTTGGTACTAAGGGGCCCAAAGTGTGCCAAGAAAATGCCCCCCACACATTACACCACCACCACCAGCCTGAACAGATACCAGGCCTGGATGGATCCATGTCTTCATGTTGTTTATGCCAAATTCTGACCATCCATCTGAATGTCGCAGCAGAAATTGAGACTCATCTTCTATTGTCCAATTTTGGTGAGCCTGTGTGAATTGTGTTCTCAGTTTTCTGTTCTTAGCTGATAGGAGTGGCACCCGGTGTGGTCTTCTGCTGCTGTAACCCATCTGCTTCAAGGTTCAATGTGTTGTGCGTTTAGAGATGGTATTCTGCATATCTTGGTTGTAACGAGTGATTATTTGATTTACTGTTGCCTTTCTAGCATCTTGAAGCAGTCTGCCCATTCTCCTCTGACCTCTGACATCAACAAAGCATTTTCTGCCGCTCACTGGATATTTTATTTTTTTCGGACCATTCTCTGTAAACCCGAGAGATGGTTTTGTGTGAAAAATCTCAGTAGATCAGCCGTTTTTAAAATACTCAGAGCAGCCCGTCTTGCACCAACAATCATGCCACGTTCAAAATCACTTAAATCCTCTTTTTTTCCCCCATTCTGATGCTCAGTTTGAACTTCAGCAAGTCGTCTTCACCAAGTCTAGATGCCGAAATGCATTGAGTGGCTGCCATGTGATTGGCTGGTTAGCAATTTGTGTTACCAAGCAATTGAACAGGTGTACCTAATAAAGTGGCCGAAGAGTGTGGATAGTAGTTTGTTTAAATAACTGTATGCAATCTAGTTAATATTTTTATTTATATTTCATTTTTTTATAACTTTCACATACGGTATATTGATGAAGTGGGTTTATCAACCCATGAAACGCGTTGTATCCGCCAGGACCCCAAAAAACCATCAGCAGTTAAAATATCAAACGCTAAAACATGTCAAAAATATCATAATATGCTGAAGGGTGGGGATGATCAGGGCAGGTGTTAGCTTTATGTGTTTTTGATATAATTGTGTACTGTGGATATTGTATACTATAGAATCAGTAGCTTTGAGGAGGCTTGTAAACAGTGGGCAGTTTAAGGATCATTAGGTTAATTTTATGAGATGCAATAAAAATTATATTTATTTTAAAATGTTGTTTGGATTGTAGATACAAGTTGACCCACCTAGGGTCCCTTCACACGTGCTGCCCAATCAGGTCCGCCTGTCAGTTTTTCAGGCAGACCTGATCGGACCTGATCAGACATGTCCGCTGACACCCGCCACTATCCAATCCGATCCTGCCTTCAAAAAACAGACAAATGGTGGTCCTATTTTCCATTCGTCTAACGCAGGGGTCTCAAACTGGTGGCCCTCCAGCTGTTGCGAAACTACAAGTCCCATGAGGCATTGCAAGGCTGACAGTTACAAGCATGACTCCCACAGGCAGAGGCATGATGGGACTTGTAGTTTTGCAACAGCTGAAGGGCCGCCAATTTGAGACCCTTGGTCTAACGGATCGGATTGGATAGGGTCGGATGTAAACAAACAAGCAGCCCGTTTCCTTCCGATTTCCCCATAGAGTAGAGCGGGTCTGTGTCTGTTCTGCACAGTGAGCAGACAGGACCTGTCATCCGCCTGTTTAGCGGAGATCAGTGGAGCCATCCCCCCGATGAGCAAGCGGAATCTGCTGCACAGAGTTGCCCATGGAAACGGGTAGACATGTGCGGTTCGTTTCATACGAATTTAAAATTTCGTACGAATTTCCGAAAATTCGTTAATTCGGAAGCATCCGAAATATGAATTTCTATGCTTTCGAATTGTATACGAAATACGAAATTTCGTTGCCGAATTTCGGATCCAAATTCTGCTCCCACCATCCCTGTGCTGTGCTGACTTCCCGGGTTTGTACCCCTGCTGTGCTCATTATGAGGGGCTCCCACCATCCCTGTGCTGTGCTCATTATGAGGGGCCCCCACCATCCCTGTGCTGTGCTCATTATGAGGGGCTCCCACCATCCCTGTGCTGTGCTCATTATGAGGGGCTCCCACCATCCCTGTGCTGTGCTCATTATGAGGGGCTCCCACCATCCCTGATCTGTGCTCATTATGAGATGCTCCCACCGTCCCTGTGCTGTGCTGACTGTCTTGGGGAAGTCAGCACAGCACAGGGAGGGTGGGAGCCCCACATAATCAGCAGAGCAGAGGTACAAACCCAGGATGTCAGCACAGCACAGGGATGGTGGGAGCCCCTCATAATGAGCATAATGAGTCTGATGACTGCCATATTCAGAAAGGTATTTTTTGCTTTTTCTTTCTTAACGAAATTGTTCCGAATAGTTAACAAACCTAAGGAAAATTCGTATTTCGTACTGACCCAAATTTAATTTCGGACATGAATTATGAAATATGAATTAATGGCTAATACGAAACGGAACAAAACGAAACAAATTTATTGATGGCGCACATGTCTAGAAAGGGGCCTAAATTATTAACAAATCAGATCTGGTCAGATGGGATGTTGGTGTACAAATACCTCAGTCTTACCGCTTACTTTCAAATGATAGTACCTGGAAATAAAGGAGATGAATGGAACGTAAACAAGAAATGAAAAGAAAACATGAAAGGCAAGAAAAGAAAGTAGAAGTATAAAAGGACTAAAGAGCTACAGAGAAGCATAAAGAAGGGTGAGTAGTAGTGGGAAGCAGGCATGGCCTTGCATTCTTCTGGAACTGGGTACAGGTGAAAACCCCGAAAGCCGGCTGTCATTTCTGGTTTAGTAAGTTTTTGGGGGGGGGGGATTCCCTGCCCCACAGCTGATGTTACAAAGCATTGGGGGGTATTCATGACATCTTTCACCTAATTTGGTCACATGGCCATATTAGGTCAATGTTGGCCATGTTGGTATATTTAGTCAATTATGTCACAAGCATTGCAGCCCCTTTGTGATGTCAGCTGCAGGTCCGGGAACTCCCCACCCACACCACATTGGACCAGGAATGACAGCTGGCTTCTGGGTTTGGAACTGAACCTGGCTCCAAACACATGCAAATTCATTCCTAGTAAGAAGCAGTAGTTCCTTTCCTGGATTCCTATAAACTCTTTAAGAATCTGCCCTAATTCTACCGAAAAATTCATCCAGATATTCCAGGACCTAAAGCAGTCCCACTGGAACCACACAATTGGATATAGTTTAGATCTGTTCCCTTCCCTAAATGTATGTCTTGCATCTACAGTATATTCATCTTCCATACCCTCTCCATTATCGATGGTACAGTTCCTGCTTACTAATGCCTTGCTATAATAGTGCTGGCTGGGGATAACATATGACATAAACGTTATTTTTTATGGATTGGAATGATCCCCGTAAAAAATAGAAAATAAGAGTGATGTGTAGAATTTCACAGACAGAACCATAAAGATTTTCTCCCACAAAGGAACAACTAAAGGACATAGTGGGTCATGGTGTCAACATCCCCAACATCTAGCAGAATTGTTTGAATCGAAAATATGTAAATCACTAGAGCATTTATACCATCTAGGGATGATTATATAATTATGCTCCTGATACTGTATGTAGCAGACAACAAGAGTTGTTGAGTCCTCATCAATGATTTATGCTGGTCTGAGGGGGGAAAATAGATATCCCAAGTTCCTTCTCCCACTTTGCCAAAAAGTGCAAAGCATGAAGATAATGATCTAAGAGAAGCATTGAAAGTACGAGGGTTTAGTCTCGGCTCCTGTAGAAGGCAACCCTCAATATCAGTAAGTGAATTTTTCAGAAAATTGCAAAGCATCAGTATACAACCTTATCAACTTAAAATTAGAAAATGGACCCTAAAAAATCGACCCCTAAAAAAAACTCTTTGGTTCATGCTTTTTTTTTGTAACTGTAAAGGAGGAAGTAACTTTTTGCTGTGGTTTCCTTGCCACCGACATTTCACTGCTTGATGGGCTCACCAGACTTTCTCTCTGTATTACCTTTATTTTTTTTAAACCTTGTTTAATTTTCAAAATCTTAATACAAAAACAGACCCCAAACATATGGGGGGAATACAATAAAACTTACAGCAAAAATTTCCAGTTCTCTTAGACAAATGGCATACATAAACCCCCGCATATAGTCTCTCCCTCCCCCCCCCTTCCCCCCTCCCAGCCCCTGCAGATTTTCTCTCGTCTGATTTAATCTAGACGAGTTCTTATGTTCCGGATCCCATCCTACAACATAATTGCTTCCACATAGCGTTCAGTTTTTTTTAAATGTAATCCAGCAATCCCATTTACCCCTTTGTAAAGTTTGGTCCCTTTCTAGATATTCTCCTGATTCTTCTCTCTCCAAGATATAGATTTCATTAACTCTGGCCACCCAGTCCCTAATCCTAGGCGCTTCTGATTCCTGCCATTTCTTTGGGATAACATTTTTAGCTGAATTTAGTAGTACCAGAACTATTGAAGTTTTATACCCTCTCTTTCCCCCTTCCGACCTATGGAACAAACAGTCCCAGGGGTCGAACAGGATCGCCTTTCTTGTTATTTCTTCAATTAACCTAGTCACATCTTGCCAAAAGATTTTTATTTTAGGGCATTCCCACCACAGGTGAGCAATAGTTCCTGGAGACGCGCATCCTCTCCAACAGTTCGGGGACCTTTCTGGTGTAAACTTACTAACTCTAACCGGGGTCATATACCACCTGGTCAGACACTTGTAGTTACTCTCTCTAATTTTTGTATCAACTGCCGTTCCGTGCGTCGCCCCCAAGATGCACCTTGCTTTATCACCATCGCCACATGCTCCCAACTCCACTTCCCATTTTTTGATGAACGGAGGTAACTCCATCCCCGTTCCCCTCACCAAAATTTTGTAAATCTCTGAGATTTTCCCCTTCACTGACTCCTTGCAGAATAACTTCTCTATCGGTCTATAGTCCGCTTCCTCCCTTAATGGGCCGGGGAGACTGTTAATAAAGTGCGCTAGCTGGCCGTATCTCCACCCATTTAATATCAATACGTCCTCTTGTGCTGCTAATTCTTGAAAAGTGCAAATTTTCCCTCTCTTAGTGATACCCCTAACTTGTGCCTCTCTATCCAATATCCAATTTCCACCCACTTTCTCCATCCCCGGGGGAAAGAGTAAATTCTCCTTCAAAAACATTAAAGGAGAATTATATTCCCACTTGTTATTTAAGTGCAGCTGGTCCCAAATTTTAAATGTGAGGTGTGTAATATAGTGTGTGTCCTTTCCCAAGTTCCTAAAATGTGGGGGATTCCAAATCAAATGATTTAACTGTGTATTACTTAACCCTTCTTCTAAATTAACCCATCTTTTGTTTTCCCTATTGTTTACCCAATCCAGTGCCCGTGCTAAGACTATTGCTTTATAGTAAATCCTAAAATCTGATAGGGCCAGCCCTCCACTTACTTTTTCTCTCCTCAACACCTTATGGGTGATCCTTGGTTTCTTATTGTCCCAAACATATTTACTTATGAGATTGGTCACCACTTTGAAAAAGTTTTGCGGTAGGGGAATCGGGAGCATCTGCATCTTATACAGCACCTTTGGGGCTAACACCATCTTTACTAAGTTAATTCGCATCATCCATGAGACTGGGCAATATTTTATTCTATTTATTTCCGCTCTTATTTCATTTAATAGAGGAATAAAATTCAGCCTATACAACTTCTCTCTATAACCCGATAAATTGACCCCCAGGTACTTTATGCTGTCATTCCATGGGAATTGAAACACTTCACCGAGTCTACGCGCTTCCTGTTTTTTAATATTGATGAAAGGAACGTAAACGAGAAAAGAAAACATGAAAGGCAAGAAAAGAAAGTAGAAGTATAAAAGGACTAAAGAGCTACAGAGAAGCATAAAGAAGGGTGAGTAGTAGTGGGAAGCAGGCATGGCCTTGCATTCTTCTGGAACTGGGTACAGGTGAAAACCCCGAAAGCCGGCTGTCATTTCTGGTTTAGTGAGTTGTGGGGGGTGGGGGGGGGGATTCCCTGCCCCACAGCTGATGTTACAAAAGCACTGGGGGGTATTCATGACATCTTTCCCCTAATATGGTCACATGGCCTTATTAGGTCAATGCTGGCCATGTCGGTATATTTAGTCAATTATGTCACAAGCATCCCAGCCCCTTTGTGATGTCAGCTGCAGGTCCAGGAACTCCCCACCCACACCACATTGGACCAGGAATGACAGCTGGCTTCTGGGTTTGGAACTGAACTTGGCTCCAAACAAATGCAAATTCATCCCTAGTAAGAAGCAGTAGTTCCCTTCCTGGATTCCTATAAACTCTTTAAGAATCTGCCCTAATTCTACCTAAAAATTCATCCAGATAATCCAGGACCTAAAGCAGTCCCACTGGAACCACACAATTGGATATAGTTTAGATCTGTTCCCTTCCCTAAATGTATGTCTTGCATCTACAGTATATTCATCTTCCATACCCTCTCCACTATCGATAGTACAGTTCCTGCTTACTAATGCCTTGCTATATTAGTGCTGGCTGGGGATAACATATGACATAAAGTTATTTTTTATGGATTGGAATGATCCCCGTAAAAAATAGAAAATAAGAGTGATGTGTAGAATTTCACAGACAGAACCACAAAGATTTTCTCCCACAAAGGAACAACTAAAGGACATGGTGGGTCATGGTGTCAACATCACCAACATCTAGAAGAATTGTTTGAATCGAAAATATATAAATCACTAGAGCATTTATACCATCTAGGGATGATTATATAATTATGCTCCTGATACTGTATGTAGCAGACAACAAGAGTTGTTGAGTCCTCATTAATGATTTATGCTGGTCTGAGGGGGGAAAATAGATATCCCAACTTATTTCTCCCACTTTGCCAAAAAGTGCAAAGCATGAAGATAATGATCTAAGAGAAGCGTTGAAAGTACGAGGGTTTAGTCTCGGCTCCTGTAGAAGGCAACCCTCAATATCAGTAAGTGAATTTTTCAGAAAATTGCAACGCATCAGTATACAACCTTATCAACTTAAAATTAGAAAATGGACTTAAAAAATATTATCGACCCCCTAAAAAAAACTCTTTAGTTCATGCTTTTTTTTTGTAACTGTAAAGGAGGAAGTGAATTTTTGCTGTGGTTTCCTTGCCACCGACATTTCACTGCTTGATGGGCTCACCAGACTTTCTCTCTGTATTACCTTTATATTCTGCTCTTCGGTGCTTCTCTGTATATTCCTTTGTAGTTATATCTCTGCTCTCCTGCTTAAAGCAGATCTTCACTGCATCTAAGCACCACAAACCAAAAACACTATTTTATTCATTTTTAATATTCAAAGCATGCTCCTGCCATCCATCCATGTCTCCCATGCTTTATTTTGTGAGAAATCACTTTGAAAAACACCTCCCCCGTTCTAGAGTTTCTGGCCGCAGCCATCTTGAGTAAGAGCTGATGATTTATGTAGCATATACTTCCTGGAAATCCATCTGCCTTTAGCTCAAGCATGAATGCAGGAGGTTGTGCTTAGCTGAGAAAACCCCTCCCCCTCTCCTCCTGAAGACTCCTGGGATGCATGACATAATTTGCCTGGGCAAGAAACCAGGAAGTAACTGAAGAAATGTAAAAAAAAAAAAAAAGTTTAAAACAAGTAAATATGATATACTTGCCTATCTATTTACTAATGCTAGCAGCATGATGATTAAAAATGACTAACGTTGACTGGGAGAGTGAAGTTTCACTTTAACTACTCTCTGCCTACAATCTACGCAGCATTTGCCTCAGCAGTCTGTCTTCTACGGGCTGTCTTTGGCTTATTAATGAATAGGATTAAAAACTCTTTAAAGCCGCGCACCCTGGACCAGTTAACAATATAATTATAAACAAAATTAATAGAGAATTAGTAATACAATTGGTACAAAGAGCAGCCCGTAGTGAGACCAAAGGTCTATAAGCGAAAAAGAAATAAATAAGTAGAATATAATAAATTATATTTCCATACCGCACTCATAAAACATATTGACATGTGCAAATAAATACAATAAAAAGTCCATAAACCACCATCAAAATTCTTGAATCAAGTCAAAGTGAAGTAATCCTGTTTCTGTGAAAAATATAGTGCCGTCTTCCATTGATTAATGGGCAAACATCCTACTCACCAAACCGACATGACACCCATTACAGGTAGTCAAAAACGCATCGATGTCTTTGGCTTATATTGCTGTCTATGACGCTTCTGCTTTTTTGCTGTGTAGTGGTCTTCTTTTCACTTTTTCAGTGGGCTGCCACGATGCCCACCTCTAAATCATCAACATGTGCGGCTTGCCCAGTCTGGATGAAGGCACCAGGAAGATGACCACCAGAAATCACCACTGTGCATACTGTGTTTCCCCCAAAAGTAAGATCTACCCCGAAAATAAGACCTACCCTGATTTTCCAGGAGGGCTGCAATATAAGCCCTACCCCAAAAATAAGCCCTAGTTTAGGGTGGTTGTGGGCTACTGGAGTCCTATTCTTCTCCCAGCTGTCAGCGGTGGATTTTGCTCCCCACCCCCTGCAAGGTAGGATGGCTCTGGCGGGTCACAGAAGCGCCGAGCCGTGCTCAGCTGATCCCCACTGCTCTCCTCTTCTGCCAGCTGTCATCGGGGGATCTTGGGCCCTCCTCCCCCTGCAGTGCTTGTGCCAGGGTAGACCGACCAGGCGGGTCACGGAAGGTATGTGACACGGTTGGATTGCAGAGACAAATACCTTTTCCATTACATTCTGCTGTGGTGGTGGGGATTCTGGCAGTTTGCTAGCACCTTTACGCTGTTCACACAGGGGATTAAATTGCAAGCCCTACCCCAAAAATAAGCCCTACTGTGTTTTTGCAAAAAAATTAATATAAGACCCGAGCTTATTTTCGGGGAAACATGGTATATAAGGTCTATGCTCTGTTCTCCTCTAGTGTTAACCATCCATAATTAAATCAGGGAGCTACGCTAATTATTACTACTTCTTGTAGATTTTTGACTAATGGCCCGTACACACGATCCGAAAATCGGATGAAAAATACCGCATTCGCCGTGATCGTACGATAATCGGATTATTAGTACAGAGCTTTTGAGAGCCGATCATGACAGTTTATCCGATATTATTCGATCTGGCAAGCACGAAAATTTTCCTGGTACGATACCAGATCGTACGATTTTCGTTCAGTCAGTACAGTTGTCGTCTGAAAATACAATACAAATACATTACAACAGATGACATCACTTTCAATTTTTTTTTTTATCGTGAGTTTGGTAACCTATTCCTATTTCTACTTGCGACTATTAAGCGAAAAAAGTCAGACGATCTGTGGTCCAATTTTTGGATCGTGTGTACGGGCCATAAATGTGGGGGAAAAATGGAACCTTTCAACTTCTGGAGTACATTTTTTTATACCATACGATACAGGAAAAGTCCACCTGCTCCACTTACACATTTCACTCCATCAGGAGCTTAGTCATAGAGTATCAAACATAAAAATTGGATGACCGCACATTGATAGCAATAAGATTCTTAAAGTTTATTATCAAAAACCAAAAAAGTCCAAATAATAAAGCACACGGTAAAGAGTGTTTCATGGCAACAGGTGCTTAATCCTATCATTATACACAGTGGTTCTACCATTTAAAAGAAAAGTATAGACTTTTTTCTTTTTTGCACATTTATACTTACCTAGGTGGATGCAGCATCAGTCCGAGAGCATATACACAGATTGGTTACAGCTGGATAGGTAATTTATTGATTGAGTACTTAAATGGTAGAACCACTGTGTATAATGTGTTATGATTAAGCGCTTGATGGTGTGAAACGCGTCAACACTTGCTCTTTAGGAAATAATAATAATAACTGCGTGCTACTAAATAAACTAGAAAAAAATATATGAATCAAAAAATAAAAATAAGAAACTCTTCCTTAACCGAAAGCAGCTGCCACCAACCTGTGTTATCGCCACACTGTATATAGAAACTCAACTAAATATTCGTGCAGCGCTCTCAGCTTAATTGATCATAAAGTGACGTGCAATAAATAATTAAAAATCTCACAAATACATCATTTAAAGAACATAATCCGTAGAATCATATATACATGTGTGTATCCTGTTGCTGTTCTGATCCCTCTGACCACGCTTGTACTCTACCTGAACTGATTCTTGGCTTGCTCTTTGACCACGTCTCTGCTTGCTCCCTCTGTCCGTCTGGTTGCCGTTGCCAACTCCAGCCTGATCCTGACTACTCTGCTGCCTACTGCTTTGTTCCTGAAGTGCCTGATAGTGACCGGTACCGGCCCGTCCATAGAGGGCGCACGGGCGCCACCCCCCATCCGTGCATCCGGCCCCCAGATCTACATATCAGGGTGCCGGCTGCATGGATTCCAATAGGGGGTGGGGATTTTTGAAGCACGTGATTAGAGCCAGAGGCTCTAATGGGCTTTTAAAAAGGGTGGGATCGGGGCGCAGAGCACTGCGTCCTGATCCCACCCTGTTGTGTGAATATAGTGAATTCATTTTCGCTATTTTCACACTAAAGTTCCTCCCCGCCAATCAGGAGGCAGGGCGTGAGAAAAGTGTTAGGCGATACTATTGGATGCCTAGCACTTAGGTGGAAGAGGAACAGTATGCTGTAGGAGATGGAGGAGTGGACAACGGAGCAGCCTCTCCCCACACCTCCGGGAGAAGGAGGAGAGGAGCTCACAGCCCGAACGCTGTGAGGAAGAGCATAAACCAGAGCGGCCGCTCCCTGCACCTTCGGGCCACTGCCTGCACCTATGGCCGCCGCTCCCTGCACCTCTGGGAGAAGGAGAGGAGATCACAGCCACGATCAGGTAAATGACAGGGCCACGGGGGGGGTGCTGTCATTGCCGCTCCGGTGGGGGGGTGTGCTGGCAGTGCTGCCCCCCCAAATTAAAAACCCACCAGCCCTCACTGCTAGTGACCGACCTGGCTTGCCTGACCCTGCTCTGTGCCTAGCCATTCTTATACCTGTTGTCTGCTACTTGCCAAGTTCCTGCTCTCTGCTACCTGCCAGCCTGCCAAGTACCTGCTGTCTGTCACCTGCCAACCTGCCAAGTACCTGCTGCCCTGCGTCATGATCCAGCCTGCATCCAAGTATGCACAGACCTCTCATCTGCAGCCTTCACCATCCAAACTTCTAGGCACTCGTGCCACTCTAGGCTTCCGTGCCTCCTGTTTACTTTATCAGGGGTACCAGGCCAGAGGTGTAAGAGATCGCCTTCCTCTCCATGGCAGACTCCATCTCCAGGTACTTGACGCATATGCTTTCTTCACATAAAAACACACCACCGCAGTGCCTTTAACAACCCCTTCTGGGTATCTCCTCACCTGATACTGTGGAACCCAGGGTAATTAAATGGGGTCACATGCGCTTTTTAATGCAATGGCTCAGAAGTTCATCCACTCCAAATGCTGGACCTTAGATCACAATCCCTCAGAAGCAGGTGCAGGTCAGCCAGAAAAGGAAAGCACAGACATCCGATAGTGCAGACCATTTCATAAAAAGTTTATTCATACAAATAGGTATTGCACTTACATGTATTCCATAACAAACTGGCATAGCATAAAAATGGTAAAAGTCGTTCTCTGATTGGCTTTTTCAAAGGAACACTTGCTCTTTACCGTGTGCTTTATTTGGACTTTTTTGATTTTTGAAAATCAACTCAAGGATCTCAATCTCAATTATTGCTATCGGTGTGTGTTAGTCCAGTTTTTATGTTGGATGCCTTGCGGTACAAGCTAGACCAGCACTTGTATCATTTGAGGCTAAACAAAAAGATCAGACCAACCTGGAGCGGTGTTTAGTGATTAGGCATAGAGTACTTAGTCATAGAAAAAATATGAGTTAAATATATGAGCCCCCGGCGCAATAAATATATTTGTGTATATTTAAATTGGTATGTGCCCAAAACCGCATGTACGAAAAATTAATTGCTGTGTTTGCTGCAGTCAAAAATTGTGCTCCACCCTTGGCTGGACCACAAAGAAACAAAAAAAGGGAGTGGTTATCCCATTAATGAACCAAAGACGTATTTTAAACTTACTTCTGGTAAGTGACCAACCTAAACGGTGGTGGTGTTGTCAGACTTATTGGTGAAATCAGCTGCACGGAGTCACGGATGAGGGATAAATTTACAGGAACACGTTGATTCAAACTGGAGAAATGCACGGGGATTTTTGAAACATTTATTAATATATTTATGGCATAATTTGACCCAGCTTAAATGGTGGATATTGAACATTGATTTATTCACAATAATTGTATGAATTGCAGTTTTTTTGGTGTAATATATGTAGTTGTTTTGGTGCACTAGCCAATGGTTGATGTTTAAATATTTGACATATATCTTATGTTAAAAAAGGTTACTGGTATAGATTAATTTGGAATGGTGTTAAATGGTAAATATATTTAGGAGTTAGCGCAGTCAATAAGTCTTCCCTTTTTTTGTTTCATAGAAAAAATATGACTAAAATCCTGATAGAGTGAAACGCGTAAGTACAGGTGGACTTCCCCTGTATCGGATGATATTATTAAATGTTCTCTGGACTTCTGCAAGTTGAGCGGTTCCATTCTTGTTTTTTGTGCCACCGATTTTAATGGATTACAGACCGTCCTGGAGCCTGCATCCTTCAGTTGGTGGAGTGGTGATGGGAGGCTGGCTGGGATGATTCGTAATTATTGGATGTAATTATTGTAGTGGACTGGCTGGGATGATTTGCAATTATTAACTAATTGTGGGCCAGGGTACCACAACTGCACTATTACTTCAAATTTTTGAAAAAACAGAAAAATGTTGGACTTGTATGGAACCAAAACACATAGCATTATGCAGAACAATACATTTTTTTTATAATTCCAGTAAAGAAACTAGGGTGGATGTCAAACATAATTGTCCCCTGTGCGTGAAAGCGAAAGCAAACACGGAACGTCTTTGTTCCAGACTGTTGCACACTTTAGTCATGTGCAAAAAAAAAGATTTCATTCATTGAAAAAAAAGTTACGGAGGGTCAACAATATGTACACATTTCTTCATATCTGCCAGAGATGTGACGGATGTATTTGTTTTATGACTTGCCCTAAAGTTTATTGTTCAATGAGCGAAAAACGGATGTTTGACTTTCCTCTCATTTCATCCCTCCACTCTGTTAGCACAAATGAGGCAGATCTCACAGAAGGAGGATAAACCTCCCTGTAAAATTAGCAATGTCGTGTCTATCCCTGGATAGAAGGAGTTATATCAGGACATCCTGTGTAATCTCTCCACACTCACACAATATTATATCCAAATTACTTGCACAGGAAGAGTGTAAAGGGATTATGCATGCAGCTATAGCAAATTATTCACTAAATTAAAAATTTTGTATAAATGCAGCCTGTGAGGAAAAAGATTTAGTATCTAACTGTCATCTATTGCAAAGCTAAACATTCTTCCTTGTGTGTCGGATACCTGGTTCCCCTGCTAAACACTGTGGTTCCATCCGCTGGTCCCTATGACCTGCAGTGGTGTTGGGGCTGGTGGAAGAAACCACAGTGTGCAGAGGGGGAACCAGGAATCTGACACTGCAGGAACTGTCAGATGCAAAAGATTCTTCAGACACCGTAGCTCCTCAACAGCGCAATGTTTTAAGTCTTGTCTTTATAAGCAGCGCTTATTTATTAAAATGTTCATAGACATGTTTGTTTTCACTCATTAGGTAAAAGTTCAAATCAGGTTTGAAACTTCAGCTAGACTTTACAATACACGCAGCATGTAAAAACATAGATATTGTAATTTATCCACTTGATTGTTCTAAATCTGACATTTTTTAAGGTGTAAAAAGCAGGCTGTAAACACACTGACTACCCTGTTTCCCCTAAAATAAGACCTAGCGTGATTGTCGGTGATGGCTTCAATATAAGCCCTACCCCCCAAATAAGCCCTAGTTAACGTCCTAGTAGGTCTTATTTTCAGGGTAGGGCTTATTTTCGGGGAAACAGGGTAGGGCTTATTTGGGGGGTAGGGCTTATATTGCAGCCATCACCGAGAATCACGCTAGGTCTTATTTTAGGGGAAACAGGGTATAAATGTCACGGGGGCCATTCTAACTGAGGGCAGCTGAAGCCAGCACCCTCAGTTTTCCAGGGAATTCATGACGTTTCTCTGTGGTGCACAGTGAGTCCACGCATGTCCAGTACACATCCAAGTCTGCGCTTGCGCACTACACATTGTTTCCATCCATCCTTTGTATGTCTCCGCCCATTTTTACCCATCTCTGCCTGTCCTCCGCTCTCCTCCAGCTTCCCCCCACCCTTCTCCAGCTCTAAAAATATCCACATAAAAATACCCAAACCTGTTAGAGTTTCCCAAAAAAATCGACATTTCTTTGGTTGAAAAAAAAAACTGACTATTTTGATATCTGTATGCCTTTTCACCCACATATGGTGGTGTTGTAACTCTCAATGTCTATGTGGTTCTACTGTCTCTTACCCATACCATATCTAGTCTGAACAAGGAAAACAGCTCCGACTGTTCATTCAAGGTTTCCAGTATACCTTTCCAATGAGACCCTCCATGTAACATCAACCCCTTCCATTAGCAATCCCTATAAACTCAATCCTCACGCTAACCCTAATCCCAACCCTTGTAACTTTACCTCTTCCTGTAACTCCATCCCCAATCCTCCCTGTAACCCTATCCCCCACACTAATTCTCCCTGTAACCCTATCCCTCACACTAACCCTCCCCATAACTTCAACCCTCCCATTAACCCTGTAACCCTAATCCCAACCCTTATTGTAACTCTAAAGGTCGGTTTTTCCGACGGGAAAGGTTGGATGTGAGCTTGTTGTTGGAAAGTCCGACCGTGTGTATGCTCCATCAAACTTTTTGTTGTCGGACTTTCCTCCAACAAAGGTTTGCTAGCAGGTTCTCAAATTTTCCGCCAACAAAACTTTGTTGCCGGAATTTCCGTCGCACAAAAGTTCATGCATGCTCGGAATCAAGCAGAAGGAGCCGCACTGGCTATTGAACTTCCTTTTTCTCGGCTCGTCGTACGTCATGTACGTCACCACGTTCCCGCTTTCGGAATTGTTGGCCAACATTTGTGTGACCGTGTGTATGCAAGACAAGTTTGAGGCAACAACCTTCGAACAAAAATTCACGGTTTTGTTGGCGGAAAGTCCGATCGTGTGTACGCGGCATAACTCTCTGTGTAACCCTCAACCTTCACAATAACCCTTCCTGTAACCACAACCCTCACACTAACTCTCTCTGTAACCCAAGTCCTCACACACCCTTCATGCAACCCCAACCTTTACATTAGCCCTCATTGTTACCCCAACCTTCACACTTAACCTGTGTCCCTAACCCCTCATGAAACACAACTAACAAACCCTCTGTGTAGTCCTAACTCCAAACCTACCTTTAACCCCAACTCTCACACTAACCAAGTGAACCTAATCATAACCCTTGATGTCACTTTAACCATCCCCCTAACCCCAACCTTTACAGTGACCCTCCATGTAACCCTAATCATAAACCTTTCTGTAAATGTAATTCTCACATTAACTCTCCCTGTTACTCCAACCTCACTCTAACCCTCTTCCCAACCCTTCTTGCAACTCTAATCCTCACTGTAACCCTGACCCTCTGCGTTAATCTACCCATAGCACTAACCCCTTTTTTTTTCAATCCTAAAACTAACCCTACCTTATCTCAATTTGGCCCCTTTTTTGCATACCTGTTTCTCCTGGGCCATATCCCCTATGAAGTAGACCAACATTTATTGCATTCTAAGCATTATTATTAATAATTTATATTTCTATATCACTTATCTCCCTGGGAAAAGTGCTTGTCAAGTTGGTGTTGCAAAGAGAGGGTATCCCCTAAATGGACTTTTAAGGCACTAACATCATTTGTAGAAAAAACATATTTTATTAGACATAATACACACAATAAAAACTAAGTATATTGGAATGGTTGCAATTACTGTGTACGTTGGTGTTGGGTCAGATAGGACTTGAGGCAGCCATCTTGGGCATGCTCAGTAGAATGACATACTAAAGCAAATTTCAGAAAGGAACCAATTAACCAGCAACATGTCTTTGGAGTGTGGGAGGAAACGAGAGTACCCTGAGGAAACCCATGTAAGCACAAGTAGGAAATGCAAACTCCAACCCTATAATGTCCTAAGCAGGATTCAGACTAATGCCGCGTACACACGAGCGGACTTTACGGCAGACTTTGCCCAACGGACTTTTCGACGGACTTTGTGACGGACTTTCCAAATGAACGGACTTGCCTACACACACTCCACCAAAGTCCGTCGAATTCGTACGTGATGACGTACAACCGGACTAAAACAAGGAAGTTCATAGCCAGTAGCCAATAGCTGCCCTAGCGTGGCTTTTTGTCCGTCGAACTAGCATACAGACGGCGGACTTTTCGACCGGACTCGAGTTCGACGGATAGATTTAAAACATGTTTCAAATCTAAGTCCGTCCAACTTTTGAGAAAACAAAGTCCATTGGAGCCCACACACGACGAAATCCCGTCCGCCGGGCAAAGTCTGCCGTAAAGTCCGCTCGTGTGTACGCGGCATAAGGCTCCGAGTGCTGCAAGGCATAAGCCAGCGGTTCTCAATTCCTGTCCTCAGGACACACTAAAGGGCCAGATTTTAAGTATTACCTTGGGGAGATGCAGACTAGAATACTGCAATCACTGAGCAGCAAATGATATCACCTGTGATGTATTTCAGCTTTCTTGCAAACCTGGCCTGTTAGTGGACCCTGAGGACAAGGGTTGAGAACCACTGGCATAAGCACTAACCACTAAGCTACTTTGAATTTCCCTCCTTCGGTTTTTTTTTTTTTTTTCATTTTCCATCTATAACAGTGTATTGGCTTCACTACCTGTGTTTTTCTCTGAATTACTATGCCTGAAATAGTTACCTAGTGTTTCTGATGTGGATTGTCTCATTGCGAAACTCGGTGTCCCATTTTCACCCCTTGATTCAAAGAAGCGACAAAGTGTCATGTGACTTTTCTAAGGAAAAACTCATTCATTCACAAAAATCTGCTTCTGATCAGAGGAAAAAACATTTTCCTGCAATATCACAATGGCCCTATCATCAGAGGAAACCCCTCCTTGTATGGAATTTCCTAATATCATGGACTGTGCCAAGGAATGCCGAGGAGAGAAGTCATTATTTGTACACTGATACCGATACCACTATTTGGTCAGCTATGAAGTGAACAAGCAGAGTCAATTATTCTACTTAGTTGGACAGCACACAATGGAGGTGATTTGTACTCAGAGAAAACAGTGGGGCATAACAGTGTTCCTAGTAACAAACAATAAGAATGTTTTTTTATTACCTCTGCTAGCAAAGGACCAATGTGAAGACCGTTTGAACCTTGGAGAAAGGAAGCCATGACTGCAGGGATTAAAATTATGATTTATAATTATCCTATCGCAAAGTGTTCTCCAATTGGATGAGGATGCTAATGGAGGTCATTGTAGTAGTAGTACCGACTACATTGATTTCCAGCTTCCACAGGCATCCCACATACACTATATAGTCAAAAGTATTGGGATGCCTGCCTGTACAAATGCATGAAATTTAATGGCATCCCAGTCTTAGTCCATAGGGTTCAATATTTAGTTGGTCCACTGTTTGCAGCTATAACAGCTTCAACTCGTCTGTAAAGGCTGTCCACAAGGTTTAGGAGTGTGTCTACGGGAAAGTTTGACCATTCTTCCAGAAGCACATTTTTGATGTCTGTCTGGCTCGCAGTATCCGTTTCCAAAGATGATCTGTTGGGTTGAGGTCAGGATTCTGTGCAGGCCAATCCAGTTCCTCCACCCCAAACTCGCTCATCCACACTATATTGCCAGAAGTATTGGGCCACCACTCCAAATCATTTGGTGGAGGGGGGATTATGGTGTGGGGGTTTTTTTTCAGGGGCTGAGCTTTAGTTCCAGTGAAGGGAACTCTTAAGGTGTCAGCATGCCAAGACATTTTGGACAATTTCATGCTCCCAACTTTGTGGTTGGGATGGCCCCTTCCTGTTCCAACATGACTGCGCACCAAGCAAGGTCTATAAAGACATGGATGAGCGAGTTTGGGGTGGAGGAACTTGACTGGCCTGCACAGAGGCCGGAACTCAACCCGACAGAACACCTTTGGGATGAATTTGAGCAGAGACTGCGAGTCAAGCCTTCTTGTCCAACATCAGTGCCTGACCTCACAAATCTGGGAGAATAGTCAAAAATTCCCATAGACACACTCCTAAACCTTGTGGACAGCCTTTCCAGAAGAGTTGAAGCTGTTATAGCTTCAAAGGGTGGGCCAACTCAATATTGAACCTTGCGGACGAAGACGGGATGTCATCTAAGTCCATGTGCGTGTAAAGGCAACGTCCCAATACTTTTGGCAATGTATTGTATATGGCACATACATACTTACATTGGTCCAAGCTGGACCAATGTAATAATGTAAAAAATGTCATACCTGAAATTCAGCTTTTAGGTACAGAGGTCTATAATCCTCTGATACAATGAAATCGGCTACTTGGTAACATCCATTGGAACAATTCTTTATTGGTTGCATAGCATGATACAGCAGTAACATGCTAATGCGTTCCGGCCGAAGCCTTACTCATATGCTTAGAAACGTGTTAGCATGTTACTGCTGTATCCTGCTATATAGCCAATAAAGAATTGTTCCAAATTGATGTTAAAGAGTAGCTGGCTTCATTGTAACAGCATAGGTGTGCGCAGCCTCTTGCATTAGGGTTTGCACCCCAAAGCTCAAATACATATGCATGTGTATATGTACTGATGGTGTCAGTAGGGCAGTGGACAGTGTCAGTAGTTTTATTTTTATTCTTTTTAAATTATTTTATTTTGTAACATTTTTTTTTATATATATTTTTTGAAATATCAGTGGTCTAAACAGGGGGGAATATGCACCACACAAGGCAATTAGGGTGTGCCCAGGCACACCTGGCACACCCTGTGCGCACGCCTATGTGTATCAGAGACATTTGTGCCAGAGCACCGGTTCCCAGTCTCCCCGGTAATCCAAGGTAGAGCATGCTTCCTTTGTGGACAGAGGTCTATAAGGTTTGCAGGAACCTGGGATTTCCAGGAGTCTCAAGTAACTTGGATGGGAAGGGAGCACATAGACAAATCCAGCACCCCCTGCAAAATTTACATAGATCAGTATATGAAATAAAAGAAAAGGTTTATGAAATAAAATAATACACATATTAATATTAATAACTTTAATGAATAAGAGGAAATACAAGGAAAAGCCTTTGTTGTAGGCTGGTAGTAAATATTATTTTCTGGTACTGCAGGTGTTTACCTGTACATTAAATACGAGATGTGAGTGACAGGTTCTCTTTAAGATTTTTTAAAACTAAAAATATACCATAAGATGTGGAGGAAGAATGTATTTTCAGTTGTCCTTTTAAGAGCCCCCAGAATACCATTCTCGGCAGAGGTTCAGAGCAATAGCTCTACAAGTAGGGTTGCCACCTCATCCCTTTATAATCGAACACATATGAATGACACAGATTCTGTGGCTGATTAATGTGGTAATTAAACTCACTTGGTGCCTTATCTGCATTAAATTAGCCTCAGAACCTGTGTAATTCATATGTGTTCGGGTTTAGGTGAGGTGGAAACCCTATCTACAAGCCTTACACCATGTCAGTCTAGGTGCCCAGGGTGACTTATCGGCCAACTTTCACTGATTCTTATGCCGCGTACACACGGTCGGACTTTACGGCAGACTTTGCCCGGCGGACTTTTCGACGGACTTTACGACGGACTTTCTGAATGAACGGACTTGCCTACACACAATCCACCAAAGTCCGTCGAATTCGTACGTGATGACGTACACCGGACTAAAACAAGGAAGTTGATAGCCAGTAGCCAATAGCTGCCCTAGCGTGGCTTTTTGTCCGTCGAACTAGCATACAGACGAGCGGACTTTTCGACCGGACTCGAGTCTATCGGATAGATTTGAAACATGTTTCAAATCTAAGTCCGTCCAACTTTTGAGATAACAAAGTCCACTGGAGCCCACACACGATCGAATTGTCCGACGAAATCCCGTCCGCCAGGCTGCCGTAAAGTCCGCTCGTGTGTACGCGGCATTACAATCAATGAATTGACCCAATTCAAAATGCATCCTGAGCTGTTTGATCGGTTTGCTTATCTCTAGATTTTAGTTACAGGTCACCATAACATTTGGTTTTTTCCATGTGTTAAAAATGTCAGCGGGTAACTGATGACAACGATGATGATGCATACAATCGCAGAAGGTGGTTGGCTTATTCCATTATGTGAAGGTCACAGAAAAACCAAGAGTTTCTTTTTTGTAAGTAGTAAAATTGTTATATTTTCTGACAGGAAACCAAACCTACGAGAGTATTCATGTGGGTTTACCGCTAGAGAGACTTCATTGCAATTAGTTAGATTAACCCGAAACGTAAGTTAAACAACTTTCCTCTAAGTTAATAATAATAGTTGTCGGGGTGTTGGGGAAAGTCCACTTGTATGACTGTAAGCATGTAACAATGTAACATATGATATTTCCATGTCAACAAATACGATTTCAAATTTGGGTTGGAAAATTGTAATATGTAAAACACCAAAAGTCTGTTATGTCCCATAGGGGATGTTCAACATGTTCTACAGAAAAAAAAACAAAACGAAAAAAAACCCCCAAAAAAACATCAGACGTTAGAGTTCTATATAGTCATTTCAAGGCTTTTTTTTTTAACACAATTGTGAATGTACCGTAATTATTATTTTTTAATAAACTCTAGCATGTTAAAGCAGAACTATAGCCAAAAAAAAAACAAGACAAAAAAGTAAAAATACCCTACTAAATGACTAAACAACAAAACCAGTGTATGCCGCAATATTCAATATTATTCTAAACATTACCCCGCAGGATTTTTTTTTCTGCTGCTAGATGTCCTTCAGTCTGATGGTCAGCATCACTCAACCCGCTTCCTCTAATTCCAGATCATCCTTGACCCTCCCCCAGCCTGTGACTGGACAGTGAAAGGAGAAGCAGCACTTTGATGAGCTCAACTTTCTGTCACCCAGCTTTCTCCACCTATAAGCATGCTTCTTGCCATCACACGAAATGATTGGCTCCTTGGGCTGCTTCTTTCTCTCACACTTCAGCCCTGCTGTACGTGAACTGCAAAAGGTTGATGCCCGCTCAAATTCAGAACCTTACACTGTTTGTATTTAAAATGTATATTTAATGATACATTTATGATTAGAGAGCTGCGTTTATTTGTGTCTATTATACCAGCTTTAACCACTTGCCCACTTTACCCCCTTTCTGACCAGGCCAATTTTCAGCTTTTAGTGCTGTCACACTTTGAATGACAATTCATGCGACACTGTACCCAAACAACATTTTTATCTTTTTTTTCCACACAAATAGTGGTATTTAATCACCACTGGAATTTTGTTGTTGTTAAATAAGCGAAAAAAAGACATAAAAACAAAACAAAACATTTTCATAGTCGTATATAAAATGTTAGAAACAGGTAATTTTTCTCCTTCTGTGATGTGCACTAATGAGGCTGCGCTGAAGAGCACCGATAGGCTGCACTCATGGGAACGGATGAGGCAGCACTGATGGGCACTAATAGGCTGCACTGATCAGGCGGCACTGATGAGGCGGCACTGATAGGCGGCACTTATTGGCAGCACTGATGGGCACTGATTGGCAGCACTGGTGGGCCCTGGTAGGACTGCACTGATAATCAGGACACAAGTTAATATGACAAAGCAAATAAAAAAGTGAACCTTTAGCACAAAATTCCTAATTAAAAGAATTCCTTCCATACATATGACATTGTCTAGGTACCAGTGAATGAATGAATGAGTGACTTGTATAGCGCTACCTATGCAAACTGAATCGCCTCAGGGTGTTTTTTGCCGCCGGTGTCCATCTGCGGTATAGCGCGGTCCTTTGCCCCATGGGGTCCCGACGTGCTTACAAACACTGGTTGGTGGTGGATCCTTATTGGGGCAAATTATATGGCCACCCAGCTCCCAAGGCTCCTAGGGGGCAATGCAACCATTGCTGGACCTTGTGTGTACAAGGTATGTATAGACAACTTTACTGAGGACCCAATCATACCATGAGGTGTATACACATACGTGCGTTTTTTGTTTTTTTTTGGTGTGCTCCTGTGTGTTGTGTTTTGGGCACCTGAAACATCCAAAAATAGAGCAGGAAAGATTTTTTAAATCGTGGCGCACCAAACCACGTGGCACAATGCATTTTGGCAGCCACAAACGCACTAGCCATTGCTAGATGCATGGGGGTGCCATCTGCAGAAGGCATTGCGTTTTCATGTAGTGCTGGAAAATGTGTGATTTCACATACGCTACCACACTACACCTGATGTGATCAAGCCCTTAAACCTTAAAGAGGAGCTTCGTCCATATGTGTGAAAAATTAGGAGAACTTCTGCTTGAATCGCCTAGACCAGGGGGTCTCAAACCAGTGGCTCTCCAGCTGTTGCGGAACTACAAGTCCCATCATGCCTCTCCCTGTAAGGCCGCGTACACACAAGCGGACTTTTCGGCAACAAAAGTCCGACGGCCATTCCCGGCGGACTTTCGTCAGACTTCCGACGGACTTTTGAACGAACGAACTTGCCTACACACAATCACACCAAAGTCCGACGGATTCGTACGTGATGACGTACACAGGACTAAAATAAGGAAGTTGATAGCCAGTAGCCAATAGCTGCCCTAGCGTGGGTTTTCATCCGTCGGACTAGCATACAGACGAGCGGATTTTTTTGACCGGACTCGAGTCCGTCGGAAAGATTTGAAGCATGTTTCAAATCTGAAGTCCGTCAGATTTTCGACTGGAAAAGTCCGCTAAAGGTCCGATGAAGCCCACACACGATCGGATTGACCGCCGACATGGTCCGTCGGACCAGTCCAGACGAAGAGTCTGCTCGTGTGTACGCTGCATAAGAGCCATGCTTGTAACTGTCAGCCTTGCAATGCCTCATAGGACGTGTAGTTTCGCAACAGCTGGAGGGACGCTCATTTGAGACCCCTGGCCTAGATGATCTGACAGGCAGAGGGAGTGGGTACCTGTCAAAAAAATTTTATTTTTTTTTTTCAAAATATTTGACCCTTTTCCTTTATATAGAAAAAATGATAAAAAGCAGTGTTTATTAAGTACCACCTAAAGAAAGCTTCATCAACCTAAAACAAAATGATAAATTTTTCAGTTCCAGTTCCAGACGCTAACTGGATATTAGGAGACGAACCCACACTACACAACACGGCTCCAAATTTTTGAGGTGTTAGCCTCTGCGAGCCTTTAGCCTATTTCCCTACAATGTTTAAACAGGCTCCCTAAACACACATATGTAGGTCTACATTACCAGCACCTGTGCATCTTTAGCTCTGTGCTAGTGTTTACCTCTTTCTGGATATATCCATACAATCTTGCTTACCAGCAATATATCACGTTATTATCTCTGCGATTGATGACTATATGATTTTTATGCTCCTGAAGAAGCGTATCTTTACGCGCAACATGTTGAGCGAATAAGTGAATATTTTGTGCCCGGATCCACGACCTGACCCTCAGCATTCTATACTTACATCCCTATTTGGATACTACTACAGGAATTTCAATTACCGCCCTCCTAGTTTCATGAATTTTATATGTATCTATATGTAATAATCTTCTTTTTTCTTTAAGTGGAGGTCCACCAGAAAAAACAAATTGCATCAAAAAATCCCTAAAAAATTGGAGAAAAAAAAATGTTTTTTAACTCACCTGAAATGGCTGTTGCTAGGCAGTCTTCCTAATCTGCCTCTTCCTACCCTGCGGTGATGTTCAGTCTTCTCTTCCCCGCGTTGTCTTCTGGGGAATGGGGCGCGGTGTGTTATGGGAACTGTGTGTGTCCCACAACACATCGCATCCCATTCACAAAGCGCTGCGCGACTTGTGCATGCGCAGTAGGAAATGGGCAGTGAATCCGTAAGGCTCCACTGCCTGTTTCCCTTAGTTAGGATGGGACCCGAGAGCCGAGGGACGGGTCAGCCTCCGGCGGCCGACATCGCAGGCACCCAGGACAGGTAAGTGTGCTTGTTTAAAGTCAGCAGCTACAGTGTTTGTAGCTGCTGACTTTTATTTTTTTTTCCCCGGCCGCAATCCCCCTTTTAATTAACTTCCTACAAAATAAACAAACCTAATTACTTTTTTATGGTCTACCTGTGTGCCTTTAAAGTCCACTCTTTTAGCTTTTAGTTTCTAACACTGCACATTACCCTGAACACACCATCCCCACCGTGAAACATGGTGATGGCAGCATCATGTTGTGGGGATGCTTTTCTTCAGCAGGGACAGGGAAGCTGGTCACAGTTGATGGGAAGATGGATGGAGCCAAATACAGGGCAATCTTAGAAGAAAACCTGTAATGCCGCGTACACGCAACTGGACTTTCCATCAGAATAGACTCCGACGGTCTTTCCGACGGAGTTCCACTGAAACGGACTTGCCTACACACGATCACACCAAAGTCCGATTGTTTAGAACACCATGACATATGACGGGACTAGCAAAAAAGGAAGTTTAATAGCCAGTAGCCAATAGCTGCCCCTGCGTCGTTTTTGGTCCGTCGGAATAGCATACAGATGAGTGATTTTCCCAATAGGAACTGATTCCGTCTGAAAGATTTGAAACATGTTCCATTTCTAGGATCAGAATTTCTAGGATCACACACGATCGGAATGTCTGACGGAATGATTCCGTCTGACCTTTTCTGCCGGAAAGTCCGGTCGTGTGTACGCGGCATTAGAGTCTGCAAAAGACTTGAGACTGGGGCGGAGGTTCACCTTCCAGCAGGACAACGACCCTAAACAAACAGCCAGAGTTACAATGGAATGGTTTAGATCATAGCATATTCATGTGTTAGAATGACCCAGTCAAAGTCCAGACCCAAATCCAGTTGAGAATCTGTGGCAAGACTTGAAAATTGCTGTTCACGGACGCTCTCCATCCAGTCTGACAGAGCTTGAGCTATTTCACAAAGAAGAAGAATGGGCAAAAATGTCACTCTCTAGATGTACAAAACTGGTAGAGAAATCCCCAAAAAGGCTTGCTGCTGTAATTGCAGTGAAAGGTGGTCCTACAAAGTATTGACTCAGGGGGGCTGAATACAAATATACCGCACACTTTTCACATATTTATTTGTAAAAAATGTTGACAACCATTTACTATTTTCCTTTCACTTGATAATTATGTGCCACTTTGTGTTGGTCTATCACATAAAATCCTAAAAAAATACATTTATGTTTTTAGTTGTAACATGACAAAATGTGGAAAAAAATCAAGGGGTATGAATACTTTTTTAAGGCACTGTACCAGACCAAAATTGAGCAAATAAGAAAATGTCATTGTTAAGAGTTGACATACACTATAAGCATCTTAGAGGAACCTCTATCTGCCTGAATTTTACTTTTGCCACCAGTTTTTGAACACTAACTACATGTTCTCTGGAAGCAAAACACCATTTTATCTCCTCATTTTGAACTATACAGAGCAGATGGGCAATGCATAGACATTTTGCAATCTGTTGTATTCAACAGCTACACCCAAGGTTGAATAATATACTGTACTTTTGAATAAGTGTTTTCTTTTTTCTTTTT
Organism: Lithobates septentrionalis; assembly: GCA_037952835.1. Classification (NCBI taxonomy): domain Eukaryota; kingdom Metazoa; phylum Chordata; class Amphibia; order Anura; family Ranidae; genus Lithobates; species Lithobates septentrionalis. The sequence continues at coordinate 5,927,857 of JBBDGP010000459.1, forward strand.
CTTTTTTTTTTAAAGAGATATTTGCATAAGAAAAGCAACAGTGCCCCCTAGAGGCAGGATGAAGCCAGCCAGTTGTTATAGATTGTGGCTAAGAGATGAGGGAGAATTGCCACAAAAAAAATTTACTAAATTATACATATTATTCTACTGAATTATGCATTAGATGAAGAATTTATTATTGTTTTGGAAGTGACTGCGTAGCCATTATTATGCAGGCTCGATAATTTTGTTACGGGAACTAAATTGAAAATTTAATTAGGGTTCCTAGATTTCAATGTTAATTAATATTGCTGCATCTATTTTAATAGGCATATAAAAATTGTTGTGATGTAAAACAGGTAATTTTTTAAAAATGTATTGTTATCAGGCACCGATATGGATTCAGATGAATATAATTAACCACTTGCCGTACAATCACGTGTATATACTTGATTGTGTTCAAGTGGTTATACCGGACCAAGGCCGCAGCTGTCAGCCATAACTCCAGTATTAATATCTTCAGCCGGTAATTCCCTTTCTGCTAATAGTGATCCAGGCGGCTGATTAGTTGCTGGATCGCTTTTAGAAGCAGCCCCCCCCCCCCCCCGCCACTCTCCACTGCGGCTTTCCTGTCTCCCGGGCTTACCTATCTCACTGGGGTGGCTGAGATCCAATCCGGCAGTTGCAGCCCATTGCCACACCTCCCAAGTTTTTGAAATGGGAATGAGGGACACCTATCAGCAAAAGTATGCAGGCATAGGACACACCCCCTTGCCACGCCCCCTTAAAGGAAAATTGTACAAAAAAAAAAAACAAGATTAGTTAAACCCACAAGTGCTTTTTTACCACTACCATTCCTTTATATTGGCTTTTGGAATTTACAAATGCAACAATTTAGAAATCAGATGAAAGGTTTATTAGCACTGGAAAACACTTTTTGATATGGTAAAAAGTGCATTTTATATACAACTATATAGATCAGGCCAAAATGAGGGACGAATGAGGAGGAATGAGGGACAGAGGGACTTTGTTCCAAATCAGGGACAGTCCCTCAAAATCAGGGACAGTTGGGAGCTAAGCCATTGCCATAGAGGTGATTGAGAACTGGAACATCTCTGATCATCTCTATGGTTTGGAGAGACCAGAGGTGACGAGAATTTCTTCACTTCCAGTTAGGGAGAATGCAAATAAGGCCATTTTTTTTCTGGAAAGCATGAGATCCTCTTTTTTTTTTTTTTAATCACATGCTATTAAGGGTATAGGAGAGTTCTGAGGTCTAATAAATCCCAGATGTCTCCATAAAGGGGACCTGTCATGCTTTATTATTACTTTATTGTGACAGAAAAAAAAAAGACCGAATGTTTAATAAAATAAATAATAACACCTTTTTTTTTAAAGCACCCCCGTTAAAGCGTTGCCTATGGAGATTTTTAAGTATCATAGTTTGTTGCCATTCAATGTGCATGCGCAATTTTAAAGCATGACATGTTAGGAATCTATTTACTCGGTGTAACATCATATTTTACTGAAAAAATGCTTTTCTTTGCGTTAAAATTCATTAAAGTGTATTTTTTCAAAAAAACTGCGCTTGAAAAGCTACTGCGCAAATACCATTTCACATAAAAAATTGCCACCATTTTATTCTTTAGGGCCTCTGTTAAAAAATATATATGATCGGGGCTTTTTTTCTCAAAGAATAGGTGCAGGAACCACCCCCCCGCCTTCTGACGCACCCTACGTCTCTGCCCCCTACCCACCTCTGAGCACCATCCCTAAGTTCCACCTCCTACCCACCTCCCAGTATCGCCCCTTTTAAAAATTACTGAACCAACTATAATTTTGTGCTACTAAGGTATTTGTATGGAATTTGATAGACCCCACCCCAGCAACAATAGACCCCACCCCAGCAACCCAATCCCCATCCCTTTACTATATGACTACAGCCCCAGCAACAATAGATCCCCCACACAACAATAGACCTCCCAGAAGCAACAATAGATATCCCACACAACAATAGACCTTCCCCCAGCAACAATAGATATCCCACACAACAATAGACCCCCCCCCAGCAACAATAGATTCCCCACACAATAATAGACCTCCCCCCAGCAACAATAGGTATCCCACACAACAATAGACTCCCCCCAGCAACAATAGATATCCCACACAACAATAGACCTCCCCCCAGCAACAATAGATATCCCACACAACAATAGACTCCCCCCAGCAACAATAGATATCCCACACAACAATAGACCTCCCCCCAGCAACAATAGATATCCCACACAACAATAGACTCCCCCAGCAACAATAGATATTCCACACAACAATAGACCTCCCCCCCCAGCAACAATAGATATACCACACAACAATAGACCTCCCCCCAGCAACAATAGATATCAACAATAGATATCCCACACAACAATAGACCTCCCCCCCCAGCAACAATAGATATCCCACACAACAATAGACCTCCCCCCAGCAACAATAGACCCCCCCAGAAACAACAGACCCCCAACAGCAACAACAGATCTTCCAGCAGCCAACAACAACAGACCTCTTCCCAGGGTTGCCACCTCATCCCTTTAAACCCCAACACATATTAATTACACAGGTTCTGTGGCTGATTAAGGTGGTAAGTAAACTTACTTGGTTCCTTATCTGCATTTAATTAGCCTCAGAACCTGTGTAATCCATATGCGTTTGGGTTTAAAGGGATGAGGTGGCAACTCTACCTCTCCCTCAACAGTAGATGCCTCCCAGCATGGAGGTGTCAGAACTGCGTCCCCCCGCGTTTTCCCTGAAAAAAAAGCCCTGATAATGTCCGGGGGGTTCTAAGCAATTTTCTAGCAAAAAATACAGATTTTTAAATGCAGAAAAAAGTGTCAGAATAGGCCTGGTCTATTCCCAGGAATTCATAAAGACTGGCTCAGACAGATTTTGTGAAAGTGTCTCTCATGCATTGTAAAAGTGGTGAAGAATGTGCCAAATTCATGTACCCGTCTAGTACTTGTACTTGAATTTGGCTCATGCTGAGGCACTTTTATGCCGCGTACACACAGTCGGAATTTCCGACAACAAATGTTCGATGGGAGCTTGTTGTCGGAAATTCGGACCGTGTGTAGGCTCCATCGGACAATTTCCGACAACAAAAATTTGAGCACTGGATCTCAAATTTATTCCGACAACAAAATCCGTTGTCCTAAATTCCGATTGTGTGTACACAATTCCGACGCACAAAATTCCACGTATGCTCGGCATCAAGCAGAAGAGCCGCGCTGGCTATTGAACTTCATTTTTCTCGGCTCGTCGTACGTGTTGTACCACGTTCTTGGCGATCGGAATTTCCAACAACATTTGTGTGACCGTGTGTATGCAAGACAAGTTTGAGCCAACATCCGTCGGAAATAAATCCAGGATTTTGTTGTCGGAATGTCCGATCGTGTGTACGGGGCATTAGGATGCACTGGAGACAATTTTACAAAGTCTGAGCCAGTTTTTCTCTCTGTACACAAAAAGAGAGTTAGTCTTAATTAGCTCCACTTTTTACATTTGGCTCATTCAATCCGACACTTTGTAAAAGCCGCCCATTTAAGAATTACCTGATTTTGGCGCACAAGTCATTGTCAGAACCAAAAGTGTCGCAGATGCTTCATGAATTTGGCGCAATACAATAACAAAGGGGGATAAACGCCAGAAAAGTGGTGCAGAAACTTTATTAAATTCCACCCATTGAATATTATACAAGAGAAACAGGCATTAAATAAAAGAGCTGTTTTAAATACACAGAACTTTATGCAAAGCTGCAGATTAGCAGTTGATAGTGAAGGTACAGCATGTAATTAATTATACTGCTTTACCTCAGTAGCAATTATTATTTTTAGTATAATCAATATTTCGTTGTAGTATTAGTAATAGTATTAGTATTTTGTAAAGCGCTGCACAAACTTTAGGAGCTTTAAAAACCCTGTATAATTATAATTAAAAAAAAAATAATAATATGAATAATACTACTATTACTACTATTATTACTGAAACTTTCTAAAAGTAAAACTCAACTTTGATATAATTATTATTATTTAATTCACTAATTTTTAATGTTTTGAATACACAGAACTTTATGCACAGCTGCAGATTAGCAGTTGATAGGGAAGGTACAGCATGTAATTACCGGTAATTATACTGCTTTACCTTAGTAGCAATTATTATTTATAGTATAATCAATATTTTGTTGTAGTATTAGTAATAGCATTGGTATTTTGTAAAGCACTGCGCAAACTTTTGGAGCTTTATTTGTATACAGTAATAATAATCATAATAATAAAAAAATAAAAATTATGAATAATACTACTATTACTGCTATTATTATTGAAACTTTTTAAAAGTAAAACTCAACTTTGATATAATTATTATTATTTCATTTATTAATTTTTAATTTTGTTTTGAATACACAGAACTTTATGCACAGTCGCAGATTGGCAGATAGTGAAGGTACAGCACGTAACTAATTATACTGCTTTACCTTAGTAGCGATTATTATTTTTAATATAATCAATATTTTGTTGTAGTATTAGTATTTTGTAAAGCGCTGCACAAACTTTAGGAGCTTTATAAATCCTGTATAATTATAATCATAACAATAAGAAAAAATAATAATAATATGAATAATACTACCATTACTACTGTTATTATTGAAATTTTTTAAAAGTAAAACTCAACTTTGATATAATTACTATTATTTCATTTATTTCTTTTAATGTTGTTTTGAATACACTATATACACTATAATATAACTTTACAGGTAGTAGGAAAAAGTGGGGTGAATGGCGCTACCCTAAAATCGAGAGGGGTATACCACTTTCTAAACCTTAACAAATTATGTCATCCAAAAACTAATAAGTGTACTCTAACCGTGATGATAATGGTATTACAAAGACTCATATAAACCACAATGAATACCTTAGTAGAAAAAGTGCAATAACACATACACCATAACCTCTACGTAAGACCTCGGTTACAAAATTAATCCGCAATATACCAAGATGTAAAAAAGATTCCTATCTGTGAGAGGCACCGTATACTGTATAATTAATTAACTTAAATAGTGAATATAGGTATCAGACCTACAGATATGTAGATTATATATATATATACATATAATAAGTGTCTATATATAAAGACCAAACGTCCATCAAACCTAGGGTATGTGCATCAATAAAAAACTAAAAAAGAAGGAAATAATATATAATATATAGTCCCACACAAATAATGTGCAACCTAATCTTTGGTTACCTGTACATGCCATCTACCCCTGTAGGGGTAATAGGAGTCGGTGAGTGGGGACCCATATGGGGGAGCACAAAAGTCACCTGATCTGCTGAGCACTTTTATCACCTTGGAAACTCCTGGCAACTTTAACAAAAATGTTGCACATTATTTGTGTGGGACTATATATTATTTCCTTTTTTTTAGTTTTTTATTGATGCACATACCCTATGTTTGATGGACTTTTGATCTTTATATATAGACACTTATTATATTAATATATAATCTACATATTTGTAGGTTTGATACCTATATTCACTATTTAACCACTTGAGCCCCGGACCATTATGCTGCCTAAGGACCAGAGGTCTTTTTCCAATTTGGCACTGCGTCGCTTTAACTGCTAATTGCGCGGTCATGCAATGCTGTACCCAAACGAAATTTGCGTCCTTTTCTTCCCACAAATAGAGCTTTCTTTTGATGGTATTTGATCACCTCTGCGGTTTTTATTTTTTGCGCTATAAATGGAAAAAGACCGAAAATTTTGAAAAAAAATGATATTTTCTACTTTTTTTAAAAAAAATCCAATAAACTCAATTTTAGTCATACATTTAGGCCAAAATGTATTCGGCCACATGTCTTTGGTAAAAAAAATGTCAATAAGCGTATATTTATTGGTTTGCGCAAAAGTTATAGCGTCTACAAACTAGGGTACATTTTCTGTAATTTACACAGCTTTTAGTTTATGACTGCCTATGTCATTTCTTGAGGTGCTAAAATGGCAGGGCAGTACAAAACCCCCCCAAATGACCCCATTTTGGAAAGTAGACACCCCAAGGAAATTGCTGAGAGGCATGTTGAACCCATTGAATATTTATTTTTTTTGTCCCAAGTGATTGAATAATGACAAAAAAAAAAATATTTACAAAAAGTTGTCACTAAATGATATATTGCTCACACAAGCCATGGGCCTATGTGGAATTTCACCCCAAAATACATTCTGCTGCTTCTCCTGAATATGGGGATACCACATGTGTGGGACTTTTTGGGAGCCTAGCCGCGTACGGGGCCCCGAAAACCAATCACCGCCTTCAGGATTTCTAAGGGTGTAAATTTATGATTTCACTCTTTACTGCCTATCACAGTTTCGGAGGCCATGGAATGCCCAGGTGGCACAAAACCCCCCCAAATGACCCCATTTTGGAAAGTAGACACCCCAAGCTATTTCCAGAGAGGCATATTGAGTCCATGGAATATTTTATATTTTGACACAAGTTGCGGGAAAGTGACACATTTTTTTTTTTTGCACAAAGTTGTCACTAAATGATATATTGCTCACACAGGCCATGGGCATATGTGGAATTGCACCCCAAAATACATTTAGCTACTTCTCCTGAGTACGGGGATACCACATGTGTGGGACTTTTTGGGAGCCTAGCCGTGCACGGGACCCCGAAAACCAATCACCGCCTTCAGGATTTCTAAGGGTGAAAATTTTTGATTTCACTCTTCACTGCCTATCACAGTTTCGGAAGCCATGGAATGCCCAGGTGGCACAAAACCACCCCAAATGACCCCATTTTGGAAAGTAGACACCCTAAGCTATTTGCTGAGAGGCATGGTGAGTATTTTGCAGCTCTCATTTGTTTTTGAAAATGAAGAAAGACAAGAAAAAACTTTTTTTTTTTTCTTTTTTCAATTTTCAAAACTTTGTGACAAAAAGTGAGGTCTGCAAAATACTCACTATACCTCTCAGCAAATAGCTTTGGGTGTCTACTTTCCAAAATGGGGTCATTTGGGGGGGTTTGTGCCACCTGGGCATTCCATGGCCTCCGAAACTGTGATAAGCAGTCAAGAGAGAAATCAAAAATTCACGCCCTTAGAAAGCCTGAAAGCGGTGCTTGGTTTTCGGGGTTCCGTACGCGGCTAGGCTCCCAAAAAGTTTCACACATGTGGTATCCCCGTACTCAGGAGAAGCAGCAGAATGTATTTTGGGGTGTAATTTCACATATTCCCATGGCATGTTTGAGCAATATATCATTTAGTGACAATTTTGTGCAAAAAAAAAAAAAATTTGTCTCTTTCCCGCAACTTGTGTCGCAATATAAAATATTCCATGGACTCGACATGCCTCTCAGCAAATAGCTTGGGGTGTCTACTTTCCAAAATGGGGTCATTTGGGGGGGGTTTGAACTGTCCTGGCATTTTATGCACAACATTTAGAAGCTTATGTCACACATCACCCACTCTTCTAACCACTTGAAGACAAAGCCCTTTCTGACACTTATTGTTTACATGAAAAAGTTTTGTTTTTTTTTTGCAAGAAAATTACTTTGAACCACCAAACATTATATATTTTTTTTAAAGCAAATGCCCTACAGATTAAAATGGTGGGTGTTTCATTTTTTTTTTCACACAGTATTTGCGCAGCGATTTTTCAAACGCATTTTTTGGGGAAAAAACACACTTTTTTAAATTTTAATGCACTAAAACACACTATATTGCCCAAATGTTTGATGAAATAAAAAAGATGATCTTAGGCCGAGTACATGGATACCAAACATGACATGCTTTACAATTGCGCACAAACGTGCAGTGGCAACAAAATAAATACATTTTTAAAAGCGTTTAAAAGCCTTTACAGGTTACCACTTTAGATTTACAGAGGAGGTCTACTGCAAAAATTACTGCCCTCGATCTAACCTTCGCGGTGATACCTCACATGCATGGTGCAATTGTTGTTTACATTTGACGACAGACCGCCGCTTGCGTTCGCCTTAGCGCGAGAGCAGGGGGTGACAGGGGTGCTTTTTTTTTTTTTTTTTTTTTTCTTTATTATTTTTTTGCTTTTTTATCTTATTTTTAAACTGTTCCTTTCATTTTTATTTTTTTTTAATCATTTTTATTGTTATCTCGGGGAATGTAAATATCCCCTATGATAGCAATAGGTAGTGACAGGTACTCTTTTTTGAAAAAATTGGGGTCTATTAGACCCTAGATCTCTCCTCTGCCCTCAAAGCATCTGACCACACCAAGATCGGTGTGATAAAATGCTTCCCCAATTTCCCAATGGCGCTATTTACATCCGGCGAAATCTAAGTCATAAAATGCTCGTAGCTTCCGGTTTCTTAGGCCATAGAGATGTTTGGAGCCACTCTGGTCTCTGATCAGCTCTATGGTCAGCTGGCTGAATCACCGGCTGCATTTTCAGGTTCCCTGTTGAGACAGGAGAGCCAGAGAAAAACACGGAAGACGGTGGGGGGGGGCATTCCCTCCTACGGCTTGTAAAAGCAGTCTAGAGGCTAATTAGCCGCTAGGATTGCTTTTACATGAAAGCCGACCGCTGGCTGAAAAGAATGATACCAAGATGATACCTAAACCTGCAGGCATCATTCTGGTATAACCACTCAAAGTTGTGAATGGCGTACCTGAAGACAAAAAAATGGTTAACAATAAAGCACAGTAAACGGTAAAGTACAAAAAATTGCATACCTGAAAAGCAAACATGATAAAACATAATAACAATAAAACATTGCAGAATAGAATACAGTAAAAAAGAGCAGAACAATAGAGAGAATAGAGAGAGAGAGAACAATAAAACGACAACTATTTTTTTTTATTTTATATATTTTTTTATTTTTTTTTTACACTTTTTTTGTAACTAACTTTTATAACTGTAACCGGTTCCAGGTTCGGGTCTCTCAAAATGCGATGGCATCTTGGGAGACCCTGTGAAAGTGTGCCTAGTCTGTGGAATGCTGTATCCTACGCTAATACTCAACTAGTGCATAGTAGCGTTCAAAACATTCACCAATGCAAAGACCAGGATTGTCAGGACAGGAGGGACAATAATAGTGGGTGTCACGCCTATATCCGCGCTTGCTGCAGACACGACATCTTTTTTGGGGGGGTTCGCTGGGTAGGGGTACTCGGGAGGACATAAAGAAAATGCCTCTCATGCAGCCGACTGCATTTGGTTGGGGATGTGAATGGGGGAAGTACGGGCGCTGCAGAAGTGGTGGGTTCCCAATTAGGATTGGCGAATGTAGCAGGAAGGGCACTATGGGCACGACGGGCCTGTGTTTGTCTTTTTGGTGGCAGCGGGACACTACTTGTGCTTGCCACCTCACCAGCTTGAACTGCACTTATGGGACTCGCCACGTCACCAAGTGTTACTGCAGTGCTGGTTTGACTACGACCGGGGTGTACTAGGCCGCTGGCGCTTGCCAGTTCACCAAAACGTTACCAAAAAATCTGTTGGCGATCGCAGGGATCAGGCCTGACTCTGCGAACGCTGCAGTTATGCGCTTTAGTCTTTTGTAAGTGACAGTGATCGATCGATACTGCACTTGGGTGGGCTGGGCTGGGCCGGGCGGAGGGGCAAAATGCAGGTGCTAGCAGGTATCTGGGCTGATCCCGCTAACACTGCGTTTGTGAGAACCCTAAACTGCTGGGGATGCTAGTATAGATCTGATCGGATCAGATATTGATCCGTTCAGATACTATACCACTAAGGGCGGTGTACGGTGCGTGCCTGGGTGTTAGCGGTACTGGCGCTAACCTGACGCTGCCTGGGGCTGGTGCTTGCCAGTTCACCAAAATACTACCAAAAAAACTGTTAGTGATCGCAGGGATCAGGCCTGACTCTGCGAACGCTGCAGTTATGCATTTAGTGTTTTGTAAGTGTCAGTGATCGATCGATACTGCACTTGGGTGGGCTGGGCTGGGCCGGGCGGAGGGGCAAAACGCAGGTGCTAGCAGGTATCTGGGCTGATCCCGCTAACACTGCGTTTTTGGGAAACCCTAAACTGCTGGAGACGCTAGTATAGATCTGATCGGATCAGATATTGATCCGTTCAGATACTATACCACTAAGGGAGGCGTATGCTGCGTGCGTGGGTGTTAGCACTACTGGCGCCAACCTGACGCTGCCTGGGGCTGGTGCTTGCCAGTTCACCAAAATACTACCAAAAAAACTGTTAGCGATCGCAGGGATCAGGCCTGACTCTGCGAACGCTGCAGTTATGCGTTTAGTCTTTTGTAAGTGACAGTGATCGATCGATACTGCACTTGGGTGGGCTGGGTGGAGGGGCAAAATGCAGGTGCTAGCAGGTATCTGGGCTGATTCCGCTAACACTGCGTTTTTGGGAACCCTAAACTGCTGGGGACGCTAGTATAGATCTGATCGGATATTGATCCGTACAGATACTATACCACTAAGGGAGGTGTATGCTGCGTGCGTGGGTGTTAGCGGTACTGGCGCTAATCTGACGCTGCCTGGGGCGACGCATATCACCGCCGGGCGATCAGGGGGCTAAACCTTTATTCGGTAATAAACGGCGGGTGCCCTGACACTATAAAAAATAAACGAACTAACCAGCGTCACCCGTAACACTTATACGGTGATCAGTGGTGAAAGGGTTAACTAGGGGGCAATCAAGGGGTTAAAACATTTATTAGGTAGTATATGGGGGTCCCTGACGCTATAAAACGCTGACGGCGAATCTAAATATTTACCTCCCTAACTAGCGTCACCAGCGACACTAATACAGCGATCAGAAAAATGATCGCTTAGCGACACTGGTGACAGGGGGTGATCAAGGGGTTAAAACTTTATTAGGGGGGGTTAGGGGGGTACCCTAGACCTAAAGGGGGGTAACAGTAACTGTCCCAACACTGTAACTGTCACAAACTGACACTATGCAGTAATCAGAAAAAAAAAACTGCTGGTGTCAGTTTGTGACAGGGGGGGGGGGGTGATCGGGGGGGATCGGGGGGCGATCGGGGGGGGGGGGGGATCGGGGTGTTTAGTGTGCCTGGCATGTTCTACTGAGTGTGTAGTGTGTTGTGCACTCACAGTGATGTCTTCTCTCCTCGGGCCGGAACGGAAATTACCGAGCCGAGGAGAGATGACATCATTTCCTTTGCTGCTGTTTAGCATACAGCAGCAAAGGAATGATTCGATTGGCCGGCGGCGATCGCGAGGGGGGGGCCACGAACGGATGGTCTCCCCCTCACCTCTGATCGCCGCTGGACAAAAGACGACCGCCTCGGGCACCGGGGGGGGGGGGGGGGGTCCGATCGGACCCCCCACCCGCGGAAGGCAAATCACGTACATGTACGTGATTTTGCCTGTCCGTGCCACCTTGCCGACGTACATCGGCGTGAGGCGGTCGTCAAGTGGTTAAATTAATTAATTATACAGTATACAGTGCCTCTCACAGATAGGAATCTTTTTTACACTTTGTATATTGCGGAATAATTTTGTAACCAAGGTCTTAAGTAGAGGTTATGGTGTATGTGTTATTGCACTTTTTCTACTAAGGTATACATTGTGGTTTATATGAGTCTTTGTAATACCATTATCATCACGGTTAGAGTACACTTATTAGTTTTTGGATGACATAATCTGTTAAGGTTTAGAGAGTGGTATACCCCTCTCGATTTTAGGGTAGCGTCATTCACCCCTCTTTTTCCTAATACCTATATTTAGCCCCTTAGGGGAGTCTATTAGGGGAGGCTGCACACCCTTGTTTGGTCCTAAGCGCGGAGCCTTATTCATTTTTTGTACACAGAACTTTATGCACAGCCGCAGATTAGCAGTTGATAGGGAAGGTAGAGCATGTAATTACCGGTAATTATACTGCTTTACCTTAGTAGCTATTATTATATTTAGTATAATCAATATTTCGTTGTAGTATTAGTAATAGTATTAGTATTTTGTAAAGCACTGCACAAACTTTTTTGGAGCTTTATAAATCCTGTATAATAATAATCATAATAATAAAAAATATAATAATATGAATAATACTACTATTACTACTATTATTATTGAAACTTTTTAAAAAGAAAACTCAACTTTGATATAATTATTATTATTTCATTTATTTATTTTTAATTTTGTTTTGAATACACAGAGCATTATGCACAGTCGCAGATTAGCAGTTGATAGTGAAGGTACAGCATGTAATTAATTATACTGCTTTACCTTAGTAGCAATTATTAGTTTTAGTATAATCAATATTTTGTTGTAGTATTAGTAATATTTTTAGTATTTTGTAAAGCACTGCACAAACTTTTTTGTAGCTTTCTAAATCCTGTATAAAAATAATCATAATAATAAAAAATATAATAATAATATGAATAATACGACTATTACTACTATCATTATTGAAACTTTTTAAAAGTAAAACTCAACTTTGATATAATTATTATTATTTCATTTATTTATTTTAATGTTGTTTTGAATACACAGAACTTTATGCACAGCCGCAGATTAGCAGTTGATAGTGAAGGTACTGCATGTAATTAATTATACCGCTTTACCTTAGTAGCAATTATTATTTTTAGTATAATCAATATTTTGTTGTAGTATTAGTGATAGTATTGGTATTTGTAAAGCACTGCACAAACTTTTCGGAGCTTTATGAATTCTGTATATTAATAATCATATTAATAAAAACAATAATAGTAATATGAATCATCCTACTATTACAACTATTATTTTTGAAACTTTTTAAAAGGAAAACTCAACTTTGATATAATTATTATTATTTATTTTTGATTTAAAAGTTTTTTTATTAGTAATAGTAGTACGGTATTAGCAGACGTTAAATATAGTGCCAACAGTTTGTGCAGAGCTTTACAAAATGATTCATATAACAAATATAACTGCTAAGTACTTACATAATTTAAAGTGTATATAAACTCAAAATCTATTTTTCAGCATGTTTGGCATCATGTCTCATTTTATAAAGTTTTGATAAGCAATATATATATGTTTTTTTAATCTGTTGCAAAATTTCCTACATGGAGCTCCTGCCAGTAACAGCACTTCCTGCTGCAGGCTGACAATGCTAACATTTTGCTTGGCAACTAGCAGCAGCGTAGTCAGTCTGCCATGCTCGCTGCTTCAACTGTTGGATGCGGTGCTTTTCCAGTCAATTAGATAGGTAGAGACTCAGCTAAGTGACTCAGCTGTCATTTTGATAGTCGGTTTCCACTCTGTATTTCAGGAGAGGCTGCAGTCGCTCTTATGTTAATGATTCCTGCAAAAACTGATGCATGTTGTAACAATATTATTGTTACAGTCGCTCTCAAGTGTCCCTATCAAAGGGGTTTACTTTTTGATCTGTGAATGTCATTATTTAACAAAAAAATTTAAAGTAAAAAACATTCATTAATAAATAAATAGTTTTTTTTTCTATATAACTCCATATTAGCCATTAGTAAAAACACAATGCAATTCTTCCTATGTATTACTGTAATGCAGTCAAACTTCAAATATGGCAATAAATATGGAGCTCTTTTGTTTTTTTATTTATTTACAGGTATTTATTTATTTTTACTGATGAACAATTGATTAAAGCAGTGATGATGCACCCCCAGGGTCTTGAACATCTCAGTTCAATCATGGAAGTGGGATATTAATGAAAGAGCAGCAGCATGGCAGGAGACAACTCTGGAGAGGAGGTGAGTATTGAAACAAAAGCTGCATTTCTTATGTTTATAGTTGCTGGGCAATTTTATTTATTTATTTATCTCTCTATTGATTTAGGCCCCGTTCCCATCTGGGCCTTGCGGAAACTTGGGCAGAAATGAGGGTGTTTCTGCAAATGCATGAAAAACGCATGGCGCACTTGCGGTGCCATTATTTCTTAATGGCACCCCAAATGCGGGTAGCAGTAGTGCATCTTGCCACTCGTTTTCCGTGCAACAAAATGCGCGAAAAACGCTAGTTGCAAATTTTGTACTTTAGTTGCAAATTTAGCTACTTTAGCACGTAGGGAGGCCCATGCGTTTTTAGCGGTTCCTCTATGCTTTAGAGAAGATCTTGTCAAACACTGGACCTTAATTGTAGTTCTACAGTTTGTAGACAAACTGATGCAAGAACCTAATTTGAAAAGGCTATGTCCATGTGGCGATGGTATCCAGACTTTCCAGTATAAAAGGCCAGTGGCACAAGCTGAAAGGGGGACTCTACCAAGCAACAACACTAGAAACCACACTTCAAGCGAGAGAAAGACTGCCAAGCAGGGCCATCTTTAACATTGATTGGACCCTGGGCAAATATTTTCTTGGGCCCTCCCGAATTCACTTATCAACTATTTGCGGGCAGTGCAGGCTCAACGGGCAGCTGCTTTTGGCCCCACAACAATGACTGGGCCCGGGGCAGCTGCCACATTTGCCCTGTGCTAAAGACGGCCCTGCTGCCAAGACACATTTTCCTGCAATTGCTTGAAATGTCTGGAGTCCTGTTTGCTATGGATATTGCAGACCAGTGATAACAGAAACTAAGTGACTTTTAGTTTATTCCTAAGGGTCGGTTCACACTGGGGCAACACGACTTCAGCGCGACTTTGCACGGCGACTTCAACGCGGCTTCGACGCGACTTCAGCGCGACTTTAGCAAATTACAAGGCGACTTGAAGTCGCCTCCATGACAGGCGACTTCGCCTGTGGCCAATCAGCTCTCTGGGAGGGAGGGGGGGAGGGAGGGGTTTTCCCTGCAAAGTCGCTTGACTTTACAGAGAGATCCGACTTGGAGGCGACTTCCATAGATTTCTATGGTACAGGTCGCCTACCAAGTCGGATCAAAGTAGTACAGGGAGTACGCTCTGAAGTCGGAGCGACTTCAGTAGCGTCTATTAAGACGCTAGCGTTCACTCCCATTCAAACTATTTCTGGGGCGACTTGGGGCGACTTGAGGGCTTACAAGTCGGATCCCAAGTCGCCCCAGTGTGAACCGAGCCTAATGCATACAGACTGGTACATTTTCTGAGAAAGGCTAGGTAGTTTATGTATGTATACATATTTGTAGCTCTTTGCATGTCTTGTATTGTTTTCCTGTAACTGTTAATAGTCTGTATACGCAACATTTATGTTTAGTAAAAGCACATTAATATACTGTACCACTGGGTCATTTTCTTGGCTTTGCTGCAAGAATTAGCAAAACAATTGAGGACATGTTGCTGCAGAAAAAAGTTCTGAAGGTAAATAAGGCAGCAAAAGCAGGTTTTGTTATTTTATCTTTTATTAGCATGTTTGCTTTTGTGAATTATTAATAATTACAAAGCTGTTTGTATCTATTTAAATGCATAACATTCAGAGATAGATAGATAGATAGATAGATAGATAGATAGATAGATAGATAGATAGATAGATAGATAGATAGATAGATAGATAGATAGATAGATAGTAATAATTGTGTAAAATTAATGTCTAAGTGTTAAACATCCTAAAGCTCCCCTCTACACTGTTCTGGGTTTTCACAAGGAAATAAAAAAAAGTGGTTGCAATAGAGCCTTCAAAGACTGCACACTAAACTGAGAAGTGAAACCATGCTGAGTTTCACTATGATGGTGTGGGAGTTAAGTATGTGTCAAGTATGTAAAGAGCCCTCTAAGGTTTAAATGCAGTGCAGTGTGAACCAGTGACAGGAACTGCCTTGACAAATTCTCGTAAACCCATAAAACATTTTATGAATGAATCTAAACCTCCAGAGGAGGAGTAAGTAGGCACTAAAAAGAGAATGTGCTTTTCTACATAAAATAAAAATAGTAAAAATACCTTTTCATTTTCCAGTTCAAAAAAAAAAATTCTTCTGTGACGCATAAGATTTATACCCTGGTTTATAACCAGTGACTGTTACTCGATACAATGGCTGTTGTTGGCTTTGTATACCTTGAAATATGTTTTGAATAAAAATCATTGGAATAAAAAAAAAAATTCATAAAAAATTTAAATTTAGAATTTTAGCTGACAGGTAAAGCAGAAGGTTAATTGTCATATGTTTGCCTGGCCTACAGCCAGCCAAAACTTTTATTTTGTTTTGAATAGTCAAAGGAAGCGTTACAACTGTGTCCCTGTTGATGCAAATTCCCCTCACTTCCTGTCAGTACAGAAAATTATAGAAATTGTCCTCAATACTACCAAAATAAATTTTAAGAAGAGTGGAGAAGGGTTAGAATATTGATTTAATTGCTATCTTTGCCTTCGTGTCCAGGTTTTGACTATACCCCCTTATTTTTGTATGGCTGTGTATGGAACACATGGAAAGGTTTAAACCTGTGATCGTGTATGTGGACCCTTTTTCTTCTCAACATGTTGTAGCTGAGGTGGATTAAACATTAAAAAAGGGTCAGTGATATAATGTAAACATTCAATGTTTTTCTGTGTGAAGACTGGGGTGTCAGCCAGAATGGTGCTTTGCACATGAATAAATGGGCCAGTGATGGGTTATAAGGAGAACAAGGGGTTACCTTCTTTTATTTTTCAAAGAAATAAATAAGAAATCTAGACACATTATATGGTCTTCCAATGATCATTGGTTTCAAGTAGGAGAAAGCCACGTACAGTAGACCACCTCTGGCCTATAAGAAGCTTGCAGGTAGAGAATAAAAAGACCTGCTAACAGGTGCAGTATGTCTCAGCGCAGTAAGCAAGAACCTGTTCATGGCCCCACCATGCCTTCTAGCACCATACACTTCTTCTCGTAGCAAGATGTCTTCCTGGACCTCAGGAGGTTTCTGTGGAGCCACATGAAAATTTTAGGTGCTCCATTGACTATTTAGCAAGATCTAAGCCCAACTTTAGGGACAAAATCCCAATTGCAAAAATGCAGTGGTAGTACCGATATGTACATCTCAAACTGTTTTGGTCACCATAAAAGAGCCTGTACAAGACAGAAGGTAGATAAGGACAGACAGATGAGGTCTGTGTGAGGGATACAGGTCAATGACCTGTTGCAGCCATAAGCAAAGCATGTTACAACTAAGCAACAATATCTGTCCTCTGTAGAGATGGACCTCCAAACCACTGTGAGCTTTGGTTATAAGGAAAGGTTTTCCCTTGGAAGTGAGAAGTGGACTAGAATAGGGTCAAAGACAGTGAAGTGGTTAGAGTTTACAGATATCGGGAGCCCTATCACTTGTAAAGGAATGACTGATCTAATCTACTAGTGGGGAAGCCTGTGCCAGTGTGTGAATAACAAGGACCTCACCTTTTGTGAAAGTGTGGAGCTGCAAGAGTAAAGTAGTATATTTATTCTATATTTTTATATGTCTCATGTGCCATTTTTTTCATGATTATAGTTGATATCAGATTTTAATAGAAGAACCACGACTAAGGCCAGCCATAGGAGCCACTACCAATAGTTGCCAGAGAATCCAGGAGGCTGGTAGACTTGGTACATTCAGCCTGCCCATTAATGGTTTAAATCTTGGCCAGTTCCTGCTGAACTGGCCGAGATTCGAACCATGTATAGCCATCCTAAGTACCACTGCTGTCAGAATGCAGTGAGCACCACAGAGGGTCCCAGGGGTTGAGCAACTGTGTAGAAGTCTCCTCATCTGCCATCTATGAGACCTCTACCTGTTTGGGGCCAGCCTAACACTCCCATAGCTTCAAAAGTAGTCTATTGTCTGTAGATGTAAACCCATTAACCAAAATCTCACATAATCTTTAACATTTAATTTACAAAAGTAATTTTTAACAGTTTGAAATAACAGCTGGCAATCTTGCTATCAAGGTTTTTGTTCAGGCACTACCTGTTATAGAATGCAAACTCTCTAACATTGTCTACCATTTGCACTCTTGTGTTGTCAGTGTAACACGGGTTTCCATTGGAAACTACAAGGCACCATTCCAAAGGCATGATCCACTGTTGCCACCAACAGGAATACCACCCAGGAAAATACCATGCAGCCCTAGATGGAGTGCATGTAGACAAGTGGCTGCTGCAGAGGAGTCCTGAGATCAGTGGCTCTGAGATGCAGCACAGGGTGAAAAAAGATTCTACGTATTTTCTAAAAGATAAAAACACAGGGATTGTAGCCATGTAACCATGGTGGTTCTGTAACACAACATACAGCTTTACCTACTTGCCGCTCGCCAACAGTAGATTTACTGGGGGGCGGATAGCACAGGCAGGCCAGACAACGTACCTGTACAACGCTGGTTTGCTTCCGGGTTTGGACACATGAGTCTGGCAGCTGATTTCAGCCAATGATTGTGGCTGAAATTACCAGATCGGCTGTGTCCAATCACAGACAGAGTTCTGTGTTTAGAAAAATGCATAACTCTGTGTAGAGAACAGCAATCTGGCTGTTTCTTCTCCATACAAAGCAGGGTGGGTAACCTTTCCGGAGGTCAAGTGGTTAGGGTAACTTCCAAACCTGCCCTGCCCTTAAAGCCATATCAAAAGGCCCCTCCCCCACTATTTTTATTTTTTTGCATTGGAAAAGATCCTTCCAGGTGTGCCTGATTTTCCACTCCATTTAGGTAACAAAAGCTCACCTAGCAGGTCTCCAAAAGGCCATGGATGTCTATCAAAATTTACCTTCCTCAGACTTTAATGCGATTTGCATTCAAGGTTCAAGTTCAGCAAATTTTTAATGTATTTGCCAAAATCCAGGGTACAGCAAATTCTTGTCCAGTTCTCTGATCGGTAATTGTGATTTGCGGCTACACAAGAAGAACATCATTTATACAGTATGTATTGTAAGTTAATATGACTATCCATATGAATGTAATTTATAATCAAAAAGAGGCTTATAAAATGCTAACACAAAAAATACGAAAAATAACATTTAGAGAATAGAAACACAAACTTTTATATTATAAATTTTATTTGCAAACTAAAAAAATGAAGAATATACACAATACATACTTAATTAGACAGGCTTGCCCAGAAAATGTAATGTATGACTTTTTTAAGTTTACCTTTCGCTCATAAAAATGTATAACAGCATCAAGGCATGGAAGTCTGAGAGGTGATGTCTGACTATGTAGTTACAGGAATTCCTCATAAAACAGCTGCAGTTAATGAGACATTCAGAGACAAATAGAGACAAATTAACATGGGCAGGTCAAGATGAAATTCTTTTGATGTTGGCCACATGTTATTTAGAGACAACTTCACAAAAGTGAGAACTTAAGGAGCCCACCCTACCTGACATTTGTAAAGTTCTGGGTTCCTAGGTTGGGTCCTACGTTTGAAACCTATAAGAAATGCTATATGCATGGAGTTGGTATGTTGATCCGGTGTATGTGTGGATTTCCTCCAGATCCTCCAGTTTCCTTCAACAAAACATAACATATGACATCTGACCAATCAAGTCCTACAGATGTTCAAAGCATGATGTCAACTGGTGAGCCAGTCCACTGGTAAACTGACAACCGAGTACTTTAGACTTCGCGACACAGCCAGCATGAGAATGACACAGCACAAGCCCCATCACTCCTCTTCCAAAGCAGTGATTGACAGCGGCTCTGTGTTCCTCTCGTGCTGGCTGTGTAATGTGCCACTTTGAATGACTATGTTGTAGTGCAGGGCAGAAGCGGCAGGGGGAACACAGCAATGTAGCACCATGGCCAGGAAAAATGTTCAAATGAAAGCACAGAGGAGGAAATTTATTTTAAAAAAATTAAATGCGTGTGCTTTATATTATTTATATCTGATTTAGGTAAAACGAATGACTCTGATAGCACTTTAAGGAGGGAGGAGCTGAGATTTTAGTGCTTCAGTTGTGAACTTTGAAGATGAATTACTCCACAATACCTACAGCTAAAAAGGTGAATGGGGGCTTAATTTCAAGTGCTTTTACTGCTTGTTCAGAATATAGAAACACTGTAATATACATTGTCTGGGCATGGGTTCATTTTATGATGGTAACATTAACATGTATATCTAAGAAAAAACAAACTATAATATCCCTTTTAAAGTCCAAATTTTTCTCTGTTTAACTATGCTAAAAATGACTGAGCAGAAGTTCTATCCCCCTGATCATGTGACTGTCTCCCCCAAATGTCTTCACAGACCTTAAGGGCCAGTTACAGGCATCTGCTGTAAAAGGAGTGTTATCCTTGATGAGACACATGCAAATAGTGTTTATAAACTTATTATCTGAGTATAGCAAAGAGCCCTCTCATATAACATTCTTAAAGCAGGAACCAAATTACCTGTATCAGTTTCCAATAAGGTCTGCTAAAATGCTTTGCGAATATAGTTCAGGTGGATATTTTGTCCCTTTCCCCCCCCTGGCAAAACAAAACTTTTACTAAGGTTGGGTGCAGTAAAACCCTGTGGTTGAGCCATGTTTTTACCGCCCCCCAACAGCTACCCTCTTTAGATGCAGAGGCAGTTACTGGAGGTGTACACATGCCTTGAAATAATAACTCCGCAGGACTTATACCCTCTGTCTCTTTTTGTGGGCATAGCGCCCGCTGATCATGACCTATTCAAGAGAAGGAGCAGCTCTGCAGGCACCCCACAACTGCGCGTACTGCATATGGTTGCAGTATGCTAGTGCAGCATTTAGGGGGTAAAGCAGGCCGTGAAGAGGTGATACAATGATTTTCACCGCCTGTCAAATGCTCTTTGAAGAGTGACACAGATCGTTCAGAGAGCATGACACATGTTGACGAGCCCTAAAGGGTCACTATCCCTCAGTGGCAGATCTAGCGTATCTGACACCCATTGCACATAATTTTTTTAACCCCCACTCCATACATCAAAATTATTTTAGTAGTAGCAGTAATGGACAGTAAGGCTCCTTTCACACTGAGGCGCTTTGCAGGCGCTAAAGTGCTAAAAATAGCGCCTGCAAAGCGCCCCGAAAGAGCTGCTCAATGCACTCCAGTGTGAAAGCCCCGAGGGCTTTCACACTGGAGCAGTGCGCTTGCAGGGCGGTCCTAAAAGTCCTGCAAGCTGCATCTTTGGAGTGCATTAGGAGCGGTGTAATTACCACTCCTAAAGCGCCCCTTCCCATTGAAAACAATGGGGCAGCGCTGCAAACCCGCCCGCAGAGCGCTGCTGCTTTGCGGGCGGTTTTAACCCTTTTTCGGGCGCTAGCAGGGGGTGAAAAACGCCCCGCTAGCGCCGCTTTACCGTCGTTTTAGCGGCGCTGTACCGCCGGCGCCCGCACGCCTCAGTGTGAAAGTAGCCTTAGAGAGTTGAGAATTATGGTTGGGACATCTCACTGTTGGAGAATCCAGGACATATAGGAAGCGAGTATCTCACTATGTACTATACATATATGCACAACACAACTCAACATATAAGCACAACTCATATGTATGAATATGTTTGCTCAACTCACCAGCAGTGTTAATTTCGTCGACTGAAAACGACTAAAACATTTTAGTCGACTAAATGAATACTATTTTAGTCGACTAAAATACGACTAAAACTAAAACAATTGAGGTGACTAAAATACGACTAAAACTAAAATGGCACTTTAGTCAAAAGACTAAAATGGGACTGAAACTAAAATGCTATTTTAGTCAAAAGACTAATGCCCTGTACACACGATCAGACATTGATCGGACACTCCGACAACAAAATTCATGGATTTTTTTCCGTCGGGTGTTGGCTCAAACTTGTCTTGCATACACACGGTCACACAAAGTTGTCGGAAAATCCGATCCGATTGCTTTCGTCTCTTAATTTTTTCTGAGTATGCGTGGCACTTTGTGCGTCGGATTTGTGTACACACAATCGAAATTTAACCGAGTGGATTTTGTTGTCGGAAAAATTTTATATCCTGCTCTCAAACTTTGTGTGTCTGAAATTCCGACGGAAAAAGTCTGACGGAGCCCACACGCGATCGCAGTTTCCGACTACACAATCCGATCGCACTTTTTCCATCGGAAAATCCGACCGTGTGTACAGGGCATAAGACTAAAACTAAATTGAAATATTACTTCAAAATTAACACTGGTCTGTAATGCATGTTCATATCTCAATACCATAGATAATAACATATTACATTTTTCTCTCCAGCAGTATATAATGAGTTTGGAAATTGTAGAGAAATGTTAACTAATGCATTACAATTTAATTACAGCCATTAGATTTTAGATGGCTAAAATTAGTTTTAGTCGACCAAAATGTACTGGAGATCTTAATTGACTAAAACGTAGGACATTTTAGTCGTCTAAAATATACTGGAGATTTAGTCGACTAAATATGACTAAAACTAAAACAATTGCAGAAGACTAAAATGGGACTAAAACTAAAATGCCATTTTAGTCCTAAGACTAAAACTAAATCAAAATTTGCTGCCAAAATTAACACTGCTCACCAGTACAACAACAAGCAGTTCACAATCGCCCTATAGCAGATTTACTGCTACAGGGTGGCCGTTCTATGCAGAATCACGTATATACAGTATATGTGTGATTTTGCACTTCTGCATTGGAGGCACGCCGATTCTGCTGTGATTAGTCACAGCAGAAGTCAATCAGTGGGTGCCGGCCGATGGATGTCCGCTGGCGCCCACTGATCGTTGAGCAGAGACACAGGACAGAGCTCTGCAGCAGGCATGTGGTGGATTTTGTTTCCCTGTAAAGCAGGAAATAAAATCCAGCACATTCCTTAGTAAAAACTCCACACTGTCTACACAAAAACACTGGTTAGGCACACATTCAACCCTTTTATCCCCCTAGATGTTTAACCGCTTCCCAGCCCGTGTCATTAGTACAGTGATAGTGCATATCTTTAGCACTGATAATTAGTGTCACAGGTTCCCACAAAGTGTCAGTGTCAGATTGTTTGTTAGCCGCAATATCGCAGTCCTGCTATAAGTCGCGGATCGCTGCCATTACTAGTATAAAAAAAATTAAAATAATACAATTCCAGTATATACACCATAGTTTTTAGAAGCTATAACTTTTGGGAAAACCAATTAATATACACTTATTGGGATTTTTTTTTTTTACCAAAAACATGTAGCAGAATACATATTGGCCTAAATGTATGAAGAATTTGATTTTTTAATTTTTTTTTTACTGGATATGTTTTATAGCAGAAAGTAAAAAATATTTTTTTCTGCAAAATTGTCGGGTTTTTTTTGTTTACAGCCCAAAAAATAAAAAATCCAGATCAAATATCACCAAAAGAAAGCTCTATTTGTGGGGAAAAAATAATATAAGTTCTACTCATGTACAGCATGACCGTGCAATTTGTTCAGTTAAAGTAACGCAGTGCCGTATCGCCAAAAATGTCCTGGTCATAAAGGGGGGTAAATCTTCCTGAAGGGTCAAGTGGTTAAAATATCACTTTTGGGGGGAATGACTTTTTAAAATAAAAGCCAAAGTAATTCCTCCTTTACCTGGTTATTGGCAAACTAGTAAGGGGAAAAAGTGATTCTGCAGGAATGGTACCAAATCAGTGAGTATGATGTTTATCTTGGGATGAGTTTCTATGGAAGGAATCACAGAAAGTCGGTGATTGATACACTGTATTAGTATACAATAGATGGAGATTGGATGTTATATCTCGCTGCCAGCAACTGACAGGATGCAATGCATTTCATGGCAGTGAATCATCTACGATGGCCTCATTGGGTTCACTACAGCTGTCACAGGCGTGTGCCAAGATCCAGAAGGGAGCTGAGTGATCAGTTTTTTTTTTATCTTCTCTTTTTTTGCCTGAAGGTTTGTAGACCTGGATTGGGTTACATACTAGCTGTGTCTTGTTAAAATTAAAACTCTTGTTTTGTTGAGAGAAAAAAAAAAGCCACCTTCAACCAAATTATCTACATTGCAAGGAGAATACTGTTGTAAGCCTTTCCATTTCCCCTTACCAAACGTGAAAGGGTCCGCCCTCTTTATAAGCAGTCTCAGTGTTGTATTATAAAAGGGGAAGCCCCGAAATCAATTTAATCTGAGGACTCTTTGAAAGTATTTCACCATAAATTAAACTCACACTGCAAGGGATGCTTGTGATGTGACTTCAAGCATTGGAAAGATCTCTGGAAAAGCAATAAGCCAATAAATTAAAGAGAAAGTAACATTTTGGTGCAAGGGAGCTCCCGGTGATGTGCCCCCTGGGGGTGGCATCTCAGGGGTGCCAAAAAAACACATTTGAACTGCACACCGTTAGTGTTTCACTGGCACAAGGACATGTAACTTCTTACTTAACTTGCACTGCGCCTTTGCACGCGGCCTTCTGCCTAGCCAGGGCAATTTTTATATTGGCCCGCTATGTACTGTACATGGCACATTTTTTTTTGTTGCCACATTTTTGTCATGAGTACTTGCACTGGACGTGTGTCAGAGGGTGCAGGTCATTGGGGGGGCCTGCCTTGATGTCGGGGGATGTTCTGTGGCCTTCGGGTCTCATGCCTCCGCTCATCTGGAGAGGTCTCTTTTTGGGAGCGCCCCTCACCAAGTACTTGGTGGACCAGTTTTGGCTGGTCCCTAAGGACCAGCCTGGGGTCCACCTGGCTTCGGCCTAGGTAGACCATGGCGTACCTTGCATCTTTCAGGAGCCTTGCGTCCTGGGAGGTTCAAGATTAGAGGCCTTTCCTCCTTGGGGGGTTTGCATAGCTTCCAACTGTCCCTGATTTTGAGGGGCTGTCCCTGATTTTGAGCAATGTCCCTCTGTCCCTCATTCCTCCTCATTTGTCCCTCATTTTGGTCTGATCTAGATAGTTGTATATAAAATTCACTTGTTATCTTTCAAAAAGTTTTTCCCAGTGCTAAACCTTTCATCCAATTTCTAAATTGCTACATTTGTACATTTTAAAAGCCAATATAAAGGAATAGTAGTGGTAAAAAAAAGCCCTTGTGGATTTAATTAACCTTTTTTTGGTTAATTCTCCTTTAAGGGGGTGTGGCAGGGGGCGTGCCCTATACCTACATACGTTTGTTAGTAGGTATCCCTCATTCCCATCTCAAAATGTTGGGAGGTATGGGTTTGGACATTCTGTACCCGCTGTGCAATTTTTTGTGTGCTGTGATTTCACGGTTCACTTTTTTGTTCAAAGGAGTTTAACAAAGGACCACACCGAGGATCTTCTGAGAAGACAGTTACATTTTGGTCGGCATTTTGTATGCAGTGTACAGAATCTTCTTAGTTTTAAATAGATGTCATTTGATTTTTTTTTAGCAGTTATAGAAATTGTAAATGCTGTGGACTGTTATAGAAAGGGATTTTCTACTACGGAAGTGTATTCATAGTCCAAACATTCTAAACATGTTTTGGATGAAATAGAGAAAGGTGAAAATCCTTCTCATCTGTCCGTTACCTGTTGGGGAGATTTTGTTCCACTTCCTGTCCTGGAGATGCAAACAGGAAGTGAAAGTAAACCGGTGCACATGAGAGTAATTACTGTCACAGAAACATTGGAAGAATTCCCTTAACCTCTTGTTCCGGGGACAACCCCAAAATTTTGGATCCATTATAACTTTCTCAGTGACCACGGGACAGATAGAGAGGGTGAATCTGGGGACACAAGCATCTCTTCACCACTCTATCAAACAAAAAAGATTTGGCTATACATAAACATTAAATTATAAAAATGGTCAGCATAGAAATTAAATTTAAAGTTATTATTACAGGTATTTATATAGCGCTAACAGTTTTACGCATTACTTTACATATTGTATATTCACATTAGTCCCTGCTCTCAAGGAGCTTAAAGCGGAGTTCCACCCAAAAGTGGAACTTCCGCTTTAAGCACTCCCCGCCCCCTGACATGCCACATTTGGCATGTCATTTTTTTGGGGGGGAGTGTGTACCCTTTTTGTTCGTGGGACTTCCTGTCCCACTTCCTGCTTCCTATCTTCGGCCGCCTAGGCGACTCCTCCTCTCGCCCTAGGCGGCCCCTCCCTGCCAGCAATCTTTTGGGACACAACTCAGGTCCCAGAAGATCGGCTGGCCAAAAGGAGAGCGCAGCGCGATTTGCGCATGCGCAGTGCACGCCCGACCGTGAATCCGTAAGCTTTTACGGCCAGGTGCACACAGTGACCATGACGGCGCCGAGGAGAGGAGGGGGAGAGGAGCTAGCCTCCGGGCGGCCACATTGCTGGACCGTGGTGCAGGTAAGTGTCGGTTTATTAAAAGTCAGTAGCTATGCTTTTTGTAGCTGCTGACTTTTAATAAACTAAAAAACAGATGGAACTCCGCTTTAGAATCTAAGGTCCCTAACTGATAATTCATACATGCACATACCAGGGCCAATTAACCTACCAGCCTGTCTTTAAAGTGTGTGGAGAAACTGGAGTACCTGGAGCAAACCCATGCAAGCACAGGGAGAACATATAAACTCCATGCATGTAGTGTATTGATTGGGATGCAAGCCAAAGGCCCCAATGCTTAAAGACTAACTAACCAATTTTACCAAAGGCTACCTCATTCTAGAAAGTAATAAAATCATAGATACTGGTAATATGTTCTCAGTCTTTTATCATTTTACTTTTTTGCAACATCTTTTTTGCATCTTATAGGGCTAATTCAATAAGCAAACTTGCTGCCTCTTGAAAAAGTCCTAGCAACGGAAGTGGCCCCTCACCCTGAGGTTTAATATCAGTCCACCCTTGTGATAGGTAGCCTCACTGGCCAATAATAAAGCTCCAAAGGTGAAACTAGGTGGAGCTCGGCTCTCTACTAAGTTTTTCGAAATCTATATATGAAAGTGATCTAAAATTTGGGGCTCCTACAAGGTCATGCTGGTCAGGTGTGGACTTCTGATAGCTGGAAGTACCTGTGATCCCATACAAGTAAAGTGAACACTTTGTTTTTTGAATTTGGGAAGGAAGTGACCAGATAGCAAGGAAAACTTGCCATAAATTTGTGGCGGTGTTGATTTGTAAGTCTGTTAACTTGCTGCATGTTTTAACTGGGAAGTTGAACACTTGTAGAGCACTTGAAGCACAAGTTCTAGTTGCCACTTTTCCAATTTGTAGCAAATTTGCATGGCAAGTCTCTAGCAAAAGCAAAGTTGCAGTGATGAGTCTACAGCAAGAGTTTTGCAAGTCTACAGCATGAAAATTCAGCCACAGTGACCCTTGTGGTGGGATGACTATTGCACAACATAAAAAGCGCTTATGACATATGGCTGTATAACTGTACGCATGATGGAGTAAGAAACAACCAGCTTTCATAGATTAAATGAAAAACATTTATTTGAACTGCAAAGTAAAAAAAAAAAAAAGGCAATAACACAGTGGAATTGTGGAGGACTTCATGCCATATCCCTTCTGCCACATAGTATGTATACTGTATGTCTCTATGTGAGAACTTCTCCCCAAAGGGAACCCCTGGCTGTGGGAGCCTACCTGCCTTGGTTGGAGATGTACTAGCGATCGTGGGGCTGATGAGACAGGATGCAAAAAGCGATGGCCGTTGGTCTGCTTGGAAGGGCAAGGAGACTCCGACGATACTGCCCGTTAGACATGTGCACAGCCAAAAAAATTCGTTCATTTTCGTTTCAATAGTTTATTATTTTTTTCGTTTTTCGGGTCATTCGTTATGATCGCGATTCGTAAATTTGTTCATTCATAAATTCGTAAATGCGTTCATTCGTACATTCGTAATTCGAACATTCGTTCATTCGTACATTTTTACATTTGTACATTCGTAAATTCGTACATTCGTAAATTCGTAAAATCGTAACTTGTAAATTAGAAAATTCGGAAATTTGTAAATTCGAAGTTTGAAAATCCAAAAACCCGAAAATTCAAAAATCTGAAATAGTAACTAACTATTAAATTATAGCTTTTGTAATTTCCTTTCAAACTTGACTGTCAGTGAACGTAACAAATACAAATTTATCCGAAGTTACGAATTATCCAAAACGAATGCTGCATCTAAACAAATGGAACGGAACAAATTAATAACCAATAATAATAATAAAACATTGTTATTATTATTATTGTTATTTATTATTATTAATTCATTACGTTCCATTCCGTTTTTTCGGATCATTCATAACTTCGGATAAATTTGTAAGTGTTACGTTCACTAACAGCCAAATTTAAAAGGAAATTACAATACCTATAAATGAAAAGTTACTAGTAATTACTAA
The DNA here is from genome assembly GCA_037952835.1 of Lithobates septentrionalis. Lineage (NCBI taxonomy): Eukaryota > Metazoa > Chordata > Amphibia > Anura > Ranidae > Lithobates > Lithobates septentrionalis. The sequence goes on from JBBDGP010000459.1 coordinate 5,955,915, forward strand.
TAGTTAAGTTATTATTAGTTAACTATTATTTCAGATTTCCGAATTCTCGAATTTACAAATTTACGAATTAGCTAATTTACTAATGTACGAATGCACGAATGTAAATTGCGAATGTACGAATGTCCAATTTTATCGAATTTACGAATATTCGGAAAAAATTCGTTAAACGGGTTTTCGTTAATTCGGATATTCCCGAATTAACAAATTTGTCGAAATTTGTTAAAAAACTAATTCGAAACGAAACGAATTGCACATGCCTACTGCCCGTGGCAAACAAGCAGGTCCAGTGCAGTGTAGGGAGAACAATCAGATTGCAGACCCCAAGGAGCTGAATGAGGGGACGTCACGCCTCACGCTAGAACCGACTGCCTGCGGGAATGGCCAGAAAACAGAAACACAGATGGAAGCCCGGCACCAGGAGATGACATCACCATTGGTGTTAGGGCGGAGGGCTGAGCGGGGAAGAGGAATGGTTGCCTCACATCTGCCAGTCAAACAATCACCATGACAACGTGTTTCGCTCGAATGAGCCTTGTTAAGGTGTTTCTGTGTTTTCCGGCTATTCCCGCAGGCCGTCGGTTCTGGCGTGAAGAGTGACGTCCCCTATTGGCACCTGATCTCTTTTGTTGTTGTATTGCACAACATAACTGAACCAGAACTTGCAGCAGAATTGCAGAATGTTTGCAAAGAAAGTTGATCTGGAGTCATGCAATGCGGACTTGCTCCAATTGTGCAACAAACTTGTGAAGCCTGGTAAGTCTAGCAATAACTTAGCAAGTTATTTTCAATCTTGCAGCACAATTGCTTGAAATCTGGTTGAGACATTCAATGAGGAAATATTCTCAAAAATAACATTATATGGTTGGCAATAAAAAGTTGACTTCTAAATGAAAATGCATCATTCGTGTATGGTATGAATCCAAAATACACTCCTGGATATCATATTTCGGGAATTCCTGCTCTTCCTGGACTGACATAAATGTATCTTTCAAAGCATTTTTGCATTTTTTTGGAACCAATAAAACAGTCAGCTGACTTGGCAGCAGTTGGCATTCAGGAAAATGTATGTTGGAAGTATGCAGTTCTTTGCCTGAAGCTAAGGCAGAGGTATTTCTTTTCTCATTCCAAGGGTGTGTTAAGTTTGAATGTTGGTCCAGGTTGTACTGATTGACTTCGATCTACTGACGTATATTTAAATGTGAAGCTTGCAACATATGAACATGTTATATAAACTAAATGTACCTTGGTCACCAGTCTCTGGATTGTAATTGCATTAATAGAAAATCCAATAGGAGGTGCACAAAGGACTTGGTCAACATAAAAGGGGAGTTACATGTTTTGTAGTAGCGGCAGTGGGTTGGGGTGGAATTTGGTTCTCATTTGGGTCCTGGTAACTTCTACAGAAATTGTTGTGTGAGCTTATAAAATATCACCCAAAATAAAATTATTTATTTACATGTTAGAATTTAACGCCCTAAACCTAACTGGTCAAGTATTTAGTAGGGTTGGAAGAAGTGATTTTGGTAAAAGTCAATAAAGCAAAGAGCACATTTCCCCACTCCTTGATTCAGTCCCTGTACTAACTCACTTATTACTTTCTCACTGCGTGTCCCCTTTAATGGGCTCCTTAAAAATACCGTTTGGACTTGTGTCGATGAGCAAATGCAGGTGCAGTCAGCTTACATTTAAAGTGTTACTAAACCCACAACAGTAAAATCAGTCTGTATATGTAGTAAAGCCTCCTTGTTATACTCATTGTGGAACCTAAGGGGGTTATTCCTCTGCATTGTGTTAAAAGACTGTTTGATCCTGTCTTCTCTGATCCTCCCCTCCTTTCACTGTCCCCAATCCATCTGCTGATAAGGCAGAGCCCTTGGAGTCACTCTGCACATGCTCAGTTTGGTGTGTATTGCTAGAGAGTTATTTTTTTTATTTTTTTGGGTGGAGGGTGCATGTGATCAGCACAGTCCAGACAGAGGGTCAGGCACTCCCTTGGACACAGCCAATCACAGCGGCCATTTAGCACTCGTCCAATGAGAGGTGATCTCATATGAGATCATCTCTCATCGCCGGCTCTCCCTCCTCACACAGAGACAGCGTGTGAGGAGGGAGAGCTTCCATGCTGCAGCGGTGAGTGAACACTCACATTAGTTACAGTAACACTATACTACACAACATAGTACCATCTGTCCCGACTCCCCAGTGCCACCTATCAGTGCCAAATGTCCCCAGTGCCACCTATCAGTGCCACCTGCCCCAGTGCCACCTGTCCCCAGTGCCAGCTGTCAGTGTCATCAGTGCCATCTGTCATCAGTGCCACCTGTCCCCAGTGCCAGCTGTCAGTGTCATCAGTGCCATCTGTCATCAGTGCCACCTTCCCCCGTGCCACCTGTCAGTGTCACGTGTCATCAGTGCCACGTATCAGTGCTATCTGTCATCAATGCCACCTCTCCCCAGTGCCACCTGTCAGTGCCACCTGTCCCCAGTGCCACCTGTCAGTGTCACGTGTCATCAGTGCCATCTGTCATCAGTGCCACCTGTCCCCAGTGCCACCTGTCAGTGTCACGTGTCATCAGTGCCATCTGTCAGTGCCACCTGTCCCCAGTGCCACCTGTCAGTGTCACGTGTCATCAGTGCCACGTATCAGTGCCATCTGTCATCAGTGCTACGTATTAGTGCAATCTGTCATCAGTGCCACGTATCAGTGCCACCTGTCCCCAGTGCCACCTGTCAGTGTCACGTGTCATCAGTGCCACGTATCAGTGCCATCTGTCATCAGTGCCACCTGTCCCCAGTGCCACCTGTCAATGTCACGTGTCATCAGTGCCACGTATTAGTGCCATCTGTCATCAGTGCCACGTATTAGTGCCATCTGTCATCAGTCTCACGTATTAGTGTCATCTGTCATCAGTGTCACGTGTCATCAGTGCCACGTATTAGTGCCATCTGTCATCAGTGCCACGTATCAGTGCCATCTGTCATCAGTGCAGTGCCATCTGTCGTCAGTGCCACGTATCAGTGCCATCTGTCATCAGTGCCACCTGTCCCCAGTGCCACCTGTCAGTGTCACCAGCGCCACGTATCAGTGCTATCTGTCATCAGTGCCAGATAGATATAGAAGGTAGGGCCCTAAAGTGACTCAAGCCCAGGGGCCCCCACCACCCTAAGTCCTGCCCTGGGGTCAGGGGTCATGCAGCCTCATAGGACAGTCAGAGTAGAATGAGAAAAAAAGAAGTTTGGAGTCTGCTTAATAGAGGCCACATCCCTAGTACAATATGGAGGAGCAACTCCCCTTGAAAATGGGGATAAGATCAAGCAATGCACAAACATAAACTTGACATAATATTAGTATATTTACATTTTTAAGTATTTATTTAAGTATTTATTGGTATCAAAGGTTAAAAAGAGTAATAAACTTGTACATATAACAATGGCATATAGAAAATGAATGGTCAGTGGCCACAAGGCAAAAAAAACACTCAAAGACTGTGGTGGGGATTGTACAGAAACCAATCACCAATGCGTTTCGGAGTCCTTTCTGCTCCTTCTTCAGGGAGGGTTTAAACAATCTTGATAGATACAGTCTGTAAGACAAAACACAAATTAAAGCATTGTCGCTAATTATTTACAACATAATCAAGGCAGAATAAGGGGAACTGTACCAATCGTGTACCAGCTGTACCAACCGTACCAAACTGTACCAATTGTGAAGAGTATGAGTTACATTTCATCTACATTGTTTATCATTGATTTATGTCTTAGCTATTTGTTTCTTTGCTTGTTGTTCTAGCGTTTTTCTAGTAACTGTAAAATGAATTTGTTTTATTAGGTCTTTTAATAATGGAGGTTTTGCTGTAGTGGAGTAACCAGTCATGGTTCCTTTAAAAATGTTAATCTCCCCGCGTCTAATCGGAATTTCCGACACACAGAGTTTGAGAGCTTGCTATAAAATTTTCCGACAACAAAATCTGTTGTTGGAAATTCCGATCGTGTGTACACAAATCTGACGCACAAAGTGTCACGCATGCTCAGAATAAATTAAGAGACGAAAGCTATTGGCTGCTGCCCCATTTATAGTCCCGACGTACGTGTTTTATGTCACCGTGTTTAGAACGATCGGATTTTCCGACAACTTTGTGTGACCGTGTGTATGCAAGACAAGTTTGAGCCAACATCCGTCGGAAAAAATCCATGGATTTTGTTGTCGGAGAGTCCTATTAATGTCCGACCGTGTGTACGGGGCATTACAGTCCAATCAGCTGATTAATTTTGTGCTGGAGGTTGGATTGCTGGCAAAGTGGATTCCTGAGAACTGAGTGGCAAGGGTGTTGTATTGTATTTGAGCAGAGGAGAAGAGATATAGTCATTGTGTGTTAATAGAATCAATAAACAAACGACTTTCCAAACTACGAATCATTATCACGAATCAATATACATACATAAATATCGAATTTCAACTAATATGAAAGATATTATAGAGGATATAACGAATGAATTCGACATAATTCGGTAGTTCGTTAAAGATCTAATGAAACAAAAGGTCAACTCAAAGTAAATCTTACAGTCCAATCAGCTGATTAATTTTGTGCTAGAGGCTGGATTACTGGCAAAGTGCATTCCTGAGAACCGAGTGAGATGGGTGTTATATTGTATTTGAGCAGAGGAGAAGAGATATTGTCATTGTGTGTGTTAATAGATTCAATAAACAAATGACTTTCCAAACTACGAATCATTATCACGAATATATATACATACATAAATATCGAATTTCAACTAATACAAAAGAAATTGTAGTGGATATAACAAATTAATTCGACATGATTTGAGATTCAGTATAACAAATATAGACTCTCTACAGAAATAATGAATTACCCGAAAACGAATTAACGTAACATAACGAATATAACAGAACGAAATTATGTATTTTACGAATGACAATGAACCAAAACGAAAGAAATTTTCCGTTGTGCACAAGCCTATTCTCTAGGCTCTCTGATAAAAAAATACAATATATAAAATTTGGGGGTTCTAACTAATTTTCTGGCAAAAAATACTAAATTAAACTTGTAAACAAAAAGCCCCAGAAATGGCCTGATCCGCAGCACTTTGTATCTAGCATTGTAAAAACTGGTGTACTTAAATAGGTTGTAAAAAAACAACCTGTTAAGCCCCGTACACACAAGCGGAATGTCCGACAGAAAAAGTCAGACGGAAGCTTTTCATCGTATATTCCGATCGTGTGTGTGTCTCATCTGACTTTTTGTTTCTAAAATTCTGACGGACCTAGAAATGGAACATGTTCTAAATATTTCCCACGGAACCAATCCCTATCGGGAAAACCGCTCTTCTGTATGCTGTTCCGACGGACAAAAAAAGACGCATGCTCTGAAGCAAGTACGAGACGGAAGCTATGGGCTACTGGCTATTGAACTTCCTTTTTCTAGTCCCGTCGTACGTGCCGTACGTCACCGCGTTCTGGGTGGTCGGACTTTGGGTTGACCCTGTGTAGGCAAGACAGCTTGAAAGCTTGAATGGAATTCCGTCGGAGTTCCGTCGGAGAAACCTTCGGAGTTTATTCCGACGGCAAAACCGGTCGTGTGTACGCGGCAAAAGACAAAGGCATAATGAGCTAGTATGCATCGCATACTAGCTCATTCTGATATATTTACCTTAGAACAAAGTCTTCCAGCGGCGCCCGCACATAGCTGAAACAGCTGACATCTTCCCCGGAGTTTCTTCCAGGTTCACGGGCTCCAGCGCTGTGAGTGGCCGGAGCCGCGATGACGTCAATCCCGCGTATGCGCGCGGGAGCCGCAGTTCACCGCACAGTGCTCGTTCCTTCAGAGAGCATGCGCCAGTGATGTCACTGGCTGCATGTGATGTAAATATCTCCTAAACGGTACACATTTGGGAGATGTTTACACTACCTATAGGTACGCCTTATTATAGGCTTACCTATAGGAATATGTCAGCAGAGGAAGTTTACTTCCTCTTTAAAAAGTCCCATGGGTCTATTTTTCTCTTTTCATGTATACAGACTAAAAAAAAAAAAATCACAATTTGCGATGTACCTATTTATTAAAACATAGTATACCATCTAGTAGCAGCGAGGAGAGGAAACAGCTTGGCCTAGACAGCGAAAGGTCAGCAAACACATTACTACAGTCATAATTAGTAATTCTAGTGGTTCCTCAATTTTAAAATGATATCCTTTTTTTTTTAAATTAGATCTAAAGCTTTCTTTAAATATCCAGCAACTCTAATGATCTGCTATAAAGCTGACAGGATGCCAAGTTGTGGTTTGATACATTTAATAGTTATAGAGGTTACTGGGAAGTTTCAGCTTTTGCGGTTGTGAAAGAGAATAGGATGGGATAGGGTGACCTAAGCATTGCACAGAGGAATGGGTGCCACTGAATTCCATGCTTGGACATAGTTGAGGTATGTTCTGTCCATAAACTGGCATCAGATACAATAGCTGGATAACCGCCAGATCAATGAATCAGGGAGATTATGTCATGTGTATCCGCTCACTTCACTATTAAATCATTATGCAAGAACCCATGTATTGAGCAAGAAAACAAAACATTAACAGGTATGGAGGGTAAAGTCAATAAAGGCACTGTACATTTTTTTTGGCAGGCATTTAGGCAAAACAAGAATAATAAGGAAGTTTTAACAGAAAGTGATTTATAGGATAGAAAAATCAACCTCCATCCTAAACAATTGGTGCCTATGATTCATTAAAGTAGATTTAAACCATAATTTAAAATGACGCCAATCTCTGCTTTAAAAATAACAAATCTAGTCCAGTCTGTATTCTTAACTTAAAGAGGAAGTAAAGCCTCTGAAAAAAAAAAAAAATACACCCTGCAAGACAAAGGCATAATGAGCTAGTATGCATAGCATACTAGCTCATTATGAATCACTTACCTGAGATCGAAGCCCCCGCATCGGCCCTCGTTCGCGTCTATCACGGAGTGACTTCTGGGTATGGCGGCTCGGGCACTGTGACTGGCCGGAGCCGCGATAACGTCACTCCCGCGCATGCGCACTGGTGCCATGATCGCTGTTAGAAACGGCACGCTCAGTGCGCCTGCGCCTGATGTCTAAGGTGCATGTGCCGTAGACATCGGTGCCGCTATTTCTGCCAATATCTCCTAAACCTTTTAGGTTTGGGAGATATTTCTTTCACCTACAGGTAAGCCTTAATCTAGGCTTACCTGGAGGTTAAAGTGGTTGTAATGGGTTTATAACCACTTTAAAGGGGTTGTAAAGCTAAAAAAATTTTTGGCAATATCTGATCTATATGCTATATAGATCATGAATATAGCTGTTATTTCTGCCAAAATTTTTTATTTACCTGTTAAATAAATAGGCTTTATCAGCACTTCCTCCTTTCTGCTCTGTATGTTCTCCTCAACTTCTGGGTTGTCGAGCCTGTCAATTCCCTTGATGCTTAGTGGCATCGCGCATGCGCAGTGCCGCTTTTTTATTTGCTGTGTGACCACGAACCTGAGCCACACTTCCACTTCAGCAAAAAAGGGGACGGAGTAAAGGCGGGGCTGTGCTGAGATGGTCATTCAGATTACAATAGCAAGGCACGGGAGGCGGAGCTACAGCATCTTGGACACGCCCGCGGCTCCCCTGCCTCCCGTGCCTGTGAACGCACACAGCGTCTCCCCACAGGGATGTAGTCCCAAGGGAGGGGGCGCCCACGCTGACTAACCCCCAGCCAAAACGGCTCGGATGATGGGGGCAAGCTTCTAGAGGAGGAACAGGAAGTTGAAAATTCACACACAGAAATAAAGCATTTACAAAGGAAAACAAAGGAAAAGGTAAGTGAACCAACAGTACACTACCTTATAGGAACATATTTAGAAAATAAAAAACAAACCTTTAGTATCACTTTAAACAAGTCCCTTCTATTACTTTCAACCTCATACAAATCTCCAAATGCCTTCTTTTTGAAAATCAGTCTGTATATGCAGTAAAGCATGCTTGTTATACTCACTGTGGAATCTAAGGGGTTAATCTTCCGCATTGTGTATAAAGGCTGTGTGATCCTGTCTTCTCTGATACTCCTCTTCTTTCCCCTAAATTTATTTCCTGATAATACAGAGCTGGGGGACAAGCTGCCCATGCTCAGTTTGGTGTGTATTACTAGAGAGTTTTGTTTTTTTTCTTGGGAGAGTGCATGTGATCAGCACAGGGCCAATCAGCACTGTCCAGACAGAGAGTCGGGGGAGAATGAAAACTCCTCCTACAAGCTTTACTAGTGTAACCAAGTCCCGGGCCACCTTTGGTCTGATGAGAACCTCCAGAGTTATGGATAGCTGACATCCTTCTATGTAGAGTAAGCAAAGATAGTACCCCTAAGCGGACTTTGGTTGGTGCGCGTGCAACTCAGAAGGCCAAAGGAAGGCACACACCCCTTACCTGTAGTTTGAGACAGCTGACAGCAGTCAGCTGGGCTAATTACTCAATTACCAACCAGATATAACACACATGGCAGCACAGTCCTGGCATCCGCTCCATAGTAGCTGGGTGTCAGGACGCTGTGTGCTCTCGCTATCCAAATCCCTCTCAAGGTAATGATTTATTCTGAACTTTTGCACCACTGTTTCTGGAGATATAGGAAGTATGTCTACATACACTGATTATTATAGGAATAAGTAACTCTATACCACAATTGTTTGTCATAGGAGTTCAGATGATTATTTAATTTAATTATTGTTTATTACATATATCCATTGGAAGTTTATAAGATCTGTAGGAACACTTCTGTCCCTATCCTGGACCAACTTATTGTTCAGGTAACAGATTTCTGGCATCATATATATCTCAGTCCCTATCAACAGGGCAAACATATTTATGGTCATTTTTTATTTTTAGGCTGCCTTTCCAATTTTTGGTGGCCTCAGTGCTCTTGCCTGCCCTCTCCTGGAGGCTGGGGGGACCCATCATTTCCGGTCTTCTGCCGAAAAAGTTCCCCACGGCGGATAAGGACTCCCCTGTACTGCGCAGGTGCAGCGATTGCGCAGTAGAAGCCGCAGAAAATAGCCGAAGCTGAACAGCTGAGAGTCAGCTGTACACGGTGCTTGTAACAGGGCCCCTCGCCACGCTTTGGGCACAGCCTCGCTTCGCTCGGCATAGTTTTGTTCAAGCTCTATGTCCACTTGGATGGTGGGGCTTGAACCTGGACTCAGTGCGCAGGCGCCGTGTAGAGCTGACGATCAGCTGTTCAACTTCGGAGACTTTCGGCAGCTCCGTAGTCGTTCGTACTTTGCAAACGCAGCGCATGCGCAGTACAGGGGGGTCCTTATCCGCCGGGGGAACTTTCTCGGCAAGACACCGACTTCTCGATCCAGTTTCCAACACAGAGGTAACTAACCTCTGAGGGGTTATTGAGATTTCTCTATGAGACACAGTACTCCTTCCTTTCTTCTTGCTTTTAAATTGAATTATGGAATGTTTTTCTGTGACATCATCACAGCACATGTAAGTGTATTTAATACAAAAAATGATATCTCTTACAACAATATATGTACTTTTTGAAATATTGTTTATTGACATTGTATGTTTCCCATTATGTTATAGATGCATATGTGTGTTTCCTAAAGAACTCCCCTGAAGAAAGAATTTAATTGAAACGTGTCGGAGGAAGGATCACATTTGACCATGTGCTTTAGTCTTGGTGTCTCCATATACAGATTTGTACACATTTCAACAATTTCTTGTCTTAAATCATCATGTTTTTAATCTATCTTGTTAAGTAAATACTTTTGTTATACTCCAAACACTCTTCAATACTTTTTGTATAGATATTAATGCCTTCAAAGTCCACTTAGGGGTACTATCTTTGTTTATAATATTTTTTGGTTGTGGCATTATATCTATGAGAACACAGTCACTGACTTTCCCCTTTCTTCTATGTAGAGTGGGTTACAAGGCATGGTGGGTGTAATGCAAGGTAGATTCATGGGTGCCAAACACTTCTTGAATGCAAAGAGATTTATTTTCTCTTGAACAGAACTGTGGGAGAGAGGGTTTAGGGCCAGGTCACCCTTTAGTAGTTGCAATGTTAATTAGCAGACTCCCAGACTTCTATAGCCATGCAGGGAAAGGCACCCAGCCGAGCGCCACATCTGCAAATGTAGACACGCTGTCTCCTATGGCAACAATCTTGAACAGTTTCTAACAAAGGTTGTAATGAACTCTTTCACTCCCTCCATAATCTCCTCTTTAGATCTTCACTCAACTGAGCTCCCAGTCTATGACTTAGGCTCTCTGATCCACTGCCACTGGACCTCCTGAACCCTACCAATCTTCTCACTGAGTATCTTTCTCAAACATCACTCCCCCCTTACCTGCTGGGTCCCTAGCTTGGCACTCACAGATACTCCTCAAGCATCACCCCACTGGTCTGCTCGGTCCCTGGCTTGGCACACAAGGCTGCTCTACAAGCGTCTCCTCTGCTGGCTGGGTCCCTGGCTTGACACCTGCTGAAGTCTCCCAATTCTTCACTGTCCCCGGTTGGTGAGAATACTGCTCTGGTACTTGCTTCAGCTACTCACTGTGGTCTGTGGTAATAAGGTGGATGGTCCCTTAGTGGTGACAACTTCCCCTCTACCTCCGACCACGATAGGTTCTCCAGCCGGCAGAACCGTCCCTTCTGGTTGGACTGCAAGCCACAGTCCCAACCCTACGCTGCTCTCTTGCTTCTGGATAGGCCCTCAGACAGCCTAGCAGCCAGATGTCCAGTGGATAGGCCTCAGGCTTTTGCCTAGCAGCCGGGGGCAGCACAACACACGTCCACCCAGACAGCCGTCCAGGTGGCACCGAACCCCGATCACATTACCTCATCCAAATAAATGGGCTCTCCCAGCAGGCCAAGGGACCCAAGAACATCCCTGCCCATTGGCTGAGATACCCCATTTATTCCTAATCTGTCCTTGCAATGCCCTCATCTTATCTAATGCCACCAGATACAGGGCCATCTAGTGACAGAAGAGAGAAGTGCAGCAATTCCAGAATTAGGGTGGAATCAATTGATCTCCTATCAATTGGCCAAAGCAACTATGCCCGGCAGGTAAATTTACTAGCAACCCTGCCTAAACATCAGGGTGCTACATCCTCCTCCTGCCTACAAATTACGTCTCGGAGTTTGCAGAGAAATAATTTGAGCTCTCAAGCCTGAGAGCGAATGTCCTGGCAAAAACTGGGATGGGTGGGGAAACAGGAAAGGAATAATGAAAACAAGTAACATACATTGCATATCGCATGCAATAAACATGTGTAACACACACATGAGCGAATGGTAGTTCACACAGGGTAGATAAATAACTGACATTATATATACAGTTTAACGTGTGCTGTACCACCCAACTAGTCAAGGGAAAACATATCAACAATAGCCTTATATCCTAACTATCTATCTAATATATATACAGTAATAAAGGGCATGAATATTTTGGCATTATTATCCATGTCGAGTCACTGTCTCTCCTTGTCCAAGGAAGACGCAATGGTGGAGGAACACCTGAAAGAGGAAAAAACAGCAATACAGATGCATCCTATCCCTATGATAATATAGTGCAATATGTACATAAGTGGACCTTAAGAAGTTATCAATTGTCCTCAGCCGAGAACAGCATAGCAGTGTAAATACACCCTATAATATGTCTAAACTACATGCATATAAATGAAAGTGGGTCCCATCCTCATCCGAAAATGCCACCCCCTTCCAACACTGATCTACAATAACTTTCCTTAGTATATGCTATAAATTACTTGTAACATGAGTAAAGGTTCACTCAGGTCAGTACCGCTCACGCCACCGGATGACCAGCATAAGAACAGTCCTGGTACATTGATCAGTCCATCATTCAAATATAAGGTGAGAATTTGCCCCTTTGCCACAGCTCATTCTACCTAACTAGCTAAATACACCAATGTCCTTGACGTTTCACAGTCCATAAAAGTTGCTTCATGTGGGGTAGGACAATATTTCCCAGCAGTACCCTTTCTTCTTTAAGGGCAACTCCTGGGACAAAAGGCACAGCTGCATTCAGGCAACAAGCAGTCAGGCCATGGTGCAAGGGACCGCAGTCCTGAACACAGGTCCCCTTGCAAGAGTAGCCTAATGCCGTGTACACACGACTGGACTTTACGGCATACTTGGTTCGGCAGACTGGAGTCCGTCGTACAATTCCATCGTGTGTGGGCTCCAGCTGACTTTTTTTTCCGCAAAAGTTCAACGGACCTAGAAATGAAACATATTTCAAATCTTGGGAGAGTCCAGTCGAAAAGTCCGCTCGTCTGTATGCTAGTTCGACGGACAAAAAACGACGCTAGGGCAGCTATTGGCTACTGGCTATGAACTTCCTTGTTTTAGTCCGGTCGTACGTCATCACGTACGAATCCGTGGGACTTTGCTTGATCGTGTGTAGGCAAGTCCGTTCATTCGGAAAGTCCGTCGTAAAGTCCGTCGAAAAGTCCGCAGGACAAAGTCTGCCGTAAAGTCTGCTTGTGTGTACGCAGCATAAGTCTGTCCACATGACAGCCGGGAACTGATGAAGATTTCCTCATTAGTTGAGGAACAAACCTGCTGAACGTCACATCAGCAGATTACTTTTCAGGGGGAGGCATACTGGCAACTTTCAGAGCACTGGCCAGCAAGACTCAAGTGGGCACTCCCTGTATCTGCCGGCAGCATTTAGTCCAGCACAATCTTAGCAGTACAACCAGCAGGAATGTTCTCCACTAGCAATAATATTTGTGCAAAAGTGAAGACGCTTCCAGCACACATTTGTAATCCAAGGGTTTTATTGAACAGCCGGCCCTGGCTGTATACTGGGCAAGGCTACCCTTTGGTACACACCACACTCCGATGTCAGTCAGAACAGGTTTCGCCTCGATCGGACCGAAAACCAACACCAGGAGGTACACCTTTCAATCCGCCATTGCACTTCCAAACTGCGCCATCTTCTCCAACCCACAACCAGGCACACGTGGCAGCACTTCCTTATTAGTAAAGGAATTGTCAAAAACTGTCTCCTGTGGTTTTTACTTTTTTGTCACTTTTTTGGTGCCAGGTTGCATGATCGGATAAGGGTCTGGTATGGATGTTGCGGGGGACCCCCGCAACATCCATTCTTTAGAAATGTAATTTTGCTGCGGTACTGTGATAAACATGGGAAAGATGTGCTGCTTTACAGGAAGACTAAGGCCCCCCCCCCCCCCCCGGCACAATATTTAAAGGAATATTTCATTTTTATTTTCACTTTAAGCATTATCAAAATCACTACTCCTGAAAAAACTTCAGTTTTAAAAACTTTTTTTTGCATTAATGTCCCCTGGAGCAGTACTCGAGTCCTCATACACTTTTCATGGCAATAACTTGCATATAATCCTTTAAAATGAACACTTGATTTTTCACGTTCGTGACTTTAACGGCGTTCGCATGTTCGCACATATTTTTGGTCTGTTCGCATGTTCTGGTGCAAACGAACCAGGGGGTGTTCAGCTCATCCCTAGTGATGAGCAGTGTTAGTTTTCTGCCACACATAGCGTTTTCCTTTTAGGCCAAAAGTTCAATTTTGGTCTCATCTGACCAGAGCACCTTCTTCCACATGTATGCTGTGTCCCCCACATGGCTTCTCACAAACTGCAAACAGAACTTCTTATGTCTTTCTTTCAACAATGGCTTTCTTCTTGCCACTCTTCTATAAAGGCCAGATTTGTGGCGTGTATGACTAATAGTTGTCCCGTGGACAGATTCTCCCACCTGAGCTGTGGATCTCTGCAGTTCCTCCAGAGTTACCATGGGCCTCTTGGCTACTTCTTTGATTAATCCTTGCCCGGCCTGTCAGTTTAGGTGTCATGTCTTGGTAGGTTTGCAGTTGTGCCATACTCTTTCTATTTTCGGATGATGGATTGAACAGTGCTCCGTGAGATGTTCAAAGCTTAGGATATTTTTTTATAACCTAACCCTGCTTTAAACTTCTCCACAACTTTATCTTTGACCTGTCTGGTGTGTTCCTTGGCCTTCATGATGCTGTTTGTTCACTAATGTTCTCTAACAAACCTCTGAGGGCTTCCCAGAACAGCTGTATATATACTGAGATTAAATTACACACAAGTAGACTCTATTTACTAATTAGGTGGCTTCTGAAGGCAATTGTTTCCATTAGATTTTAGTTAGGGGTATCAACCTAAAGGGGACTGAATACAAATGCACGCCACACTTTGCAGATTTTTATTTGTAAAAGATTCTGAAAAACATTTATCATTTTCCTCACAATTATGTGCCACTTTGTGCTGGTCTATCACGTAAAATACATTTACGTGTTTGGTTGTAACATGACAAAATGTGGAAAATTTCAAGGGGTATATACTAGGGTTGCCACCTCATCCCTTTAAACCCGAACACATATGAATTACACAGGTTCTGAGACTAATTTAATGCAGATAAGGCACCCAGTGAGTTTAATTACCACCTTAATCAGCCACAGAACCTGTGTAATCAATATGTGTTCGGGTTTAAAGGGATGAGGTGGCAACTCTAGCATATACTCATTTTGGTCTAGAGCACTGGTCATCAACCCTGTCCTCAGGGCCCACTAACAGGCCAGGTTTGCAAGATAACTGAAATACATCACAGGTGATATCATTTGCTGCTCAGTGATTGCAGTATTCTAGTCTGCATCTCCCCCAAGGTAATACATAAAACCTGGCCTGTTATGGGCCCTGAGGACAGGGTTGATGACCACTGGTCTAGAGGAACAAAAAAAAAAAAAAGGATTTACTTACTTGATCCTCAGCTACTCTCCCACAGTTATGCCCCGTACACACGGTCGGACTTTGTTCGGACATTCCGACAACAAAATCCTAGGATTTTTTCCGACGGATGTTCGCTCAAACTTGTCTTGCATACACACGGTCACACAAAGTTGTCGGAAAATTCGATCATTCTGAACGCGGTGACGTAAAACACGTACGTCGGGACTATAAACGGGGCAGTAACCAATAGCTTTCATCTCTTTATTTATTCTGAGCATGCGTGGCACTTTGTGCGTCGAATTTGTCTACACACTATCGGAAATTCCGACAACGGATTTTGTTGTCGGAAAATTTTATCTCCTGCTGTCCAACTTTGTGTGTCGGAAAATCCGATGGAAAATGTGTGATGGAGCCAACACACGGTCGGAATTTCCGACAACAAGGTCCTATCACACATTTTCCATCGGAAAATCCGACCGTGTGTACGGGGCATTAGACTGGCCTCCTAAGTGTCTTCTCTCCAATGCTCTAGCAGTGTAGGATCCTGATGTCGTCAAGCAGAGTCCACAGCCCTGGATTGGACGTGATGATGCCACAGTCCACCCCCAGAATGTGGGGCAGTGCCTTCTGTTGGGGTAGTGAAGGAACAGGTAAGTGAAAATGTCCTTTGTCTCCCTTAGACAAAATGACCTAGTAACCCTTGCAGTGTTAGAGCAGTCCCATGGCAAGGGATATTTTTTTATAAGCCTGGAGTTGGGCTTTAAGTTTTGTCATTTGTTGCCAATAAGAATTTTTGGCCATGCTATGTACTGTACATACCATTTTTATACGTTTATATTCCAGTCTTTGCAAGTCAGCTGTAATTGAAGATAAGTCAGTAATTTACCAAGTTGCCAGTGATGGGTGATTCATATTACACTTTGTACCAGCTGCTGAAGAGCATGCCAAATTCTCCATGATAGGCCGGGGGGTACAATAGAAAGAGAACGATGACCGATCAAGAAGATGCGATTGCAAAATTCATTTTAATAAACAAACAGAGGAAGTTTGGAATTAGTAAATGTGACACTTCAAAGCCTGTTGAGCAAAATAGTGACATTGTTATAACGTGTGAACAGTTTTGCAGGTTAATTATGACTCACTTTGGATTCATAAAAGTGGCGTCTTATTAAAAGAGACAACCAGTTACGTTGTTGGTAAATTTACTTTTACCATATAAAGTGGTGGGCAGATGGTGTTTCTATTACTGACTATGAGCTTCATTATTCCTGCAAAATGATTATGGAACCCTTACATAACAGGTGAATTTGGATTGCCAAATAATGAAAAATGGACCAGTGCACCTGGATTCACACTGCCTATTAGGGATAGGCCAAACACCCCCCCTGGTTGCCATAACAAGTGAATGGGGATCCGGGTACTGCTCTGGGGGACATGCATCAATACAAAAAAAAACGTTTTTAAAGGAGCAGTGATTTTATTAATGCTTAAAGTGAAACAATAAAAATGAAATATTCCTTTGAATATCGTGCCTGGGGGTCCCCTTAGTCTTAGATTTAAAAAAAATGTAAAATGTGAAAAAAAATTTTAAGCGCAACTCCACGCCAAATTTTTTCCAAAAATGGCATAGTGTCCCCCCTAAAATTCATACCAAACCCTTATCCGAGTGGCCCCCCACCTCCTGAACCATACTAGGCCACATGCCCTCAACATGTGGGGGTGGGTGCCTAACAAGTGTCGAAAAATTAGGTCTTAGGTGTTGGTGGTGCCCTAAACCAACAATATTGTTGGAAGCTAATATAATCAAGATTCAGGAATAGGATAGGCATCATAGGCAGTCTTCAATGTATCCCAGATCCCTAGCAAATTCAATCAGGTACATCAGCATCAGGGGCTTGATAGCTGCTGTTGATCCAGGACTGATTCATTGTGATAAATGTCAGCCTGTCCACAGAGTCTGTGGACAGGCGCACTCTTTTATCCATCACAAAACCTCCAGCAACATTAAATATCCATTTGGAAAGCACGCTGAATGCAGGACAGGCCAGTAGCTTGATTGCATATTGAGCAAGTTCTGGTCAGTGGTCCATACTCAAGACCCAGTAACGCAGTGGATGCTCAGTTGGAAAGGTCTCCAAGTCTGCTCTTGCCCTAGATAATCTTGAACCATATGATGCAGATGCTGCCAATGGTTGCTTAAACCTAACAGCCCTGGGCTCTGAGGACTGAAGAATTGTTTAAAGGCATCGGTCAGCCGGCCACCTTCTCCACCGCTCTTCCTCTGACCGAACAGAGTCTCAGAAACACGTTGTCCAGGAAATGGTAACCTCCCAGTGTCTGGAAAGGTGTTACACAAATTATTCTTCAAGGCATCCTGAAGATGTTTCATCCTCTGCTCCCTCTGCTTAGGCAGGACGAGCTATGCAACTTTACCCTTGTAAGATGGATCAAGAAGAGTTGCCAGCCAGTAATGATCTGTCAGGATCACTTAGTGCTCCTGTTCCTCATTCCAGCATCCAGGGTTTTGGCTATGGCACTCTCCTTGTCTGTCTGTCCACCTGCAGGCTGATTAATGTGATCAATCTCTGGGTGGAAACTGTGACAGACCTAGCCAGGACAGGGGCTTTTGGAGAGAACTGGGAAACTTTTGTTTCAGCCCCCCATGTCCCTCTTATGTCTAAGTTACCATGTGTCTATTAGGGGCACAGGGTGACCAAGCAAATGGGACAGTAATATTTATCCAAAATACCTCCCAGAAAATATACAAAGACTATTCCTGGTTTATTTGATTTTGAAGTATACATGTTAATTGAAAGAGCTGATCACATTGGCCAATGTACAATGTAGGAGACAGTCTGCTACTGGGGGCCCCTGCTATTGTGAGAAGGTGTCCTGTGCTTATACTTATGATAATGTTGATTGTGTCTTCTGAGCTAGAAGACGACAAGGCTGATCTTAAAGGTCAAACCTCTGAGTCACCTAGGCTGGTTAAATGATTAATTAATTAGCTCATGTTAATTTATGTTTCTGGTTACAGTTTGTATTGTTAGGGTAATATGATCAGGAGGGGGGAACCTCCTTCTCAAGTGTATAAAAGTCTGTATTCTTGTTCTAATAAACAGTTCTATTTCTGGTGTACTCCAAAACCAATGTTGCCTGGTTCTTGGGGTTACTATAGCCAGATCTATTGGTCTCGTGTTCCAGGACTTGGGAAGCAGCTTCTTGGCAGAAATACCCAACAGGGTGTCTGGAGCCCGTCACAGAAACCAAGCCTGTTATAAGACAACTCAAACGTAATTTGGGTGCTTGTGATAGAGAGTGATACGTGTGTTGTTCCTGATTAAGCTGCCTGCCCTGCTTTGCTAGTTTGGATTTCCCTGTGTATGACTTTGGACCGGATTATTGGACTATTCCTTGAACTCAGACTGCCTTTTACCTGGACTGTCATAGAACCACGTTATCTATCTGCTAACCGCAAGTATCTATTTGCTTTGCTCAGTTTGTGTCTGTCCTGGCATGGTGGCCAGGCACTATAACATTGTATATAAGTCCTGGGGGCAACCGGTACCGGTAGGCCTGCTTGCCTTATAGGAAAAGGGGCTGCTATAGGTGAAGCACACAGTAGCCAGCTATAGTGTCTGACCACCTGGGTTGGGGTAGACGTGACATGATTCCTCTCCTTGATACCACAAATCCTCAGGTCCTTTCACAGGCTTTGCAGAATCAGGGAGCCCATACAGCATAAGTTTGAGGAGGCATGAGATTCTGAGTTCTCTGGGTCACTAAGGATAACATTGTCAGGAACTACCTCCTCCCAGCAATGTACAACTCCTGGGGTTTCTGGGGCCTGAAAACCACCCCTTGAAGACTGCTGTAATTTATCCTCTACAACCATGCTGACACAATCCTCCTCCTCTTCCTTCTGTGTCTTTGGTGGCCCCACAGGAATGGTATTTGCATAAAGGGGGGCCTTGAGAGGAAAGAAAGTCCTCCTTTTTTCCTCCCGTTGTTCTGCCTCAAGTACCCTGTCCATGTTTCCACAAAGCATGGGCTCCAGCAGGAAGACTTAGAGGGACAGTGTAACTGATGCATGCATTGTCGAGGATCACCATCATTGTGGCCTCCTCAAATGGTGACAGGACAGTGCATGCATCCTTTATCAGCAGCCACTGGCGTGGCAAGAAGGAGCCAATCTCCCCTGAGCCTGTCCTGGTGCCATACTTACACAGGTACTCATTGATGGCCATCTGCTGTGTGTGCAGCTGCTGCAACATTGCCAATGTTGAGTTCCACCTGGTGGGCATGTCACAAATGAGGCGGTTGGTGGGCAGGTTGAATTCCTGTTAAATGTTAGCCAGCCAAGCACTGGCATTGTATAAAATGCCACAGATTTTTCTGGGCTGCCTCAGAAGATCTTGTAAGCCTGGGTACCTGTTCAAAAAATGCTGCACCACCAATTTCAGGACATGTGCCAAGCATGGAACATATACCAAGTGTCCCAGTTGGAAAGCAGAGAGAAGGTTGGTACCATTGTTGCATACAACCATTCTTAGCTCAAGCTGCCATGGCGCCAACCACCTCTAAGCCTGCCCCTGCAGAGATGACAGAATCTCTGCCCCAGTGTGGCTCCTGTCCCCTAGACAGACCAACTGAAGCACCTCATGGCATCTTTTATCTTGACTGCTTGCATATGGCCCTTGAACGCTAAGGGAGCACTGCTGGTTCAGAGGACAATTCAGCAGAAGAGGCCATAGAGGAAGAGGAAAAAGAGGGGGTGGAGCAGACAGATGTGGCAGAATCACCACCAGCTTTTTGGCGGAACAAGCTCCAGCACCTGAACCCTGTCCTGCATCCTTCCCAACTGCCAGCAGAGTTACCCAGTGCGCCGTGAAGGAAATACTATCATTCCTCTCAGTGGAGGTTTTTTGTAAGACTTGAGGTATAGCAGGGATAGAGATCCCAGATGAGGAGCAAGGAGAAGTCTGCATTTTTTTATGATGTGGGTCTTTCAGGTGCTGATGCCAATGGACTGCATGGCAGGTCGTCATATGTCTTGTCAAGCATGTAGTGCCCAAGCGGCTGGTGTTATGCCCACGCTTGATCGCCTTCAGACGGAGATTGCAAAAAGCAACGCTGTGGTCTGCTGCCCATGTGTTGAAAAAAGCCCACACCAATGAACTTTTGAAAGTCAGCGTGGAGTCAGCAGCGCCCTGCACCTGTGGAGCTCCGTGGTGTGATGCAATAGGGTGCCTGCCTCATTGGAGTTGTGCCTCCTCCTCCTCACTTTCCTCCTTTGTTCTCTCAGGCACCCAAGTGACCTCATCATCCCCTCCCTCCTCGTCACTGGAGCGAACTTGACAGTATGGTGCAGCTGGGGGAACATGACTGCTAGTTTCTTGTCCGTCATTGGCACCCCCTCTCTCTAGGCTCACGTTAGTCTCTTCCTCAACTTGGGAACCAACATCGGATCAATAAAATTACAGTGAAAAAAAAAAGGAATGATTAATGCGCTACCCAAAAGAACAAAAACCAGCTGCTACAGACCATGTGACAAAAAGGTAACAAATATAGAATAAATTGTAGCGCTAAAAACACACATGTATTAATGGTGAATATAAAGTTCAAAGTGCATGTAGACGTGATGTCCCAAGAAAAAAAAGGGAATATAAAATCCAAAAAGGACAACAGTCCGCAGTGAGAATAAATAATCTGTGTATCGATCCTGTCTGCTTCCCAACCATCAACTTGTATATCATCAACTTTAGCGAATAGATGGAATACGCTTACCAGAGAGGTTGGATTCTACTGCCATGAGCATAGAATCAATGGAGCTTGATGCCACCCTGGGCAAAGTAGTGAAGTGTTGGAGGCAAGGGTAGAGCCTCTACAGGGCCGGGACGTCCCCTCTTTGTCCACCGAAACAGAGCCAAAATGGATTCCAAAAAGCAAAGTGGTTTCTCAGTTCTCCAGGAAATGTGGAAAAAGGAAGGAATGCTTCCACATAGTGTAATTCTGGGTGTTTTTATTCATAAAAAAACACAATACATATAAAAAGTGATCACAAAGTAAAAGCAGTGTGGGCGGCTTTTACAGACCCTATACACTGCTTTTACTTTGTGATCACTTTTTATATGTATTGTGGTTTTTTATGAACAAAAACACCCAGAATTACACTATGTGGAAGCATTCCTTCCTTTTTCCACATATCCTGGAGAACTGAGAAACCACTTTGCTTTTTGGAATCCATTTTGGCTCTGCTTCGGTGGACAAAGAGGGGACGTCCCGGCCCTGTAGAGGCTCTACCCTTGCCTCCAACACTTCACTACTTTGCCCAGGGTGGCATCAAGCTCCATTGATTCTATGCTCATGGCAGTAGAATCCAACCTCTCTGGTAAGCGTATTACATCTATTCGCTAAAATTGATGATATACAAGTTGATGGTTGGGAAGCAGACAGGATCGATACACAGATTATTTATTCTTACGGTGGACTGTTGTCCTTTTTGGATTTTATATTCCCTTTTTTTTCTTGGGACATCACGTCTACATGCACTTTGAACTTGAACTTTATATTCACCATCAATACATGTGTGTTTTTAGCGCTACAATTTATTCTATACTGGATTAATAAAATTGCTGTGCATCCTCCAGCAGCATGTAGCTGACACTATGATCGAATAATTCAGGTGACTCCTCCGGGCATGATGGTGGGTCTATGGAAGGAGTAGCTGTGGACAAGGAGCCGGTGGAATAGGCCACTTTGGCAGCTGCGGTGAAAGACAAACTAGTATGAGCCTGGGTGACAGAGGATGAGGAGGATGAGGACGGCTTAGTTATCCACTCCACCAACTCTTCTGCATGCTGTGACTCAATAACATGGCCAGCAGCGGAAAAGAAGGACAAGCGTGCCCCGCCTGCAGAGGATGCACCATGTCCACGACCACCACCTTTCACTGTAGACACAGAGGCTGCTTGCCCTCTTTTAGTGGCCTGAGAGCCTCTGCCTCTCCTTGTTGGCCTTTCGGACATGATGGGGTTATTTTGAGGGGAATTTTATAACTTTTTATTATAGAGTGTGGGATGGAAATATGGCCCTTGGGTGCAATACTTTTGTGCTTGGTGCAGTATGAACCCGTTTTACTATTGTTTTTTCATTTGTGGGGGGGATTTTTATTACTTTTTATTACAGAGCGTGGAATGGGAATTTGGTGCTTTGGTGCAATACGTTTGTGCTTGGGGCACTTTAAACCATTTTATTATAGTTTTTTTTTCAATAAAGAAAATATGGGTGCAGCAATTGTGGAGATTTTTTTTTACTGCTGCTGCTGCAGAAAAACTAAAATAAACTAAATGTAAAAAAAATTAAGCAAGGCCAAAAAAAACAAAACAGTGGTGACGTAGAAGGAAGACCACCTGCGACTCAGAAGAAGGAACAGCAAGTATGGAGATTTTTTTTTTGCTGCTGCTGCTGCTGGAACAGAAAAAAACCTCAAAAAGCCCCCCCCCCCCCAAAAAAAAGGGAACTACTGCTGGCGCAGATAGAGGAACACCTGCGACACAGAAGGGGGAACAGCAATTATGCCCTAAATATTCTTAGTGCTGCTGCACTGCCAAAAAAATGAATGAAAAAAAAAAGTATACTACTGCTGTGCTGACGCAGAAGGATTAACACCTGCAACACAGAAGGAGGAGTACTAATAATGCAGCAACAGAACCTGATGTTGCACACACAAACACTTCAGTAGCACCACAACACTGTGTTATTCACACTACACTACACTGTGTTATATACACTGCACTACACTATTATATACACTGCACTATACTGTGTTATTGTCAGGGCTGGGCTCAGCCCTTCCTTCTCAAAGCTGGCTGCTCAGCTGTCGGCTAATTGCCAGCTCCTTTTTCTCCACAGTGACTCACCTGTTGATGATATCCTGCTCGTCAGTCTTGCCTACTTAAGCCGTCCAGCCCAGTTGATTTCGGCCTTCGCCTTGGTCACATATCTAAAGCCGCTCTCCTGTGGTCCTTTTAAAGACTTGCTTGGCTGACATTCCTTCTGGCTTCAGATCCTGCTTGCTGTTCTACTACGCTCATCTCTGGCTCCCTGACGTTTTGGCTTGTCGCTATCCGTTCCGGTTCCTGAACTCTGGCTATGTTTTGACTACGTTTACCTTTTTATTATTATTATTATTATTATTATTATTATTAAACAAGTGTGATTTAACTGTACTTCTGTCTCAGTCTGATTCATGGTTTCTGACAGTAATATACACTGCACTACACTGTGTTATATACTCTGCACTACACTTTATTACATACTTTTGCACTGCACTGTATTATATATGCTGCAATAAACTGTATTATATACTCTGTACTACACTGTATTATATACTCTGTACTACACTGTTTTGTATACTCTGAACTACAATGTATTATATACACTACACTGACTGGAAGCACAATTCACTAACTACCTGCCTAATCTCCACTAATACACCCTACATACGGCCGCCGTTGGAAGCAGTCTCATATAGTGTGGGGCGTGGACTTAGCCCCTGAGCCATGATTGGCCAAAGGCACCCTGTCTTTGGCCAATCGTGGCTCTCACAGTACATTGTGCTGTGATTTGCCAAAGCATACAGGTCAGGTGCATGCTTTGGCCAATCAGCAGCAATTAATGCACTGTGATCTCGCAGTGCATTGTGGGACGCTCGGCGGTGGGCGAACTTCCCGTGAGCTCCCCATTTGTTTGTTTGTTCAGTGAACAAACGAACACCCGATGTTTGAGTCGAACTTACGTTCAACTCAAACATCAAGCCTATCTCTGCTGCCTATCACTAATGTGTTCAGAAAGTAAACTGGTCCACGCAATTGAACTAGGGCCTCTTATTTGTGCCTCTCCATATTGGGACACCCTGTAAACTTCATCATAACACAAATGCACTAATTTGGGCCGTTGTGAACTTATAAGGGCAAATTACATTACAATTATGCCATTAGGCAAAGTAAGGCATGCTGAGATTGTTACAGTACTCATAGGATTCCTTTTGGGTCTTCCAGGTTTCCAAGATTCCTAGGACCTCCAGTTTTTAAAGGATCCCTTTTAGGTCCTTCAGGGTTTCAAGGGTTTATGGGACATTCAGGGCACACAGAATCTCTGCCCCGTCTTCCAAGGTTTACCAGATTCTTAGGACCTCCGTTACCTCCAGGACTTCCAGAGTTCCTAGAAGTGATGCTGGGCATAACCTCTGACCAGAACAATATTTAAGAATCAATTTTTAATGTGGACGGTGCTGTGTCTTATCACCAGCTATGTGAGAGCTAAAAGGCTATATTATCTATCTGCAAGCTGTCTGTTTATTGCTATCTTAGATTGACCTAAATACTCTTTTGCTTGACACACACCAAGACCCCTGTCTGGACCAAATGACTCTACTAAAGTGTTACTAAACCCAGGACCCTGCATTCACTATATCTGGTCTCCCACAGTACTCAGAACAGGAAATGCAATAGTTTTAGTAAATTTAAACTGCTGAATACCTTTTCACATCAGCAGTTAGAGCAGTCTTGTGACTTCTATCAGTGTCTGGTTAAAGCCTGTAGGAGGAGTTTTTATTCTCCCCTGGTTGTCCTATAAGGATGCAGGGTCCCCGACCCTCTATCTGGACAGTGCTGATCACATGCACTCTCCCAAGAAAAAAAAAACTCTCTAGCAATACACACCTAACTGAGCATGTGCAGCTTGTCCCCTAGCCTTTGTACTATCCAGAGATGATTTGGGGACTCTGGAAGAAGGGAAGGATCAGAGGAGACAGGCTCAAAAGCCTTTTTAAACAATGCAGAGGATTAACTCCTTAGACTCCGCAGTGAGAATAACAAGCATGCTTTACTGCATATACAGACTGATTTTTCAGTTGTGTATTTAGTAACACTTTAGCTGCTGTCTACCTCGCCTCCCTTCCTGTACATGACAACTCTGTTTTGTGCTGCCTGCCTCAACCCCTTCTGTCGCCTGCCACCTGCTTCAACCTGTGTCTGGACCTGATTATTCTTTTACTTGCTGCTTGCCAAGACCTCTGCCTGACTTGACCACTCTCATGTCTACAGCCCTGTGAACAGTCACCACACGACAGCCTTTCTGCTCCAGCCATTGCCTTTGTGGGGTGATCCTGAAATCTGCAGCCTGGTGCCAGTTTTTAGCAAAAAAACTGTACTTACTAGGGCTCCTATCCCATCTCCTCCACCGGAAGCTCTAATGAAGACCACCTGCCACTATTGGGCCTGTGTCACCTACCAGGTTGCACCATAACAGGCGTCGCTGTGACTTGCTGTTTAAAGTTCAGCAGATTAAAATGGGGGATGTGAGCTTCGAGACACTTTAACTAGTTTCCTTTAGAGTTTAGGGGTTGGCTCTGTGGTCTGGTTCCTGTGCAGACCATATCATTTTCTTTCTCTGAAACTAAAACAGGGCTGTGGCAAAATGTTGGAGCTACCGCAGAGCTAATGCTTGAATTTTGATGCTGGAGGTGAGCGTTGAAACTGGATCAGAGGTGTAGCTGAGTGTTGAAGCTGGAGCAGATTTACAGCTGAACGTTGAAGCTGGAGCAGAACAAAATGTGGGAGCTAGATTTGTGTGTTGGAGCTGGACCAGAGATGGAGCTAAAGCAGATATAGAGCTTAATTTTGGAGCTGAAGCAGAAGTGAAGCTGAGTGTTGGAACTTGAGCAGAGCTGGAGCTGAGTGTTAGAGCTGGAGTAGATTTTCACCTACGTGTTGAAACTAATGCCGCGTACACACGAGCGGACTTTACGGCGGACTTTGCCCGGCGGATTTTTCGACGTACTTTACGACGGACTTTCTGAATGAACGGACTTGCCTACACACAATCCACCAAAGTCCGTCGAATTCGTACGTGATGACGTACGACCGGACTAAAACAAGGAAGTTCATAGCCAGTAGCCAATAGCTGCCCTAGCGTGGCTTTTTAGTCCGTCGAACTAGCATACAGACGGCGGACTTTTCGACCGGACTCGATTTCAACGGATAAATTTTAAACAAGTTTCTAATCTAAGTCCGTCCAACTTTTGAGAAAACAAAGTCCGCTGGAGCCCACACACATCGAATTGTCCGACGAAATCCAGTCCGCCGGGCAAAGTCCGCCGTAAAGTCCGCTCGTGTGTACGCGGCATTAGGCATAGCTGGAGTAAGTGTTATGCCGTGTACACACGGGCGGACTTTTCGACCAGACTGGTCTGACGGAACTAATCCGTCAGACAATCCGACCGTGTGTGGGCTTCATCGGACCTTCAGCGGAATTTTTCTGTCGAAAATCAGACGGACTTTAGATTTGGAACATGTTTCAAATCTTTCCGACGGACTCGAGTCCGGTCGAAAAATCAGTTCGTCTGTATGCTAGTCCGATGGACGAAAAAGGACGCAAGGGCAGCTATTGGCTACTGGCTATGAACTTCCTTATTCTTGTCCCTTCGTACGTCATCACGTTCATACCAATGGACTTTCAAACAGACTTTAGTCCGTTCGAGTGTGGGCATCCGAAAGTCCGTCGCAACTACGTCGGAAAGACCGTCGGACGTTTGATGCTGAAAAGTCCATCCGTGTGTACACGGCATTAGAGCTGAAACAGAGCTGAAGCTTGGTGTTGGAGTGGGAGTAGATCTAAAGTGTTGGAGCTGAAAAGAATATGGAACTTAGTGTTAGAGCTGGAGTAGATGTATGAATGAATGAATGAATGAATGATTTGTAAAGCGCTGCAAATGCGAACTGAATCGCCTCAAGGTGCTAGATGTATTCTCTGTAGTCAGCTTCTAGAAAAGGAAGGTCTTTAGTTTTTTCCTGAAGGCCTGGTGGTTTTCTTAATGTTGGAGTTGGAGCAGATCTGGAGCGTAGTGTTGAGGCTGGAGCAGATCTAGAAGTTAGCGCTAGAGCTGAAGAGAAAGTGGAGCTGGGTGTTGAAATTTCAGCATAGATGGATTGGAAATAGAGCAGAGATGAAGCTATGTGTTAGAGATGGCACAGAGCTGGGGCTTAGTGTTGGAGTTGGAACACATTTCAAGCTTATTGTTGAAGCTGGAGCAGATCTGTAGCTTAGTGATGGAGCTGAAGCCAATCTGGAGCTTTGTGTTGAAGTTGGAGCAGATCTGGAGATCAGTGTTGGAGCTGGAGCAGTTCTAGAGCTTAGTGTTGGAGCTGGATCAGATCTGGAGCTTAGTGTTGGAGCTGGACCTGATCTGGAGCTTTATGTTGGAGTTGGAGCAGATCTGGAGCTTAGTGTTGGAGCTGGGACAGTTCTAGAGCATAGTGTTGGAGCTGGAGCAGAGGTGGAGCTTAGTGTTGGAGCTGGAACAAGGGTGGAGATGAGTGTTAGAGCTGGATCAGAGCTTAAGCTTAGTATCAGAGCTGGAGCTTAGTGCTGGAACTTCCGCATAGCTGGAGCTCAGTGTTAAAGAAGTGTTAAAGTAATGCTGGAGCTTAGTGGTGGAACTGGAACAGATGGGTAGCTTAGTGTTGGATCTGGAACAGATCTGGAGCTTAGTGTTGAATTGTGTTGGAGTTGAAGCAGAATTGGGAACATCTTGGGACTGAAGCCGAGCTGGAAATGATATGGAACTGAAGCTAAATGAAAATAAACCTAAAGCTTAGGAACTTGGTATCGAAATCCACATTCTAAAGCTGCCTCTCAAGGCTATTTTATATGCCTCTTGGATAAACTCTCTTTCGAAAAAACCTGAATCCTCTGCAAAACCAGTTCCTTATATATTAAAAACTATACACAACAAAAATCGTAATCAAAAATATAAAAATACTTTATAGCTTCCATTTAATAAGGAAACTTTGCTTGGCTGCTTCAATTAGCATTTTTGGAAGCTAATGCCTCTCTGTTCACTTCATGGTGAGCACTGGATACACTGTGCAAGAGAGAGTGTTAACAGCATTCTGTTTAAAGAAAAATGTGTAATGTCAAGTTGTTTTAATCAAAAAGTCAAAGAAAAGTTTAGGCAATGACCACTTTGTATTCCACTAGTAATTGTAAAAGTAAAGAAAATGCTGCATGTATAATATAGACTGCACAGCCAACGTAAAAGATGCTAATAGAAATGATCCATGATCCAAACTACAGCTATCTGTTCCAAACTTGGCCCAGTATGGACCATGATCTGGGTGAGGTGAGAAATCTGAATATTACAAATTCATTAGCACATCAAAGAAGTTTGATTAAAAAGCCTAAATTATTTCAACAGTGATAAAAGCGCCAGCACTGGTTATGCGTTTCAAGCCAGCAGGCATTCAATTATAGTAATGATTAAGAGACCTTTGGCTTAAAATGCGTTAGTAGTGGTGCTTTTATCACTGTTGAAGAAAATCTGGCCTTTCATCTGCGTTCCAAGATATCCTGATCGCTTTCTGATAACTGGAGTGTACGTTTCTAGAGAATGGCAATCAATAAAGGGGAACTTCACTTTCTTTAAAAAAACAATATAGCATATACAATTGCTGCACAAGCCATTTTGTAATTTATTATTCTTATTAATTACCTTTCTATTTCAAACTGCAGCCATTGTAAAATTCTTAAAGCTGAATTACAAGAATAAAAAAGGCCCAAATTGGCCATGAGGCAAACCGGGCACTTGCCTAGTGGGCCGGGGCCGTCCTTGTGGGGACCAAGGCAGCTGGGCTGCTTTTTGAGCCCGCGCCACTCACCCGGCCTCTCCGCGGCCACCAGTTCAGCTCAGCCATTGGCGCCAGGGGGATGGAAACATGAAGGGCAGAGTAGCTAGAGGAGACACCTTCGGCCTCTCCACGGCCGCCCGTATAGTTCAGCCATCGGTACCGGAGGGCATGACAATGAAGGGCGGATGAGCTAGAGGAGACACCTGCTGCAGACACCTTGGAGCTGGATCAGAGAGAACGTGAGTTGAACCCCCTGTAACCTGGATAGGAGGAGCAGTGGAGGCGGCTGCATGTAAAATAATCATTCTCTCCATTTTCATACTGCAGCCTCTGAAAGCCTGCAAAAGGGAGAGGAGAAGCAGGCATTCAGAGACTGCAGGAGGAAGATAGAGAGAATGATTCTTCTATATGCAGCCGCCCCCACTGCTCCTCCTATCCTGCTTATTTCTGCTGCCCCCCCCCTGTGCTCTACGCCCCACCCATACTCTTTGGCCCCTCGTGCTCTTCACCTCCCCCATGCTCTCCACTGCTCCTCTGTGCTCTCCAACACCCCCCTGACTCTCATCCTCCCCCGTACTCTCCACCTTCACCCATGCTCTCCACTGCCCCCTGTGCTCTTCACCTCCCTCCTGGCTTTGAGCCTCCCCCGTGCTCTCCACCTCCCCCCATGATCTTCGCTGCCCCCTGTGCTCTCCACCTCCCCCCCAGTGCTCAACAGCCCCCCCAGTGCTCTTTGCCTCCCCCCAGTGCTCTCCAACCCCCCAGTGTTGTCTGCCTCCCCCAGGAATCTCTGCCTCCCCCTGTGCTCCTCACCTTCCCCTTGTGCTCTCTGTCACATCCCGTGCCCTCCTGCCATCCCTGTGCTTCTAGCCTCCCCCTAGTGCTGTCTGCCTCCCCCAGTGATCTCCGCCTTCCCCCTTGTACTCTGCACCCCCTGTGCTCTCCTCCCCTCCCTGTTCTCTCTGCCCCCACCCCATGTGTTTCCTTTCTCCTGTGCTCTCCAATCCACTGTACTCTCCAGCCCCCCATGGTCTCCACAATGTCCACGAGTCTCCTTCCTGATTGGCTGAGACACAGCAGCCGCCGCAATTGGCTGTCGCTGCTGTCAGAGTCAGTTAGCCAATCAGGGGAGAGAGGGGGCTAGGCTGGGTCGGGGATCTGTGTGTGAATGGACACAGGGAGGTGTGACTCAGCTAGGGTGCCCCCATAGCAAGCTGCTTGCTGTGGGGGCACTGAACAGGAGGGAGGGGCCAGGAGAGCAGAAGAGGGACCCGAGAAGAGGAGGATCTAGGCTGCTCTGTGCAAATCATTGCAACAGATCAGGTAAGTATAACATGTTTGTTATTTTTATGGGAAAAAAGGAGCCTTTACAATCATAACATAACAATTAGGTGCATGTCCTCTTTGGGACTTATCTCTATTACTTACATGTGACAGGCTTATTGCAATCCTGGGGGATACACAGGAAATTCAAGGCTGTGAGAGAGGAGAGAAGCACACAGAGCAGCTATGCCTGCCTCCCACCTCTGCTGCCCGTTCACAGAAGCCTTTGTAATTTGTGAATGAGTTTACATAATGCAAAGGCTTCTGTGAATGGGAAGCAGAGGGGAGGGGCGGACATAGCAGTTTCAGCAATTCTGTTCTTAAAGGAACTGAGACCACAGTGAGCAGCTTCAGAGCTCCTGAAGTCATCTTCCTGGAGCACAAATAACCTTTCAGATGTAAACAATAGGCGGCAGGAACCTCATTGGGCTTAACTCCTGATATGCCTGCAGTTTGTGCAAAGTGGCTGAATTCCTGGAACTCAGTTTTAAAGCTAAAATTTCTAGCACACCTGATTGCTCGCATCTGTCTTCAGACATGATGGTTCGCATGACATACACAAATTAAATTATCCACCTGCCGGCTTTTCTTACAATGAGATCTGGTCATGTATGATTGTCCTCACTTACCTGGGTTCATGTCACATAATTCACAGTTTATTCTCTAGAAAATAACATATCTGTGTTAGAACAATTACTGTATATCACCTTATGGCAGCATGTTTAACAACCAAACACCTTACTGTACTCAAATGTATATTTATAACACATAAAAAAATATGACTCACTTTGCAGTAAAAAAGATTACGGGTAATATCACACAGCGTACATCCGTCCTCTCTAAGAAAAGTAGTTGTGTTGACTCAGAAGCTTTGAACTATGATATATTCATAATTCAAGAATCATCTTCTCGGTGTGTTTATTTTTCTCATGGCTTTCAGCCTTCTCATGCTTAAACATACAATGCTTGCCTTGCCTTTAGATTCCAGTGACCTTTAAAAGGAAACTCTAATGGATTGAATCAATATTTTTTTAAAAAGCTTATATTTATTTGAAATCTTTGTTTTATAAATAAACAATTGATAAAAGGTGTAACTATGCCACTGGAATCACAAGGTGGGATACATTTCCTAAATATAGAGAACAGAAGAAGCTGTTTGCCTTTACTATCTCTCTCTCTGATTGAAACTCTATACGGCTTTGTCTGCACATAACTGGGAAGGGGACAAATGAGGTAGGATTTACTTTTCTGCCTTATACAGCTGGGAGTGAATTTCAGTTTGAACTATTGAGTTCTGTATACAGCAGTTTTTTTAACCCCTGCCTACCCTGGCTCAGCATGCCATTAAATAGGGTTTTTACTCCTGGGGATCAGAAAGGGTTGTCACAGTGTTCACATGATCGGGAGCCAGTCTCACTGGCTCCTGATCATTACTATGTCAACTTGGTCATTGTGCTTGGATTGCGCTCTCAGCAGAGAAACCTCGGCTGCCCAAGGATACAAATGTGCAGCGTGTGGGTGGTAAAGCTCATCCTTTTTTGCCTCCACATATATGTGTTACATGAGCAGCAAAATGTTAAAGTATATTTAACTGCTTGCGGACCGCCCCATGCACAATTACTGTGGCAGAGCGGCCACTCTGTGCCAGATCACATACCTAGTACTGTAGGTGATCTGACACTTCCGGGTGTGGGGCGCACACCGCTGGTGACCCGCTCCCGCTGTGATTGGACACAGCGGGAGCCAATCAGCAGGTCTGATGGACACAATGTCTGCTGGGACCCGTGGATCATTTGGGAGACAGGCAGAAAAAAACGCAATGATTGCATCTTCACCAGGGCCAGTCGCAGACAAAGGCCACAAAAGGTGGAATTAAAAAAAAAAGAAAGAAAGAAAAAAATAAAATCTCTTGCCGCACTTATGTCACCCCTACTACAGGTATTCCCGGTTGACCGAGTTCGATTCTAAACCAGGACCTCGCTACTGAAGTGTCAGTCAGGTGCGTAGTTCACGGATTTCTCCATCACATCACTCTGCAGCACCCTTGCACTATACTATTACTTCACATACATCATTGGACGTACTCTTCAGGCGTTAGTTTCTGTCACATATGTCTGTACATGACACTCTATTTTCAAAGGACCCCCTTCACCTCACAGACTAGGTCGCTTAACAGCAGGCTTGCTGGCAGTGCAAGCATTGGCAGGCCGAGCATACGTCACCCACTACAGGTCGCAACATTCCTAAGTAGGCCGTACCAGACTTCATCTTCTCACCCCAGTATGCCCTGGGGTTCTGGTCTTTAGGTTTGTTCTTGCCAGAAACAGGCACCGGAGCTATCGGTTATCTGGTCAGTCACCTCCTGGCCCACCTTGGTCACTTCGCACTCTTCTGAGTTTTCTAAATATTCACTCTACATAGTTCTGCCACAAAAGAGCACTGCCAGCTCCTATCTACACCTATCATTCCTTTTCCTGTACTTCTCATTTTTTCTTCCTCTCCGAGTTTTCTCTTTACCACTCCGTTCTCTATCCTATGGTTATGTCTCTTCTTAAACATGAGCACCCTTTTGTCTTCTAGCCAGAGCCATGTCACAGGCTGGCAGTGAGGACCCCACACCTGCCCCTCTGTCACCCTCCATGGGCTCAGAGTGCGGCAGCGTGCAGTCCCTCAGGGGATGGACCATCCCCAAGCTCATTTCTGAGCAGAGACACAGAGTCCCGGAAGGAGGTGCCTGAAAAGCTCTGCCTTCCTGGCCTTCCCACCACGGCCAGGAAGGCAGAGCTTTTCAGGCTCCTCTTCCCCCCTCCAGCTGCAGCCGTGCCCAGCACCCAGCAGGCATCCCTACAATCTATCTCTGGGGCCATTTCCCAGCTGCATTCTTTGATCTCCTCCTTAACCGAAACAGTTTCGGACACCCAGACCAGAGTCACCCTTTTGGAAGTTTGCTCACCCACGGCCCTACCTGATCTGGTCTTGGTCCCAATGTCAGCTTCTCCTTCTACAGGTACACAAGGCTCTACACCTATCGTTCTCCCTGCTCATCTTGTCCTGGCCAGCGTCAGGAAGGATATACTAGAGGGCAAAGATGTCAATTTGGCATCCCTGCTCTTCTCAGCCCACGACTTAGCTGACAATAAATTCTACGTCTGGGGGGACCTCTCAGTAGTTGTCAAGTCGAAAGACCCCAGGCTCAGTTGTAAGCTGTCACCCACCGAGTTCTCCCTGGCCTTCGGGATGTTCAGAGACGTCCTTTGTTCAGCCACCCCCAGCAGGAGGGAGGAGCTGGACTTATACCTCCATGCAGTGTTACTGTAGATCTTGCTTGCAAATATGGTGGCTTTGCCTTTTACGACTACCTTCGGTTGTTCTCAGCCAAAGCAGAAGCAAGACGCGCCCAGTTCCAGATCAATACTGACTGGAGCGGCACAGACAAGGAACTATTCTGTCGCCACTTTGCTGGTCTTCGTTCCTCACTCTGTGTGATTTGCCAATCTTCCGCCCACACAGCAAATTGGTGCTCTGTGGCAGCCACAAGACGCCCTGTCAATTTCCCTTCCACCTCCGGCTTCCCTTCTACCTCTGGCTTCAACCAGGGCCCGTTAAATCCACCACAACAGCAACAGGTAGACAAGCTGGGACGACCAGTCTTTTCAGTAGGGGGCGCGGTGATATGCAACAATTTCAACCAAGGTGGGTGCTCCTTCAGCCAGTGCCGCCTACTGCATGTCTGTACTTCATGCCACAAGGCTCACCCAAAGTCCACTTGTCTTCTGAAGCAGCTTAACAAATCCTGACTAAGCCGGGTGGATATCCTGTGGCTGAGCTTCTACCTCTCTACACACCCCACCCTTTCACTGGCAGTATTCCTGCTACATGGCCTCACGGCAGGCTTCCACACCGACTCTATCACCTTACGCCTCTCCACTCATGGGTGCAAGAACATACAGTCAGCGGCCATCGATGCTCAGGCCATAGACACCCTCTTACAGACGGAGTTAGTTAAAGGGTTCATCATCGGCTCCTTCTCACAGTCACCTTTCCAGATTCGGAGAGTCAGCCCTATTGGGCTTGTCAAGGGCAAGTTCACAAATAAACTCTGCTTAGTTAACGACTTGTCTGTGCCTCAGAAAAAAGAATTGTTGCTCTACATGAAGATGGCCTAGGCTATAAGAGGATTGCCAAGACCAGGGATGAGCCGAACACCCCCCTGTTCGGTTCGCACCAGAACATGCGAACAGGCAAAAAATTTGTTCGAACACGCGAACACCGTTAAAGTCTATGGGACTCGAACATGAATAATCAAAAGTGCTAATTTTAAAGGCTTATATGCAAGTTATTGTCATAGAAAGTGTTTGGGGACCTGGGTCCTGCCCCAGGGGACATGGATCAATGCAAAAAAAAGTTTTAAAAACGTCCGTTTTTTTGAGAGCAGTGATTTTAATAATGCTTAAAGTGAAACAATAAAAGTGTAATATTCCTTTAAATTTCATACCTGGGGGGTGTCTATAGTATGCCTGTAAAGGGGCGCATGTTTCCCATGTTTAGAACAGTCTGACAGCAAAATAACATTTCAAAGGAAAAAAAGTCATTTAAAACTACTCGCAGCTATATGAATTGTCGGTCCGACAATACACATAAAAGTTTATTGATAAAAACGGCATGGGATTTCCCCACAGGGGAACCCCGAGCCAAAATTAAAAACCCTATTGAGCATCTGTGGGGCATCCTCAAACAGAAGGTGAAGGAGCGCAATGTCTCTAACATCCACCAGTTCCGTGATGTCGTCATGGAGGAGTGGAAGAGGACTCCAGTGGCAACCTGTGAAGCTCTGGTGAACTCCATGCCCAAGAGGGTTAAGGCAGTGCTGGAAAATAATGGTGGCCACACAAAATATTGACACATTGGGCCCAATTTGGACATTTTTACTTAGGGGTGTACCCACTGTTGCCAGCAGTTTAGACATTAAATTGATTGTAAAGCTTCAATCATTTTTTTTTTAAAATAACAAACATGTCATACTTACCTCCACTGTGCAGTTCGTTTTGCATAGAACACCGAATTCTGGGGTCCCTCTGTGGCTCTTGGGGCTCCTCCCGCATCAGATAACCCCCTAGGAGAAGCGCACCTTGCGGCCGTGGTCCCCGAGTCCATCATTCGGCGTCCATAGCCCCCCGGCGCCCGCATCATTGATTTGATTGACAGCAGCGGGAGCCAGTGGCTGCGCTGCTATCAATCTATCCAATCAAGTGCCGAGAACCAGAGGGACAGCGTGTCCTCGCTGTGGGAAATTCCAGGGCTCGGGTAAGTAAAATGGGGGGGCTGGGGGGCCGGTCACTGCCAAGTGTTTTTTCACCTTAATGCACAGGATGCATTAAGGTGAAAAAACATGAGGGTTTACAACCCCTTTATTGGCTGTGTGTTGAGTTATTTTGAGGGGACAGCAAATTTACACTGTTATACAAGCTGTACACTTACTACTTTACATTGTAGCAACGTGTCATTTCTTCAGTGTTGTCTCATAAAAAGATATAATAAAATATTTCCAAAAATGTGAGGAGTGTACTCACTTTGGAGATATACTGTACTCTGTATTTGCCCATTCTCTCTCAGCTTGTTTATATAATAGATAACGTTCCTATGGCATCATAGGAGTTAATCATTTCCTTCAATTTAGACTAACTCACCTATGACGATCT
Source organism: Lithobates septentrionalis (assembly GCA_037952835.1). Classification (NCBI taxonomy): domain Eukaryota; kingdom Metazoa; phylum Chordata; class Amphibia; order Anura; family Ranidae; genus Lithobates; species Lithobates septentrionalis. The sequence goes on from JBBDGP010000459.1 coordinate 5,991,412, forward strand.
GTGGAGGGAGGTGGTCCAATCCAAACTTTCTAAAAAAGGTTTAATGTAAAGATTTGTTAAATTATGCAAAAATGCTTTGTATTATGATGGTCAGATTAGACCTGATTAGCTCAATTCTTTGAATAGAAAAAAGAAGTCTTTTAATAAAAGCACAGCACTCAGATAACCACTTGGATCCAGCGTGACTTCTTGCTGCAAGCTCTGTAAATTCCTTGCATAAAATAAAGTGAAAATACAATAAACATTTCTGGTAATTCTTCACATTGCTTAGGCATTCATACAATACAAGCAAGGTCACATGGTCAAATAAAAGGTCACAATGACATGAGTGAGTTTAAACATTATTCAGCGTTCTACGAGCTATTCATAACCAAGGAATTTTATACTGTATCTGTGTCTAAACTTAAGGAAGAGTTGACTTTATAGGTAGTCTATTTTAGCCTAAGCCCCTATTCACAGCTGAGAATTTCTTAAAGTGAGACAACACTCAGCCTGAAGATTTCTGTTATAGTCAATAGTGCCAGTTCACACCGAAGCTCATTGCCTGAAAAAGTACAAGAGGTTCTTTTTGGGCAGAATCGTTTTTGGCCCCATAGACTTCAACTGGTCTCCTCCTCCTGAAACTTCAGAATTGTAAACAAAATAGAGGATTCAGGAGTGTCCATGTCGGATGTGGAGACTATCATCTTTCTGGTGAGGGCCCACAAGAACTTCTACGACCCCTTGCGATGCTCATTACATGAACAGCAGACAGCTTGGGAAAACATTGGCATAGTAGACATGGCTCAAGTGGTCTGATATCACCAAGAACATGATTTCACAGATTACATTGCTTTCCATTGGCCAAAACAAGTTTGAAAACACATGAAAAATGCTTGAATAATGCATGCTCTCATGCAAACCAATCATGCAGAAAAAAAAAAGTTTCAAAATCATCTGAAAACACTCCTGCTCAAGTGTGATTAAGGACTCAAGTGGCCAATAAAGAAGACAGTAGTTTTAACCAAGACGTAAAAGTATATGTAATGTTAGATATCTAGCACACAAGCTATTTAGTAGAATGTACTCTATTGGAAAGATTTCCTTTACTCCGTATTCCATTCATACCATTGGGAAAGCCTTGTGGAAAAAAGCAACTGCTGGAGGCCACCATCAGTAGAGCTTTCCCAGAGGAATACATGGGGCCACCGGATGCTTCTGTAGTATGAAGGGATCGTGTTTGGGAGAAAGGCTGTGTGGTTTGGAGTCAGGCGACACACAAAAGATTGCTGCATCTGGGCTGAAGGTATTTGCCCAAGAAGGATGCACTCAAGAGGGTGGAGGTATTTATTAACATACAGTTGTTCTACGCTGATGCAACGTCGAGCCCTAAAACCTGTCTTGCTGGCCCTCCAAGAAGCAGGCCTCACATACCGCTGGGGCTTTCCCTTTTACTTACAAGCCTTTAAAGATGGCCGTTCAGCCACCCTGCGCACCAGAGATGATCTCCCTCACTTTCTCTCTGCCCTGGGACTGGGCAAAGTTGACTTTCCGGATTGGCAAGGGGACCATGCGATGATGAACTTTCCAAACATTGAACTCCCCCAGCCCTGGACACAAATGCCCCAACGCCAGGGCCGAAGACGCAGTCGCCACCAGCAAGAGTCAGATGCCTCCCCCGGCCCCTCTGCACTGAGAGACTGATGGTAACGTCAGGATCCCGAACTGAGGCCTTACTCCCCTGTCTCGGAGACACCCCTTACTATTAGATCACTTACAGATCAGGAACTTCCTTTACAGTTTAACTGCTGCTGAGACTGGTCTGACCTGGTCCCGATAACGGTCTTCTGCCTACATAAAGCTGGTCAAGGCTCTCACCCGCTTCCTGAAAAGACACAGTTGGAGGATGTTTCCAGACCTCTTTAGCTACTAGTACTACTCTCCCTGGGCCTCCCCCAAGTATACAATTCCCCCCCCCTAACCCCCTATCATGCCATTTACAACAACCCCCTCCCCCGATCTACGGGTCACAACCCAGCATCTAAGAGGTGGGAGCGGGGCGGACCCCCCCCTCTCCCTTCTCCCCTCCATGGCGGCCCACGTTCCCCCAGTAGGCTGCCCATGTTTGGGCACTAATCCCATTTGTGATACCGGACCTGGACAAAATGGGTCCCCTGAAGAAGGGGGGCACATTGGGCCCAGTCTGTGCCTATATAGAACCACTGTTAGGTTCTCTTTACATTTAAATGTTGCATATGGTTATGCTGACGTTAAAGTTTGTTTTAATTTTAATTGTACTTTTAATTTTGTTTTTTCACTTTCCTCCTCTATTCTCTTCTCCCTCCCTGGCCTCTTTCTTGCTCTCCTCTTCCCTAACAGGGTCTATTCGATTGCCGTCGCCCGCTCCGGACTCCGCCCCCGGGACTGCAGCCGACCTACACCATCATTCTTCAATGACAACGGTTAAGGTAATCTCTTATAATGTCCGTGGTCTCTGCTCACCCTGTAAGCGGAGTAAGCTGTGGTGGGAACTAAAAAAGTCCAGGACGCAAATAGTTTTCCTACAGGAAACACATTTCACACACCATGCCATACCAAAACTACCGACACATATCTACAGTCAGTGGTACCATAGTACCTCCCCAGTCAACAAGTCCAGAGGCACCTCCATAGCTATCCACAAAAACTGCCCCTTCCAATATTCAGACACCAAGATTGACCCCCTGGGACGATATGTCTTTCTGAAAGGAACCATAGCGGGTACTAAATACACCCTCGCCAATATCTATTCTCCCAATTCGAATCAATTGACCTTCCTTGATTCAATCATAGAGAAACTAGAAGAGTTCAGAGAGGGGTCCCTAGTTTTAGGAGGCGACTTTAATGTGAGCCCGGACCCCTCCCTGGACACTTCACACAGCAAGCCCTCCCATTCACACGCATTCTTTCGGCACTTTCGAAAATCCCTTCAGATGATGGGCCTAGTAGACTGCTGGAGGGCCCTTCACCCCACAGAGAGGGATTACAGTTATTATTCAGCGGTACATAACGTTTACACACGTATAGACTTGATCTATTTTGACCGCCCGACCTTAGAGCTCCTTCAAAGCTCTTCCATAGGAAACATAACCATTTCAGACCATGCCCCAGTCCAGGCCTCTTTTACCATTCCAACAGGCTCCCGGAAAACCTGGAACTGGCGCCTTAATGAATACTTACTAGATGATCCCGTAGTGGAAGCCCAGGTCTCAGACACGATAAAAAATTACTTCCGAGAGAACAATCAAGGAGATTTGAGCGAGGGTACAATATGGGAATGTCACAAGGCAGTTGCATGAGGCAAACTTATTGCACAGGGGTCAAGATTAAAGAAAGAAAGGCAAGCTGACTATAATAGAGTTCTAAATGCACTTCAGCAGGCGGAACTTAAACACAAGGCGGGAGGTTCCTCAGATGACCTACGAGAACTAACGTAACTCAGGGATATATTCTCACGGTTGTTAGAACGACAGGCGCGTAAACAATTGCGACACTTATCCCATCGATACTACGAGCATGGTAACAAGTGCGGACGCATGCTCGCAAGAGCGCTTCGGGCGAAACGGGCCCAAATGCAAGTACACAAACTTCGCTCCCCTACAGGAGATATGACATTCCACTCTTCCAAGATAGCAGAAGGGTTCCGCGACTATTACGCCGAACTCTACAATCTAGATGCGAAAACTACCCATGAAGCTAAGGAAAACAGACTGACCAAAATTCGAGACTACTTATCCACCAACGGACTGCCCTCCCTAACTAAAGACCAACTAGCTGACCTAGAATCCCCCATCACTACCACGGAACTTGAGTCCACCATTAAATCTTTACCCAATGGGAAAAGCCCAGGTCCTGATGGATTTACTATAGCATATTATGCCAAATTCTCCCCGCTCCTCACAAACCACATGTGTAAATACTTCAACTCCCTAGTAAAAGGTTGCAAAATCCCATCTGAAGCTCTCTTAGCACACATCTCGGTTATACCGAAGGAGGGTAAAGACCCAACTGTCCCACAGAATTACCGCCCCATCTCCTTACTAAATATGGACGTAAAAATCCTAGCGAAAATCCTTGCAAACCGACTGAAACACCTTATAGTTCACTTAGACCAGACAGGTTTTATCGTAGGACGCGAAGCTCGAGACAACTCAATCCGTGCGATTCAACTTATACACTGGGCTAAAACTAAGGATGTACCCCCCCCCCTTACTTAATACTCTCCACCGACGCCGAGAAGGCGTTCGATCGCATAGATTGGTCTTATCTCAGAGAGGTCTTAACCTCAATGGGGTTGGGCCCAAATATGCTAGCTTGGATACTGGCCCTTTACTCAGAACCTAGTGCACAGGTTAAGGTTAATGGGATTCTCTCATCCAAGTTCCCGATCGGGAACGGCACGAGGCAGGAGTGCCCACTCTCCCCCCTTCTCTTCGCCCTGGCCTTAGAACCACTGCTTCGTAGAGTGAGAGCAAACACAGATATCACAGGGCTGACGGTGGGTGCTATGGAGCACAAACTCTCAGCCTACGCAGATGACGTACTGTTTCACCTAACCAATCCCCTGGTCTCGTTGCCGGTCCTGATGCGGGAACTCAAAAACTTTGGTACACTTTCTAACTTTAAAATCAACTATAATAAATCGGAAATTCTACCTGTCAACCTGTCTTCCTCCATGACAAACAGCTTAAAAGCAGCATTCCCTTTCACGTGGACTACATCTTCTCTACGCTACCTAGGCATACAACTGACGGACAGCTTTGACACTTTATATACCACAAACTTCCCCAGACTTTTGACAGAAATTAAACAAGACTTAATACATTGGACGAAGACAGCTTTCACATGGATAGGCAGGACAAATATAATAAAAATTAACGTACTCCCCAGAATTCTGTTTTATATGCAGATGCTTCCCATACGCCTGCCAAAAACCTTTTTTAAACAAGTATCCAACTTGATCACCACCTTCATTTGGAATTCAAAGAAGCCACGAATTGCTATGAAGGTGCTGAGACGTTCGAAAAGATACGGAGGGCTGGGAGTCCCGGACTTACAGCGATACTGCCAGGCTATTGCCCTACAGAGAACTCTAAATTGGCACTTCCATGGCCATTCCAAACTATGGGTGACCATGGAAAAATATATGGCGGGCAGAAACTTGTCCTACGCCCTGTGGCTCTCGCGGGAACACAGGGGATTATCAGATTCTACGTCCCCATTAATGAGATCTACGCTTGACACATGGGACAGAGTAAACAGAAGGTTGAACTTAGCCCCCCTGTGTCCCCGCTGGCCCCATTGGGCGGATTCCTCTGGTTTGAACTGGGGGAACGCGCAGGTTTCTTTGAGGCCTGGGTAGATGACAAGAACGCCAGCTGTGGCAAACTGCTGAGAGGTGGGAAGCTTCTGCCCTTTGAGTCTCTGGGAAATAGACCAGGTAGCCCACACCTAAATTTCTGGAAATACAGACAATTGCACCACTTTTTTGCAGTACACGGCAACTCTATTAGAGACATCTCAACACTCTCGCCTTTTGAGGGACTGTTTATACTGGAAGAACCGGTCCCACACATGATCTCTGAACTTTATCAACTACTGGGGTCCTCGGCCTCGGCCTCTAAACCTACTTATATAAGAGCATGGGAGAAAGACCTTGGGAAGGAGTTCTCCGAGTCTCAACTTGCGTGTATGTACCAATTCACACACTCCAGCTCGCTGGACTCTAAGATGCAAGAGACAAATTACAAATTATTAACACGTTGGTACAGAGTCCCATCTGACCTGGCGCGGATTTATCCTGCTAGCTCGGATCGGTGTTGGCAGGGATGCGGAGGCCGAGGCACCCTCCTACATTTGTGGTGGGAGTGCCCACGAATAACGACATATTGGCAGATGATTAAGGACCAGATTAAAGATATTCTCGGAATAGAGATCCCCTTCTCCCCGAAACATTTCCTCCTGCATGTCCCCCCTGTACCAGTCAGTCGCTACAAAAAAAGCGCACTACCTCATTTGCTCAATGCCGCTAAGCATCTACTGCCTATCTTCTGGAAGAAAGAGCAGATACCGAGCAAAGACGAGTGGATATGCAGGGTTAATGCAATAAGGGAAGCAGAGGAATGGGTGGCAGTGGGCAAAAACACTACAGTTAAGCACACAGCCATATGGTCAATATGGCAAGAACACTTCCATGATACTTCCTATGTACCCTCTAGCCTGGACATTTCCCTACTAAAATTGGCAGATCCCACATGGGGCCACAGTGCCCATCCTAAATAGCTCCCACCACGGTTTCTCCTTAAGACTGAAATAAAGTTCGCACATGGACTCAGATGCTTTTGCCAGAATCAAGGGGCTGCCTGGGGGCGGATAGTCCGAAGTGGATGATCGGAGAAGCACGAATGGATAAGGTTTGACCCAATCTACCCCTCCTTATCCCACCCACTTTCCCTACCACTCCCCCACCCTTCTTTCTACTCTTTTTTCTTCTTACCCCTACTTCTCTTACCCTATCAAGTGATATTATTTATGGCACTGTTTGTTGATTACACAAAGTATGGGCACCTAAAATAACTTACCGGTTAAAACTGAGAAAGGGCTGCTCTCCTGGCCGGGGAGGCCATGTGGGCGGAGACGGACCCGCGGTCCCGGGGGCGCGCCGGGGGAGGACAGATGGAGGCCTTGAGCCCCCCTCCTCCGGTGGGCGCACCCGGTGATGGCGGTTCGGACGGGCCGCGGCTTACCTCTCCCTGGCCCGGAAGATCACTATTGCTCAGGTCGGAAGGTCTGCGGTGGGCGAGGGCTACTGCTGGTCGCCGCCCCCGGGGACCTGTAAACCTCAATGTAGCATATACTGGTACCACCCAAGAGATCAGTTCTCACGGTCTCAACAGTAATTTTAACACAGCCCTAGACTATCCCCCCCCCCCCTTTTCTCTTAATTTTTTTTTTTATGCCCCCTTTTTTTTTCTTTCCCTCTTTTTTCCTTTTTTTTTTTTTTCTCTTTTCTCTCTTTATTTATTTACTATTTTTCATTTTTCTATTTTATTTTATTTTATTTTATTTTTGTTAAATATAAATATGCAGATTACTGCTAATTTTGATATAGAAAAAGTCTATCACTAACGAATTTGTACTAAACTGTATCTGTCGAGATGTGATGGACAACAATAAAGAAAGTTTAAACAACATACAGTTGTTCTTCGACTACATGCCGTCAGCCCGTTACACATGAACAGATACACGTCGCACTTCTGAGGGCGGAACAATGTTTTAAAATGTAATTCTTTTAAAACGATCTTGCGCTACTCCTAGTGCATGCATAAGCATCGTACTGTGAACGTACGGTTCATTGGACAATGCAGTTCACAAACAGAAAGGTGAAATTGTTGTACCCAGTGTAAACAATGGCTGCCATTAGCAGCCGGCATTCACTTTCATCTCACACACCAATCGCTCCTGATCACAGCCAGCACCCAGTGTAAACTAGTACCAGTGTCATCCAGTACCAAAACAGCCATTCAACCCCCTACAGTATATGTCAGCTCCACCCTGTCTCTGATCTGACTGATATATTTACCCTTCACCTCCCTTATACTGTACATCATCTCCATCCTCCCACTGTATGTGACCTGTACAATAACCCCTTCACCTTCTTCCTCTGTGTATGACCAGCACATTTCATGGATCTGATGCACCACTACCAAGCTGCATGTTTTAACCCCCTCAGTATCAGTCTGTTTCTTCATTTTCCAAAAAATTGCGTAAAAAAAATGAAATAACCTTGGGGTATCTACTTTCCAAAAAGTTTTTTTTTTTTTTTTTTTGTACTGTCAAGCATTATTATTTGCTGTTTTTAAAATGTTTGGTCTTTTTTCTTTTATTTAGTAACAAATAAAATAAAGTTGAGGTTATTAGATACCACCAAAATAAATCTCTATCCTTCTCTAAACATCAAAACGATAAGTTGCATGACCGAGTAATTGTCATTCAAACTATCACAGCGCTAAAGACTGAAAAATGGCCTGGACAGGAAGGGATTGTAACGTGCCAGTCCTTATGGCCTGTGATTATTTTAGTAAGTACTACAATTAGAATGCAATATTGGAGGCAATATGGTGTTTGCCTTACAAGCAGGACTACTTTTCAGCTTCACAGAACACCAAACTAGAGCAAATATGGTTATATTTCTGTTTACTAAACTACAAAGAGCCTCTTGACTACTCACAGTGCTTACAGCGACCTCAAAACAATATATTTTTATTGACGTATTTTACCACAAAATGTCCAGAGTTGGGCAACAGAGGAGAAAAAAAGTGAGGAAAAAGTTATATCAATGTATACAGGCTTGGTGCTGCTGTAGGCACATGCCCACAAATGCCATTATAGAAGATACAGCCCTGTTTGATGATTACATGAAAAGTCAAGGGATTGGTTTCCAACACGACAGGAAAGTACAGAAGACAACAAAAACATTGGCAAAAGTTCTAATTGCTCTCCACACCACTAATAATGTGTTTGTGTCCCCATTGGAAATTTCTTCTGTTTCTTGTCTAACCCTATGATGTTCCATTCAAAAGAAATAAAAAAGCTTTGGCTGGAGTTAGACTTTTATTCTTAATGAAAGTGGAGTTTTCCTTTAAGGTTGAGATGGGGTGGGCTCAACATTTCTTCAAGCTTGTGAGTCCTATCATTATTCCCTTCTCCGTTTGACACATGTTAGTGTTGGGCTGTTACGCCTCGGGGGCCTCAGCTTACCATCTACTTTGCATGTTTGCCAGGACTTCAGACAGAAATATTTGTTGGAACTGGTCTGCCTGAGACTGTTGCTTATTTATGGAAATTCGAGATATGAGACGTGATTAAATGTTTTCTCAAGAAAACACTGGAGCATAAAATTTCACCTTAACAGGTATGTTAGCAAGTCACTTCCTTATGATTATGTAATAAAAATGAGAATATGGGCTATATCCAAGAGGACCAAATGTAAAATTGTGAATTTAGAGGAAAGAAATCCTCTCAGAGCAAAATATTGGGGGTACATTGTTAGCCAGAGCTTCAAAAGAAAAAAAAAACATTGGGGGGTGATAATTTCAAATAATCACATAAAGAGCAAACAATGTGGCTAGACAGTGGGGGAAACCAAACAGAAATTTTGAATTCATCACCACTAAAGGAATCAACAGTAGGAGGAAGGAGGTCCTGATTCTTCTCTATCGATCATTAGTTATCACTAGAGGGATCATGATCAGAAGGAACAAGGTCCTGTTTCCCCTATATAGAACTTTAGTATGTAGGCAGGGGCGGACTGACCATTGAGCCACTCGGGCACTGCCCGAGGGCCCTGGGCCACTAGGGGGCCCCATCAGGGTTGCCAGCCTCAGTAAAACCAGGGAAGGTATGTATAAATCTGTGTTTTTTTACATCTGTCTGTGTATACTATGTGTACATGTATGTGTATACTGTGTGATTGTATACTGTGTGTGTGTATACTGTGTGGCCCCATAATCTCTGATTGCCTGGGGGGCCCCATAATCTCCTATTGTCCGGGGGCCCCATGAGTTATCAGTCCGCCCCTGTATGTAGGCCAGGGGCGGATCCAGAGTCTAGTCTCGGGAGGGGCACTGCCAGAATATACTTTTTTTGTGGGCAATTTATCGAGGAAATGGCTGGTGTTGGCGCTTTAATTATCCCAGCACCATGGTTGTTATTTTTATTAATATATTGTAATATAAAATTTAATCGTTCAACTCACCATAATGCAGAATCAGTGGGAGCCCTGAGCGTGTCACTTGTCACCATCGCCTGGCACACATTGCGGATTATCACTTGCCACGTCACCTGCCACATGTTGCAGATGGTCACTTGCCTGCCACCAGATGCGGATTGTCACCTGCCACACGTTGCGGATTATCACTTGCCACGTCACCTGCCACACGTTGCAGATTGTCACTTGCCACGTCACCTGCCACCAGATACAGATTGTCACTTGCCACATCACCGGCAACACATTGTGGATTGCCACGTCACCTGCCACCAGATGCGGATTGTCACTTGCCACGTCACCGGCCACACATTGCGGATTGCCACGTCATCTGCCACCAGATACGGTTTGTCACTTGCCACGTCACCGGCCACACATTGCGGATTGCCACGTCACCTGCCACCAGATGCGGATTGTCACTTGCCACGTCACCTGCCACACATTGCGGATTGTCACTTGCCTGCCACCAGATGCAGATTGTCACCTGCCACATGTTGCGGATTGTCACTTGCCACGTCACCTGCCACACCTTGCACATTGTCACTTGCCACGTCACCTGCCACACCTTGCACATTGTCACATCACCTGCCACCAGATGCGGATTGTCACTTGCCACACATTGAGGATTGTCACTTGCCACGTCATCTGACACCTTGCGGATTGTCACATAGCTGCTAAGGTGGTGTTTTGCTTGCCTTTTTCTTCTTTGTCCCAGATCAGGCAGCAGAGAGATAATGTAATCTCTCTGCTGCACACACTGCCTGAACAGCGAGGGCAGAAGTTACTGCAGGGATGCGGGGCAGTGAGAGATGATGTCATCTCTCTGCTCCCCTGCACGCCGGCTCGCTGATTGGCCAGCCGCCCCCACTCACACCTAGCCTGCTCTCACCCGCCCAAGCCGCCCGGTCCTCCCGCGAAGCCGCCCGCTCCCTCATCCGCCCGCTCTCTCACCCGCCCGCAACAAATTTCTCGGGGGTGGCAATTGCACCGTTGCCCCCCCCTGGATCCGCCCTTGATGTAGGCAGGCTAAGTCCTCTTTCTCCACTGCAGGCAGCATTTCAGATAGGAACTCAAGAGAAACATGGTTCTATTTAAGACCCTGGCTTCTGTGTTTGGCACGCTTTCTAGCATGTGGGTAGTGTAGGGGCAGGTCACCTGTCTGACAGGGTCAGTATTAGCAGTAGAGAAAGGTTCCAGAGGAGGAGGGAAAGCATAGAGATTCACCACGCTCCTGGAAACCTCCCAACTTGGGCTCAGACCGGTCAGGCTGCATTCTGCCCATTGAGGCAGATGTTGTCGGCTCAGCTGAGACCTGCTCCGCTACACGTTGAGAAGCAGAGCATGAGTTTTTCCCGACTGGGCCTCCTTCCATCGGGCCTATTATGGACCGTTGTACTTTTACTTCAATACAAGTTTTTCAACTGCACCTGGACTGAGTGTGTGCAATGGCATCCCTGGGGGGGGCAGAGGGGGCCCTGACCCCCCCCCCCCAACATTATGCTGTGCCCCATCATGTGCCCCCCCAATTTTTTATTTTTTCTACAAAAAGGCAATGTCTAAGAGGGAGAGCGTCCACAGTCAGCTCCTGTGGGTGATTCCTCCCCCCTCCCTCTGCTCGCTGACACTGCTTAATGCGAGACAACCACGGCCGCCCGATCTGCTCCTTCCCCTGCATTCTCATTGGCAGGGAGAAAAGCGAGTTGCAGGAAGGACTCCACCAGGACTCTCAGTTACTGAAAAAACAGACTGATTTCTCCCATCCTTACGACAAGAGAACCAGCCTGTAAATTCCAAGAGATGCCAGACCAGCGCTGTCAATAGCAGGGGCAGGACAGCAAGAGAAGGCTGGGGAACCCCACAGTGGCAGAACACCAGGACCCGGTGGCAAGACAACCTTTGCAACCCTGATAGTTCTCCCACTGCTTTGGACCCTTATATTTTCTTGGTATGCTGGTGACATATATATCTTGTTTTCTGCCACCCGGGGGGGGGGCCCAATACAGTAGGAAGGAAGCTCACTGCAGAACATGTGAAAGGGCCATTGTGGGATCGTAGTAAAGGGCCCCAGGATATATAATTGCATTTTATAGTTGTCCCCCTACTTTTGTACCTGTCCCCCATGTGCCCCCCCCCCCTAAATATGAATGCTGGAGATGCCAGCTGAGTGTGTGCTACTGCCACCACATCACACTGCACCCCACAAACACATTAGAGGGATCACCGGCAGTAGGAAGAAAGTCCTATTTTCCTGATAATAGAGCTTTAGTTATCACTAGAGGCGTCACCAGCAGGAGGTCTTGATTCCACCATTGTCAACATGTCAAGTGGCAAGTATTAAGTGGCACAGCTTTTGCTCATTGAGCTACCTAACCAAAATTTGCTTCTTGACTCTTTTTTATATATTTTAAAAAACATGTTGCGCTAACCCTAAATAAATGTGAATATCAATCCAGTGACATGATGTGAGAAACAAATACAATTTAAATAGAGTCCCACTTGTGACAAACATGTGAATGCAAGTCCAGCAAAAAAAAAAAAAGTGAAGTGATAGTCCACTCAAGTAAGAAAGGTGGTAACTGTGGCTTGAAGATAGAATCCAACACTAGATACAATCCAGGAAGGCTTACCAAAAAAGCCACGACCCTTTTATGACAGGAAGGTCAAGTAACACCTCTGCCCCAAAGAGCTAATTGGGAATCCTTAAAGCTCAGGTCTTCCTGGTATTGGTACCGCTCATCACTTGGGGGTGCTTCTTATAAATCTCGATCAGAGGTTTATATGTACCCAAAGGGAGAGAGAGATCCATATAGTGTGTAAATTAAACTTTATTAAAAGGACGATAAAGCATTCACGTTTAAAAGATGTTCAGACAACTCAATAGAAAAACTCCATGCGGCAAACAGTATGGCTGATCACGAGAATCCAATCAGGCGATGACCTCACAGCAGGCTTCACCCTATGCATTTTGTCACAACTGACATCTTCCTGATGCCCTGGGGCGGAGCCTGCTGTGACATCATCACGCAAGAGTTTTTTTTTGTTGAGTTGTCTGAACATAATAATTTACATCTGATCATTTTATCTATGTTTTAATAAAGATTTATTTTTAGGAGTACACACTATGTAGATCTTTTTCTCCCTTTGGATACATATAAATCTCTGATAGGGATTTATAAGAAGCACCCCAAGTGATGACCGGTACCAATACCAGAAACACCCGAGCTTTAAGGGTTCCAAATTAGCTCTTTAGAGGCAGAGGTGTTACCTGACCTTCCTGTCATAAGAGGGTCGTGGGTTTTTGGTAAGCCTTCCTGGATTCTATCTGGTGTTGGATTCCATATTCTATCTTCAAGCCACAGCTACCCATTTTCTTACTTGAGTAGATTATCACGTCACATTTCTTTTTTTTTTGCTGGACTTGCATTCACATGTTTGTCACAACTGGGACTCTATTTAAATTGAATTTGTTTCTCATATCATGTTACTGGATTGATATTCACATTTATTTAGGGTTAGCACAACATGTTTTTTACAATTTAATGGACTGTCTTAATATCGCATAGTATGTTTGCTGCTTTTCCTTGTTATGCACTTTAATTATTTTGCACTACAGCGCAGTTTACACCTTTTGACTTTTTTCTATATATATATAATGTGCTTTTTTAGTCTACTTTACTTTATTTCACAAATGGGCCGTACACATGATAGGATTTTCCGACAACAAATGTTGGAAGTGAACATGTTGTCGGAAAGTTCGACTGTGTGTATGCTCCATAGAACATTTGTTGTCGGAATTTCCGCCAACAAATGTTTGAGAGCAGGTTCTCAAATTTTCTGACAACAAGACTTGTTGTCGGAAATTCCAAGCGTGTGTACACAATTCCGACGCACAAAAGTCCACGCATACTCGGAATCAAGCAGAAGAGCCGCACTGGCTATTGAACTTCATTTTTCTCGGCTCGTCGTGTTGTACGTCACCGTGTTCTTGACGTTCGGAATTTCCAATAACATTTGTGTGACCGTGTGTATGCAAGACAAGTTTGAGCCAATATCCTTTGAAAAAAAAAACACGGTTTTGTTGTCGGAAAATCCTATCATGTGTACATAGCTTTAGTGTACTTTGTGTTTTTTTGTATGTTTGATATGTGTGTACTGTCTAAATATTTTACTTTACTTTTGTTGTTGCTGTCTGTGATTTTTTTTGAAAAAAAAAAAACTAATCAGACATTTTTGGGCAAAAGCACAGTTTCAGGATAGTTTATTATAGCTAATATATTTCTCATGAGTCATTTAAAGCTCATTGCACCCTTATTAAACACACTTTTATTCACAGTAGCTTTCTCCATGAACTCAAAGGCATTTAGTAAAAAACAAAATTTGGCTAAAATCTTCCAAATTTAGATAAAGCTTCAGAAAATATTATAACTTAAAAAAAAAAACACCAAAAAACAAATTAATTCATAGTACCTTCTGCACTAACTACAAGGCATTTAATTGAAATAGCAACATTTCACCAAAATCTCTCTATTTTGGCTAAAATTTCAAAAACACTGACCCAAGACTATCTTTGTTTCCTATTAAAGAATTGGTGTAATATTATTTGTATTTTATGTGTATTTAGCTGTTTGTCCTCAGTTTGACTTTATGCATACAACTTTATTCTGAAATCCAAGATTTTAAACATTTCTAAAAAAACAAAACAAATCAATACCATAAAATATTTAAATAATCAGGTCTGTGTGAAATGGGGTTGACATTTGTGCTGATCGTATTAATGAATTACCATCAATGGTAAGCTCCAATGAGCAGGACTCTGGACCCTTCTCTTTCATGGTTAGTGGTGTCATTTAGTCCTCTAGATTGTCTTGTTTTTATATGCTACATTGAGAAGTGGTTGATATGTTTCCGTTTAAACTTGTCCCTTCCCACATCATTCCAAGCTCATTCATAAGAACCACATGCCAGCCCCAGTGAAACATTACAAAGTGTACAACTGTCAAATAACCTGGGAAGAAAGAGTTCAAATTGTAGGAAATGTTTTAATTTTTTTCCTCCCACACACAGTTATCACATTCACTGGTTCCTTAGTCATACTCCACTTAAAAGCCATTTTCTGACCGCTCATCTCTCTGGAATGTATACATACTTTGCTCATCTTTCAAAATTCCAAATTTCCAGTTACTATCTGTCTGCCACAGGTTGTGAACATAAAGAATAGAGACATCCTGCATACCTCCCGATCTTCAGAGACAGGAAAGAGAAGAGTACCCATCACTTGGAGTGTGATGAATTTAGGTGCAAAATTGTCATTTAAACCCAACAGAGCACTTTTTCATTGCTCCTTTTCCTTTATATTAGTATTAAAAATTGCCAACGCAGTAATTAGCATTTTGCAGGATATGCTAAAGGACTGAGATCACAAATGGTCCAGGTATTTATGCTAGGTTCAATGTAAACATAGTGTAATATAAAACAAAATAGATACAGAACTATTGGGGAGCCCGGGATCATCAGCCAGCCACCTTAGTAAAGCCAAATAAGTCTTTTATTACCCCAAAGGAAAAAAAAAGCTTAATTGCAGCACAAAAAAAAACAAAACAAAACAGTATATATTCATGGTACAAAAATCAAATGTTTGGCTCACTGCCCACAAAACTTGTCCCTCAACAGGGTTATATTCCCACCTGCCTCATGGGTCTCAAAGCAGAGGTTTCCAGCTGCTTAGCAAAGTCTCAGTCACAAGCAGTCCACCACTGCTCAGTGTGTCTGGCTATGCTCTCCACTATACAGAGATATGTTGATGGCTTCCTGTTCCTCTTTAGGCCTCTCCTGCAGTTGGGTTAACCCCTTCAGGACCAAAGCCCCTGTAATCAGTACGTTTTCAGCAAGTACAGAAAATAACCGTTGCTTATTTTATAATCCTTAATAAAATAGAAATTAACAAAGGCAGTTATGTTTTATGTCCAGCCTAAATAGCAACCATGGCTGCTCCTTAAATAGATGGAGAAATAAATGTAGCTACATAGGGGTTGATTTACTATTACCGGAGTGTACAAAATCTGGTGCAACTCTGCATAAAAAACAAATGAACTTCCTGTTTTTTTTTTGTTAAAGCCTAATTGAACAAGCTGAAGTTAAAAACTGATTGGTTGCTATGCACAAGGAGAGAGAAGAGCAACGCCAATCTGAGTGTAGCAATGTACTGAACAATTTATTTAAAAAGTATTGCACTCACAAGACAGTGGTGATTATAGGCACATCAATAAAAATTCATTGGTAGAGGTCAGTCAGATGATACAGTAAATGGACGTGACCTGACACACTGTACGAAAAACATGGCGGCTTCCATCCCTGATTTAGTGGATAAAAAGCAGTCAGATGATAATGGAGATCCAGGGCGGCATCAAGGGAACGCATTGTCATCACACCCGGTGGCATATATATATACAGTGTCTCACAAAAGTGAGTACACCCCTCACATTTTTGTAAATATTTTATTATTTATTTTCATGTGACAACACTGAAGAAATGACACTTTGCTACAATGTAAAGTACTGAGTGTACAGCTTGTATAACAGTGTAAATTTGCTGTCCCCTTAAAATAACTCAACACACAGCCATTAATGTCTAAACCGCTGGCAACAAAAGTGAGTACACCCCTAAGTGAAAATGCTCAAATTGGGCCCAAAGTGTCAATATTTTGTGTGGTCACCATTATTTTCCAGCACTGCCTTAACCCTCTTGGGCATGGAGTTTGCCAGAGCTTCGCAGGTTGCCACTGGAGTCCTTTTCCACTCCTCCATGATGACATCACCGAGCTGGTGGATGTTAAGAGACCTTGCGCTCATCCGCCTTCCATTTGAGGATGCCCCACAGATGCTCAATAGGGTTTAGGTCTGGAGACATGCTTGGCCAGTCCATCACCTTTACCCTCAGCTTCTTTAGCAAGGCAGTGGTCGTCTTGGAGGTGTGTTTGGGGTCGTTATCATGTTGGAATAGTGCCCTGCGGCCCAGTCTCTAAAGGGAGGGGATCATGCTCTGCTTCAGTATGTCACAGTACATGTTGGCATTCATACAGTCAAGTCCATAAATATTGGGACATCGACACAATTCTAATCTTTTTGGACACACCACAATGGATTTGAAATGAAACGAACAAGATGTGCTTTAACTGCAGACTTTCAGCTTTAATTTGAGGGTATTTACATCCAAATCAGGTGAACGGTGTAGGAATTACAACAGTTTGTATATGTGCCTCCCAATTTTTAAGGGACCAAAAGTAATGGGACAGATTAACAATCATCCATCAAACTTTCACTTTTTAATACTTGGTTGCAAATCCTTTGCAGTCAATTACAGCCTGAAGTCTGGAACGCATAGACATCACCAGACGTTGGGTTTCATCCCTGGTGATGCTCTGCTAGGCCTCTACTGCAACTGTCTTCAGTTTCTGCTTGTTCTTGGGGCATTTTCCCTTCTGTTTTGTCTTCAGCAAGTGAAATTCATGCTCAATCGGATTCAGGTCAGGTGATTGACTTGGCCATTGCATAACATTCCACTTCTTTCCCTTAAAAAACTCTTTGGTTGCTTTCGCAGTATGCTTCGGGTCATTGTCCATCTGCACTGTGAAGCGCCGTCCAATGAGTTCTGAAGCATTTTGCTGAATATGAGCAGATAATATTGCCCGAAACACTTCAGAATTCATCCTGCTGCTTTTGTCAGCAGTCACATCATCAATAAATACAAGAGAACCAGTTCCATTGGCAGCCATACATGCCCACGCCATGACACTACTACCACCATGCTTCACTGATGAGGTGGTATGCTTTGGATCATGAGCAGTTCCTTTCCTTCTCCATACTCTTCTCTTCCCATTACTCTGGTACAAGTTGATCTTGTTCTCATCTGTCCATAGGATGTTGTTCCAGAACTGTGAAGGCTTTTTTAGATGTTGTTTGGCAAACTCTAATCTGGCCTTCCTGTTTTTGAGGCTCACCAATGGTTTACATCTTGTGGTGAACCCTCTATATTCACTCTGGTGAAGTCTTCTCTTGATTGTTGACTTTGACACACATACACCTACCTCCTGGAGAGTTCTTGATCTGGCCAACTGTTGTGAAGGGTGTTTTCTTCACCAGGGAAAGAATTCTTCGGTCATCCACCACAGTTGTTTTCCGTGGTCTTCCAGGTCTTTTGGTGTTGCTGAGCTCACCGGTGCTTTCTTTCTTTGCTTTCTTTCTTTTTAAGGATGTTCCAAACAGTTGATTTGGCCACACCTAATGTTTTTGCTATCTCTCTGATGGGTTTGTTTTGTTTTTTCAGCCTAATGATGGCTTGCTTCACTGATAGTGACAGCTCTTTGGATCTCATATTAAGAGTTGACAGCAACAGATTCCAAATGCAAATAGCACACTTGAAATGAACTATGGACCTTTTATCTGCTCCTTGTAAATGGGATAATGAGGGAATAACACACACCTGGCAATGGAACAGCTGAGCAGCCAATTGTGCCATTACTTTTGGTCCCTTAAAAAGTGGGAGGCACATATACAAATTGTTGTAATTCCTACACCGTTCACCTTATTTGGATGTAAATACCCTCAAATTAAAGCTGAAAGTCTGCAGTTAAAGCACATCTTGTTTGTTTCATTTTAAATCCATTGTGGTGGTGTGGCGGCCAAAAAAGATTAAAATTGTGTTGATATCCCAATATTTATGGACCTGACTGTAGTTCTCTCAATAAACTGTAGCTTCCCAGTGCCGGCAGCACTCATGCAGCACCAGACCATAACACTCCCACCACCATGCTTGACTGTAGGCAAGACACACTTGTCTTTGTACTCCTCCCCTGGTTGCCGCCTCACACGCTTGACCCTATCTGAACCAGATAAGTTTATCTTGGTCACATCAGACCACAGGACATGGTTCCAGTAATCCATGTCCTTAGTCTGCTTGTCTTCATCAAACTGTTTGCAGACTTTTTTGCACATCATCTTTAGAAGAGGCTTCCTTCTGGGACGGCAGCCATGCAGACAAATTTGATGCAGTGCGTGGCGTATGGTCTGAGCACTGACAGGCTGACCCCCCTACCCCTTCAACCTCTGCAGCAATGCTGGCAGCACTCATACGTCTATTTCCCAAAGACAACCTCTGGATATGACGCTGAGCACGTGCACTCAACTTCTTTGGTCGATCATGGTGAGGCCTGTTCTGAGTGGAACCTGTCCTGTTCAACAGCTGTATGGTCTTGGCCACCGTGCTGCAGCTCAGTTTCAGGGTCTTGGCAATCTCCTTATAGCCTAGGCCATCATCATGTAGAGCAACAATTCTTTTTTTTAGATCCCCAGAGAATTCTTTGCCATGAGGTGCCATGTTGAACTTCCAGTGACCAGTATGAGAGAGTGAGAGCGATAACATCAAATTTAACACACCTGCTCCCGATTTACACCTGAGACCTTGTAACACTAACAAGTCACATGACACAGGAGAGGGGAAATGGCTAATTGGGCCCAGTTTGGACATTTCTTCTTAGGGGTGTACTCACTTTTGTTGCCAGCGGTTTAGACATTAATGGCTGTGTGTTGAGTTATTTTGAGGGGACAGCAAATTTACACTGTTATACAAGCTGTACACTCACTACTTTACATTGTAGCAAAGTGTCATTTCTTCAGTGTTGTCACATGAAAAGATATAATAAAATATTTACAAAAATATGAGAGGTGTACTCAATTTTGTGAGATACTGTGTGTGTGTGTGTGTGTGTGTGTGTGTGTGTGTGTATATATATATATATATATATATATATATATATATATATATATTTTTTTTTTTTTTAACAGGCAGAAAATTAGAGTAGAGTTTAATACACAGCATGTGAAACTGTATATGTTGGCTATATAAAAAGCAAATATTTGGTGGCACATCTTGTGCTTTAAAACCGAGTAATATAGTGTAAACAAACCATATTTTCAGACATGCAGACAGGATAAGTGTGTAGGTCCGGCAGTGTTGTGTCTGGGTTCCTTTAACATCCATCAACAGTCCATCCATCTTATAAGGACCCGTGTTGATGGTAAAACACTTTGCCGCGCCTCTACACTTCCTTTATCTGTTCCCATATTTTCCTGTAACTCAAAGTCCATCATCTTCATTCATCTGAAATAACATTCACTTATTTTCGCTGCTGTCTCTTTTCTGAACAACATCACTTTCCTTCCTTCCTCCTCCACTTCAATTGTTTTGTATGATGGATGCAACATAATCACTTGATTAGTGATTTTTAGGAAACAAAGTTTCATTCTAAATCAGGGGTTTTAGCCTTTTCAAAATGACAGACATCCAACTGATTGCCCAATATGTCTTCCATACCCCCTTCACCGGACTATCAAAAGCATTATCATCGCCAGTCCTATTAGGTACCATTAAAAGATGTCAATAATTTTGCTTTACTTTACATATGGAAAACTAGGTAACATAATGGAAGAAAATCATAAAGAATTTTATCTTATTTTTTTAAAGAAAAAGATCAAATCACAGTTACACATGCTAGCTACAACTCTCAATAAAAAACATAGAAACAAGGTACAGTTTGTGACAATGTAACTTGCATGTCATCTAAATTAGAATTTGTTTCATTAGGTTGTTATCCGGTTAAATATTGCAGAGAATCCTGGTTTTTGCTTTAATTATGCATAGATCCAGTTACATTTTGTCATCATTTGGTTTCCAAACTCCCTGTTCTAAATAATACCAAAATATAGCTGGATATTTACTTAAAGTGTGATGCCAGACTCATGAAAAGGAGCTCATGATAAAGAAGAAACTTTAATTAACCTTAAGTTTTCATTATTGTCATTCATTGTCCATTAAGAATTTCTCCTACTGTATTTTCATTTATTTTTTATTATTTTATGCATTATTTTATTTATGTAATTATTATTCTTTTTTTTTTTCTTTTTTTTTTACATTTTGTAAAACCTTCCTTTTTGTTCCTCCCAAAAACTCCTGCTCTCTAGTTCGCTAATCACCTCCCCTATGCTCTCGTCCAGGACTCCTCCAGAGCCTCTCCGATCCTCTGGAACCCCCTTTCCCAACCTGTACGGCTATCTCCTACTCTGTCCACCTTTATGCGATCCCTGAAAACTCATCTCTTCAGAAAAGCCTATTCTACAACTTAATTTTACATTCTCAAACAACTTAACCCTATACAGTTACTTTTATTGCCCTTCTCTCTTGCCCCCCCTTAACCCCCAGTTCCTTAAACTGAACTGCAACTGTACTGCTTCCCTTTATTTTGTAAAGAGCTATCTGCTATATTATTAATAATAATAATTTAAAATTGGCACCCAATGATTCATTTCAACCTGTTCAATTTTCAAACATCATTGGTGTAGCCTGGAGCACAGGACATCACAGTCTTGTTAAAATCTAGGCTAAGGCATGTATGGTGACCATTCTCCATGTCCTAATAGAAGATGACATTCAGGTATACAGTAGATGTGGGTGTTGAGGAAAACCCCTCATTTGCTCACCCTCCCAACCAATATGTTCGATCGTTCGCCGAATTGCGAACGATATGGGCCGTTCGTGCCAAATTCGTGTGGCACGTCACGGCCCATAATTCACTGCGGCATCGCAGTGCATTGCTGGCTGATGATTGGCCGAGCATGCACTATGACCCGCATGCTTGGCCAATCACAGCACCGTCTGTAGAGAGAGCTGTAATTGGCCAAAGCCAGGGTGGCTTAGGCCAATTATGGCTCAGGGGTTTTAGTACACGCCCCACACTATATAAGGCCGCCTGAACGGCGGCCCTGTGTAGTGTGTTACGGCGTTGAGAGACAGAGACAGAGAGACAGTGTCATTTGATTTAAGTTAGATAGATTAGGCAGGACAGTCAGTCAGTTAGCTGCAATTTCAGTGTATTGTGTATATATATGCAGGTGTTGTATCCCAGGTGTCCCAGGTGTTGTATATATATATATATATATATATATATATATATATATATATATATATATATACACTGTATTCAGTTTAGCTAGATCCGTTCCTGTTATTATCTTCCTACTGACAGGCAGGCTTGTGTTGTTACAGTATTTACAGCTACCTGAAGAAAATTGCTGATCCTATTAGTACCACAGTCAGGCAGCTAGACTAGACTATGCGTCCTCCTCACAGTGTTCAGCTAAAGCTACAAGTTAGTGTAGTGTGACCTCTGCACAGTGTTCAGTTCAGCTAAAGCTACAAGTTAGTGTAGTGCACAGTGTTCAGCTAAAGCTACAAGTTAGTGTAGTGCGTCCTCCTCACAGTGTTCAGCTAAAGCTACAAGTTAGTGTAGTGCGTCCTCCTCACAGTGTTCAGCTGAAGCTACAAGTTAGTGTAGTGCGTCCTCTGAACAGTGTTCAGCTAAAGCTACAAGTTAGTGTAGTGCACAGTGTTCAGAGTGTTCAGCTAAAGCTACAAGTTAGTGTAGTGCGTCCTCCTCACAGTGTTCAGCTAAAGCTACAAGTTAGTGTAATGTACAGTGTTCAGCTAAAACTACAAGTTAGTGTAGTTCCTCCTCCTCACAGGGTTCAGCTAAAGCTACAAGTTAGTGTAGTGTGTCCTCCTCACAGTGTTCAGCTAAAGCTACAAGTTAGTGTAATGCGACCTCTGCACAGTGTTCAGCTAAAGCTACAAGTTAGTGTAGTGCGTCCTCTGAACAGTGTTCAGCTAAAGCTACAAATTAGTGTAGTGCACAGTGTTCAGCTAAAGCTCAAGTTAGTGTAGTGCGTCCTCCTCACAGTGTTCAGCTAAAGCTACAAGTTAGTGTAGTGCGTCCTCTGAACAGTGTTCAGCTAAAGCTACAAGTTAGTGTAGTGCGACCTCTGCACAGTGTTCAGCTAAAGCTACCTGTAAAAGATTGGTGGTGTTTTCCTGATCCTATCACTACCACAGGCAGCTACATTATTTACACATTAGTGTAGTGCGTCCTCTGCACAGTGTTCAGCTAAAGCTACCTGTAGAAGGTTGGTGGTGTTTTCCGGATCCTATCACTACCGCAGGCAACTACATTATTTTAACGTTGGTGTAGTGCGTCCTCTGCACAGTGTTCAGCTCAAGCTACCTGTAGAAGATTGGTGGTGTTCTCATACTACAGGCAGGCAGTTGATTTTGCTAGCTGCAGTATCAGTATATATATATATATATATATATATATCTATATCTATATATATATCCCAGCTTAGTGCAGCTACATCTCACTGCAGGCCATTAGTATGTCTGGAAGGCCAACAAGGAGAGGCAGACAGTCACAAGCCAATAAAAGAGGGCAAGCAGGCTCTGTGTCTAGAAGCAACAGTGCTGGTCGTGGACACGGTGCATCCTCATCAGCACGTGGCCGTGGGATAGGAGAGAGCAGGAGGGGGAGGAGGAGGAGGAGGCACATCACCAACGAGGCAGGATGCCCTCCAGGGGCCAGCCTAAGGGCAGCACACTGACTGCATCACACCGCAAAGCTCCGCATGTGCAGGGTGCTGCTGTCTCTGCGCGTTATTCCCAAAGTTTTTTGGTGTGGGCCTTTTTTGAGACGAGTGCATCAGATCGCACTGCTGCTATTTGCAACATATGTCTCAAGCGTATCTCGCGTGGCCAAAACATCTCCCGCTTGACCAGACATATGTTGACCTGCCATGCAGTTCGTTGGCAAGCGTATCTAAAAGACCCACACCAAAGAACAAAGAGGACCTCTCCTTGCTCCTCATCAGCTGAGATCTCCAAACCCACTATACCTTCAGTCCTCTCTGAGACCTGCACTGAGAGGAATGAAGGTGTAGAATTAGGTGTGGGGCAATCTGCTTTCTGTACACCGACGTCAGATTGTACCAGGCAAATTTCCCTGCCCCAGCTGCTTCACCGCCGAAAGTTCACTCCCAGCCATCCACATGCCCAGCGGTTGAATGCTAGCTTGTCAAAATTGCTAGCACTTCAACTGCTACCTTTTCAGTTGGTAGACTCTGCCCCCTTCCGTGAGTTTGTGGAATGTGCGGTTCTTCAGTGGCAGGTACCCAAACGCCACTTTTTCTCACGGAAGGCGATTCTGGCTCTCTACCGGCATGTGGAAGGCAATGTCCATGCCTCGCTGGACAGGGCGGTCAGCGGTAAGGTGCATATTACCGCTGACTCATGGTCCAGCAGGCATGGACAGGGACGTTACCTAAGTTTCACGGCGCATTGGGTGACTCTGCTGGCAGCTGGGAAGGATGCAGGACAAGGTGCAGTAATGTTAGAGGTTGTTCCGCCACCACGCCTCCAAAATGCCACTACTAATAATTCTGACACACCTCTCTCTTCCACCCCCTCCTCTTCTTTTTCCTCCATGGCCTCTTCCTGTGCTTTGTCCTCGGAAACAGCGGTGCTCCATAGGCATTCAAGGGGCTACTCAAGTATGCAGGTTAAAAGATGCCATGCGGTGCTTGAGCTGGTGTGCTTGGGGGCCAGGAGCCACACTGGGGCAGAGGTTCTGTCACCTCTGCAGGGGCAGGTTCAGAGGTGGTTGACGCCACGCCAACTTAAGGCAGGAATGGTGGTTTGCGACAATGGCACCAACCTCCTCTCCGCCCTCCGACAGGGACAAATGACCCATGTGCCCTGTTTGGCTCACGTCCTTAACTTGGTGGTGCAGCGGTTCTTGGGCAGGTACCCAGGCTTACAGGATGTCCTGAGGCAGGCCAGGAAAGTCTGTGTGCATTTCCGCAGGTCATATAATGCCAGTGCTCAGCTGGCAGACCTCCAAAAAGGAATTTAACCTGCCCAAGAACCGCCTAATCTGTGACATGCCCACCAGGTGGAACTCAACATTGGCCATGCTGCAGCGGCTGCACATGCAGCAGAGGGCCATCAATGAGTACCTGTGCGACTATGGCACCAGGACAGGGTCAGGGGAGCTTGGTTTTTTTTCCCCACGCCAGTGGGCCATGATCAGGGATGCATGCACTGTCCTGTCACCATTTGAGGAGGCCACAAGGATGGTGAGCAGTGACAGTGCATGCATCAGTGACACTGTCCCCCTTGTCCACCTGTTGGAGCACACGCTGTGTGGAATAATAGACAGGGCACTTGAGGCAGAACAGAGGCAGGAAGAGGAGGACTTCCTTAGCTCTCAAGGCCCCCTTTATCCAGACAGTGTTCCTGCGTGCCCCCCGATCACACAGGAAGAGGAGGAGGAGGAGGAGGATTGTGTCAGTATGGAGGTGGAGCTTGGCACTCAGCATCAGCAGCAGCAGTCTTTAAGGGATCATTTACAGTCCCAAGAAACACATGGACTTGTACGTGGCTGGGAGGAGGTGGCTGCGGATCATGTCATCCTTAGTGACCCAGGGGACTCCGGACCGAATGCCTCAGCAAATCTATGCTGCATGGCCTCCCTGATCCTGCAAAGCCTGCGGAAGAATCCTCGTATTCGTGGTATCAAGGAGAAGGAACAATACTGGCTGGCAACCCTCCTTGATCCACATTACAAGGGTAAGGTTGCGGACCTTATCTTGCCGTCGCAGAGGGAGCAGAGGATGAAACATCTTCGGGA
Source organism: Lithobates septentrionalis (assembly GCA_037952835.1). Classification (NCBI taxonomy): domain Eukaryota; kingdom Metazoa; phylum Chordata; class Amphibia; order Anura; family Ranidae; genus Lithobates; species Lithobates septentrionalis. The sequence goes on from JBBDGP010000459.1 coordinate 6,016,761, forward strand.
GGATTTGCAGATAGGTCTGTGCAACGCGTTCCCAGAGACTGGGAGGTTACAAACTCCTGTTTCTGGACAAGGTGTTGCTGAGGCTTCGGTCAGTTAAAGAAGGAGCTGTGGAGAAGGTGGCCGTCTGACCGATGCGTTCAGACAATTTTTTAGTCCGCAGCCCCAAGGTATGATCGGTTCCAGCAACCATCGCCAGCGTCTGTTTTACATGGTGCAGGAATACCTAGGGGCAAGATCTGACTTGGACACCTTTCCCACCGAAAATCCTCTGGGTTACTGGGTCTTGAGGATGGATCACTGGCCAGAGCTTGCACAGTATGCAATTGAGCTACTGGCCTGTCCTGCATCCAGCATTCTTTCGGAACGCACATTCAGTGCTGCTGGAGGCTTTGAACCGATCACAGGGTTCATCTGTCCACCGACTTGGTCGATCGACTGACCTTCATAAACATGAATCAGTCTTGGATCACCACCAGCTACCAAGCACCTGATGCTGATGTAACCGAATACATTTTTTGAAATGTCAGATCCCTTCAAAGACTGCCTATGCTGATGCTGAGTGACTATCCTGTTATACTGAGTAATTATCCTCTTCCTCCTCAATGATCATGATGATAGCTTGTAAGAACATTTTTGGTTCTGGGCACCGCCAGTCCCGCCACCAGTGCCTAAGGCCCAATTTTTCAGCCCCTGTTTAACAAGGGCATGTAATTGCAATTTTTCATGCAATTCTTTGCAGCAGGGCTAGTTCCTGCGCTCCAATTAGAGTATCTGCGAGGGGTTGCAGTGTTGTGGCACCAGCACCAGTGCCTAAGGCCCAATTTTTCAGCCCCTGTTTAACAGGGGCGTGTAATTACAATTTTTGATGCAATTCTTTGCAGCAGGGCTAGTTCCTGCGCTTCAACTAGAGTATCTGTGAGGGGTTGCAGTGTTGTGGCACCAGCACCAGTGCCTAAGGCCCAATTTTTCAGCCCCTGTTTCAGCGCCAAATCTAAAAACAGCGGATTTCAAGGCTCTTAGAGATTTAAATATTTTATTACAAGAAAGCAATGCAGCCGAGAATTTCTGGGAAGAACTGGAAGAAGGAGGGGGCAACGACGAAGATTTTGAAGATGAATTCACTGAACACAACACGGAAAAGGATAAAAAATTCAAAAGAAAATCACATAAATTTCCTCCGCTCAACCTCAATCCAGCAATAGCGCTTTTTGTTAAACAGACAACCAAAGATATTGAAAAACTAGATAGACAAAGAATCAAAAATAATCTTAATCCAGAACTGCGACATGCTCTCAACACCCTAAAGAACGACATGAACATCACAATTAAAGCATCGGACAAAGGGGGGAATATTGTCCTAATGGACAATGAAAATTACGTCAAAATGTGTCTCAAAATCCTTAACAACACCCGATGCTACAAAAGAATTTCCCCAGCAACAGTTGAGAGATATAATCAGGAATTCTACCACCTGGCGGATGAATCCTTCAATGAAGGGGCCATTAACAAAGAAATGTGGGAGTTTATACGAACACAACATCCCCGGATACCCACCTTCTATGCCCTACCTAAGGTGCATAAAAGATTAGAAGATCCACCAGGAAGACCCATTATTTCAGGTAATGGGTCAATCACGGAAGGCATCAGCCAGGTTATAGATTACCATCTTAGACCCCACGTTATGGATCTACCCTCTTACACCAAGGATACGATCCATATGTTACAGATCATTGATAATTTGACTATCCCCGATCATGCTCTCCTAGTTACTGTCGATGTGGAATGTCTTTATAACAGCATTCCACATGATGCTGGAGTAGCAGTGGTCAAACGGGTGCTGAGTCAAAGAGCAACCACCGATTGGAAGTTCAACGCCTTCATACTTGCAATGCTTGAATTCATTTTGAAACACAATGTGTTTCTGTTTGAGGGCTCCCACTACCTCCAGGTGCAGGGAGTGGCCATGGGGACATGTTGTGCTCCCTCATACGCCAACCTGTACCTGGGGGAGTGGGAGAAGACCTTCCTGCTGGGAGAGGAATCGTCTGTGTACTCTGACCACATACTTTTGTGGCAGAGGTACATAGACGATATTTTCATTATTTGGGATGGCTCAGAAGACAGACTCAAGGAATGCCTGAGTTCCATGAACGCAAATAGCTTCAATCTCTTTTTTACCATGAACTATGACCCCAGGGAGGTCAACTTCCTGGATATCACCATTTCCAAAGATCAAACAGCAGTACTCCAGAGCAACCTGTACAGAAAAGAGACAGCGGGGAATACCCTGCTACACGCGGACAGTTTCCATCCTGAGCCATTAAAGAAATCCATTCCTTTTAGTCAATTCTTAAGACTTAAGAGAAATTGTAGTACATATGAAAACTTCCAGCAGGAATCCAACAAACTGACTACCAGACTCAAAGAAAGAGGATACACCAAAACAGCCCTCAAGAAAGCGTTCAATCGCGTTAAGAATATGGACAGACGAAATCTAATCTTCAAAAAGAAAAACTCGATGAAGGAAGATAATCCAACTAGAATTATTATGAAATTCTCTAACGAACATCAACAAATCAGAAAAATTATCTCCAAATACTGGTCCATTCTTACAGAAGATCCCACCTTAAGTGGTCTGGTTACTTCAAGACCTCAAATCACCTACACCAAATCAGGTTCGATAGGAAATATGCTCACCCAGAGCGAGTATAAAGGAAGTGCACGAACGGACCCCTGCAAAACCTGGGGCACTTATCCCTGTGGAGCATGTGCCCAATGTGGAGTTATAGGTAGGAGAACCACAATCACATTACCCAATGGGGAAGACTTCCAACTACGACACTTCGCGAATTGTAAAACGCGTGGAGTAGTTTATCTGATGCAATGTCAGTGCGGGGCGTTCTATGTGGGGAAAACCCGACAGGAATTCGCTAAAAGGGTTGAGAAGCATGTCCATAGCATGAGCATCGGCAACCTCTATTTGTCGTTAGGTAGGCATGTAGCAAAACATCATGGATATAGGATGCCAAAGGTCAATTTCACTGTATTAGATAGACTGCATATACCCACCAGGGGGGGTGACTGGAACAAGGCACTACTCCAGCGCGAGATGCGCTGGATTAGACGCCTTAAGGCCACCACCCCCCCAGGACTTAATGAGACAGAAAGCTACAGGCCCTTCCTAGAGGGCTTTAGATCGGGCAAAACTGACTAGGGGTATGCCTTCCCCCTCTTGCTAGGCACATCTAGTTATGTTTCCCTCTACCTTGTTTCCCTCCTTCCATGGATTCTGGAATCTCCAACACATTCCCCCATGTCCCCCTCCCCCCTCTTCCCCTTTCTCCCCTTTCTTTCCTCTTTCCACCACACACTTGACTCACGAGATGGTGGTTGGACATGTTCTGAAGATTTTTTAGCCTTTTTTGGGGGTTACTTACTTTTTCTCTAAAGCTCACTGAGCTGAAGAATTACCATAGTTGGGTTGGGGTCTATATATGTTATAACCCCCACCCCTTGGGGAAATTTCTTTATGTGTATTAATAATAATAATAATTTTTTGTTTATGTAATTTCCATTATATAATTTGAACTGGAATGCTCTACCATCGTTCCCACCCGTCATCACTGCAATGATGATTCTTTTGCTGTTTCCCCTGGATTGTCGCTCCCGCGGGCGCTGCTCCCCCTTTTTTTGGGGGGGCTGGGCGTGCGGAGACTCGGGACCTACCACCCCTCTCTCGGATATATCCAGGCTGGCCCTATACCTACCCGACACAGGGGGGGCCACACAGCTCCCTTTAGCTGTGGGGCCCTCCTTACCCGGCCATGCAACACTGCTAGGCGGGAATCCCTGTGTCGGTGGTTATTAGCCCTTCTCCCCCTCCCTGGGATCGGTTACTCTTTCCCTCGGGGGGGAATTAGTGTGGTTTTTGTTTCAGCCAGGAGGGATTTAATATACATCCCTTAATACTTTTTTGATTTTCAATTTCACTTTATCCACTTGTATCCCCCTTCCCCCGCTCCTTTTCCCCCCTCCCCCCCTGGCTCTCTCTCCCCCACCCGGTCTATTAGACCATGAAGGGAGTTGCTCTGGGATACCACCGGGGGATCCGCGGGTTCGGCTGCATCCACCACTGATGCAGCTTTATCCCTGTATCTTTAGTCATTACGAGATTACTTTCTATGGGCAGTGCCCATTTCCAAGATGGCCGCGAACGCTCATCAGCGTCACCTCTACCCTCCTTGCTTGACGTAAGGCGCGCCGACAGGTCGCGCATGCGCAGACCCCTGTAGTGGAGCGGGTTGCCTAGGTAGCACTCGGCGTCCTTACGCTGAGTGCCTCTGACAGCAACGACCTCCACTAGCCGCGCTATTGGCTAGCGCGGCGCTGGGTCTCCGCCCCACAAACCGCGCCATTGGCCAGCGCGGCGTTGGGGCTCCGCCCACTTACCAATACACACCACATATAGGACGCCAAAGACGGCAAATGGCGCCACTCTTCACTGGACACTCATCCAGACACATGGGACAGGCTTAAACCTCTGAACACCACGGCATACCCTCACCCGGCTCTCCATGTAACCATCAGCCAGTCATCTCATAGTAAGTGTGCCTTACCACTTATATCTGGGACCCCCCATCCCTGTTAGGTTTGGGCACCCCACACTTAGAACTCAAGGGATATTATTTATCACCCTTTTTCCCCACTAGATGCACTGGGGGGCTTGTCCATACTCAGTATTTAGTTCTATATATTTTCTGCCCCATTATAGATAGCCTTCAAAACTTTTTTGAGGCTAAGGACGCCGAACTTTTGGATCGTTTATCTACATCCAGTCGCCTTGTAGAGTATTAGGACGGTCTGGGCCTTCTCTGACGAGGGGTGTTCCCGGTCTTCTGGCATGCAGCCCCCCTCCGAGCTGTCCTGGGAGAGCGTGAGTCACATGGGAATACAGCCTTTGCAGGGGATATGTATGGTGGTCATTGTACAGTTCATAATAGTTTTTTGTTTTTTGGTTTTTTTAGATTGTGATGTATTTCCCTGAAGAAGACTTGTATCATTAGGATCTAAACGTTGAAACGCGTTGGAATTCCACTACCACACACCAGGGTGGCCATCTTGAGTGACCACACTGGGTAGTGGGATACATCACATTTTCTTTCTATATTTTTTTATATATACAGTCAAATTTCTGCATCTAATTGTGTATTGGAGGCTTTGTTAAAATCGCCATATGTTTTGGCAGCCATTCTACTTATTCATTGTTTCATGACCATTTAGTCACATGATTTTCTGGATAACTTTGTAACCTACATTTTAATGTTGTATAAATAAATTGATTTTAGCAATATTTTTGTCTTCATTGCCCTAAAAATCCCGCTAGAGGTATTATTTGTTTTTCTTTAGATTCATATGGGATGATGGCAATGACACATCCATACCACCGAGGTCATATTTACCCAAACCATTAATTAGGGTGGATAATACACCCATACCTCGTTAATGACCAAGGTGATTGGATGTGGACCCTCACATAAAAGGCATTATATCTAATTACTACTTGTAATATAGGAATTCACTCCTCGTTCCCTATATATCTTCTAGGGAGATTGGTGATCCTACAGCTAAGAGAGCCAAATCGCTCTCCGACTCCATTTATTCTTTAATCTTTCAGTATTGTCCATATCCGCTGTGGGTCACTATGGGGGATCTTCAGGGAGGAGAGTGGGAGGAGTTCATGGCCAACATCCAGAGGAGCTATGAAGGGAGGGAACAAGTCTCTTCGGATTTGTCCTCACTCTTTTCAAGTTTAACCAAAATTTTGGAGAAGAAATCAGCCTTACATTGGCATATTGAATCCTTGGGCAGATACATCAAAGAAGGAATTAATCCGATTGGACTCCGGATACAAATATTTCCCATCCTAGAAAATATATCCAAAGAATTAAAAAAGAATTGGGAAAGCAAACTTAATGACTGCTCGATGAATCTAATGCTATTACTCCAGAATGAATACCGACAACAACTAGACAGCATGAATACGGAAATCAAAACAATATATGATCGCCTTACCCCACTAAAAACGCATGAGGAATATGCATCATATGAGAAAAAACTCAAAGAACACCTGGAAAACTTCGGCAAAAATATTCTTATTAAAAAAGAAAAAAAGTACTGGAGAGACAAAAATGCATTTAGAGAGGGCAGGGCATATAAATGGAATACAGCCAACACCAAGCATCAAAGAAATAGAAAAAGAAGAACTCCATATCAGGAAAATGAAAACCTATCCAATGATTATTTATCAGACACACCATCAAATTCCTCCTCCTCAGCATCATCACATGCTGGTCAATTCAGGGGCAAAAGAAAGGGACCCCTGGGAAGACAACACGAAACTGAAGGTGAGATTAAACAATCCCATAAAAAACGCAATATGGAGCAGGAAAGAAGGGAATTACAATCAAGTAATAAATCAACCACGCAAAAAAACTCAACGCAAGGTAATACACGAGGCCCCCTACCCAATCTAGGAAAGACAAACCGGAAAGACCAAGGAGCCATCCCCAAAACACAACAAACCCAGTTGGATAGTTTTTTAGACCGGAACACAGCACCACTTCCAAGCCCTATGCCCCTCACGCAACTTCTGATGATGGCCACGGACCAACCGACTCCAAAGAGCTAAATGTTATCAATCTCTCCTCGCATATACTTACCAACGAGGAGCAGAAAGTGTTATCACTAGGCCTCTCCTTCTGTCCTAACCAAAGTATGGACACCTTCGAAACAACCAAGGATATTCATCTATTTGCCCGGAAATTACTATTAAAAAGTCTCTACACAAAACAAAAAGCCACACAACCGGAAATAGCGCCAAATCTAAAAACAGCGGATTTCAAGGCTCTTAGAGATTTAAATATTTTATTACAAGAAAGCAATGCAGCCGAGAATTTCTGGGAAGAACTGGAAGAAGGAGGGGGCAACGACGAAGATTTTGAAGATGAATTCACTGAACACAACACGGAAAAGGATAAAAAATTCAAAAGAAAATCACATAAATTTCCTCCGCTCAACCTCAATCCAGCAATAGCGCTTTTTGTTAAACAGACAACCAAAGATATTGAAAAACTAGATAGACAAAGAATCAAAAATAATCTTAATCCAGAACTGCGACATGCTCTCAACACCCTAAAGAACGACATGAACATCACAATTAAAGCATCGGACAAAGGGGGGAATATTGTCCTAATGGACAATGAAAATTACGTCAAAATGTGTCTCAAAATCCTTAACAACACCCGATGCTACAAAAGAATTTCCCCAGCAACAGTTGAGAGATATAATCAGGAATTCTACCACCTGGCGGATGAATCCTTCAATGAAGGGGCCATTTACAAAGAAATGTGGGAGTTTATACGAACACAACATCCCCGGATACCCACCTTCTATGCCCTACCTAAGGTGCATAAAAGATTAGAAGATCCACCAGGAAGACCCATTATTTCAGGTAATGGGTCAATCACGGAAGGCATCAGCCAGGTTATAGATTACCATCTTAGACCCCACGTTATGGATCTACCCTCTTACACCAAGGATACGATCCATATGTTACAGATCATTGATAATTTGACTATCCCCGATCATGCTCTCCTAGTTACTGTCGATGTGGAATGTCTTTATAACAGCATTCCACATGATGCTGGAGTAGCAGTGGTCAAACGGGTGCTGAGTCAAAGAGCAACCACCGATTGGAAGTTCAACGCCTTCATACTTGCAATGCTTGAATTCATTTTGAAACACAATGTGTTTCTGTTTGAGGGCTCCCACTACCTCCAGGTGCAGGGAGTGGCCATGGGGACATGTTGTGCTCCCTCATACGCCAACCTGTACCTGGGGGAGTGGGAGAAGACCTTCCTGCTGGGAGAGGAATCGTCTGTGTACTCTGACCACATACTTTTGTGGCAGAGGTACATAGACGATATTTTCATTATTTGGGATGGCTCAGAAGACAGACTCAAGGAATGCCTGAGTTCCATGAACGCAAATAGCTTCAATCTCTTTTTTACCATGAACTATGACCCCAGGGAGGTCAACTTCCTGGATATCACCATTTCCAAAGATCAAACAGCAGTACTCCAGAGCAACCTGTACAGAAAAGAGACAGCGGGGAATACCCTGCTACACGCGGACAGTTTCCATCCTGAGCCATTAAAGAAATCCATTCCTTTTAGTCAATTCTTAAGACTTAAGAGAAATTGTAGTACATATGAAAACTTCCAGCAGGAATCCAACAAACTGACTACCAGACTCAAAGAAAGAGGATACACCAAAACAGCCCTCAAGAAAGCGTTCAATCGCGTTAAGAATATGGACAGACGAAATCTAATCTTCAAAAAGAAAAACTCGATGAAGGAAGATAATCCAACTAGAATTATTATGAAATTCTCTAACGAACATCAACAAATGAGAAAAATTATCTCCAAATACTGGTCCATTCTTACAGAAGATCCCACCTTAAGTGGTCTGGTTACTTCAAGACCTCAAATCACCTACACCAAATCAGGTTCGATAGGAAATATGCTCACCCAGAGCGAGTATAAAGGAAGTGCACGAACGGACCCCTGCAAAACCTGGGGCACTTATCCCTGTGGAGCATGTGCCCAATGTGGAGTTATAGGTAGGAGAACCACAATCACATTACCCAATGGGGAAGACTTCCAACTACGACACTTCGCGAATTGTAAAACGCGTGGAGTAGTTTATCTGATGCAATGTCAGTGCGGGGCGTTCTATGTGGGGAAAACCCGACAGGAATTCGCTAAAAGGGTTGAGAAGCATGTCCATAGCATGAGCATCGGCAACCTCTATTTGTCGTTAGGTAGGCATGTAGCAAAACATCATGGATATAGGATGCCAAAGGTCAATTTCACTGTATTAGATAGACTGCATATACCCACCAGGGGGGGTGACTGGAACAAGGCACTACTCCAGCGCGAGATGCGCTGGATTAGACGCCTTAAGGCCACCACCCCCCCAGGACTTAATGAGACAGAAAGCTACAGGCCCTTCTTAGAGGGCTTTAGATCGGGCAAAACTGACTAGGGGTATGCCTTCCCCCTCTTGCTAGGCACATCTAGTTATGTTTCCCTCTACCTTGTTTCCCTCCTTCCATGGATTCTGGAATCTCCAACACATTCCCCCATGTCCCCCTCCCCCCTCTTCCCCTTTCTCCCCTTTCTTTCCTCTTTCCACCACACACTTGACTCACGAGATGGTGGTTGGACATGTTCTGAAGATTTTTTAGCCTTTTTTGGGGGTTACTTACTTTTTCTCTAAAGCTCACTGAGCTGAAGAATTACCATAGTTGGGTTGGGGTCTATATATGTTATAACCCCCACCCCTTGGGGAAATTTCTTTATGTGTATTAATAATAATAATAATTTTTTGTTTATGTAATTTCTATTATATAATTTGAACTGGAATGCTCTACCATCGTTCCCACCCGTCATCACTGCAATGATGATTCTTTTGCTGTTTCCCCTGGATTGTCGCTCCCGCGGGCGCTGCTCCCCCTTTTTTTGGGGGGGCTGGGCGTGCGGAGACTCGGGACCTACCACCCCTCTCTCGGATATATCCAGGCTGGCCCTATACCTACCCGACACAGGGGGGGCCACACAGCTCCCTTTAGCTGTGGGGCCCTCCTTACCCGGCCATGCAACACTGCTAGGCGGGAATCCCTGTGTCGGTGGTTATTAGCCCTTCTCCCCCTCCCTGGGATCGGTTACTCTTTCCCTCGGGGGGGAATTAGTGTGGTTTTTGTTTCAGCCAGGAGGGATTTAATATACATCCCTTAATACTTTTTTGATTTTCAATTTCACTTTATCCACTTGTATCCCCCTTCCCCCGCTCCTTTTCCCCCCTCCCCCCCTGGCTCTCTCTCCCCCACCCGGTCTATTAGACCATGAAGGGAGTTGCTCTGGGATACCACCGGGGGATCCGCGGGTTCGGCTGCATCCACCACTGATGCAGCTTTATCCCTGTATCTTTAGTCATTACGAGATTACTTTCTATGGGCAGTGCCCATTTCCAAGATGGCCGCGAACGCTCATCAGCGTCACCTCTACCCTCCTTGCTTGACGTAAGGCGCGCCGACAGGTCGCGCATGCGCAGACCCCTGTAGTGGAGCGGGTTGCCTAGGTAGCACTCGGCGTCCTTACGCTGAGTGCCTCTGACAGCAACGACCTCCACTAGCCGCGCTATTGGCTAGCGCGGCGCTGGGTCTCCGCCCCACAAACCGCGCCATTGGCCAGCGCGGCGTTGGGGCTCCGCCCACTTACCAATACACACCACATATAGGACGCCAAAGACGGCAAATGGCGCCACTCTTCACTGGACACTCATCCAGACACATGGGACAGGCTTAAACCTCTGAACACCACGGCATACCCTCACCCGGCTCTCCATGTAACCATCAGCCAGTCATCTCATAGTAAGTGTGCCTTACCACTTATATCTGGGACCCCCCATCCCTGTTAGGTTTGGGCACCCCACACTTAGAACTCAAGGGATATTATTTATCACCCTTTTTCCCCACTAGATGCACTGGGGGGCTTGTCCATACTCAGTATTTAGTTCTATATATTTTCTGCCCCATTATAGATAGCCTTCAAAACTTTTTTGAGGCTAAGGACGCCGAACTTTTGGATCGTTTATCTACATCCAGTCGCCTTGTAGAGTATTAGGACGGTCTGGGCCTTCTCTGACGAGGGGTGTTCCCGGTCTTCTGGCATGCAGCCCCCCTCCGAGCTGTCCTGGGAGAGCGTGAGTCACATGGGAATACAGCCTTTGCAGGGGATATGTATGGTGGTCATTGTACAGTTCATAATAGTTTTTTGTTTTTTGGTTTTTTTAGATTGTGATGTATTTCCCTGAAGAAGACTTGTATCATTAGGATCTAAACGTTGAAACGCGTTGGAATTCCACTACCACACACCAGGGTGGCCATCTTGAGTGACCACACTGGGTAGTGGGATACATCACATTTTCTTTCTATATTTTTTTATATATACAGTCAAATTTCTGCATCTAATTGTGTATTGGAGGCTTTGTTAAAATCGCCATATGTTTTGGCAGCCATTCTACTTATTCATTGTTTCATGACCATTTAGTCACATGATTTTCTGGATAACTTTGTAACCTACATTTTAATGTTGTATAAATAAATTGATTTTAGCAATATTTTTGTCTTCATTGCCCTAAAAATCCCGCTAGAGGTATTATTTGTTTTTCTCGGGAAATTCTCTCCTGTAAGAGTTAATATGGGAAAAACTTTTCTCCTTTCCACTGATGCTTTATCACCAATCCTTGTTTCACAAAAAAACCCACATTTTCAAAAAACATTTGTCATTGGGACAAAAAGTGAGGTGAAATCTTCTGAAGAGGAGCACAGACAGCAAAACAAATGTCACAGGGGTGATAACCCTTCTCTAGGTTTTCCAAAAAGCTTAAAATAGATTTTTTGGCTGGAGCTAAACACGTTAAAAATGTACCAGTTCAAAATTACAAACAGATTCTACTTAACAACAAACCTACAGTGCCTGTCTTGTTTGCACTGCCTGTATACTGCTGTTCAGAGTATATAGGGCCTGGGGGCCCCACACCTTTCCTTTTTTAATTTGGGTGCGGGGTTCACCTTAATATCCATACAAGACCCAAAGGGCCTGGTAATGGACTGGGGGGTACCCATGCCATTTGTCTCACTGATTTTCATCCATATTGCCAGGATCCGAGATTGCATTAAAGCGCAAGCAGTTTTAAATGACTTTTTTTCCTTTAAAAATGACATTTTGTGCAGGGACTGTTCTAAGCACGGGAAACACGCGCCACTTTACAGGCATACTATAGACACCCCCCAGGTACGATATTTAAAGGAACCTTTCACTTTTTTTTTTTTACTTTAAGCATCATTAAAATCACTGCTCTCGAAAAAACAGCTGTTTTTAAAAGTTTTTTTTGCATTGATACATGTCCCCTGGGGCTGGGGCAGGACCCAGGTCCCCAAACCCTTTTTAGGACAATACCATGCAAATTAGCCTTTAAAATGAGCACTTTTGATTTTGAACGTTTGAGTCCCATAGACGTCAATGGGGTTCTAACTTTCGTGCAAATTTTCGGTCTGTTCGCAGGTTCTGGTGCGAACCAAAGCGGGGGGTGTTTGGCTCATCCCTACAGAACAGCAAAAAATGAATGGGGTCCACTTGGAGCATTCAGGGTCAGTGTCTCAATGCACCAGATGCACCATCTCTGAAGAGACTGAAGTATCTCTAGACAAACAGATAAGAAGAACAGCAGTGCGCAATCTGAGGGTAGTATTTAAACAGATTTATTGTGCTAAAAAGACAAATGGCAACTCACATTGTGACAGTTAAAATCAGGCTCATGACATAGTAAGGGCTTCCAATGGACAGTCTCACAACAACAGGGAATCTTAGACCAATAAGAGTACTGGGTGGATGGATACACCTGCAAGACCAAGAGAACTCCCCGGGGGACACCAAACTAAGTGCAGCTCAGAAGAAGAGATGGCACTTTTTGTATGTAAGCAGTGAGCGGTCAGCTAAGGCATCTGGGATGAGGAGTCTCTTCCTACAACTTACAGCCTGGAAAGTCCAGACGTCAGGCTGGATGACAGCTTAGATGAAGAAGTGGAAAACAACAAGATGGCGGACGCAGACCGGAAGTGATGTCCTCTGGATGTCGAGGGGCAGAACTATGCATTTCAAGGCCCCCCAAACCTTGAGAAAGGGGCTTGGGCTGCAGGTGGTGCTCAACCGCATCGGCAATGCTAAGGGAGGGGAAGCCAAGAGAAACATGATTTCTCTATGGTTTCCTGGGTCACTGGGGGGCAGTGATCTGGTTTGATGCTGACAGCTGGTGCCATCTTGGGTCAGGCAGAGTCTATTTATAACTGCATTTAGCGTGTGGGTAGTGTAGGGACAGGTCACCCATCTGTCAGGGAAAGGTTCCAGACGAGTAGGGAAAGTCTAGGGACTCGCTACTTCTCCTGGAAACCTCTTCACTTCAGCACGGACTAGCCAAGCTGCATTCCGCCCCTCAAGACAGATGCTGTCAGTTTGGTGGAGACCGAATCTGCTGATCATCTGTGAGTGTTTCTGGTCGGGCTGCTTTCCGCTAGGCTTGTTGTGAATCGTTATATATTTTTTTACTACAATACAAGTTGTTTCTATTGCATCTGGACTGTGTGTTAGTTACACCCTGCTACAAGTCAGTTTTCAGTAAGCTCAAGTCATAATTGGGAGCTTTCACATGGCTTCCTTCCTTTGTTCTTAATGGCAGAATAGAGAGTCCATGGAACTTAGACAGGGCTTCTTGTCTTCATTTCTGGTGGCTAAGAAAGAATAGTTGATAAGTGATAGTAAGGTAGGTATTAGAAGCATTTAGAGCTACCATTAATGGAATCCTTTTGCTTTTGGCAAATGGCTGTTCAACCACCACGCACTGGGGGTTGTTGTGACCTAGCTCCTACACCAGGGGCGGATCCAGAGTCTAGTCTCGGGAGGGGCACTGCCAGAAAATACCTTTTTTGCGGGCAATTTATCTGGGAAATGGCTTGTGTTGGCGCTTCAATCATCCCGGGACCATGGTTGTTATGGTGTCAGGATGATTGAAGCGTATTATTTCTATTATTACATTGTTATATAAAATGAAATAGTTCAACTCACCATAATGCAGAATCAGTGGGAGCCTGAGTGCTCACTGAATGGCCAGCTGCCCGGCCCGCCCGACCTCTCACCCGCCCGCTCTCTCATCCACCCACGGAGCCGCCCGCTCTCTCACCCGCTCTCTCACCCGCATCTAATTTCTCGGGGGGGGGGGGCAATTGCCACATTGCCCCCCCCCCCAGATCCACCCCTTGTGAAGCCCTGGATCCCCAGGCTTGTGAAAATCAGTGGGGATTAGCCGGGTGTCCTACATCAATTCTATTGACATACTCAAGCCCCCAGATCTACATCTCCCAAGAGCCCTTTCCCTACACAAAGTGTAGGGAAAGGCTTTTGGGAGTCAAGGCATCAGTGTTTTTTTTTTTTTAGGAAAGAGATCAATGTAAGCATGTGGAGAAGGACAGAGAGAGAGAGGACAGAGAGAGTAGGGGATAGGTTCTGTAGTCCAGCAGCCAGAGCTGACAACACTGCTTGGGATTTTAGTGCCGCAAAGGCAGATTTTTTTTACATTTATTTTGCAGAAACATACACTTTATAGTGATTTTTTTTTGCCATGCATGGGAAAGTCAGAAGTTTACTTTACATTCAATTTCTCAGACTAATTTTCCTTTATTGTGCCCCATGTTCAGATTGAATGATAACAAAAGATACACACTAACACGGCAAAGCCTATATTATCATTGAATGATAAAGCAACATCTCCACATCCTCCTCCATTAATACAAGCATCTATACAGATATCTGAGAATTGTCTGCTGGGTACCCCATGCTCTCATATTGTACTAAGAAATCTAAAATCAATAAACATGGCATTCCATTTTGATGTACAAAACGCTATGTGACTCGGGGATTAAATTGATTCGTCAGCCTATAATGCTCTGCATGGACAGACAAATGTGAATGTGCACAGAATATTAAATCACCGACATTGTGAAAACATCATATATTATTAAAAAACACAGCATGACTTGTCGGGTCAGGTCTATCAATTATTCACTGTTTCTTTTGTCTAATTGCACATAAATCTTCCTAACCTTACTCATCAAATTCACCCATAGCAGGAAAAATGAAAGGAGAAAAGCGATGGTTCCTGTGTAATATTGAGAAAACATATTAGTGGTTTACTGGATACTTTTTGTAATGTAAATGATGTTATCATGTGGTGGCAAGGTGGCTAAATGGTTGACAGAACTGTCTTGCAGCATCCAGGTCATATATTCAATAACCAACAAATTTCTATAATTTGATCCTGCAGGCTCACAAACTTTGTTACCCAAAACAATCTCCTTTGCTGGGATCACCTTTTTTGCACATAACTGCTTTACTTGTCCTAAGTAACGTTGACCCCAAAGTTGGTTGTTAGGTTTGGACTGAATTTCATGAATTTAGTCAATTATCTCAAGCCAAGTTTAACATTTTTTTGAAGTTCAAATTTTAAGAAGGCTTCTGGAAAAAAGTGACCAAAGGCTGTTTGCCATAAATCTTTATCTGCTGCTGCCTGAGCATCTCTAGCATGACTTCCAGAGATTGCTAGAAAGGTTCAGGTAAATCTAGTTCTTTGGGTCCTCTGTAACCATTGGAGCAGGGTGGGATTATTTTTGGCTCTTCTGACTCCCAATGGCTGCAAGCCCAACTACTCTCCCCTACCTTCTAGTGGATTCAGAATGTAGTGGGTTGGAATAGGCAGACCCTTGACCTGAATATGTATGTGGCCTCAGCCAATCCCTGAGGCAGAATGCCCAGTTGGTTGCTAAGGAGGACATACATAGTCTAGGGCCTTGAGCAGTTGGATTCTTGTCCAGGAGAAGACCCCAGCCTGAAGGGCTGTTGCCCCAGCCTGAAGGGCTGGTTGCTAAGGAGGACATACATAGTCTAGGGCCTGGAGCAATTGGGTTCTTGTCCAGGAGGAGAAGACCCCAGCCTGAAGGGCTGTTGCCCTTCTGGGCAGTGTAGCTGAAGTCTACAGGAATTCACTCATTGAGAGCTGGAGGGCCTATTTTCTGGAAATAATTGGAGCCAAATCAAGGGGATTCAATGATGATCTGGAGATTCACAGGAAAAGTGGCTGGTTGATATTGGACAGGGGCATTCCAGTATACGGGAAAAATGTGAGTATAGGCCTGAGTGTAGGATCCTAGTGACTGTTGCTCTAACCCCTTAAGCGTCTGCTCTAGTGCAGCTGAATAGGGACCTTTCCTTTGAAATCCCAGGGTTGCTTGTTCTCCTATTGTCTGCCAAGAAGGGAAGTACCCCAAAGAGTGTAGACAAGGCAAAGAGTGTCCTCTGGTTTCTTTGTACAATACATTTGGAGTATCCCAAAGCCTACCCTGCATCCAAACCAAGTTATTCCTTTGCGTGGTCTTTGAGTTGTGAGACTGTTTGAGTTGTTGTGTGTCTGGCTGCTTGTACACTCATTTGGGAAGAGAACCTGGGGCAACTCAGCAGGGCCTGTTAGGTCTCTGCACTATACTATTATAAACATCCACCTATCCTGTTGAACGATATTTGCCTGTCTAATACCTTCCATGATCCGCTACTGGCCTAAATGCAATCATGAAACCCATGTAACTCACATTAATATGTTGACTTTTCCTCAAGTAAACTTCAATAAGGTAATTGACTCTTATTACTCTTACCACCCTAAGGCATGTTCTCATGGGAGCTTTGCACAGAATGCACTTTTTTCAAGATGGCTGAATCTTTCACCTATCGGCATACAAGTCAGAAATTAGTTTTTAAGCAATTCTTTAATTGCAGTACCTCTAATGTTGTGTATTTACTAAACTGTTGTTCCAAACTAGTCTGGAAATATGAGCTTGCATCAGCCAACATAGAAGTGAATTTTCGTCCACTGTTGCAAGACATTTTGCAGATGCCAATCATAATGCATCCCAATTGCATTTCACCATCATAGAGCAAGTCTATCATGCTTGATGAAAGACTCCGGACGCCCACCAAAAGAAAGAAATTCATATTTGGTCATGATGTCACGCTATCCCCACCCCTTTGTTTACAGGTACAGGGTTTCCCAGCAAGTAAACAAGTGGAAGCTTTGCCCAATGCAGTCCAAACCCATAGAAAAGGCAATTTGCCTTGAGTCCTATGAATTCGGTTTACACCACTGCATTGTTGGGAAAAAAAAGGTAAACCATGTAATGCATCATTACAGTGCATTGGCACCACTTTCTTCACAGCTCACACTAGTAGATGTAGTATAAGCCCCCATATGCATCTATGCCTTTTGTAGTGTATTTCCCTACGTCTGACTATGCTCAACAGTTGTATGCTCAAATACACCGATCAGCCATAACATTATGACCCCTGACAGGTAAAGTATTGTAAAAAACCTGGGACCCCTTTGGGTGCCCCAAGGAGAGTAGTAATGAGGCACGTGTAGCTGTGAACAGTGGGTGTGGCCAAATTGCATTAACAGTGGGAGGGCTTAAAGGGGTATGGTTAAATAAAACAAAAGCATTCTTGCACCCATAAAAGATGCTGGAAGTCTGCTTTAATATTCAGCAAGCTTTATTATAAGCAGTGCAAACTCGCAAAGCCAGACGATAGGAACAGACGTTCTCCTAGTCCTTTAGGCTACTTTCACACTGGGGCGGTGCTGGCGTTAGCGGCAAAGTGCCACTCGTTTTAGCGTCGCTTTACTACTGTTATAGCAGCGCTTTGGCGTCGCTTTGCGGGCGGAGGCGGGGAGCTTTTTTGACCCCCAAAAAGAGGTTAAAAAGGGGTTAAAAGCACCTGCGATGCGGTGCATATACACTCCAATGGGCAGGGGCGGTGTAGGAGCGGTGTATACATCACTCCTACACCGCCCCAAAGATGCTGCTTGCAGGACTTTTTCTAACGTCCTGCAAGCGCACCGCCCCACTGTGAAAGCACTTGGGCTTTCACACTCGGGTGGCAGGGGTGGCAGTTTTCAGGCGCTTTACAGATGCTTTTTCTAGCACTAAAATGCCTGAACACTGCCCCGGTGTGAAAGGGGTCTTAATGTGTTTCTCCCCAACAGGGACTTAAAGGAGTTGTTTTAATGCATTCTATGCATTAAGATAAAAAACCTTCTGTGTGTATCAGCCTCCCCAGCACCCTCTAAATACTTACCTGAGCTCCATCTCTCTCCAGCGATGTCCACAAGTGTTTTAGCCGTCGGGGACACTCCTCCTAATTGGCTGAGACACAGCAGCGGCACCATTGGCTCCTGCGGCTGTCACTCAAAGTCAGTTAGCCTATCAGGTTAGAGAGGGGCGGAGCCAGGTCAGGGCTCCATGTCTGAATGGACACAGGGAGCTGTGACTCAGCTTGGTGCCCCCATAGCAAGCTGCTTGCTGTGAGGGCACTCGACAGGAGGGAGGGGCCAGGAGCAGCAGAGAGGGACCCGAGAAGAGGAAGGTCCAGTCTGCTCTGTGCAAAACCAACTGCACAGAGGAGGTAAGTATAACATGTTTGTTATTTTATTTTTATTTTTTAAACGAGACTTTACAATCACTTTACAATACACTACACAATCTCATTGCACAATCTCCTTTAGACTTACCTAAACAATGTAATGTGAGGAAAACCTACACAAGGCATTTCAGTTATATAAAATAAAACTTGCACTATATAGTTCTTGGCAGATTTAAAGCGAATTGTACAAGCAGATTGTGTAGTGTATGGTCACCTTAAAGGGGCTGTAAAGGTACGTGTTTTTTGCATCTTAATGCATCCTGTGCATTAAAGTGAAAAAACACCTGGCAGTCACCGGCCCCCTAGCCCCCCGTTTTACTTACCTGAACCCCTTCATTCAGTCGGCGGGGACGCGCTGGCTCCTTCTCCACGGGCTCCTGGCTCGTGATTGGATAGATTGATAGCAGCACAGCCATTGGCTCCCGCTGCTGTCAATCAAATCCAGTGACGCAGGCGCCAGGGGGCGGGGCCGAGTCCAGCATTCTGTGTCTATAGACGCAAATGCTGGACTCAGGAGCGCGCCCGGAAGGTAACCCCCTCGGGGAAGCTCTTCTCCGAGGGGGTTATCAGATGTGGGGAGGAGCCAGGGGATCCCAGAAGAGCAGGTTCGGGGCCACGCTGTGCAAAACGAGCTGCACAGTGGAGGTAAGTATGACATATTTATTATTTAAGAAAAAAAAAATTACCCTTACAATCACTCCTGACCTGTGAGCTTGAAATACTTTCATTACAGTTTGTTGGCTATTGCCTACCTTTGCCATCAGCAACTAAAAATAAAACATCATTGCTATCACTAAAGTAAGCCCCATTGTTGGTGTCAGATCCCCCTCTTCTCTCTTTCTATAGTGTGCTGCAGTCTTCCATTTCCAAGCTGACTACATTGATGGGGGCTAAGAGACTATAGCACTATGGAGTCTGCATGTAGAAGAGGGAACTGTATCAATGCCACAAAGTTCTACAGCCATGCAGACACCATATCACTACCATAGCTTCCAACTGTCCCTGATTTCAAGGGACTGTCCCTGATTTGGAGCAATGTCCCTCTGTCCCTTTTTCCTCCTCATTTGTCCCTCATTTTGGTCTGATCTGTATAGTTGTATATAAAATGTACTTTTTATCTTTCAAAAAGTGTTTCCCAGTGCTAAACCTTTCATCCAAATTATAAATTGCTGCATTTGCGAATTTTAAAAGCCAATATAAAGAAATAGTAGTGGTAAAAAAAAAGTCCTTTGTGGATTCAATTAACCTTTTTTTGGTTAATTCTTCCTTAATGCAGCGTACACACGAGCGGACTTTTCCACCGGACTGGTCCGACGGACCGAATCCGGCGGACAATCCGACCGCGTGTGGGCTTCATCGGACTTCCGACGGACCTTTTCGGTCAAAAATCCGCCGAACTTTAGATTTGAAACATGCTTCAAATCTTTCCGCCGGCACTCCGCCGGACCCAGTTCCTATCGGGAAGCCCGTTCGTCTGTATGCTGGTCCGACGGACCAAATACAACGCAAGGGCAGCTACAGCACCTGCCCACGAGAATGTTTCCAGGGCGATCCTGCCCCAAAGTGCCCACCCCCCCATGTTGAGGGCATGCGGCCTGTTATGGTTCAGGAGTGGGGGGGCGCTCGCTCTTCCCCACCCCCTTTCCTGACTGTCCGAGCCGTTTTTTTTCGGCGTAGGTGAGGTTCCCCTTAAAATCCATACCAGACCTGAGGGCCTGGATTCTCTGCGACGGGGCTCGCAAGGTGTCAATCTCGCCGATAAAAGCGGCGAGATTGACTTCCTTTTCTAGTCTCGTTGTACCTCATCATGTTCAAAATGAATGGACTTTAGTCCATCTGTGGGCTAGTCCGTTCATTCGGAAGTCCGCCGTAACTCCGTCGAAAGTTTGTCGTGTGTAGGCAAGTCCGTTTGTTCGGAAGGTCCGTCGTAAGTCCGCCGGAAGTCTGTCAGGAAGACCGTCGGACCTAGTCTGCCAGAAAGTCCGCTTGTGTGTATGCCGCATAAAGGTGTGTGGCAGGGGGCGTGTCCTATACCTACATACATTTGCTAGTAGGTGTCCCTCATTCCCATCTTAAAATGTTGGGAGGTATGTCACTACAGATAGAGTAACCGGGACTGAACCCATGGTACAGAGACCTCATGTGTCTGGCCGCATGGTATGAGAGTGAAGGAGTTAAGCAAGAGCACTCATGAGGTCCACAGTAGGTGCTCGGTGGGACCCCATTCTGTCATTGGGAGTGAGGTGGCAGAGGTAAGCTGGACTGGTGGAGTGGGCATGGGCTTAGCAGTGTCCCTTCTAAATGCGATATACGAGGACGGTGTAGTAACATGGGGCAGCTCTCATACAGAAGAACTCTACTTTTACTGCCATAACATTTGACTTTCACATGAGCGCGCTCCCCGCCTGGCTCCGGGCATTGATGAGCGCACATATGAGAAAGGTACCCCCACATGCAGGGTGAGTAGGCCCCAGCCTTAAGCTTGTAAACAATGCCCCAAGAAATATCAAGTACACACAAATACCTAATGGAATTCTTCTCTAAAGGTGAGTCAGTGGTCTTAATATTATGAATAACAAGTTTGGAAGAAAAAGTGAACAGGGAGTGACGGAGAGTCGGATTCACGTTTCCTATATTTACATGAGGCCACCTATGACTGTATACCTTTGGTCAGTATTGTTATCATTGATTGGAAATGGTATGATTCATCCAGTGCAGAGAGGAGTTTATGTAACAGCACTGCCATGATTTCATCTGGAATAAATCGACTAATGTACAACATCTGTGGCCACTCACTGCTGAGACACACAGAGGCCACCGACTAAACCCCCGGAGATCGGACATTGCTGTAACCACTGAACTGGGTCTGTAATTAAACAAAGCGTTGAATCTAACAAGACGAATGAATCAGAGTATCCATCATCCTTTCTCCTCCTAATCCAACCGTTTAGAGGAACATAACAGCTGATATGACACACCAGTGATGATAGAATCATTTGCTAAAGAAGCTGACACAGATTAAACAAGACCAAAAAGCTGCAGAACATTATGAACTCACTTTGCAATACTCTTCTCATAAAGTTACATTGTATCCAGATAATATCGATATACTTTATCGCTATGCTGTAGGTCAGTGTAAGCTATAGGCTCCATTCTCAAAACTTTACACTAGTATAATGCCGCGTACACACGATCGGACTTTTCGACGGGAAATGTTGGATGTGAGCTTCTTGGCTGAACGTCTTGTACGTCACTACGTTCGTAATTGTTGGCCAACATTTGTGTGACCGTGTGTATGCAAGACAAGTTGGAGCCAATAAACTTCGAACAAAAATCCACGGTTTTGTTGTCGGAAAGTTAGGCATGTGACTGTCATATTTAAATTTCATTGGACTCAACTGAAAATTGCTGTCACTTTTTTGAAAAAATAAGTGTCCTTATCCTGATGTGTTAGCTTTGTGAATTGAGCTTTATGTCTTTAAAGCAGAACTATACTTACTGACCAGCGATGTGTTGTCCCGGAGCTCCCCGACGGCCGCTGATGTCTTCGGGCGGCTGGCTTCTGGGTCTCGATCACCGCCCGCTGTCATTGGCCGGTAGAGATGGGCCCGATGTTCCAGTTGAACGTAAGTTCAACTGGAACATCGGGTGTTTCGTTTGTTCGCAGACGCAGACGAGCGCCCCATAATGCACTGCGAGGTCGCAGTGCATTGATGGCTGCTGATTGGCCAAAGCATGCACCTGACCTGTACAGTATGATGTACAGTGAGAGCCATGATTGGCCAAAGGCAGGGTACCTTTGGCCAATCATGGCTCAGGGGCTAAGTCCACGCCCCACACTATATAAGGCTGCTTCCAACGGCGGCCATGTATAGTGTGCATTAATGGAGAGAGATTAGGCAGGGTAGTTAGTGGATTGAGCGGGACATTAGTGTAGTCTATATAATGGTGTGGATGCTGGGTAAGTGCCCTATATCGGACATTTTTATTGCAATATTAGTGATTATTCTTACTAGAGTCAGGGAAGGTTTGTGGGTAATTTCCCCATTTGTTTGAAAATAACCATGTTATACAGTATATGAGTATTATACAAATTGTTCTTGTCTTATCTGTCTGTGGTATAGTTATATTTGTCTTTGTTATGTTCATATAGATTTTAACCTTGTATAATAAAATTACTTGACTTTTTATTCATTGGTACTGTTAAAGTCCTTTATTTAGTTAGGGTTTTTTTTGTTTTTGTGTAGTCTATTTCCAGGATGTGGAACTGGGCACAATCTGTCCATTACTAGGGGGTCCTTGTTTGAGGCCCTTCCTTCCTTTTTCATTCTTAGTGTATATAATGCAGTACAGAGTATATAGTGCAATCAGTGTAGTATATATAACGCAGTACAGATTATATAGTGCAGTCAGTGTAGTGTATAAAACGCAGTACAGATTATATAGTGCAGTCGGTGTAGTGTATATAACGCAGTACAGAGTATATAGTGCAGTCAATGTAGTGTATATAACGCAGTACAGAGTATATAGTGCAGTCAGTGTAGTGTATTTAACTCAGTACATAGTATATAGTGCAGTCAGTGTACTGTACTGTATATAACAGTGTTAATTTAGTTGACTAAATTAATACTATTTTAGTCAACAAAAAATACGTCTAAAACTAAAACAATTGAGATGAATAAAATACGACTAAAACTAAAAGCCATTTTAGTCAAAAGACTAAAATGAGACTAAAACTAAAATGCCATTTTAGTCAAAAGACTAAAATGAGACTAAAACTAAAATGCCATTTTAGTCAAAAGATTATGACTAAAACTAAATTGTAATTACTGAAATGTACTGGAGATTTTAGTCGACTAAAAAGTAGGACATTATACAGTACCTGACTGCGAGATTGTGTTTCCAGCGTGATTCCATCGCACTGATTCTCGGCGACAGGGTACTGTGCATGTTGCGCTGGCTCGCTCATTGGGAAAGGAAAACTTTTTATCCTTTCCCAATGAGCAACAGGCAGTGCTGACAGCTGTCTGGTATGAATCATGAGGGGCCATGCCAAATTTTAAATTAAAAAAAACGGCGTGGGTTCCCCCCAGGAGCATACCAGGCCCTCAGGTCTGGTATAAATTTTAAGGGGAACCCCCTATGCCGAAAAATCAGAGTGGGGGTCCCCCCCAAAATCCATACGAGACCCTTATCCGAGCACGCAGCCCGGCCAGTCAGGAAAGGGGATGGGGATGAGCGAGCGCCCCCCCTCCTGAACCGTACCAGGCCGCATGCCCTCAACATGGGGGGTGAGCGCTTTGGGGCAGGGGAGCGCCCTGCGGGCCCCCCCACCCCAAAGCACCTTGTCCCCATGTTGATGAGGACAAGGTCCTCTTCCCGACAACCCTGGCCGTTGGTTGTCGGGGTCTGCGGGCGGAGGGCTTATCGGAATCCGGGAGCCCCCTTTAATAAGGGCCACCCTATGTGAATGAGTATGGGGTACATGGTACCCCTACCCATTTACCTAGGGAAAAAAGTGTCAGTAAATAAAACACACTACACAGGTTTTTAAAGTAATTTATTAAGCAGCTCCGGGGGACTTCTTCCAACTTCAGGGGTCTTCTTCCGACTTCTCCGCTCTCTCCGGCCTCTTCTCCCGGGGTTCGGCCTCTTCTCCCAGCGTTCGGCCTCTTCTCCCGGGGTTTGGCCTCTTCTCCCGGTGTTCAGCCTCTTCTCCTGCTGTTCAGCCTCTTCTCCCAGTGTTCAGCCTCTTCTCATGGTGTCCGGTTCTTCTGCTGGGCTCCTCCGCTATCTTCTGCCACTCTTTTGCTAGCAGTGGCCCGGTCTTCTGCGCCGTCTTGTCCCCTCTTCTCTTCTTCCGATGTTGACACGACGCTCTCTCCCGCTGGAATGCTGTGTGCGAGCTGCGGAACCATTTATATGTGACCCCGCCCCCTTGTGACGTCACAGTCCCAGCATGCGCAGGGACTGTGGCGTCATAAGGGGGCAGGGTCACTGGGTGACATCACCTGGTGACCACGCCCCATGCCTATATAAATGGTTGCGCAGCTCGCACACATCATTCTAGCGGGAGAGAGTGTCGTGTCAACATCAGGAGAAGAGAAGAGGGGACAAGACGGCGCAGAAGACCGGCCACCGCTAGAAAAAGAGCGGCAGAAGATAGCGGAGGAGCCCGGCAGAAGAACCGGACACCGGGAGAAGAGGCCGAACCCCGGGAGAAGAGGCCGGAGAGAGCGGAGAAGTCGGAAGAAGACCCCCGAAGTTGGAAGAAGACCCCGGAGCTGCTTAATAAATTACTTTAAAAACCTGTGTAGTGTGTTTTATTTATTGACACATTTTTCCCTAGGTGAATGGGTAGGGGTACCATGAACCCCATACTCATTCACATAGGGTGGGGGACCGGGATCTGGGCGCCGCCTTATTAAAGGGGGCCCCCGGATTCCAATAAGCCCTCCGCCCGCAGACCCCGACAACCAACGGCCAGGGTTGTCGGGAAGAGGCCCTTGTCCTCATCAACATGGGGACAAGGTGCTT
This sequence comes from Lithobates septentrionalis, assembly GCA_037952835.1. Classification (NCBI taxonomy): domain Eukaryota; kingdom Metazoa; phylum Chordata; class Amphibia; order Anura; family Ranidae; genus Lithobates; species Lithobates septentrionalis. The sequence continues at coordinate 6,041,498 of JBBDGP010000459.1, forward strand.
TGGGGTAGGGGGGCCCGTGCCCCCCTGCCCCAAAGTGCCCACCCCCCATGTTAAGGGCATGCGGCCTGGTACGGTTCAGGGGGGGCGCTCGCTTGTCCACACCCCCTTTCCTGACCGGCCGGGCTGCGTGCTCGGATAAGGGTCTGGTATGGATTTTGGGGGGACCCCGACGCCGATTTTTCGGCGTAGGGGGTTCCCCTTAAAATCCATAACAGACCTTAGGGCCTGGTATGCTCCTGGGGGGGAACCCACACTGTTTTTGTTATTTAAATTTTGGCGCAGCGTTCCCCCTCATGATTCATACTAGACAGCTGTCAGCACTGCCTGTCGCTCATCGGGAAAGGAAAACAAAAGTTTTCCTTTCCCGATGAGCGAGCCAGCTCTGCGCTGCCTCCCGTGACGGGGCTCACAGGTGTCATATCTCGCCGATAACAGCGGCGAGATTGACACAATATCGCGGTCACCTACTGTAGTCGACTAAAATGTACTGGAGATTTAGTCGACTAAATACGACTAAATCTAAAACAATTTCAGAAGACTAAAATGGGACTAAAACTAAAATGTCATGTTAGTCCTAAGACTAAAATTAGCACTGGTACATAACGCAGTGCAGAGTATATAATGCAGTCAGTGTAGCGTATATAACGCAGTGCAGAGCATATAGTGCAGTGTAGAGTAGTATATAGTGCAGTGCAGAGTATATAACACAGTGCAGTGCAGAGTATATAACAGTGCAGAGTATATAACACAGTGCAGAGTATATAATACAGTGTAGTGCAGAGTATATAATACAGTGTAGAGTATATAATACAGTATATTGAAGTGGTTAAGGGAAACCCTATGACAGAATTAAGAAAAAAACGGAATGCCCCCCCCCCCCCACCCTTTGGGTCTGGTACTGATTTTAAGGGGAACTCTATGCCAAAAAGTAAAAAAGATGGTGTAGGATCCCCCCCAAAATCCATACCAGGCCCTTCGGGTCTGGTATAGTTTTTAAGGGGAACTCCACGGCAAAATTTAAGAAAGAAATGGGGTGGGGTCCCCCCCAAAATTCATGCCAGACCCTTATCCGAGCATGCAGCCTGGCAGGCCAGGAAAGAGGGGGGGATAAGCAAGCGCCCCCATCTCTCCTGAACCTGAACACCCCCCAAAATACCTTGTCCTCAAATTTTGCTCAAAATATGAACATGCTTTAGTAATGTTGACCTGCGCCCTATTCATTTCAAGTGTGAATTTCAAGTGTGAATTTTAACATTTTTGAACATTTTTAATGTTCATAGATACATATAATAAGTTTGCATTATCTGAATCCCATTCTCAAGCATTTTCTGCTAGAGCCTTTAATACTGAGTTGAGCTGTTTTACCGGCATGACTGACTTAAAATGTAAAATCCTTGAAATGTTTCAACTTGAATAGCCCCGAGCGTATTTACTGTGCTGTCATTGGAAACCACCAATATGTTTGCGGCTGCTGCCACCCCCAGGACACGGAGCAGAAAGGCAGCATTACAATCATTTTTTGTAATTTAAAGGGAACGTACAAGGGGTATATTAAAAAAAATAAAAAAAATAGTTGCAGCTCAAATTTCCCTTTTTTTAATTAATTTAATTTTTTCGTGTTTTGTTTTTACTGTAAAAAAATAATTCTAATATGTAATTTTGCAAAGTTTTGACTCTAGAAGTGTTTTGGTTTGCTTCCTAAAATACACGTCCTGATATTTATCAAAAAAGTGTAATTCTGTTTAGTTAAAAATAAAAAATAAAGTCTTATTATAATATATGCATTCAAAACTCAATAGAATTTGAAAGAAAAAAAAAAAAAGTTCCCAATCTGGCAATTTGGACCGAAGAGTGACTTCTTCTAGTCAACAACAGACTATTTATTTTACTACCTTCTACATCTTACTAACAGTGCTCCATAAAGGAGTGAACACACACTGTAACATATAATGGTGTAAACCAGGGATCTCCAAACTTTGTAAACAAAGGGCCAGTTTACTGTCCTTCAGACTCCGGGGACCGGATTGTGACCAGTGGGAGTAGAAAATGTCCCGGTGTTTGTGCAAGTAAACCATGCCTCTGGCTTGATGGTCAATGGGAATAAAGAAATTACATAGAGCCTTTAGTTAATAAGAGGAGGAATAGTAACCACATCACTGGTATTACTGGGAGGAATAGTGTCCCAGCGTGGTGTCAGTGGAAGGAATAGTGCCCCATTACTGGTATCAATAGCAAGAATTGTGCCCCATTGTTGGTATCAGGGGAAGGAATAGTGCCCCATCATGGATATCAGTGGTAGGAAGAGTGCCCCATTTTTGGTTTCAGTGGTAGGAATAATGCCCCATCATTGGTATCAGTGTAAGGAATAGTGCCCCATTATTGGTATCAGTGGTAGTAATAGTGCCCCAACATTGGTATCAGTGATAGGAATAGTGCCCCATCATTGGTATCAGTGGGAGGAATAGTGCCCCATCATTGATATCAGTGGGTGGAATAGTGCCCCATCATTGATATCAGTGGGAGGAATAGTGCCCCATCATTGATATCAGTGGGAGGAATAGTGCCCCATCATTGATATCAGTGGGAGGAATAGAGCCCCACTGTTGGTATCAGTGGGAGAAATAGTTCCCCAGTGTTGGTATCAGTGGGAGGAATAGTGCCTCATCATTGATATCAGTGGAAGGAATAGTGCCTCATCATTGGTATTAGTGGGAGAAATAGTGCCCCATCATTGGTATCAGTGGTAGGAATAGTACCCCATCATTGTGTGTTGAGTTTGATAAACAATATATGATTCAAACGCCTTGGTGTCAGTGGGAAAAATAGTCTTCCATCACTTATGTTAGTGGGGGGGGGGAATAGTGACCCCTCATTGGTGTCAGTGGGAGAAATAGTGCCCCATCATTGGTATGAGTGGGAGGAATAACGCCCCATTGTTGGTGTCAGTCAGAGGAATGGATTCACATCTTTGATATTACTGGGAAAAACCGTGTGCAATCGTTGGTGTAAGTGGGAGAAATAGTGCCCCATCACTTATGTAAGTGGGAGGAATAGTGACCCCTCATTGGTGTCAGCGGGAGAAATAGTGCCCCATCATTGGTACGAGTGGGAGGAATAACGCCCCATTGTTGGTGTCAGTCAGAGGAATGGATTCACATCTTTGATATTACTGGTAAAAACCGTGTGCAATCGTTGGTGTAAGTGGGAGAAATAGTGCCCCATCACTTATGTTTGTGGGAGGAATAGTGCCCCATCACTTATGTAAGTGGGGGGAATAGTGCCCCAAGGGCCAGATAAAGGTAAGCAAGGGCCACAGTTTGAAACCGGAGGTCTAAATCATAGGTACCACACTTTAGGTATGAAGCATGAAAATAGCCCCCCAATTGCCAAAGAACTTCTACCCAAAACACATAAAATAAAAGCTTGGGGCAATACATGTCCCTAAAGCAAAAAAAATCTGAGAGATCTCATGTGTGCAAACTTCATCATAAGCTGTGTGTTGTTGAATATTCAAATGTGCAGAACCACCACTGCATGGACTGGACCTGCTGATTAAAGGTAAAGCTATGTCCACATCTTTGTAATGTGACAATGCACGTGCATTGCGTGTTTTTATGTGCGTTACTGTGCATTGGGATGAGTGAAGTTGAGTTATCGCTTTGTCTTAGTTTCAGCTAAACAATTGAATATTATTATTATATTAGAGTCAGCGGGGAAGATAAAATGAAAGAAGTTTTTATCAGTAATGAATACTATGAAAGAAATGTTAAACTCTGTATATCTATGCTTTTCATTTTGTATCCTCTGTCTGGAAAGAAAATTGCTCGACTGACTATGTTGATGGGGAAATTGCTCCTGTGATTCTATTGTGTTCTCCCAGTGGGGAGCCTTTCCAGATGGCAGAATATAATGATCACTGTTGGTGGCTGTAGCCGTTGGCAGTGATCGCATTGCAAAAAAATCTGACAGGCTGGTTGTACTGAAGTTGATCAAATGATCGACTTTACTACAACCAGCCTGCCCATAGATAGATCAGATTTCGGCCCAGATTCAATCCATGAATTAATAATTTGGAACTACTGATCAATATTGGGATAGAAGTTTACAAGCTATAAACTTTTTATTATGTTTAACCCCTTCCTGCCACTTCATATACAGTATCTCACAAAAGTTAGTACACTATTCACATTTTTGTAAATATGTTATTCTATCTTTTCATGTGACAACACTGAAGAAATGACACTTTGCTACAATGTAAAGTAGTGAGTGTACAGCTTGTATAACAGTTGCTGTCCCCTCAAAATAACTCAACACACAGCCATTAATGTCTAAACCTCTGGCAACAAAAGTGAGTACACCCCTAAGTGAAAATGTCCAAATTGGGCCCAATCAGTCATTTTCCCTCTCTTAGTGATTTGTTAGTGTTACAAGGTCTCAGGTGTGAATGGGGAGCAGGTGTGTTAAATTTGGTGTTATCGCTCTCACTCTCTCATACTGGTCACTGGAAGTTCAACATGGCTCCTCATGGCGAAACACTCTCTGAGGATCTGAAAAAAGAATTGTTGCTCTACATAAAGATGGCCTAGGCTATAAGAAGATTGCCAAGACCCTGAAACTGAGCTGTAGCACGGTGGCCAAGACCATACAGCGGTTTAACAGGACAGGTTCCACTCAGAACAGGCCTCGCCATGGTCGACCAAAGAAGTTGAGTGCACATGCTCAGCATCATATCCAGAGGTTGTCTTCGTCAAATAGACATATGAGTGCTGCCAGCATTGCTGCAGAGGTTGGAGGGGTGGGTGGTCAGCCTGTCAGTGCTCAGACCATACGCCGCACACTGCATCAAATTGGTCTGCATGGCTGTCATCCCAGAAGGAAGCCTCTTCTAAAGATGATGCACAAGAAAGCCTGCAAACGGTTTGCTGAAGACAAGCAGACTAACGACATGGATTACTTGAACCATGTCCTGTGGTCTGATGAGACCAAGATAAACTTATTTGGTTCAGATGGTGTCAAACGTGTGGCAACAACCAGATAAGGAGTACAAAGACAAGTGTGTCTTGCCTACAGTCAGGCATGGTGGTGGGAGTGTCATGGTCTGGGGCTGCATGAGTGCTGCCGGCACTGGGGAGCTACAGTTCATTGTGGGAACCATGAATGCCAACATGTACTGTGATATACTGAAGCAGAGCATGATCCCCTCCCCTCGGAGACTGGGCCGCAGGGTAGTATTCCAACATGATAACGACCCCAAACACATCTCCAAGATGACCACTGCCTTGCTAATGAAGCTGAGGGTAAAGGTGATGGACTGGCCAAGCATGTCTCCAGACCTAAACCCTATTGAGCATCTGTGGGGCATCTTCCAACGGAAGGTGGAGGAGCACAAGGTCTCTAACATCCACCAGCTTTGTGATGTCATCATGGAGGAGTGGAAGAGGACTACAATGGCAAACTGTGAAGCTTTGGTGAACTCCATGCCCAAGAGGGTTAAGGCAGTGCTGGAAAATAATGGTGGCCACACAAAATATTCACACTTTGGGCTCAATTTGGACATTTTCACTTAGGGGTGTACTTACTTTTGTTGCCAGCGGTTTAGACATTAGTGGCTGTGTGTTGAGTTATTTTGAGAGGGCAGCAAATTTACACTGTTATACAAGCTGTACACTCACTACTTTACATTGTAGCAAAGTGTCATTTCTTCAGTGTTGTCACATGAAAAGATAGAATAAAATATTTACAAAAATGTGAGGGGTGTACTCACTTTTGTGAGATACTGTATGTGGAGGTGGGCACATGGCTGGCGCATTTATGCATACAGCCGGCATTCCTGTTCTGTGCCAGGAGAGTACTCAGGTGTTCACCCCCAGACCTGTGACTGCGCTGTCCCTGACAGCTTTATGATGTGGAGATGCCTGGTACTATCGTGAGGGTGTCTGTTGGACAGTCCTATATGTTTACAGTGACAGTCAAACTATCTTATACCCTAAAACAGGGGTGTCCAATCCGTTGGGGCCGCTGGCCGCAGGCCTCTTAGGAAAGTTCAGCATGTGACCCGAGCATGTCTGTAGAGACATCGTGCAGACATAAAAACCACGGCAGTCGACAGGGACAAGGTAGGTACATGCACATACGGAGGGGCGCCAGGGATGCCCTGCAAGCATAGCAGCTGCGCGGCCGACAATAGGAATCCAGGCACAGGCACCTATGGAGGGATGCTGGGGCTGCCTAGTTTGTAATAGCACCAGCAGCAGCGAAGGCAGGGACTCTGGATAGCACCAGGTAAGTAAATGCCACATGGCTGTATCTAGGGGGGTGCTGGTGGGGGGTGCGGATGAAGGAAGATCAAGAAGGTCAAGAGTTTGGACCCCCCTGCCCTTCAACATGAAAAATAACTTGCCGTGTGTTATTGAAAAACTGTAATATTACACATGAAAAATTCAGTTGCACACTCTATGTAGATAGGTGGGTGAAACGTACCAGCAGTGGTGATACATCTGAAAGGGCACAGGACATGTCTGAGGGACCTGGTGGCTTTTTTTTACGGCTAAGCAAAAAAAAAAAAAGAAAAACAGTGGTGAGGTGTGGGGGGGGGGGGGGAGCCTGATGCCATTGGGGCCATTCAAACAGCCGGAGAGCGCAAACCTTGGAAAGAAGACTGGACAAAGACGGAAGCGGTGACAACTCAGAACTGTAGGGATTAGTACATACCAGCACATTATGGCATAAATTTTAACTACTTGCCGATCAGCCGCCGTCGTTATATGGCGGCAGGTTGGCTCTCCTGCGCGAATCGCCATAGCTGTACGTCGGCTCGCGCAGGCGTAGTTGCCGGCGGCGCGCGCTCGTACCCGCTGCACGCTGCGGGAGAGTGCCCATGGGTCGGGCGGACTCGATGTCTGCCAGCGACCCGCGATCGCCTAGCACAGAGGCAGAACGGGGATCTGCCTTTGTAAACAAGGCGGATCCCCATTCTGACAGGGGATATGACAGTGATCGGGAACAGTGATCTCTGTCATGCCCCTGGCAGCCCATCCCCCCCTTACAGTTAGATCACACCTAGGGAACACAGTTAACCCCTTGATCGCCCCCCTAGTGTTACATACCTCCCAACATTTTGAGATGGGAATGAGGGACACCTACTTGCAATTGTATGTAGGCATAGGACACGCCCCCTGACACACCCCCTTAAAGGGGAATTAACCAAAAAAATAAAGGCTAATTAAATCCACAAAGACTTTTTTTTTTTACCACTACTATTCCTTTATATTGGCTCTTAAAATTTACAAATGCAGCAATTTATGCCGCGTACACACGGTCGGACTTTTCAGCTACAAAAGTCGGACAGCCTGTCCGACATACTTCCGGCATACTTTCGGCGGACTTGCGGCAGACTTTCTAACGAACGGACTTGCCTACACACGACCACACAAAAGTTCGACAGCATAGTACGCGGTGACGTACACCAAGTCCGGCGAGACTATAAAACGGAAGTTCAATAGCCCGTACGACACCCTTTGGGCTCCTTCTGCTAATCTCGTGTTTATCTCGTGTTAGTAGAAGTTTGGTGAGAGACGATTCGCGCTTGTGAGACTCGTATTTTTCAGTTCGTTTTAACTGTTGTTCAGTCTGTGCTTGTGAGGTTTGTATCTGCTTTTCAGTGCGTTTGGTCAGTTGGCATTGAGAAATCTTTGTTTTATTGTCCGCTCGTTCCTGATTTTCAGGTCGCTCTTCACGGGCCTTGCTGTTCTTCAGTGCGTTCTGTTTAGTGCGTTCTGACCAGCCGACCGTTTTGTAACCATGTTACCTGTACGTACTCGTCGTCGAGCTTGTGCATTGTATGTGTTTGGTGCTGTAGTTTATTCTTCAGACCAAGACCAGTCCATGAACAGGGCGAGGAGGAGTTCATGGACCAAGAATTGGTTGCTCCAGCGTGACCAGTTCTGTCACATGCCATTGCTCCGTGAGATCCGTGAGAATAATCCTGAGGATTTAAGGAACTTTCTCCGGATGACGGACCCCGTTTTTGACCGTTTGGTGGCTTTGCTGACCCCCTATATCAGCAGGCAGGATACCTGCATGAGGCAAGCCATCACTCCGGAGCAGAGGCTAGTTGCCACGTTGCGGTACTTGGCGACAGGGAGAAGCCTGCAGGACCTCAAGTTCTCGACAGGCATCTCCCCCCAGGCTCTGGGGATCATTATCCCAGAGACCTGTTCTGCCATCATACAGGTCCTGCAGAAGGACTATATTAAGGTAAGATATTTTTCTTTGATTAGCATCACATGTTCTTTTATGTAATCTTTGATAATGTAATGTATTTCTTGCTTCAAACACTACTTACCATCATTGCAATATAGTGTGAATGTCCCCTTTTTATCCTCACACATGCTGCATTTTTTTCCTGTTCTTTTTTGTCATGCATGTATATTTTCCTTCAATAACCTCCCCAACATGCAATGATGGGAACATATCCACCTAGTCTACTCATTTTGAATGTATTTTGTTTGAGTGTATTTAGTGTGCTGCTAATTAGCAATTAGCTTGATTTCCCAACCCCCCACCCCCCAGCTAAACTCACTCCAAATAGTGTGCTGCTAATTAGCAATTAGCTTGATTTCCCAACCCCCCACCCCCCACCTAAACTCACTCCAAATAGTGTGCTGCTAATTAGCAATTAGCTTGATTTCCCAACCCCCCACCCCCCACCTAAACTCACTCCAAATAGTGTGCTGCTAATTAGCAATTAGCTTGATTTCCCAACCCCCCACCCTCGTAAAAATTGGCTTGAATGTTCTGTGTTGTTGATTTGTATAAAGCAAATATATGTTGCACTTTGCAAAATGCATGTGCACTCTACAAGTGCATTTGTTCCAGTGCTTTAGTAAATGAGCAGAAGCTCTGCTGATTTCCATCATCAAATCATATGCAAGCCACAAAGTGTTTTCATTAATTGCCCTTGCATGTGATTGTGTACTCCTTGCAACATGACTGCCTTTTTACCTTCCCTCATTTACTGTAAGCTGGTTAGCAACTGCACTTGCAGAGTGCGACAACTGCAGTCTTGTAGCCTTTTTATTCCCTAAATTCCTGCGTGTCCTAAAAGTAATCTTTTTTATGGATTTCACAACCCCCTAAAATGTAATCAATGTTCCATCAGAGGGGGTGAGCAATCTGATAAGTGTGCCTTTCCATATTAGATATTCCAGAAGATTTAAATTATTTAATGTCATACTGATGCTGGGGAATAATGTTTTTAATTGTATAATTTTCTTGCAATGTTAGCTTCCAAATTAATGATTTTGGTTTTCTTGTTTGATTCCCCAGTTTCCTTCAACTCCACAGGAATGGCAGACTGTGGCATCCCATTTTGCCAGCCGTTGGGACTTTCCCAATTGTGGAGGGGCTATAGATGGGAAACATGTCCACATCGTGCCACCACCCCATTCGGGGTCATATTATTTTAATTATAAGGGGTTCCACAGTATTGTTTTAATGGCGGTGGTGTCGGCACACTATGAATTTTTATATGTGGACGTGGGGAAGAATGGCCGGATGTCGGATGGAGGAGTATTTGCCCAGACGGAGTTCTGCCAGCGTCTCCAGAGTGGTGGCCTGGGATTGCCACCTGATGCGGATAACGTGGAAGGACTCCCCTTTGTCTTCATTGCCGATGAAGCCTTCGCTCTGAGCAAGCACCTCATGAGGCCATTCCCCCAAAGAACCCTCACCCCGGAGAGGAGGGTTTTTAATTTCCGGCTGGCCAGAGCTAGAAGAGTGGTTGAGAATGCGTTTGGGATTCTGGCCAGCCGGTTCCGCCTGTTTCAAACATCGATTAATTTGGCGGAATACAAACTTAATTTTATCATTTTAACCTGCTGCATTCTGCACAACTTTTTACAAAAACATTCGCAAAATTATATCGGAACAGTTGGGCCTGAGGCCGTACTTCGAGATGACCACCTTACGGGCCTGGATACTGTCCGTACTGGCTTGGCCCCCCAAAGTGCCCGTCAAGTTAGACAGCAATATGTGAATTATTTTATGGGTAGGGGGGCCATTGCAATGGGCCAGGATATTTAATTTTTGGAAATAAAAAAAAAATGGATGAAATCTGGAATTATATTTATTGCTTGCCTTTCTTTTGGGCTTTCTCCTAAGGTTATGGTCGATCAGTTGTAGTGCCAACTGTATTTTCCTTTTAAATGTCTAAATAAGCTCCATTGCCACTGTAAACAACTTGTTGACAATTATAACCAAACTGATACTGAGCATAGAAATAACAAACCACACATTTATTGAATTCCTATAAGGAGATTTTTTTATTAATCATTGTTATGCATTCAGTTATGCATTTAGTATAAAATGTTCCTAGCCAAAAATATAATGATATCTTAAGAATTAGGAAAAATATAATTATATATGAAGATTTGTACATAATACATAATAAATTTTTTTGGGCTTTTTGATTCTCGCAAACAGGCTTTTTTTTATATATATTATTTTTTTTAAAGCCTTTTTTTTTTTTTTGGGCTTTTTTAAAATACTTTTTTTTTTTGTGTTTTTTTTAAAATCTATATTTTTTGAATTTTTTTTTTAAATAAATTTTTTATTTTTTATTTTGGTTTTTATTAAAATCAATTTTTTTCTTTTTTTTTGGTTTTTTTTTTAAATCATTTTTTTTTTTTTTTTAAATCAATTTTTTTTTTTTTTTTTTCTTTTTAAATCAATTTTTTTTTTTTTGGATTTTTAAGGTATTTTCTATAAACAGCCCTCCTTTTTTAAATTTTGTTAAACAGCCATATAAGTAATGCAAAAATAATAAAGAGAAGGCCCAGAATGGGGTCAGCAAAACAGGAAATGAAGGACATGATCGATGTTTTGGGGTTTCAAAAAGGGAATTTAGATTCGACCCAAAACATCAATCATGTCCTTCATTTCCTGCTGCATACGATCCAGCCGATTCCGCATTTCATCGATCTCCCCATTCCAGGCCATTATTTGACCAATTAGCCGTTGGGCACTGTCTGAGGTGAAATATTCAGTTCTTGTACCTAAAGTGGAATGAAAACAAATAATGTGTTTAGAAATATGCACACATACATAGTTTACCTTACCATAATAAAGCTGTTGTCTCAGACACTGACCTGGTGGGGTGCCCATGTCGCATAATTCCTCCACATCCTCGGGGGTGGCGCTGTTGCTTGACTCAAGCACAACCAGATCACCTAAAATAGAGTAGAAAAGTTACATAAAAGAAAAGGCAGCCATGCATAGATTACCGTAAGCTGGTGTGTCAGACACTCACCTGGTGGGGTGCCCATGTCGCCCACCTCTCCTTCATCCACATCCTCAGTGGGGCTTGGGCTGATTTCCCAAGTATGTTGTTTGGCTTGGGGTGGACTGTGTTCTTGTTGGCTGAGTGATTTTTCCCCTATGTGAACCAAAAAATTAATCTACTTAGCACACAGATATTTTAGTACATAGTAATTTTCAAACCTTTGTAGTGAAGTGGTGTACAAATGTTCTGTTTGTGTAGAGTTCCTATTTTACCTCAATATTAAAAATTATAAAGACATATCGGATAGATAGATATCTAGATATCAATATCTTGAAATATAGTTAATAATCTTTTGATCTCTCTCTCTCTCTATATCTGGAGCAAAATCTAAATATCTAAATAAATGTTAAAAAAAAAAAAAAACATAACTTAAATTATTCCAAAAGAATGTTTTACATTTCTATATCTATCTATATCGATCTATCTATCTACCTATATCTATCTCTCTCTCTCTCTCTCTCTCTCTCTCTCTCTCTCTCTATATATATATATATATATATATATATATATATATATATACACACATACATATATATATATATATACATACACATATATATATATATATATATATATATATATATATATATTAGGGCTGCTGAAATTAATCGCAGCATCGATGCATCGCGATTCGGGTGTCCCCGATGCGGCATCGATGCATGCGACCCTAAAAATCGATGTCTGGCCCCGCCCCCTCCCGATAGAGCGCTCCGTGCATAAAGTTGTTTTTAGTGTGTGTATATTCCGGTCATGTGATTCTCAGCCGCGCCTCCCTCTTCTCAGTCTCTCCTGGTGTCAGCTCCGCCCACTGACTGGAGCTAACAGGTCAGAAGAGAGGCGGGCGGGGCTGACATCAGGAGAGACGTGAGAGGAGGGAGGCGCGGCTGAGAGTCACATGACCGGAATATACACACACTAATAACAACTTTATGCACGGAGCGCTCTACCGGGAGAATTCACTGACCTGAGATGTGACAACCGGCGGAACACCGGCCGCACGAATGGAGATCGGGGGGAGATGGTGAGCAGGCAGATCGCCCTGCTCATTACAGGCTGCCACTGGCAGAGCAGCATGTAAGTACAGAGGGGGAGGGGGGGGGGCGCCTTCATCACACCACAACTCTGCATTATTGTCCGCAGTCTGTGACCATCTCCTGTGCCATGTCCCCAGTGTCTGACCATCTCCTGTGCCATGTCCCCAGTGTCTGATCATCTCCTGTGCCATGTCCCCAGTGTCTGACCATCTCCTGTGCCATGTCCCCAGTGTCTGATCATCTCCTGTGCCATGTCCCCAGTGTCTGATCATCTCCTGTGCCATGTCCCCAGTGTCTGATCATCTCCTGTGCCATGTCCCCAGTGTCTGATCATCTCCTGTGCCATGTCCCCAGTGTCTGACCATCTCCTGTGCCATGTCCCCAGTGTCTGATCATCTCCTGTGCCATGTCCCCAGTGTCTGATCATCTCCTGTGCCATGTCCCCAGTGTCTGATCATCTCCTGTGCCATGTCCCCAGTGTCTGATCATCTCCTGTGCCATGTCCCCAGTGTCTGATCATCTCCTGTGCCATGTCCCAGTGTCTAATCATCTCCTGTGCCATGTCCCCAGTGTCTAATCATCTCCTGTGCCATGTCCCAGTGTCTAATCATCTCCTGTGCCATGTCCCCAGTGTCTGACCATCTCCTGTGCCATGTCCCAGTGTCTAATCATCTCCTGTGCCATGTCCCCAGTGTCTGATCATCTCCTGTGCCATGTCCCAGTGTCTAATCATCTCCTGTGCCATGTCCCCAGTGTCTGACCATCTCCTGTGCCATGTCCCCAGTGTCTGACCATCTCCTGTGCCATGTCCCAGTGTCTGACCATCTCCTGTGCCATGTCCCAGTGTCTGATCATCTCCTGTGCCATGTCCCAGTGTCTGACCATCTCCTGTGCCATGTCCCAGTGTCTAATCATCTCCTGTGCCATGTCCCTAGTGTCTGATCATCTCCTGTGCCATGTCCCCAGTGTCTGACCATCTCCTGTGCCATGTCCCAGTGTCTAATCATCTCCTGTGCCATGTCCCCAGTGTCTGACCATCTCCTGTGCCATGTCCCAGTGTCTGACCATCTCCTGTGCCATGTCCCAGTGTCTAATCATCTCCTGTGCCATGTCCCCAGTGTCTGACCATCTCCTGTGCCATGTCCCCAGTGTCTAATCATCTCCTGTGCCATGTCCCCAGTGTCTGACCATCTCCTGTGCCATGTCCCCAGTGTCTGACCATCTCCTGTGCCATGTCCCCAGTGTCTAATCATCTCCTGTGCCATGTCCCCAGTGTCTGACCATCTCCTGTGCCATGTCCCCAGTGACTGACCATCTCCTGTGCCATGTCCCCAGTGTCTAAACCATCTCCTGTGCCATGTCCGCAGTGTCTGATCATCTCCTGTGCCATGTCCGCAGTGTCTGATCATCTCCTGTGCCATGTCCCAGTGTCTAAACCATCTCCTGTGCCATGTCCCCAGTGTCTGACCATCTCCTGTGCCATGTCCCAGTGTCTGACCATCTCCTGTGCCATGTCCCCAGTGTCTGATCATCTCCTGTGCCATGTCCCAGTGTCTAAACCATCTCCTGTGCCATGTCCCCAGTGTCTGACCATCTCCTGTGCCATGTCCCCAGTGTCTGATCATCTCCTGTGCCATGTCCCCAGTGTCTGATCATCTCCTGTGCCATGTCCGCAGTGTCTGACCATCTCCTGTGCCATGTCCGCAGTGTCTGACCATCTCCTGTGCCATGTCCGCAGTGTCTGACCATCTCCTGTGCCATGTCCGCAGTGTCTGATCATCTCCTGTGCCATGTCCGCAGTGACTGACCATCTCCTGTGCCATGTGCGCAGTGTCTGACCATCTCCTGTGCCATGTCCCAGTGTCTGATCATCTCCTGTGCCATGTCCGCAGTGTCTGATCATCTCCTGTGCCATGTCCCAGTGTCTGATCATCTCCTGTGCCATGTCCCAGTGTCTGATCATCTCCTGTGCCATGTCCGCAGTGTCTGATCATCTCCTGTGCCATGTCCCAGTGTCTAAACCATCTCCTGTGCCATGTCCCCAGTGTCTGACCATCTCCTGTGCCATGTCCCAGTGTCTGACCATCTCCTGTGCCATGTCCCCAGTGTCTGATCATCTCCTGTGCCATGTCCCAGTGTCTAAACCATCTCCTGTGCCATGTCCCCAGTGTCTGATCATCTCCTGTGCCATGTCCCAGTGTCTGATCATCTCCTGTGCCATGTCTTCAGTCTGTGACCATCTCCTGTGCCATGTCCGCAGTCTGTGACCATCTCCTGTAGCATGTCCGCAGTCTGTGACCATCTCCTGTAGCATGTCCGCAGTCTGTGACCATCCCTGTAGCATGTCCGCAGTCTGTGATCATCTCCTGTAGCATGTCCGCAGTCTCTGATCATCTCCTGTAGCATGTCTGCAGTCTCTGATCATCTCCTGTAGCATGTCTGCAGTCTCTGATCATCTCCTGTAGCATGTCCGCAGTCTCTGATCATCTCCTGTAGCATGTCCGCAGTCTCTGATCATCTCCTGTAGCATGTCCGCAGTCTCTGATCATCTCCTGTAGCATGTCCGCAGTCTCTGATCATCTCCTGTATCATGTCTGCAGTCTCTGATCATCTCCTGTAGCATGTCCGCAGTCTCTGATCATCTCCTGTAGCATGTCCGCAGTCTCTGATCATCTCCTGTTGCATGTCTGTCTGCAGTCTCTGATCATCTCCTGTAGCATGTCTGTCTGCAGTCTCTGATCATCTCCTGTAGCATGTCTATCTGCAGTCTCTGATCATCTCCTGTAGCATGTCCGCAGGCTCTGACCATCTCCTTTAGTATTTTGGAAGAGAGCCTGGAGCTCCTCTGCTGTCTCTTTTTTTTCTTAAGAACAGATAGAATAAAAAAAAATGGAATTCTCCTGACTACTTTAATTTTTTTTGATGAAAACCATGAGCACCTGCGGACTTGTGCTGTAATCGTGATGCATCGTGATGCATCGCGGAATCGAATCGAATCGAATCGTTGACTTGATAATCGTAATCGAATCGAATCGTGAGGCCAGTGAAGATGCGCAGCCCTAATATATATATATATATATACACATATATACATACACATATATACATACACATATATATATATATATAGATAGATATATAGATATTCCTACATACATATATATATATAGATATGTAACGATGTTTATTAAAAGATCGTTTGAAACGACGAGAAATCGTAGAGGAATGAAAAGCACATGGAGCAGTATACAAGGTAATAAACACAAGAGAAAAACACGACAAGTACTTACTTTTTTTAAGCACTTTACGGATCCGTCTGTACTGATCCGGCTCCCTGAGCTTGAGGTCAGACCATCTTTTTCGAATTTGATCCTTGGAGCGCTGGACCCCAAAAGAAGCCTGTAAAGTGTCCACCACCTTCGCCATTATTTTGGCCTTGCGCAAATTTGGCCGGCCGTACGGCCCATACTTCCCATCATAGTCCTTTTTTAGAAGAATGGCCACCATCTCCACCATCTCTTCAAAACTCATATTGGAGGCCTTAAATCTAGGCTTCACAGATCTTGTTGAGGTTCCAGCCTCCGGGCTTTTTTCGCTACCTGAGGTAGTTAACATGTCATGTGTCTCCGCCATTATTCACCCCACTACGCGCCGTAATTAAAAATGGGCGGAGAACATGAGTTAAAATCGAACGTCAGGGGCGGGCGACGCAGGCGGAGTTTCACACATGCGTAGTGTATAAAGAGAGGCCTTGTGCACGTGTCGTACGTACGTTCTGTGCGTCGAATTAGGGGGCGGAGAACATGAGTTAAAATCGAACGTCAGGGGCGGGCGACGCAGGCGGAGTTTCACACATGCGTAGTGTATAAAGAGGGGCCTTGTGCACGTGTCGTACGTACGTTCTGTGCGTAGGTGATAGTGGACCGGGACGTTACTAAACGAAGGTAATTTTAATTTTTCTTTTTTTATGGTCATGACTTTGTAGCAAGCGGCCTATATGGCTTGATAGATTGATGAGGCCTACATAGGGAGAAGATGATGAGGGGTTAGCAGAAACCTAATAATTGTTTTTTGTCTTGTGACTTTATCTTTTCCAGATATAATGAATCCCCTATTTAAGGATCCAGAGTTCCTTACAGCTTTTATTTCCAAATATCGCGAGATGAGGAATTTGTGGGAGGTGAAACACCCTCAGTATTATGCTAAGCATGTGAGGAAGTCAACGCTGGAGAGACTTCTGTCCTTTGTCCAGGCGACCATCCCGGACGCAACAATGGAGACATTGCTCAAGAAAATTGGGGTCTTGAGGAATATGTATAAGAGGGAGCATAGGAAGATCCAGGAATCAATGAGATCAGGAGCATCAGCAGATGATGTTTATGTACCCAGGCTGTGGTACTACAATCAACTACGTTTTCTTGATGACCAGACTGAAGCCAGGGCATCACTTTCAACCCTTCCCTCCACCCTTCCCTCCACCCCAGCAGAGGCTGATGAGGAGCAAGCTGGGTCTTCCATCCTGGATGAACCTGATATGACCATCTGGAGTCAGGTAAATTAGTTTAAACAATATTTACTGTACTAATATTAATGAGGTTAACTGGATGTTATAATTTTCTCCCAGATTTTTGCACTCAAAATTGTGTAGACATATCAATTGACAGGAGTGGCTAAATATGTTTGGCACCTGCTATAAAAAATTAGGGTGTCTGATTAGACTCTTTTATTAAAGAGATGTATTCACATTGAATTTGCTAGTCATGAGAAGCAAATTGTGTGTCATTGATGAACCCCAAACAAATTAATAAAACTATGTCCTTTTTTTATACACAGGATGAGTCCATCCAGGAGGAATGTGTGGAAAGTGGCAGGCAGGAGGAGACCGGGCCCATGGACAGCCTGGAGGAGGCCGGATTCCCCATCATCCTGGAGGAGGCTGGGCCCAGTGTCAGGCAGGAGGTGGCTGGTCCCAGTGAGGTGGCTGGGTCAAGTGAGGTGGCTGGGCCCAGTAGGAGCATGACCCAATCCCAAGTGCCTCCCCTCCACCTTCCCAAAAAAAGGGCCAGGAAGGGGGCCGTCACACAGGAGGCATCCCGGCGCCTCATGCAAGAGGCCACACGTTTTTTGAGGAGCCCCCCCGAAGCAGAAGAGGCCTATGGCTGCTACTTAGCCAGCAGGCTTCTTCAAATGGATTGGGAGCAGCGTCTCATTTGCGAGCGCCTATTTGGGGAAACTATCCAGAAGGGGCTGCAGGGCACGCTAACCCGAAACACACAACTACATGAGGCAGCCCCCCCTCCTCCTCCTCCTCCTGCCACAACTGAAACACCACAGCCACAGCCTCCAAAGAAGGCTACAGGGAAGGCTGCAGGGAAGGGTGCAGGGCAGCGTGGAGGGAAGGCTGCAGGGAAGGGTGCAGGGCAGCGTGGAGGGAAGGCTGCAGGGAAGAGAAGAAAGTGATGACCTGGGTTCAGTCTGGTCTGACAGAAGACGCAGGCTGTTGTAGTACCACAGTCTGGGGACATCTATATCATCTGCTGGTGCTGTTGATCTCTGGGATTCTTGGACCAGATTGTGCTCCCTCTTATATGGACTCCTCAAGATCCCAATTTTCTTGTACACAGACTTTTTCCAGCGTTGACTTCCTCTTTATTTTATTTTGACCATGAATAAATGGATCTTTTTTTGAGTTTAGCAAAAGACTTTATGTGTTTTCTTTTAAATCATTGATTTTACACACAATGTTAAATTATCAAGGGACAACAATCTCATTGAGTTTGTAAAAACACACCAAAAATACATTACTAATGTTAATAATGTTCGAGTGGTAAGTCTGGGAAAGAACAAAAATATACATAACCAAAAACGGTGCTTTGGGTTAACTTTATCTTAAAAATAAAAAATAATCACTAGAAAAAAAAAAACTATAATAATGGGTTCTTTGTGGTAACTTTACAAACCTAAAAAATAGAAAAAAAAATAAAAATAAAAAATACAAATGGGTTATTTGTGGTAACTTTACAAACACCAAAAAATGAAAAATAAAAATCTAGAGATAAACATATAAAAAAGTTCAACACCAATCATAAAATAAATATCTGGATAAAAATTACAAGAAAATATGACTCCACACAAAAAAATCAAAAAAAAAAAAAAAAAGGTAAAAAGTATTATATTAGTATGGAAACATTGTTTTTAAAAAGCATACTATATCATTCATGAGATCAAAGAGAAAAAGAATCCAGAAATCAGTTTGGGAGAACTCTGAATATGAACAGCAAAACACCTTCTTTCTTTATAGCATTCGTAAAGAAGAAATAAAATGCGCTGCATTCAACGATCACAGATTTTGCAGCGTGATGAATGTGCTACCTACAATACGAACACTAGTTTTACTAGACCGAGTGCTTCCGTTTAGTTTTTGCTTATGAGCATGCATCGTTTTTTTGTCCGTCGGACTAGCATACAGACGAGCGGACTTCGGGGTCCGTCGTAGTTACGAAGTAAAGATTTGAAGCTTGTTTCAAATCTAAAGTACGTCGGATTTGAGGCTAAAAAAGTACGTTGAAAGTCCGGAGAAGCCCACACACGATCGGATTACCAGCCAGCTTTAGTCCGTCAGCGTCCGTTGGACTTTTGTAGACGAAAAGTACGACCGTGTGTACGCGGCATTAGAATTTAGATGAAAGGTTTAGCACTTGGAAACACTTTTTGAAAGATAAAAATGTGCATTTTATATACAACTATATGGATCAGACCAAAATGAGGGACAAATGAGGGGGAAAGAGGGCCTAAACTGATGAAGACATTTTTTTAATGTTTTTTTTTTGGATTTGTATTATAGCAAAAAGTAAAAAAAAAAAGATTTTTCTTTTTAAATTGTCACTCTTTGCTCGTTTTATAGCACAAAAATGAAAAACCGCAGAGGTGATCAAATACCACCAAATGCAAGCTCTATTTGTGGGGGAAAAAAAAGGACATCAATTTTGTTTGGGTACAGCGTCGCACGACCGCGCAATTGTCAGTTAAAGCAACGCAGTGCCGTATTGCAAAAAATGGCCTGGTCATTAAGGGGGCAAATCCTTACGGTCCTTAAGTGGTTAAAAACACTATTTTTATAAACTATTTTAATGATGAAAAATAACACATTATGGCCAATAGATAGATGGAGCATAGAAAATCAACATATTAGGCAAAATATGGTCAGAATTTTTTTTTTTCTTTTAAACTGACCCCTTTTTATTTATTTATTCCTCTTATATCTGCCTTGAGTTCAACTTTAAAAATGGGTGCCCTCAATTTGTGAGAACACAGATCAGGGTTACCCCTTTTATCGTGTATGTCTAACAACTTAGGCCTCTTCCATTTTTCTTATAAAATTTTTTGTAAATAAGTTTTCTTCTTCAATGAGGGGCACTAATATGGCAGCACTGACGGGCACTGATAAGGCGGCACTGATGGGCACCGATGGGGTGGCACCGATGAGGAGGCACTGATGAGGTGGCACTGATAGGCGGCACTGATGGGTACTTATTGGTGGCACTGATGGGTACTTATGGGTGGCAATGATAGGTGGTACGGATGGACACTGATGGGTGGCACCGATGACACTGATGGGTGGCATTGCTGGGCATCACTGATTTTTATTGTGCCATAGAGGTGCCAGTCAGTGCCCATTTGTGGGCACTGATTGGCATATGTTGAGCATTAATTTTCACATGTGGATGGCCATGGGGGATGTACCTGGCCATCAACATGTTAGGTGCTTCCCTGGTGGTCCTGGCGGCTTCCCTGGTGGTCCAGTGTGGGCATCCGAAGGGGGGATGTGCTGATAAACAATCAGCACAGACCCCTCCTGTCAGGAGAGCCGGCTCTCCTTTCCTCAGACACGAGTGAGGAAAAGACGATCATCGGCTCTTCCTGTTTACATCGTGATCAGCCGTGATTGGACACGGCTGATCACGTGGTAAAGAGCCTCCGTTGGAGGCTCTCTACCGAGATTGGTGTGGCGGTGTGTCAGACTGACACACCGCACCACCGATCGGCGCGATGCGCGCCCACACGTGCGCGCGGTGGCTGTTATCCTGCAGGACATCATATGACGCCCAGTCAGGATAACTGAACCACCGCCCGGCCATCATTCTGCTATAGGCCGGGTGGGAAGTGGCTAAACTCACTTGGTGCCTTATCTGCATTTAATTAGCCTCAGAACCTGTATAATTCAAAGGTGTTCGGGTTTAAAGGGATGAGGTGGCAACTCTAGTGTCAGCGGACAGATCTCCACTGACATCCGTTTTCCCAATAGGAATCAATGGATGGCCCGCTCGGATCTGCCTGAAAAATGGACAGACGGATCCGAGCGGGCTTAACGTGTGAAAGGGGCCTTAGTCCAGCGCAAGATGATCATCAAAACCATTCAGAACGAACTGTAAAATAGCTTTTCACCCGGACGAGCTGTGCAATTCCCGGCGTTTGAAAATCTGAGAAATCGCGACTTGCATGGCTCTCTCCTGAGAAGAATCCCATTATACAATGAATCCATTTTCCTCGTCACCAGCCCGTCTCTGAGAACATTCGCACACGGCTCCGGTGAAACAAATAAATTCCATTCAATAAGCCTATTAAAGTAACACTTGAGCGGGCATGACGGTGAGAAGGTCACGGCCCCTGGTAAATACAATATAAACACTGGCTCTCCGGTGACTTAGCCCAGTGAACAATATTAAGTTGGCGCGGCAGAAGGCATAAAAAAATAAAATAAAAATAATTCCGGACAGGAGAGTGGCAGCTTTGTTCTGCCGAATGGCCCGGAAAATCTGTCCTGTTTATTTAAACTCGGCTTGATGAAGGTACGTAAACAATGGTAACACTTCGAGGATATTTTCCTAAAAATCACTTTTTTTTTTAATCATCAGCCTCCGAATACTGCGTGTATCATTGAATGGACGCTCTATGTTCCCTTCTAGCTGTCATTCTGATGAAGTGGAGGCTGCGGAATACAGTGGCGGTTTGTTCCCGCTTCTTCCTATGATATTACTCTTGTCCCGGGGTCAGGATGTAGAACGCCGATTCTGACACAAACACACGACACAAGGCTTCATTCACTCTCTACTCTTTTATTTTATACAAGGGGGAAACGATCTGCCCATGTAAAACACAAAGGAAGACTATGGAAGGGCTTATTAAAAACGCAGAGAACTCTATTGACACAAAGTAGCATTTGACTACATAGGAACGAATAAGGACGAAAAATAATTTATAGTGTATGTGGACCCTAACAATAAAAATGACGGCAAACTCTGATTTAAAAAAAATGTAATTAAAAAAAGTATTCTGAGCCCCCTGTTCACACTGAATCTGACTTTGAAAACGTACGCAGGTCAGTGCGACTTCAAGGTTTTATAGCGTGGGTGAATGATGCATCAATTTATAGCACCACATCCCTTTGGAATGAAATATTTGAACAAAGGAATAAGTGGGGTTTTTGAAGGGTGCTGAAATTTACACACAAATACATGAAAAGTTACAGAGTAACCACTTCAGCCCCGGAAAGGATTTGCCCCCTTAATGACCAGGCCATTTTTTGTGATACGGCACTGCGTCGCTTTAACTGACAATTGCACGATTGTGCGATGCTGTACCCAAACAAAATTGACGTCCTTTTTTACCCACAAATAGAGCTTTCTTTTGGTGGTATTTGATCACCTCTGCGGTTTTTATTTTTTTGTGCTATAAACAAAAAAGCACAATTTTAAAAAAAAAAAACATTTTTTTTTACTTTTTGCTATAATACATATCCAAAAAAAACGTAAAAAAAAATATTTATTCATCAGTTTAGGCTGATATATTCTTCTACGCACAAAAAGGGAAGGTCGGGGACTGTGTTCGCATAGATATAATGCCATGTCCCAAAAAATGAATTGTATCGTAAACAATGATGGTACCCCTAAGTGGACTTTAAAGGCATTGATATTTATACAAAAAGTATTAAAACGTATTCAAAGTGTAACATAAGTATTATTGAATACTTTTCAATACTTTTTGTATAGATTTCAATGCCTTTAAAATCCACTTGGGGGTACCATCATTGTTTACAATATATTCTTCTACATATTTTTAGTAAAAAAAATCGTAATAGGCATATATTGATTGGTTTGCACAAATGTTATCGCGTCTACAAACTGTGGGATAGATTTAGGAACTTTTTATTTTTTAATTGTTTTTACTGGTAATGGCGGCGATCTGTGATTTTTAGCTGGACTGCAACATTGCGGCGGACAAATTTGACCCCAAATTACACTTTTTGGGGACCAGTGACATTACATTGTTCAGTGCTATATAATGCACTGATCAATGTAAAAATGACACTGGCAGGGAAGGCGTTAACACTAGGGGCGATCAAGGGGTTAGCTGTATTCCCTGTATGTGTTCTACCTGTAGGGGGGATGGGCTGCCAGGGACATGACAGAGATCACTGTTCCCGATGACTGGGAACAGTAGATCTCTGTCATGTCCCCTGTCAGAACGGGGATTCCCTTTGTTTACAAAGGATGATCCCTGTTCTGCCTCTGTACTAGGCGATCGTGGGTCGTCGGCGGACATCAAGTCCGCCCAACCCATGAGCACGATCGGGCGCGAGCGCGGGCCGCCGGCAACTATGCCTGCGCGTTTTGACAGTAGGGGGGATGTTCTTACTGAAACATGACAGAGATCACTGTTCCCGATCACTGGATGCAAGTTAGACAAGAATGACAGTAACTCTCTACCTCTCCTCTCAAATTGTGCCAATAGAATCTATCCCTAATCAATCGAAAGGTTCTGTCTGTTCTGAAATGGCCATGTTTGTCATGTAACCACACTAGAGCAGCAGAACAATGTTTTTCCGGGAGAAACAGCTGCCACCTCCCCTCCTTGTCTCCAGATGGGCAACACCTGTATAGCACTCCATCTCTGATTTGTAACCAGTCCCATTCTCGATACATGATCTTTGCTCCCTTTATGTGGCTCTTCAGCAACAGTCCAGGATCCTGCTTGTTCAAGGCCTGTAACACCAACTGACCCAATGGGTCCTGCTCTTGGTCTCTCTTCAAATCTCTCTTGGACAGTTGGGGTAGGCCTTCTCCTCTCACTTGTGTCAATCCACAGTAACGTCTTGGTATCCCAGATGGGTGGACTCCCAGATATTCGTCAGCCACTCCTCCTTTTATCTTCTGGTCTAGACCCCGACACAAGGACCGCACTCCTTCTTCCGTTACATAAGTCCTCTTCTCTTCTATGAGGCCTGCGAGACAAGGCATCCGCATCCCGGTTCCCAACTCCAGGCCGGTACTTCAGACTGAACTAGAAACCCTGCCAAAGCTGCTAACCACCTGTGCCCTGTGGCATCCAGTTTTGCTGCGGTTAAAATGTAAGTTAAGGGATTGTTGTCCGTCTTGACAATGAACTCCGCTCCATACAAATAGTCTCTTAACTTGTCCACCAAGGTCCACTTGAGTGCCAAGAATTCCAGCTTGTGTACAGGGTAGTTCTTCTCTGATGGGGTGAGACTCCTACTCACATAGGCCACTGGCCTCAATCCCCCTTTCTGTTCCTGATACAGCAGTCCTCCCAGTCCTTCTCTACTAGCATCTACATGTAGCTCATAAAGCAGACTAGGATCCGCGTAGGCCAAAAATGGAGCCTCTGTGAGACTTTTCTTCAATTGCCAAAACGCTTTTTCACATAGAGGGGTCCATTGACTTTGGACAGACTCTCCTTTCTTGTGAACACCACTCTTCTTGGGTTTCACTCCTTCTCCCTCTCCCATGACCGCTTGCAATAACTCATTAGGAGGCCTGGCGATCTTAGCAAAGTTGGCCACAAATCTTCGGTAATAGGAGCAGAAACCTAGGAAAGATCTCAACTCGGTTACAGTTCTTGGTCTAGGCCAGGTAGTGACAGCCTCCAACTTCTGAGGAGCTCATCCGTTTCCAACACCACAAATGGATCTGGTTGATCCCAAGTCAGTTTAATGGTGGCTTTCACTTGAGCAACCTTCCCAGCTGTAGTACTCTCTCTTTAGTTTCCAACTTCCCCAACCGCCCCACTCCTCCTTTCGGGGCCTTCTTCTCTCTTGCCACTCGCCAACAAGCTTTCAGTAACTGCGGGTGAATCTTATTGTTGGTGGACCCATCTTCATTCAGGACTGAGGACAGCAGTCTTCTCACTAGGTCAGTGTTAGTTCCCACCAATGTGGAATTTCGCCCAGCCCCGGGTGGTCTGGGGCACACGACAGCCAAAGTGTCGAAAGCTTCTTCTTTTCCGACAGCTGCTGGCCCAAAGGATATCTGGATAGGAATGTAGCCATCATATGGGCATCTAGTGGTTCCAATTCCCCAGATCTCAAGCTCTTCCAGCTTGCGGAGGGGAATGTGACTCAGGTGTTTGTCATAGAAGTCCCGATATAATAGTGTGACCTGACTCCCTGTGTCCAGTAAAGCTTTGCTATAAACTCCCTCTATTTGTACTGGCACTAGCTTTTCCGGGAAACTGGCAGTGGTATCCCAAGTGCGGTTAGGGTTACGGTTCTCCTTCTTCTCAGCGTTTTGTGAATACCTAACAGTAACCCTAGATGGTGTTGCCAGACCACGTTCAATAGGACCAGGCTGACAATCTCTCGTAGGGGTGTTCTGGTAGGGCCTGACTGCGGCCCTGAGTGATGTCACCAGACTGCTTTGAATTGGGCCAGTCTGACATACTTTCTTAGGGGTGTTCTGGTAGGACCTAACCATGGTCCCTGAGGACGGTAAAGCATTGACCCTCTGTGCCTGGCTCCCTGACCCCGGTGCCGGGTTACTTGACTGTCTGTATGGCCCAAGTGATTGAACCACTCTTCATTTCTGTGGCCTCGTTCTGGCCCCTCTCTTCCTTTGCTTCCTGGAGCTCTGTTTCTCATTGGGGTTCTCAGTTGGCTCCCTCACTGAGACCCCCTGGAGTTTTCCGCCGGTTGATCTTTCAGTAATGTCCTTAATAACTTCACTAACTCCTCCAACAGTTCAGCATTCACTTCCATTTCGGGGCAATGGGCCTTGAAGTGTCTTGGATCACCACACTTGTAGCACTTCTGAATGCCCGTCCGTTCAACCTGATGTTTGGCCTGTGCTTCTATCACTTGTAACAAAGCTTGCTGTACCTGTTCTTGGACTTGAGCTACACTTTCTGGTGACTTGACAGGAGTGACTTTTGGGGTGGATTGCACTACAGGAATCTTAGTGTGCTCCCCCACTTAGATTCCTCATCGCTCTCTGCCACGCTACCATCCACCTGAACTGATTGTGCAGCTATCTTCTCATTCTTCTGAAGTGTCCTTGCTGCGAGTTGAGCCTCCTGATTCTTCTCATCCAGAATGGCTTCCTCTTCTCTCACCAACCCCATCAACTCTGGGTAAGAAGGGGCCTCTCTGGTGCCCTTCAAGAGCAATCAGAGTACGATGGGATGGTTCGGCCTAGCCCCTTGTAGGGTCCAATCCAACCGAACTTTATCTGACTCTCTGGGGTCAACACCTTTTTTAAAGATGATCTGGTGCAGGATTTGGTCTATTCGGACAATATATTCCGACAACTTCTCTCCTCTCAACTGGTGGGTATGCTCAAACTCATACATCAGATGAGATAGCTTCCCCACACTTCCGTAAATGGCATAGAGGGCCTTGATATATAGTCCCTTGCCTCACAATCCGGCTTCCCCCTCTTTAAGCTGCCGATGACATCTGCTGCTGGGCTCAGAATGCTCTTGCTGATTCGCTGTCTTTCCACTGATCCTGACACATTCCATTCCTCTATGGCCTGCATGGCCTGATCCATCCAGCTATCAAATTCTTCTTCCCCATCTGGTCTAGGGACATGACCTGAGAAGGTCGGTAGCTTCCGATATCCCTCATTGGCGGATGTTTTGTGACTCTGTATGAGACTGTCGACTCATGTCCAGATAGAATGGTGCAGGAAGCATCCTGGTTCCCGGGCTTTCCACTGCTGCACTGGTGGTATTTGGATTACCAACAGTTGGATTGCCTGCAATGGGGCTCCCTGGTGGTAACCCAGGGGACTTCTCACCCACCTCCTCTAGCAACTGTACTGGGATCACATGGCCATCCAGGCCTTCTGCTAGACTCATCACTCCCTTTTGGAACTCCGCCGGGACATCCTCTTTCCTCTCTAGAAGGGCATAGGTGCAATCTTCCTCCAAGTCATGTTTCAGGTCCAAGAGGTAGGACCCCTGTTCTGGGACAGCCTTTCTCATCAACTGCCGTACCTCTTTATCGAACCACCGGACTCCTAGTAGCCTCAGAACTGTGGTTTTCTCCAACCGGCTCCCATACTCCTGGCTCTATTTGGTGGTAGTAGCTGAGTCCATCACTTCTTCTACTCTGGATGCATCAACTGATCTGCTCGGGCACCCCAGATGGGATATCTCGGTGGGACCTCCAAATGTAGCGGTACCCCCATGAGGGCTGCTGATTGACTCTATACCCCACTGGCTAACCCGACTCTGCAGATCCTCTCTTACCTCTGACACCTTGGGTTCCATTCTGTAATAGGGTGTTATCAATGAGAAACTCACACAATGTCACTGAACCACTCAGAAAGTTTACTAGAGTGAATAATAAACACAATGAATAATGTGAATAAACACAAACAATAAATGACACTTGATAACAATCAGTTTAGATATGAAAACTGTGGATTTAATAATCACCGTAGGAAGTATATGTAGACAGGTGTACAATTGGACAAAAACCTATATTAAACACTTTCCCACTGAGGCCTCAATACACACACCAAGTTGCAATATAATGTTTCTCACATTCAATAATACAGTGCAATATTTAACCTGTACTCGAGGGCTCCCCCTAGGTTGTAATTCAAAGTTCAAGCTACTACTAGAACCATGATCTTTGCAGAAGATGGTAAAAGTTCCTTGACTCCAAATATCTTCAGCTAGCCTGTAGTTTAGACTGCAGTATTTGTAATCCAAAAGGCAAAAGAGAGAAAAAGCAAACTGTGGAATAAATGGTACATTAATAACTGCTTAACAGAAGAAATGTGGCACTTGTAACTTCCTCCTTATGTGTGAGTGTAATACAGTACTGACCTTACAGCACAGGGAACATCAAACCCCAAAGTTCAGCTGTATGTTGCCTGTGAAGGAGTAGAATCACTTCTGTGGAACTACAGGTCTCACCAGCAGTCTGTAAAATAACTCACTCAGTAAACAGTACACTTTACTGAAATGGGCAGGTGACCTCTCACCACAATAGACTCAGAGGCTGTGAGGCTCCATCCGGACTCCCCTCCTGATGTCTGTTTGATGGGAAGATGGCGCCGCGCTGTACTGCTCCTTCGGATGACTGAAATGCAGGAAACTTCCAGATGTCCTGGTACTGCAAACTGGTCCAATTGCTAAGCTGGCAGAGCTGTACTCTGAAATACCTCAGAGGCTGGTGATCCTGCTCCACACTGTATGTCTCCTGGTCACACACACAGACCTTCTGCTGGCAGGTATTGAATGGCGTCCAGAGAGGCCGAAAGATGGCCGCGCTGATCCTTTTATTACTGCTCCCAGCATGCAGTGCTGCACGCTTTGCATTGTCTGTATTGTAGTTTAGGGCTGATCCAGCTAACAGAGTCACTATCTCCTCCAAACTACATCTCCCACAATGCTTTGCAGCGCTGCTTCTCAAGAATGAAAAGAAAGTCCTAACAGCATTAAAAGGACACTAAAGGCAGCCAAACTCATTTGCAACCATAACAACTGTAATGCCTTATATTAGCAAACCCTTGGGCACACTTATACCCTGATGCATTTCACCACACCCACAGGGGCTTAATCATAGAGTGGGAGCATAGAGCAGGATGAAAGCTTATATACCATAAGCATATATAAAGGCATAAAAGCTTTGATCCAGCCCTATGCTCCACTCTATGATTAAGCCCCTGTGGGCGGGGTGAAATGCGTTAGTGTATGAGGTTTAGTGGAGACATATTGGCTAAGGCCGCTTCTCATCATTTATACACCTGGGCTGGTCGGGGAGTAGCGGCAATCCTTTCCTCTTTACATTTACTAGCCCTCTGGATTGGTATCAGGACAAGCCTGCACCCCATGCTCTGGGACACCGGGATATGCTTTTTCCTCTACTTTCAGTGGCGCCAAAAGCTATCAAACAAAATTATGCTGAACCTGTTTACTTGCGACAAAAAAAGAAACTGCCCCTTTATCATGATAGAAAGAAAAAAAGAAACAAACAGGTGAAAAATAAATAAATAAAATAAAGTACACAGATAGCATTATATAACTATATATATATATATATATATATATATATATATATATATATATATATATAAAATACATACAGTACATACATACATACACATATATATATTACACTAAAGCCCATTTCACACTGCTCTGTGCCTAATGACCGAAACGCGTTGGTGTATTTTACTTTGTCCTGTCAATGTAGCCAACAAAAGTTATAAGTGATACTTTTGTTACTATGCATGAAGCGGTGTGCTTTGATCACACTGCTTTCCCATAGAGTTCTCCTCCATCAATCTACATGTAATACCCCCACACCCCCATTGTGTTTAGCTGGTTAGTGGGTATGGAGGAGGAGGGAGGGTGTGGGCTGTCATTTACCACTGTGTATACGCACACATGTGTGACTCTATAGTCACATGGGCTGCTCAGATGTTATAGGGAGGAAATGCCCAGCATAGAAACTCACTGAAAACTGAGCATGTGCAGGGCTGCCACCACAGCTGTAAAATCCTGAGGTTAAATGGGGACATGGACAGAAGGGGTAGATAGAGAGCAGCAGGATCAACCAGGTTTATTGCAGAATACAGAAAATGAATCTCATAGCAACTGAGTGAGGATGAATAGCATGTAATACACCATTTATTGATAGATTTTTATTATGTGGGTTTAGTGACACTTTAATTGAACAAGCTGAAGTTAGAAGCTGATTGGTTACTATGCACAGTCACACCAGATTCTGTGTGCACAAGTTTTAGTAAATCTCCCCCACTGAGTTCCGTCAGGTGGTAGATGAGGCTAATTACCACCCATCAATCACAGTCCTCCTTACCCTGCTGGCCATTAGAAGTCCTCCTGATGCCCTTTTTTAGGGGTGGGCTTAGTCCAAGCTGCACCACAGTCAATCAAATATCCTCTTTTCTCTTCACTCAGCACTCTGCTGGGCTTCCTAAAGGGTCCGATGACCCAGTGGGTGCTACACAATTTAAAAAAAAATATGGAGTTGCTCTTTAAATAGATGGGTTACATCTATCGTCCAATAAGGAAGGCTCTTCCTCAACAGGGTAACTGTGGGAAGGGGCCCTGAGTAGGAGGGTGAAGCTTTGTCACCTGTGCATAGATCATGCGCCCTGTGAAAGGGAAAGAAGATAAAACCCAACTGTGGCCTCACCCTTATGCAACGTACACACGAGCGGACTTTTTGACCGGACTGGTCCGACTGACCGAGTTCGGCAGACAATCCGATCGTGTGTGGGCTTCATCGGACCTTCAGCGGACTTTTCCAGTCAAAAATCTGACGGACTTTAGATTTGAAACATGATAAAATCTTTCAGTCAAAAAATCCGCTCGTCTGTATGCTAGTCCGACGGATGAAAACCCACGCTAAGGCAGCTATTGGCTACTGGCTATGAACTTCCTTGTTTTAGTCCGGTCGTACGTCATCATGTACGAATCCGGACTTTGGTGTGATCGTGTGTAGGCAAGTCTGTTCGTTCAAAAGTCCGTTGGAAGTCCGTCAAAAGTCCGACGAAAGTCCGCCGGAATGGCCGTCGGACTTTTGGTGCCTAAATATTTTCTGTTTTGATCTGTTTATTCAGTTTTGGAATAACAATAAAAAACATTATAAAATAACAAAAGTAAGTGCAAAATGGCACTGTCATCATCATATTCAGTAAACAAGAAGGATGAGGGGCCCAGCCAAGAGCCAGTGAAAAGTCCATCAGTAGATACAAGGAACTGCACCAATGTGGTCAGCCTTGAAGAGTCCCATAGAGAAATGCATATTTGGCCATATGCTAGGAAGAGACCCAGCGGCCAACGGGGCTACTTCAGGCTAATTTTTTTTCTGTTTTTGCCTAAAAAAAGTGTTCCTCTTTCCAAACTAAGAATATTGGGTAGAGAGGAGGACTTGGCTGGGCAAAATTGCATCTGCATCCTATGCCAGTCCTAATAGGATACGTTATGTTGAACTGGTGGCTGGAGATACTTCAGCCATCATTCAGAGCAGGATTTGCAGTCAAGGACACATGGTGGACATTATTTTGTTTTCTGCTCCCCATTCAGGCCTTCAATCAAAGCTTTTGATAGAAAGAAGTTTTTCAGCACCGACTTTCTTTGTGTTTCTTAGATGTCATGTAACCAAATGCCAGGATAGTGATTCTGGAAGATGTGAAAAGGCCATTTGGTTGTATTTTCTCCCCGGTTCAAATGGTTTCCAGTCCTTCACTGGGCCGTATGATTTTCATGACAGCAAACTGACGGACTCTGAAGGTGTTCCAGACCCTGTAGGCCTCTATCGTATTATCCATGCCCTTGTTATCTGAACTATATTACTTAATATTTAACTTCCGTCTCCGTTTTTGCAATCGACTCCAGTGTTCCCTCAGGTAAATTTATCCTTGTAATTGAAATCACATTTCCTGTGGATTATCTCATATTATCAGTAAATAAAGTAACAGCGGGTTATGAAAGGAGTATATTCATATGTTTGACTACAAGCTTATCGTCTTCTCCAATCTACATTCTTTATGTACAGTCTGCATTCAAAATTCTGTTTGTGCCATTACATAGTCCGCTAATGTGTTACATCTCGCCTCTCCAATATGGGATATTTGATTCTTTTCCACAGTACATTTTTTTGCTTAACGTCTTTTCTATAATCTCCTGGGACGCAAGCCAAAAGGTTCCTTTGAAAAACTATTTTTTTTTTTTTTTAGTATTTTGTTCAAAGTACAGTAGATCTACATTCTGTTTGCAAACACACAGAGAGGATATTGTGACAGAGCGTTCAGGTAAAAGGTATAATGACAGGAAAAGGGGAATTTGGCAGACCAGAAGAGTTCCTTCACCTAGGTTTCTTGGCCTCAGTTGCCCTGTGCTCCTGAAAGTCTAAGCCACCGTTTTTTTAAATTTAAAGGTGTTGATTTAAGATTTTGCATATACATACAATATGGACTATTAAAGAAGGTACTGTACCCAAGGGAAGCAAGGACATTACAAATCCTGAGGACTACACACAGCCCTTCAACAAAAGTAGGTGACAGTGCTAGGTGTCTAGAAAAAAAATAATAATATGTGAACCCAGAATGCACTCATACACACACACACCAGCGCCCCAATCCCACATACACTATATTGCCAAAAGTATTGGGACACCTGCCTTTACACACATGAGCTTTAATGGCATCCCAGTCTTATTTCGTAGGGTTCAATATTGAATTGGCCAACCCTGGCTCGCTGTCTCTGCTCTAACTCATCCCAAAGGTGTTCTATTGGTTGAGGTCAGCACTCTGTGCAGGCCAGTCAAGAGAATGGTCAAATATTCCCATAGACACACTCCTAAACCTTGTGGACAGCCTTCCCAGATGAGTGGAAGCTGTTATAGCTGCAAAGGGTGGGCCAACTCAATATTGAACCCCATGGACTAAGACTGGGATGCCATTAAAGTTCATGTGCGTGTAAAGGCAGGCATCCCAATACTTTATATATGCACAGTAAATAATCAACTTAGACAGAGTTGCAAACCATCAAAGTAATAACCAACATAAGTATTACAGGAGCCATTAGGACAATTGGGATAAAGAAGCCTCCCCCCAAATAGACTAAGAGATGTCCAACCAAGGCTGCCATACTTTGGTAAACTTCTTGGGACATGCCCAACCCTTGTAGATCCATTTAAACTTAGGTAAATCAGCATTAACTAAAGGAAAAAACTGTTGGACGGAGGGTGAAACAGCATTTTTCCCAGTATAACAAAATCAATTTAGGTACATAAAACATATGCATGTGGAGCAGGATACGAGCATGAGTCCGAGGGACAATGTCATTCAAAATACCCAAAATTCCAACTTCCAGGGACCAAGGCACTGGAAGATGAGGGGAAGTCTCAAAGAAGAGAAATAGATCCCACCAAAAATTAGACAATACAGGGCAAACCCAAAACATGTGGAAAAGGTCTGCACTCCCAAGTGCAAAATCGGAACAAGTGGCAGCAGACCCAAACCCCATGCGAGCCAAACTGGCGAGAGTGTAATGAAGATGATGAATAAACTTTAACTGAATAAGCCTATCAGCCATACTAATCGCATCCTGGAAACAATCCTCAGTAGACTCTTCCCAACCCTCCTTAGAAAGCCCAGGCACCTAAACAAGCCACTTGCGATGGGAATTCTGAAAGGGATTGGCTCCAGCCGTAGTAAGTAGTCACCAACTTAGAAATCTCTGAATATCCTAATAGGATAGCAACTCGTCCTGTAGAGATTGTGTGAGCTCCAGGGTCAGGGTCCCGAACTGCATCCGGACGGCATGGGGGAACAATAAATATTTAAAAAGTAACTTATTGTCCACTCCATGATGGCCTTTCAAGTCCTCAAGGAAAACATAAAGGTTATTCGTAAAAACATGGGCATAAATGCTAAGCCGCCATTTTTACATACATTTTGACAGCTCTGTGGCAGCCATTTTGTGTCCCGTAGGGCATGAGAAAATCAATTCCTTGAATTCAGCACAAAAATTAAAATGATTCCCTAGCATAATCTTTAGATTTGGCAAACACATTATTCCCGGGAATGGGCTTTAATAGATTAGCCAACATTCAGAAAGTGGGCTAAGGGAGTAACACCTACATGGAGATGTACAGATCAGGTTCTGTATTACATATGTTACAGATTATATGACCTAGCATACTGGGAAACTTAATAGACATGTGCATGACGAAAAAATTAGTTTTGTTTTGATTCGTTAATCTAGTTATTTAGTTTTGTTAAATTCAGTTGATTCGTTCAATTTGGGATTCGTATTCAGAATTCCTATTCGTAATTTTTTAAATTTTCTTCTAATTGACCAATTTTTTTTCAATCCAAAACGTTTGAACCGATAAATCTTGAATCGGTCAAATCGAAAACTTTTGATTTTTTTTTGTTTTTTAGATTCGAGTTTGGCAAAGTGAACAAACAAAAGAAAAATCTTCATCAAAGTATTACAATAACTCTTTAACCCCTTCCCGCCGAGCGTACGCAGATGTACGTACTCGGCTTTCCAGGGTTATACCGGGAGGATGCCGGCAGCTGCAGGCATCATCCCGGTACCGTTTTTTAGAGCGGGCGATCGGCTTTCCTGGTATAACAACCGATGCGGCTGAAAGCAGCTCGGCTGTTATACCGGAGAAGCGGGAGGGGACGCCCCCCCCCCTCCTGCCGCCTCCAGCCGCTCTTACCGGGCCTCCCGTTCCATCGGGAAGCCCGATCACCAATTGGATGCCTCCGGCAGCTGGGGGCGGGCTGGAACGAAGCCGTGGGCGGCTTCGTTCCAGCCTCCTAATCGTAAACACGGAAGCGACGTCATGACAGAAAAGAAAAGAAAAACGCATACGGAAGTCGCGCCCGCATATGTAAACGGTGTTCAAATCACAAATGTGAGGTATCGCCGCGATCGTCAGAGCGAAAACAATAATTCTAGCACTAGACCTCCTCTGTAACTCTAACCTGGTAACCGTAAAAAAAATTTATAGCGTTGCCTATGGAAATTCTTAGGTACTGTAGTTTGTCGCCATTCTACGAGTGCATGCAATTATAAAGCGTGACATGTTTGGCATCTATTTACTCGGCGTAACATCATCTTTCACATTATACAAAAAATTGGGGCAACTTTACTGTTTGGTTTTTTTAAAATTCATAAAAGTGTTTCTTTTCCCAAAAATTTGCGTTTAAAAAAACACCGCTGCACAAATACTGTGTGATATAAAATGTTGCAACAATCTCCATTTTATTCTCTAGATTCTTTTCTAAAAAAATATATATAATGTCTGGGGGTTCTAAGTAATTTTCTAGCAAAAAAATACAGATTTTAACTTGTAAACACCAAATTTCAAAAATAGGCTTAGTCATGAAAGGGTTTAAATCACCTTTGGCTTAACAAAAACAGCATTATTTTGAAATGGTACTCTAATAACTTCTTTGATTTCAGCAATATGTATACAGTTAGAATTTGACTGGAGTTCGATGTAAAAACTGATTCAGATTTCAGTCCGAATTTCCGAAATTCGGACAAATTTTGTTTCATTATTCGGAGCATTCGGTAAAATTTGTTTATATTGTTATTCGGGTATTCGGATATATCCGAATCTCCGAATAACTAAAAATTTGTCCGAATTAGTTCGGACCAAAACAAACCACACATGTCTAAAACGTAGGTTCCCCTGTAAGCCTAAAGCCGATGGCTTGAATTTTAGATGGAATATGAGCCATGGGTGGCTCTGCCAACATTACTCAACTCAACAAAGTTAGATTGAAAATTCAAAGACATGTGGGAAAAAAAACTCCTGAACAGGGACTGCGGCCAGTCATCTGCAGTCATTCTTCGGGTATTCTGATAATGGTGGGTGGCAGCTGTTAGAATACAATAACCAGCAGTTGTGGATTTGTCCATTTAGTAATCTGTGGATTTCTCTCATTCAGCTCAGATTCCTTTACCTGTATTGTCAGGTAAAGGCGAGCCTAAAAGGGGAGTAACAAAGTAAAGACACTGGTTTGCTTTAATACCTCCATCACCAGAAAAAAATAGGCATCTTTCTATCAGCTCCATTGACCGCCAGGAGCAACTTTGCATTGAAGTAAATTAATGTAAATATTCCTATTTTTTTTTCTTTAAATCTTAAAATGTTGGTAATTTCCTTAGATGCTGAGGGGCATTGGATGACATTGCTACAATGTTGTAATGGTAGCATTGTTTACAGTTCCCAAGGCTCACGACTGGTCAAAAATATGTCAGCAGGTGTCATCACAAAAGGCTTACATTCTTCTGTGATTCTAGGAAGGATTTATAAAGGGCTGCAGCTAGTCAAGCTTTCAGTTGATGTGTCTTAACTCCAAGGAGGATGTCTTCTGTCTTAATCCCACCCAGGAGGATGTTCTCTGTCTTAATCCCACCTAGGAGGAAGTCCTCTGTTTTAATCCCATCTAAGAGGAAGTCATCTGTCTTAATCGTGCCTAGGAGGAAGTCCTCTGTCTTAATCGTACCTAGGAGGAAGTCCTCTGTCTTAATCATGCCTAGGAGGAGGCCTTCTGTCTTAATCCCACTCAGGATGAAGTCTTCCATTCTGATTCCATCCAGGAGGATGTCCTCTCTTTTTTTTTTCTCTCCAGAAATAAACCAGTGTATAACTATATAATTGAAACTGCAAATACACATTAGACAGATAGATCATTTTAATGGGGCAGCCAATTCCTCCTTGTTTTATGTAGCCATGCTAGGATTTATCTCAGTTCCTTTGCACAAATCTGAAGCAGACCTTTACCCTAAAATGAAAAATGTTGTCACTCACTTCCTCCTCCCAGCCACTATTTTATTTGCAGCTTTTTATTGTGTGTGTGTGTGTAAGAGGGGGATTGAGCACCTTTTTTTGTCAGTACCTCGCCTAGGGGAGGATGATGTCATTATAGTCAACCTCCGTCCACAGCCTCCTGGGATGAGGTCAAACATCCTAGCAGGCTGCAGGACCAGCCTATGGACTCAATAGGCTGATAAGTATCTATTTACTAAAAGTCATGAGCTACAGTAGCTGCTCACTTACTTTTGCCTCAGCAGATTGAAGTTCCCCTTTAACTAACTCTTAGCTATGTTGCAGGAACCCCAAGGTCCTTGCTCTTACTCTGCCAGCATTCTTATTTAAACTTTGACTTCTTGGAGGCATTAACCTGCAGAGGGATAAACATATCTCTCTAGGTCATTGCCTTAGAAAGTATAAAGCAAGAAACAGCCAAGTATATAGCGTCTTTTTAGAAGGAGGTTAGCAATGGCAGCCTCTGTGCTTCTTCTTTAGAAAGCTTAATCATTTAAAACATGGCATCTCAGGTTGTTAATTTTCTCCCCAACTGTGATGCAACTTTGTTTGGTTTAGGGCCCCAGAGCTCTTACCCTAATCATACCTCCCAACTGTCCCTGACTTCGAGGGACTGTCCCTGATTTGGAACAAAAGTCCCTCTGTCCCTCATTCCCCCTCATTTGTCCCTCATTTTGGTCTGATCCATATAGTTGTATTTAAAATGCACTATTTATCTTTCAAAAAGTGTTTCCCAGCGCTAAACCTTTCATCCAATTTCTAACTTGCTGCATTTGTGAACTTCAAAAGCCAATATAAAGGAATAGTAGTGGTAAAAAAAAGCACTTCTGTGTTTAACTAATTTTTTTTGTATTATTTTCCTTTAAGGGGGCGTGGCAGGGTGTGTGTCCTATGCCTACATACATTTGCTAATAGGTGTCCCTCGCTCCCATCTCAAAAAGGTGGGAGGTATGCTTACTGAGCATAGCAAACTTGCATGGCAGACTTACCTTTTAGTAATTAGAACGAAAGGGACACTCACAGGAGTACAGACAAGCGGGCTGCGCACCCCAAATATTGGATCAAAAAACGGGAAATCCCCCAAACGGGGCTTTAAAGCACCCAATAGTATAATTAACAAAATACAGAAAAAGTAGGTAATAAATAATTTTATTAATGCAAAAGGGTATTAATACTGACATCAAGGGTCAGGGCATGAACTGGAGTACAAAAGCAATGAGTTAAAAAACAGTACCAATAACAAGAGGCAGTGTGGGGTATGTTACACCATACGCGACAGTAATACAATAACACAAAGATCTTATATGTAGGATCCTGGCGCGTTTCGACCCCAGTGGGTCTTCTTCAGAGGATAAATGTATAAGAACTGTAGGGGTATAAACATGTATTAAATTACTTCAAAAGCAAAAAAAGGGTAAAAAGAAAAAATATAAAAATATGAACGAGTCCATATGTTATGTCTTTACCAGTCACGATGTGTTAGATGGTTACAGGTGGCCATAGTATGGAGAAATTTCCCTCTTGCTCTATCCCCAATCTCCCAGCGGTTGGTCCAATCAACAGAGGAGCGAATAGCACACACACATGTCTTACAAGGAATCACACATTGAGTAATCCCCAAGAGTTAAGGGACAGCAGATATGAAGGGTGTGCGCTGCACCTGTGGTAGGATAACATTATATACTGAGTAAACAACTCCAAAAGGAGTTTATAGAAATATCCATATATTTTGTTATTTAGGGTGGGAAATCTGTGTATAATAGGTAGTAATAACTAGGTGTGTTATCAGGTGTTGCATGAAAAGAGGTCCATGAACCTAAAAAAAAAAAGTGAAAGAGCGTGAAGAGGAAATGGGGAAGGAGAGGGAAGGAAAAATGAGGGAGGGAAGAGGAGGGAAGGGACGGAAGGGGGAGGGAAGGAAGGCGGGAAGGGAAACCGGGGACAGGAAAGGAGGGGAAGGAAGGAAGGGAAAAAGGGTGAAGGATAGGTGTGGAAAGGAGAGGAAAGAAAAACAAAGAAAGAAAGAAGCATGGACCAATTTTCACTGCAGACGCGTGAATTCAGAAATATGAAAATGGTAGCAAGTAGGCGTGAGTGCATAAAAAAAAGAAAAAAAACAAAAAAAACAATAATTAGGTTCTACCGCATGGACCTCTTTTCATGCAACACCTGATAACACACCTAGTTATTTACCTATTATACACAGATTTCCCACCCTAAATAACAAAATATATGGATATTTCCATAAACTCCTTTTGGAGTTGTTTACTCAGTATATAATGTTATCCTACCACAGGTGCAGCGCACACCCTTCATATCTGCTGTCAACTCTTGGGGATTACTCAATGTGTGATTCCTTGTAAGACAAGTGTGTGTGCTATTCGCTCCTCTGTTGATGGGACCGACCGCTGAGAGATTGGGGATAGAGCAAGAGGGAAATTTCTCCATACTATGGCCACCTGTAACCATCTAACACATCGTGACTGGTAAAGACATAACATATGGACTCGTTCATATTTTTTATATTTTTTATATTTTTTCTTTTTACCCTTTTTTTGTTTTTGTTTTTGAAGTAATTTAATACAGGTTTATACCCCTACAGTTCTTATACATTTATCCTCTGAAGACCCACTGGGGTCGAAATGCGTCAACTTCCTACATATAAGATCTTTGTATTATTGTATTACTGTTGCATATGGTGTAACATACTCCACACTGCCTCTTGTTATTGGTACTGTTTTTTAACTCATTGCTTTTGTACTCCAGTTCATGCCCTGACCCTTGATGTCAGTATTAATACCCTTTCGCATTAATAAAATTATTTATTACCTACTTTTTCTGTATTTTGTTAATTATACTTTTGGCTGCTTTAAAGCCCCGTTTGGGGGATTTCCCGTTTTTTGACTTACCTTTTAGTGAGCCTTCTCCCAGTGCTGCCATTTTCTCCCATAGTTTGTAGACGCTATAACTTTTGCAAAAAAACAATCAATATACACTTATTGGGAATTTTGTTCACCAAAAATATGTAGCAGAATACATATTGACCTTAACTAATGAAGAAATTCGATTTTTTAAAAAAAAATTTAATTGGATGTTTTATAGCAGAAAGTAAAAAATACTTGTTTCTTTTTTAAATTAACGGCCTTTTTTTGTTTATAGCGCAAAAAATAAAAACTGCAGAGGTAAACAAATACCATGAAAAGAAAGCTCTATTTCTGGGGAAAAACAGACATAAATTATATTTGGGTACAGTATTGCACGACCGCGCAATTGTCAGTTAAATAACGCAGTGTCCTATCGCAAAAAAATGGCCTGGCCAGGAAGGGGGCTAAATCTTCTGGAGCTGAAGTAGTTAAAGTGTTACTAAACCTAGGAAACTGCATTCACTATATCTGGTCTCCCACAGTACACAGAACATGGAAATGCAATTGTTTTAGTACATCAAAACGGCTAAATACCTTTTCTCATCAGTAGTAGTCTTGTGACTTCTATTATTGTCCAGCCAAGCACTGGTTATAGCTTGTAGGAGATTTCATTCTGCTCTAACTATCTTATGAGGCTGCATTACCCCTGACCCTTTGTCTGGACAGTGCTGATTGACCCTGTGCTGATCACATGCACTCTCCCAAGAAAAAAAAAAAGAACTCTCTAGCAATACACATCAAACTGAGCATGTACAGTGCCTCCAAGGCTCTGTTCTATCAGCAGATGGATTGGGGACTGTGGAAGAAGGGGAGGATCAGAGAAGACAGGCTCAAACAGCCTTTTTACTCACACAGTGAGTACAATAAGCATGTTTTACTGCATATACAGACTGATTTTACTGTTGTGGGTTTAGTAACACTTTAATCCTACTTTAAGCATCAGTTACAGGTCTTCACACCCCCACCCTGTGACTGGACAGTGAAAGGAGAAGCAGCAGACTGATAATGGCATCTCTCTGTCACTCTGTCATACGTGCAGGGACTGCAAGAGGCTGATACTAATTCAAATTTAGGTACTTATACTGCTTGCATTAAAGGAATACATTTATTGAGGCACTAAAGAATACAGAGCTGGCTGGAGTTCAGCTTTAAGTAATGTTCTTCGCTGTGCACAATAGTATCCACACAGGAGAAGAATTCACAAAGCTCTCTTTAGATGAATGACCTTATTAATGAAAGAAAAGCAAACGGCCTCAGGAATGTAGCGTATACATTCTCCACGCTGGGCCAGGAATACGAAATCGAGGTGGATAGATTGGAATCATTACCAGAGCCATTACCTGATGCCCGCGAGGTGGTGTCTAGCGTTTAGTCCACCGTAATACATCACAGCAGGACGCAGAACGGATTAATACACAAATGGTTTCATTTGCCCAGAATTACACATGCAGTATTAATAATAAATAATTCCGGATAACTGTGCCACTACGTCTTCTGGGTTTAATATAAACTCCTGAATATACATACCAGTGAACTTTACATTCATTTACCAGAAAACACGATTTAAAGTATGCAAGGTTAGAACTTCCATCAGGATTTAAAGAGACCTTGTCATGAACCTAAAACGGCTAGTAAAACCACAGAAAAATACATTATTTTAATTTCCCATTTGCAGTGGTTTTTGTTTCTATAAATTTTATTTTTTTTCACTTGCAATGTGCTTCTAAAGAAAATTTGATTACTGCAGGAAAAAGTTAATTCCCTAGTACAGCCTCCTTCCTCACTCATTATACTGCTCTTCTCCTCTTGGTGTGTCTAAATCAGCCATTCTCAACCAAGGTTCCATAGAACCCAGAGATTGCTAGGAGTTCCTTGACTGATTGACCTTCTATCCAATGGTATCTGCATAGTTCCGGGTTCCATGCCACTTGACAGAGTCAACAGTATCACACCTATGATCTTTTTAGCTGTCTTTAAGGATGGCATTCTAACCACCGATGTAAGAGGCATTCTTCCCCACTGACCATGAATGTAAGAGGTAGGGATGGTCCCGATGTTCGTTTGCTCGCAAAAGAAGCCAACATATGGGGCGTTTGCGGGAAATTCGAGCACCGCGGAGTGCCCTATAATGCACTGTGATCTCGCAGTGCATTGACGGCTGCTGATTGGCCAAAGCATGCACCTGACCTGCATGCTTTGGCCAATCACAGTGCGACCTGCTGCGAGAGCCATGATTTGCCAAAGGCAGGGTGCCTTTAGCCAATCATGGCTCAGGGGGCTGAGTCCATGTCCCACACTATATAAGGCTGCTTACACAGCGGCCGTATGTAGTGTGACATGGAGATTGAGAGCATTGGAGTTAGATTAGGCAGGTTAGTTAGTGGCGTGCAGACAGTTCACTATATCTATCTATCTATCTATCTATCTATCTATCTATCTATCTATCTATCTATCTATCTATCTATCTATATATATATATATACAGGGCTTTTTTTCTCAAACAATAGGTGCTGGAACTCAACCAAAACCCCTCCACCCACACACACACTCAAATTACATCAAATAGTGGGTGTGGTCAGTCAAATTTCACGAACAGTAGGAGGGTCTTAAAGGGGCATTAAATACCAGGATTGCATTACATACAGAGTGCAGAGTTCAGGGGGTTAGACACAGAGTGCAGAGCTGTCACTTGTAAACACAGAAACCAGACTTCTGTGTTTACAAGTGATTGTGGTGAGCAGCCCCCCCTGCCCCCACAAGGGTCTGAGCCAGAGGTGGTGGAACTGTTCCCCCTGAAAAAAAGCCATATATATATATATATATATATATATATATATATACATACATATACATATATATACACATATATATATATATATATATATATATATATATATATATATACACATACATACACACACACATATACACACACACTGTGTAAAAATTTATATATATATATATATATATATATTTATATTTATTATTATTATTATTAACGATTTATATAGCGCCAACAGCTGAGGTGCTTTACAATGTAGAGGGGGGACAGCACAATTACAGTACAGTTCAATACAGAAAGTACAGGAGGGCCCGGCTCCTAGAGCTTACATTCTAAAGGGAGAGGGTGGTGGTACAAAAGGTAATAGATGCGGGGAATGATTTGATGGGGTTGTTAGGTGGCTGTGGGATAGGGTTCCCTGAATAAGTGAGTATATATACAGTATCTCACAAAATCGAGTACACCCCTCACATTTTTGTAAATATCTTATTATATCTTTTCATGTGACAACACTGAAGAAATGACACTTTGCTACAATGTAAAGTAGTGAGTGTACAGCTTGTATAACAGTGTAAATTTGCTGTCCCCTCAAAATAACTCAACACACAGCCATTAACGTCTAAACCGCTGGCAACAAAAGTGAGTACACCCCTAAGTGAGAATGTCCAAATTGGGCCCAAGGTGTCAATATTTTGTGTGGCCATCATTATTTTCCATTACTGCCTTAACCCTCTTGGACATGGAGTTCACCAGAGCTTCACAGGTTACCACTGGAGTCCTCTTCCACTCCTCCATGACAACATCACAGAGCTGGTGGATGTTAGAGACCTTGCGCTCCTCCACCTTCTGTTTGAGGATGCCCCACAGATGTTCAATAGGGTTTAGGTCTGGAGACATGCTTGGCCAGTCCATCACCTTTACACTCAGCTTATTTAGCAAGGCAGTGGTCTTGGAGGTGTGTTTAGGGTCGTTATCATGTTGGAATACTGCCCTGTCTCTGAAGGGATGGGATCATGCTCTGCTTCAGTATGTCACAGTACATGTTGGCATTCATGGTTCTCTCAATGAACTGTAGCTCCCCAGTTCCGGCAGCACTCATGCAGCCCCAGACCATGACACTCCCACCACCATGCTTGACTGTAGGCAAGACACACTTGTGTTTGTACTCCTCACCTGGTTATTGCCACAGACATTTGACACCATCTGAATCAAATAAGTTTATCTTGGTCTCATAAGACCACAGGACATGGTTCCAGTAATCCATGTCCTTAGTCTGCTTGTCTTCAGCAAACTGTTTGCGGGCTTTCTTGTGTATTATCTTTAGAAGAGGCTTCCTTCTGAGACAACAGCCATGTAGACCAATGTGATGCAGTGTGCGGCGTATGGTCTGACCCTCCCACCCCTTCAACCTCTGCAGCAATGCTGGCAGCACTCATATTTCTATTTCCCAAAGACAACCTCTGAATATGACGCTGAGCATGTGCACTCAACTTCTTTGGTCAACCATGGTGAGGCCTGTTCTGAGTGGAACCTCTCCTGTTAAACCGCTGTATGGTCTTGGGCACCGTGCTGCAGCTCAGTTTCAGGGTCTGGCAATCTTCTTATAGCCTAGGCCATCTTTATGTAGAGCAACAATTCTTTTTTTCAAATCCTCAGAGAGTTCTTTTCCATGAGGTGCCATGTTGAACTTCCAGTGACCAGTATCAGAGAGTGAGAGCGATAACACCAAATTTAACACACCTGCTCCCCATTCACAACAGAGACCTTGTAACACTAATGAGTCACATGACACCGGGGAGGGAAAATGGCTAATTGGGCTCAATTTGGACATTTTCACTTAGGGGTGTACTCACTTTTGTTGCCAACGGTTTAGACATTAATGGCTGTGTGTTGAGTTATTTTGAGGGGACAGCAAATTTACACTGTTATACAAGCTGTACACTCACTACTTTATATTGTAGCAAAGTGTAATTTCTTCAGTGTTGAAATATGAAAAGATATAATAAAATATTTACAAAAATGTGAGGGGTGTACTCTCAAGATGAGGGCTTGCGAGCTGGGCTGCCGGGGAGCGGGGGGGTGAGCACCACCGGCGGGCGGCAGGCGGGGTTGATTGGGAACTGTTCTCCCAGTGATCGCCCCGGGGGAAGAGGAGAGCCCAGGGATCACAGAGCAGGATAGCACACTGTTACAGCTTACATTACAATTGTTTCGGCCCTGCTCGACACAGCCCCACCTCCTCCTGACCTGCACCTGTGATAGACAGAATGTCGGTCCAATACTGGGATGCGTTCTGTCTATCCCAGGCACGGGGTTAGGAGGAGGCGGGGCTGTGTCGAGCAGAGCAGAGACAATTGTAATGTAAGCTGTAACAGCGTG
Source organism: Lithobates septentrionalis (assembly GCA_037952835.1). Lineage (NCBI taxonomy): Eukaryota > Metazoa > Chordata > Amphibia > Anura > Ranidae > Lithobates > Lithobates septentrionalis. The sequence continues at coordinate 6,085,593 of JBBDGP010000459.1, forward strand.
CTATCCTGCTCTGTGATCCCTCAGCTCTCCTTTTCCTACAGTCATGCATTCCTCTGCTCTGGCAAGGTTGCAATAGTGGGCACAGTGAGGCCGCAATGGGCACAGTGTAGCTGCAATAGTGGGCACAGTGAGGCTGCAATGGGCACAGTGTGGCTGCAATATTCGGCACAGTGAGGATGCAATGGGCACAGTGTGGCTGCAATAGTGGGCACAGTGAGGTTGCAATGGGCACAGTGTTGCTGCAATAGTGGTCACAGTGAGGCTGCAATGGTGGGCACAGTGAGGCTGCAATGGTGGGCACAGTGAGGCTGCAATAGTGGTCACAGTGAGGGTGCAATAGTGGTCACAGTGTGGCTGCAATGGTGGGCACAATGTGTCTGTAATGGGCACAGTGAGGCTGCAATAGTGGGCACAGTGAGGCTGCAATGGTGGGCACAGTGAGGCTGCAATAGTGGGCACAGTGAGGCTGCAATAGTGGGCACAGTGAGGCTGCAATAGTGGGCACAGTGAGGCTGCAATGAGCACAGTGAGGTTGCAATGGTGGGCACAGTGAGGCTGCAATGGTGGGCAAAGTGAGGCTGCAATGGTGGGCACAGTGTGGCTGCAATGGTGGGCGCAGTGAGGCTGCAATGGTGGGCACAGTGAGGCTGCAATGGTGGGCACAGTGAGGCTGCAATGGTGGGCACAGTGAGGCTGCATTGATGGGCACAGGTGACGCTGCAATGGTGGGCACAGGTGAGCCTACGTTGAGGGGCACAGGTGAGGCTGCACTGATAAAGTTGTTGTTAATATTTATTTTTGTAACTTAAGGTTCTTACCAGTCTGGAACAGTCTTACCAGAACCGCTGGGCAATCTTGCACCCCTTGACACATCGAAGTGGGGCGTAGACGGATTCACCAAGTCCTCAGTAGCAGTGTACCTCTCCACTAGGTAGGGTTGCCACCTTTTCTTCAAGTCAAACCTGAACACTTCGACATCACACAGCATTTTTTTTCATAGTATGTATAGATAAACAATGCATAGATGTTGCTATTAAATAACATTTCTAGTCATATGAAGTTAATCACAAGATTACCCCTTTACATCAGAGTCCACAGAGTTCCCCTTTTACATCTGAATCTGCAGAGCTCCCTTTTTACATCTGAACTTGCAGAGTTCCTTTTCACTGTAAGGGGGGACTCTGCAGACTCTGATGTAAGGGAGAACTTTGGGGACTCTAATATAAGGGATGCCCGCTCACTGTTCTTTTGGCCATCCTTCACGGACAGCGACTCTCTCAAAAGTCGCAAGGTATGCCTCAACATCATCAGCAGGTGTCATCTTCTGTAGGTGGTAGGAGGCACATACCAACTTTGGGTCCACTGGCACAGGAGGTGCGAACCCCTTTTTCAATTCCACCAGAGCCTCTGCGAACTGTCAGTTCATCTCCTGCTGAGCTGCCTGATGTGTTGCAGCGACTTGGCAGTTGGTTTCCCGCTGAGCTGCATTGGCCTGTAGCAGGACCTTTAACATTTCCTCCATCTTTAGAAACTGCCTGCTGAGTCCACCACGTGTGGGAGATTAGCTCTTGGGGATAACCTTTTCTGGAAAACAAGGTCAGCATGTAGGCAATCGCAATCTCTCTCTCTCTCTCTCTCTTTCCTCGTTTAAACTCCACCTGAGCGTGGACTCACGTGGACCACAACATCTGGACCGGATCCAAGCCTGTCACAGAGGCTGGAAGCCAGTGCACAGTACATAATACAGTGCAGGTGGTGTACACAGTATATAATACAGTGTGTACAGTTTCTAATACACTTCAGGTGGTGTACACAGTATATAATACAGTGCAGGTGGTGTATACAGTATATAATACAGTGTGTACAGTTTCTAATGCGCTTCAGGTGATGTACACAGTATATAATACAGTGCAGCCGGTGTACAGTATATAATACAGTGCAGGCGGTGTACAGTATATAATACAGTGCAGGCGGTGTACAGTATATAATACAGTGTAGTGCGATGTGCAAAAAAAAAATCTCCATCATGTCCGGAAGGCCACCAAGAAGAGGCAGATGCCCACAGGCCACTAAAAGAGGGCAAGCAGCCTCTGCATCTAAAGTGAAAGGTGGTGGTCGCGGACATGGTGCATCCTCTGCAGGCGGGGCATGCTTGACCTCTTTTTTCTGCTGCTGGCCGTGTTATTGAGCCACAACATGCAGAAGAGTTGGTGGAGTGGATAACTAAGCCGTCCTTATCCTCCTCATCCTCTGTCACCCAGGCTCATACTAGTTTGCCTTCCAATGCAGCTGCCAAAGCGGACTAGTCCACCGGCTCCTTGTCCACAGTTACCCCTTCCATAGCCCCACCATCATGCACAGAGGAGTCTGCAGAATTATCCGACCACAGTGTCGGTTACATGCTGCTGGAGGATGCGCAGCAATTTGAAGGCTCCGATGTTGGTTCCCAGGTTGAGGAAGGGAGTAAAGTGAGCTTAGAGAGAGGGGGTGCCACAGAAGCACAAGAAACTAGCAGTCATGTTCCCCCAGCTGCAGCATTCTGCCAAGTTTGCTCCAGTGACGAGGAGGTAGGGGATGATGAGGTCACTGACTGTACTTGGGTGCCTAATGTACTTGGGTGCCCCGTACACACGAGCGGAATTTCTGTCGGAAAAATCTTGGATGGCTTTTCCGATGTAATTCCGCTCAAGCTTGGCTTGCGTACACACGGTCACACAAACGTTCTCTGAACTTTTGACCGTCAAGAACGCAGTGACGTACAACACTACGACAAGCCGAGAAAATGAAGTTCAATGCTTCCGAGCATGTGTGGAATTGTTTCCGAGCATGCGTGTTTTTTTGCGCGTCGAAATTGCATACAGACGAACGGAATTTCTGTCAAGAACTTTTTCCGTCAGAAAAATAGAGAGCCAGCTCTCAATCTTTTGCTGGCGGAAATTCAGACAGAAAAAGTTGGATGGAGCATACACACGGTGGGAATATCTGACCAAAAGCTCCCATCACACTTTTTTTGACGGAAATTCCGCTGGTGTGTACGGGGCATGAGAGAAGAGAGGAGGAAAGTGAGAAGGAGGAGGCACAACTCCAACAAGGCAGGATGTCCTCCAGGGGTCAGCTTAAGGGCAGCCACCCTATTGCATCACACCACAGAGCTCCACAGGTGCATGGTGCTGCTGACTCCCCACTGACTTACAAAATGTCCAAATGGTGTGGGCTTTTTTCGAAACATGTCGAAAGCGGATCAAGCGGATGTCTGAAGCGGATCAAGCATGACCAGAACAGCACCCGCTTGGGCACCACATGCTTGACACGACATAGGACGACCTGCCATGCACTCTGTTGGCAACAGCACCTGAAAGACCCACATAATAAAAAAAAAAGGTGGACTTCACCTTGTTCCTCATTTGTGATCTCAACCCCTACTATACCTCCAGTCCTCTCAAATACCTGCACTGAAAGGAATGAAGGTATAGCAATAGGTGCCACAAGTACTTGCAGCCAGTCTGCTAGCAGTACACCACCAATTGATATCAGCAGGCAAATTTCGCTACCCCAGTTGCTGAACTGTAAAAAAAAAAAAAAATACTAATACTGTCCCAGCCATCCACATGCTCAGTGTCCAAATGCTAGCTTGGCCAAATTGCTAGCACTACAACTGCTGCCTTTTCAGCTGGTAGACTCCGTCACGTGGAAGGCAATGTTTTGGCCTCGTTGGACAGGGCGGTCAGCAGCAAGGTTCATATTACCACTAACTCACGGTCCAGCAGGCATGGTCAGGGGCGTTACCTTTCCTTCACGGCACACTGGGTAACTCTGCTGGCAGCTGGAAAGGATGCAAGACAGGGTTCAGTGTTGGAGCTTGTTCCGCCACCACGCCTCCAAAATACTGGTGGTGATTCTGCCACATCTCTCTGCTCCCCCCCTCCTCTTCTTCTTCCTCTATGGCCTCCTCTTCAGAATTGTCCTCTGAACCAGTAGTGCTCCGTAAGCGTTCAAGGGGCTACGCAAGCAGTCAGGCTAAAAGATGTCATGCGGTCCTTCAGTTGGTCTGCCTAGGGGACAGGAGCCACACTGGGGTAGAGATTCTGTCAGCTCTGCATGGGCAGGTTTAGAGGTGGTTGACGACACAGCAGCTTGAGCCAGGAATGATTGTATGCAACAATGGCACCAACCTTCTCTCTGCTCTTTGACAGGGACACTTGACACATGTTCCATGCATACAATGCCAGTGCTCAGCCAGCTGACATTAAATGGGAATTCAACCTGCCCACCAACCACCTTATTTGTTACTGGCAGCGGCTGCACACACAGCTGAGGGCCATCAATAAGTACCTGTGTGAGTATGGCACCAGGAAAGGCTCAGGGGAGCTTTGCTTCTTTTCGCCACTCCAGTGGCTACTGATAAAAGATGAATGCACTGTCCTGTCACCATTTGATGAGGCCACAATGATGGTGAGCAGCGACAATGCATGCATCAGTGACACTGATGTCTTCCTGCTGGAGCACACGCTTCGTGCAATCATGGACAGGGCACTTGAGGCAGAACAGTGGGAGGAAGAAGTTCCTTTCCTCTCAAGGCTTCCTTTATGCAGATAGCATTCCTGCGGGGCCGCCAAACACACAGGAAGAAGAGGAGGAGGCTTGTGTCAGCATGGATGTAGAGGATAACACTCAGCAGTCTTCAAGGTATCGTTTTCAGTCTCCAGAAACTCAAGGAGTTGTATGTGGCTGGGAGGAGGTAGTTCCTGACAATTTCATCCTTAGAGTCCTAGAGGACTCAGAATCTAATGCCTCTGAAAACTTACGCTGCACGGGCTCCCTGATTCTGCAAAGCCTACGAAGGACCCTAAGATTCGTGGTATCAAGGAGAGGGATCATTACTGGCTGGCAACACTTCTTGATCCACGTTACAAGGGTAAAGTTGCAAAGCTCATCCTGCCTTCGCAGAGGGAGCAGAGGATGAAACATCTTCAGAACGCCTTGAAGAAAACTTTGTGTAATGCCTTTCCAGACCCTAGGACAGTGATGGCGAACCTTGGCACCCCAGATGTTTTGGAACTACATTTCCCATGATGCTCATGCACTTTGCAGTGTAGCTGAGCATCATGGGAAATGTAGTTCCAAAACATCTGGGGTGCCAAGGTTCGCCATCACTGCCCTAGGAGGTTACCATTTCCTGGTGCTGGACAACGTGTTTCTGAGACTTCATTCGGTCAGAGGAAGAACGGTGTAGAAGGTGGCCGGCTGACCGATGCCTTTAAACTATTTTTTATTCCTCAGCGCCTAGGGCTGGTTTAAGCAACCATCGGCAGCGTCTGCATTATATGGTGCAGGAATATCTAGGGGCAAGAGTAGACTAGGAGACCTTTCCAACTGAGCATCCACTGGGTTACTGGGTCTTGAGGATGGACCACTATCCAGAACTTGCTCAATATGCAATTGAGCTACTGGCCTATCCTGCATCCAGTGTGCTTTCTAAATGCACATTTAGTGCTGCTGGAGGGTTTGTAACGGATCAAAGAGGGCACCTGTCCACAGGCTCTTTTGATAGGCTCACATTTATAATAATGAATTAGTCCTGGATCAGCAGCTATCAAGCCCCTGATGCTGATGTAACTAATTGAATTTGCTAGGGATCTGGGATCCCTTGAAATCTGCCTATGCTGCCTATCCTATTCCTGAATCTTGATGATGCTAGCTTCCAACAATATTTTTGGTTTAGGGCACCACCAACATCCAAGGCCCAATTTTTCTGTAATTACAATTTTCGAAATAATTTTTTACAGAAGGGACCGTTTCTGCGCCCACCAAGAGTAACTGTGAGGGGTTACAGTGTTCTGGCACCACCAACACACAAGGCGCAATTTTTCTGCACCTGTTTGACTGGGGCATGTAATTACAATTTTTGAAATAATATTTTTAACAGCAGGGCCTGTTCCTGCGCCCAACAAGAGTAACTGTGAGGGGTTGCAGTGTTCAGGCACCACCAACACCCAAGGCCCAATTTTTCGCCAGAGTATATAGCACAGTCCATATAGTACATATATATATATATATATATATATATATATATATATATATATATATATATATTATATATACATATATTACAGTGCAGGGTATATAGTGCAGTGCAGAGTATATAATACAGTGTATTGAAGTGGTTAGGGGAACCCTATGACAGAATTTTTAAAAGAATGGCATGGGGCCCCTTCGGGTCTGGTATAGATTTTAAGGGGAACGCCACGCCAAACATTTATAAAAAAAACTGCTTGGGGTCCCCCCAAAATCCAGACCCTTATCCGAGCATGCAGCCTGGAGGACAGGATAGGGAGGACGAGCGAGTGCCCCCCTCCTGAACTGTACCAGGCCACATGCCCTCAACATGGGGAGGGTGCTTTGGGGTCCCTCCCAAAGCACCTTGTCCCCATGTTGATGGGGACAAGGTCTTTGTCCTAACAACCCTGGCCATTGGTTGTTGGGATCTGTGGGTGGGGGGGGCTTTTCGGAATCTAGAAGCCCCCTTTAACAAGGGGGCCCCCAGATCCCAGCCCTCCCATTTGGAATGGGTATGGGGTACATTGTACCCCTACCCATTCACCCAAAAAAGTGTCAAAAAGTAAAAACCACAATAGACAGTTTTTGACAATTCCTTTATTAAAAAAGGAAAAAAAATGGATGCGGTGTCCATTCATCTTCAATTACGCTTCCCGATGGACCTGAAAAATAGAAGGAAAAAAAAGCTCCGCCTCTATGGGAGGCCTCCCGGCGACTGCTGTCTCCTGCCTGCGACAGCTGTTATATAGGCAAGGGTGGGGCCACCCAGTGATGTAGCCGAGTGAACCTGCCCCCTTCTGATGTCATGTGAAGTCAGAGGGGGCAGAGTGACCTGGTTATGTCCGTGGGTGGCCCCGCTCTTGCTTATATAACAGCTGTCAAAGCAAAAAGACAGCAGTCGCCAGGAGGCCTCCCATGGAGGCAAAGTTTTTTCAGGCTTTTTTGATTGACAATAAAGGAATATTTTATTTTTATTGTTTCACTTTAAACATAATTAAAATCACTGCTCCTGAAAAAACGGTTGTTTTAACAACTTTTTTTTGCATTGATACATGTCCCCTAGGGCAGTACCCGGGTCCCCTAACTCAGACTTGTGGCTGACCCAGCATACCTGCACAAGACAAGAGTCCATCTTTGGCAAAGTCCATGGTGGTGGTATCCAGGCATGGCATCTTCAGGGCAGACTGTAAGTCCCTCTACATGATGGATGTGACAGTAGGCAGGCTTTCTCTCTGAGGTGGAACTGCTCCTCCTTCTCTCTTCTCCGTAAGCAGCTGGAGAGTAAATGCTGTGGCTTGTCTATGTCTTCTTTCCCGTGCAGCAGACTGTTTGTCTGGGCAAAGCCTTCACCCCTTTTGCTATCGGCACAGGGAGAGAGGCAGAGCTTAGCAGTAAGTGCAGGAAACCAGGTTAACGGTTTCCCTCTTGGCTGGGACAGCAGCTATCTCACTAACCAGCATTTTATCCTGCTTACACAGAGGCAAGTAAGTGATCTATTCCGGGGGCTGGAAATGTCCTATGGAGGAGTTTTTCTTGTATCCACAAGACTTTTATAGGTGAAGGCACCATAGAAAATTAAGAACTGCAAGACTTGCTTTTAAGCTCCCATTTAGCGAAGGCTAAATATTCCCAGTTATTCAGATGCTGCTACAGCATGGGGATGTAAAGGCTGCGAGGTAGATGTCATCACATGACACCCCCTACAACCCATTACAGAATTCTGTTCTGGACTTTGAACATGCAAACTGACTTTTATTAGGCCTCTAGTTCATTCATTTAGTTTACAACTAGCCCCCTTAGGAGTACACAGGGTAGAACCTAGATTACATTAGTTTCAATAGACAGTTTGCCTGGACTAGAGGGGGATTGTGACAGCGGTGTCATTTTTATGTGTGGTGAAGGTTGTGAGATGATTTTTGCTTTGATCTGTTCTTTTTTACCTAAACTGCATTGAGGCATATTTTGAACCTCCTTTTTTCATCTCCTCTTGGATATGCTTTTTAATACAATTCAGTCAGGTCACGGTCACATCTTTACTTTTGATAAATCAATGAGTAATTTAGGATGAGTCCCATAGTTCTTTCTATATTGCATCTAGCATATAGTGAAATCCCTATACTTCCTTTCCTTCACGCTCAATAGGAGGTGAGCGGAAATCTCCTCCTGGATTTCTTGGTGATCGTTACTTTTTGTCTTGGTGATCATGGTCACCAATAAAGATTAGCTGGCCGGTTTTGATTATATTGATCAAAAACACAAAATGACAGATTATGCCATTGCCAAGGTTTTGACAGTGCAGCATTGTAGCTCAATGAGCTGCTTAGGTGTGTAGCACCCTCTAGATAGGTAAGTACTAGAGTGAGATTTTTTTGCAGGGTAGGTCAATTTAGGCAGGCCTGTTTGTTTTGATTTGATCTGGGCTGGGAGTGGCTCAGAGTAGCAGCTGGTGACTCACAGGAATAATCACTGAGACCTCCCCTCTTCTTTCTAGAAGTTTATAGAAAGAGAGGAGGAGAGGAGAGGTGGAGCTGCCTGGGGTATTCTGAGGAGAACTGACCAATTCCCAACCTGGATTGACAGGGGGCAGGCCTCCTTAAATACCCAGGGTCCACCCAGCTGGGGAGGAGTTGGAGTTGTTCAGAGCTTGGAAATGGAATGCTAGTCTGTCAGGGCCTTTGAGGGAGCCTTGGGCCTGGGCAGATGGAGCCCTTCAAGAAATTGTGAAGATCCTGGACAGGAGGCACAGGAGGAGCAAGAGAGGACAGCAGGAGAGAGCATTGCTGGGCAAGTCTCCAGGGAGAGGAACAACTGGTCGCAGCCAGGAGGGCTGGTGAGTGACATGCACAGTCAGGAGGACTGGGGAGGCATGCCTGAGAGGACTGGGAGCATTCAGTCTGGGATGGGTGCAGAACCAGCCCAGTGGACTGTGGTGTCATGGGCAGTGGGAAGGGCAGCTGCAGTCAGAAGGGCTGGCAGGGCCTGAAGTTGGGTTACTGTGCTTAGTAACCAAAGGTAGGACAGCTAGCACCAGAACTTTATCTCTGCTGTACTATAGGGGCCCGCGATTGCTGCTTGCAAAAGGCAATTACTAAGGCCTGGCTTAGCCAGTATAAACAGAAAAGTCAGTGCTACTACCCATACACCACATAGATAGCAGAGCTCCCAGGTGCTCGATCCACAGTCGCTGGTCAGTAGAGTAATGTAAAAAAAATGATCCGTACTCCAGTTGTTGCTCTTAAAATTTCTTCATTTTATTGACTAGCCACAGTGAACAAACGCAGATTAAGTCAGTTGACGCGTTTCAGTCTATAAAGCCTTAGTCATAACAACATTACAGACATAAAACTTTAAAAATAAATAGTAGCTCTAAAGATCGCAGGCTCCACCCATTGATGGTCTTAATTGACCGCAGGCAATTATCCAAAAAAGAGAATCAGCTGCAATACATGGCTGAGTCAGTGTCAGGCCTGATTACCATGTGCTAGCTGTACCTGGAACATTAGAGAGGAAGCAATGTGCAGGAGGAGAAACAATGTATATACCAGAGTGTATATATGGTAGTTTGTCCCAGCAAGTTCTGCAAAATTCCATTGGGCATCCCGTACTTCCTATACCCCATCCAAGTTCAAATCCCTCAATAAAACATAAAAACAAGCACAAGGACTGTGTTTCTGTCTTGGAGTGTCTGAGAGGTGAATGCCGGGCTGGGCAGGGTGACAGGTGGGCTACAACACTTAGCAGCCCCAGGGCGGTACTGCTATAGGTAAATATCTGCATTATTCAACTTATGTATTTTCATGCAGCAACTCTCCCTGTTAGTAGATAAATAATACATTTGTATACAAAGCTATATATCAGAACGAAAAGAGGGGCAACTGAAGAGGAACAGAGATTGGATTTGGTTCTAAAAGAGGCACAGTTCATCCAAATAAGGGACAAGTGGGGGACTAAGTTCCTTGCTCCCCTTGGCACCACGGACCCACAACCACCTATCTGTCTTTTACCAATAGTCTATTGAGATCAGCAGGAGAAGCCCATTGATTTGATGCCTATTGTGTACCAGTATGACTTAAAACCAATCTAGCGACATATTTTGAATTTACATATTGATAGCTCGGAACAGAACAGCTGAAAGAAAATCAAAACAGTAAATCACACAGACACAAACCAGCTATAGCTAATTATCTTATTCATATGTCATCCGACACATTAGGTGAATACTCCACTTTGATTTCAGGTTCAAAGTGTTGAGTGATCTGAATACTGATGGGTTAGTCACTGCCAACTTAATCTGTACTGGTAACAGTGATAGTTAATAATCTAAAGATAAGATTTTTAGTTAGATTCTAATCCAGCTTTTCCTTTTCCCCCAGAGGGACCCTTAAAATAGTTTTCAGGCCTCAAACGCCCCCACTAAAACCAATGCATCGGAGATCATTGGGAAAAATGTCTTGTATTTGTGATTGGTGGGAAGAATACAATCAATGTTGGTCAGAATGACACTCTTACAGATCATTGGTGTAATGCCCCTGGCTCTGCCAAGTGGTATTGGTTGGCCCTAGAACTATGCAGGCACCATCAATTGGAAAGTCAATCCACCATAGCTCAAGGAACCCCTGGACACCTCTGGAGGAAACCAAGGGTTCCACGGAACTCTGGTTGAGCATGACTGTTCTAATCTAACAATCATTTTTTATTAATTAAAGTAGTGTTAAATCCTTACTGTATCAAGCCTTTCTCCTTTAGCCCCATGTTGCCAGGCTATTCAGCAGTGTTTTGCCCCAAAGGACTTACTTTTGCCACTCAAGTGCAGTCAGTCCCATTCTTGAGGCACTTCCCCAAACTCCTTGATCAGGGAGCACCCGCTGTTGCGTCAGGTGACCTTCTGTTGCTGGACTACATGTCCTATGATTTCTCATGCTCACCCCATAAAGCACATGAATGCTCGCTGTACTACTACCAGGTGGCCTTCTGCATCCAAGTGCCCAGTCCATAAAGTAAATGCCTGCCCACTTTATTACCATTAGGTAGCTGACCCACAATGCATATGTGTCCCTGCTGTACTATTATCAGGTGTCCTCCTGCTTCCAAGCATTCAGCCCATAATGTGCACGCATGCCCATTCGACTAATATCTAGTGACTTCTTGTTTCCAAGTGCCCAGCTCATAATGTGCCTGTGTGCCTGCTGTACTACTACCAGTTATGGGGCGTACACACGGTCGGACTTTTCAGCTACAAAAGTCCAACGGACGCTGACGGACTAAAGCTGGCTGGTAATCCGATCGTGTGTGGGCTTCTCCGGACTTTCAACAGACTTTTTCAGCCTCAAATCCGACGGACTTTAGATTTGAAACATGCTTCAAATCTTTCCGACGGACTCGAGTCCGGTCGAAAAATCCGCTCGTCTGTATGCTAGTCCGACGGACAAAAACCCACGCTAGGGCAGCTATTGGCTACTGGCTATGAACTTCCTTATTTTAGTCCGGTGTACGTCATCACGTAAGAATTCGACGGACTTTTGTGTGATCGTGTGTAGGCAAGTCTGTTCATTAGAAAGTCCGCCGCAAGTCCGTCGAAAGTCCGCCAAAAGTCCGTCGAAAGTCTGTCGGACAGGCTGTCGGACTTTTGTAGCTGAAAAGTCCGACCGTGTGTACGCCCCATTAGCCTCCTGTGTCCAAGCACCCTGCCCATAATGTGCACATCTACCCATGTATTACTAGAAGAAACAAACCAAACATCAGAGTACAGAAAGTTATATGTAAGATAAGTTCTAAGATCCTAATAGGAACTAGAACAGCGTCCACATAAAATATTGTCTTAGTCTTTAAGGTCCCAAAAATAAGGAAAAAAAACTTGGGTCCTCCTTATATTTCAAATAGGTATACACTTTATTGTAAAAATGACTGAGGTCAATAATGCAAACCTGTGCCTGTCTAATTATTAAGTGGCCTCCTGTGTCCAGCCCATAATGCGAACCCGTGCCCGCCTCAATATTATCAGGTGGCCTCCTGTGTCCAAGTGCCCAGCCCATAATGCTAACCTGTGCCTGTCACACTACTATCAGGTGGCCTCCTGTGTCCAAGCCCTCAGCCCATAATGCACATAGTTGCCCTATCAAATTGAGCTTCAACTGGTTCTTCCTCCAAAACCTACATCTGTTAGGAGTTCTCACGTCAAGGTGGCTCAAGGGAGAACTTACATGGAGTGTAGTCACCCTATAAATGGAAATAGGAGGGGCTCAGCTTTTGTGTCCCAAACACCAGCTGCAGAAACACATGTGGTCAGCAACCACAGAAGATGAGATATGGTGGAGCCCCATACTCCCATCATTTGGTCCCATGCGCTCAAGCGGTATGATTGCTCTCAGTTAGGAGCCTCTGATCTAGAGGGATTTCCATGTACAGGGGGTCCCCGGGTTACGAACAGGATAGGGACTGTAGGTTTGTTCTTAAAGAGGAGTTCCACCCAGGGGGGCCATTAAAAAAATAAATAAATAAAAGTCAGCAGCTACAAATACTGCAGCTGCTGACTTTTAATTGGACACTCACCTGTCCCTGGGTCCAGCGGTGCGGGGGATCGAAGCCCCGCTCGTCCCCCCCCTCCGCTCGTCGGCGCCGGCATTTCAACTGTGGGCGCCGGGCTGTGGCTTCACAGCCTGGCACCCACTGCGCATGCGCAAGCGGCGCCGAGCGCCGTGATTGGCCGCTCAATCACCTGGGACCTGCAATGGGTCCCAGATGATTGACAGGAGGGAGGGAGAAGAGCCGAGCCCTTCCTGTGCCAGGGGGAAGTGATGTCATCAGCCCAGGCAGACGAAGGGGCAGATTACGAGGGACCACCTAGCAACAGGCATTTAGAGGTAAGTAAAAAAAAAAAAATATCCAAATGTTTTTTTGTTTTTTTTTTTAGAATTTTTTAGATATGTTTGTTTTTTTGGGTGGAACCCCACTTTAAGTCGAATTTGTTTGTAAGTCGGAACAGTACCTTTTTTAAGTGCAAATCTAGTCTCAGAGACAGGATGTAAACCCAAATCAACAGAGAAAGGCAACCGGATGGCAGGGGCGGCATGGTTAGTTCAAATATGTTTTGTTTCTTTTATTTTTTTACTTTTTAATCACTTTTTTTTATTTGTATTTATTTGTAGCTTGTCGTTTACTTTCTTTTTATTTTTGTATAATTTTCTTATTTTTAATATTATTTTTCTTATTCTTTACATTTTTTAATTATTTTTTTTATTTTATTAATTTAATTATTACTGTATTTCTTATTTTTATTTTTTTTATCAATTTTTTTTTCACTTAACTTTATTGCTATCACACAGGAGGAAACAATTCCCTGTGTGATAGCAATTGGAGGTGACAGGTTCTCTTTATTGACCCTGTCACTTCCAAAACAGGAGTCCAGGATCGCAGCTGAGCACAGCTCTCCCCTCTCACTATTTTCATGGCAGCAGCGACAGGAGACAGCAGAGAGGTACACTGTATGTCACAGCAGGGAGATGGATGGTGAAAGCAGCCATCAGAGGCCAGGCAGGCCGGCCGGCCGGGCGGCCGGCCGCGGTGCACCATCGCGGGGCAGCGGCGTAGGAAAGACCGGGGATCGTGGAGGCTTCGTAGGCCGCACAAGGCCTCGGCCACGACGGGCAGTTTGAGCGGCCTGGCAAGCCACCGGACCATACCAGGCCTGTGGATGGGCAGGCAGGAGGACGAAGGGGACCCGCAGCCAAGCCAGGAACGGAGGAAAGGCTCAGGAGAGGAAGATTCAGCCAGCAGTGACGTCATTCGGGCCCCGTTCGTAAATAGGGGTCGTTCGTAAGTCGGATGTTCGTAAGTCGGGGACCCCCTGTAATAGAATGGAAAAAAAATAAATAAAGTAATGTACTTTTGATAATAACCAAACATTTCTCTTCAATAGACTTTGACATTTTATAAATGCAGAAACCTGTGAAGCCTTTAACAAAGGGGGTCAATCTGTTTAATGCAAATCAAATCAGTCTGGTGAATCTTCGCCCCTCCAGCCACACAGGGAGAGATTACATCCTTTTGGTCGCTGTTTAGTCCTGAAGGTAATAGCAGTGAGCGTGGCTCGCTGTCTGCTCATTCAGGATCTTGTTGAATACATCTGCATGCACAGAACTCTGGCAGGGCTTGAATTGTTACCTTGGCGAGCCGCCATTTAGATAGTCTCCGTGATCTGAGGCAGAGTGGAAGTATTGACATGCCCCGAGCGCCCTGACATGAGCAAGCAAGGGCAATCCGAGAGCAGGGAAACAGAAGAGAGGAAGCCAGGTCAATAACAGGATCAAGGATACACATCAAGACTGGATCACAGGAACAAGGCTGAAGACCATATAGTAAAGAACTAGTGCAGAGTTAATGTGCAGAGTTAAAACAGGCCACTTGGTGGCAGTGGACGTGCACTCATGTGCACATGTGCGTGTACGCGTACACATACCCATGGGCAGTGATGAATGTGCAGTCTATCCTCTATGCTCATAAAAATGTGAGAAACATGGTGACGGCTTGCACCATGTTCCTGACATGTATGTCGCTTGAGGTTTCATTCACATGGGCGATTAGGGCCAGTCTGTAAATTCCGGCAACAAGTGTCAGGGGATTCTATCAGACAGAATTACCAATACTTAAATTTACCTGAGGCTGCTCTGCCCGTGTGCGTGAAGGACAAGCTGACAACAGCCATACAGCCAGGTTTGGGCATTCATCACCAACCACAGATAGCCTCAGCATGCGCAGATACATGTGAACAGCGAGGGCTCCTCTCAGCCTGTTCAGCAGAGCTCAGACCGAGTGTCGGAGAAGCAGCACAAGGTGATAGAAATTTGTGCTGTAGTGATAACAAGAAGCATGTTGACAGGGAGAGATGAGCTAATCGGTCTTCTGCTTCTCCTTTCACTAACCAGTCACAGGGTGCGGGAGGAACAGGACCTGTAAAGCCAGCCATACATCGATCGAGATAGATCCCTGCTGAACCGGACAAATTTTGATCATGTATAGGCAGGCTGGTTGTACACAAGTTGATCTGTGGATTAACTTGTGTACTACAACCAGCTTGTCATATTTTTCCTGAACGATCAGTGCCGTAGGCTTTAGCCGGCAACACTGATCATTGTAGTCTGATGGTAGGATACTATAGCACAGTGGGAAGGATTCCCCCATCCGCATCGAGTGTGTGGATTGGGGAACTGAATTATTTTCTTTTCATTCAACTGTTTAAGGCTGGGTTTACAGTATTGCAAATT
The DNA here is from genome assembly GCA_037952835.1 of Lithobates septentrionalis. Taxonomy (NCBI): domain Eukaryota; kingdom Metazoa; phylum Chordata; class Amphibia; order Anura; family Ranidae; genus Lithobates; species Lithobates septentrionalis. The sequence continues at coordinate 6,100,910 of JBBDGP010000459.1, forward strand.
GGATGTGGGTTTCTCCGCATTCCAATTCGCATGTTACACATCTCCGCAGCGGCTCCGGAGCAAATCGTCCTGTGTGTCTTCTGGTCTGTTTCAGGTCCGAATTCAGCCAAAAATTCGGACCGCAATCAGGCCTTAACAGTGAACAGGGACACACCGGACCCCTTCTATGAGCCGCTCCGTACTGCAGCGTGAACCCAGCCTAAATGAAAAAATATATATATCAATGTGTGGGCTGAAAAACAATATCAAATATGGCTCCACAAGGCGAAATAATTGAAACGCAGTGCAAAAGGAATAAAACTACTCCTAGTAGTGTACTACTCTTTACTAGAGGTAAAAGAACAAGGGGCAATTAGTAAGTGATTCTTAAGGAAATGTTCCAAAAAGTAAACTCCATATAATATAATGGATCCAATAGGATCTATCCTCAACTCCCTAACCCACATCTTCAACCTCTCCCTCTCCTCTGGCACCTTTCCTTCCCCGCTCAAACATGCACTGGTTACCCCCATGCTCAAAAAACCCTCACTAGACCCCACCTGTTTGAATAACTTAAGACCTATCTCCCTTCTCCCGTTTGCCTCCAAGCTCATCGAACGCCTTGTTCATGACCAAATGAGTCGCTACCTCACGGACAACAACCTTCTCCACCCCCTACAGTCTGGCTTCCGCCTACAACATTCTACTGAAACTGCCCTACTAAAACTCACCAATGACCTAATAACTGCCAAAACCAATGGCCACTACTCAATACTCATACTTTTAGACCTCTCTGCTGCCTTTGACACAGTTGACCACCTGCTGCTCCTCAGCAAATTACACTCCCTTGGCCTCCGTGATTCTGCATTATCCTGGTTCTCCTCCTACCTATCTCAGCGCACTTTCAGTGTCATGTACAACTCCATCTCCTCCGCTCCCCTTCGTCTTTCTGTTGGGGTACCCCAAGGCTCCGTCCTTGGGCCTCTCCTTTTGTCACTCTATACCTTTTCCCTGGGCCAGTTGATAACCTCCCATGGCTTCCAATACCACCTCTATGCCGATGACACACAGATCTATCTCTCCACTCCTCAACTCACCCCCACTATCTCCTCACGGATCTCAAACTTGCTGAATGACATATCGGTATGGATGTCACACCACTTCCTCAAACTTAATCTTTCTAAAACTGAGCTTGTTATATTTCCTCCTTCACGGTCCCCCTCCTGTGACTTCACCATTAAAGCGGGGGTCCACCTATCTTTCGTTTTTTGCTTTTTTTTTAGTTCATTCACAAACTTTTCTTCTCAGCATTACATACTCACATATTGTGTGTAATATGTCCGCCTGTGTCAGATTTTGTCGGAAAGAATAACTTATATTATTCACTGCAGGCGGTTTCCATCTTCATTGTGGGCATTTGAAGCCCACAAGCATTTATTTCCTGGATGTGGTGAATGCTGTGCTCCCAGCATTCACCGCTCGTTCCCGCACATGCTCAGTGGCATCCTGGGAAGCCTGAGACTAGCTCCCAGGAGTCTGGGAGAGGCTAGAAACACCCCTACTCCCACGGGAGGAGAACCAGGAAGTGCAAAGAAGAATAGAAAAATAAAAGGTAATTACGGCGATTTAAATTTTTTTAAACGGCATGACAGCATCTAGCCAAGGAAGAGAATACATACAGATATTGTTCAAAATTTGGGTGGAACCCCGCTCAACAACACAACCATTGGTCCCTCCACACATGCCAGGGCCCTGGGTGTAATCCTTGACTCTGACCTCTCCTTCAGCCCCCATATCCAATCACTGGCTAAATCCTGCCGCCTTAACCTCCGCAACATCTCCAGAATTCGACCCTTCCTGACTAATGACACCACAAAGCAACTTATTCACTCCTTGATTATTTCCCGCCTCGACTACTGCAACTCTCTCCTTAATGGCCTACCCTTAAGCAGGCTATCCCCCTTCAGTCTATTATGAATGCTGCTGCTAGACTAATACACCTCACTAATCGATCTGTGACTGCTGCTCCTCTCTGCCAATCCCTTCACTGTCTTCCCCTACCCCACCATGTAAAATTCAAAATGCTAACCATAACATACAAGGCCATTCACAACATCGCCCCCATCTACATCACCAACCTCATCTGCAGATATCGCCCAAATCGTCCCCTCCGCTCCTCCCAGGACCTCCTGCTCTCTAGCTCCCTTGTTACCTCCTCTCATGCTCGCCTTCAGAACTTCTCCAGAGCCTCTCCCATCCTCTGGAATTCCCTGCCCCAGTATGTCCGATCAGCCCCTACCCTGTCCACCTTTAGGAGATCCCTGAAAACTCATTTATTCAGGGAAGCCTATCCCACACCCACATAACTGTCCCTGAGCCACCCCCATCAAATCATTCTTTGCAGCTATTACCTTTTGTACCACCACCCCCTCCCTTTAGAATGTAAGCTCTACGAGCCGGGCCCTCCTGTACCTTTTGTATTGAACTGTACTGTAATTGTGTTGTCCCCCTTATACATTGTAAAGCGCTGCGTAAACTGTTGGCGCTATATAAATCTCGTATAATAATAATAATAACAATAGAATCCAATGTATTCAATTTATAATGGATCCAATAGAAGGCATACACTTTTACACTGTCAGCAGTCTCTCCTTCAAGTGAGTCCTGGAGTCTTCCCAACAATGGTCATGTAAAACAGAAAACGGAGGGAGAGAGAGAGAGCGCCACTGTCTAAGCATAGTAGTAATAGGAAAATTAATAATAAACTGAATGATAAGCATTGCACTCACTTACACATGGATTAAACACAGCGTAACTATCAATATGTTCAGGTAAGACATCAACCTTCTTAAGAATACTCCAATGGATAGTTATACAGTTAAAGCAAAACTCCATGAAAAAAAAAAATTCTACCATGCAGTGGGGCACAGGCAGCCTCAGTGGGACACATGGATTAACTGCTCGATTTGTGTAGGGGCGCACTGAAATGCTATGCTTACCTGATCCTTCAATCCTCCGGAAATCTTTGCTCTCCATGTATAGCGGTGAACTGTTCCTGACGTCCTCACGTCCAGAGTCAGTCTATGGGTGGGAGGACGTCAAGAACAGTCCATTCACAAGACAGCTGACGTGTGTGTGTGTGTGTGTGGGGGGGTGGGCAGAAGTGGTGGGGATCGCTCTTGCATTCGGATTAGGTAAGTATATCTCTACTCTGAAATCCTCTAGACAAAAACGAGCAGTTAACCCATGCAGTGCGGGCACAGTTTTTTTTACCCAGTGTTCTTCTTTGATCTGGTTGAAAAAAGACACAAGTCCATCCAGCTCAACCCATAGAAAAAAATACCAAAACACACACAAATCAAAACCTCCATATACTGTACATAATCCTATACCCACAGTTGATCCAGAGGAAGGCAAAAAAAAAACAAAAAACAATAAAGCATAATCCAATTTGCTCCAGTGGGGAAAAAAATCCTTCCTAATCCCCCAAGAAGCAATTGGATATTGTCTGGATAAGCTTTACCTATAAATATTAATATCCAGTTATATTTTGTGGATTTAGGAAAGAATCCAGCTCTTGAGGGAGTCTATTCCACATTTTTACAGGTCTTACTGTACAGAAACCTTTCTGTATTTGAAGGATAAATCTTTTCTCCTCCAGATGTAAAGAGCCCCCCTTATCCTCTGTGATGATCTTAAAGTGAATAACTCTACACCAAGTTGGGAAACGCCTGGGGCAGCATCTCAAAGTATGTCTCAACCTGGTTGAGAAACCCTCTGCATTGGACTGGATCGCCCCCAAATCACTGGGGAAGCGGAGCGGAACCAGACATACCTCTTGTAGAGGCAATACTCGAGGCTGGTGCCTGCACAGAGACTGGAGCAGCAGCAGGGACGGCCTGCAACACAGGTTGTAATGGAGCAGCCACAGTGGAAGATTCCAGGTGAGCCATGCGACTCAGGAGCATTTGTAACGCCATGGCAAACTGATCCATGCGGTGATCCTGCTCATCCAAAAAAAAAAAATTACCAACAAGTGGATTGACTGTATCTTCTGAATTCATGGCCTTCGCCTACTGTCAGAAACCATGAAATCAGACCGAGACAGAAGTACATTTAAATCACACTTGTTTAATAATAAAAGTAAATAGAACAAACGTAGTCAAAACATAGCCAAAGTGCGGTAACCGGAATGGATAGTCAGCCAAGCCAGAAATTCAGGGATCAGTGTAGTGGAACAGCAAGCAGGATCTGGAGCCAGAAGGGATGTCAGCCAAGCAAGTCTGTAAACAGGAATGCAGGAGATCAGGAGTCTCTGTGATGTTGACCAAGGCGAAGGCAGAGATCCTCTGGGCTGGACGGCTTAAGTAGGCAGGTCTGACGAGCAGGATATCATCAACAGCTGAGTAGCTGTGGAGAGATAGGAGCTGGCAATTAGCCGACAGCTGAGTGGCCAGCTCAGAGAAGGAAGAGCTGAGCCCAGCCCTGACATCTTCATAACATTGTGGAGTATATGCAAATTGCTATTATAAAAACTGAAGCAGCAGACTTTGTAAAAATTAATATGTGTATCATTCTCAAAACTTTTTGGCCACAGCTGTAGTATTAATAAAAGGCAAGGTATAAAAAATTAAGAGATGCACTCACATGAAGATTGTGTAACACAGGCATTACTCAAGGTATCCAGCAGGTGCCATCCTTCTGATGATATTCAATGTATGGAGGGTGGATAAGGAGCTGCTCCTGGTTGGTGGTCTCATCAGTAGATATAAAAATACAGTGATAAAAAACACAAACCAAAGGTAGAATGAGCTGCTCTACGTGTAGTATTATTTATTGCATAAAAAGATAAATGATAAAAATGCACTCACATGTAGTAAGTATAGCAACAGGCAATATACCAAACGCTTCCAGCAGGTGGCATTATATCATGGGTCCCAATGGATAGTTAGTCCTGGATAGTCATAGGTGGAAAAGTATGCCAAGAAGCACTATAGCCTCATAGGATAAGAACCAGGATGAACCCACACTGGTGTGTATGATTGGAGGTGACTGTGGATAGCAAGGAAACAAGATTAGATCACTAGCTGGGGGGGGGGGGGAACGGAAATGATGACATCACATTTGGGGAGTGAGTGCGCAGAGTTACATGTTTTCGGGGTGGAATCCCCTTTGTCAAGCACCTTGACCTTCTCAAAAGCAATGCACAGTGGATCCCTTTGCAGAGGGCAGTAGAGCAGCAGCTGACAGACATTCAGGAGGTCATAATGGCACCCCCTGAATGTCGTTATTTTTATTTTTGTATCCAAACATACTGTACTGTAACCACAAGCCAAGTGTTTTGCTTGCAATTGCAGTGCGCCTCGATTCGCTTGAATAGGTTGCTCACTTGACTAGGTACTTCACAGCCACAGGAAAAATTCACATTCAATAGGCACTACTACCGCCAAACAAGACCCATTCAAGTTAATGGAGCTGTGCAAAGACAGCCTGCCAAAGCATGCATTGGGTTCAATGTTTTCGGGGCTAAAACACGCTACTGCACATCAGAATGAATTCCCAAGTGATTGCAAGTCTCTCCTACATGAACGCAGTCATAAAGAAAAACACATTTTCTTTAAGTAGAATGAGGAATGTTATTAACTGCTGACAATGTATTTTTTTTTTCTTTTGCAGTTCATACCTTCCTGTCTCAGTGACAACTGCTCCCTCCAATTTTTGTTGGGTGTCACAGAGAGAGGAAGTAAGGAAATATCCCCCCAATGAAGTCACAAACAGAAATAAAAACCTGCACAGAAATTTAAACTCTTTCTCATGCTATCTAAACCTAAAGTGGTTGCAAACCTCAGACATGAAATATAACCAAGGCATATCCCTCTATAATGTGTACTTGTCTCAATTAAGAGCACTAATGTCGCATACACACAAGCGGAATGTCCGTCAGAAAAAGTCCGATGGGAGCTTTTCATCGTATTTTCCAACCGTGTGTATGCTCCATCGGACTTTTTCTGTCAAAAATTCTGACGGACCTAGTTAGAGAACATGTTCCAAATTTTTCCGACTAAGAACTAAGCGGAAAACCGCTCGTCTGTATGCTGTTCCGACGTACCAAAAATGACACATTCTCTGAAGCAAGTACGAGACGGAAGCTATTGGCTACTGGTTATTGAACTTCCGTTTTCTAGTCCATGTTGTACGTCACCGCGTTCTGGACGGTCGGACTTTGGTGTGACCGTGTGTAGGCAAGACCACTTGAGCGGAATTCCGTCAGAAAAACTTTCGGAGTTTATTCCGACGGCAAAACCGGTCGTGTGTACAGGGCATTAGTGTCACTTTTGTCTGCTGCTTCATTCCCCTGCTATCAGTATGAGTCACTTCTGATAAGTTTTGTTGACACCAAGCATAGGCGTGCGCACAGGGTGTGCCAGGTGTGCCTGGGCACACCCTAATCATGCTGTGCTGCGCAGATTCCCCTTACTGCTTGGCTGCAGAGAAAGGGACTGGGAAATCTCTGTCCTCAGTCCCTTTCTCTGTCTCAAAAGTGAGGCTGTTCAGACCCTTGATTTTTCACCAAAGTCCCCCAATGGGGCTCCTAATAAATTGTAAAAGAAAAAATAATAATAATAATAAATTATTGGAAAAAATAATACAATTGTAAAAAAGTTATAATAAAAAAACCATATATATATATATATATATATATATATATATATATATATATATATATATATATATATATATATATATATATATATATATATATATATATAGTGTGTGTGTGTTTAAACTTTGGGGTGCACACCCTAATGCAACAGGCGGCGCATGCCTATGACACCAAGAGAAATAAAAGGTGACAGGGGAGGGACCTCCAGCTGATTGACAGCCTCAGCTCTGTTCCTGTGTGCTGTTTGAAGGGGGTATGTCCATACCCTCCAATCAGCTCTCAGAGCTCTCCTCACTGAGCTCTATAGTGTGTAACCTCAGCTCTCCACCCCCTGTTTTTTGAACTCTCAAACAAGCTTTAAAATTCAGCATTTTGAACGGATGTAGAAAAGAGAAGATTGCAGATAGACAGGTACAACTTATGTAGGAGGATTTGTTTCATCCCTGCGTATCACCTGAGGATAGTCACTTCACTGGGTATATGTAAGGGTTTACAACCACTTTAAAAAAATATGTAAAGCGTTATATAGGTAATTATTAAAAACAATATGAAATATCAGTACATAAAAATGAAATACAAAATTTCGGTGACCTCTACAGTGTCCCTTTATCCAGTAAATGAACTCTTGGAGACCCCATGAGATAGAAGAGGGTGGTTAGAATTGAAACAATTCTTTTGGGAGGACTCATATAAATATATACAGAGGTTTGTTTTTTTGAATAGCTTTGCTTGATGTCATTTTTTTTTTTTTAAATTTTGGAAACTTGAAACAATCTGGATTTCCAAGAACACTTGGAATTATGAAGACATTTCCTTTCCCGGACTCTCTGCACTTGCGAAAATGATGAAAGATAACTGAAGTATTTGCAGTGAAGTCACTGACACTCCAGAGAACAACAGCTGGACACGATGGAGGTCATTTAATCTTGTGTCCTCTCACGGGGTCATTACCCAGAGAAGGTAGAGGAGGAATTGACATGATCACACGGATTAGAGCAGCTGTTGTTTTCTTAGGGAAAATGATCAATGAATTTACAAGAACAAGTCTGCAGGATTTACAAAATAAATATTTTTTTTTTTTTTGGTTGATAATGATATCGTAATTCATATTCTGGATATAGACGTGCCTTTCTGCAATAGATCTTTACTATTTTCTATACAGCAACTCCTTTCCTTTTTGAAACAGAAGACTTTCATTTACTATCTCTTTCATCACAAATCCATTAAAAAAAGTGTTTTAAGATATAGAGAAAAGCCATGCAAATTATTCCGCACTTCCCTGTGGCCAACATGCCTTCAGCAGCTCAGTCACATTTCTCTAACTTGCATATAAACTATATGGCCAAAAGCTTGTGGACACTTGACCACTATATGAGTTTGTTGGACATCCCATTCCAAAACCATGAGCATGAAATGCATAGTGTACCTTCTGGACCATGTTTGGTGTTACAGTATACCCATATGGGTGCAACATGAAACATGGTGGCATTACCCATCCTCAAAACCCTAACCACTCCTCTCCCCCCCTTAACCCGAATTGTGTGGTGCGTCCTCCAAGACAGCCTTTCTCAGCCAGGTTTCTATGGACTCCTTGGGTTCCTCCAGAGGTTGCTAGGAGTTCCTTGAGCAATGAGCACTTTCTGCCTCTCAGGTAAATTACAACTGATACCAATTATTTTTATTTTTAGCTATCTGTAAGGGGAATTCTTTCCACTGACCACTAATGTAAGGTACATTCTTTTCAATGACCACCAATGTAAGGGGCATTCTTCCCCCTGGCCATCAATATAAGAAGCATTCTGATCACCAATATAAGGGGAAGCATTCTCACTGGCCGTCAGTGTAAGGGGCATAATTTATATGCACCACCAAAGTAAGGTGCCGTTTTCCCTTTGATTACCAATGTAAGGAGCATTCTTCCTTCTGATTACCATTGTAAAGAGCATTCTTTCCTCTGACCACCAATGTAAGGAGCCTTCTTCCCACTGAACACCAATGTAAGGAACATTCTTCCCACTGATCCCCAATGTAAGGGGCATTCTTCCCAATGACCACCAATGTAAGGAGCATTCTTCCCACTGACCACCAATGTAAGGAGCATTCTTCCCACTGATCCCCAATGTAAGGGGCATTCTTCCCAATGACCACCAATGTAAGGAGCATTCTTCCCACTGACCACCAATGTAAGGGGCATTCTTCCCACAGACCCCCAATGTAAGGGGCATTCTTTTCAACTCACCACAGCCTTCCCACTGATCACCAATGTAAGGGGCATGATTCATATTCACCACCAATAAAAGGTGCTGTCTTCCCATTGATTGTGATTTAGGAGGTATTCTTCCCATTGACCATATTTAAGGAGCATTCTTCTATTGACCACCAAAATAAGGAATATTCTTCCTACTGATGACCAATGTAAGGAGCATTCTTCCTATTGATAACCATGTTAATGTGTCATGAACTGTGGATATAATAATCATTGGCAGGGGTTCCCTGGGGCTTGAAAGTTATATCATGTTTTCCTCAATATTAAAAAGGTCACAGCACGGGAATCTTGTTTTTTTTTTTTTTTATTTAGCATGGCCTGTCATGTCATCCACGTTTACATTATTTCTGCTACAAGGCCTATGATCGTGCCCGCTGCCCATTAGTCCAGCCTATCAGTGCCCAACGGTGAAAGAGAAAAATTTCCTGTTTGCAAATTGTTATAACAGACTATGAAAAAGTTTTTTTTTTTTCAAAAATGTGAGTCTTTTTGCTTTATTTAGCAAAAAAAAAAAATATCCAGTGGTGATTAAATACCACCAATAAAAAGATCTGTTTGTTTGAAAAAAATGATGAAAAATTCGTTTGGGTACAGTGTTGCATGACCACGCAATTGTCATTCAAAGTGTGACAACGCTGAAAGCTGAAAATTGGCCTGGGCATGAAGGGGGGTAAAAGTGCCCGATAGGCAAGTGGTTAATTGGGCTAGCTGAAGTTAGAAGCTAATTGGCTACCATGTACAGCTGCACCAGATTTTGCACTCTACCGTTTTAGTAAATCAACCCCATAGTGTAGCCTTTTGGGTTTGTTAGCTCTCATTAAAGGCTAGAAACTGGAAAGTGTGGCTTCTTTCATGTAAGTCATGTCACAACTTCCTCAGCAAATCCTAAAACAACAGATTATCATTATCTTTTTTTTAGAAAAGCAGGTGAAGACTCACAAAATCATCCCTGTGTTTAACTTTACACCCAAAAGCACTAGCGTGCTACACAGATACAACGTAACATATAAAACAGTTTATCCAGCTTTTGTATTGATTTTTCAGGATTGCTAGGATTCATCAGTGCAAGTTAGGAAAAGCCTAAGGCCCCTTTCACACTGGGGCGGTGGGGGCGTCGGTGGTACAACAGCGCTATTTTTAGCGCTGCTGTACCGTCGTTCTTGCAGCGGTATTCGGCCGCTAGCGGTGCGGTTTTAACCCCCGCTGGCGGCCGAAAAAGGGTTAAAATCCCTCGTACAGCGCGGCTATAGCCGCGGTATTACCGCGGTATAGCCGCGCTGTCCCATTGGTTTCAATGGGCAGGAGCGGTGAAGGAGCGGTGAATACACCGCTCCTTCACCGCTCCAAAAGAGCGGTTTGCAGGACTTTTTTCACCGCCCTGCCTGCGCACCGCTTCAGTGTGAAAGCCCTCGGGCTTTCACACTGAACAAACAGCGGAGGCTGTTTAGGAGCGGTTTTCAGGCGGTATTTTTAGCGCAATACCGCCTGAAAACCGCTCCAGTGTGAAAGGGGCCTAAGACATAGGTCCTAGGAGGAGGGAAACCCGATAAACAGGTAGGTAAGTGTGTAATGGTCCAAAGTATAGCTCCCAACTGTCCCTGATTTCGAGGGACTGTCCCTGATTTGGAGCAATGTCCCTCTGTCCCTCATTCCTCCTCATTCCTCCCTCATTTTGGTTTGATCTATATAGATGTATATAAAAGACACTATTCATCTTTAAAAAATATTTCCCAGTGCTAAACCTTTCATCCAATTTCTAAACTGCTGCATTTGTAAATTTCAGAGGCCAGTATAAAGGGATTGTAGTTTTAAAAAAAAGCACTTGTGGGTTTAACTAATCTTTTTTTTTATTTAATTCTTCTTTAAGGGGGCGTGGCAGGGGGTGTTGTCCTGCATACTTTTGCTAATTGGTGTCCCTCATTCCCATCTCAAAAAGTTGGGAGGTATGCCAAAGTAACTAAAAACCCCTCTGCAAAAATGCTGTTAAGTATATAGCTCTAAAATTGACTTTATTTGATTATAACTTTCAGGATAAATAAAAGAGAAAAAGATGATGGGGGTATTGTGACGGAACCTGGTAATCAAGAGGAGTATGTCCATCGTATAAGTTTCCCTTGCTAGGTCCCGCATTCCACCCAGTCACTAGTCTGGACACAGCGTAGGGTGGTTAAAAACATAAGACTGTTTATTGAAGCAGAGGGACAAAGATATACACTCTGGGACAATCCTCATTTCTTTGCATATTGACACAGGGTGGGGGTCCAGTAACACAGATACAGTCAAACTTTTCAACAAATAATTCGATCAGTAACTAAGGAACAACCGGCGTATACTAATCCACACATAGCAACTAATAGCGGACAATGATATAATTAACATGAGCTAATTAACTAGATCCTTAAACTAGCCTAGGTGACCGGACCCTACAACCCTGAATACAAAGTACTGGTATTACAAGTATAAACACATAGATGAGAGGACAGACAGAAACAATAGGGGATCCAATTACCAATGGGAGGAAGACACTTAGGAGGAACACTATGGGAGAGTCCTACTTACAATAAACACATTATGGCAGGCGACCCCACAGAGCAACCTTTCTCAACCTTTTTAACCCAGAGGAACCCTTGATATAACTTTCCAATCTCAGGGAACCCCTGCTAAAAAATACTATTTCTACAACCCATGATACATTAGTGTGATGGTCAGTGGGAGGAATGCTCCTTACACTTGTGGTCATTGGGAAGAATTACCCCCTTACAGATAGCTAAAAAGATCAATGGTGTCAACGTAAACTTATCTGAGAGGCAGAAATTGCTCATTGCTCAAGGAACCCCTAGCAACCTCTGGAGGAACCCTACAGTTCCATGGAACCCTGGTTGAGAAAACCTGCCGTAGAGCCTCTGTCTCCTGTCCATTCATCTTCAATGCTGAGAAAGAGACTGGGGAATCTGTGTCCTAAGCCCTTTTCTCCGTTTCAAAGAGGAGATGTCAGGGGTCTGTTTAGACCCCTGATATCTCACAAAAGCCCCCCAACAGGGCTGATAAAAAAATGCAATATGTATTAAACAATTTAATTGTAAAAAAAAAATATATAAAATAAAAACCTACTGACACCACTCCCCCCTGCCCTACCAACACTGTCCACTGCCCCAACCCCCCCAAATTCCTTGTGAAAAAAAATAAAAACAAATTAAATTGGAAAAAAAATCAATACGTAAAAACTTACCTCTCATTTTCATGTTGACTTTCCAGCTACTTGGACCACACTTGATCCACACTTACCATCAGTTACTGTTCTTTATAATTTTAGGCGGACCAGGTAGGACACATTTTTTGGATTTTTCATGTATTACTTTGGCTATCCATATGTACACACATCCTTACATATATATATATCTTCATGATTTACAGGATACACATTTGGCCCCAGTGTGATCTCAGATCTAAACTGCCATACGCCCGTTAACAATGGGCCCTCCTTCCCATTGGAAGGAAGAATAAAACCATCTTATATATCCATACCTTTCTATCTCCACCTCGACAGTGGCTTTGTGAGTACTGCTGTTATACTTTACTAAAGCTCCACACATTACGACCAGGGAACGCGTCCGATGGGCAGTACGTCAATACTTCTATGTTTCTTTTAAATTCGTCTTGGAATGCATAATCTATATCCATAGATACCAATGTAAGTGTAAACAGAAAAATGTATGTATATATATACAGATTCATACAACTATAGATTTTGTTCTTATGATCTTTTCACTGTGCACTTACCATGTTTATGTTATACATACTATTTCCCATATAGAAAATTCTTGTTGCAAACCCTACAATCACCCCTGAAGAAGGAGGCATAAGTAACTCCGAAACGCGTCGGGTGCAAATGTATTGGTATCATTAATCTTTGTATTTATGGAACTGCATTCCTTGTTTTTAACTATGTGATTATGTGACTTACTTGATTATTTTTTGTAATTAATAAACTGTTACCTACTTTACATACCTTTCTAAATATTTTCTTAAATGTGCCTTTAAAGTCCGCTAGGGGAATTTCTTTTGCTTTAAATTCGAAACTTAGGATGTGGCACAACCAGTAGATAATTGATCGATCAAATTTCTTGTTCTTAGCTTATTGGTAGTAGATACCGCTCCCTGCATCAGATCGACAATTATCTCCATATGGCCGTCCAGAACTCTGGCTGAGTATTCTGGACCGCCAACAATCTACTTTTTGCTTCCACTTTTTATCCTTTTTTAGTGGAATTAATACTAAACAATTTTTTCTTAAACATTGGTTTACTTACGAAGAGACAAAAATGACCAGCTTTACGGGTGACGGATGGGAAACATTGATGGAGGGGTACCTAAAAGATTTTGGAGATAAAGAATCTGTTGACTCTGAGATATCTTCCCTTTTCTCCAGACTATCTAAAACCCTGGAGAAAAAATCTCTATTTTATTGGCATGTCAAATTATTTCAGGACTACATTAAAGAGGATATTAACCCTGCGGGACTGCGAGTCCAGATCTTCCCGACACTGGAGGGCCTGGACTCGGAGTTCAAAAGCAAATGGGAACATGCACTACGGGCATGTTCGCAAAGTCTAATGGAAATCCTGATTGAGGAATATAAAAAGAGATCTAACATTCTAGACTCAGACATTGTAACTCTCTGCAACAAGCTACAGCAATTAAAAATGCAGAGACCACTCACTAACAAAGAAGATAAACTGAAAACACATTTAGAAACATTCAATAAAGATGTACTTATCAAAAAAAGACAGAAACTCATCCGTGACAGGAATGCGTTTAAAGATGGAAGGGCCTATAGATGGACTCAAAATAGGACTAATCAGAACAGAAACCATCAATATCAGGGACACCAAACCAATCCTTCACAAACCACCCCCAATCCACCCCAAATTCACAACCAAACACTCCAGAAACCTAATACGGGACACAGTACCAAACGCACATTTCGGGGTGACCCCAATGAGGGGCAACAAGCAAAGAAACTAACCCTCGATATCCCTAAAAAAACTTATCCCCCCACAGTGACACAGGAACCAATTCCCAAAACACCATATGCACAGAGTAACACACACACCCCGACAAGGGATATGAATTCCCAATCTAACCCCTCGACAGTCACAACATTGGATACAATTTCCAATGACCCATCTTTTTTAGAGAAAATTTTGATGGGTGTACAACCCACGCAATCCAACCCCAACACTTACACCCAAATAGCACTGTAACTATCCCTGATACTGATCAAGAATCGAAATCCAATAGTCTCAATATTATTAATCTTTCATCATATAAACTCTCCTATGATGAAACCAATGTCCTGCAAAAAGGCCTAAACTTTTGTCCCAATCAAAATCTGGACAAGTTTGAGATCTATAAGGACCTCCAACTTTTCATACGTAAGCTTATTTTAAAAAAACTATCATAAGCAGGAAGGACCTACTAACATGACGCCACAGGAACACCAAGCACTAGAGCATTTGGTATCCCTTCTCGATGAGAATGATCCAACTGATCTCATAGATGAAATTAATTTATCCCAAATACTAGACTCTATTGAAAGATCTAATGAACCCCCGAAGGGAAACATCTCCACACTTAAAAAGAAGTCTGATTTCTGCCCTGCGCCAAGTACCCATCCAAACGCAGCAGCCTTCTTAAGGCTAGTTGGCAAAGAATTAGATAAAATAAGAATCCACAACAAATTTCCTGAAAACCTCACTAAAAATGAGAAGGCAGCGCTCAAATCATTGTCAAAAAATGACAATATCACGATTAAAAATGCAGATAAGGGTGGGAACATCGTAGTATTTGACAATAAGGATTACATCAAGATGTGCAAAAGAATACTGGACAACCGAGAGTGGTACCGTCCTATACCGGCGAGTCTGGTCAAAAAATATAATAAGGACTTCTACATACTGGTGGATACGGCATATTCCAACTCTACTATCACCAAATCCCTATGGCAGTTTATCAGAAATGACTTCCCACGTACACCAGTATTCTATGCATTGCCCAAAGTCCATAAAGACATCAAAAATCCCCCCGGCAGACCGATCATCTCCGGTATAGGGGCTATCAGTGAAAATGCGAGCAGGCTGATAGATGAAGTACTCAAACCATTTGTTCATGCCCTCCCCTCTTTTGTAAAGGATACAGTACACTTTCTACAAATCATTGACCAGCAAAAAATTCCCGAACATGCCATGTTTGTCACAATTGACGTTGAATCCCTTTACAGCTCTATCCCCCATGAGAAGGGCGTAGCAGCCATAAAACACGTTTTACGCACAGCACAAGACCTGGACCCTACATATAGTGAATTCATTACTTCACTTTTGGAACATATTCTCAGCCATAATGTTTTCACCTTCAATGGCTCCCACTACCTCCAGGTGCAGGGGGTTGCGATGGGGACATGTTGTGCCCCATCGTATGCCAACCTGTACCTGGGGGAGTGGGAGGCCATGTTCCTAAGCGATGAGAGCTTGTCGATGTACACGGACCACATACTGTGTTGGTACCGGTACATCGACGACCTCTTCATCGTTTGGGACGGACCAATCGACCTCCTTAGGGCGTGCCTATTGAGGATGAACCGTAACGACTTTAACCTCAATTTCACCATGTCATTTGACAAACAATGCATCACGTTCCTTGATGTAGAGGTCTGTAGAGGTGAGGAAGGCAGTGTTACTAGTAAACTGTACAGGAAATCAACCGCAAGCAATGCCATACTGCATGCAAGCAGTTTCCACCCCAAACCCCTCCTTAATGCTATCCCATATAGCCAGTACTTGAGAGCAAAACGAAACTGCTCAGACAGTAACACCTTTCAATTAGAGGCGAATAAGCTACGTGATAGGCTATTACTAAGGGGGTACTCCCATGCATCTTTGAAACGCTCTTTTAAAAAAGCCCTCTTGCAGCCTAGAGAGGAATTGCTATACTCTCAAAAAACCAACAAATCTGACAAGAATGATATTGGTACTCTTAGAATCATTACCAAATTTAACAACCAACACAGACAGGTGAGGAACATTGTGACAAAGTATTGGCACATGTTACAATGCGATCCAACTCTAGGACCCTTGGTCCCACAGAGACCCCTCTTTACATTTAAAAGAACTACCTCCCTGGGAGATAAAATCACAGCTAGTGAATTTAAGGCAGGGAATAACAAGACACACTGCAAACACAAGGGGACATTCATGTGTGGCAAATGTAGATACTGTAAATATATGCTTACAACCAGAAACCCAACCCTTCCAAATGGACAGCTATTCCGCCCCAAACATTTTGCCAATTGCAGGACGTTTGGGGTGATCTACCTACTCCTTTGTGAATGCACTTGCTTCTATGTAGGAAAAACTAAGACTGAATTTTGGAAGAGGGCATACAGACATTTAGCAAGCATGGAAACTGGTGACCCGGACCTCCCATTGGGGAGACACACCTTAATAGTACATAACGGCATATGCCCAAAAATCAAATTTCTTATCTTGGATCGGGTACATCCAGAGTCAAGGGGAGGGGACTGGAACAAGACATTGCTGCAACTAGAGTCTCGGTGGATATATAACCTAAGAGCCACCGAACCCCCAGGCCTAAACGAAACCATTTGGTTTAAACCCTTCCTCGAAGGATTTTCATCTGGTGGTAGAGAGCAATAGGGAGGACCACCCCATAGATAACTACATGTTTGGGGTGGCACTATGGACCAGTTAACTACTCTTACTCCATCTATTATTACCACCAAACATAGGGGACTCTACTATTGGCCATATGGCCCCATATACGTTTGGTGTACCCCCCATATATCTGCTATCCATACCCACTAATAGGAAAGGAAAGACTCCATATCCAATATTCAATGCAGCAGCCGAGCCTGACCACTGCATACTGGACCCCCCTCCCCCCCCCCACCCCCCCCCCTCTCCCCTTTGGCCCGCATAAAAGGGCAACCCTGATTATATTATGGGACATACAGTCCCTATACTATATATTATGCCACTCTAGGTCATGTATTGAAATGTTGCTCTCTATCCTGTATACTGTATGATACTTGAGGTTATTGATGTCTAAATGATATGCATATATATTTGATGTCACCTTATTTGTATAACATGCCCCCGAATTATACTCTTATTATCTGTATGTGATTATTGTTTTGTTATGTTTCGTTATGTTTTCCTCCATCAGATTGCCTTCCTAACCTGTACTGCACTGTCCATCGGCCCTGTTTCCCTGCTTTAGCAACAAGATTTGGCACTGTATTCTCTATTTAGCTGCATATAACATATGCTTTTCTCTTATTGGTCCTATACCATGATCTGTGATCCGCCCGGCACGAAAAGAGCCGCCTGAGCGAAGTTTGGACTCATGGTGGCGCTGTGTGAGGTACAGAATCATCTGTCCTCCATCTTGCGACCCCAACGGACATGCGCAGTCCGCTGGGGAAGCCAGACGTGCCGGCGGGTGCAGTAGGCGTGGCCACGCCTCACGACGTATGCGTCCGCATGCGCTGTGGGTGCCTGGCGGCGCGCGCTCCACCCGGGGGGCCAGCCACAGTGTTTCCGCCCCTCCCTCACCATAATCAGCTGTTGTAGCTCTTCTATCAACAGCTGATAGGTGGGGAGGGCTTTATATTTCCGGCTCTAGCCCACACCAGGCGTCATCTGCTGCTGACAGGACGCTTTCGGTGTGAGGTGCTGTAACACTTGGTTAGTAACCTACCACATATTTATTGACATGGACTTTTATGTTGGAACTATTGGCTGTAAATCCTGCTTGTTGTCCGTCATGCTTCACCTGCTTCATCCGCTATCTGCTATGTTCTGGGGTTTACCCTTTTCTCTTATAATACATCCAATGATCTAGTCTCCTTTATTGAAACTATTAGCCATTCATGCTACTTGGATGCCCTACATTTTTTCTTTCTTTTGTCTTTTTACTTACCATCTTTTTCTTTCTGTTTCTTCCCCCCCCCCCCCTTTCTTATTCCCTTTCTTTTTCCTTTCCCTTTTCCCCCCCTTTTTATCTCCCCCCCTCCTCTTTCCCCCCCCCCCTCATTTCTTCTCCCCCCCCCTCCCCCCCCCCCCCTCATTTCCTTTCCCCCCCCCCCTCTCTCCTTCTCTTTTCTTTCCCCCCCTGTTTTTCACAAATTAGGGCTCTAATTTACCTCTCATTTTCATGTTGACTTTCCAGCTACTTGGACCACACTTGATCCACACTTACCATCAGTTACTGTTCTTTATAATTTTAGGCGGACCAGGTAGGACACATTTTTTGGATTTTTCATGTATTACTTTGGCTATCCATATGTACACACATCCTTACATATATATATATCTTCATGATTTACAGGATACACATTTGGCCCCAGTGTGATCTCAGATCTAAACTGCCATACGCCCGTTAACAATGGGCCCTCCTTCCCATTGGAAGGAAGAATAAAACCATCTTATATATCCATACCTTTCTATCTCCACCTCGACAGTGGCTTTGTGAGTACTGCTGTTATACTTTACTAAAGCTCCACACATTACAACCAGGGAACGCGTCCGATGGGCAGTACGTCAATACTTCTATGTTTCTTTTAAATTCGTCTTGGAATGCATAATCTATATCCATAGATACCAATGTAAGTGTAAACAGAAAAATGTATGTATATATATACAGATTCATACAACTATAGATTTTGTTCTTATGATCTTTTCACTGTGCACTTACCATGTTTATGTTATACATACTATTTCCCATATAGAAAATTCTTGTTGCAAACCCTACAATCACCCCTGAAGAAGGAGGCATAAGTAACTCCGAAACGCGTCGGGTGCAAATGTATTGGTATCATTAACCTTTGTATTTATGGAACTGCATTCCTTGTTTTTAACTATGTGATTATGTGACTTACTTGATTATTTTTTGTAATTAATAAACTGTTACCTACTTTACATACCTTTCTAAATATTTTCTTAAATGTGCCTTTAAAGTCCGCTAGGGGAATTTCTTTTGCTTTAAATTCGAAACTTAGGATGTGGCACAACCAGTAGATAATTGATCGATCAAATTTCTTGTTCCATACGTAAAAACTACTGACACCGTCCACTGCCTTACTCAAACTGTCCACTGCCACATACCTCCACCCCCACCTCCTTCCCCAGAAGCACTGTGAAATAAATATTAAAAAATTATTTAAAAAAATAATAAACAAAACAAAATTTAAAAAAATAATAGATAAAATAATAAAAACAAAAAACTACTGACACCACTGCTCTGCTGACACTGTCCACTACCCCACCCCCAATCATGAAAAACGAAAAATACAAAAAATACATTTCCTGACAGACTCCATGGCAGCCTACGTATGGGTTAATCCCGCCTCTCATACCTCATAGGACCCCACTCCCATAAATCTTTGCTTCTAGACAGAGACTGTGTTCCTTTTTTGTCCTCCTCCTAGGACCAAGGTGTATCTTACCTTATGAAGTTTTTGTTGATCCAGTCCTGGTGGTTCGCACGTGTTTGATGATGGCGGTGTCTTATTGAAGTCCAGCTTCCCCAGCTATTAGCAGGGCGGACATACGGGGTGCACTCTGATGCCTGGAAGAGCTGATTATACCGGCCATTGGCTGGGAAGCGGCATCTCGGCCAAACGTCCCAGCTATTAGCGGGAGGCCTCCTTCATGATTACCCCGGGCGTGCGGTGAGCGCTCCTCTTGCTCCCATTTCCAGGATGGATCCCCTCAGGTGCCGTGGTAATGTATGCTCTTCTGTTTATGAATTTTGGCAGCCTGTTGTGTGTGTTGTTTTGTCTTGTAATGCTTTCCTAGTGGCCATGGCGGCTGGGACGCATCTGCGTTCCAGTCCGCCGCTTCCCCGCTCCGATTGCGCAGCTGCGAAGTCTCGATTGAGATCGAGGCTTGGTTCGCGCCTGCGCAGTCCGCGCGTGATGACGGCGACTGCGCATGCGCGCGAGCGCCGTGGAGCGGCGTCGGTCACAGCGTAGGTACGCTGTGGCCGCGATGACGTCATCACAGGCGGCAGATTCAAATAGCTGTCACATACAGCTATGGTTTGGGTTGCTCTTTCGCTCAGGCAGCGGCTTCCCTGTGTCCATCTCTCTGGCTTCTGAGGTAAGGAGCTTTGCTGTACCTTCCTGTGTCTAGGTCTCTTTCTCCAAATAGGGGTAAGAGAAAGTGAAAGTATACATGGTTATTTGTCTCTTATTGATTGTTTGCAGTCTTTTGTTTCTGTCGCCATGGATGTGTCACTGCCCCCTAGTGGCCAACCCTTACACCGCAGGTAGGATGAAGTATTTTTATTTTCATTCTGCCTGTATTGGTTGGGGTACTATTTAGGAACAAAGTATTCTTTTCTCCCCTGCAGCCCTTCCAGGTCTGAACCACAGTTATCGGCACATAAAGAAAAAGACCAGTCTAGGTCTCATCATCACCAGTCTACGTCGGGTTCTAGACGTACTAGGTCATCTTCCAGACACCGCAAAGAGGGGTCAAGGTCTAAATCTAGCCATCATTCCCCCCGCCATTCCAGCCGCCCTGAGAGGAAAGCTTGCTGGGGATGTAAAACTCAGGTCCCAGAGGGTAAATCTCTCTGTGAGTTGTGCTTTTCGAGAGCCACGAAGGAAAGAGGAGCTGAGGACCAGCAAGTGGAGGCTCTGGTCAGGAAAGTGGTCCAAGAATCTCTTAACAAAGCAGATTTTGACCGGGCAGTAATTCCTCCTTCTGTTATAGCTCCAGTTGCTGAAGAAATTGAGTCCGAAGTTCCAGGCCCATCTCATCATAGTCTCTCTTTTAGCGGTTCCTCGGACAGCGAAGCAGAGATAATTGAACCTGGGGCAGGTTTTGACTTCTCCCTGGTTCCCCAGCTGGTCAGAGCGGTTAAAGACACATTGAGATGGGAAGATCCAGTAGAAGCACCCTCTAAACAGAGGAAATACTTTAAGCACCTTAAGAAGGATCGCCCGAACTTCCCCTTCCTGGGTGAACTGGGTGAAATTATCTCGGATGAATGGGGTAAAGTTGATAGGAAAAACTCCTTAATTTCCAAGATTGCAAAGATGTACCCTTTCAAGAATGATGAAGTAAAACATCTTGAATCAGCCCCCCTTGTCGATGCAGCTCTTATGAGGCTGGTGAGACATGTTACGCTCCCTCTAGAGGATACCGTCTCTTTCAAGGATGGTCTGGAGAGGAAGATTGATACGGACTTAAAACGTATCTATATCACGGCAGGGATGGCTTGTAAACCGGCTCTGGCCCTCGCAGCTTTGTCAAAAGCTATGGAGTCTTGGACGGATGATGTGGGTGCAGCTCTAGGAAGTGTGTCTGAGGACTTATTCAAGAGATCTCCAGTACATGAGCTGAAGCTGGCTTCGGTCTTCCTGGGAGAAGCATCCATCGACATTATTCGTCTCGTGGCACGTGTCATGCTTTCATCAGTTACAGCAAAACGTGCCCTCTGGTTACGTCCATGGGTTGCAGACCCTGCCTCTAAACAGGCCTGGTGCAGGATTCCTTTCGAAGGCTCCTCACTCTTCGGAAACAAACTGGATTCTGCTATCTCCCGTGCTACTGGGGGCAAGTCAGGATTCTTACCCCAGGACCGTCGTATTCTTAACCAAAGAAGGACTCAACCCAGACAAGAGCCAGAACGCGCTAGAGATGCTCGTCGCTACAGACCTGGTCGGGAGTTTAGGAAAAACTGGAGGAGAGGCCAGCCTTCAGGCCAAAAATCCTCAAAGTCAGCCCCGTCAAGTGGTCGGGAGACTTCCAAGTCCTTTTGATACGACGCCTGTCCAGGTAGTGCAAGTAGGAGCTCGTTTACTCCGGTATCAGCACGTCTGGGCAGCCTCGATTCAAGATTACTGGACCGTAAAAACGGTCTCCTCAGGTCACACTTGGGTTTTCACCAATCCACCCAGTCACCGGTTTGTGCCTACGGTCCTTCCGCACTCAGAAGAAAAAAGACAAATTCTTCTATCTTATACAGACTCACTGATTGCCCAGGGGGCCGCCATTCAAGTTCCATCAGAAGAAAGATTTCTTGGAATTTATTCCCCCCTTTTCATGGTCCTCAAAAAGACTGGCTCTTGGAGACCAGTAATCGACCTCACACATCTAAATTCCTTCATCAAGAAGGAAAACTTCAAGATGGAAACCCTGCTGACAATCCGGCAAACAGTACAACCAGGAGATTGGCTGGTCTCCATAGACCTGAAAGACGCCTACTTTCATGTGCCGATCGCAAAAGATTTCCAGAGGTATCTCCGATTTGCAGTAGGCCAGAGGCATCTCCAATTCACTTGTCTCCCATTCGGGCTCACAACGTCGCCTCGAGTGTTTTCGAAGCTCTTATTGGCTGTGGTAGCTCTAATCCGGGTAAAAGGCATTCGGTTACACCATTACTTGGACGACCTACTCCTACTGTCTCAGGACAGGGAACAGATATTGTCACATCGGGATCAAGTCATATCTACTCTGACGGAGTTCGGTTGGCTATTGAACAGGGAGAAAAGTCACCTAGTTCCGACACAAGCTCTAGTATTCCTCGGAGCCCTATTCAACACAGTGGAGAGCACCATCTCTCTTCCTTTGGAGAAGATTCCGGTAATTCGAGAGAGAATTCGCCTAGCATTGTCAGCAACTCTCCTCAGAGCCTCTCAGTGTCTCAAAATAATCGGCACTATGGTAGCCACAGCCCCCATGGTGAGGTGGGCGCAGTGGAAAATGCGGCCCTTTCAGAAGGGTTTTCTCCAGCAATGGGATCCAGGGTCTCGAGACCATCTGGTGCGGGTAACCACCTCCATGCGGGAGGGCCTCCCCTGGTGGCTGCTACGGAAGAACCTCCTCAATTGTCACTCCATAGCACCTGTCTCCTGGATTACAGTGACAACGGATGCGAGCAACAGAGGATGGGGCGCTCTCTGTCTGACGGAGATAGCCCAAGGCAGGTGAGACTTCCCATCCCAAGGGATAGTCTCAAATGTCCTGGAGCTCAGAGCTGCCTTCCGTGCCCTTCAAGCCTTTCTCCATCTGATATCAGGAGCCTCAGTCCTCCTGAGACTGGACAACACGACCGCAGTGTCATACATCAAGAGACAGGGGGGCACCCGCAGTCTCTCCTTACTGAGGGAAGTAAGCCCGATCATGTCCTGGGCCCAGACGAACTTAACAAATCTATCCACTGTTTATCTCCCAGGAATTCAAAATGTCCAAGCAGACTTCCTTTCAAGAGTCACCCTGGACAACAACGAGTGGTCCCTCCACACCGAAGTTTTCGATTGGCTCCTGTCTCTAGGGATGATGCCGGAAGTGGATCTGTTCGCATCCCCATGCAATTTCAAGCTGGGGAAATATTACACGAGGTGTCGTTGTCCCCAGGCCTTCGGAGTGGATGCCCTGACGGACCAGTGGAAATTCCACAGGGCCTATGCCTTTCCCCCAGTTCCAGTCATTCTTCGTTTCCTTTCGAGGCTCAGGTGGGAGAATGTTGAGGTGCTGGCAGTTGTTCCGTTCTGGCCCAACAGGCCATGGTTTCCTCTCCTGATGCAGCTCAGTTACCGAGAGCCGGTCCCTCTCCCGTCCAGACCAGATCTCCTGCTGCAGGGAGCGTCTCTTCACCCTTGTCCATCCCAGCTCCATCTGATGGCTTGGTGGTTGAGAGGAGAAGGTTGGAAGCACTAGGTTGTCCAAGTACAGCTATTGCTACATTGTTGAATGCCAGAAGAGCGGGCACCAACAGAGTGTATCAGAGGATTTGGGCGAAGTTTGCGGACTATGTGATTTCCACCAATGGATCCTGTAGTAATCCAAGGATTCAGGACATTCTAGGTTTTCTACAAACTGGCCTGGATCTGTCCCTATCGGTGAGTTCCTTGCGGGTCCAGATTTCTGCAATCTCAGCCTTTACAGGCATATCATGGGCCAGACACCCCCTTACTAGGCAGTTCTTCAAGGGAGCAATAAGGCTTAGGCCTCAGAAAAGACCAAGATTCTCTAAATGGGATCTCCCTCTCGTCTTGGATTTCTTCTCAGAAAAGGAGATACGGCATATGGATCAGTCATCAATTAGAGAGCTTTCTCTCAAAGTGGTCTTTCTAGTGGCCATAACATCGGCCAAGAGAGTTTCTGAAATTGGATCCCTAGGATACAAAGAACCTTTCCTTACCTTCTTCCCAGATCGTGTAGTCTTGATCCCCATGTTAGGATCGAATCCAAAAGTAATGCCGCGTACACACGGTCGTACTTTTCGTCTACAAAAGTCGGACAGCCTGTCCGACAGACTTCCGGCAGACTTTCGGTGGACTTGCGGCGGACTTGCGGCCTACTTTCTAACGAACGGACTTGCCTACACACGACCACACAAAAGTCTAACGGATTCGTACGTGATGACGTACACCGGACTAAAATAAGGAAGTTCATAGCCAGTAGCCAATAGGTGCCCTAGCGTGGCTTTTTGTCCGTCGGACTAGCACACAGACGAGCGGATTTCGGGGTCCGTCGTAGTTACGAAGTAAAGTTTTAAAACATGTTTCAAATCTAAAGTACGTCGGATTTGAGGCTAAAAAAGTCAGTTGAAAGTCCGGAGAAGCCCACACACGATCGGATTACCAGCCAGCTTTAGTCCATCAGCGTCCGTTGGACTTTTGTAGACGAAAAGTAGGACCGTGTGTACGCGGCATAACAACCATCTTCCATGAAAATCAGGAGATTGTCCTCCCTACTTTCAGATCCACTGAGGACTCTGATGTTCACCCTCTAGATGTTGGGCAGATTCTGAAGCAATACCTAGAAGCCACTGCTTCTTTCCGCCAGTCTGATCATCTGTTTGTGCTTTTTCACAGCAAGAACAAGGGTTCACGGGCCTCCTCTAGAACCATCGCAGCATGGATCGTTCAAGCTATTCAATGGGCTTACAGGTCTAAGGGTTTGGCTCCTCCGGAGGCGGTAACCGCTCATTCTACCAGGAGCGTCTCTACATCGTGGGCAGCAGGGCCGGACTGGCCTACCGGGATACCGGGAAATATCCCGGTAGGCTGGCTGCACACAGTACCGCTGGGGCCGCTCACAGTGCCTGTGTCAGCATCAGCAATCTAAAGAGCAACAGCGGCGGCCGCCGCTGCTGCACTATGCCACGGCTGTGTGTCATTCACTGTCTGTGTGTGTCTCCGGGGGGGGGGGGGGGCGCTCACTGCCTGTGTGTGTCTCCGGGGGGGGCTGCTCACTGCCTGTGTCCTGACCTAAAGATCAGCGGCGGCCCTGCCTGTGTCACTCACTGTCTCCTCCGTTCGGCCGGCGCTCCGCCCACTACACTCATCATGCCTCGCTCTGTCTGTGTGCCTGTGGGGGAGGAGCAGGAGAACGCCGTGCTGCTCCATTTTGCCTCGTCCCGCGCGGTGCTACAGCACAAGGTATTAAAAAATCTCTCTCTCTCTCTCTCTCTCTCTCTCTCTCTCTCTCTCTCTCCCCTCTCTCTCTCTCTCTCTCCCTCTCTCATCAAACGCTGCCACTGTGCCCATAGATTGCCAACACTGTGCCCTGCCCATCAAACGCAGCCACTGTACCCAACAATTGCAGCCACTGTACCATCAAACGCAGCCACTGTACCATCAAACGCAGCCACTGTACCATCAATTGCAGCCACTGTGCCCATCAAACGCTGCCACTATACCATCAAACGCAGCCACTGTACCCATCAATTGCAGCCACTGTGATGGTACAGTGGCTGCGTTTGATGGGCACAGTGGCTGCAATTGATGGGTACAGTGGCTGCGTTTGATGGTACAGTGGCTGCGTTTGATGGTACAGTGGCTGCGTTTGATGGTACAGTGGCTGCATTTGATGGTACAGTGGCTGCATTTGATGGTACAGTGGCAGCGTTTAATGGGCACAGTGGTGGCAATTTATGGGTACAGTGGCTGCGTTTGATGGTACAGTGGCTGCGTTTGATGGTACAGTGGCTGCGTTTGATGGGCACAGTGGCAGCGTTTAATGGGCACAGTGGTGGCAATTTATGGGTACAGTGGTGGCAATTTATGGGTACAGTGGCTGCATTTGATGGGCACAGTGGCTGTGTTTAATGGGCACAGTGGTGGCAATTTATGGATACAGTGGCTGCGTTTGATGGTACAGTGGCTGCGTTTGATGGTACAGTGGCAGCGTTTAATGGGCACAGTGGCTGCAATTGATGGGTACAGTGGCTGCATTTGATGGTACAGTGGCTGCGTTTGATGGTACAGTGGCAGCGTTTGATGGGCACAGTGACTGCAATTGATGGGTACAGTGGCTGCGTTTGATGGTACAGTGGCTGCGTTTGATGGTACAGTGGCTGCATTTGATGGTACAGTGGCTGCGTTTGATGGTACAGTGGCAGCGTTTAATGGGCACAGTGGTGGCAATTTATGGGTACAGTGGCTGCGTTTGATGGTACAGTGGCAGCGTTTGATGGGCACAGTGGCTGCAATTGATGGGTACACTGGCTGCGTTTGATGGTACAGTGGCTGCGTTTGATGGTACAGTGGCAGCGTTTAATGGGCACAGTGGTGGCAATTTATGGGTACAGTGGCTGCGTTTGATGGTACAGTGGCTGCGTTTGATGGTACAGTGGCTGCATTTGATGGGCACAGTGGCAGCGTTTAATGGGCACAGTGGTGGCAATTTATGGGTACAGTGGCTGCGTTTGATGGTACAGTGGCTGCATTTGATGGGCACAGTGGCTGTGTTTAATGGGCACAGTGGCTGCAATTGATGGGTACAGTGGCTGCATTTGATGGTACAGTGGCTGCGTTTGATGGTACAGTGGCAGCGTTTAATGGGCACAGTGGTGGCAATTTATGGGTACAGTGGCTGCATTTGATGGTACAGTGGCAGCGTTTGATGGTACAGTGGCTGCGTTTGATGGGCACAGTGGTGGCAATTTATGGGTACAGTGGCTGCGTTTGATGGTACAGTGGCTGCGTTTGATGGGCACAGTGGCTGTGTTTAATGGGCACAGTGGTGGCAATTTATGGGTACAGTGGCTGCGTTTGATGGTACAGTGGCTGCGTTTGATGGTACAGTGGCTGCATTTGATGGGCACAGTGACTGTGTTTAATGGGCACAGTGGTGGCAATTTATGGGTACAGTGGCTGCGTTTGATGGTACAGTGGCTGCGTTTGATGGGCACAGTGGTGGCTATGTATGGGTACACTGGCTGCGTTTGATGGTACAGTGGCTGCGTTTGATGGTACAGTGGCTGCATTTGATGGGCACAGTGGCTGCATTTGATGGGCACAGTGGCAGCGTTTGATGGTACAGTGGCTGCGTTTGATGGTACAGTGGCTGCGTTTGATGGGCACAGTGGCTGCGTTTGATGGGCACAGTGGCTGTGTTTAATGGGCACAGTGGTGGCAATTTATGGGTACAGTGGCTGCGTTTGATGGTACAGTGGCTGCGTTTGATGGTACAGTGGCAGCGTTTAATGGGCACAGTGGCTGCAATTGATGGGTACAGTGGCTGCAATTGATGGGTACAGTGGCTGCGTTTGATGGTACAGTGGCAGCGTTTAATGGGCACAGTGGTGGCAATTTATGGGTACAGTAGCTGCGTTTGATGGTACAGTGGCTGCGTTTGATGGTACAGTGGCTGCAATTGATGGGTACAGTGGCTGCAATTGATGGGTACAGTGGCTGCAATTGATGGGTACAGTGGCAGCGTTTGATGGTACAGTGGCTGTGTTTAATGGGCACAGTGGTGGCAATTTATGGGTACAGTGACTGCGTTTGATGGTACAGTGGCTGCGTTTGATGGGCAAACGCAGCCACTGTACCCATAAATTGCCACCACTGTGCCCATTAAACACAGCCACTGTACCATCAAACGCTGCCACTGTACCATCAAACGCAGCCACTGTACCCATCAATTGCCACCACTGTGCCCATTAAACACAGTCACTGTGCCCAAACGCTGCCAGTGTACCCATAAATTGCTGCCACTGTGCCCCATCAAACGCAGCCACTGAACCCATTAATTGCAGCCACTGTGCCCATTAAACGTTGCCACTGTACCATCAAACGCTGCCACTGTACCCATAAATTGCTGCCACTGTGCCCCATCAAACGCAGCCACTGTACCCATTAATTGCAGCCACTGTGCCCATTAAACGCTGCCACTGTACCATCAAACGCAGCCACTGCACCCATAAATTGCCACCACTGTGCCCATTAAACGCTGCCACTGTTCCCATCAAACGCAGCCACTGTACCCATAAATTGCCACCACTGTGCCCATTAAACACAGCCACTGTGCCCATCAAACACAGCCACTGTACCATCAAATGCAGCCACTGTACCCATAAATTGCCGCCACTGTGCCCATCAAACGCAGCCACTGTGCCCATCAAACGCTGCCACTGTACCATCAAACGCAGCCACTGTACCCATCAATTGCCACCACTGTGCCCATTAAACACAGTCACTGTGCCCAAACGCTGCCAGTGTACCCATAAATTGCTGCCACTGTGCCCCATCAAACGCAGCCACTGTACCCATTAATTGCAGCCACTGTGCCCATTAAACGTTGCCACTGTACCATCAAACGCTGCCACTGTACCCATAAATTGCTGCCACTGTGCCCCATCAAACGCAGCCACTGTACCCATTAATTGCAGCCACTGTGCCCATTAAACGCTGCCACTGTACCATCAAACGCAGCCACTGCACCCATAAATTGCCACCACTGTGCCCATTAAACGCTGCCACTGTGCCCATCAAACGCAGCCACTGTACCCATTAAACACAGCCACTGTTCCCATCAAACGCAGCCACTGTACCATCAAATGCAGCCACTGTACCCATAAATTGCCGCCACTGTGCCCATCAAACGCAGCCACTGTGCCCATCAAATGCAGCCACTGTACCCATAAATTGGCGCCACTGTGCCCATCAAACGCAGCCACTGTACCATCAAACGCAGCCACTGTACCATCAAACGCAGCCACTGTACCCATAAATTGCCACCACTGTGCCCATTAAACACAGCCACTGTGCCCATCAAACGCAGCCACTGTACCACCAAACGCAGCCACTGTACCCATAAATTGCCGCCACTGTGCCCATCAAACGCAGCCACTGTACCATCAAACGCAGCCACTGTAACCATCAATTGCTGCCAGTTTGCCCCATCAATTGCCACCAGTTTGCCCATTAAATCCTGCCAGTGTCCCCCCCACCCGGCACTTACCTGTCTCAGGTCAGCGCGTTGCTCCACGCTCCCTCCGATAGGCATCCAATCACAGCGCCTGTCGCTTCAGCCAATCAGGTGACAGGTAACCAGACCCAGTGCACCTGATTGGCTGAGAGGCGGGTCAGTGTTAGGGAAGCGATTTATTTGATTTCCTAACACAGCACTGTGTAAGCAGCGATCGCACAGCAGTGTGCCCACTGTTTACCAATTTGGAAGCCTATTAGAGCTGACGGCTCTAATCAGGCACTTCTAAAAACACCCCTGCCGCTGTAATTCACATGCCGATGCCCAACAAGGGTGCCGGACACCTGAATAGGGGGCGGCAGCAGTGACAATAGATAGATTCATGCAATGCATGAATCTGTCTATTGAAGATTGACGGGTGCAATGGACGCACCGCCACTGCCCAGTTGTATTTCCCCTGGGTGGGGAAATACCACCATGTTTTATATTATACATTCCTATACACTGTGTGCCCTATAACAAGGAGGTGGGCATTAAGGGACAGAGTGGTGTGCAGGCAATTTGTTTTATTTTTTGTGTGCATTACTGGGCACTTTCACCCCCTTCCTTCCCAGGCCAATTTTCAGCTTTCAGCGCTGTCACACTTTCAATGACAATTGCGCGGTCATGCAACGCTGTTCACACAAATAGAGCTTTCTTTTGGTGGTATTTATTCACGACTCAGTTTTTTATTTTTTGCGATATAAGCGGAAAAAAAGAGCGGAAATTTGGAAAAAAAAAACAATATTTTCTTCTTTCTATTTTAAAAGAAATCCAATAAAATCTAATTTTGTCATAAATGTAAGCCAAAATGTATTCTGCTACATGTCTTTGGTAAAAAAATCCTGTTAAGTGTATAATAATTGGTTTGTGTGATCACGGACATATGTGTGCAGATGATCATTGGGACATATGATTTTATTGTTACATATGTGGGGGACAGGTGTTTTTACTGTGTGGGGACATGTGTGTGGGGACAGTGTTTTGGGGACTTTGTGTGTTCACATTGTGTTGGGACATGTGTGGGGACAGTAGACTGGTGATCAATGTGTAAAAAGGTGTAAAAAACAGCTCATTCTCACTGATCACTGGCCGGCTGCAGAGATCCGCTCTCCTCTCCGACAACTTCCGTGTGAGGAGAGGAGAGCCAATTGCCTAGAAAACGGCTCTCTATTTACATCACATGATGGCTGCGATTCCACACAGCCATCATGTGATCAGGAGGGCCAATCACAGAGCCCTATGTGCTTTTATATGTGTCTTATCTATATATAATGCACTCTTTAAAATGCATGGTTTTCCATTTTATGAACAAGAAAATAATGACGTTATGCTGTTGGGCTGGTATAATAATGCTATGGGGCTGGTATGACATTTTTTCCAGGGCTGGTTTTCATTCCCAGTCCGGCCCTGGTGGGCAGCATCCCGACATGTGCCTCCAGACGTAATCTGTAAAGCGGCCTCATGGTCATCAATTAACACTTTTATGACGCACTATTGTGTAGAACCGGCTTCTTTGTCTACGGTTAACTTTGGTTTGCACGTATTATCTGTTGATGGTGCCAATTAAACCTTTTTTCTTTAAACCAGCAATTGCCCACCCGGGTGTGTATGGCTAGTTATTTCCCATACGTAGGCTGCCATGGAGTCTGTCAGGAAAACGGAAAATTTATATCAAATACTTACCGTAATTTTCCTTTCCTGATGGACTCCATGGCAGCAGGAGTTCCCTCCCAGTTGCTGGAGTAGGCTAAGTTACGGAACACAGTCTCTGTCTAGAAGCAAAGATTTATGGGAGTGGGGTCCTATGAGGTATGAGAGGCGGGATTAACCCATATGTAGGCTGCCATGGAGTCCATCAGGAAAGGAAAATTACGGTAAGTATTTGATATAAATTTTCAGTTTTTAAAAAATAATTAAAAAAATAAAATTGTAAAAACATAATAAAAATCTGACACTGTCCATTTCTCTACTGACACTGTCCACTGTCTGACTGACACCATCCACTGGCCCCCAAAAAGCATTTTGAAAAAATGAAAAAAAAAAAAAAAAAAAAAAAAAAAAAAAACTTAAAAATGTGTAAAAAAAAGAATAATAAAAATAAAGAACTACTGACACCATTCACTGCCCTACTGACACCATCCTGTACATACTACCCACCGCTGTACACTCCACACTCCTCACGTGCACATTATACTCACCTACATACGCTCTGCACTCCTCTTCTGCACATACAGTGCCTTGAAAAAGTATTCATACCCCTTGACATTTTCTACTTTTTGTCACGTTACAACCAAAAACGTAAATGTATTTTATTGGGATTTTATGTGATAGACCAACACAAAGTGGCACATAATTGTGAAGTGGAAGGAAAATGATAAATAGTTTTCCAAATATCTTACAAATAAATATGTGAAAAGTGTGGGGAACATTTGTATGGCGCCCCCCTGAGTCAATACTTTGTAGAAACACCTTTGGCTGCAATTACAGCTACAAGTCTTTTTGGGGGATGCCTCTACCAGCTTTGCACATCTAGAGAGTGACATTTTTGCCCATTCTTCTTTGCACAATAGCTCAAGCTCTGTCAGATTGGATGGAGAGCGTCTGTGAACAGCAATTTTCAAGTCTTGCCACAGATCCTCAATTGGATTTAGGTCTGGACTTTGACTGGGCCATTCTAACACATGAAAATGTTTGGATCTGAACCATTCCATTGTAGCTCTGGCTGTATGTTTAGGGTCGTTGTCCTGCTGGAAGGTGAACCTCCGCCCCAGTCTCAAGTTTTTTGCAGACTCTAACTGGTTTTCTTCTAAGATTGCCCTGTTTTTGGCTCCATCCATCTTCCCATCAACTCTGACCAGCTTCACTGTCCCTGCTGAAGAAAAGCATCCCCACAACATGATGCTGCCACCACCATGTATTATATTACAAAATGCCAAGGTTGTAAAAGCACTGTATTAAAAGGAAAATAGAAAAAAACATCTAATTATAAAATTATTATACAATACATACCAAAAGCTTGTCTACATTGTACCTTCGTTGAAATTCCATATCTGGTTGTATTAAGCGAAAGGTTACTTGAGAATACAGATAAATAATTTTAAAAAAACCTGCGCCGTGGAAAAAACCTATAACAATTCTAAATAAATGCAAAATGTATATATGTGTATATGTTTACACATACACACACATGTACATATGCAGTAGGGCTGCCGCTATAGTGTAAGGTGAATACCCCAAATAATGACAAAAAGAAATTTATACTCAGCGCTGCCTCTCTAAATCATAAATGTACATCTACTCACATCAAATGTGTATCATAAAACAACATATACAACAAAGTGCCGATATAGTGCCAACAATTGCATACAATCAAATTCAATAAAGTGCAATAATAAGGTGCAATCAATAAAGTTCATCTATTGTGAGGTATGGGGCTGGTGACACGTTGGTGCAATCTTGGTGACAGCCTTCACAGATTATCCTTAGCTTGACATGTTTCGCCCCTCCCACTGGGCGTCATCAGAAGCTTCTGATGACGCCCAGTGGGAGGGGCGAAACATGTCAAGCTAAGGATAATCTGTGAAGGCTGTTTGGATGCCAAGGCGGCAATTTTTGCACATTTAAAGATTTCTGATGTAAGTGTAATGATTTTAAACCTTTTTAATAAACCTTGCAGTATTACACTATATGTCCCTTCTCTCTTCACTTGTCCAAAACGTCATTACTTCGATCACCTCTGACCGAGTAAAGCATGTAGGACCTACAATAAACGGTGAAGGAGAGGATATCCAATTCTCTGAGGCTCAACTATCTACATATCGGCTGGACACGAGACACCATCCTAATATCTACAGGCATATTTATCATCTCTATCTGGTGAGTGGGGTCCTAGGAGGGGAGCACAGGAAGTCACCAAGATTGCACCAACGTGTCACCAGCCCCATACCTCACAATAAATGAACTTTATTGATTGCACCTTATTATTGCACTTTATTGAATTTGATTGTATGCAATTGTTGGCACTATATCGGCACTTTGTTGTATATGTTGTTTTATGATACACATTTGATGTGAGTAGATGTACATTTATGATTTAGAGAGGCGGTGCTGAGTATAAATTTCTTTTTGTCGTTACTTGAGAATACAGTTATTCTGATCATGGTTTGGTGCACCAGAGAGTTCAAGGACGATCTAAATGGTATCTAGAAAAAGGGGGATATAGGAAGGGGGTGGAGGAGGGGTGGAACAAAGAAAGGGAGGATGGTATTCCCACCCTACCCTGCCAGACTAAGCAAACCCTCTGTCAAGTGGTGATAAATGGTAGATGTCATGGTGAGATATAGATATCAGAAGGCAGTTTTGAGGTTCCATGGAAACCAAGTCTTATTATATGTACAGTATATAGTGAATTATTCAATCTGTCTGTAAGGCATTCCATGTTTACGCAAGTCTGTTTGAGATTGTACCATAGATTGTCACTGCTTTAACACCATTAGGCATCTGCCCGCAGTCAAGTTGTGATTCAGTAATTTAGTGGAGTGTTTAGGCATATCGGGTTCAGGAAGGCCTTACAGGAAATGGGCCAGATATAAAAATGTACCTTTCACCTTTGTGAAGCAAGGTGGGATGGGGGCACTTTACATTTTTTTAAATTATTATTTGCTTTGTGCACTGGTGCGCAGTCATGTTGGAACAGGAAGGGGCCATCCCCAAACTGTTCCCACAAAGTTGGGAGCATGAAATTGTTCAAAATGTCTTGGTATGTTGACGCCTTAAGAGTTCCCTTCACTGGAACTAAGGGACCAAGCCCAACCCCTGAAAAACCCCACACCATAATCCCCCCTCCACCAAATGATTTGGACCAGTGCACAAAACAAGGTCAATAAAGACATGGATGAGCGAGTTTGGGGTGGAGGAACTTGACTGGCCTGCACAGAGTCCTGACCTCAACCCCACAGAACACCTTTGGGATCAATTAGAGCAGAGACTGCGAGTCAGGCCTTCTCATTCAACATCAGTGCCTGACCTCACAAATGCGCTTCTGTAAGAATGGTCAAACATTCCCATAGACACACTCCTAAACCTTGTGGACGGCCTTCCCAGAAGAGTTGAAGCTGTTATAGCTGCAAAGGGTGGACCAATTCAATATTGAACCCTACGGACTAAGGCTGGGATGCCATTAAAGTTCATGTGCGTGTCTTTTTTCAACCTCACCTACTATGTAACTATGTAACTGTAGCCATGCCCCAAAGTGGTTGCTGAATGTTGTGGTTGACCTGTCACCCTGCCCAGTCCAACATCCATCCCTCAGACACATTTAGAGACATATAATAATAGTCCATAAGCTTTGTTTTTTTGTTTTTATTGAGGGGATTGAACATGGATGACAATGGGAAATTATGGGATTCCCAGGAATATTCAGCGCAACATGCTTGGGACTTCTATATACACTCTAGTATATACACTCCAGCACAAACTCTTGCTTAAGACATCTTATCCTTCACCCCTCCAGCACTTCACCTGTTGCATACCGTTACTCCTCCAGCACTTCACTTGCTGCAGACTGTTACTCCTCCAGATTAGCTAGCACTGAATGGTTAGGCCTGACAATAACTCAGCTAGGCCTCAGTTAACTGCCTTCTGTGGGCAGGGACCTCGGGCCCCTGTGGTGTAGGAATAGTTCAGGTGCTAACTCTGCACAGCTACCAATCCCAGATAGCTCTCTTCATGCCCTGCCAGCCAGCCTGGCTACAATGACCTCTTTCCACTGCCCTTCCCACAGTCCACTCTTCTGGTTCTGCACCCATCTCAAACTGAAATCTCCCAGTTCTCTCAGATGAGCCTCCCCTGTCCTCCCAACTGTGCTCCACTCACCAGCCCTCCCGGCTGCCACCAGTTCTCTTCCCTGGAGACTCTTAGCAGTGTTCTCTCCCACTGTGTCCTCTCCTTGCTCTCTCATGTGCCTCTCCAACCAGGATCTCTCCTCCTGGATGCACCAGAGAGCCCAGGCTCAGGGTCACCCCCGCCCCCCCGCCCCCAGACTGGGGAGCTCCCTGTGGGCCCTGACAGCCTCCGCACTCTCTCACTCCAGCTCTTCCGCCCGACAGCTCCTCTCCAGCCGGGCTGACCCTGGGTATTTAGGGAGGCCTTCACCCTGCCAATCCAAGTGTGAGATTGGTCAAGGCTCCTTACCCCAGACAGCTCCACCTCTCCTCTCCTCCTCTCTTTCCAGAATCTTCTGGAAAGAAGAGGTAGGGATCAGTGATGTTGCCTGTGAGTCACCAGCTGCTACCCTGAGCCACTCCCAGCCCAGAATGAAAACAAACAGGCCTAGCAACCAGCCAGACCTGCCTAACTTTTCCTACTCTCCAGAAAAATCTTCACTCTAGCACCTACCTAACTAGAGGGTGCTACACAACATTGGGTGGTATACATCTGCCACAATGTTGATTTGCGGCAGAACATCCTGGGGACAACCAAAATTATCTTGTGGGCTGTCGGTGGTCCACAGACCACTGGTTGGCGACGGCTGGTTTACACCATAATGTGTTAGTATGTAGCACAACATGGTAGACATAAGTGTCAATTGAAGCCCTCCAGCGCTATGCCGTCAGCATTTGGGCGCTTCCATCTTTGCCCGGTCTTCATTCTGTATTCGCTCTGTTCAGATCACAATGACATCACTTCCGCAGTGCCATAAATGTACTATGAGCTGCGCATGCGTGGATCAGTACAATCAGCACATTTCCTCAGACAGGCAGGGAGAAGCATCTATGACAGAAGTGACCACTAGGGTCTCTTCTGTTATAAAAACCCTGCTTGTCAGCAGTTTTTCAAACCTTCAAGTTTAATTCCGCTTTAAGTGCACTTTATTGTGAAAAGTTATTGGCATCAGCAATTGTCAGCAGCGATGATTGTATCAGAAAAATCACAAAGCCGAGTCTTTCCAGAGCATAACGTTTTCTGTGAATGCAGAACGATCACGAGTGAAATCAATGCTAAACGCTTCATGCAGATAGAATCAGATCATTTTCTAGGAATTGGGAGAGGAGAAAACGATGTTACATTGTTTGAATTATAGACAGAAGAAAATCCTGGGCTACAGGTCACCACCGCCCACTTGTGGTTAAATTGCAGAATGAACGAATACAGGAATAAAATAAAAAGGAGTGAAGAAAAACAAGGGGCACAGATTTATTTTTAGTAAATAGAAATATGGAGGTTGCTATGGCTAAAAGTCTTCTGAAAATGGTAATGGTCTATTCTGACCTAGAGCATATGCACACTGCAGCTCCAAAAAAAAAAGCTGCTTCTATAGGCATTTGAGCTTTTATTTCAGCTTGAAGAAGTGTGCTTGTTTGTGCTCTTTTGCACGTTTTTATTGAGCTTCTTTTAGCTTTTTTGAGCATGAGCATTTTTTTTACAAACTCTCCACTCAGCTAATTTTTCCTATTTTGTGTGTGCGTTTTTGAGCTTCTTTGAGCTTTTTTCATGCTTTTTTCGCCCTTCTTTTGCACATTTTTGGGCTTATGCCGCGTACACACAATCGGAAATTCGGCCAGCAAAAGACCGATGAGAGCTTTTGGTTCGGAAAATGCGACCGTGTGTATGCTCCATCAGACTTTTGCTGGCCGAATTCCAGCCAGCAAAAGATTGAGAGCATGTTCTCAATTTTTCGGTCGGAAAAAGTTCCTAACCGAAAATGCGAATCGTCTGTAGCAATTCCGCCGCGCAAAATTCCTACGCATGCACGGAAACAAGTCGACGCATGCTCGGAAGCATTAAAACTTAATTTTCTGGGCTCGTCGTAGTGTTGTACGTCACCGCGTTCTTGAGGGTTGAAAGTTCAGCAAACTTTTGTGTGACCGTGTGTATGCAAGCCAAGCTTGAGCGAAATTCAGTCGGAAAAACCATCTAAGATTTTTCTGACGGAAAATCCGCTCGTGTGTACGCGGCATATGGCGTTTTTTTTTTTTGAAAGCTCCTCTTAAAAACACGAGTTTGGTAGGTTTTCTTTTCTGCCTGTAAGCTCCTATGACTGTAAACTCCTGAAAAAGCCATAGCGTGCATGGACACATTGGCTAACATGGAGGGGAGTTTCCAGGCAGAAAAAATAAGAGCTCAAAAGCTTGTAGTAGACGCTTCTTTGAGCTTCTTTGAGCTGCAGTGTGCATGAGCCCTTAAATATATTGAGTCTTTGAACAAGAGTACTTTTCAGCTGCCAACTTGGGCCAGGTAAGCCAGGCCATAGTGGAAGAGAATTGTTATTTATTACTGGGAATGAGCTTTGGTTTTAGGTCCAATGTGAGTTTGGAGAGGAAGTCAAGAGGAACATGCCATAACATAGGGTGGAGATGTTCTTTAGTTCCTCTCCCCCTGCAATGCTGCAATGCTTCTTGACTTGCAATGCAGTCAAGAGGAACATTGTTCCTCTATGGTTTCCAGATTAATTGGGGAAGTTATCTGATTGGATGCTGCAGCCCCATGTGACTCTAGCAGCCATCTTGGGTCAGGCAGAGCCTATTTAAGGCCCTGGCTCCAAGGCTTGGCATGCACTTCATGAGTGGGTGGTATAGGGACAGGTCATCCGTCTGATAGGGAAAGTGATTAGCGTCAGGGAGAGGTTACAGACAAGTAGGAAAAGGATAGGTACAAGCCATCCATCTGGAGATCTCCACAACTGGGTTTGGATTGGCCAGGCCGCATTCAGCCCCTCAAGACAGACAGTGGTGTACATTTATCAAACCGAGATAATTTATCTCATTTCAGTTCTCAGCAGTTCTCAGAGAAAAATCTTCTCCTCTGGCACCCTGTTTATGAAGCGGAGAACATTTGTTCTCAGAAGTAGAAGAGAGGAGAAGTTTTCCCTCTGAGAACACCTGAGATCTGTGTAGAAGGGGGAGGGGCTGCCTGTGATCTCCTGAGATACCTGTGTGATTACAGAGCAGCTGAGTTTTAAAAGTGAAACCAAAGTTAAAAAGACTGTAGTTACATGAAAATAATAAGTACTGGCGCTTTTTTTAACTAACTGTTTATTTACACACATTTTGCAACATTCTTTAAATGTGTGTTTTGGCCCTTTTTTATTGCTAATTTTGGCATTATTTACGTGCATTTTGCTGGTTTTTAACATGCCATATTTTTTTTACGCGCATCTGGCCATGGGTTTTTTTATTGTGTGTTTTGGCGCTTTTTTAAACACACCTTTTGGCCCTTTAGCGCACATTTTGGAACAGGTTATTTTAACACGCATTTTTGGTGTGGTTTGTGCCACACATTTTGGCGCTTCTTTTAGCATGTAGTTTGACACTTTTTTAACGTGCATTTTGATTTGCTTTTTATGCATATTTTGGCAAAAAGCACATTTGATAGCCACTTTTGGGGTGCCATTAACAATTAATGGCACCGCAAGCATATCTTGCAATTTGCATGTGTTTCCAGAATGCCCACAAAAATGCGTTTTAAAAAACAAGTCAAAATGTGTGTTGAAAAAAGCAGCAAAAAATGCATCAAAAACTGTACTGTAATTTTTTGGGTCATGGAGCATTGTGTATTTTTCAATGTGCATTTTAGCATGTTGCTAGTGTATTTGTCAAATGACAAAATGTGTGGCAAAATGCATGTCTGCTAACTGCATTTGGGATGCCATTAACAATGAATGGCACCCAAAAGCGCATTTTGGAAGAATTTTACAGCAATTTGGAATTGTGGCAAGAATTGCGCAATTCTGCCAACAATTCTGCATTGCTCAGATGTGAATGGGTCCTAAAAGAAAATACATTATAAGTATACTGTGTGTGTTTGCACTGTGTGTGTATATATATATATATATATATATATATATAACACACATAAACATATATAGTTATTATTTATATGAATCTTTAAGCTTGTTTTGCTGACATTAGGAAGAAAGAAGCCTCCTTCCTCACATCACAGCAGCTTAGCTTCTCGCCCATATTCTCACCTCTGAGCTGGAGAATCTGGGACAGAGATTTTTTACAGAGATAGCCAGTGAGATCTTTTGATCTCACCTTCATAAACTGGTCATCTGTATTAAAGTGAATGACAGAATGGTGTGCCCTGTGATGAGAAGTGAAGTTCTCCACTCCTCATCTCAGCTTCATAAACTGGCACACCTGAGAGATCAGCTGTGATCAGGGCCGGTGCTACCACTAGGCAAACTAGGCAGCTGCCTAGGGCGCCCTGCTGCCTAGGGTGCCTGGCCACTGGTGTTCCTACTCTCTTCTCTGTACATCAAGCAACTAAGTCTCAGCATCAGCAGGCAGCCGCCGCTCCATTCGCACATAGTGTCAGAGGCGCAGCCACGGCGGAGGACTGTGTCTGTGTCCCGAATCCCAAATGAATGGAAGCAAGCATTCATTGGTGGGCACTGGTACGCTGCATTGATGGGCACTGGTAGGCTGCATTGATGGGCGCTGATGAGGCTGCAATTATGGGTGCTGGTGCTGAGGCTGCATTTGATGGGCGCCGGTGAGGCTGCATTTGATGGGCGCCGGTGAGGCTGCATTTGATGGGCGCTGGTGAGGCTGCATTTGATGGGCGCTGTAAAAGCTGCATTTAATGGGCGCTGGTGGGCTGCATTTAAAGGGCGCTTCATTAAAAAGGTGGGGTTTACATGGGCTGGGGAAAGGGGGCGGAGTCAGGGGTGGGGCCAATGGGGGCGGCAAAATGAGGTTTCGCCTAGGGCAAGGATCCTCAAACTACGGCCCTCCAGCTGTTGTGGAACTACACATACCATGAGACATTGTAAAACTCTGACATTCACAGACATGACTGGGCATGATGGGAATTGTAGTTCCTGAACAACTGGAGGGCCATAGTTTGAAAACCCCTGGGCTAAAGTGTCAAAAATCCTTGCACCAGCCCTGGCTGTGATCATCAGGATCTCGGCTCTTCTCTGTTTGATAAATGTACACCAGTGTCAGTACAGCTGAGACCTGCTCTGCTACACATTGCTGTTACATTCGGTGAGTTTTCCACTGGATTTATTGTGAATTACTGGATTCTACATTAATACAAGTCCTGTTCTCTGCAACCGGACTCCGCGTGTTTACTGCCACCGCACCGTGCTGCACCTCCCCACAATGTGATCCTGCCAGTAGGACCATTCCTGTCCTAGGGTGACAACCAGTGACGACCTCCCCTAATCCATGCGTCCGGCCACTAATCTACATGCAGGGCGCCGGACTAATGGATCCCAATGGGGTTTTTTTTTTTTTTTTTTTTAGAAGCACGTGATTAGAGCCTGAGGCTCTATTTGTCCTTTAAAAAAAGGGTGTGCTCGGGGTGCAGAGCACTGCGCCCTGAGCCCACCCAGTTGTGTGACAATAGCGAAATAATATTCGCTATTGCTTTCCTGATTCTCCTCCCGGACAATCAGGAAGTGGGTGAGACCCGATTGGCCGAGAGGAGAAGCAATCATATTGGCCGCCGCACCGAGGGAAGGAGGAGGGAAGCCGCCAAGGAGGAAGCCACCGTGAAGCTCGAGACGCAGAGGAGGAGGAGACGCAGGAAGGAGCCAAAGCTGCCCGCGACTTAGATGGGGTAAGTTCGGGGGGGTGGCGGCGTATACATGGGGCCAACCGACTGATGGAGGGGGGGGGGTGGCATTGGGATGTCTTGTTTGCCGCCCCCTTCCCCCCTCCAAAGACAACCAGGCAGGGCTGACAATGCTGCTTAGGACGTCAGTGCAACAGAGGCAGTGCTGTTCAATAGAATAACATAAAAACATAAAAATGTTCAGCGTTTAATACACGCAGGAGAAGCCTGCTGGATTCCTGGCAGATCAACGTGCATTTTTATACACATTTTTTAAAGAGACAGGACATTGGAAACATGAACGTAGAGATGTGCTGAATATGTTGTTGTTATCCCAATTTGGTTTTTACCACTTCAGCCCCGAAAGATTTGGCTGCTCATTGACCAGGCCATTTTTTGCAATTCGGCACTGCGTTGATTTATTCGGCAATTGCGCGGTTGTGCGATGTTGTACCCAAACAAAATTGACGTCCTTTTTTTCCCACAAATAGAGCTTTCTTTTGGTGGTATTTGATCCTCTCTGCAGTTTTTACTTTTTGCGTTATAAACAAAAAAAGAGCGACAATTTTGAAAAAAAAAAAACACAATATTTATTACTTTTTGCTATAATAAATATCCCACATTTTTTTTTTTTTTTAAAAAGCGAATTTTTTTCCTCAGTTTAGGCCGATATGTATTCTTCTACATATTTTTGGTAACAAAAATCCCGATAAGCGTATATTGATTGGTTTGCGCAAAATTTATAGCGTCTACAAAATAGGAGATAGATTTATGGCATTTTCATTATTATTTTTTTTACTAGTAATGGCGACGATCTGCGGTTTTTCGGGACTGCGACATTATGGCAGACATATCGGACACTTTTGACACATTTTTGAAACCACTGTCAATAATACAGCGATCAGTGCTATAAAAATGCACCGATTGCTGTGTAAATGTCACTGGCAGGAAAGCGGTTAACACTAGGGGGTGAGCAAGGGGTTAACGGTGTTCCCTGACTGTGGGGGGAGGGGACTGACTATAGGAGATGACAGATCGTGGTTCCTAGCTACTAGGAACTCACGATCTGCCTCTCCTCACAGAACAGGGATTTGTGTGTTTACACACACACACACGTCCCTGTTCTGCCTCTCGTGCCCACGATCGCCGCCCTCGAGCATCGGCACCCCCGCAATGCAGCGGGAACGCCTGCTATCCCGCTTAAAGGAGCTGACGTAGAGCTACGACGGTTTGCGGGATCGTGCCGACCTGCCGCAGTATAATGACGGTGGCTGGTCGGTAAGTGGTTAAAGTGTATTTACACTTTTGCAGTCAAATTTAGGAAAACGCAGCGACATGTTTGCTGTGTTCCCATTCCTGCAGCATACCTAAAAATACGAGGGGTCTTCAAAAAGTTTCAGAACTTTTTTATATTTAATTCAGTTAATAAAAACGTGGAAACTTTTTGAAGAACCCTCAAAACTTTTTAAAAATATTTTGTATTATTTAGGTGTTTTTATGAGAAGGCAGACTGCAAGCATTTCTTAAAGGGGTTGTAAACCCTCATGGTTTTTCACTTTAATGCATTCTAAGGTTCATTAAGGTGAAAAAACTTTTTTAGTGCTGCAGCCCCCCAGCCACATGTTATACTATACCTGGACGCTGTCATCCTCCGTCTGGGAACAAGCAGACCATCTGTAGCTGGTGTCTAGTTTCCCGATTGGATAGAGTGATAGCAGCGCAGCCATTGGCTCCCGCTGCTGTCAATCAAATCCAATGACGCGGCGCCGGGGGCAGGGTCGAGTCCTGCATTCTGTGTGAATGGACATAGATGAAGGACTCAGGAGCGCGCCCGCATGGGTGTCCACCAAGGAGAGCGCTTCTCCAACGTGGACACTCGATGCGCGGAGGAGCCACCAGCGCCACCGTGGGACCCCAGAAGAGGAGAATCGGGGCCACTCTGTGCAAAATGAACTGCACAGTGGGGGTAAGTATGACATGTTTGTTGATTAAAAAAAAAAAAAAACGACAAGTGTTTACAACCCCTTTAACAATGACTCTGCCCCAGTAGACTCAACGAGTCTCCCCTCATCAACATACGATTGAGAAACCAGGCTTGGATGTAGCAATATGGACTATAATCATGAAGCACCGTATCTTCCAGTATCTCAAAGTATTGCCTGTCCCTCTAGTGATCAGTGTATCAGGTGACATCATATTAGTGTGCCAAACAAAAGGATTGTGGGATGAATAGTCCTCCCGTCAGATAATTGTTTTGCATGATTATGTGCCAGGACTACATATCCTAGGGATCTTTGCTGCCATTGGGAGATTGCTGGGAGTAGCTTTAAAAGAAGCAAAAGCCCGCGCGGAGGTCTCTTCCTCCCAGGCCTGACGCAAGACGGACCTCTCTGTGCACGGAGAGAGGGGTCGCGGCCTACCAAGCGGAGTACCACCTTCCAACCTATACCTGAGGCGCCTAGCTCTGCCATTTGCCATCAGACATCTTTCCAGCATCACTCCGGTCGCCTGCCAGACGGTGTATCAAGCTTCACATCGGGAGATCGAGACAGCGGATCCACTGCACGAGTGTCGCTACACGAGTTACTGTCCGAAAGGCAACCTATCGATTTGGTCGTTGGTGAGAGGGCAATCGCCTGACCTTTACCCATCCTTCCTTCACAGCTACATTGGGATACTTTGCACAGACATCTCTATTCTAGGAATACTATACTGAATCTATTTGAACACTGTGCTTAGGCCTCTTTAGCTTTCCTCACTACAAGAAACCTATTGTTTCCCACTACACTTAATTGGATTACAGATAACGAGCTCCTACATACTGGTGAAGAATATCAGATCTGCAACGTGGACTTTATTGCCATTACTGATAGAAAGGCCTCTATACTATC
Organism: Lithobates septentrionalis; assembly: GCA_037952835.1. Lineage (NCBI taxonomy): Eukaryota > Metazoa > Chordata > Amphibia > Anura > Ranidae > Lithobates > Lithobates septentrionalis. The sequence goes on from JBBDGP010000459.1 coordinate 6,144,563, forward strand.
ATTTTTAGACCTGCTCTGTCTCCTTAGGATAGCAGCATAGGCTGGCCAGGTTCCATCTTCTACAGAGTGTCAGTAGTATTAGTTAGCTGAAACATCCCGTTAGGGGGTAACGATATTTCTTAAGGAAGCGTGTATATAATACTGTCATTGTTAATATTTGTCTCGTGCCTTTCCGAGGAATACTTTTGCTGAGTTGGTGCTGTTGCCTAGAACTCAGCAGACCTATTACCTCCTTTAATTGATTCAAGTAAATATCCTCAGAACATAAATACACAGAGTTGTCTGATGTATTTCTCTACAGTGATACAAGGATGTCTGAACCCAGAGTGTCAGGTGGGTTGGAATGTTCACCAGGTCATGGCCGTGCAGATGAGCAGGTAATTCCAAGCAGTCCCTTAGGGGGCCGTGCTACATGTACATTTTTAATTCTCTGTTAGGACAGGCAGGGTTCTAATATAGTTTGCAACAGATAGTGAGATCTGCCAGCACAGTACAGAACAGGGATTATGTAGTGGTTACCTGCATAGAGCGAAAGGTCGGCTTTCTTGTAATAACAACCGATGTGGCTAAGCAGGATTTTTGAGTACTGTAGTTTGTCGCCATTCCATAAGTGTGCAGAATTTTAACGCATGACATTTTAGCTATCTACTATTTACATGGTGTAACATCATCTATCACATTAGACAAAAAAATTGGGCTAACTTTACTGTTTGTCTTTTAAATTCATTGAAGTGTATTTTTTCCCAAAAAAATGTGCTTGAAAGACCGCTGGGCAAATACCGTGTGACATAAAATTTTGCAAAGATCGCCATTTTATTCTCTACAGTCTCTGCTAATATATATATATATATATATATATATATATATATATATATATATATATATATATATATATATATATATATATATATATATGGGACTTTGGGATTTGAAGTATACATAGAGCTGAGCACATGACCGCAGCTAACATGCGCTATTCACTGCAAAAAAGGGAAGTGAGGGAGAATTGGAAAGGTTCGGAAGCTTATGGAGGTACAAGAAGGCAGAAAAACACAGTAAGAAACCAGTGACTGCTGGTGGGTTCTCCTTTTGGGGGGAGGAAGGAAACATGCACCAACCACCCCCCCCCCCACCCCCACTGACCACCCTCGGCCCTGGCCGGATTACCCGCGGCACTGACCACAGCGGCACCCGCCAGACCACCCGCCGGACCACCCGCAGCACTGACCACCAGCACCACCTCTCCTGCAGTGACGGGGCTGTCCTCCTCCTCTCCTCCATTGCGGGGAGTGGCGGCTCCATTGTCCGCTCCTTAGGCTTCCTCCCCTGTGTGTCTCCTCTTCCGCCAAAGCGCTAGTCGTCCAATAGGGCCAGCACCTCTTTGCTTCCCACATTGCTTTTATACATACAGTGGGGATGGAAAGTATTCAGACCCCCTTAGATTTTTCACTCTTTGTTATATTGCAGCCATTTGCTAAAATCATTTAAGTTCATTTTTTTCCTCATTAATGTACACACAGCACCCCATATTGACAGAAAAACACAGAATTGTTGACATTTTTGCAGATTTATTAAAAAAGAAAAACTGAAATATCACATGGTCCTAAGTATTCAGACCATTTGCTGTGACACTCATATATTTAACCTTGGTTTGCGAGCATAATTCGTTCCAGAAACATGCTTGTAATCCAAAGCACTTGTATATCAAAACATTTTTTGACAGGGTATAAAAGAGAAGAAAGGCACTTCTAAGTGTAGCAATAAGTTGCTAAATGTTGTATACCTTTTTAAATGTAACCATATTGTTACACATAGAGGCCCCTCTCTTCTTTTTTATACTCCAGTTTTGACATGACGCTACTCTTATATCAAGACATCGCTTGAATATCAAGGCAAAATTTATTAAAACATTTTGCTTGTCTTGCAAAACGCTCTCAAACCAAGTTACTCTCAAACCAAGGTTTTACTGTATAAGACCTTACAGCTCACAGTGCATGTCAGAGCAAATGAGAATCACGAAGTCAAAAGAACTGCCTGAAGAGCTCAGAGACAGAATTGTGGCAAGGCACAGATCTGGCCAAGGTTACAAAAATTTTTTTGCTGCATTTAAGGTTCCTAAGAGCACAGTGTCCTCCATAATCCTTAAATGGAAGACGTTTGGGACGAACAGAACCCTTCCTAGAGCTGGCCGTCCGGCCAAACTGAGCTATCGGGGGAGAAGAGCCTTGGTGAGAGAGGTAAAGAAGAACCCAAAGACCACTGTGGCTGAGCTCCAGAGATGCAGTCGGGAGATGGGAGAAAGTTGTAGAAAGTCAACCATCACTGCAGCCCTCCACCAGTCGGGGCTTTATGGTAGAGTGGCCCGATGGAAACCTCTCCTCAGTGCAAGACACATGAAAGCCCGCATGGAGTTTGCTAAAAAAAACACCTGAAGGACTCCAAGATGGTGAGAAATAAGATTCTCTGGTCTGATGAGACCAAGATAGAACTTTTTGGCCTTAATTCTAAGCGGTATGTGTGGAGAAAACCAGGCACTGCTCATCACCTGTCCAATACAGTCCCAACAGTGAAGCATGGTGGGGGCAGCATCATGCTGTGGGGGTGTTTTTCAGCTGCAGGGACAAGACGACTGGTTGCAATTGAGGGAAAGATGAATGCGGCCAAGTACAGATATATCCTGGACGAAAACCTTCTCCAGAGTGCTCAGGACCTCAGACTGGGCCGAAGGTTTACCTTCCAACAAGACAATGGCCCTAAGCACACAGCTAAAATAACGAAGGAGTGGCTTCACAACAACTCTATGACTGTTCTTAAAATGGTCCAGCCAGAGCCCTGACTTAGACCCAATTGAGCATCTCTGGAGAGACCTAAAAATGGCTGTCCACCAACGTTTACCATCCAACCTGACAGAACTGGAGAGGATCTGCAAGGAGGAATGGCAGAGGATCCCCAAATCCAGGTGTGAAAAACTTGTTGCATCTTTCCCAAAATGACTCATGGCTGTATTAGATCAAAAGGGGGCTTCTACTAAATACTGAGCAAAGGGTCTGAATACTTAGGACCATGTGATATTTCAGTTTTTCTTTTTTAATAAATCTGCAAAAATGTCAACAATTCTGTCAATATGGGGTGATTAAATGATTTTAGCAAATGGCTGCAATATAACAAATAGTGAAAAATTTAACGGGGTCTGAATACTTTCCGTCCCCACTGTATATAAAATAATATGCAAAGTGGTTGGAGGGAAGCTTCAGAATGACAAAGATGTTTTTAATACAAATTATGTGAGCAGACTGCAGTTCCTCTTTAAAAAGGTAACCAGCAATTTTTAATTTATTATTTTTTAGTTATGCTACACTAATGGGAACAAATATAAAGTAGATGTTATTCCAATTTGTCTTCAAAAGTAGAAATATGCTTTAAAAATGTATACAAATGCAGTACAACATGTGTCCACCATGTGGCAGCCATGATCCCCAAAACTTGACGAATGTCGCCCATATGCTTGTGCAAGAAGCACAAAAAATAATTATTTATCTGTTGCATCATTTTCAAGCTGTTTACAAGCAACAATAGTCCTCTGTAGCGTGTCAGGGGACATATGGCGATGTAAAGTTAGATCAAAGAACACTTAATCATTGTAATCTGCTCCACTTAGCACTATAGACGCAGAACAGCAGTGTGTTTATACAGCTAACAAGACCCGGGCTGAGCGCGAGGAACATTTGTCACAATTTAGTGCCGCCGGATCCTGATTCAGCAGTTCATGCACCCTGTTAACAACCCCGCCACAGCGGCATGATGTGAGTTATATTAAAAATCCTGCTACCCTCGTAGTTTTCTAGAAGTAGACTCTTAGAAATAGGACGCCACCGGAGAGACAAATCCAAAAATAACTATCTATGGTACTGTGAAGGGTCCTCTGGCCAGATCTGACGGATATGGGACAATTCTGTATGAATTCTACAATCTAAGGGGGTCTGACTGTCAGCCATCCCATGGTACATGCCATCTTTTAACTCTTTCACTGCCAGGGCCGTTTTTGCCGCACTCCAATATAAACGCCTTTATTGTAAAAAGTTCAAACAACAGCAGGGTACAGGATAAATTAGCTTACGCGTTTCACACTCTTAATAGTGCTTAGTCATAGTTATGACTAAGCACTCTGAAGAGTGTGAAGAAACGTGTTAGCTAATTTATCCTGTACCCTACTTTTGTTATTTTATACAATAAAGGCATTTATATTGGAGCGCGGCTGTCCAGATCCTTCTTCTTCATTATTGTTACATGATGGCTGAGCGGGACATATGTCGCTGAAAGGCAATCTGTCACTAGCTGCGCCGGATGACTAATCAGTGTACCGGCCGCGCTGCCAGAAACCATTTGAGCGCTGTGACCAATCACAACATATCACATGACAATTCTAAACAATGCATGGCTTCCTTTCATGCCATTCAGTTGTGTACAATTGTGTTGCTAGCTGTGATTGGACACAGTGATCACATAGTACAGACAGGGCCAATCGCAAGCCCATCTATACCATGTGATTAGCTGTGGCCAATCACAGCTAATCACAATAACACACACTGAATGAATCAGTTTTATTGCCAATGCTTAATTGAACAAGCTGAAGTTAGAAGCTGATTGGCTACCATGCCCAGCTGCACCAGATTTTTCACTCTCTAGTTTTAGTAAATAAACCCTATTGTGCGTAAAAAAAAATCTCCACCACTGCCAATGAATGGCATACTTCAGTGGTAGTGAAAAGGTTAAATGGGAATTCTGTATTGAAAGGATTTTTTTTTGTATATTTGCTTTCTTTTTTTTCAAGTGCTTAACTTTTTCAGTTGTTGGGAGCCAGTCCTTTAAAAGTTGACCTAAACCCATTGCTAAAATCTCACCTAAGCTTTAGCATATCAATATAAATTTAAAAGCTGGTATTTAAATCATTTATAATACCTGGTGCTTGTTCTTTAGGTGCTTCCTGTAATGGGGTGACACTTGTGCTCCTGCGTTGTCACCTTACATACTTGTGCACTGTTCTGCCTCCAGCAGTCAAATTAAATAGGAAGTAAACTTCCATGGATTATTAGTACCTATAGGTAGGCCTATAATAAGACTTACCTATAGGTACTGTAAAGATCTCCTAAACATGCACCATTTAGGATGTATTTACTGCATATGCAGCTGATTACGTAATCGGTGCATGCACTTTGAAGGAATGGCCATCTGTGCTGTTTCTTCAGAGCCCTGTGCCGTGACGCATGCGCAGAAGTGACATCGCGTGGCTCCGGCCAGTCACACAGCCAGAGTCCGCGGACCCGGAAGGAAGATTGGCGAAGATGGATGCGGCCTCCAGCGCTGACAACGAGGGCTTCGTTTGTAGGTAAGTTTCACATAATGTGCTAGTATGCGATGCATACTAGCACATTATGCCTTTACTTTGCAGCTAAGAGAAAACAAAATTTTTAAAAAGCCGCACTTTATTTCCTCTTTAAGTTGTCCTGCCTGCAATATTGAATTTGGCCACTAGATGGAGCCCATTATAAATGTACTGTTTTGCAGAAACCAGAAAATGTTTGCTTAATAAAAGTTCCCATCATTCCATATTCTGGGAAAGGGAAACAGGTGCATCCTTGGAGCTCAGACTCCAGACAGTGGATCTCCGGGCTTCGCCAGAAAAGAAATGAAAAGTCAGCAGCTAAAAATATTGTAGCTGCTGACTTTTATTATTAGGACACCTACCTGTCTACGAATCCAGCGATGTCTTCACCCAAACCGATTTTACATACGGCTCAGGGGGCTGCCACCGCCATCTCAGGCTAAGGGAAACCAACAGTGAAGCCTTGTGGCTTCACAGCCGCTTCCCAGCTGCACATGCTCAAAGCTTGCTGCGCTCTGTGAATGGCCCAGTGGGGGAAGAAGGGGGCCGAACTTCTGGCTGACCAGGTACCCACTCCCCCCCCCCCCCCGAAATGTGCCAAATGTGGCAGCGGAGGGGGGGCGGAGGCAAACAAGCAGAGCTTCCCCTTGGGTGGAGCTCCACCTTAAGAACTGAGGGAGAAGGAACCAGCCATCATCCCTGAAGCACATATTGTGGACTGAACTTATATCCACCAACAGGCAGCATCACAGGTGAGCATGGACTCTTTGCCATCTGCAGCCTAATTATTTCAATGTGTTTTCTATATGTTTTTATACTATATTAATTGCATGTACTTCTCATTTGTTTTTTCTTAATAGTTTCACCCACCCTGTTTGTTAATAAAGCTTCAAGATTACATTCAGTCTGGGGGTTATTGCAGAATAGGAGGGTTTAGCTGCTTGTCAAGTTAATGTACATGCAAGGACAGAAGACGCACCCTAGTGGAGACTACACGCAAGGACAGAAGACGCACCCTAGTGGAGACTACACGCAAGGACAGAAGACGCACCCTAGTGGAGACTACACGCAAGGACAGAAGACGCACCCTAGTGGAGACTACACGCAAGGACAGAAGACGCGCCCTAGTGGAGACTACACGCAAGGACAGAAGACGCACCCTAGTGGAGACTACACGCAAGGACAGAAGACGCACCCTAGTGGAGACTACACGCAAGCACAGAAGACACACCCTAGTGGAGACTACACGCAAGGACAGAAGACGCACCCTAGTGGAGACTACACGCGAGGACAGAAGACGCACCCTAGTGGAGACTACACGCGAGGACAGAAGACGCACCCTAGTGGAGACTACACGCAAGGACAGAAGACGCACCCTAGTGAAGACTACATGCAAAGACAGAAGACGCACCCTAGTGGAGACTACACGCAAGGACAGAAGACGCACCCTAGTTAAGACTACACGCAAGGACAGAAGACGCACCCTAGTGGAGACTACACGCAAGTACAGAAGACGCACCCTAGTGGAGACTACATGCAAGGACAGAAGACGCACCCTAGTGGAGACTACACGCAAGTACAGAAGACGCACCCTAGTGGAGACTACACGCAAGGACAGAAGATGCACCCTAGTGGAGACTACACGCAAGGACAGAAGACGCACCCTAGTGGAGACTACAAGAGACCATGCTGACATACATTGGACAGGCATGTGGCGCCAACAGTCCAGAGCACTGAGATGCAACATAGGATAAAAAAGGTACAAATTATACTTTATTTAAAAAAAAAAAAAAAAACAATTGTTTATGATACAAGGGGCTTTAGAAAATGAAATGTCATCTGGTTAGGATTTACACAGACAAAATCAGATACTTAGGGGTTGGTGTATAAAACATTTGTTGTGCAGATGTGACAAACAGCTACACATTAAAGAGGAAGTAAACCCTGATGGGTTTAACCACTTCAGCCCCAGAAGATTTGGCTGCTCAATGACCAGGTCATTTTTTGCGATTAGGCACTGCGTCGCTTTAACTGACAATTGCGCGCTCGTGGGACGTTGCACCCAAACAAAATTGACGTCCTTTTTTTCCCCACAAATAGAGCTTTCTTTTGGTGGTATTTGATCCTCTCTGCAGTTTTTTTTTATTTTTTGCGCTATAAACAAAAAAAAGAGCAACAATTTTGAAAAAAACACAATATTTTGTACTATTCGCTATAATAAATAACCACATTTTTTTTATAAAAAAAGCTATTTTTTTTGTCAGTTTAGGCCGATATGTATTCTTCTACATATTTTTTGTAATAAAAATCGCAATAAGCGTATATTGATTGGTTTGCGCAAAAGTTATAGCGTTTATAAAATAGGGGATAGATTTATAGCATTTTTATTATTTTTTTTTTTACTAGTAATGGCAGCAATCTGCGATTTTTATCGGGACTGCGACATTACGGCAGACACAACGGACACTTTTGACACATTTTTTGGACCATTGGCATTTATACAGCGATCAGTGCTATAAAATGCATTGATTACTGTAAAAATGTCACTGCCAGGGAAGGGGTTAACACTAGGGGGTGATCAAGGGGTTAACTGTGTTCTCTGTGTGTGTTTTTAACTGCAGGGGGGAGGGAACTGACCTAGAGGGGATGACAGATCGTGGTTCCTAGCTATTAGGAACTCAGGATCTGTCTCTCCTCACTGAACAGAACAGGGATTTGTGTGCTTACACACACACATGTCCCTGTTCTGCCTCTCGTGCCCACGATCGCTCATGGCTGGCGGTTATCGCGACCGAGCATTGGCACCCCCCACAGTGCAGCGGGCGCGCGTCTGTTATCTCACTTGAAGGAGCCGACGTACAGCTACGACGGCTCGCGGGATCGTGCCGACCTCCTGCAGTATAATGACGGTGGCCGGTCGGCAAGCAGTTAAAGTGGGGTTCCACCCAAAAAACAAAACTACCTGGAAAAATTCTAAAAAAAAAAAAACAAAAAAACATTTGGATATTTTTTTTTTTCCACTTACCTCTAAATGCCTGTTGCTAGGTGGTCCCTCGTAGTCTGCCTGTTCCTTAGCCTGGGCTGGTGACATCACTTCCTCCTCGGCACAGGAAGGGCTCCGCTCTGCTCCCTTCCTCCTGTCAATCATCTGTGACCCATTACAGGTCCCAGGTGATTGAGCGCCCAATCACGGCGCACGGCGCCGCTCGCGCATGCGCAGTGGGTGCCAGGCTGTGAAGCCACAGCCCGGTGCCCACGGTTGAAATGCCGGCGCCGACGAGCGGAGGGGGGGGCGAGCGGGGCTTCGATCCCCCGCATCGCTGGACCCAGGGACAGGTGAGTGTCCAATTAAAAGTCAGCAGCTGCAGTATTTGTAGCTGCTGACTTTTAATTTTTTTTTTTTTTTTTGACGGCTCCCCTGGGTGGAACTCCTCTTTAACTTCCTCTTTTGTTCCCTGCAAAGTAAAAGCATAATGGCATTATGTGCCACTTACCTGCAAACTAAGCCCGCAATGTCCCTAATGTCCAGCTTCAATCCTCTTCCTTCCGGGGCTGTGGACTCCGGCTCTGTGACTGGCCGGAGTCACGCAACGTCACTCCCGCTCATGCGCACAGGAGCCGACAGTCATGGCACAGGCCCTGTAGAAACGCCACGACCGTGCCCTTTCTTCATTGCGCATGCGCCAATGATGTCGGCGCAAGCATATATGGTAAATATCTCCTAAACCGTGCAGGTTCAGGAGATATTTCCAGTACCTACAAGTAAGCCTTATTATAGGCTTACCTGCAGGTAAAAGAAGTATGTAAGGGTTTACAACCACTTTAAGGACTAAAATTGCCGTACTTCCTCCATTATGTATGTATTTCCTATATCGTCAGCACCATCTAGTGGCCACAATATGCTTTTGTTCCCTGATTGAGATATATTTGGAAAACAAAAAAAAGCATTAAGGCCACTAGGTGGCGATGATGATATAGGAACTACAAGTCTTACAGAAAGTAAAGTCATTTTCACCCTGATTGTTTGGATGTTTGTCATGTATGCATAGTGAGCATTTTATACATAACCCCACCTCTCCTTAGAATAGCTAAGTTTAAATTAAGATGTGTATCGTTTCAGCTTACGCAGCTCAGGTTTGTAAATGCAAAATTGAAAACCCAGTCCACCACAATTGTATGTAGGTGCACCCAACCTATGCGATTATGTGTGTGCACATGGGGGGTTTTGAAAAAAAAAATTTTTTTTGATGCGGACAAGGGCCTCTTCCCCACAACCCTGGCCCAGTGGGGACCACCTTTTTACATTTTGCAAATCTTTCCCCCTTCTTCGACCCCACCGATGCTTGTGGTGGTTTCCAGGCTCTCCCGTTCCTCCAGGGAGCTTGGAACCATGGTAAGTGGTTGGGAAAGCTTCCTACAGAGGAGATGGAGGAACATCCATTCTCCATTCTCTTCTGTGATGCTTGAACCCATAAGTGATGATGGTTTCAAGCACATCCGATTTTAGAGCTGTCATTCCCTTGCTGTTACAGCCAGGGAAGCAGCTAACCAAGCACAATCTGTGCTTGGTTATCTGCTTTGGAGGGCAGGGGGGGACATCAGGGATCTAAAAGACCCCTGATATCTCCATAAAGAATACCTGTCACCTGCCCAAAGCTATACCCCCTGATAACAATACATTTAAATTAAAACATTTTTTTAAAAATTAGAAAAAAAAAAAAAGAGTAAAAAAAGAAAAAAAAATGAAAATAAATAAAGATAATTTTAAAAAAAGTTTAAAATTGTCCCCCTGTGCATACACGCAAATGCAAATCACAGCCTGAAGAAGGAGCATGCATTCTCAGAACGCGCTCCTGCTGGCCCTGTGCCCCACATCCAGTGACGTCACAGCCAACGGGGAGACGACTGCCAGCTTGACTCGGGGCCTTGGGCCTTGGAAACCCCTGCAGCTAGCGAGGCAGCAGCTAGCGAGACAGCAGCAGCACCCCGCACCGCCAGCCATCTGGATCAGGACTACACAACGAGCCTCCCCTTGTGACTAGCCATTTTAACCCTTACCTTGTGAGTTAATTCCTATTTTAATTTTTTATCTCAATAAATTCATCATTAATCATTTTAATATACTGCACTCACATGAGCGCCGCTGTTCTCTACATTATATATCCACAGAGCTGCTTCCTCTTCCACAGTGTCAGAAACCATAAAATCAGGCCGAGACAGAAGTACAGTTAAATGACACTCGTTTAATAATAAAAGTAAAAAGAACAAACATGGTCAAAGCACAGCCAAAGTTCAGTAACCGGAACGGATAGTCAGCCAAGCCAGAAGTCAGGGATCAATGTAGTAGAACAGCAAGCAGGATCTTGATCTTGGAGCCAGAAGGGATGTCAGCAAAGACAGTCTTGAACAGGATAGCAGGAGATAGTTTCTGTGATGTTGACCAAGGCAAAGGCAGAGATCCTCTGGACTGGATGGCTTAAGTAGGCAGGACTGACGAGCAGGATATCATCAACAGGTGAGTAACTGTGGAGAGGTAGGAGCTGGCAATTAGCCGACAGCTGAGTGGCCAGCTCTGAGAAGGAAGGACTGAGTCCAGCCCTGACACACAGCTGGCTGCACCTCTAGAGCGCTTTATACATCTTTAACTTATCGAACTTGTTCCTAACCCATTTAAGCCTGAACTGAACTTTCCAGGGTCCAAGCCACCCCCAACCACTGGATTTTATTATCATAATCACCTTTACCTATAGTTTTGTTTCCCACCCATCCGTCTCTCTATGAGCGCCACTATACCCCCCTCCCCTCTCTTCTCATTAACTGGCTCAGATTAGGCTACTCTACTGTGGGAACTCCAGCATGTTACCAGGAAAAGACGTGCCAATATGGAAAGAGCACCAGACCAAAAGATAGGAGTCCAAATTCATTTATTGATATTGTGGTAAAAGACAGCCAACATGTTTCGGGTGGGTTAAAGGAACTCCCCCTTCATCAGGGCTACAATAAAACATAATATAATGTAAAAATAATTGTGACTGATAAAATCATGAGCCTAATAATCATGAAGCTTCATGGATAACATACATATTCATGTGAGTACACAAACATGCATCAAAAAATACTTGCATATTCACAAACACGCAATGAAATGAAGATGAAGAGATGAGGGAATATCAGATAATAGGTGATAAGGTGCAATGGGTTCATTTTCAAAATTAATGATATTGAATTCTACGTCGTTAGTAGATGCCATTGCACCGTTGTATACATAACTGAAATAATACACATGAAAACAGACAATATAATTACAATAATAAAGCAAAACAATATATATGTGTATTTATTTATTTTTTTATTATATTGAATTGTTTCAGCCCATCGTTTGCTTTTATCTGGCCCTTGGGGCGCTACTTTGTTCACTGACACCAATGAAGGGCACAGTTCCTCCCAATGACACCAACGATGGGGCACAATTCCTCCCAATAACACCAACGATGGGGCACAATTCCTCCCAATAACACCAACGATGGGGCACAATTCCTCCCAATGACACCAACGATGGGGCACAATTCCTCCCAATGACACCAATGATGGGGCACAATTCCTCCCAATGACACCAATGATGGGGCACAATTCCTCCCAATGACACCAATGATGGGGCACAATTCCTCCCAATGACACCAACGATGGGGCACAGTTCCTCCCAATAACACCAACGATGGGGCACAATTCCTCCCAATAATACCAGTGATGGGGCACAATTCCTCCCAATGACACCAATGATGGGGCACAATTCCTCCCAATGACACCAATGTTGGGGCACAATTCCTCCCAATTGCACCAATGATGGGGCACAATTCCTCCCAATGACACCAACGATGGGGCACAATTCTTCCCAATAACATGAGTGATGGGGCATGATTCCTCCAAATGACACCAACGATGGGGCACAATTCCTTCCAATGACACCAAGGATGGGGAACAATTTCTCCCAATTACACCAACGATGGGGCACAATTCCTCCCAATGACACCAACTATGGGGCACAACTCCTCTCAATGACACCAATGATGGGGCACAATTCCTCCCAATGACACCAATGATGGGGCACAATTCCTCCCAATGACACCAACGATGGGGCACAGTTCCTCCCAATAACACCAATGATGGGGCACAATTCCTCCCAATAATACCAGTGATGGGGCACAATTCCTCCCAATAATACCAGTGATGGGGCATGATTCCTCCCAATGACACCAACGATGGGGCACAATTCTTCCCAATAACACGAGTGATGGGGCATGATTCCTCCAAATGACACCAAAGATGGGGCACAATTCCTTCCAATGACACCAAGGATGGGGCACAATTCCTCCCAATGACACCAATGATGGTGAACAATTCCTCCCAATGACACCAATGATGGGGGATCGTTGCTGCACATTTTGTACTCCTGGTGGCTACAGTCTGGCACCCCCTAAAGTCTGAAAGACAGTAAACTTGCCCTTTGTTTAGAATGTTTGGAGACCCCTGGTAAGAAAGAAGCATAGATCTTTTTTTTTTTTATTTCTTTACACCTTTGTCTATAAATTGCACAGAGAATTAAATAATTTTGATGATGATGTCAAGGGAAACCCTCATTTATACCAAACAAGATACACGTAATACTTTGTTATCATGAGTAGAGCTGGGCGATTTTCTCAACAACAAAAAAAATCTGCGATTTTTAAAAAAAAAACAAAAAAAAACTAGATTCACGATTCGAATCAAGTTTTTTTTTTTGTTCCTGAGGAGCTGCAGGCAGGAGTTTTTAGGCGAGGCCGCGGCTTCGGCCTAGTCTGCGGCATCCGGCCTCACGGACTAGGCCGAAGCCGCAGCCTCACCTAAAAACTCCTGCCCGCAGCTCCTCAGGAACGGCGCGGTGGGAAAAAAAAAATCTAAAAAAATTGATTTGCTTAAATTTTGAATCGATCTGATCTCTCAGCTCGATTCAAGATTTGAATCGATTTTTTTCCCCAGCCCTAATCATGAGTAATGAAAGGTCATTGCTGAATCAATAGTCCCATGGCTGAAATGTAAACATTGCTCTGGTGAGGTCCATACAGTGATGTACAGATGAGAGCTGAAATGGTTAAGAAAAGTATTCTTTATTATCTAGGAAGACATCAAGTACATCTAGAAGGAAATACATTGGTGGCTGTACACAGAGCCATAGATTATTGTGTCACTGACATGGTGATCACATGGCTTTGTTTATAAACAAACTCATGCCACACAATGCCAAGCTTTGTACAATTATGGCTTTAAAAGGAAACTTTTCTTTTTCCAAATATTTTTTATTTAAGATTTTTTCCAAGTATAACCACTTCAGCTCCGAGGGTTTTACCCCCTTCATGACCAGGCCATTTTTTGCTATTTTGGCACTGTGTCACTTTAACTGGTAATTGCGCGGTCATGCAACGTTGTACCCAAACAAAATTTATATCATTTTTTTTCTTTTTCACACAAACAAAGCTTTCTTTTGGTGGTATTTGATCACCTCTGGGTTTTTATTTTTTATTATATAAACAAGCAAAAAAAAATTTTTTTTAATAAAAAAACCCAATATTTTTTACTTTCCTATAAAACATTGTCATACGTCAGGATCATGTGGAGAAGCACGTTAGACCCCAAATGTCTCATCTGCACTCTATTAAAGCTAATGGAGTGCAAATTGATATTCTCCACTATTGTTGCATTAAATATGGAGATTTGCAGATTGGCCACTAGAGGGAAGACCAGCCACGCCAATGATTCTTTCTAACAGCTTAACCACTTCAATACAGGGCTCTACCTTCCTGCCCAGACCAATTTTCAGCTTTTAGCACTGTCGCAGTTTGAATGACAATTGCGCGGTGATGCTACACTGTACCCAAACTAAATTTTTATCATTTGGTTCCCACAAATAGAGCTTTCTTTTGGTGGTATTTGATCACCTCTGCGGTTTTTATTTTTTGCTAAACAAATAAAAAAAGACCGAAAATTTTGAAAAAAATATAAGTTTTGCTTTTGTTTCTGTTAAAATTTTTTGTAAATAAGTAACTTTTCTCTTTCACTGATGGGCACTGATAAGGCGGCACCAATGAGTAGACACTGACGGGCACTGATATGCGGCACTGATGGGCACTGGTAGGCGGCACTGATGGGTGGCACTGATATGCAGCACTGATGGGCATTAATAGGCGGCACTGATGGGCACTCATGGGTGGCACTGGTTAGCACTGAAGGTCACTGATAGGCGACACTGATGGGCACTGAAAGGCAGCACTGCTGGGCATTGATGGGCACTGATAGGCGGCACTGCTGGGCACTGATACGCCACTGATACGTGGCACTGCTGGGCACTGATATGAGGCACTGATAGGCATCCCTGGTGGCACTGGCAGTGGTAGGCATTGGAGTGGGCACTGATTGGCAGCTGCCTGGGCACAGATTGGCAGCTGCCTGGGCACAGATTGGCAGCTGCCTGGGCACATAGTGGTATTTCCCTGGGGGTCTAGGGACATACCTGCTGGTCCAGTGTGGATGGCTTCCCTGGTGGTCCTGGGCGGCTTCCCTGGTGGTCCTGGGCGGCTTCCCTGGTGGTCCTGGGCGGGATCCGAGGGGGGGCTGTGCTGATAAACAATCAGCACAGACCCCCCCTGTCAGGAGAGCAGCCGATCTGTCAGACGCGAGTGAGGAAAAGCCGATTACCGGCTCTTCCTATTTACATCATGATCAGCCGTGATTGGACACTGACGGAGACTCTTTACCTAGATCGGTGTTGCGGGGTGTCAGACTGACACACCAAAAGCAACGATCGCCGCGATGCGCAGTGGCGTAGCGTGGGTTGTCAGCACCCGGGGCAAGGCAAGTAATTTGCGCCCCCCCCCCCCCCCCAACCTGCGGACTTTTAGCTATCCCTGAGTCCCTTCAAATACAATAGTACTGACCTACCTGATTCCTATACTGACCACTACACTGAGAACTACACTGTCCACTACACTACACTGACCACTATACTATACTCGCCACCATACTACACTGACCACTATACTACACTGTCCACTATACTGACCACTATACTACACTACACTGTCCACTATACTACATTACACTGTCCACTATACTACACTACACTTGACCACCATACTACACTGTCTACTATACTACACTATACTGACCACCATACTACACTGTCCACTATACTACATTACACTGTCCACTATACTACACTACACTTGACCACCATACTACACTGTCTACTATACTACACTATACTGACCACCATACTACACTGTCCACTATACTACACTACACTGATCACCATACTACACTGACCACCATACTACACTGACCACCATACTAGGTGGGCACTGCACAGCAATTTATATGATGGGCACTGCACATGACATGGTGGGCACTGTATGATACAGCACATTACATGGTGGGTACAGCGCATTACATGGTGGGCACTGCATGGCACAGCACATGACGTGGTGGGCACAGCACATTACATGGTGGGCACTGAATGGCACATAACATTACATGGTGGGCACAACACATTACATGGTGGGCACTGCATGGCATAGCACGTTTCATGGTGGGAAATGCAACTGCACATTACATGTTAGGAACTGCACATGACATGGTGGGCACTGTTGAACAGCACAGCACATTACACAGTGGGCACAACACACTACATGCTGGGCACAGCACATGGCAGGGTGGGCACAGCATAGCACATGACATGGTGGGAAGTGCACATGACATGGTGGGCGCTGCACATTACACGGTGGGCACTGCACATTACATGGTGGGATCACTGTATGGCACAGCACATGACATGGTGGACACTGCAAATTACATAGCGGGCATTGCAAGGCACAGCCATGACATGGTGGGCATTGGATGGCACATCACATGACATGGTGGGCACTGCACATTACATGGTGGGCAAGGCACAGCACATGACATGGTGGGCACTGCACATTACATGGTGGGCACTGCAAGGCACAGCATGACATAGTGGGCACTGCACATCACATGAAGGGCAATGTAATGCACAGCACATGACATGGTCAGCACAGCGCATTACATGGTGGGCACTGCAATGTACAGCAAATGACATACTGGACACAGCACATTACATGGGGGGCACTGCAAGGCACATGACATGGTGGGCACAGCGCATTACATGGTGGGCACTGAATGGCACATAACATTACATGGTGGGCACAACACATTACATGGTGGGCACTGCATGGCATAGCACGTTTCATGGAGGGAAATGCAACTGCACATTACATGTTAGGAACTGCACATGACATGGTGGGCACTGCAAGGCACAGCATGACATAGTGGGCACTGCACATCACATGAAGGGCAATGCAATGCACAGCACATGACATTGTTCAGCACAGCGCATTACATGGTGGGCACTGCAACGTACAGCAAATGACATACTGGACACAGCGCATTACATGGGGGGGCACTGCAAGGCACATGACATGGTGGGCACAGCACATTACATGGGGGCACTGCAAGGCACATGACATAACATGGTGGGCACAGCACATTACATGGGGGCACTGCAAGGCACATGACATGACATTGTGGGCACAGCACATTACATGGGGGCACTGCAAGGCACATGACATGGTGGGCACAGCACATTACATGGGGGGGCACTGCAATGCACATGACATGGTGTACACAGAACTTTACATAGTGGGCACTGCAATGCACATGACATGGTGGGCACAGCACATTACATAGGGGCACTGCAATGCACATGACAGGACATGGTGGGCACAGCACATTACATGGGGGGCACTGCAAGGCACAGGACATGACATGGTGGGCACAGCACATTACATGGGGGGCACTGCAAGGCACATGACATGACATAGTGGGCACAGCACATTACATGGGGGGCACTGCAAGGCACATGACATGACATGCGGGGCACTGCAATGCACATGACATGGTGAGCACAGCACTTTACATAGTGGGCACTGCAATGCACATGACATGGTGGGCACAGCACATTACATGGGGGCACTGCAATGCACATGACAGGACATGGTGGGCACAGCACATTACATGGGGGGCACTGCAAGGCACATGACATGGTGGGCACTGGGCACAAGAGAGCACATTACATGGGGGAAGCAGCAGTCTGTCCCCTAGCACAATAATTACACAACATCCCCCTAACAAATGTACTGACCTTATCATAACAGCATGGGAGATGTCCTTCCTCCCGGGCTCCTGCTGGTTAGGACATCAGCGCCCCTCCCCCAGGCACTGAGGATCTGTGTGTGTGTGTAACAGATCCTGTGATAGGGGTCAGGCATCGGCAGAGACAGGACTTGGCTGCACTGACTTGTCTCCTCCAATACTGTCCACTACACTGCCCCCCATAGTGACACTACACTGCCCCCCCATACTATACTAAACTACATTGTCCTGCCTACAGTCTCTCTCTCTTGCCCCCCTCCCAGTAACATGACTCTCACTTACCTTCTTCTCCTGGCTGCATCGATCCGGATGAGGAGGAGAACACAGCGGCGGCTCACTTTCTTCTCTCCCCTGCGCTCTGCTTGCTGCCATGTTCAGTATCCAGCGCCCTGTGATTGGGTGTATGGGGGTCATGTGCGGAGGCGGGGCGCCTCACATGACCCCCATACACCCAATCACAGGGCGCCGGACACTTAACATGGTGGCCGGAGCCCGGGGACACAAAATTAGAAATTAGGAGGAGGCAGCCAGTGACACATACTGGCGCCCCCCTAAATATCGCGCCCGGGGCCACGGCACCCCCTGCACCCCCCACGCTACGCCACTGGCGATGCGTGCCCCCGGGGGCGCGCGCAGCGGCTCCATATTCCTGATCACGTCATATGACGTCCAGTCAGGAATATCAAACCACTTTGCCGCCGTCATTTTGTAATAGGGCGGGCGGCAAGTGGTTAAAGTGGTTTTAAACCCCAAACCAAAAATGTAATATATTGCAGTTTACCAATCATTAGATGTGGTGGCTGCATTTGTTTTCTTTTTTTTTAGGCCTTTTTCACTTGGTCATCTGGCCAGTAATTCACCTCCTGTATTAGAGTACCCCCCCCCCCCCACTCTGGATGAAGGAGCACAGGGGGAGACATTTGGACAGCAGCATTGTCAGTCTGGAGGGGGAGGAGTGTTAGATATATTAGCAGATTTAGATACATTAACAAATTGAAGCCAAACTCCAGCTCACACTTTATAATCAGTCACATAGTTAGTCAGGTTGAAAAAAGACACAAGTCCATCTAGTTCAACCAAAAAAAAAAAAAAAAAGAAAAAAAGTTACAGCAAACTTTTTTTTTTTTTCCTTTTTGGATACAGATTTTACATGCATATATAAAAGCTGATCACTGTGAGCACCCCTGTCATTGTTAAATGGTTTGTCTCATCTTTGTATCCTATACATCTGCAAGAGAGCTTGTACTTTTGAAAAACAAAAGACTTACAGGCCAGATCACTAGATGAAAGTAGAAGAAAGAAAGCCTAAAAAAGAAAACTAATGCAGCCATCACATCTAAGAATTGGTAAGATGCAATGTAATTAATGTTTTTTTGGGGGGTTTAATACCATTTTAAAGTGAACTTTCAGTAACCATACAAGTCTGTCTGATTACATTCTTGACATGTCACAATATACAGCAACAGTGTCGTTTTTAACAGCGTTCCACCTTTTATCATTAAAAAAAATCTTCCCTTGTACGCCATTCCTAGGCTGAGATGAGGCCGTCAGTCTGCTGCAGGCAGGAGGAAGCATTTCCTCAGTCTCCTCTCCTCTTATCAGACTACAACACTGTAACTTTATAGCAAGTCACATGGTACAAGGTTGAAGCAGGGGCTAATCTGTGTCAAACTTTTGTGAACACAGCCAAGAACTGGCGAAAGGCCAGTATGTAGATGATTGTGTGATCTCTGAGCTGACACCTCAGTCTAGGTAGTGGATGCTGACCCTGGACAAAGATGTCATTGCTCTAGAGAGGAAAGCATATGGGGGTAGTTGTCAGGAGGATGTCTGTGAGAGAATATAAATATCTGAAAATGCTACATTTACACAATACTTTGCATGCATACACTTAGCATGAGAAATATATATGATGCCACGTCCACCTTAACAACCTGTTAAGATATCAGCCACACATGGAGTGCTTTGTTTTCAGTCAGCTGCACAAATGTTGGCCATAATTTCTCTAAAAGGTTCATTCCTGTGGTCATCGGCTCCATCTAGTGGCCAAATTGTGGTATAGTTTTCCAAAATACAGTACCTCAATGGGAAAATATAGAGCATTTTGACCACTAGATGGAGCCAACAATCCTAGGGAAATGACAGCCAAAATTCATGCAGTATGCACAAATGTCCCAGCAGTCCGACTCATTTCATCCAACCTCCCCTGAAGACGTCCCATTGGACGAAAATAAATGAAAAAAAAAAAGGCCTAAAAAAAGCAAACACCACAGCTAAGGCTTTTGGATTTTTTTTTTCCTGGGTTTAGATACACTATTTTTAAAACCTTCAGTAATCAAATGTCAGAAGCATTCATAGGCTGGCCAAAATGTCCCTGTATTTTTTCTAGAGGAATTCCCACTTTGTCATCGCCACCTAGTGGCCAATATTTGGTATATTCCCCGTTAAGGTATTTCAGAAAACTTTACCACATTATGGCCACTAGATGGAGCTGATGATACAGAAATTCATCGGATACAGAGCATTTTTTTTTACATTTCTTTGACATTTCAGTCAGCTGGCATGAATTCTTCTGACGTTCGTCTAACAAAGGTTTTATATATAGACTCCTTTAACCAGTTTCCGCTCGCCCACAGTACATTTACTGCGGGTGTGCGGCACGGGCAGACTGGATCACGGACATGTACGTCACCAGCTGATCGGTACAGCTCCCTCGAACAATGTGTCCATGGGATATAGCAGTTTGTGGCTCCCGGTAACCGTGCCAGGGTATCGGGTGATCGATATGCGATCACGTGATCACAATGCAAACACAACTGTTATGAATGGGTTTCATTCATAACAACTGTGCTCAGCATTGTGATCCTGTGACTGGTCCACAGCTATCACATGGTACATGGGCCAATCACAGCACACAATAGTAATTACATCTGTTATGAATATAACCCCTTCATGACAGTTTAAAACATTGCTGTTAAGGCCCTTTCACACTGGGGCGGTTTTCAGGCGCTATTGCGCTAATAATAGCGCCTGCAAACTGACCCGAAAGTGCCGCTGCTGTGTCTCCAGTGTGAAAGCCCGGGGGCTTTCACACTGGAGCGGTGCGCTAGCAGGACGGTAAAAAAAAGTCCCGCTAGCAGCATCTTCGGAGCGGTGAAGGAGCGGAGTGTATACTGCTCCTTCACCGCTCCTGCCCATTGAAATCAATGGGACAGCGCGGCTATACCGCCGGCAAAGCGCCTCTGCAGAGGCGTTTTGCGGTGGTTTTTAACCCTTTTCTCGGCCGCTAGCGGGGGGTAAAACCGCCCCACTAGCGGCCGAATACCGATGGTAAAGCGCCGCTTGCAATAGCGCCGCTTTACCGCCGCTATTGTAAGCGGCGCCGCCCCAGTGTGAAAGGGGCCTTGCAGAAATCATCATTCCTGACACAGCATGACAGCATATACGTATGGGTAGGCTCCGCCCCCTGCCCTATCTCAGGACCGGTTATACTATAAGATTAGGTCTCCTCCCTGCCTGCAGCATTCTCTTTTTTTTTCCTCACTGCTAACAGCCGGTTATGCTACTGCTGAGAGCAGGATTTTTATTTTTCCCTCACCTTGTCAGACGCTTCTGACCAAGCCGCACAGGTTCAAGCCTCTCCTGTGTCGAAGCTCCCCGCTGTACAGGCAGACATGAACGGCTATATGGGGGAGACCTCACCCCGCAAGGATCCTGGAGAAGGGTGCGGGTATCTGGTCTAGGAGAGCCATAAGAAAACAGCCACCACTAACCAGACCTACTCTCGAATATGGCAAAAGTTCATATCCTTTGCGGAAGACCAAGAGTTCGATCCCCGGGGACACCATCAGAACCCCAGGTTCTAAGCTTCCTCCAAACAGGTCTGGACAAAGGCTTTAGTGCTGGTACACTCAAGGTACAAATCTCAGCCCTGACAGCATTGTCAGGAGTGAAGTGGGTATCACGGTGCCTAATCCATCAGTTCTTGAGGGCATGTGTGAGAATTCGCCCCGCAGAACGATCATATGTCCCACCATGGGATCTCCAAATAGTTTTGGACTTTTTATCACAGGCC
Organism: Lithobates septentrionalis; assembly: GCA_037952835.1. Classification (NCBI taxonomy): domain Eukaryota; kingdom Metazoa; phylum Chordata; class Amphibia; order Anura; family Ranidae; genus Lithobates; species Lithobates septentrionalis. The sequence goes on from JBBDGP010000459.1 coordinate 6,166,279, forward strand.
CCATTTTAGTTAGTGCAGACTACATCTCTATGGAACATCTCTCTAAAAGCAGTGTTTCTTGCAGCAATCACCCCGGGCAGGAGGGTGTCAGATATACAAGCCTTGGGCTATAAACCACCATACTGTTGTCACCTAGCAGACAGAGTGATATTACAAACACTACCGCACTACAGGCCTAAAGTTAATACCCCATGCCATAGGAATCAGGAAGTAGTACTTCCAACTTTCCAGGCAGAAATATCAGAGATACCACACAGTCTGGACGTCGGGTCCATCTTAAAGTGTTACATAGAGAGGACGGCATCATTCAGGAGGACAGAAGATCTGTTCATCATCCCCATAGTTGCCAACATTGTGAAAACATTTTTATGGACACTTTTTTAGCTGTAGGCGGAGTCTTGTTATAATTAGGGGGGGGGGCATGTGGTTGACGGTGTGGCACAGGGGAAAAGTAAAAATCCTGCGGCGACAAAATGGGCGTGGTTTACCCGAAATAGTGGGCGTGTCTTAAATGGGCATGGCTTAAAGGGGGTGTGGTTAGAGTCTGAGATGAATGAGGGATGGAGAAGGAAAGGGGGGAGAGGGATGAAGGGACAGCAGCCCCAGATCCTACACAACAATGAAAATATGTGTATTCTAGAAAGTTTAACAATCAGCAGATAAAGATACTCCAAACACCTGGTGTTAGCACTTCAATCATCCCGGCACCATGGTTGTTATGGTGTCAGGATGATTGAAGTGCATTATTTCTATTATAACATTGTAATATAAAATGAAATCATTCAACTCACCATAATGTCGAATCAGTGGGATCCCTGAGCGTGTCACTAGCCACGTCACCTGCCACCAGCAGAGTCTGTCCTTGCATCGGGTGCCCCCAGCAGAGCCCCCCCCTTACATCAGGAGTCCCCAGCGGAGCCCCCCACTCACATCAGGAGTCCCCAGAGGAGCCCCCCCACATCATGAGTCCATAGCGGAGCCCCCCCTCACATCAGGAGCCCCTTCTCACATCAGGAGTCCCCAGCGGAGCCCCCCACTCACATCAGGAGTCCCCAGCAGAACCCCCCTCACATCAGGAGTCCCCAGCTGAGCCCCCCCTCACATCAGGAGTCCCCAGCGGAGCCCCCCTCACATCAGGAGTCCCCAGCGGAGCCCCCACTCACATCAGGAGTCCCCAGCGGAGCCCCCCTCACATCAGGAGTCCCAAGCGGAGCCCCCCTCACATCAGGAGTCCCCAGCGGAGCCCCCCTCACATCAGGAGTCCCAAGCAGAGCCCCCCACATCAGGAGTCCCCAACGGAGCCCCCCCTCACACCAGGAGTCCCCAGTGGAGCCCCCCTCACATCAGGAATCCCCAGTGGAGCCCCCCTCACATCAGGAATCCCCAGCGGAGCCCCCCTCACACCAGGAGTCCCCGGCGGAGCCCCCCCTCACACCAGGAGTCTCCAGCGGAGCCACCCCTAGCTTCTTATGGGATGAACAGATAGCTAATGCTGTGTTGCACTGCTAGAAATCGGATGAACAATGAATTTAGCACAATGAAATTGCTTGTGAGAACCATGCGACACATACAAACCAGCAATTAGCTCTCCTCAGTCCTCTCAGTCATATAGAAAATAGATGGGACCCAGGGGCGGCTGGTGCTGTATATTTTGGAGGGGCGACAAACAAGACAACCATCGCCACCTCCCCCCCACCCGGTCAGTCTGTCGGTCGTTCAGTCACTCGTCAGCCCCCCCACCAGCCCCACACTTACCCCATTTAGCAGCTTTGGCTCATTCCTGCATCTCCTCTTCCTCCATGGCGGCTGCTTCCTCCTTCGAGGCTTCACACTGCGTCTCCGGCTTCATATCGGCTTCATCCTCGGTGGCTTCCCGCCTCCTTCCCTCAGCGGCAGATGATTACATCCCTGTGTTCAGTGGAGAGCGGCCCTGCAGCAAATAGGCACACTGAAGAGAGAAGCCGATTGGCTGCCCCTCTCCTCTGCACTGAACACAAGGGGAAATAACATTCGTGGTGGCAGCGGCGGCCATGTTTGTGTAGCCGCTGCCGTTTTCAGCAAAAACATTCCCGATTTTCTCGGGACAAACTCAAAATCCCGGGAAAATTATCGAGACAAGCCTAAATCGGGACGAGGGTGCCAAATTCGGGATTGTCCTGGGAAAATCGGGACTTTTGGCAACTATGCATCCCAGAAGGGAGCAGAAAAGGGCTGGCAGCGTCCTCAAGGACACTGGCATCATGGCTAGTGAAGGTCATACAGAGAGCTTATACTGCAAAGAACCTACAACCCCCAGCAGAGCTTAGGGTTCACTCCACACGGGGGATGGCGGCCTCATGGGCAAATTTCCAAGGGGTCATCCCTGAACTAATCTGTAGGGCCGCAACCTGGGCAACCTTCAATACTTTTCTGAACCACTGTAAAGTGGACCCTGCAGCTTTAACTACAGTACAGTTTGGCCGCTCTGTATTGGAGCAATTGACATAAACAAATAAAACTATATAAATGTGTATATAGAATAAATAGTACAGCATTACCCACCCATCTGTCTGGTGATTTTGTACATCCCATACGTATATGCTGTCATGCTGTGTCAGGAATGAGGAAAATTTTATACTCACCTAACAGTAATTTTCCTTTCCTGATGCAAGCATGACAGCATATACTGTAGGTCCCTCCCATAACTAAAAAAAAGAAAGAAAGAAACAAAAGGCCTTGCAGTGATACTAAATTACGAGAATGCTGCAGGCAGGGGGGAGACCTAATCTTAAAGTATAATGCCGCGTACACACGGTCGTACTTTTCGTCTACAAAAGTCGGACAGCCTGTCCGACAGACTTCCGGCAGACTTTCGGTGGACTTGCGGCGGACTTGCGGCCTACTTTCTAACGAACGGACTTGCCTACACACGACCACACAAAAGTCTAACGGATTCGTACGTGATGACGTACACCGGACTAAAATAAGGAAGTTCATAGCCAGTAGCCAATAGGTGCCCTAGCGTGGCTTTTTGTCCGTCGGACTAGCACACAGACGAGCGGATTTCGGGGTCCGTCGTAGTTACGAAGTAAAGTTTTAAAGCATGTTTCAAATCTAAAGTACGTCGGATTTGAGGCTAAAAAAGTCAGTTGAAAGTCCGGAGAAGCCCACACACGATCGGATTACCAGCCAGCTTTAGTCCATCAGCGTCCGTTGGACTTTTGTAGACGAAAAGTAGGACCGTGTGTACGCGGCATTACAGGGCCTGAGATAGGGCAGGGGGCGGAGCCTACCCATACGTATATGCTGTCATGCTTGCATCAGGAAAGGAAAATTACTGTTAGGTAAGTATAACATTTTCCTTATTGTAACAGCAAAGTGTAAAAAAAGAAAAAAAAAAAAAAAAGCGCATGCGCGGAACTCTGTGACATGGACGCTTAATCACAGAGCTCAGTCCCGTTCCGAGATACCGGCGCCCTCAGCAACGGGTACACTCCCCCCCTGTCACCTCTTTCGGGACCGGAATCCTCTGGCTACCTGCTGGCACAAGATCCAGCGTTTGTGCTGACGAAACGGACCCCCACAGCCACGATCACAGCTCCGCTGGAGGCCGCTGTGAAACCTAAGATGGCGGCGGAGCGGCTGCCTCACGACACAGCCTACACAGGCACAGCTGCTTCCTCTCCATGGCGGGCGGCTCTTCATGAGAAGGTATGTGGAGGGATCCTGTCACCTTCTCCTGCAACAGGCCCTGCATCTCCGGCATCCACATTGTCTCTTCTTGATCAGTCACCTAATGACATTCAACTGCTGCCCTCTCTGTCAACTTCACAGAAGCTTGAACTGCAGCCACAGACACTGAGCCAGATTACCTCTCATCCCCATGATCTCTCTTTGCTTTTTTCAAGATTTGCTGACATGCTTGATAAAGGTCTTGCTCAAACAGCTGCTAAAATCACCTCAGATATTACCTCAGACATTAAATCAGACCTTCACCTCCTGGGCTCTCGGATTGAGCATATTGAAACTAAAATGGATGCCACCATTGAGCGCGTCAATCAAAATACTGATCGATTCCAAGAGCTTCATGAACAACTGGAGGGGGCTATAGCCAAAATTGATGACCTTGAAAACAGGTCCAGAAGGCTGAATTTTAGGATCAGAGGCCTTCCAGAGACTTGCACTGACATACCAGAAGCAGTACACTCTTTAATCAAACAATTGATACCTGACATCATAGGGCTCTGGGCCCCCCTCGCTCTGATGGGCTACCTCGTGACATTATAGTGAAGCCTCACTATTACAATGTTAAAGAAGAAGTCATGAGGAGAGCCCGAACCATCCCGCAAATTCAGCTTCTGGGCCATACAGTTCAGGTTTATGCTGACATTTCGTCTTTCACTATTCAAAGAAGGAGAGCGCTCAAACCCCTTCTATCTATTCTACAACAGATGAATATCAAATATTGGTGGCTTTTTCCTTTGAGCCTGAAATTTGAATTTAAAGGCAAGACCTTCAGATTCTCTACGCTCGCGGAGGGAGAACATTTGCTACGGAAGCTCGGCCTCCTACCCACGGATCCTTCCTCTCCGATGCAGTCGTCTCCATCCATCCTGACCAAAAGACCTCCTCCATCAAGTCTTCTCACCTCGACGTGGCAACAACCTAAGTACAAGAAGACCAAAGACGGCACTACTACCTGAACTGAAGACCTCATCATTATTTTTCCCTTTTTGTCCATCCCCTTCTGGGATAGGGACACGATCACTCTCTTAGGCACTAGTGCCCACCTACTCGCATTTGTTGACTTCTTCACTGACATTTCCATTTGTCCTGTAGTATATACCCATCTGGGAGGATTCAGGACGTTGCTATGGTTATTCTCTATGGTGGGACTTTATTTTATCTGACTTGAATACTTCAGCTTCCACAAAACTACTGCCTTTTACACCCCACGGGTTCTTAGATACCTGATTCCTCCTCGGAAGGAACCATCGATGGCCTCAGAAGGCACTAACCCTTTTTGATTTTACCCTTTTTACCCTTTACAGCTTTTGCTCCTCCCTGAGTTCACCTTTATATGCCTAATTGCAAGTTACGTTTGGGGGGGGGGGACCCTAACACGTTATGTTTTTTGTTCGCATTGTTTCTGGGGGTGCGGTGCAAGGAACAGTACCTATGCACCTCATCCTACACTCGGAGCCGGAGTCCTTTTTTTTCTTCTCCTGCTCCTAGTTGGGATTTCTTCCACTAGTTGGAGGAACCATTTTTATGTCTCAGGACATGGCGAAATTTTTTATCCCATGTCCTCGGTTTCTTCTTTATTCCCTCATCTCTCTTTTTCTTCCTTTTCCTCTTTCTCCCTTTCCCAAATATTTGCTCCTTTCAGGGACGGATGCGGTCTCGCTCACCTGCAGGTTCCGGAAACCTGTTCTATTGGACTTGAGGTCGGAGGGAATACCTTTCAGATGGAAGGTAAGTGGTTGGGCTTTTCTAGCATCTCAGCCTACACTGCTCCATGACTGATCACAGCACTTCCACGCAGGCTCTACGCTTTGCTTCACACAACGTATAGGGGATTAACTCCCCTATCAAGCGTCGGAAAGTCTTTCAGTTCTATCATGACCAAAAAATAGATATACTATTCCTCCAGGAAACACACTTCCCAAAAACATATACCCCATCTTTCATACATGCCAAATTCCCTACATTCTACCTTGCCAATTCCAACAAGAAAAATAAAGGGGTGGGTATTTTTTTCTCCCGCAAAACTCAATTTTCTCTGATCTCAGAATTCAAGGACCCAGATGGCAGGTTCCTTCTAGTGAAGGGGCTCATATTTAACCAGCTTTACTCGCTAATCTCATACTATGCTCCTAATCGTGGACAACCACAATTTTTTCGCTCCCTTTTTCTCTCCCTGACTCCATTACTGGAAGGCATGGTTCTGTATGGCGGTGATTCTAACATTGCGTTTGACATAGGTAAGGACAAGTCCCGGCCCCCAGGAAGGGATGGTGTACGTCCCACCAGACAGAGTCTCAACGTAGCCAGACAAATTTTCCAACAGGGCTTAGTAGATGCCTGGAGAGAGATAAATCCTAAGAGTCGGGACTATACACACTATTCTAGTCCCCACAATACTTTTGCTAGAATTGATCACTTTTTCCTTCTGCAAAAACATACCCCGCTGGTAAAAAAAAGCAATCATTAAGGACTCTGTCTGGTCGGACCACTCTTTCCTTCTCTTGATAATTCACACACCAATGACTCAGCGACGTGAGTTTCATTGGAGATTAAATGCCTCATTACTTAGCAACCCCTCTCACGTACGTGAGATTGAACAAGATATCCGGGAATATTTCTTGCTTAATGACCTTGATAACATCTCTCCTACCACGTTATGGGCGGCTCACAAAACCTATGTACGTGGTAAACTGATCCAAATGTCCGCTAGGATAAACAAAGCCCGCAGACTTGATATAGACAGACTAGAAACAGAATTCTCGCATTTAAGCAAGCAACATAAACGTAATCCTACCTCGGCCTCAGCAGCTAGACTAGAAACAGCACGCACAGCTCTTAATTTATCCCTCACGACCATAGCTGAGAAAAGCTTGCGATGGGATGGAGGGAGGTTTTATCATCAAAAGGACAAACTGGGTACCATGTTGGCTCACAGGCTAACTCCTAAGTTGAGGGCTCGCGCTTTACCTAAATTACGATTGAGCAATGGTACACTTTCCCAGAATCCCCAGAAAATTATGGAAACATTTCATGATTTTTACCGCTCCCTGTACAGCGCACCTGGGAATGAACCTTCCCCTAGCTTCATAGATTCCTACCTCGGTTCACTGAATATCCCTAAGCTTCGGGATCACCATAGGGACAAACTCGAGAACCCAATTTCGGCGGAGGAAGTCTCTTAGGTCATTCAGAACCTTTAAAATGACTCTGCTCCTGGCCCGGATGGCTTTTCAGCCCCGTACTACAAACATTTTGCCCCACTGTTGTCTCCCTACCTGGCCCGATTCTTTAACCAGCTTCGAACTGGTTCTCGACTAGACGAGATGCTCAACTCAGCCTTTATCACTGTACTACCAAAACCAGGGAAGGACACTAGCTGCACCGCCAATTATCGACCCATATCATTGATCAACAATGATCTAAAAATCTTAACGAAAATCCTGGCAAACAGAATATCTACCTTTATTAGTCTATATATTCATAGGGATCAGGTGGGCTTTATTCCTGGGAGACAGGGCCCAGATCAGATCAGGAGAGCTATAGATGTAGTTTCACTTCTAGGCTCGGGCTGGGACAAGGGACCCCCACAGCAGGGATTTCTGCTTTCACTGGACCTCTTGAAAGCTTTCGACTCTGTCTCCTAGGTCTTCCTGATCCAGATACTACAAAAATGGGGATTCGGTCACTCCTTTATGAATATCTTAGGGGTGCTATACTCCGCTCCGATAGCACAAGTTAAAATGCAGGGTTATTATACAAGACAGGGATGCCCTTTGTCCCCATTGCTTTTTGCCATGGTCATCGAGACACTAGCTATCGCTGTTCGGGACGATCCGAACATACATGGAGTGCGTTGTGGCCCACAAACCCACAAGTGCGCTCTCTTTGCTGATGATGTGTTGCTTTTCCTCACCTCACCACTTACCTCATTACCAAATCTTTACAGGGTGCTTGATGACTTCGGCAAGGTGTCTGGTCTTAGGGTTAACTACTCTAAATCGTTGGCACTAAATGTTAATCTACCAATATCCATGATAGCTCTGCTCAAAGATAGCTTCCGGTTTGGATGGGGCGAGGCTATGATCCCCTATCTGGGTATAAATCTTACAGCGTCTTTTGACAAACTCTATAAGGCAAATTTTCCCCCTCTATATCGCAAACTGGGTGAGGACTTGTCACGATGGGATAAACTGGGACTTTCCTGGTTGGGTAGGATAAATTCGATAAAGATGACTTTACTTCCACGCATCGTATATTTGTTTAGATCTCTACCCATACCCGTCCCCAGGGCCCCCCTTAGGAAGTTTCAATCTAAAATCATTAAATTTATATGGGGTAGGAAGGGCCACAGGATTGCCAAGGAGACCCTGTTTAGGAGCAGGGATCAGGGTGGTGTGGGTCTAACTAACCTCCTCTGGTATCACCAGGCAGCACAACTTTCCCAACTTTCCACTATCTACTCTAAGATTGCACACCCAGATTGGGTACACATGGAACGACAAGCTATCCCTCACTGTACCCTTGATTATATCCTCTGGTCCTCTACTAAATCGAGACCTGCCATCATGGTCCCTACAGTTTCCCACTCCCTTGTACTATGGGATTCTCTCAAAACCAATCCTCGGCTGATTTCACCTTGGCATCCTCTGTTGCACATTTTCCGAAATCCACTCTTTCCCCCTGGCATGGACATAAAAGCATTCCGGTGGTGGCTAGATAAGGGGATGTATAGGATAGGACATTTTGCTAACCCTGCCGGTCCTCTCTCTAGGACCCATTGCATTAACAAACTTGATATGCCCAACACCGAAAGTTTCCGACACGGACAGATAGTTCACTCACTCAGGTCCCTTAGGTCCCCTAATTTCAGCCCTTTTTCGATCACGGACTATGAGGGGTGGTGTGGTCAGGCTGTGGAGCAGAGGGGCGGGATTACGGTGATTTACCAATCACTTGCTAAGGCTGAAACCAAATCGCTCTTTATGAGAGAGTGGGAAAATGATCTACAACACACGTGGAGTATTGAAGAATGGCATAGAGCCTCTACTACAGCATCTAAGGGCATTTTGAATACAGCATTAATTGAAGCGAACCTTAAAGTTCTCATGAGATGGTATATGGTCCCCCTAAAGCTATCCAAAATTTACCCTAATGCCTCCCCTATGTGCTTTCGCAACTGCGGGCATGTTGGGTCCATGCTGCACATTTGGTGGCACTGTCCCAGGATCAGGGATCTATGGAATAAGATATTTAATATCATTAGAAAAATAACGGGACTTCCAATCCAAAAGTCCCCTCAACTGGCTCTTCTAAACTTTCCTTGCCCCAATATCCCAAAATTAGTCCAACAACTTATTAGGTTCATTTTTCTGGGGACCAAGCTCACAATTGCATGGGCTTGGAAACAACCGACCGTTTCCTTCCTCTTGGTTAAGAGGAAGATATCTTGGATCATGGCCCAGGAGAAAACGGTTAGCATCCTTCTGGACACTACCTCTAAACACGATGCTATCTGGAATCCCTGGAGTAGATACATATCTCTACCGTCCACTATCACTACGTCTTCCGGATCTCTGTAGTTGAGCGAGCACTGCACCGTCCTACGATGTCCTCTCTCTTCCCTCTCCACCCTCTTCTTTCTTTTCTCTTTTCTTTCCTCTATCCTTTCCTCTTTTTATACTTCATGTTATCTTTGTACAGGTTTTTATGATTTGCTAACACTAGGAGAAGCCACTTCTACTTTTTTCTCAAAGATAGGCGGAAGGCTTCCTCTGATTGTTACCACAGCTTGGTTGTTGAAGATTGGAGCGCGGGTTACACTACCTCCACTTATTGCACCTACACATATAACTATAGCCCTAACAGCAATCTACCCTCTCCACAGTTTAGGCTCAATGGTCATACTAGACTCTCCACTTTCATTTCACTATACTTCCTCCCCTCCTTCAGAGTTTCAATTCACAGATGTTTCACCATAATCCATGATACTGGATGTTCTGCCCCGCCTGGGGGGCGGGCCTCCCCTCCCGGCACAGCGAGTTCTCCTGAGGGGTGCTGGGGTGGGGGAGCGGCCCCTCTCTCTGGAGTTGGCCTCCATGGATTTAGCCTACTATTGAAACCATACATGCCTCCATCTTTATTGAAATGTTTACTCGGTCTAGTACTATGTCGCTAATAGATGTACAATGGCTTTACCTGTATTTTAGCTTAACTCTTATGTTATATTCTTTTGTTGATAACTCAATAAAAACTATTGAAAGTAAAAAAAAAAAAAAATTATTTTGGCACTGAACTACTCTGATGAAAGTATGTAAAAAAAGTTGAAAAAAAGAAAAACAAAGTTAAAATATGTTTAAAAAATTGTTTAAAAAAATAATAATTTTTTTTTTTTTTTTTAACATACTGTCACCAGTCACTATCTCTGATCACCGCCACACATATGATGATGATGCTGTACTACACTTGGTGACAGGATCTAACAAAGCAAATTGTAAATAAATACATAAAAAAAATAACAATAAACACATTTAATTTGATTTCTTCATTTTCCAAATTATTGTGACAAAAAAGTAAAACTTCAAAAAACTTGCCATGCCTCTTACTAAATACCTTGGGCAGTATACTTTACAAAATTTTAAGGGAAGAAATGAGCCGTCGGTACATCAGGATTGATAAATTTTTAAATATATATAACCTAGTTTATAGACTCTACTGTATAAGTTTCCCACAAACCCATTAATATACACTTATTGTGATTTTTTTTTTTAACCAAAGACATGCAGCAGAATACATTTTGGCTTAAATTTATGAAGGAAATTGATTTTATTGGATATTTTTTATAACAGAAAATAGAAAATATCATTTTGGGTTTTTTTCAAAAAAAAGGAAAAAAGATAGACAGCAATAAAAAACAAAAAAAACAAAAAAAAAACCTGACAGATGTTCTAATTCCTCCACACTCTATCCAAAACGTAAAAAACAAACAAAAAAAACTCCAGAAAATTGTTTCATACTTACTGTAATTTTCTTTTCCTAGTGCCTATCCATGGCAGCATACCTGTGACAAGCAATAAAAAAAAAAAAAACTGACAGATGTTCTAATTCCTCTCCACTCTATCCAAAACGTAAAAAACAAACAAAAAAGAACCCAGAAAATTGTAGCATAATTTTCTTTTCCTGGTGCTTATCCATGGTAGCACACCTGTGACAAGCTCCGCCTTGGCTCCTCCCTCAGGACGAGTGAATTTTATAAAAGTAAAGGATTAGTGCACTCCCAGCATTCTACGTAATATAGGATCCTGAGGGTAAGATTGTATGCTGCCATAAATGGGCACCAGCAAAATAAAATTACGGTAAGTATGAAACAATTTTCTGTTTTCCTTGTGCCTCCATACCTGTGACAAATAACTAGCTGAAATGGGTGCATAGTAAAAGATTTATTTTTTAAAATAGGCAAATGCTGGCCTGATAGCCTGTCTGCCAGTTTCTAGAGATGAGAAAGCTGCCGGGTCTACTCTATAACGTCTCGTAAACGCATGTTGGGATGACCATGAGGCTACCCTTTAGATCATTTTGGTGGATACGCCTGCTCTGGCCGTCCAAGAAGCAGAAAACACCCAGGTGGCATACAGCCCAACTGAAGAGGGGGTTCCGGTCCCCTATCCCTGTACACCTTCTTGACCAACTTGATTATCCATGAAACTATTGTACTAGAGCAGGGATCTGCAAACCATGGCTCCCCAGCTGCCGCAGAACCACATGTCCCATGAGGTATTGTAAAGCTCTGATATTCACAGACATGACTAGACATGATGGATCCTGCAGTTCCGGACTGGCCGGAGGGCCCCAGATGATGCTTCTTTTCCCCTGTCTTTTTTTTTTTTTTTGGAGTATTACAAATAGGTTAGACGAAAGTCTGAAGGGAGTTGTGGCTTGAAGATAGTGTCTTAGTACCGAAGTAATATAGTCTTTGTGAAGAAGGTCAAAATTGGATCTGAAAAGATTGGCAGGGCCCAAGGCTCGGAGATAGTAGAGGAAGAGGAGAACTTAGGGATGAATCCTTTTCTTTTATAATATTCACTGGTCCTGAGGGAGGAGCCAAGGCGGAGCTTGTCACAGGTATGCTGCCATGAGGGCACCAGGAAAACACCTTTGCCATATACTTTAGGGGTTGTCATTCCCAAATTGACACACTGGATGGCAGCAGAGAGTCACTTACATGTTTTCCTACCTCCATTTACATCCTAGCTCAATGTGACAAGTAGATAATCTTAATATATGATTAATTTATCTTAGTAAATACCTGAATCAAAACATTTACTCATCATGGGCGTTGTTGTTTTTAAATCTGCTTGATATGCTGATTGATAGACTCCCAAGCTTTGAACATTTAAGGGTTCACTGTTATACCTGCCAAAGGCTTTGAAATTCTCTTTAGCCGATCTTGTAAATGACAAAGTACCACACCATACATAGTTTCTAAATAAAGCTGAACTCCAGGCAGATATAAAATAATACACACAATATTGTACAATTGTCTTCAATAATATATCACTTAATGTATTTTTAATGCAAGCACTTCAAGTATTGAATCTGACATGGTTTAAGCCTACAGTGCATCCGGAAAGTATTCACAGCCCTTCACTTTTTCCACATTTTGTTATTTTACAGCCTTATTTCAAAATGAATTAAATTAATTTTTGCCATAATGACAACATGAAAGAAGTTTGTTTGAAATCTTTGCAAATTTATTAAAAATAAAAAACATAAGTATTCTCAGCCTTTCCCATGACACTCAAAACTGAGCTCAGGTGCATCCTGTTTCCACTGATCATCCTTGAGATGTTTCTACAACTTGATTGGAGTCCACCTGTGGTAAATTCTGTTGATTGGACATGCTTTGGAAAGGCACACACCTGTCTATATAAGGTCTCACAGGTAACAGTGCATGTCAGAGCACAAACGAATCCATGAAGTCCAAGGAATTGTCTGTAGACCTCCAAGACAGGATTGTATTGAGGCAGAGATCTGGGCAAGGGTACAGAAACATTTCCACAGGTCCCAATGAGCACAGTGGCCTCCATCATCCGTAAATGGAAGAAGTTTGGAACCACCACGACTTTCCCTAGAGTGGGCCGCCCGGCCAAACTGAGCGATTGGGGGAGAAGGGCCTTAGTCAGGGAGGTGACCAGGAACCTGATGGTCAGTCTGACAGAGCTCCAACATTTCTCTGTGGAGAGATAAGGAACCTTCCAGAAGAACAACCATCTCTGCAGCACTCCACCAATCAGGTCTGTAAGGTAGAGAGGCCACGGAAGGCACATGACAGCCAGCCTGGAGTTTTCCAAAAGGCACCTGAAGGACTCTCAGACCATCAGGAACAAAATTCTCTGGTCTGATGAAACAAAGGTTGAACTCTTTGGCCTGAATTGCAAGTGTCATGTCTGGAGGAAACCAGGCACTGCTCATCACCTGGTCAATACCATCCCTATAGTGAAGCATGGTAGTGGCAGCATCATGTTGTAGGGGCGTTTTTCAGCAGCAGGAACTGGGTGACTAGTCAGGATCGAGGGAAAGATGAATGCAGCAATGTACAGAGACATTCTTGATGAAAACCTGCTCCTCACATCCCACCATATATAGAAGGATGTCATCTATCTCTGGCCCTGGAGGTTCTCATTAGACCGAAGGAGGCCTGGGACCTTGCTACAATTATATATATTTTTTTAGCAGAGACCCTAGAAAATAAAATGTCGGTCATTGCAATATTTTATGTCACACTGTTTTTGCACAGCGGTCTTTCAAACACATTTTTTGGGGGGAAAAAATACACTTTAATGAATTTAAAAAAAAACGATATAGTAAAGTTAGCCCAATTTTTTTGTATATTGTGAAAGAAGATGTTATGCAGCGAGAATCGTGAGAGAATCATGATCTTTATTGTAAGCAAAAAAATTGTGATTCTCATTTTAGCCAGAATCGTGCAGCTCTACAAGGAGTTCAGATACAGGTAGCAGGTAGCGGATTCAAGGGCAATATCATGCTCATGGGATATGGACACAGGTAGCAGGTTCAGGACGTAGCAGAAGACATGTCAAAGTAGCTGTTTCTCAAGAATGGCACACACGGTCAAAACACTTAAAGCAGAGTTCCACCCATATAAAAGTCAGCAGCTACAAAAAACTCCACATCCTTTCACCTATACACCAGTTTATGTGATTATGTGCGATTTCCCATTGCTTATATAGTCGCTTTTTGAATTTACACTCTAGCCCTTGAGTGTTATATTATTGCATCTATAGCACAATCTGCTTCCAGGTTTCCATTCTGTTTAGGCTTTTGTGTTTTATATACATCACCAGCCCTACACATTTATTTCTCATATCACATTACAACCAGTCTTATTGTTGTGTTGGCTGCTCATATTTGACGTTGGCGCAGTATTTCCACCACTTTACACAAAAAAGTTTAGCTGTTGTCTTTTAGTAATCGGACACTCACCTGTCCCAGGGTCCAGCGATGTGGGCAAATGAAGCCCCGCTCCTCTCCCCCTCCTCTCTGCGGCGCCAGCATTGTCACTGTGGGCGCCTGGCTGTGGCTTCACAGCCGGGAGCGCATGCGCGAGCGGCGCTGTGCACTGTGACTGGCCCGGCAATCATCTGGGACCTGTGATGTGTCCCAGATGATTGCCGAGAGGGAGGGGGGAGAGGTAAACTTCCTTCCAGAGCCACGGAAGGAAGTGGGAGCTGGATCCCTCTAAAAAGAGGTTATCCGCTCCCCCCCCCCCCCAAAAAAAAATGACATGCCAAATGTGGCATGTCAGGGGGTCACCTGCACTTAAAGCGAAAGTTCCATTTTTTGGGTGGAACTCTGCTTTAAACAACATGAGACACCTGAGGATGAGCCTAATACTCTCCCAGTAGCCAGTATCAGTTGGAGACTAAATCATGGAACCTTCAGGCTGCTGGGGACACCCGGTGAAATTTCACTAAGGAACCAAGGTAGAACCAGCCACAATGTTGCACAAGGGGTCACTATACCATCTGATACGTCCTATTTTTTTGTAATGATTCCAAGCATTCCAAAGACCCCCAAACTCACAAGGCTGCCACGACAAGAAAAATACCCCCCCCCCCTTGATGTTGATGATTGAAGAAGGGCAGGCAGATGGGACAACTTCACTCTCCAGCTGACCTTTCTTAAATGACTTCCCAGAGGCCCTCTGCCCCTATCCCTGTGACTCCTCCCTACCATTTGACCAGCGTCCTTCTATCAAGTAGGGCTTGCACTATCACCTTCTATGTTGACCCTTTCCAGGGGCTATTCCTCCCCTTAGTCATGTAGACCCTTCATCCATTTTATCTTCCTGTATAGGGAGTGAGCCTTGTAACCCTAGGACAGGAAGTGTGTTACTGGTGGGATTATCAAGGGGTAAAAAAAAGAGGAAGAAAAGCCTGAAAAAAAAAAAAAAAACGAATGCAGCCACCAAATCCAAGGACTGGTAGGTGGCAATATTACATTTTTTATATATGCGTTAAGGCACCATGTGTGCACATAAGAATAGGCATTAACATGCAAGTAATTGCACACAGGTACGAATGGGCCCTTAAAACGAAACAATTTCTAAAAAAAGATCAGCTATATCCATACATTTCTGTGACACGTGAATCAAATGGATCTAGGACAAATATCATACCAGGCAGACCAATTAATTCCTCTGTAGCCTCAACACTGTTTGCCACTGTTTCAGTCAGCGCCCGTTCACCCATAGATCATACTAAGAATTCTTTCTACATTAAACTTTATCAGTGTACTGAAATGCTGCATGGTAGCAAGGAGGTTGCTTGGCAACAATGGGATCCTTGGTAGGGCCGAAGCAGTGTGGCCATTTGAGGACTGAGCTGTAAGGATGAATTAATAGAAAGCAGGGTATTGTCAGAACAAGAGGTTGCAAAATGCAATAAAGAGAGAATAAAACTATTAAAGGCAATAATAAAGAAAAGGACATCACCTAGAAATTGGAGTCAGGTTTAGGTGAATGTAATTACAGGGAAAGGCCATAGAGGCATGGGGAAATGCCATAGAGGAGAGCAATATGACACAGAAAAGGAAAAGAACATGCTGTCCAGGCAGAGATGGCCATAAAGAATCTAAAAAAAAGCTTTACAACAAGAAGAGTTTGTATGCGAAATAAAGTATTTTTAAAGGGCCGGTAATGCACCAAATATGAACAACTCAGACTACGGTTCTAATCCCTCATGAGTGGGACTGGGAGTTCTCTCTGGCATTAGCTTGGAGAACCTGCATAATCAACATGAGTACCCGGTATTCAGCCTGTCGGGAGCCCACCCATCCTGCTGCCCCTGCCTGTGAGCCAACATTACATGGGAAACGACAGCTAAGGGAAGTGGGACTGTGCTCTCTCATTCCTTCTTTTGGCCACTGAAATCATGTGTCTGTCCAAAGGGATATTGGGATTACTGCCTGGAGTAGGGGTAAGGGGGTGCAGGACTGTACCTTTGTTTTAATGCCCATGCATTACCATGTTTCTCCAATTGTTGCCCACATTTTGCTGTGGCCTAAACACTATGGGGTTGATTTACTAAAGGCAAATAGACTGTGCACTTTGCAAAGTGCAATTGCACTCTGCCAGTGCAGCTGCTTCAAAGCTAATTATATGAACAGACCAGGGCCGTCTTTAATTTTGATTGGACCCTGGGCAAACATTTTATTGGGGTCCCCCCCAGCTAGACTCAAAATGAGTTTACTGCAGCAGATCAGGTAGCGATTGTGATTGGCTGCTAAAGGCTACAGCACATAATTTCCACTTGCTGATTGGTTGCTAGAGGTTACAAAACACCATTACTTCTCACTAATTGGTTTCTAGAGGTTACTGCAAATCATTATTTCTCACTGATTGGTTGTTAGAGGTTACTGCACATCATAACCTCTGCATCAAATTGCGGGTGTGAACAAACTGCACTAGCATTGAGGGGTGCACTATGTATAGAGTGCAGGGTTGAGGCCCACTGGCCTTAAGGGATTGCCCAAGCCCAGTTTTGAGGGCAGGGTTAAGACTGATTAATTTGGATAGAGTCCCCCTTAAATTTAGGCATCTGGCCTGGTTGTGCTTCCATGGGAGGCTCTATGTTCGGGGCAACTTTAAATTCCGCAGTGAGATGGATCGTAGCTTTCCTCAGGAGGAGTGTGCAGATGAGGAGACTATGGACCATTTTCTGCTTCATTGCCCCTTTAACATTGAGGTGTACAAACAGGTGGGGCGGGCCCTCAGTGTTCCTTTCCTCTCCAGGCTGGGTTATGCTGAGTGGGTGTACGGAGCATTCAATACTGGTGGAGTTTTTAGTTTGGATACACTTTTTTTAGTTAGCCTAGTAGTCCGTTATTTCACCTGGAACGCACGGTGTCAGGTCAGCACTCAGCATAAAATCCTTCCTATTGAGGTGGTGGTGTATGACATTTTGCATGGGGTGGGGAAGATTCGGGAGCTTGAGAGAGACAAGTGGGCTCAGGGGGCTTGGTTGAAGGCGTGGAGGGGTTTCAAGCCTCCCTGACTGCCAGGAGTCTCTTTTCTGGGTGTGGCTGTCTGTCTCTTATCACCCTAGATTTTATAATTTATGATTAATTTTTGATAAATGGCTGCGTACATAGGTGATGGGTTGTACCTCTTAGGCCCTCTCTGCTGCTTTATGTAAATAGTTTTCTAAAAATGTTTTGGTAGTGGACTATGTATATATTGTATATATTCTGAACATGGATGTGTATTCCTTTTATTTCTGTTGAAGTTTTGTACTATGGTTTTGTTTTTTACTTTTGTATAAAATTGGTTGCTTGATTATTTTCAATAAAAGATCAATATTACCCCAATATTACCCCATCATTGATATCAGTGGAAGGAACAGTGCTTCATCATTGGTAATAGTGGGAGGAATAGTACCCCATCGTTGGTGTCAGTGGAATAAATAGTGCTTCATCATTGGTACCAGTGGAAGGAATAATACCTCGTTGTTGGTGTCAGGTGGAGGAATGGTGTCTCATATCAGTGGGAGGAATAGTGCCCCATGCTGCTGGATCATAGCAAGCAAAGGGCTGCATCCAGCTCCTGGGCCACAGTTTGGAGACCACTTGACACGTACCTTGGAGGTGAGCGTGACGTGCAGAGGGAGACCTCTTGTACGGCTCTGGTTCCAGGATCACTGGAGTGGGAACAGTGACCCTGGGAGCACAGCGGAGTAGGAGAGGCTGCAGGGTCAGCTTGACTGAAGATGAAGTCAGCTTGGCAGAGACAGGAACAGGCTTGATTGCTGCGGATGCAGGAATGCTGAGAAGTAGCAGGCAGGTGCGCACAGATGCAGGACTGTAGGCAGATGCACACGGATGCAGGACTTGTAGGCAGATGCACACAGATGCAGGACTTGTAGGCAGATGCACACGGATGCAGGACTCGTAGGCAAGCGTGCACTGGCGCAGGACAGCAGACAGAAGCAGGGTCAGACAAGCCAGGTCACAGCAGCGGATCAATCAGACAGAAGCAGCAGGCAGAGAATGGTCAAGTCCAGGCAGAATCGGCAACAGGAGATCAAACAAACAGGAACACAGAGCAGGTCAAAGGCAAGCCAAGGGGTCAGGACTGGAGACAGCAGCGAGGTCAGGAGAAGCCGGGTAACACTGGAGCAGATGCGGGTTCAGGATCGGGTACAGGATGAGCTGCAGATCAGACAGCAAGGATGCATTCTGAAGAGGCCCCTTTTAAGGGTCACTGGGCATCAAAGCTGTGTTAGTGTGCGCGCGTCCGCGTTCTGCGCATGCGCATTGGCGCGCGTCTATTCACTGCTGAATGCCTATGGACTTGAACACGTCCCAATGGACCCGTGCGCCCGCGGCCACTTGCAGAACCATGTGCAGTACGTCCATGACACTACTGGTATAGAAAAGGGCACAAGTGAATATTTCTCTTTTTTCACTGTTCTTTAGCTTTTTACTTGTATAATTTACAATAATTCACTATGCATGTGGACAGATTGTTTTTGCTGTATAAAAGATATACAGTGAGGGAAAAAAGTATTTAATCCCCTGCTGATTTTGTAAGTTTGCCCACTGACAAAGAAATGATCAGTCTATAATTTTATTAGTAGGGATGTAGTGATATAGACTACCAGCAGGAAGCACCGTACCTTTCAGTGTTTCTAGACATCCCTTGTCCTTTTGGTTATCAGTGTAACCAGTGACCTCATATTTGTGTGCCCAACAAAGTGAATTATGGGACGTATAGTTCTCCTTCAGATAGTTGTGTTGCACCCATGTACCCTAAGACTACACATCCCAGGGATCTTTGCTGTAACATGAAGATTGCTGGGAGTAGCTATAAAAGGAGCGAAAAGACCGCGCAGAGGTCTCTTCCTCCTCGGCCTGACGCAAGACAGTACTCTCTGTGCTACAGGGAGAGAGGTCGCGGAATACCACACGGAGCCTTACTTCCAACCCGGGGCCTAAGGGGCCTAACTGTGTTATTTGCTGTCAGACATCCTTTTGACAACATCACTCGGATTGCCTGCCTGTCGGTGTGGGTGTGTGTGGTAAGCTTCAATTCGGAAGACCGAGACAGCGAATCCGCTGCACGAGTGCCGCTACACGAGTTCCTGCCCAGAAGACATCAGAGCGATTTGATTGTTGGTGAGATGGTAAATTGCTTGACCTTTATCTATTCATTGCCACTATTACAGAGACACTTTGCACAGGCATCTTTACCCCAAGAACACTTTACTGCATCACTTGAACACTGTGCTCAGACGCCTTTAGATCTTCATCACTAGGAATCTATTGCTTTCATTATTCCCAAACGGGTTACAGTTATCGAGCTCCAACTAGCCAACGAAGAACATCAGATCTGCAACGTGGAACTCTTTTGCCATTACTTATAGGAAGTTGCTCTTTGTAGACCCGCTCCCTTCATTAGGATAGCATAGGCTGGCTAGATTAGTGTGGCAGCATAAGTAGTTAACTGAAACATCCACTAGGAGATGACCTCTGATGAAAAGGGAGTGCACATATATTTATATAATACTGTTGTTACTGAACCATTGTCTTGTGTTTGTGAGAGGAATTTGTTTGCTGAGTTGGCGCTGTTATCTCGGCTCAGCAGATTTATTACCTCTCTCTTTGAAATAACTTTCCCTTATTTGGTCCAGGTAAAAAATTTCAGAACCTAATTATACTAAGTTTTTTGATTATTGTCACACAGTGCAACAAGGATCTCTGAACCCAGAGTGTCAGGTGGGTTGGAAGGTTCACTTGGTCATGCCCGTGCAGATGAGCAGGTAATTCTCAGCAGTCCCCCTAGGGGGCCGTGCTACAGGTTTATTTTAACAGTGAGAGACAGAATAACAACAAAAATATCCAGAAAAACACATTTCAAAAAAGTTATAAATCGATTTGCATTTTAATGAGTGAAAGAAGTATTTGATCCCATATCAATCAGCAATATTTCTGGATCCCAGGTGTCTTCTATACAGGGAGTGGGAGTGCTCATAATCTCAGCTTGTTACCTGTATAAAAGACACCTGTTCACAGAAGCAATCAATCAGATTCCAATCTGTCCACCATGGCCAAGACCAAAGAGCTGTCCAAGGATGTCAGGGATAAGATTGTAGACCTACACAAGGCTGAAATGGGCTAAAAGACCATCGCCAAGCAGCTTGGTGAGAGGATGACAACAGTTGGTGCGATTTTTCACAAATGGAAGAAACACAAAACTGTCATTCTCCCTCAGTCTGGGGCTCCATGCAAGATCTCACCTCGTAGAGTTTCAATGATCATGAGAACAATGAGGAATCAGCCCAGAACTACACAGGAGAATCTTGTCAATGATCTCAAGGCAGCTGGGACCATAGTCGCCAAGAAAACAATTGGTAACACTCTACGCCGTGAAGGACTGAAATCCTGCAGCACCCACAAGGTTCCCCTCCTCAAGAAAGCACATGTACAGGTCCGTCTGAAGTTTGTTAATGAACATCTGAATGATTCAGAGGAGAGGTGAAAGTGTTGTGGTCAAATGAGACAAAAATCAAGCTCTTTGGCATAAACTCAACTCGCTGTGTTTGGAGGAGGAGGAATGCTGCCTATGACCCCAATAACACCATCCCCACCGTCAAACATGGAGGTGGAAACATTATGCTTTGGCCGTGTTTTTCTGCTAAGTGGACAGGACAACTTTTCCGCATCAAAGGGACGATGGACGGGGCCATGTACTATCAAATCTTGTGTGAAAACCTCCTTCCCTCAGCCAGGACATTGAAAATAGGTCGTGGATGGGTATTCCAGCATGACAATGACCCAAAACACCTGGCCGAGGCAACAAAGAAGTGGCTCAAGAAGAACCACATTAAGGTCCTGGGACCGGGGACCTTAATCCCATAGAAAATATGTGGAGGGAGCTGGTTTTGAGTTGCCAAACATCAGCCTCGAAACCTTAAAGTGGATGTAAACCCGATTGAGAAAATGTGAGATGGGCACATATATCTGTAGGGTTTTTTTATCGCTCTTTAAAGCGCTATGTCCCGTAGCTTCTGACAAGTTCTCCATCAACTAAGATAAAAGCAGCCTGAGTTTTGTGTTGGGGAGGATGCTATAAATAGATTAGCACTGAACTGAACGATTCAACGAACAGCTCTGAAAGTCTCTACCTATGAGGAGAGGGGGTGTGTGCCTTTCCTTCAATCAGTTGTCTTGGCTGTATGCCTAGGCTTCACTGCAGTGCTGAACAGGAAGAGAAGATCTACTAACACGATCTGAACTTTCGAAAGAATAAATAAAGCTGAGGACAGCAGATATACATGTAAAACTTATGTAGGGAGATTTGTTTCATCTGAGGCTGTTCACTTCACCCGATATATGTGAGGGTGTACATTCACTTTAATGACTTGGAGAGGATCTGCAAAGAGGAGTGGGACAAAATCCCTCCTGAGATGTGTACAAACCTGGCGGCCAACTACAAGAAACGTCTGACCTCTGTGATTGCCAACAAGGGTCTTGCCACCAAGTACTAATGCCGCGTACACACAGCCGGACTTGCCAACGGGCTAAACTCCGTCGGCATTTCCGACAGAAAGATTTAGAAAATGTTCTCTGAGTCCGTCGGAAATGCCGACAAAAAAAGTCCGATGGGGCATACACACGGTCGGAATGTCCGACCGAAAGCTCCCATCTGACTTTTTCTGTCAGGAAGTCCGGCTTTGTGTACGCGGCATAATTCGTGTTTTGCAAAGGGGTCAAATACTTATTTCACTCATTAAAATGCAAATCAGTTTATAACTTTTTTGAAATGGGTTTTTTCTGGATATTTTTTTTTGTTATTCTGTCTTGCACTGTTAAAACAAACCTACCATTACAATTATAGATTGATCATTTCTTTGTCAGTGGTAGGGATGAGCTTCGTGTTCGAGTCGAACCCATGTTCGACTCGAACATCGGCTGTTCGGTCGTTCGCCGAATTGCGAACGATATGGGCCGTTCGCGCCAAATTCGTGTGGCGCGTCACGGCCCATAATTCACTGCGGCATCGCAGTGCATTGCTGGCTGATGATTGGCCAAGCATGCACTATGACCCGCATGCTTGGCCAATCACAGCGCCGTCAGTAGAGAGAGCTGTAATTGGCCAAAGCCAGGGTGGCTTTGGCCAATTATGGCTCAGGGGATTTAGTACACACCCCACACTATATAAGGCCGCCTGCACGGCGGCCCTGTGTAGTGTGTGTTCCGGTGTGCTGAGAGATAGAGAGAGAGAGAGACAGTGTCATTTGATTTGAGTTAGATAGATTAGGCAGAACAGTCAGTCAGTTAGCTGCACTTACAGTGTATTGTGTATATATATGCATCCCAGGTGTTGCATATATATATATACACTGTATTCAGTTTAGCTAGATCCGTTCCTGTTATCTTCTATCTAGACTATTTACATTCAGTGCAGTACGTCCTGCTCACAGTGTTCAGCTAGATCCGTTCCTGCTATTTACATTTAGTGCAGTGCGTCCTGCTCACAGTGTTCAGCTAGATCCGTTCCTGCTATTTACATTCAGTGCAGTGCGTCCTGCTCACAGTGTTCAGCTAGATCCGTTCCTGCTATATACATTTAGTGCAGTACGTCCTGCTCACAGTGTTCAGCTAGATCCGTTCCTGTTATCTTCCTACTGACAGGCAGGCTTGTCTGGTTACAGTATATAAAGCTACCTGAAGAAAATTACAGGTGTTCTTTTTGATCCTATTAGTACCACGGTCAGGCAGCTAGACTATTTACATTTAGTACAGTGTGTCCTGCTCACAGTGTTCAGCTAGATCCGTTCCTGTTATCTTCCTACTGACAGGCAGGCTTGTCTGGTTACAGTATATAAAGCTACCTTAAGAAAATTACAGGTGTTCTTTTTGATCCTATTAGTACCACGGTCAGGCAGCTAGACTATTTACATTTAGTACAGTGTGTCCTGCTCACAGTGTTCAGCTAGATCCGTTCCTGTTATCTTCCTACTGACAGGCAGGCTTGTCTGGTTACAGTATATAAAGCTACCTTAAGAAAATTACAGGTGTTCTTTTTGATCCTATTAGTACCACGGTCAGGCAGCTAGACTATTTACATTTAGTACAGTGCGTCCTGCTCACAGTGTTCAGCTAGATCCGTTCCTGTTATCTTCCTACTGACAGGCAGGCTTGTCTGGTTACAGTATATAAAGCTACCTGAAGAAAATTACAGGTGTTCTTTTTGATCCTATTAGTACCACGGTCAGGCAGCTAGACTATTTACATTTAGTACAGTGTGTCCTGCTCACAGTGTTTAGCTAGATCCGTTCCTGTTATCTTCCTACTGACAGGCAGGCTTGTCTGGTTACAGTATATAAAGCTACCTTAAGAAAATTACAGGTGTTCTTTTTGATCCTATTAGTACCACGGTCAGGCAGCTAGACTATTTACATTTAGTACAGTGTGTCCTGCTCACAGTGTTCAGCTAGATCCGTTCCTGTTATCTTCCTACTGACAGGCAGGCTTGTCTGGTTACAGTATATAAAGCTACCTTAAGAAAATTACAGGTGTTCTTTTTGATCCTATTAGTACCACGGTCAGGCAGCTAGACTATTTACATTTAGTACAGTGCGTCCTGCTCACAGTGTTCAGCTAGATCCGTTCCTGTTATCTTCCTACTGACAGGCAGGCTTGTCTGGTTACAGTATATAAAGCTACCTGAAGAAAATTACAGGTGTTCTTTTTGATCCTATTAGTACCACGGTCAGGCAGCTAGACTATCTACATTTAGTACAGTGTGTCCTGCTCACAGTGTTCAGCTAGATCCGTTCCTGTTATCTTCCTACTGACAGGCAGGCTTGTCTGGTTACAGTATATAAAGCTACCTGAAGAAAATTACAGGTGTTCTTTTTGATCCTATTAGTACCACGGTCAGGCAGCTAGACTATTTACATTTAGTACAGTGTGTCCTGCTCACAGTGTTCAGCTAGATCCGTTCCTGTTATCTTCCTACTGACAGGCAGGCTTGTCTGGTTACAGTATATAAAGCTACCTGAAGAAAATTACAGGTGTTCTATCCCAGCTTAGTGCAGCTACAGGCCATTAGTATGTCTGGAAGGCCAAGAAGGAGAGGCAGACAGTCACAAGCCAATAAGAGAGGGCAAGCAGGCTCTGTGTCTAGTGCTGGTCGTGGAGACGGTGCATCCTCATCAGCACGTGGCCATGGGACACGCTTGGCCTTTTTTTCGGCAGCTGGCCGTGTTGAGCCGCAACATGCGGAAGACTTGGTCGAGTGGATGACCAAGCCGTCCTCATCCTCCTCATCCTCTCTCACCCATGCCCAGGGTGCTTTGTCTGGCAAAGCAGCGGCCTCTTCCCTCAGCTCAATGTCATCAGTGACTCCTTCCCTAGCTCCACCATGTCCTCATGAGGATTCCCTCGAACTGTTTGACCACAGTGTTGGGTACATGCTCCAGGAGGATGCCCAGCGTTTGGAAGGCTCTGATGATGATACTGAGCTCAATGAAGGCAGTAACATGAGCACGGACAGAGGGGGTGCCCAAGAAGGACAGCAATCTGGCAGTCATGCTCCCCCTGCTGCAGCATACTGCCAGGTTTGCTCCAGTGATGAGGAGGGAGGGGATGATGAGGTCACTGACTCAACGTGGGTGCCTGATAGGAGAGAGGAGGAGGAGGAGGAGGAGGTGGCACATCACCAACTAGGCAGGATGCCCTCCAGGGGCCAGCCTAAGGGCAGCACATTGACTGCATCACACCCCAAAGCTCCACATGTGCAGGGCGCTGCAGTCTCTGCGCGTTATTCAAAAAGTTCTTTGGTGTGGGCCTTTTTTGAGACGAGTGCATCAGATCGCACCGCTGCTATTTGCAACATATGTCTCAAGCGTATCTCGCGTGGCCAAAACATCTCCCGCTTGGGTACCACATGCTTGACCAGACATATGTTGACCTGCCATGCAGTTCGTTGGCAAGCGTATCTGAAAGACCCACACCAAAGAACAAAGACGATCTCTCCTTGCTCCTCATCAGCTGAGATTTCCAACCCCACTAGACCTTCAGTCCTCTCTGAGACCTGCAGTGAGAGGAATGAAGGTGTAGAATTAGGTGTGTCACAGCCAAGTACTTGTGGGCAATCTGCTTTTGGTACACCGACGTCAGATTGTACCAGGCAAATTTCCCTGCCCCAGCTGCTGCACCGCCGAAAGAAGTTTGCTCCCAGCCATCCACATGCCCAGCGGTTGAATGCTAGCTTGGCAAAATTGCTAGCACTTCAACTGCTGCCTTTTCAGTTGGTAGACTCTGCCCCCTTCCGTGAGTTTGTGGAATGTGCGGTTCCTCAGTGGCAGGTACCCAAACGCCACTTTTTCTCACGGAAGGCGATTCCGGCTCTCTACCGGCATGTGGAAGGCAATGTCCATGCCTCGCTGGACAGGGCGGTCAGCGGTAAGGTGCATATTACCGCTGACTCATGGTCCAGCAGGCATGGACAGGGACGTTACTTAAGTTTCACGGCGCATTGGGTGACTCTGCTGGCAGCTGGGAAGGATGCAGGACAAGGTGCAGTAGTGTTGGAGGTTGTTCCGCCACCACGCCTCCAAAATGCTGATTGTGACACACCTCTCTCCTCCACCCCCTCCTCTTCTTCTTCCTCCATGGCCTCTTCCTCGGAACCAGCGGTGCTCCGTAGGCGTTCAAGGGGCTACGCAAGTACGCAGGCCAAAAGATGCCATGCGGTGCTTGAGCTGGTGTGCTTGGGGGACAGGAGCCACACTGGGGCAGAGGTTCTGTCAGCTCTGCAAGGGCAGGTTCAGAGGTGGTTGACGCCACGCCAACTTAAGGCAGGAATGGTGGTTTGCGACAATGGCACCAACCTCCTCTCTGCCCTCCGACAGGGACAACTGACCCATGTGCCCTGTTTG
Organism: Lithobates septentrionalis; assembly: GCA_037952835.1. Lineage (NCBI taxonomy): Eukaryota > Metazoa > Chordata > Amphibia > Anura > Ranidae > Lithobates > Lithobates septentrionalis. The sequence goes on from JBBDGP010000459.1 coordinate 6,192,468, forward strand.
GCTCACGTCCTTAACTTGGTGGTGCAGCGGTTCTTGGGCAGGTACCCGGGCTTACAGGATGTCCTGAGGCAGGCCAGGAAAGTCTCTGTGCATTTCCGCCGGTCATATAATGCCAGTGCTCGGCTGACGGACCTCCAAAAGGAGTTTAACCTGCCCAAGAACCGCCTAATCTGTGACATGCCCACCAGGTGGAACTCGACGTTGGCCATGCTGCAGCGGCTGCACACGCAGCAGAGGGCCATCAATGAGTACCTGTGCGACTATGGCACCAGGACAGGGTCAGGGGACCTTGGTTTTTTTTCCCCACGCCAGTGGGCCATGATCAGGGATGCATGCACTGTCCTGTCACCATTCGAGGAGGCCACGAGGATGGTGAGCACTGACAGTGCATGCATCAGTGACACTGTCCCCCTTGTCCACCTGTTGGAGCACACGCTGCGTGGAATAATGGACAGGGCACTTGAGGCAGAACAGAGGCAGGAAGAGGAGGACTTCCTTAGCTCTCAAGGCCCCCTTTATCCAGACAGTGTTCCTGCGTGCCCGCCGATCACACAGGAAGAGGACGAGGAGGAGGAGGAGGAGGAGGAGGAGGAGGAGGAGGAGGAAGATTGTGTCAGTATGGAGGTGGAGCCTGGCACTCAGCATCAGCAGTCTTTAAGGGATCAGTCCCAAGGAACACATGGACTTGTACGTGGCTGGGAGGAGGTGGCTGCGGACGTTGTTGTCCTTAGTGACCCAGAGGACTCCGGACCGAATGCCTCAGCAAACCTACGCTGCATGGCCTCCCTGATCCTGCAAAGCCTGCGTAAGGATCCTCGTATTCGTGGTATCAAGGAGAAGGACCAATACTGGCTGGCAACCCTCCTTGATCCACGTTACAAGGGTAAGGTTGCGGACCTTATCTTGCCATCGCAGAGGGAGCAGAGGATGAAACATCTTCGGGAGGCCTTGCAGAAAGGTCTGTGCAACGCGTTCCCAGAGACTGGGAGGTTACAAACTCCTGTTTCTGGACAACGTGTTGCTGAGGCTTCGGTCAGTCAAAGAAGGAGCGGTGGAGAAGGTGGCCGTCTGACCGATGCGTTCAGACAATTTTTTGGTCCGCAGCCCCAAGGTATGATCGGTTCCAGCAACCATCGCCAGCGTCTGTTTTACATGGTGCAGGAATACCTAGGGGCAAGATCAGACTTGGACACCTTTCCCACCGAAAATCCTCTGGGTTACTGGGTCTTGAGGATGGATCACTGGCCAGAGCTTGCACAGTATGCAATTGAGCTACTGGCCTGTCCTGCATCCAGCGTTCTTTCGGAACGCACATTCAGTGCTGCTGGAGGCGTGGTAACCGATCACAGGGTGCGTCTGTCCACCGACTCGGTCGATCGGCTGACCTTCATAAAAATGAATCAGTCTTGGATCACCACCAGCTACCAAGCACCTGATGCAGATGTAACCGAATAATTTTTTTTGAAATCTCAGATCCCTTCAAAGACTGCCTATGCTGATGCTGAGTGACTATCCCTGAGTAATTATCCTCTTCCTCCTCAATCATCACGCTGATAGCTTGTAAGAACATTTTTGGTTCTGGGCGCCACCACCAGTGCCTAAGGCACAATTTTTCAGCCCCTGTTTAACAGGGGCGTGTAATTACAATTTTTGATGCAATACTTTGCAGCAGGGCTTGTTCCTGCGTTTCAACTAGAGTGTCTGTGAGGGGTTGCAGTGTTGTGGCACCAGCACCAGTGCCTAAGACCCAATTTTTCTGCCCCTGTCTAACAGGGGCGTGTAATTACAATTTTTGATGCAATACTTTGCAGCAGGGCTCGTTCCTGCGTTCCAACTAGAGTGTCTGTGAGGGGTTGCAGTGTTGTGGCACCAGCACCAGTGCCTAAGGCCTAATTTTTCAGCTCCTGTTCAACAGGGGCATGTAATTACAATTCTTGATCTAATATTTCACAGCAGGGCCCTGTGAGGGCTTACAGTGTTTTGGCCACAGCAACACCTAAGGCCCAAATTTCTGCTGAGTATATAGGGCAGGACCCTACCTTCAAACATCTAACTTACAAACGACTCCTACTTGCAAACGGTAGGAGACAACAGGAAGTGAGATGAAATCTACCCCTAAGGAAGGGAAATTCTCTCCTGTAAGAGTTAATATGGGAAAACAATTTCTCCTTTCCACTGATGCTTTCCAATCCTTGTTCCACAAAAAAACCCAAATTTTCAAAAAACATTTTTCATTGGGACAAAAAAGTGAGGTGAAATCTTCTGAAGAGGAGGAAAGACGCAAAACAAATGTCACAGGGGTGATAACCCTTCCCTATGTTTTCCAAAAAGCTTAGAAAAGATTTTTTGGCTGGAGCTAAACACATTAAAAATGTTCAAAATTACAAACAGATTCTACTTAACAACAAACCTACAGTCCCTGTCTTGTTTGCACCGCCTGTATACTGCTGTTCAGAGTATATAGGGCCTGGTGGCCCCACACCTTTCCTTATTTTAATTTGGGTGTGGGGTTCCCCTTAATATCCATACAAGACCCAAAGGGCCTGGTAATGGACTGGGGGGTACCCATGCCGTTTGTCTCACTGATTTTCATCCATATTGCCAGGACCCGACATGACATTAAACCCGCAAGCAGTTTTAAATGAGATTTTTTCCTTTAAAAATGACATTTGGTGCAGGGACTGTTCTAAACATGGGAAACACGCGTCACTTTACAGGCATACTATAGACACCCCCCAGGTACGATATTTAAAGGAATATTTCACTTTTTTTTTTTTTACTTTAAGCATCATTAAAATCACTGCTCCCGAAAAAACGGCCGTTTTTAAAAGTTTTTTTTGCATTGATACATGTCCCCTGGGGTAGGACCCGGGTCCCCAAACCCTTTTTAGGACAATACCATGCAAATTAGCCTTTAAAATGAGCACTTTTGATTTCGAACGTTCGAGTCCCATAGACGTCAATGGGGTTCTAACGTTCGTGCGAACTTTCGGTCCGTTCGCGGGTTCTGGTGCGAACCGAACCGGGGGGTGTTCGGCTCATCCCTAGTCAGTGGGCAAACGTACAAAATCAACAGGGGATCAAATACGTTCCCCCCCCCCCCCCCCCTCACTGTATTTACTACTGTGCAGTTCTGTAACAGACTATTTGTATTGAATACAAAGATATTTGCCAAGACAACCTTCTCATGTGTGTGAGTTGCTATACTAGAGTTTTAATGAGAGATTTCCAGATGACATTTGGTTTACCTCCTAATTGTTCTATAGCAGAGCATGTAAGAAGGTTATTTCAGTTCATAAGCAGAATGCACCCCTTGCACAATAAAGGAATTACATTGTGACAATTGTGAGGCTCCCTGTTCCTAGCTGCAGGCTCCTTTGTACAACCTTACACTGTGCTGTCATTGTTCGTTCCCACTCCATCTCATTCATCGGAAGGCAACCTCGTCTACTTCTCAATGTGTTTTAGTTAAAGATTGAGTGCAGGGAGGCCAAGGCTGAGAGTTGGGTAATTAATCCAAGGTGAAGACATAAAATGTGTTGAACTGTAAAGTCATGGAATGCATCTTTTAAACCTTTTTAAGCTAAAACCTAAATAGAATGTTTTATTTTATTTTTTTTTGTGTTGAATTTAACCCAACGGAATTCTCCCAATGTTACAGCAACCTTTCCTCTCGGCTTTCTTTGGAGGACTCTGCTCCTTCTGTTCTTTATCATTCTGTATATTAGTGCTTATCCTAGATCCCATCCTGGCAGGGAATGTCCTGTGACTGGCTGTGATAAACTAATCAACTCAGCTCTGCACCGTCTGCACCGATTGACATGAATCTTCAGATCTGTCCCGTTAGCAGAAAATCATTCAATTCACGAGAAACAGATTCATGGACCTCTGGGCTGAGTGATCCTCCGTAGATCAGTTGGAACTTTGCAAAAATGTAATACCAGGCAATTTTACCCCCTTCCTGCCCAGGCCAATTTTCAGCTTTTAGCGCTGTCATACTTTGAATGACAATTGCACGGTCATGCAACACTGTACCCATATGAAATCTTTATAATGTTGTTAACACAAATAGAGCTTTCTTTTGGTGGTATTTAACTGCTTCAGATCCGTGCTATAGCCAAATGACCGCTACAGCGCGGATCTGCTTTGCTGGGAGTACGTTTATTGACATCTTCCCCTTTGCAGGCTCGCCACACCCCCCCCTGAAGGGCGCGCGTGGCACGCGCTGTGATTGCCCAAGTCAATGAGATTCGGATGATCAAAGATCCAAGTAAGGGGCAGATCCCGATCCCTTACCACGTGATCAGCTGTCAGCTGCCAATGACAGCTGATCACGTGATATAAACAGAAGATCGGTAATCGTTTTTTGACAGCGTGAGAAGAAAAAAAGCTGTTTACCGGCTTCGGTTTGAAGGGACTTCAGTCCCGAAGAGGAAGAGCCTGTTATGCGCCCACCAGTACCGCCTGCCAGTGCTACAAATCAGTGCCCACAGTGCCACAAATCAGCGCCCACAGTACGTAAGTGCCATCTATCAGTGCCCACAAGTGCCACCTATCAATGCCCACCAGTGGTGCCAATCAGTGCCACCTAGCAGTGCTGCCTATCAGTGTCACCTACCAGTGCCGATCAGTGCCCATCACTGCCACTCATCAGTGCCCATCAGTGCCAGCTATCAGTGCCACCTATTGGTGCCCTTCAGTGCCACCTAATAATGCCCGTCAGTGCCGCCCATCAGTGCCATCCATCAGTGCCACCTATCAGTGTCCACCAGTGCCACCTCGACAGTGCCGCCTATTAGTGCCCATCAGTGCCGCCTATTAGTGCCCATCAGTGCTGCCTTATCAGTGCCCATCAGTGTCGCCTTATCTGTGCCCATCAATGCAGCCTATATGTGCCCATCAGTGTAGCCTCATCAGTGTACATCAATGAAGGAGAAAAATTACCTGTTTGCAAAATTTATTAACAAAATATAAAACGGTTTTGTATTTTTATTTTAATGGTCTTTTTAAAAAAATTTTAACAAAAAATAAAAAAAACCCAGAGGTGATTAAATACCACCAAAAGAAAGCTCTCTTTGTGGGAAAAAAATGATTCAAATTTCATTTGGGTACAGTGTTGTATGACCGCTAAAAGCTGAAAATTGGTCTGGGCAGGAGGAGGGTTTAGGTGCCCGGTAAGCAAGTGGTTAAAGAGGAACTGCAGCCTACTCACATAATTTGTAATAAAAACATCTTTGCTATTCTGAAGCTTCCCTCCAACCACTTTGCATATTATTTTATATATACTGTGACTCTGTACTTGCCAAATATACTGAAGAAATCTCCCTCCATTAAGTCTGAATGCATTCATTTTAACTGTGGGCAGCTGAAGCTGCTGTCTGTTCACTTCCCGGATTTAAACATACATACAGAAGCACACCTCCAGCTCTGCAGCGCTCATTGGGCCTCTTATGACTCACCCCCCCCCCTTCCTGGCAAACTCTCACAAGAGTGAAAGAGAGAGCTGTGCATGATGTCATAAGCCTAGGCTAATGACCAGACAAGAAACAGGAAGTGGGCTGTATAAGGTATTTACTGGCAGAAAAAAAAAATGTTTTACTATCCAAAGTTAAAAAAAAAAGGGCAGAAGATTTAATAGATGGAAAGATGAAAAAATGACTGAAGAGCCGCTTTAATCACTACTGGGTTTTTTATTTTTTGCTAAATAAATGAAAAAAAGGCCAAAAATTCTGAAAGAAAACCCCCTCATTTTCTTAGTTTCTGTTATAAAACTTTGCAAATAAATAATCTTTCTTCATAAATTTAGGCCAAAATGTATTCTGCTACATTTCTTTGGTGAAAATAACATAAATAGGTGTATACTGTATTATTTAGTCTGTAGGAAACCTATAAAGTCCACAAACTATGGTATATACCAGTGATGGGGACCCTTTGCGCCCCAGATGTTTTGGAACTACATTTCCCATAATGCTCATGCACTCTGCAGTGTAGTTGAGCATCATGGGAAATGTAGTTCCAAAACATTGTGCCAAGGTTCGCCATCACTGGTATATGCAGTATATATACAGTGCCTTGCAAAAGTATTCACCCCCCTTGGCTTTTAACCTATTTTGTTACATTACAGCCTTTAGTTCAATGTTTTTTAATCTGAATTATATGTAGCGGTAGGTTGCTACGAGTTACAAACATTCACCAAATCACCCTGCTGCCAGACCCCCATATATCACCTCTGAGACAATGAGCAGTCATTTGCGTAGTTTTGCTGCCTTTATTGCGGGATATAACTAGGTTGGGGGTAAAGGAAGATATGGGATGCCCATAGCACTTGTTGACTTTCCATCACATTTGCAGAACATTGGTTAGTAGATGTAGCCCTGAAAATGATGCACTTCTAACATTCACAGTCTCTTCTCCTGCATATCTCCCCTGTAGACTATTGCTCCTCCTCCTCGGCACTGGCTCCTAGAATATCACTACCTCGATCTCCTCTTGTACAAATCCTTTGCTGCAAAACTGTTAGATTCTTGTCTCATTACTTCCAGTAAGACAAAAAGGGATCACTCTGAATAACCCCAGTTTGTTGGCTGTACTTTGTTAATGTAATAAAGTCTCTTGAATGGTGTTGCTTCAGCAAATCAATAAGCCAGAGGCATATAATACCTCTCCCCGGCGGCTCAGTGAGTTTGGTAGCTACACAGTCTCTTGGATGATATTACCAGAGTTCTTTACCAGGCCAGAGATACTCGGTACCTCTCCCCAATGGCCTAGCACACGGCAATAAGCAGACTACTGCTCCTAGCCAGTCCATGACTGCAAACGCTGCATTCCCAGGCCACAGCATTCTGCACTACTCTCAACAATCCTTCTTTGGCTTCTTCCACACTGACCTTCTCCAAAGTGCAAGTCCTGTATTCCCCGGTCACAGGAGCTTAACACTTACTCCATGGTGAAGATCTTTATCCAGGAATACATCCTAGCAGCTCCTCCAGCCCTCCTCCGCGCTCAGCGCACCCCCCCCATGTGGGGACGCCCTGCAGCCGCTGCCTAAAACTCCATTCTCCCTTTTCCTGCACCGTCAAAATCTCTCTAGCAGCATGTGACCCCAGCTTATATGGGAGGCCTGCCCCTGCCAATACCGAATGGGAATTGGCCAGAGCTTCTCACATGAGCTGCCAGCCACTCAAACTTCAGGTCCAGGCTCTGTTCCAGAACAATCTTCCTGAAAGCAGGGGAGGCACCTCGGAGTCAGAGCACAGGTGATCACACCCACCACTACACTAAACACTCCCAGCCTAAATCAAAACAAACAGGCCCAACCTAAAGCACAGGCCTGTCTAAATTTGCCTACACTGATATCTTAAACCCAGAAAAATCCTATTCTAGCACCTACCTAAAGGTAGAGGGTGTTACATATATGTGATGGATCAGAACACAATAGTCTAAGTTGGTGAAGTAAAATTAGAAAAAATACATACATAAAAGTATTTTTCAGAAATAAAAACCTGATAATTGGCATGTGCATATGTATTCACCCCCCTTTGTTATGAAGCCCATAAAAAGCTCTGGTGCAACCAATTACCTTCAGAAGTCACATAATTAGTGAAATGATGTCCACCTGTGTGCAATCTAAGTGTCACATGATCTGTCATTACATATACACACCTTTTTGAAAGGCTCCAGAGGCTGCAACACCTAAGCAAGAGGCACCACTAACCAAACACTGCCATGAAGACCAAGGAACTCTCTAAACAAGTAAGGGACAATGTTGTTGAGAAGTACAAGTCAGGGTTAGGTTATTAAAAAATATCCAAATCTTTGATGATCCCTAAGAGCACCATCAAATCTATCATAATCAAAAGGAGTGAGAGGGCAGAGTAGTGGCCGCAGTTGCTGCTACTGTAAGCCAATATCTCCACCCCCGCAAAAGGGAGAAAGGGGGACTATTGCGGTACTTGATAACAGTAAACATTGGTAGGTATAAGCCAGATAAGAAATATAAAATATTTTTATAAAAGTTTACTGTTATCAAGTACCGCAATAGTCCCCCTTTCTCCCTTTTGCGGGGGTGGAGATATTGGCTTACAGTAGCAGCAACTGCGGCCACTACTCTGCCCTCTCACTCCTTTTGACCTTGATATTTTGGGATGATGGTACTAGTACCTCTCAAATTCCTATGGTAATTTAGGCTCCTCACTTTGTAGTAAATCTATCATAACCAAATGGAAAGAACATGGCACAACAGCAAACCTGCCAAGAGACGGCCGCACACCAAAACTCACGGACCGGGCAAGGAGGGCATTAATCAGAGAGGCAACACAGAGACCTAAGGTAACCCTGGAGGAGCTGCAGAGTTCCACAGCAGAGACTGGAGTATCTGTACATAGGATGACAATAAGACTTACGCTCCATAGAGTTGGGCTTTATGGCAGAGTGACCAGAAGAAAGCCATTACTTTCAGCAAAAATTTAAATGGCACATTCTGAGTTTGCAAAAAGGCATGTGGGAGACTCCCAAAATGAATGGCGGAAGGTGCTCTGGTCTGATGAGACTAAAATTGAACTTTTTGGCCATCAAAGAAAACGCTATGTCTGGCGCAAACCCAACACATCACATTACCCAAAGAACACCATCCCAGCAGTGAAACATGGTGGTGGCAGCATCATGCTGTGGGGATGTTTTTCAGCAGTCGGGACTGGGAAACTGGTCAGAGTTGAGGGAAAGATGGATGGTGCTAAATACAGGGATATTCTTGAGCAAAACCTGTACCACTCTGTGTGTAATTTAAGGCTAGGACGGAAGTTCACCTTCCAGCAGGACAATGACCCCAAACACACTGCTAAAGCAACACTTGAGTGGTTTAAGGGGAAACATGTAAATGTGTTGGAATGGCCTAGTCAAAGCCCAGACTTCAATCCAATAGAAAATCTGTGGTCAGACTTATAGATTGCAGTTCACAAGAGCAAACATTCCAACTTGAAGGAGCTAGAGCAGTTTTGCAAGGTGGAATGGGCAAAAATCCCGGTGGTAAGATGTGGCAAGCTCATAGAGACTTATCCAAAGCGACTTGGAGCTGTGATAGCCGGAAAAAGTATTGACTTTAGGGGGGGGAATAGTTATGCACATTGACTTTTTCTGTTATTTTGTCCTATTTGTTGTTTGCTTCACAATAAAAAAAAAACATCTTCAAAGTTGTGGGCATGTTCTGTAAATTAAATGATGCAAATCCTCAAACAATCCATGTTAATTCCAGGTTGTGAGGCAACAAAACATGAAAAATGCCAAGAGGGGTGAACACTTATGCAAGGCACTGTATATGAAAAATTGAAAATTGACAGTCTAAGGTATTTAGTCAGAGGCATGCTGAGTTTTTTGAAAATTTAAGAAATACATTTTTTTTTCATATATATATATATTTTTTTACATACTGTCACTAGTACAGCACAGAATCATCATTTAATAAAAATATTAATTTGTTTTATAGGCGCCTTTCAGACCCAAGGTCACCTTACAAAGATAAAAAACAAAGCAACAAAAAAAGTCAAATAAATAAAATAAAATACATAACCATTAAATTACAAAAACAAATCAAATAATACTACATTTACAGTATATAACTGGTGTGGTGGTAAACAGGGATACTGACTGGTGAGAGTATGTAAAAAAAAAATGTTTTACATTTTGTTTTTCTCTCTTTTTTATGACATTTTTTTTTAAGATTTTTTTTTTTTACACACTGTGACCAGAGCAATAAAGTGTTACCATAGTAACACTGTACTACTCTGGAGAGGTGATCAGGATTTTTATTACACGTTGTGATCGCTTATAAGAGTGATATGCACTGTTATAAAGAAACCATTTTTTCTGAATAAAATTGATTAATTCAGTGTGTATTGTTGTGATTGACCACAGCTACATGGTACAGATGGGCTGTGATTGGCACAACATTGGCACAACATTGATTGGAGTAACACAATAGGACACAATGAATGACATGAATGGTAGCCATCCATTGTGTAGAATCGACATGTGATCTGCTGTGATTGGTCACAGCGATCACAATCTACCTCAAGTGGCCTGGTACAGTGATCTGTCATCGGTTGTGTCCAGTGTACACAGCGGGTGACAGATTGTGCCACAACACGGCCTGTGGTGCGTTCTGGGGAGGCCACCTGTAACTAGAGCAGTTTCTGCCCGGCCGTCATTTGTCTATAGGCCTGGGAGGAACTACTGTAATTAAAGCTGAACTAAGGGATCAGTACTTTTTTTTTTATCTCTTCAACCTCCATCTTCCAATCTACAGCTGCAGTGCAAAATATGTTTTCAATACCTAACTTAAAATGATATTGACCACTTCAGCCCCAGAAGATCTTACCCCCGGAAGATGTCTCCATTCTTTCAGGGCTAAAATGATCGCTAACAGCTCTGTCACCAATCTCGTAATTGCACTCCGCAGGTGACAATTTCTTGGAAAAGTAGCCGCAAGGATGAATAACGCTCTCAGAGGTAGGACGTTGAGACAGAAGGGCGCCAACTCCAGTCTCAGAAGCATCAACCTCAAGGATAAAAGGTAACATAGGATCAGGATGTGCCAACACAGGAGCAGAAACAAAGGCAGCCTTGAGACTCTCAAAGGCCTTAATGGTCATATCAGTCAGGGGCTTGACCAGAGACGAGAAGTTACAAATAAATTTACGATAGTTGGCAAAGCCAAGAAAAGGCGGAAGAGGACGTAAACCCACGGGTCAGGCCACTGTAGGACTGCTGAAAGTTTCTCTGGGTTCATCGAAAAACCAGCAGTGGAAATGACATAACCCAGGAATTTAACCTGTTCACCATGGAATTCGCACTTCTACAATTTACAATAGAGATTGTTCTCGCTTAATTTCTGAAGCACACGACAGACATCTGTGTGGTGGCTCTCCAGGGACTTGGAAAATATGGGGATATCGTTGAGATTAACCACCACACATAACTGCATCATTAATAAATTCCTGGAAAACTGCTGGGGCGTTACAAAGGCCAAAAGGCATTACGAGGTACTCATAATGGCCTGTTCTGGTATTAAACGCAGTTTTCCACTCGTCGCCCTCCTTAATCCTTACAAGATTATATGCCCCTCTCATATCAAGCTTCGTGAAAACCGTTGCTCCCTTGAGGCGGTCAAATAACTCTGTAATCAACAGAATTGGATAGGCATTCTTTTTTTTTTTCAAATATAAAGTTTATTCAACTCCAACAAGGGGCGAGGACCCCAATACATACAATCATGAGCAGGTGCCGATTAGGCCAATGTAAATTCGACATAGTTTATACGAATACATGGTAACTGCAATTACATTTTGAGAGTGTGGTTATTGGCACATACATACATTTCTTAGTTAAACTTATATCTGATGAGCCCACACCCTGTTGCATAAATCATATTCGGGGTGTTCCTCGCCTACTTTTTCCACTTTACAACCATATAAAGAAAAGAAAGAGAAAGACTAGAGAGTCAAGGGGGGATTAGCGGGGACAGAGAAGAGGAGGGGGGTAAGGGAAGGGGAGAGGATAGGCATTCTTAATCGTGAAACGATTGAGACCCCTATAATCAATACAAGGTCTCAGTTCACCACTATTTTTCTTCACAAAGAAGAAACCAGCACCAGCAGGAGACAAGGATTTGCGGATGAAACCTTAAGAAAGTGCATCTGCAACATACTCCTCCATGGCCTTATCCTCCAAGAACGACAAAGGGTAAAACGGGCCACGAGGGTGTATGGCACCAGGTTGAAGGTCAATTGCGCAATCATATGACCGGTGTGGAGGCAAACTAACGGCTTGACCTTTGTCAAAGACATCGCTAAAATCGCGTTACTCCTCCGGCATGGAGGAGAGTGAAGAGGTGTACAGGACCTTGGCTACCTTCTGGAAGCATGTCTTACTGCATTGTGGCGACCAGGAGAGAACCTCAGCATGGAGCCAAACAAAAGAGAGGTTGTGCCTCTGTAACCAAGGATAACCAATAACCAGCGGAAACTTAGGTGAGGAAATAACTTGGAATTGGATTATCTCATGGTGAAGAGCCCCTACGGCCATGGACAATGGAACAGTCTCATGAGTCACATGGGCGGCTGTAGAGGTCTCCCGTCAAGAGCCTCAATGGCAAGTGGAGTGTTACGCAGCTGCAGCGGAATCAAGTGCTTCAATACAAAGGCAGCATCAATGAACTGGCCTGCAGCCCCAGAGTCGATTAGAGCCTGTATCTCGCTGGACGACTCAGCCCAAGAAAGGGTAACCAAAAACCAGGGCCTTATCCTAAATAATAATTAGAAAAAAGTAAACAGAATAAACGTAGTCAAAACATAGCCAGAGTTCAGGAACTGGAACGGATAGTCAGACAAGCCAAAATGTCAGAGCCAGAGATGAGCGTAGTAGAACAGCAAGCAGGATCTGGAGCCAGAAGGAATGTCAGCCAAGCAAGCCTTTAACAGGAACACAGGAAAGCATCTCTAGAGATGTGACCAAGGTGAAGGCAGAGATCATCTGCACTGGATATCATCAACAGGTGAGTCACTGTGGAGAGATAGGAGCTGGCAATTAGACGACAGCTGAGCGGCCAGCTTTGAGAAGGAAGGGCTGAGCTCAGCCCTGACACCTTGCCTCTGAAGCCCAATCTACTTTCAGATCGCGCTACAGATGCTATTGACAGGCAGTGAGGAAGCGATGCAACGCCTCCTCAATGCCTGTTTTAACCCCATTTTTTGCACTAAATTAAACACTTTAAAGCAAGCTCTTCTTAGAGTAGAAGCCAATTCTGTATACCAACAAGGAAATAGAAACAGGAATAAAAGCGCCTCTAAGTGTAGTATCTTCAAGCACACACTAAAAAGGGGCAACTCACATAAAGTACATAGATGTAAGGCTTATAAAACCTGGTAAACATGAATGGAGTGGAAAACACCCAAAGTCCACAAACAGGAGCGCTGTGTGGACCGCATTGCGCATGCTGCGACACACGTCATGCACTCCTGGTGACGTCATCACACCAGCATTGGGGTCTACGATGTGCTCCATGGAGAATTCCACCCTTGGTGATCTGGACAAGAGTGGCCGGCTTTGCACCATGGCTCTTGGGGGTTTTTAGTGTACTAATAAATTGCTTAAAGATACTACACTTAGAGGCACTTTTTCCTGTTTCTAATTATTTATTGATTTGTTTGTCTGAAAAAACTTCTCTTGTTTGGAAAATACCAGGAAGCGCACTGAAATCATCGCGTCTTGTATTTCACAAAATGAATGCTTTTATCTAAGCAATTTGACATAGCATGCAATGGAATCTACAAAACAAGACCTAAGAGGATCATTAAAAACATGTATTTCTATGGACCACTTATCTCGCTGTTATGGTTTTGAGAATAATATGACTGACTGACAATCAGAGAAACCTTCACCCCTATCGGTTCTATGAATATAAAGCAGCAATAAATATATCAGAGTGTTTATCTTATAAGAAGCAATGTCCTTCTAAAGTGGGAAATTTCAAGTAGGGACCCTGCCCCAGGTGGTGGTGTTGAGTGACAGTTCTGTAATAATGTATGAATCTGAAGTTATAATCAGCCCAGCCTTTCCAACACTTTTGTGAAGGCAGAGTTAGCTTCTTTAAGCTCCTTTATTTATTATTAATTACTGGTACTTATATAGCACCGTCAATTTTTGCAGCACTTTACATATATATTATGAATTCAAATCAGTCTGTGTCTTCAAGGATCAATGCTCAACTGACTCCAGAGGAAATGGCAACACATTCACAGGAATCTTTGCTGCTGGAGGGACTTTAGCCTTGTGTTGCTGCATGCGTGCACATCATGGGCCACATGCGGACTGAGAAGTGGACTGCCTGTCGTGACTGGGTTTTCCTGGTGCCTCCATGGCAGAATACCACATGTATGCTGCCATGGACAGGCACCAAGAAAGCAAAACTATGGTAAGTATGATATTCCCAATTCACTGGTGATTGGTGTCATCTTTGAACCTATACATATTGAGGAGCCATCTTGGGGTTTTTGGATTTTGACTACTCATTAGCTAACGAGGACTGAGGGATCCTAATGTAATTTCCGAAGACTCCAGGAGTAACACAACAGAGTCAGCATATAATGCAAACAATATTATAGCACACAAAATATGTCAGAGCTGGAACATCTTTATCTGCTCCTTAAAATGGAGCTCCACCCTAAAAGGGGTTGGCTCGCTTCTCTGCCTTCCCCACCCCCTGCTGCCACGTTTGGCACCTTTTTTTTGGGGGGGGGGGGGGTACCTGGTTTTGACAGGTACCCGCTCCCACTTCTGGCAACAGCAAACTCAGCCAAAAGTTCCGCCCCCCTCCTCCTTCCCCCGCAGCTGGTCCAATCAATGAGCGCAGCTCGCTTCACGCATGTGCAGTAGGGAGCAGGCTTCCTGTTTCCCTTAGTGGAGATGGTGGCGGCAGCACCTGATAGCCAATTAAAAAATTGGCTCGGGTGAAGACGCTGCTGGATTCCTGGACAGGTAAGTGTTCTAATATTAAAAGTTAGCAGCTGTTTTTTTTTTTTTTGCAGGAGCCTGGAGCTCCGCTTTAAGATGCAGAGAAATGGCAACACACCAAGTTCCAGTCCCCCCCCCCCAAAACTGTTTTGTTCACAGTTCAACCCAACCAGACTCCTCTCTCTGACACTCTTTTTTTTGTAATTCTTCATTTTCACAGAAACAGTGTTATAGTTACACACAAAGACAGCTTACAACTAAGACATAGCATCGATCAATGGTGGCTGGTGCTCAAAATTTTTGGGGGTCGCAAACAAACTGAAAAATACTGAAAACCCCCCCCATCAATTGCAACCTCATTGTGCCCATCAAACGCAGCCACTTGTGCCCATCAAACGCAGCCACTTGTGCCCATCAAACGCAGCCACTTGTGCCCATTAAATGCAGCCTCTGTACCCATCATATGCAGTCACGTGTGCCCATCATATACAGCCACTTGTGCCCATCATATGCAGCCACTTGTGCCCATCATATGCAGCCACTTTTGCCCATAATATGCAGCTACTTGTGCCCAGTACATGCAGCCATTGTGCCTATCAAACGCAGTCACTCGTGCCCATCATATGCAGCCAATTGTGCCTATCCGATGCAGCCACTTGTGCCCATCAAATGCAGCCACTTGTGCCCAGTATATGCAGCCACTGTGCCCATCATATGCAGTCACCTCATGCAGCCACCTGTGCCCATCATATGCAGCCACTTGTGCCCATCAAATGTAGCCACTTGTGCCCAGTATATGCAGCCACTGAGCCCATCAAATGCAGCCACTGTGCTCACTGATCCCCCCCCACTAGTGGGGTTTGCGGCTCTGGCAGTCCCCCCGCGCGTGCAGATCGCGGCTCTGGTAGCCCCTCACCCCCCCGCGCACGTGCAGATCGCGGCTCTGGTAGCACCCCTCCTCACGTGTAGCTCTGACAGAGCCAAGGGGACTTACCGTAGCACTGCAGCAGCTCCTCTCAGAGCAGCGGCGACCTCCGCTCCAGCGCACCTCCTCCGCTCCTCTTCCGAAGCGCAAGCATCCAATAGGGCTGCCTGGCGCTTTGGCCAATCAGGAAGCAGGTCTGACGCCCTACCTCCTGATTGGCGGGGAGGAAGGTTAGTGTGGAAATAGTGAAAATTAATTTGCTATCGTCACACAATTGGGTGGGATCTGGGTGGACTCTCTGCGCCCTGAGCCCACCCTATTTTGAAGCCTATTAGAGCCTCTGGCTCTAATCAGGTGCTTCAAAAAGTACCACCCCCTCCCACCCCCGCCATAGGAATCCATACGTCTGGCATCCTGAAAGGGGCCGGGCGCATGGATGGGGGGGGCGCCGTGCGCCTACAATGCGCGGGCCGCCACTGGAATCTATTATAAATCTTGCCCATCTCACGACTAACAAAAAATAAAAATAAAAAATGTATTATTTCAGATACTGCTAGGCTATATTATCATTAAATTATATAATAGTTCAGCAAACTCTTATTATAGTCAATCAAAAGCAACACAGTTTATCTATTTCTTATATTTTCCTTAGCCAGGAATGGCCATAGCTACACCTCAAAAAGTAAGAAAAGACAAAAAGAAAAAATAAATAAAAAGGATCCATAAAAAAAATTACCTTTGTCTTCTCTTTCCTTCCCCCGAACGGACTTGACTACTCTACCCTCCATTTACCGACAGATTACCTCTACGGAACAAGTCAGTGGGCCATTTACTGCTGAGTAGGGATGAGCTTCGTGTTCGAGTCGAACCCATGTTCGACTCGAACATCGGCTGTTCGACCGTCCGTCGAATTGCGAACGATATGGGCCGTTCGCGCCAAATTCGTGTGGCGCGTCACGGCCCATAATTCACTGCGGCATCGCAGTGCATTGCTGGCTGATGATTGGCCAAGCATGCACTATGACCCGCATGCTTGGCCAATCACAGCGCCGTCAGTAGAGAGAGCTGTAATTGGCCAAAGCCAGGGTGGCTTTGGCCAATTATGGCTCAGGGGATTTAGTACACACCCCACACTATATAAGGCCGCCTGCACGGCGGCCCTGTGTAGTGTGTGTTCCGGTGTGCTGAGAGATAGAGAGAGAGAGAGACAGTGTCATTTGATTTGAGTTAGATAGATTAGGCAGAACAGTCAGTCAGTTAGCTGCACTTACAGTGTATTGTGTATATATATGCATCCCAGGTGTTGCATATATATATATACACTGTATTCAGTTTAGCTAGATCCGTTCCTGTTATCTTCTATCTAGACTATTTACATTTAGTGCAGTGTGTCCTGCTCACAGTGTTCAGCTAGATCCGTTCCTGCTATTTACATTCAGTGCAGTGCGTCCTGCTCACAGTGTTCAGCTAGATCCGTTCCTGGTATTTACATTTAGTGCAGTGCGTCCTGCTCACAGTGTTCAGCTAGATCCGTTCCTGCTATTTACATTCAGTGCAGTGCGTCCTGCTCACAGTGTTCAGCTAGATCCGTTCCTGGTATTTACATTTAGTGCAGTGCGTCCTGCTCACAGTGTTCAGCTACATCCGTTCCTGCTATTTACATTCAGTGCAGTGCGTCCTGCTCACAGTGTTCAGCTAGATCCGTTCCTGCTATTTACATTCAGTGCAGTGCGTCCTGCTCACAGTGTTCAGCTAGATCCGTTCCTGCTATTTACATTCAGTGCAGTGCGTCCTGCTCACAGTGTTCAGCTAGATCCGTTCCTGGTATTTACATTTAGTGCAGTGCGTCCTGCTCACAGTGTTCAGCTACATCCGTTCCTGCTATTTACATTCAGTGCAGTGCGTCCTGCTCACAGTGTTCAGCTAGATCCGTTCCTGCTATTTACATTCAGTGCAGTGCGTCCTGCTCACAGTGTTCAGCTAGATCCGTTCCTGCTATTTACATTCAGTGCAGTGCGTCCTGCTCACAGTGTTCAGCTAGATCCGTTCCTGGTATTTACATTTAGTGCAGTGCGTCCTGCTCACAGTGTTCAGCTACATCCGTTCCTGCTATTTACATTCAGTGCAGTGCGTCCTGCTCACAGTGTTCAGCTAGATCCGTTCCTGCTATTTACATTCAGTGCAGTGCGTCCTGCTCACAGTGTTCAGCTAGATCCGTTCCTGCTATTTACATTCAGTGCAGTGCGTCCTGCTCACAGTGTTCAGCTAGATCCGTTCCTGGTATTTACATTTAGTGCAGTGCGTCCTGCTCACAGTGTTCAGCTACATCCGTTCCTGCTATTTACATTCAGTGCAGTGCGTCCTGCTCACAGTGTTCAGCTAGATCCGTTCCTGCTATTTACATTCAGTGCAGTGCGTCCTGCTCACAGTGTTCAGCTAGATCCGTTCCTGCTATTTACATTCAGTGCAGTGCGTCCTGCTCACAGTGTTCAGCTAGATCCGTTCCTGGTATTTACATTTAGTGCAGTGCGTCCTGCTCACAGTGTTCAGCTACATCCGTTCCTGCTATTTACATTCAGTGCAGTGCGTCCTGCTCACAGTGTTCAGCTAGATCCGTTCCTGCTATTTACATTCAGTGCAGTGCGTCCTGCTCACAGTGTTCAGCTAGATCCGTTCCTGCTATTTACATTCAGTGCAGTGCGTCCTGCTCACAGTGTTCAGCTAGATCCGTTCCTGGTATTTACATTTAGTGCAGTGCGTCCTGCTCACAGTGTTCAGCTACATCCGTTCCTGCTATTTACATTCAGTGCAGTGCGTCCTGCTCACAGTGTTCAGCTAGATCCGTTCCTGCTATATACATTTAGTGCAGTACGTCCTGCTCACAGTGTTCAGCTAGATCCGTTCCTGTTATCTTCCTACTGACAGGCAGACTTGTCTGGTTACAGTATATAAAGCTACCTGAAGAAAATTACAGGTGTTCTTTTTGATCCTATTAGTACCACGGTCAGGCAGCTAGACTATTTACATTTAGTACAGTGTGTCCTGCTCACAGTGTTCAGCTAGATCCGTTCCTGTTATCTTCCTACTGACAGGCAGGCTTGTCTGGTTACAGTATATAAAGCTACCTTAAGAAAATTACAGGTGTTCTTTTTGATCCTATTAGTACCACGGTCAGGCAGCTAGACTATTTACATTTAGTACAGTGCGTCCTGCTCACAGTGTTCAGCTAGATCCGTTCCTGTTATCTTCCTACTGACAGGCAGGCTTGTCTGGTTACAGTATATAAAGCTACCTGAAGAAAATTACAGGTGTTCTTTTTGATCCTATTAGTACCACGGTCAGGCAGCTAGACTATTTACATTTAGTACAGTGTGTCCTGCTCACAGTGTTCAGCTAGATCCGTTCCTGTTATCTTCCTACTGACAGGCAGGCTTGTCTGGTTACAGTATATAAAGCTACCTTAAGAAAATTACAGGTGTTCTTTTTGATCCTATTAGTACCACGGTCAGGCAGCTAGACTATTTACATTTAGTACAGTGCGTCCTGCTCACAGTGTTCAGCTAGATCCGTTCCTGCTATATACATTTAGTGCAGTACGTCCTGCTCACAGTGTTCAGCTAGATCCGTTCCTGTTATCTTCCTACTGACAGGCAGGCTTGTCTGGTTACAGTATATAAAGCTACCTGAAGAAAATTACAGGTGTTCTATCCCAGCTTAGTGCAGCTACAGGCCATTAGTATGTCTGGAAGGCCAAGAAGGAGAGGCAGACAGTCACAAGCCAATAAGAGAGGGCAAGCAGGCTCTGTGTCTAGTGCTGGTCGTGGAGACGGTGCATCCTCATCAGCACGTGGCCATGGGACACGCTTGGCCTTTTTTTCGGCAGCTGGCCGTGTTGAGCCGCAACATGCGGAAGACTTGGTCGAGTGGATGACCAAGCCGTCCTCATCCTCCTCATCCTCTCTCACCCATGCCCAGGGTGCTTTGTCTGGCAAAGCAGCGGCCTCTTCCCTCAGCTCAATGTCATCAGTGACTCCTTCCCTAGCTCCACCATGTCCTCATGAGGATTCCCTCGAACTGTTTGACCACAGTGTTGGGTACATGCTCCAGGAGGATGCCCAGCGTTTGGAAGGCTCTGATGATGATACTGAGCTCAATGAAGGCAGTAACATGAGCACGGACAGAGGGGGTGCCCAAGAAGGACAGCAATCTGGCAGTCATGCTCCCCCTGCTGCAGCATACTGCCAGGTTTGCTCCAGTGATGAGGAGGGAGGGGATGATGAGGTCACTGACTCAACGTGGGTGCCTGATAGGAGAGAGGAGGAGGAGGAGGAGGAGGAGGAGGTGGCACATCACCAACTAGGCAGGATGCCCTCCAGGGGCCAGCCTAAGGGCAGCACATTGACTGCATCACACCCCAAAGCTCCACATGTGCAGGGCGCTGCAGTCTCTGCGCGTTATTCAAAAAGTTCTTTGGTGTGGGCCTTTTTTGAGACGAGTGCATCAGATCGCACCGCTGCTATTTGCAACATATGTCTCAAGCGTATCTCGCGTGGCCAAAACATCTCCCGCTTGGGTACCACATGCTTGACCAGACATATGTTGACCTGCCATGCAGTTCGTTGGCAAGCGTATCTGAAAGACCCACACCAAAGAACAAAGAGGATCTCTCCTTGCTCCTCATCAGCTGAGATTTCCAACCCCACTAGACCTTCAGTCCTCTCTGAGACCTGCAGTGAGAGGAATGAAGGTGTAGAATTAGGTGTGTCACAGCCAAGTACTTGTGGGCAATCTGCTTTTGGTACACCGACGTCAGATTGTACCAGGCAAATTTCCCTGCCCCAGCTGCTGCACCGCCGAAAGAAGTTTGCTCCCAGCCATCCACATGCCCAGCGGTTGAATGCTAGCTTGGCAAAATTGCTAGCACTTCAACTGCTGCCTTTTCAGTTGGTAGACTCTGCCCCCTTCCGTGAGTTTGTGGAATGTGCGGTTCCTCAGTGGCAGGTACCCAAACGCCACTTTTTCTCACGGAAGGCGATTCCGGCTCTCTACCGGCATGTGGAAGGCAATGTCCATGCCTCGCTGGACAGGGCGGTCAGCGGTAAGGTGCATATTACCGCTGACTCATGGTCCAGCAGGCATGGACAGGGACGTTACTTAAGTTTCACGGCGCATTGGGTGACTCTGCTG
Organism: Lithobates septentrionalis; assembly: GCA_037952835.1. NCBI lineage: Eukaryota > Metazoa > Chordata > Amphibia > Anura > Ranidae > Lithobates > Lithobates septentrionalis. Next base: position 6,213,085 of record JBBDGP010000459.1, read on the forward strand.
GCAGCTGGGAAGGATGCAGGACAAGGTGCAGTAGTGTTGGAGGTTGTTCCGCCACCACGCCTCCAAAATGCTGATTGTGACACACCTCTCTCCTCCACCCCCTCCTCTTCTTCTTCCTCCATGGCCTCTTCCTCGGAACCAGCGGTGCTCCGTAGGCGTTCAAGGGGCTACGCAAGTACGCAGGCCAAAAGATGCCATGCGGTGCTTGAGCTGGTGTGCTTGGGGGACAGGAGCCACACTGGGGCAGAGGTTCTGTCAGCTCTGCAGGGGCAGGTTCAGAGGTGGTTGACGCCACGCCAACTTAAGGCAGGAATGGTGGTTTGCGACAATGGCACCAACCTCCTCTCTGCCCTCCGACAGGGACAACTGACCCATGTGCCCTGTTTGGCTCACGTCCTTAACTTGGTGGTGCAGCGGTTCTTGGGCAGGTACCCGGGCTTACAGGATGTCCTGAGGCAGGCCAGGAAAGTCTCTGTGCATTTCCGCCGGTCATATAATGCCAGTGCTCGGCTGACGGACCTCCAAAAGGAGTTTAACCTGCCCAAGAACCGCCTAATCTGTGACATGCCCACCAGGTGGAACTCGACGTTGGCCATGCTGCAGCGGCTGCACACGCAGCAGAGGGCCATCAATGAGTACCTGTGCGACTATGGCACCAGGACAGGGTCAGGGGACCTTGGTTTTTTTTCCCCACGCCAGTGGGCCATGATCAGGGATGCATGCACTGTCCTGTCACCATTCGAGGAGGCCACGAGGATGGTGAGCACTGACAGTGCATGCATCAGTGACACTGTCCCCCTTGTCCACCTGTTGGAGCACACGCTGCATGGAATAATGGACAGGGCACTTGAGGCAGAACAGAGGCAGGAAGAGGAGGACTTCCTTAGCTCTCAAGGCCCCCTTTATCCAGACAGTGTTCCTGCGTGCCCGCCGATCACACAGGAAGAGGACGAGGAGGAGGAGGAGGAGGAAGATTGTGTCAGTATGGAGGTGGAGCCTGGCACTCAGCATCAGCAGTCTTTAAGGGATCAGTCCCAAGGAACACATGGACTTGTACGTGGCTGGGAGGAGGTGGCTGCGGACGTTGTTGTCCTTAGTGACCCAGAGGACTCCGGACCGAATGCCTCAGCAAACCTACGCTGCATGGCCTCCCTGATCCTGCAAAGCCTGCGTAAGGATCCTCGTATTCGTGGTATCAAGGAGAAGGACCAATACTGGCTGGCAACCCTCCTTGATCCACGTTACAAGGGTAAGGTTGCGGACCTTATCTTGCCATCGCAGAGGGAGCAGAGGATGAAACATCTTCGGGAGGCCTTGCAGAAAGGTCTGTGCAACGCGTTCCCAGAGACTGGGAGGTTACAAACTCCTGTTTCTGGACAACGTGTTGCTGAGGCTTCGGTCAGTCAAAGAAGGAGCGGTGGAGAAGGTGGCCGTCTGACCGATGCGTTCAGACAATTTTTTGGTCCGCAGCCCCAAGGTATGATCGGTTCCAGCAACCATCGCCAGCGTCTGTTTTACATGGTGCAGGAATACCTAGGGGCAAGATCAGACTTGGACACCTTTCCCACCGAAAATCCTCTGGGTTACTGGGTCTTGAGGATGGATCACTGGCCAGAGCTTGCACAGTATGCAATTGAGCTACTGGCCTGTCCTGCATCCAGCGTTCTTTCGGAACGTACATTCAGTGCTGCTGGAGGCGTGGTAACCGATCACAGGGTGCGTCTGTCCACTGACTCGGTCGATCGGCTGACCTTCATAAAAATGAATCAGTCTTGGATCACCACCAGCTACCAAGCACCTGATGCTGATGTAACTGAATAATTTTTTTCAGATCCCTTCAAAGACTGCCTATGCTGATGCTGAGTGATTATCCCTGAGTAATTATCCTCTTCCTCCTCAATCATCACGCTGATAGCTTGTAAGAACATTTTTGGTTCTGGGCGCCACCACCAGTGCCTAAGGCACAATTTTTCAGCCCCTGTATAACAGGGGCGTGTAATTACAATTTTTGATGTAATACTTTGCAGCACGGCTCGTTCCTGCATTCCAACTAGAGTGTCTGTGAGGGGTTGCAGTGTTGTGGCACCAGCACCAGTGCCTAAGGCCCAATTTTTCTGCCCCTGTCTAACAGGGGCGTGAAATTACAATTTTTGATGCAATACTTTGCAGCAGGGCTCGTTCCTGCGTTCCAACTAGAGTGTCTGTGAGGGGTTGCAGTGTTGTGGCACCAGCACCAGTGCCTAAGGCCCAATTTTTCTGCCCCTGTCTAACAGGGGCGTGTAATTACAATTTTTGATGCAATACTTTGCAGCAGTGCTCGTTCCTGCGTTCCAACTAGAGTGTCTGTGAGGGGTTGCAGTGTTGTGGCACCAGCACCAGTGCCTAAGGCCCAATTTTTCTGCCCCTGTCTAACAGGGGCGTGTAATTACAATTTTTGATGCAATACTTTGCAGCAGGGCTCGTTCCTGCGTTCCAACTAGAGTGTCTGTGAGGGGTTGCAGTGTTGTGGCACCAGCACCAGTGCCTAAGGCCTAATTTTTCAGCTCCTGTTCAACAGGGGCATGTAATTACAATTCTTGATCTAATATTTCACAGCAGGGCCCTGTGAGGGCTTACAGTGTTTTGGCCACAGCAACACCTAAGGCCCAAATTTCTGCTGAGTATTTAGGGCAGGACCCTACTTTCAAAGATCTAACTTACAAACGACTCCTACTTGCAAACGGAAGGAGACAACAGGAAGTGAGATGAAATCTACCCATAGGAAGGGAAATTCTCTCATGTAAGAGTTAATATGGGAAAACAATTTCTCCTTTCCACTGATGCTTTCCAATCCTTGTTCCACAAAAAAACCCAAATTTTCAAAAAACATTTTTCATTGGGACAAAAAAGTGAGGTGAAATCTTCTGAAGAGGAGGAAAGACGCAAAACAAATGTCACAGGGGTGATAACCCTTCCCTATGTTTTCCAAAAAGCTTAGAAAAGATTTTTTGGCTGGAGCTAAACACATTAAAAATGTTCAAAATTACAAACAGATTCTACTTAACAACAAACCTACAGTCCCTGTCTTGTTTGCACCGCCTGTATACTGCTGTTCAGAGTATATAGGGCCTGGTGGCCCCACACCTTTCCTTATTTTAATTTGGGTGTGGGGTTCCCCTTAATATCCATACAAGACCCAAAGGGCCTGGTAATGGACTGGGGGGTACCCATGCCGTTTGTCTCACTGATTTTCATCCATATTGCCATGACCCGACATGACATTAAACCCGCAAGCAGTTTTAAATGAGATTTTTTCCTTTAAAAATGACATTTGGTGCAGGGACTGTTCTAAACATGGGAAACACACGTCACTTTACAGGCATACTATAGACACCCCCCAGGTACGATATTTAAAGGAATATTTCACTTTTTTTTTTTTACTTTAAGCATCATTAAAATCACTGCTCCCGAAAAAACGGCCGTTTTTAAAAGTTTTTTTTGCATTGATACATGTCCCCTGGGGTAGGACCCGGGTCCCCAAACCCTTTTTAGGACAATACCATGCAAATTAGCCTTTAAAATGAGCACTTTTGATTTCGAACGTTCGAGTCCCATAGACGTCAATGGGGTTCTAACGTTCGTGCGAACTTGCGGTCCGTTCGCGGGTTCTGGTGCGAACCGAACCGGGGGGTGTTCGGCTCATCCCTACTGCTGAGCGGCTGGGGATATCTGTTCCCTATAACTAAAATATGGAGTCCAGATTTTCCGATATTTCTCATCTTGGTCTTTCCATGTCATAGTAAGATTTTCCATTTGTTGGAATTCTGTTATCCTGGCAAACCAGTGTAGTCTAGTTGGAGGGGTAGTATTCTTCCACAACGCCGGAATACATGCCTTCGCTTCAGTAAGCAGATATTTTATATTATATTATATTATATTATATTATATATTATATTATATTTTTAATAGAAAAAGGCGTGTCAGAGACACACCTGTGATTGTCTTGACACTTTCAGCAACCATCGTCCAGAACTCTTTCAGCCCTGCACATTCCCAAAAAATGTGTAACATAGTGCCCTCAGATTCCTGGCATCGCCAACAGATATTCGATACCTGAGGAAGTATCCAATGTAATACTGCTGGTGTTCTGTACCATCAAGTAGGGATTTTATACCCTCCTTCTTGATATCTATTCGCCAATGACGCCTTGTGGGCGAACAGTAACATCTTATCCTTCTGAGCCTGAGAGAATAAAACCCCCAGATCTCTTTCCTACTATTGTAGGAAACCAAGTTCTTGTGGCGCTTCCAGTCCAATCAGCGAAGCATAGAGATATGACAGCGAATGTCTCAGCGGTTCCCCCTTTAAACATAATTGTTCAAACATAGAAGGTGCACGCATTACAGCAAGTGTTATTGGCAGTGATCGAGCGCTAAGCTGTATCCGGCAAAAAAAATCCAGATCTGATGATAAAAAACGTTCGATCTCTCTACTCGTCATCAAGCGATCGCCCGTTGAAAAATGTAAAAGCCTACTAGAGCACCGTCATAGTAAAGCATTAGAGCAAGGGTCTGTCAGACCCGAGTGAAAAGCCACTATATCCAAAATTAGAATTAAAGGGCTTGGATATGGCAAAATAGTAGTAGTTTTAAAGATCTTTTTAGTAGTCCGCAAAGTGGTGCCCGCCATTGGGTGCCCTTTCACGGTCTGTGGGATATCTGAATCCAGAAGCCATACAAGCCCTTCCAAAGGTAGGGCAACCGTTGCTTGTTCCATGTGGACCCATGGCTACTTTTGAAGCGCACACCAATCCACTAGCGAAGCCAAATGTGAAGCCTCATGATACTTAACTGGGTCGGAAAAAATCACATCCCCCCTCTTTCCTTAGGGAGCGATAAAATCGCCCTGCGCACTCTCACTGGTTTTCCGGCCCAGATAAATCTCAAAAACTTTGATCGAAGATCTCTCAAAAAGCCTGGAGGAATTTTATTAGGTAAGGTCTGGAGTAAATACAACAGTCTTGGCATCACATTCATCTTTATGATATTGGTCCTACCAAACCATGTAAAAACCTCCCTGTCCCACCGTTGAAACCCCAGTTTGAACTGTCGTGCCATCGGAGCAATTTAAGTTCAAACACCATATTTCATTTATTCAGTATCTTTGTCCCTAGATAACATATATGGGAATCTGTCCATTTAAAATCAAATTGGGAAACTATCTGGTGCTGAAGGGGCACACCCAACTCCACCCCATTGCCTCAGATTTATTATAGTTCACCTTAAAATTGGACAGCGCACCATATGTGCGTAACTCCAACAAAAGGGATACAACTGGAGAAGTTATAAAAATATCAAATCATCCGCGTATGCGGCAAGTTTATGTTCCCCTCCTTTTGTTGGCACGATCAGTTCTTAAAAAAGGTTCTAGCGTAAGGATAAAGATGATGGGCAATAGTGGAATGCCCTGACGCATCCCGTTACCTATGGGGAAAGGATCTGACATTATATTGTTAATCTTGACCCGAGCTGACTGGACGGAATATAAACTTGTAAACCAGCTTTGCTCCCAAGCCTATGTGTTGTAACGTAGCTTTCCAGGCTGTCCAATCAACCCTATCAAATGCTTTCTCCGCATTCGCATATATAAGCACTAAGGGTTTATGATGAATTTGGGAAAAATGTATGGTGTTCAGGACCCATTGCATATTATCTCTGCCCTCTCTATCATGGGTAAAGCCCACTTAATCAGGATCTATTAAAGAAGAAATATGACTCTAGTGGCGAGAATCTTTGTAAAAATGTTAAGGTCCACATCTAATAGGGAGATTGAACGATAGCTAGGGCACAGGGATGGATCTTTCCCCTCTTTGAGGATTACTGTTATATGAGCTAACAGTGTCTCTGCCGGTATTATCTGCCCGTCGCGTAAGGAATTAGAAGCCACTATAAATCTTTGTGCCAGTTTATCCAAAAAGCTTTTATAATAAGACAGGGTAAACCCAGCCGGGCCGGGGGCCTTACTCGGTTTAAGGGCTCCTAAGAACTCTTCATGATCTTCATGGCAGTGTTTGCTTAGTGGTGCCTCTTGCTAGGTGCTTAGGCAGCCTCTGGGGCCTTCCAAAAAGGTGTGTATATGTAATGACAGATCACATGACACTTAGATTGCACACAGGTGGACATCATTTCACTAATTATGTGACTTCTGAGGGTAATTGGTTGCACCAGAGCTTTTTATGGGCCTCATAACAAAAGGGGGTGAATACATACGCACATGCCAATTATCAGTTTTCTATTTCTGAAAAATGGTTTTATGTATATATTTTGCTAATTTTACTTCACCAACTTAGACTATTGTGTTCTGATCCATCACAAATAATTCAGATTAAAAAAACATTGAACTAAAGGCTATAATGTAACAAAATAGGTAAAAAGCCAAGGGGTGGGGGTGAATACTTTTGCAAGGCACTGTATATATATCAAATACACTGCCTGTAGTACTAACTGAATATAGAGTTTACACTGTATATATAGGCTACACTGAATGCAGAGTATATATATATATATATATATATATATATATATATATATATATATATATATACACTAGTCTGACTGTATATATATATCAAATACACTGCCACTAACTAACTAACCTGCCTGCCTAATCTAGCTCAATCTCTCTATCACTGTCCACTATAACACACTATACGGGCTCTGTGTAGGCAGCCTTATATAGTGTGGGGCATGGACTTAGTCCCCCTGAGCCATGATTGGCCAAAGGCACCCTGCCTTTGGCCAATTATGGCTCTCACTAAGGAGTGCGCTGTGATTAGTCAAAGCATGCAGGTCAGGTGTGTGCTTTGGCCAATCATCATACAGCAATGCACTGCCGTCTTGCAGTGCATTATGGGGCGCTCAAATTTGCTGCGAACGCCCCATAAAATTCGCTGTTCGGCGAACGGGCGAACACCCAACTTGAAGCTCATCCCTACTGGAGAGTGGAACAATAATGAGCGTCTGCAGGCAACCATGAAATACGGTGGAGGTTCCTCGCAAGTTTGGGGCTGCATTTCTGCAAATGGAGTTAGAGATTTTTATCAGGATCAATGGTGTCCTCAATGCTGAAAAATACAGGCAGATACTTATCCATCATGCCATACCTCAGAGAGGTGTATGATTGGCCCCAAATTTATTTTGCAGCAGGACAACAACCCCAAACATACAGCCAATGTCAATAATAACTATCTTCAATGTAAAGAAGAACAAGGAGTGATGGTTTGCCCCCCCCACAGAGCCCTGATCTCATCATCATGGAGTCTGTCTGGGATTACATGAAGAAACAGAAGGATTTAAGGCAGCTGACATCCACAGGTGATCTGTGGCTAGTTCTCCAAGATGTGTGGAACAACCTACCTGCGGAGTTCCTTCAAAAACTGTGAGCAAGTGTACCTAGAAGAATGTTTTGAAGGCAAAGGGTGGTCACACCAAATATTGATTTGATTTGGATTTCTCTTCTGTTCATTTACTTTTTATTTGTTAATTAATAAAAAATAAATTACACTTCTATTTCTGAAAACATTCTTCATTTACAGCATTTCTTTACACCTGCCCAAAACTTTTGCACAGTACTGTACCACACTTTGCCTTTTTTTGGTGCTCCTAACTCTTTTGATTGGACTTCAGCTTTAGGACAAAATTAACCCCTTGGCGCCGACGTCACACAAATATGCGGCCCCACTGCACTGGGTTTTTTGCTGTGGGGCCGCATATTTGCATACCTCCCTTTGTGCTGCTTGTGCCGATCTTGTCCAATTGCGGGTCACCTGATCGCTGTGATAGCCTCTGATTGGCTATCACAGTGATCAGTCAGTGTGAAGCTCACCCCCGTGTCTTCTGTCTCTGTGAATGGACAAGAAATATACATTTATCTTTCTCTGTCCTTGCAGTGTGTGTAGAAAAATAATAATACAATAGTTTAAAAAAAAAAATACCTAGACCAAGGTTTGATCTAGGTCAATGCCATGGTTAGTGATTGGGTCAAGGTCAAAGTTCAGAGTCTTGATTTTTTTGGACAGGATTTTTTTTTTTACTTAGTATCAGTGTGAGTTAGTGTCCCTGTGTTTTAGGTAAGATTTAAAGAAAAGTAAAATGCGCACTATTGTTTCTAGGCTGTACTACCGGTGCATACAACAACCAACATACACAGATGTGGTATTTCTGTGATTTTTTTGCTATTTTGGGCCAGGTTTCCTTTGATAATAACAAAAAAAAATCAGGAGATATCCATTATCATTTACCACCAAATGAAAGCCCAATTTGTCCTGAAAAAAAGGGTATAATCCACCTGGATAAGAACAAAGTAATTGTGAAGATATGTATGGCTTTATTAACACATGTCAAAGTTGCAAAATTGGGCTTAGACATTAAGATTGGTTTTACCCTTCAGCGTGAAGTAATGAGTAATGCCCCGTACACACGGTCGGATTTTCCGATGGACAATGTCCGATCGGAGCGTGTTGTCGGAAATTCCGACCGTGTGTGGGCGCCATCGGACATTTTCCATCGGATTTTCCGACACACAAAGTTGGACAGCAGGAGATAAAATTTTCCGACAACAAAATCCGATCGCGTCAATTCCGACCGTGTGTGGCCTGTTCCGACGCACAAAGTGCCACGCATGCTCAGAAGAAATTCCGACACGGGACAGCTCGTTCTGGTAAACGTAGCGTTCGTAATGGATACAGCACTTTCGTCACGCTGCAATGTTCAAAATGGTTTAATACAGCGCACTCTCTTCTTCTTTATAATGTGACAAGTATTAAGTCGTTTTGATGCTCATATTCACACACACTTCTCACAAACTTATTTCGTTGCTATTTATCGGGATTCCCTCAATATATTTTGATTTCTCACATCTGACAACAAAATTGTTATTTTTTTTGGACTTTAATGTAGATTATTTTTTTGTGTTTCTCTTTTTTTTATTATTTTTTTTTGGTGATTTTGATTTGTATTCCCGAAAATGTTTGTGTGTTTTTTGTGACAAGTTCCCACAACACCACTAATATGTTGTTCTATTTAATCTGTAGGAAATTGTTTGGTGTTGTTGTCCCTTGTTAATTTCACATTTTATGTTTTTAGAAATGTACCTGAATCCTCACCAACAAACTGTCCTTTTTGGATGAAAACACACACAGGAGAGTAGAATTTACCCAAAATTTTTTTATTAAGGGCTCACAACTAAACAAACAGGGAGGCAACGCTGGAGAAACTGCAGAAATTGGCGAAGCCTGGGACCCCCAGGGCAGACATCAATTATTTAAAAGCAAAATTGGTGGCCTGAGGAGTCCTTATCTTAGGGAGGGCAGTCTGGTCCAGAAGTCCCAGAGATCCGGAAAGCAGCAGATGACATCTGTGTCCCCAGGCTGTGGTCATACGAGAGACTGCATCTTCTGTCAGACCAGACTGAACCCAGGGCAATCACTCTCTGGTCTTCTTTCCACGCTTCCTTCCAGGCTTTGGCTGTGGTGGTGGAGTTGTGGCAGCAGGAGGAGGAGGAGGATCGTCCCTCTCCATGACATCCGTCTTGGGTGTCAGTTCCCCACTCTCCCCCTTACGAAGCACTTTATAAAGCAGGTCCTCACAGAGCCTGCGTTGGCCCTCCTGCATGCCCTGCAATTTTGTGGCAGCCATGCAGGCAAAGGCCTCTTCAGGACTGGGGAAGGCTCGGAGGGACGCCGAAGCCTCCTGGATCAGCCTGTACGCTGAATCCTGCACGGGACTCGGAGTGGCCTTCCTGGCTCGTTTATATGGCAGGCGGAGGGGAGGGACCTGAGACTCAGTCAGGCTGCGACTGGTCCCAGGCTTCTCCTGACTGCCACTTAGCCCCGCCTCCTCCTGGCTGCCACTAATCCTCGCCTCCTCCTGACTGCCACATTCCACAGCCTCCTCCTGGCTGAGGTCTTCCTGTGTATGAAAAAGGGACATAGTTTTAGTATTTTATTCATCAATCACACACAATTTTCACCTCCTGACTGCTGCAAATTGAATGTTAACAAATATAACAGACTATCCTTCTGAGCCCAGCATTTTTCATTCTTGTCCCAATTTTGGGTGCCCACTACTGTCTATTGATATGTAAAACACTTTTTTTAATCAGCAATTAGTGATCAATAATAACATCTAATAAACATCATTTATTTATTGCCTAGAAATCTGTAGAAGAATGCTATACCTGACTCCAGCTGGGCTCCTCCACTTCTTCCTGGCTGGAAGGCCCAGGTTGGACATCGGAAGCCTCAGCTGGGGTGGAAGGAAGCGTGGAAGGAAGAGTAGAGAGGGATTCCCTGACCTCAGTGTGGTCTGACAGAAATCGCAGTCTCTCATAGTACCACAGCCTGGGGACATAAACGTCATCTGCTGCAGCTCCGGACCTCTGGGAATCTGTGACCTTCTTGTGCTCCCTAAGATAAGTGCTCCTCAGGTTACCAATTTTAGCTTTCAAATAAGGGATGGTTGCTGTGGGGACCACCGGCTTCACCAACTCCAGCAGTTTCTCCAGCGCTGCCTGCCTCTTCTGTTTGTGGTTATAGTGGGGGTGTCTGACCTGCCACAGACAGGGCAGCTCCCTGTACTTGTCTATGAACAGGGGCAGGAAATTGTGGTCGTTGAACCCATCCATTTTCTCTGCAAGACACAACACAAGACAAACCCTAATGTCAGGCCAAACTCCCCTAATCTTGTTACAATATAGGCTTCCATTTCGAAGCAGTATAGGCCCAAGTTTAGATCCTACCTTCGTTAGCACGATCGGCGTCTCCGATGCTCCTTCCTCCGCTCACAGATCGTACGTAAGACGCGCGCGTTACGATTTATACACACTGCGCATGCGTATAACTCCGCCCGCCCCTGACGTTCTTTCTAGTCTATTCCCCGCCCCTTTTCGTTCGGCGCAGTGGGGGAAGAGCACATGGCGGATAGACAGCAGGATCGTGCTAATTGTAGCAACGAGGAGGAGGAGGAGGAAAGGCTGGAGCCTGAAACATCCCGATCCAGAAGGAGATTAAAGGACTCAAATATGTCCTTTGGGGAGATGTTGGAAATGGTGGACATCCTGAAGAAGGCCGACTATGATGGAAAGTATGGGCCTTACCCCAACCACAATGTCCGAAAGGCCAAGATCATGGCGAAAGTGGTTAGGAGTCTGCACCGGAAATTCAGGGTACGACGATCGAAAGATCAGCTCAGGAAGCGGTAGTCAGACCTGAAATTACGAGAACATGAGCAGTACAGAAAGATCTGGAGAGTGCTGCAAAAAAGTAAGTAGTTGTGCTGTGTTCCTCTTCTTTGTGTTTATTACGTTCGTGCTGCTCCATGTGCTTTTAGGAACTGTTGTACAGTTTAAAATGGCAACTTTCATGTTCATGGGCACATTATTCGTTCGGATCACACATTTTTATTTCGGACGAAAAAATACCATTGTTTAGGCCATATGCATTTGGCCACCATTTTGACGCCCTATACTTGTCTTCAAAGAATTGGGGTGTGTAGATGGCTTTGTTACTAGAATGAAATGCAAACTAGATTGTGTGTAAGGAGAGGACACTGAGCAGCTGTTTTCACATCTGGACACTGGAGCACTAGTGTGGGACACAAGAACACCATTTTTATTAGGGGGCCACACAGGTGCTCCAGTGTATACTATAGGGGGGGTCTCCATCTGTGAAGCTTTTACCAAACAGGTAAAGTATTGCAGCTTGACAAAGGACACTAAAAAAGCTACATCTTGGAACTCGGCTAAGATAGACAATTGTACCCCACTTCCAAGCAATGTTTCATCTTTATAGTTCTGACATTAAATATCTATGTGCTAATTATACCATTTTTGTTTTACATAGGGGAGAAAAGACTCGGAGGACACCCCTCATCCGAGGAGACCAGAGACCCCCCACCTCTGGAAGAAGTGGAAATACCAACACAAGATGAGCAGGAGGAAGAAGACGTGGTGGAACTAGTCACCACAACAGGTGAGTGTCTGCAACCACAGGCTCAGATAAGAGATGGATTGCGGCATTTTTTTGAAACCTAATTTATTTTGGGGTTCCTCTCTTTTTAGGTGATCGTGAGGTTGTGGATCCAGATCCTTTCACATCCGAAAGTGCCCAGATCCTGATCGGGGAGATCATGGGGTGTAATTTACAATTGGAAAACATCAAGCAAAACATCAATGATGTTATTCCAAAATATAAAAACATCATTGATGTTTTGGGGCGAGTTTAAAACCGCTCCAAATCTATTTCTTCTTTTGTGTGCTACAATGTGCGAAATGTTTTTGTGATTTTTCCCAAAGCCAAATTTGGAGGATGCACACAGTGTGCCAACATGTGCTATCTGCCATCACGGGAGATCAATGGACGCGTTTTGGGGGTGCAACCCCTTCCTCAATTATAAAGTAGCTGTGAGGAAGGGCTTTCTCCCCCAAAACACGTCCCTTGATCCCCCGTGATGGCAGATAGCACATGTTGACATTGTGAAATTTGTGTGCATCTTCCAAATTTGGCTTTTTCAGGGGTGATTTCACCCCATCTGAACGCTATATCAAACACAGTTCCTAAATACTCATGTCTGATATTGCCTTCCAGTTCTACCAAATGTGAACTTTGTAAGATCAAGATTTGTGTCTTTCTTGTGGGTTTTACACATGCCTGTTTTCTATAAAATGCACATTTTGATTTTGGATAATGACACCACAAAAATTGGTAGACAACAAACATGTCGGTTTGTCAGAAAAGCCTTTGGGAAATGCACATGTGATTGTGCTGGTATTAAAAAGATTGTTCATCAAGAATGTGTGGATTATTGTCTCAACGCTACAACACTTTTGGGGTGATGTAATTGTTGTTTTATGAGAAAATGGGGGTTATTTCCTAAGGGGAAATCCACTTTGCACTACAAGTGCAGGTTCAGTGCAGTTGCAAGTGCACTTGTAGTGAAAAGTGTCTTTGCATTTAGTAAATAACAGCCAACAGTGCTTTGTAAGGTTACACAATCACGACATTTTCGGGACTCCACACATTTCTGTCAGGGTCAGCTCAAACAAACACAAGCAGTAAATGTCCACAAAGAAGAGCCTGGGGAGATGCCTGTCGAGAACTTGAGGTCCTGCAGGCTTCTCCCTGTGGCCAAATACCGCAAGGTAGCGACCAACCTCTGCTCCGGAGTGATGGCTTGCCTCATGCAGGTATCCTGCCTGCTAATATAAGGGGTCAGCGAAGCCAACAAACGGTGAAATACGGGGTCAGTCATCCTGAGAAAATTCCTGAAATCACCAGGATTATTCTCACGGATCTCACGGAGCAAAGGCATATGACAGAACTGGTCACGCTGAAGCAACCAATTCTTGGTCCATGAACTCCTCCCCACCCTGTTCATGGACTGGACTTGTGTCAAGGTCAGGACCCCAACACCAAGCCCCCGCACAGCACGAACTCTACGAGGAGTACGCATATGAAACATGGCTAGAAAACGGTCGGCTGCTCAGAACGAAGTAACAAAACGCACTGAAGAACAGCAAGGCCTGTGAAGAGCGACCTGAAAAACAGCAACGAGCAGGCAAGATCACACAGAAAACTCTGATACGAACTGACTGCACGCACTGAAGAGCAGATACAAACCCACAAGCACAAACTGAACAGCAGAAAACGATCTGAAAGCCACGAGTCTGAAAAAGCGCGAATCGTCTCTCACCAAACTTTTACTAACACGAGATTAGCAAAAGGAGCCCAAAGGGTGCCGCGCTTGGTTCTGAACCGGCCTTTTCCAGTCTCGTTGTACGTGGTGTACGTGACCGCGTGGTTGTCGATCGGAAATTCCGACAACTTTGTGCGACCGTGTGTAAGCAAAACAAGTTCGAGCCAACATCCGTCGGAAAAAATCCGAGGATTTTGTTGTCGGAATGTCCGAACAAAGTCCGACCGTGTGTACGGGGCATTAAAGTGATTGTAAAGTCTTGTTTTTTTTTCTATAAAAAAAAAAAAATATGTCATTCTTATCTGCTCTGTTGCAGTGGATTTGCACAGAGCAGCCCAGGTCCTCCTTTTCTTATGTCCCTATTCTGTGCTCCTGGCCCTTCCCTCCCGTTGAGGGCCCCCACAGCAAGCACCCAAGCCGAGCTGCAGCTCCTTGTGTCCATTCAGGCACGGAGCTGCAATTTATCCCTGCCCACTCTCTCTCTCCTGATTGGCTAACTGACTTTGATTGACAGCAGAGGGAGCCAATGGCACCGCTGCTGTGTCTCAGCCAATCAGGAGGAAGAGTCCCGAGTGGCTGAGACAATCGTGGACAATGCTGGATAGAGATAGGGCTCAGGTAAGTATTAGGGGGGCTGAGGGGGGCTGCTGCACACAGAAGGCTTTTTATCTCAATGCATAGAATGCATTAAAGCGGTTGTATACCCGCAAATTTTTTTATTTTTTTTTTAACCCTGTAAAGCAAAAGGCATAATGAGCTAGTATGCACCGCATACTAGCTCATTATGAAATACTTACCTTAGAACGAGGCGTCAGTATCTTACCTGGTCCACGCCGAGGGAGCCGTCATGTTGCCTCGGCGTGTCTTCCGGGTATCGCGGTCCCAGCGCTGTGAGTGTCTGGAGCCGCGATGTCATTACTCCCGCGCATGCGCGCGGGAGATTTCTTGCTCGGCAAGGTCCGGCAGCTGCCGGGCTTCAGCCGAGAATCCCCTGTGCGCATGCGCCGCTGCAGTCAGCGGCACATAGCAAGGGGAATATCTCCTGAACCGTAAAGGTTTAGGAGATATTTTTTTTACCTACAGGTAAGCCTTATTATAGGCTTACCTGTAGGTAAAAGTTACAAAAAAGACTATACAACCACTTTAAGATAAATAAAAAAAATCCAACTTTACAACCCCTTTAAATATATACTAAAGATATATAAATTCTCTTTATTCAGTCACTAAATATTAGATACAAGTGAGTTTATTCTTGTCAATCCATAATTAACTTTTGTGTAGCACTACTTCTCATTGGATGGTGAGGAATGAGTCCCTAAGTTGTGTGGAAGGCTAATATTTCCATCTTAGTGTTTGGTGAAAAAATAAGTTGGGCACCAGCCACTTTAGTCTTTTTACCCTATATTGCTGAAGTCAGATCTAGGATTAAAGGTTTAGGGGTGCAGGACACCCATAAAATAACACAAAATAGATCTACGGCCTTGTAAGGGTAGATTTAGATGTGTGTCCCACAGAACCTACGGGAGTCAACAATGGACTGTACTTCATACTCCTCATGGTTCTTAACCAGTACAGGGTGAGGACGAGGCACCGAGGTGGTAAAGCGGTTGCAGAC
Source organism: Lithobates septentrionalis (assembly GCA_037952835.1). Taxonomy (NCBI): domain Eukaryota; kingdom Metazoa; phylum Chordata; class Amphibia; order Anura; family Ranidae; genus Lithobates; species Lithobates septentrionalis. Next base: position 6,228,430 of record JBBDGP010000459.1, read on the forward strand.
CAAAGGTTTTAAGAAGGAGACATTAAAAATACATTCAAAATATGCATATCAGAAGGAAGGTCTAATGCATAAGCCACTGGGTTAATCCTGCAAAGAATACGGAAAGGCCCAATAAACCGAGGTGTGAACTGCAGAGAGGGAACACAAAATTGGAGGTTGTGAGATGACAGCCAGACCCTGTCCCCAACCTGGTAGGAAGGCACAGGCAGGCGTCTGCGGTCAGCATGGAGTCTGTACCTATTATTAGCACGTCGTAAAGCCTCCTGGACTTGTGCCCAAGTGGAACGAAGACCACGGAGATGCTGCTCTAATGCAGGAATACTCTGCGGAACAAATGAGTCAGGCAACATGAAAGGTTGGAAACCATAGTTTGCCATAAACGGGGACAATCAGGAAGCAGAATTCAAGGCACTATTGTGAGCAAACTCCGCCCACAGTAAGAGGTCTGAGCAGTTGTTATGATGGTCAGAAATATAGCAATGTAGGAATTGCTCCAAGGACTGATTGGCTCGTTCTGCGGCCCCATTAGACTGCGGGTGATACTCAGAGGAGAAAGCAAGCTGAATTCCCAACTGTGCACAAGGCTCGCCAGAACTGGGACACAAACTGACTACCTGTCAGGGCTGGGCTTAGCCCTTCCTTTTCAAAGCTGGCTGCTCAGCTGTCGGCTAATTGCCAGCTCCTATCTCTCCACAGTGACTCACCTGTTGATGATATCCTGCTCGTCAGTCCTGCCTACTTAAGCCATCCAGTCCACATGATCTCAGCCTTCGCCTTGGTCACATCTCTAGAGACGCTCTCCTGTGCGCCTGTTAAAGACTTGCTTGGCTGACATTCCATCTGGCTCCAGATCCTGCTTGCTGTTCTACTACGCTCTTATCTGGCTCCCTGACCTTTTGGCTTGTCTGATTATCCGTTCCTGTTCCTGAACTCTGGCTATAATTTGACTACGTTTATTCTGTTTACCTTTTTTTTATTATTATTAAACAAGTGTAGTTTAACTGTACTTCTGTCTCAGTCTGATTCATGGTTTCTGACAGTAGGCGAAGGCCATGAATTCAGAAGATGCAGTCAATCCAATTGTTGGTAATATTTTTTTCAAGATTGGATGAGCAGGATCACCACACGGATCAGTTTGCCATGGCGTTACAAATGCTCCTGAGTCACAGCTCACCTGGAATCTCCCACTGTGGCTGCTCTGGTACAACCCATCCCTGCTGCTGCTCCAGTCTCTGTGCAGGCACCCGCCTCGAATATTACCTCTATAAGAGGTATGTCTGGTTCCGCTCTGCTTCCCCAGTGATTTGGCTGCAATCCAGTCCAATGCAGAGGGTTTCTCAACCAGGTTGAGATATACTTTGAGATGCTGCCCCAGGCGTTTCCCACGGACAAAAGCAAAGTAGGTTTCGTGATATCTTTTCTTTCTGAGAGAGCCTTGGCCTGGGCAAACCCTCAATGGGAGACGCAAAAACCTGTTGTCTTGAGTTACCCTGAGTTTGTGGCTTCTTTTAAAAGGGTATTTGAAGTTACCGCACACACCACTTCTGCTGCCAAGAGCCTTTTGTCCATCAAACAGAATACGAGAACTGTTGCCAATTAGGGCATTGAATTCTGTACTCTGAGCAGAGGTTGCTTGGAACAATGAGGCCATCGTGGCTGCTTTTTCTCATGGTCTCTTGGATACCATCAAGGATGAGATAGCAGCCCAAGATATACCCACTGAGCTGGAGACGTTTGCCATCCTCATTGACTTCAGACTCAGAGAAAGACTCCCTTTTAAGGACCGTCTGTGGAAGCCTCCTCTACATTTGTCTCCAAACTTTGCAGTCCCACCCTTGCCTCCCTCACCTCCCATGCCTCCTGGTACCGAGTCAGCCTGTGAAGATGAACCCTTACTACCAGGGGCCGTGAGTCAGACACGTAAGGGAGGCCTTCCTCTGCTCCATTGGGCTCATCGGCCAGGTATGTGAACGTCTGACAGTATCAGACAGCCATGTTCGAGCCCGAGCAAGGAACCTCCCCCATGGAGGAGCTGTGTAGACACCTGGCGGGTCTCACGCAAGCTGTAAAGAGCCTTCAAGAAGGCTGTACAAGGCTGAAAGAACAAGTTCAGATCCTGTCTTCTCCTACCAACCCTCAAGGTGCTTCTTCTGCCGGACACTCACCTGCACCCTCAGTAGTGATACTACCTCCTGAGCCTAGGGTCCCCACGCCCGAAAGATTATCAGGAGAACGCAGTAAATACTGGACTTTTCGCAATGCCTGCGAGCTTTACTTCGCTCTGCAACCCCGCACCTTTTCATTGGAAGCAACAAAGGTGGGCTTGGTAATGTCCCTTTTGTCCAGTGAACCTCAAACCTGGGCCCACCGCCTTCTGGAGCAAAAGTGAGGATCCCTGGACGGTCTTGCTACCTTCTTTACTGCAATGTCGCAGCTGTATGAAAGACCATTCTCTACATCCTTGCATCGATTATCGGGAATTAAAATAACCATCAAAAACCGTTATCCACTGCCTCTTGTGCCCGAATTCTTCCAAAGGTTGGGATCTGCAGTTATCTTCACCAAACTAGATCTCCGTGGGAATCTACAATTTAATTTGTATCCGAGAAGGAGACGAGTGGAAAACGGCCTTCCGTACTCGATTCGGGCACTTCGAGTACCTCGTTATGCCTTTCGGCCTATGTAATGCACCAGCCACATTCCAGCACTTTGTCAATGACATTTTCCGTGACTGTCTGGATTTGTATGTCATAGTATATTTGGATGATATTCTAATCTTCTCCTCTTCAGTAAATGATCACCACAGGCATGTCCGGAATGTTCTAACCCGGCTCAGGCTGCATGGACTTTATGCTAAGCCAGAGAAGTGCAAATCCGAACTTCAATGCATCCAGTCCTTAGGCCTAATTATTCCCGTCAAAGGCATCAAGATGGATCCTCAAAAGGTTTCTGCCATCCTGGACTGGCCTGCGCCCACAGATAAAAAAGGGGTACAGCGCTTTATTGGCTTTTCCAATTTTTATCGGAAGTTCATCAGGAGATTTTCTGCGATAATCGCTCCCATTAGCAAGCTGACTAAAAAGGGAACCCGATTATTTGGTTTTCCAAGGCTCAATCCGTCTTCAAAAAAACTTAAGGAGTTATTCACCTCTGCCTCCATTTTGAAACACCCAGACCCTGCCTTACCGTTTGTCTTCGAAGTCGATGCTTCAGAAATCGCAGTAGGGGCTGTATTATCCCAGCGGCAAGGAGCCAAGACCCTTCTTTACCGGTGGCTTTCTTCTCTTACAAACTCTCCACGGCGGAGAAGAATTACGATGTGGGAGATCGGGAGCTTCTGGCCATCAAGGCTGCTTTAGAGGAGTGGCGTTACCTACTTGAGGGTGCTGCACATCCCATTTTGGTTTACACAGACCATAAAAACTTGGAGTACTTAAGAACCGCCAAGAGATTGAAACCACGGCAGGCAAGGTGGATGCTTTTGTTCTCCAGATTTCAGTTCCACATCACATACAGACCTGGCTCCAAAAACATTAAACAAGATGCGCTCTCCTGCATGTTCAATGACCCCCGAAAATCCTTGCTTCCAGACACCATTCTCCCTTCGGGAAACTTCCTCTTACTTCAAGGGGATCTCATATCCCAAATAAGACAAGCTTATGTGGAGTTGACTCCGTCTGCTGAAACCGATGTAAGGGCACAAGATGGCTTGTTTTGGCACAAGGGCAAAATTGTGGTCCCAGAGGGCCTAAGGGTAGCAGTACTGGAGCTCTGCCATGACCATAAGTTGGCCGGACATTTTGGTGCTCTGAAAACAGCTGAACTGATACAGCGCACGTTTTGGTGGCTTCAGCTGGTAAGCGACTGCAAAAGTTTTGTGGAGTCATGCAATACCTGCTCCCGAAGCAAGAATAGCCAAGCGAGAGCCTGGGGTCTACTGAAGCCCTTACCTGTCCCAGAAATACTCTGGAAAATGATCCTGATGGAATTCATTGTGGAACACCCCCGGGCAGAGGGTTTTTCTACTATCTTTGTTGTAGTGGATAGATTGTCCAAAATGGCTCACTTTCTGCCTATGAAAGGCACACCTTCGGATATGAAGACTGCAAAAATTTTTATCAAAGAAATAGTGGGGCTGCATGGAGTCCTGGCCAGAATTGTGTCTGATTGAGGTGTCCAGTTTACCTCCAGGTTTTGGAAGGCTCTCTGTGGTTCCCTTGAGATTGAGTTGGCATTTTCGTCTGCTTATCACCCCCAGACAAACGGGCAAATGGAGAGAACCAATCAGACTTTGGAGCAATACCTCCGTTGCTTCTCTGTCTTCTCACAGGATGACTGGGTCTTTTTACTGCCTATTGCTGAGTTTTACTACAACAACTCCCTGCATTCTGCCATCAAGCAGACACCATTTTTGCCAACTACGGCTTCCATCCGTCTTTCCTGCCCAGTTCTATACCTGAGTGTGCCATTCCTGAAGTCTCCGAAACAATGGACTTCTTTCTCACAAACAATAAACTTTTACAGGAAACTATGGCCAAGACTCAGGAATATAACAAAAAGATGTTTGACAGGAAGAAGCGAGGAGAACTTATTCTGGAATCCGGCAACCAGGTATGGTTATCCACGTTTAACTTAAAGATGGCTTGTCCTTCGAGGAAGCTGGGTCCTAAATTCATGGGACCTTTTTCTGTAAAAAGGAAAATTAATGATGTCACTTATGAGCTCGACTTACCTGATACTCTGAAGATCCACCCAGTCTTTCATGTGACGCTGTTAAAGCCTGTTGTTCCTAATCCCTTTGCTAGCCGAAGTACTGGTCCACAAGAACCTATAATAGTCAACAACAAGGAAGAATTTGAGGTGGAAGCAATCCTGGATTGCAGGAAGAGGCACAACCAAATCCAGTACCTAATCAAAGGAAGGGGTATGGACCGGAAGACAATTCCTGGGAGCCTGAAAACAATTTACATGCTGAGGAACTTATACAGGCTTATACAGGGCTTTCTAAAGTTCCCATGCTACCAGACTGGCCCAACTGGGCATCCAGGGGCTGCCCTTAAGGAGGGGGCACTGTCAGAGAAGTTCCCATAATGGACACAGTGCTGGTCGCTCTGGTGATCGCCGGCGTGTGGCTGCGTGCGTGCGTGCCTGTGCACGACGGTGTGCGCAGGGAGTCCGAGAACAGGGAGTCCGAGAACTGGATCGGTTTACCAGCAGATCAAAGGATTGCGGTAATAGATAAGCACATCATTAAGCCCAAACCTTGTTGGCTCCCTGCTGTTTAGGCTGGGTTCACACTGATACTACACGACAGTCATCCTACTTTCCTCTGTGACATCCGTCCTACATCGTTCCTACATTGGTCCTACATCCATCCAACTTGAATGAACAGGATACTTACTTTGATCCGACTTTGTGATAGTATGACTTGTCCTTTGACCAATCAAAACAATCCCAGTGTGACATAAATCCCGAGGCCGGGTTCACACTGGTACGACCTACGCTCCGACATTCGGAGCTCATGTCGCATGACGTTTGAAAATCAATGTTTCCCTATGGGAGCCGTCTTAACTGGTCTGACACAAATCTGTCCCACTTTAAGGCCGGGTTCACACTGGTACAACATGACAGTTGTACCACTTTGGATCCGACTTTCCTCTTGCGACTTGAAGTCCGACATACATACGACTTCAATGAACAGGGATCCCTGACAATACCAGGCACTGTGTCTGGTATGAATCTTTAGGGGGACCTCTAAGCAGAATGTAAAAAAAAAAAACAGCATGGGTTCTCCCTCCAAGAGTATACCAGGCCCTTCAGTCTGATATGGATTTTAGGGGAACCCCCATGCCGAAAAAACAGCGTGGGGGTTCCCCTTGAAATCCATACCAGACCCTTATCCGCGCACACAGCATGGCAGGTCAGGAAAGGGGGTGGGGACGAGCAAGCGCCCCCCTCCTCAACCGTAACCAGGCCCCATACCCTCAACGTGGGGGGGTGGGTGCTTTGGGGCAGAGGGGGCCCTGCGCCCCCCACCCCAAAGCACCTTGTCCCCATGTTGATGAGGACAAGGGCCTCTTCCCGACAACCCTGGCCGTTGGTTGTCGGGGTCTGCGGGGGGGGGGCTCATCAGGATCTGAAAGCCCCTTTACCAAGGGGGCCCCCAGATCCCGGCCCTCCACCCTATGTGAATGAGTATAGGGGAACATTGTACCCCTACCCATTCACCTAAAAAAAATGTAAAAAATAAAACACATTACATGGGTTTTTAACGTAATTTATTAAGGCAGCTCCATCGTCTCTTCCGATTTCCTCTCCCCTCTCCAACTCATCTGCCTCCTCTGAGGTATAGGGGGGGAGGTGCTGCGCTAACCAGAAGAAAGCTGTAAATCTCTGTCTGTGGTCAATTAATAAAATGACATAAAATCGCATAATAAATCGCATAAATAAGTGTTGACACTAAAAAACATTCAAGTCTTAATAATCAGCATCATGTGTATGTGAGAAAAAGTGCATAAAAAATCCTTTTCAATTGGTATATACTAAATGACAAAAAATCGCATGTTAAATCGCATAAATAAGTGTTGACACTAAAAACATATAAATCTAGATAATCATGTGTTGGTGCCCAAAGGGACATAAAGACTACTTCATGTGAATAATTCTAAATAAAAATACATAGAATAAATCAGAAATAACCATCAAAAACATATCCTTATAAATGGTGCAAAACGTACAAAGTGCCAGTGCTTAAAGGTGATCTAGATATCGCAAATAAAACACATCAATCCAACGCAATATGGATAATAAATAATATAAATAAATTTCCCAATAATAGTGATATAAAATATATTGGAAACAAATGACCAATGACATGCCAGTAAGTGCAGCAAACTTAAAGTGCCAGTGTAAAAGTCATTGAAGGTGAAAAAGCAAGTTCTGGTGTATTCAATAAAACAACAGTGGGGTGTCTGGGATGCAATTCACTCAGTGTCCTCTTCGTGCATAAAACACTAATGTAAGCAGTGACCCCTTACCTAGCGGTGCTAGGTCAACCGCATGAATTGTAGCTAAAGCACCAGGTCCTGAGCCTCAATCGCGTCCCTATATCCACGCTTGCCGGTGTTGGGTTATCCTAATCCTAGGTCAACAGCATGAATTGTAGCTAAAACACCAGGTCCTGAGCCTCAATCGCGTCCCTATATCCACGCTTGCCGGTGTTGGGTTATCCTAATGGCAGCTGATTACAAGTGGCTATGGTCCTATCAGGGGTCCTGGACCAGCGCGGATCCTAGCTCAGCCTCCACATCTCAGGTATGTATGTACAGGAATATGCAGGACAAAGGTACTTGATAGTGAAGTATGTATTAACCAGGTAATGCTTTATTAAAAATCTTTAAGTAGATGTACTCACATAAAACCAATGCAGAGCAAACCTCTCTCCTACGAGCAGCTAACTCGTTCTGTGTCTAGCAATGTGAAACAGCCTATTCCGTCCCTACGCGTGACATCACCGATCACGTGACTTCTTCAGGGGATCCCCTGAAGAAGTCACATGATCGGTGATGTCACTCGTAGGGACGGAATAGGCTGTTTCACATTGCTAGACACAGAACGAGTTCGCTGCTCGTAGGAGAGAGGTTTGCTCTGCATTGGTTTTATGTGAGTACATCTACTTAAAGATTTTTAATAAAGCATTACCTGGTTAATACATACTTCACTATCAAGTACCTTTGTCCTGCATATTCCTGTACTTACATACCTGAGATGTGGAGGCTGAGCTAGGATCCGCGCTGGTCCAGGACCCCTGATAGGACCATAGCCACTTGTAATCAGCTGTCATTAGGATAACCCAACACCGGCGAGCGTGGATATAGGGACGCGATTGAGGCTCAGGACCTGGTGTTTTAGCTACAATTCATGCTGTTGACCTAGCACCTCTAGGTAAGGGGCCACTGCTTACATTAGTGTTTTATGCACGAAGAGGACACTGAGTGAATTGCATCCCAGACACCCCACTGTTGTTTTATTGAATACACCAGAACTTGCTTTTGCACCTTCAATGACTTTTACACTGGCACTTTAAGTTTGCTGCACTTACTGGCATGTCATTGGTCATTTGTTTCACAGGCCAGCACAATATATTTTATATCACTATTATTGGGACATTTATTTATATTATTTATTATCCATATTGCGTTGGATTGATGTGTTTTATTTGCGATATCTAGATCACCTTTAAGCACTGGCACTTTGTACGTTTTGCACCATTTATAAGGATATGTTTTTGATGGTTATTTCTGATTTATTCTATGTATTTTTATTTAGAATTATTCACATGAAGTAGTGTTTATGTCCCTTTGTGCACCAACACATGATTTTCTAGATTTATATGTTTTTAGTGTCAACACTTATTTATGCGATTTAACATGCGATTTTTTTGTCATTTAGTATATACCAATTGAAAAGGATTTTTTATGCACTTTTTCTCACATACACATGATGCTGATTATTAAGACTTGAATGTTTTTTAGTGTCAACACTTATTTATGCAATTTATTATGCGATTTTATGTCATTTTATTAATTGACCACAGACAGAGATTTACAGCTTTCTTCTGGTTAGCGCAGCACCTCCCCCCCATACCTCAGTTTGATTTTGGGCTTATGTCTGACCCTTGCTTCGGTGCATGCAGCTGTCCAGTCGCATACGTGCATTTTTACTATTTTTCTGAGTTCTTGTTTTCTTTTCTTTTTCCAATTGGGTAGCGCAGGAATATTCTTATTACATCTGCCTCCTCTGCTGATGTCTTCTGCCGGTTTTCTCCCCTCTCCGGGTCTTCTCCGTTGATGTCTTCTACCCCTCTCCGGTTCTTCTCCCTCTGTCCTCTGTCTTCTCCGCTGTCCGTGTCTTCTCCAATATCTTCTCGCTCCTTTCCTGGGTCTTCTCTGCTGTGGACTTCCTCTGTTCTTCTTCCGATGTTGACTTGACGCTCTCTCCCGCTGTAATGCCTTGTACACATGATCAGACATTGAACGGACATTCCGACAACAAAATCCATCGGATTTTTCCCGACGGATGTTGGCTCAAACTTTGTACCAGAATCTAGGGGGCCCCCTTGTTAAAGGGGGCTTCCAGATTCTGATAAGCCCTCCGCCCGCAGACCCCGACAACCAACAGCCAGGGTTGTCGGGAAGAGGCCCTTGTCCTCATCGACATGGGGACAAGGTGCTTTGGGGTGGGGAGGTGCAGGGCCCCCCTTGCCCCATAGCACCAACCCCCCCATGTTGAGGGCAATGCGGCCTGGTACGGTTCAGGGGGGGGGGGGGCGCTCGCTTGTCCCCACCCCCTTTCCTGACCTGCTGGGCTGTGTGCTCGGATAGGGGTCTGGTATGGATTTTGAGGGGACCCCAACACCGTTTTTTCGGCGTGGGGATTCCCCTGCAAATCCATACCAGACTGAAGGGCCTGGTATGCTCTTGGAGGGGGAACCCATGCCGAATTTTTTTTTTTACATTGTGCGTGGAGTTCCCCATAAAGATTCATACCAGACACAGTGCCTGGTATTGTCAGGGATCAAAGTTGGATCCCTGTTCATAGACGTCGGACGCATGTCGGACTTCAAGTCGCAGGGCAAAGTCGGATCCAAAGTGGTACGACTGTCATGTTGTACCAGTGTGAACCCAGCCTCAGTCATAGTCCAGTATAATATAAGGGGCTCCAGAGTGTTCTAACTATAAATATCACCTGAGGCAGCACTTCTAATGCAGCCTGCTACCTTCAATGTTAAAGCAGATCTTCATCTAAAATAACAAGATAACAACGAATAGCCCATTAAAATATAAAATAGTAAAACCAGCTTTTGCTTCAATATTCACCTTCAATCCAGAGATTTCTATTGCAGTACTTTTTTATTGGTGCTAGAGGTCCTTATTCTGATGGCCAGCATTATTCAACCCACTTCCTCTGAGCCTAGGTCACCCTGGACCCATCCCCAGACTGTGACTGGACAGTGAAAGGAGAAGCAGCACAACAATAAGCTCATAGTTACATAGTTACATAGTAGGTGAGGTTGAAAAAAGACACAAGTCCATCAAGTCCAACCTATGTGTGTGATTATGTGTCAGTATTACATTACATATCCCTGTATATTGCGGTCATTCAGGTGATTATCTAATAGTTTCTTGAAGCTATCAATGCTCCCCGCTGAGACCACCGCCTGTGGAAGGGAATTCCACATCCTTGCCGCTCTTACAGTAAAGAACCCTCTACGTAGTTTAAGGTTAAACCTCTTTTCTTCTAATTGTAATGAGTGGCCACGAGTCTTATTAAACTCTCTTCTGTGAAAAAGTTTTATCCCTATTGTGGGGTCACCAGTACAGTATTTGTAAATTGAAATCATATCCCCTCTCAAGCGTCTCTTCTCCAGAGAGAATAAGTTCAGTGCTCGCAACCTTTTCTCATAACTAAGATCCTCCAGACCCTTTATTAGCTTTGTTGCCCTTCTTTGTACTCGCTCCATTTCCAGTACGTCCCTCCTGAGGACTGGTGCCCAGAACTGGACAGCATACTCCAGGTGCGGGCGGACCAGAGTCTTGTAGAGCGGGAGAATTATCGTTTTATCTCTGCAGTTGATCCCCCTTTTAATGCATGCCAATATTCTGTTTGCTTTATTAGCAGCAGCTTGGCATTGCATGCCGTTGCTGAGCCTATCATCCACTAGGACCCCCAAGTCCTTTTCCATCCTAGATTCCCCCAGAGGTTCTCCCCCCAGTGTATAGATTGCATTCATATTTTTGACACCCAAATGCATTATTTTACATTTTTCTACATTGAACCTCATTTGCCATGTAGTCGCCCACCCCATTAATTTGTTCAGGTCTTTTTACAAGATTTCCACATCCTGCGGAGAAGTTATTGCCCTGCTTAGCTTAGTATCGTCTGCAAATACAGAGATTGAACTGTTTATCCCATCCTCCAGGTCATTTATGAACAAATTAAATAGGATTGGTCCCAGCACAGAACCCTGGGGGACCCCACTACCCACCCCTGACCATTCTGAGTACTCCCCATTTATCACCACCCTCTGAACACGCCCTTGTAGCCAGTTTTCAATCCATGTACTCACCCTATGGTCCATGCCAACGCACCTTATTTTGTACAGTAAACGTTTATGGGGAACTGTGTCAAATGCTTTTGCAAAATCCAGATACACCACGTCTACGGGCCTTCCTTTATCTAGATGGCAACTCACCTCCTCATAGAAGGTTAATAGATTGGTTTGGCAAGAACGATTCTTCATGAATCCATGCTGATTACTGCTAATGATATCATTCTTATTACTAAAATCTTGTATATAGTCCCTTATCATCCCCTCCAAGAGTTTACATACTATTGATGTCAGGCTAACTGGTCTGTAATTCCCAGGGATGTTTTTTGGGCCCTTTTTAAATATTGGTGCTACATTGGCTTTTCTCCAATCAGCTGGTACCATTCCAGTCAATAGACTCATCTCTTTTCAACTTCTTCTCTTTTTTTACTTGTATATGTTTATTTAATTTTTAAGAAATATCCAGGCTAAATGTTATCACAGGGTATGAAAATACATAGTTCTCTTGCTTGTCATACTGAGATTCTCTATCAACATGCTTATTGTCAGCACATGAACTGATTGACTCCTTGTGCCGCTTCTTTCTCTCACACTCCAACCCTGCTGTAAAGGGACTGCAAGAGATCAAAAGTTATTTTTTGGGGGTTTTTGCCTTTCTTTCCTCATTATTGAGATGGTACAATACACATACAGTTAATACAATCCAGTTAATGATTCAGTCAGGTAGCAGTGTGAAATGCATGAATTCATTACATTACTGAAATCTTTTCTAATACCGAAGCAGAATTCTAACGTGATTGATTTACACAGCGGGTGGAATTTCTGCTGCTCCAGGGGCTTATCCTAATAAATAAAAATGAAATGTGTTTATTTCATGAGCCTGTGAATATCGACCCATGCATGTAATAGTCCCAGGGGCTGTTTTTTTTTCTTTTAAGTAACTCAGGAAACAAATATGGAATAAGAAACAAATATAATTCCTTACTTTTTTTCCACTGAGGAAATTTTCCTTTACTTCCTGTCTCAAGACACAGCAGGAAATGAGAGGAGATTCTACATGCACTCGGGTGTAGCCAGATGCCCTGCTGGCTGTGTGTAATTCTTTGCTCGTTCTTGTCCCGCCTGGGGCTGTCTACAGAGCAGCAGTGGGCCAATGAGCGGCAAGTGGATGATGCAGCGGCTGCAGGGGATCATGGGACATGTAGTTCCCAAGTAGTGCTGCCCTGTGGAGGCCAATGGTATGCAACCTACAAAGGACTTTAACATCCAGAGATCACCAGCAATTGGAGGAGGGGAGAGAGACTTTTTCCCGAGCAACTTTTTGAAGGTTGGAGTCTATGACAAGGGAAAGCAGAGCAGTGCCAACCTGCTGCTTGGACCTGCCAGTGCTGCTCCAGAAGGACAACCACTGTAGGCTGGTGCATAGGGACCAGAGCCTTGGGCTGAGAACTGAGCTACTGAGAGCCTCTTGTGCTGTGGACTGTGGGATACAGACCTGCAGCTCCTACTTGTCTGTGCCCACATTCAGAGAGACTGAACCTGAGAGAGCCCGAGGACTAAGCCACAGAAAGGTCTGTGACCAGATCTGGAGAGAACGGTTTCCATGTGAGTGCCTACACCAAATGGAACAGAGCCTTGTGGGGATCTAATGGTGAGGACCAAGCCACCAGGGATAACAGAGCGTCAAGCGTTCTGGACCAGATCCATTGTGTGCCAGGAGTGGTGAGTGGAACCAACTGTGCTTATCCCATTACTGTCTGCAGTTAATGCCAGTAGAGACTTTACTTAGCAGCCCAACAGTCATCCGCTGCATGCAGTTTTAAAGAGACAGTAACAAGTGCACCACTGTATGGAGGGGGCCCAACGCTAGCTACAGTGCCTTGAAAAGGTATTCTACCCCTTGAAAGTTTCCACATTTTGTCATGTTACAACCAAAAACGTAAATGTATTTCATTGGAATTTTATGTGATAGACCAACACAAAGTGGCACATAATTGTGAAGTGGAAGGAAAATGATAAATGGACAAAATGTGGAAAATTTTAAGGGGTAATACTTTTTCAAGGCACTGTAGGTTAATTTTTCATATTGGGCGCCAGGATTTTTACAGCCATAAGTACCAGAAAAAAAGTTATCATCAACCACAATGACACCAAAAGAGAGGGAGAAAATTGAATTCAATTCCATTTAAGCACCAATCAGTGCAGGTCAGCATACCTAGGGTACACAGCACAACACACCACAGTATGTGTTTTACTTTACAGCCATCTCCAGAGGTTCTCAGGGGTGCGCTCAGGGACACTTTTGGACAAGTATTGCCAAGAGTTACAGTGGGACTTTTCTTTGTGAAATTTATGCTCTTCACAGTTTTGTGCTGTTCCTATTAATCTTGTGTATACCAGTTTAATTTGGTTTAGCCTTATTGTGGTTTAAGTTCATTGCCATAGTTGAGGCTAGTATTCCTGTGTGCTAATCTAATGTATTCTCTGTTCTGTTTATTGGTTTCTGCATTGTGCTTTGCCATAATATACTTACCGTATATACTCGAGTATAGGTCGATCCGAATATAAGCCGAGGCCCCTATTTTACCACAAAAAACTGGGAAAACTTATTGTATAAGCCGTAGTATAAGCCGAGGGTGAGAAATGCAGCAGCTACTGTAAGTGGAAAAGAGGGTCAACAATGCCCATTTGCAGCTGCATGCCTCCCTGTGTCCTGTGTATACCTCCCCGTGTCCTGTGCATGCCTCCCTATGTCCATTGCAGCCTACCTGTGCCAATCTGCATCCTCTCTGTGTCCTGTGCATGCCTCCATGTGCCGATCTGAAGCCTCTGTGTGCCAATCTGCAGCCACCATTGCCACCATTGCGCCGATCAGCGTGTCAAAAAAACCTCCTGCGACCATTCCAGTGTTCAAAAGCTGCGCCTCCTCCTCGTCTGTGATAGGCAGAACACTCAATTTCCCAGCAGTCAGAGTTCAGCCCATCACGGACATCCGCTCATCCTCATACCACGGACGAGGATGAGAGGATGTCCGTGATAGGCTGAACACTGACTGCTAGGAAATTGAGTGTTCTGCCTATCACAGACGAGGAGGAGGCACGGCTTTTGAACGCTGGAATGGCCATCGTATGTTTTTATGAGACGCTGGCCGCCGTCTGTCTATATGACACGCTGATCAGGTAGGCAGACGGCGGTGACTCAAGTATAAGCCGAGGGGGGCACTTTCAGCCTAAAAAAAAAGGGCTGAAAATCTCGGCTTATACTCGAGTATATACGGTACCTGATCTACCATCATGCAGTCTGTAGCCTATTTTCTGTATGCTAATATAGCGGAACGCTAGGAGGCTGAGCCAGCTGCTGGTCCAGCTGCATATCCTAACATTATTTTTGGGATCCCTGCAGAGCCTGGATTCTGGGTCACAGGAGTGCTGAACTAAGTGCACTCTTGTGACCTACAGGAGAAGTATGGCCAAAAAAACGTTGGCCATACTTCTCCTATAAATTATTCAGGTATATGCAGCCTTCAACTTGTATAACCAGGTGTATCAGAGGGGACATCGGACATAGGGGGTTATTTACTAAAGGAAAAATGCACTCTGCACTAGACATGTGCATTCGTCCGAATGCATTTTCGTCCGAATTTCAGGTATTTTCGTTATCGTTTTAACAAACGATGACGAAAGTGCAGAATCCGAAAAACGAAAGATCCGACATAAACAAATGCTTTATTTTCGTTTTCGTTGCAACAACAGTTCGATATAGATAGGAGATTCGACGTGATGCTGACAATAACAATTGTGTCCATTGAACCTGTGGTCGAATGTGCCTAACCTTAACTCTATTAGTCCAAGATTATTCTACATAGAGAGAAAAGATTCGACATAGAGAGAAAAGATCGCTGCTGGAATTGGGTGGGGGGAAGTAAAATAAAAATAATGATAATGATGAATGTTATTGGCTGATTGTAACCAAAGAGGAGGAGCAGTAAAATAGCTAGAACTAAGTACACACGTACAGCCAACTTACTTTCACTTACGATTTGCTAGCAGAGAGAGACACACATACACTGAATCATTTCAGAAGACAGTCAATCTTAGCTGGTCCGTTTGTCAGAGAACCTGAATTATTTAGCAATTAAGCATAAGCACAGCAGCAGAACACTAGTGAAGCAAGCTACAGTTCAACTTAACTCTTTCATAATAATCTGCTGCTATTGTGTTAGTGTTGTGAACTTGATAGTGATACTAGTGTTGTGATAGCCTCAGAGGCTGCCCGTGTTGTGGGGGGGGGGGGGGATTTATTATTCTATATTCTATATTATAGATTGAGATTCTATATAGATTCTATATACCCTATCTTGTTACATGTCTGATCAGTGATCACTATCACCAGTCCATTTTCTGTTTGAACTATATACATTCAACATGAACGACGAAGATTCAACAAAGCAACATACAAACGTTGAATCTTTTGACACCATAAGCCTTCAATGTCAGATTCAACCTTAATTAATTTGGATTTTCGGACGAATGCAATTATTAACGAAAAACGAAATAAATAAAAACAAATTTCGGGAGTAACTAAATAAATTTATTTTTCGGACGAAAACGAAATTCCGAAACAAAATATTTCAGTGTGCACATGTCTACTCTGCACTGCAAGTGCACTTGAAAGTGCATTTGGAAGTGCAGTCGCTGTAGATCCGAGGGGGACATGCAAGGAAAATAAAAAACAGCATTTTAGCTTGCACATGATTGGATGATAAAAACAGCAGAGCTTCCACTCATTTCAGATCTTCCCCTTAGATTTAGAGCGACTGCACGTCCAAGTGCACTTGCAGTGCAAAGTGGATTTGCCTTTTGTAAATAACCCCCATAGTGGATTACAAAGTCATGGCAAAACAGAGGACCCATCATAACAGGCAGCTCCTTCAGGGGTAAGCGCTACATGGGCATATGAATATATGCTCCAAATATGCTGCCAGAGGTTGGCAGAAAAATGCCTGTAATCTCATGTATGTGTAGGTTTTAATCTATCCCTACTTTCTTGGCTATAGATACAACTTCATTATTTTGATCTCTTATGCCCCGTACACACGGTCGGACTTTGTTTGGACATTCCGACAACAAAATCCTAGGATTTTTTCCGACGGATGTTGGCTCAAACTTGTCTTGCATACACACGGTCACACAAAGTTGTCGGAAAATCCGATGGTTCTAAACGCGGTGACGTAAAACACGTACATCGGGACTATAAACGGGGCAGTGGCCAATAGCTTTCATCTCTTTATTTATTTTGAGCATGCGTGGCACTTTGTCCGTCGGATTTGTGTACACACGATCGGAATTTTCGACAAAGGATTTTGTTGTCGGAAAATTTTATATCCTGCTCTCCAACTTTGTGTGTCGGAAAATCCGATGGAAAATGTCCGATGGAGCCCACACACGGTCGGAATTTCTGACAACACGCTCCGATCGGACATTTTCCATCGGAAAATCCGACCGTGTGTACGGGGCATAAGACTACTTTCACACTGGGGGGGCATTATCGGTAAAGCGTTGCTACTTTTAGAGCTGCTTTACCGCTGTTATAGCGGCGCTTTACGGCTGCTAGTGGGGCAGTTTTAACCCCCAATAGCGGCCGAAAAAGGAGTTTGAAAGCGCCGCTGCCGAAGAGCTTTGTAGGCGCTTCGGGGGGCAGTGCCCATTGATTTCTATAGCAGGGGAGGAGCGGTGTATACACCATTCCTCCACCGCCCGAAAGATGCTGCTTGCAGGACTTTCTCTAACGTCCTGCAAGCGCACTGCCCCAGTGTGAAAGCACTCGGGCTCTCACACTGGGGCTGCAGGGGAGGCTTTTTTCAGGCGCTTTACAGGCTCTATTTTTAGCCCAAAAGCACCTGAAAAATGCACCAGTGTGAAAGGGGTCTTATACGTAGTTACCCAAATAAACATCACATTCCTTTAAAGCAGGGGTCTCCAAACTTTTTAAACAAAGCACCAGTTCACTCTCCTTCAGAACTTACGGGGGCCAAGCTGTGCCCAGAAGAAGTTGGAAACGTTCCCCACCATAAGTGGTCAATAGAAGGAGAAACCCCATCATTAGTGTCAGTAAGAGGAATAGTGACCCTTTGGGTGTCAGTGGAAGGATTAGTGCTCCATCGTTGGGTGTCAGTGAAAAATATAGTGAACCATCATTGGTGTCAGTGGGAGGAATCGAGCCCCATCATTGGTGTTACTGGGAGGAATAGAGTTTCATCATTGGTGTTACTGGAAGGAATAGTGCCCCGTCATTGGTGTCCGTGGGAAGAATAGTGCCCCATCATTGGTGTCAGTGGAAGGAAATAGTGCCCCATCAATAGTGTCAGTGGAAAGAATAGTGCCTCATTGTTGGTATCACTGGGAGGATTAGTACACCAAAGGCCGGAATAATGCAAGCAAAGGGCCACATCTGGCCAACGGGCTGCAGTTTGTAGAACACTGCTTTAAAGCACCCACCCAAACAGAAAACTCTATAGTTATATTATAATTTTTTTATGCTCTTTGCAGCTGTCTGTACTTTTACGCTACTCAGTTTAGACTTAAATGAGCCTTTAAATGTATTGCCTCTCAGGCGGACAGTTACAATTAAATATTTTTTAAAGTTAAAAAAGATGAGATGAAAGTGAATTTTGAATAGAAGATCCTCATATCTTGAAAAGGAGACTTAACTGAAAAGCCTTGCATTAATATTAATTTTTTTTTCTTTTTTTTTATAACCACACGGCCAAACTCCCCTGTGTTCGGCATTGTCTGGAAGATTACATAGCAGGGAACAGAGCAGGCAGGGGATCCTATAGAAACTGAAGTCTCTGGATATTAATATTGCTGATTTGAAATGTTAATCTAGAATTGAAAGGTGAGACGATAATTCCTAAATCATCATGCAATTTAATTTTCGAGACTCGAGGAAATCTTACTAATGTGCAATGAAGTATGCCTGTGGCATTCTGGTCGGGTGCATGGACTGAATTCTAATTGCAGGAAGCCACCCGGTGGTGATCGGAGTTTGGATTCTTGAGTTCTGTTCAGCCTTGGGCAGAAGTTCACAATAAAAGATGTCTTAGAACTGGAGAGGGTGTGTAGAAGGGGAATTCAGTTAGGGCAAATTTAGCCATGCAGATGGGGTGCTAAAAAAATGCGCTATTGAAGCCCCCCCCCCCCCCCCCCCTTAAGTGGTTGTAAAGGAATTTTTTATTTTGTAAAATAACAAACATCTCTATACTTACCTGCTCTGTGCAATGGTTTTGCAAAGAATGGCCTCGAACCTCCTCTTCTTGGGCCCCCTGCTGGCGCTCCTGGCTCTTCCTCTCTGTCCAGTGCCCTCACAGGAAGCCGCTTCCCGTGGGGGCACTTGTGTATGCTCGCCCCTGAGCCCCGTTCCTTTGTCACTGGCTTTGAATGACAGCACTGGGAGCCAATCAGTGGTGTATTTTGTTTTTTTGCTGCCCTAGGCAAGGCTAAAATTGGGCACCCCCCCATCTAAATTTGTCCAACCCCAGCCTTGGTATACTGTTTTTTTTCTCGGGGTCTGATGAGGAAGCTGCAACGGTTCACAGTGAACAGTTGTGGCTTCCTCATCAGACCCTGAGACATGATTCCTCTCAGGCCACATATGTGGTCAATGGAGCAGAGAATGGGGTCAGCTGGGCAGAGGATGAGGCGGCACTGATGAAGCTGCACTGATGGGCACTGATAGGTGGTACTGATGGGCACTGATTGGCAGCACTGATGGGCACTGATATGCAGCACTGATGGGCACTAATAAACAGCACTGATGGCCACTGATTGGCAGCACTGATAGGCACTGATAGGCGGCACTGATGGGCACTAATAGATGGCACTGATGGGCACTAATAGGCGGCACTGATGGGCACTGATTGGCAGCATTGATGGGCACTGATTGACAGCACTGATGATTCCTGCATATTTCCCTCTGCCAGAATCCTACAGGAAGAATCCTAGGGGCAGACTTTGATAAAGGAAGTGGAGGAGGTGTGTGGAAAGCACTAGGCACGGTCGCAGAGCGGCGGAGGAGAGAGTTATATCTTCCTCCACTTTGAATGCTGGAGTCTGGGGCTCCCTTTGCATTAGGGCGGGGACACAACGTCACTGGTTGCTAGACGCCAGGCGGTGCGGCCCTACCAATTAGTGGGCAGTGGAGCCTGCTACGGGTCTCCACTGCCTCTGTGGTGACCTTTTTGGGGCATGATTTTGGCGGCCCAGTCTGCCCCTGTACTCTGCAGTCCTCAGCGAGAGGACTCCTCTCTAGCCTGGGGGAAAGGCAGTGCTGCCCCCCTGTAAAATGGCACCCAAGACAAACGCCTCGTTTGCCTCGCAGCAGATACGCCCCTGTAGGCAATGGCTCCCGATGCCCCAGCAAAGCCAGTGAGGCCCAGAAGTGAGAGGAGAGGAGAGAAGAGCTGCAGATGTGCACAGCACTGGATCAAATGAGGGCTCAGGTCAGTATAATGAGGGTGAGGGGCTAAATTCGATGCCAAAACATTTTTTGCCTGAAAATAGAAATATAGATTGGATAGATTATGGGAGGTTTATAACCCCTGTCAGATTTTTTTTTTCACCATCTGTGGATTGCAGAGATTTCCCTTCACTTCCTGTCTCATAGCCAAACAGGAAGTGAGCAGAAATCCGTATTAATTAAAGGGATTCCTTAGGGACCCCCAAGTTACCAGAACTATTGTCCCCATTGCAAGATTTCCCGTCTTTTATATAGGGACAACCCAAAATTTAGAGATAATAATCAGTGCAGCGCTGGACAAAAAACGAGGTGAATAGCAATAAAATTAATATTACTAAAAATTAATGACAAAAATAATTATAAACAATCCATAATGTGAATAAACCATAATTGTGTAAATAATTGTCAGTGCATGACCGTGCTCAAAAAATCCATTATAATAACAATTGAATGGTGAAAAAAAGGGAAACAAAAAAAAGTCCAGAATGATAAATATGTGGTGAGAAAAAGTTCCAAATGTGTGATTAGTGCAGAATCAATCCAACGATGTTAATCGATAGTGACACCCACCACCGAAGAGGAGTAAAGGCTTACCAGAAAGCCTGCGACCGCCCTTACTCAGGGGGGTCAAAACAGGCTCAGTAGATCAACGTTGGTATCTTGTTGAAACCACAACGGATGTCCTATGGATTACTCTCAATGTTGGCTTCTCATCAACAGTAGGAGATACTCCAGGAAAAGGAAATGGTTCCAGGAAGGACCAGGTAAACAATGTTCAGGTAAGGATGGACCATAAAAAAGAGAGAAGGAACTCCAGTAATGCAGATGGCCAAGAACGTTTAATAAAAATTAGATTAAAAATACATTGCGCCAGATTGCGCAAAAAATGCATACAAATATAAGTAGCATATAAGGTGCATATAAGTGACAAGTGCACTACAAGTCATCCAAATATAAGTGCACAGGATCAACCGTGATCAACTTGTATGCCAAAAAAATGTGCCACTAGGCACCAGCAGAGAGACTGTCACGTCCAGCGGGACAGATATCTCCACCGCCGTTGAAGTTAAAACCGTGCATGCGCAATGCGAACTCACGTTGTGACCCTACGGCCGTTTCGTCACAACTGACGTCATCAGGGGTACGTGATCGCGCACGCGCAAGCGTGTTAAATAGCCAGACGGCGCTTCAGAAAGCCGCACTATTGGCTGGCTTGGACCAAGCTGGATGCTGCGATTGGTTAATTAGGCAATCACACCCTAAGGACAGGATGGGAAACACCCAAACACAAAAACAGCAAACAGCTGAGACGCTTTCCAACATAAAATGGAACAAAGTATCCAAACCAGTGCCATCTAGTGGACATTTATAAAATCCCTAGGGAATTACTTTTAAAACCATTTGGCTAGTGAAAAACTAACAGGCATATACCTAATATCTATGCCACCATACTTTCATGCTGTTATGTCAACTTATACCATTTGATAAGCAAAACTATAATATAAAAATTTAAAAGAACATTAGCACCAAAATGAAACCACTGGAAATTACTAACTTTTCACCGAGGATAAATTTTATTGCAAATAGGCATACTGTTTCTCAATAATACAGGGGCCTCATCACAAAATCACCATAAAAGAATTTATATTGACATAATTATGTTAAAAATAACAATAAAAAGGGACCAAAAGTGAACAGTTTTGAGTACCATAAATCAGACAGAAATGAGCAACAACTGACCGATTATCAAAAAAAGCAGCGAGGGGTCAGAACACTTTTGGAGGGGACATCAACTGTTATTGATAAAACAGTTGATGTCCCATTCTATATTCAAGCCGTTGGGGGCATGGGAACCTAATTTATAAATCCAGTTGGTCTCGGATCTGGAAATGGTCCTCTTCCCATTACTGCCACGCCAATGGGGGACATATTTCTCTATACCAATAAAAGTGGTGCCTGTCGGGTCACGGTTGTGCACAAGGTCATAGTGCTTAGAAACACTATGCTTATCAAAGCCTTGCTTGATGTTAGTAATGTGTTCACCTAACCTCACATGCAACATTCTAATGGTGCGTCCCACATATTCTAGCCCACAAGGGCACCTCAGAAGGTATACCACACATTTTGTGGTGCATGTAATGAGTGATTTGATAGGGTACGTTAGGCCCGTATTGACTGAAGTAAATTCCGTCAGTCTCCTATCTTTTAATGTATTAACCCTACATACTGCACACCTTCTGCATGGAGAAAAACCTTTTAGATCACCAAAAAACGTGCAGGTGGATCTGGGATGTTAGGTGCCAACGTATGTCTCAATCTAGTAGCTCCCCTAAACAAAACCCGAGGTTTATCTGCCAATAAAGGTCCAAGAATCCGGTCGTTTTTAATAACCGACCAATGTTTTTTTATGATCCTCTTTATAGCCCAATGTTGGCTTGAGTAAGTAGTAATAAAAGCTAACCCAAAATCTTCTCGGTCATCAGTCCGGGGAGGTTTATCTACCAATAGGTCTTTGCGGTCCCTATTTCCTACCTCTAAGATTAAAGAATCAAGGGCCATCGAATCATAGCCCTTATTTAAAAATCTAGATCTTAGTGTAGAGGCTTCCCTGTAGAATTGATCTACATTAGAACAATTCCGCCTAAGTCGCAGAAACTGTCCTTTGAGGACAGCTGTTAACCATGAACGATGGTGGCAGGAATCAAGGGGGATGAAGCTGTTCCTATCAGTTTGTTTAAAAAAGGTGGAGGTGGTAATCCTACCATTATCAATTTTTATAACCAGATCTAAAAAGTGGATCTGGGTCGGACTAGCTTCATAGGTGAGCACTATGCCCCTACTATTATTGTTAAGAATAGACAGATAACTTGCGACAGATTCAGCATCACCGTCCCATATAAATAGGACGTCATCTATAAATCTTTTCCACAAGATGAGTTGTGCAGGCCTTTCATGCAGAACTTCATCTTCCTCCCATTTGGCCATGAAGAGGTTGGCCATACTGGGAGCGAACTTAGCTCCCATGGCCACCCCCTTCACTTGCAAATAGTGTGCACCATTGTGCCAAAAATGATTGTGCTCCATCGAGAAGTCCAATAGCTCCATCACAAATTTACATTGTGTGATGGGGATATTGGAGTCTCGATGGAGGAAATGTCGCACCGCTTCATGTCCCAACTGATGGGATATCGACGTATAAAGCGATGCGACATCAGCTGTCACCAGCATGTATGTGTCTTTCCATTCTACTTCATTCAATAGATTCAGGACATGTTTCGTATCCTTGAGGAATGAGGGTGTGCCCACCACCAGT
Organism: Lithobates septentrionalis; assembly: GCA_037952835.1. Lineage (NCBI taxonomy): Eukaryota > Metazoa > Chordata > Amphibia > Anura > Ranidae > Lithobates > Lithobates septentrionalis. Next base: position 6,251,370 of record JBBDGP010000459.1, read on the forward strand.
GGCTGAAGAAAGAAATCAATATATTTACCCACTCGTGATGTAATGGAATCTATGCCACTGATGATGGGCCTACCAGGGGGGTTCACCAAAGTTTTATGAACCTTCGGTAAGATGTACATAACCGGTAGATGGGGGGCTAAAGGGACCAAATGTTCCTTTTCCTTTTTATTCAAAATTCCCATATCATATCCTTTTTCTATCAGGGCACTCAACTCGCGTTTGAATGCAACTGTTGGATCTGATGGCAGAGGACAATAAGTATCCACATCTGAAAGGATTCTCTCCATTTCATTATTGTAGGAATTTTTGTCCAAAATAACTATAGCTCCGCCTTTGTCAGCGGGGCGTATAATTATATCCTTCCTGCTACATAGAGTCTCTATTCCTACTCTGATGTTCTGCTGAGCCCGTACTGATCTTAATTTTAATTTAGTCAAGTCGTTTAGCACCAAATCCCGAAAAATGCTAACATTGGGCGCTGAACTACTGGGCGGATTGAACAGTGAAGCATTAGACAATCCCGAATGGGTTACCACAGCTGCCTCCCTAGTTAGTTGCCTTGATGAGTTGCTCATAATATATCGTTTGATATTTAATTTACGTGTATACTTTTGTACGTCAATAAACGTCTGAAACTTGTCAAGGTTGCGAGGTGGGACAAATTTCAGACCCTTATTGAGAGTGGTAAGCTCATCTTTTGTAAGTTCCTTGGTGCTCAGATTTATAATGCCATTGGCGTCTAAATTCTCCTCCTTTTTGGGGTGAAGTTTCCTCCCCCCTCTGCACCCTCTCTTGCGTCGCCATTTCTCTTGTTTCTTCCTCTGCCAACCAACTGAAAATCCCGTCTAGAACGGTTTTCTCCTGTATGTTGGTTTAGAGGTGGACAGGGAATATTGTTAGGATTTCCACCCAAGTTCGATGCCCTATCTTCAGTAACATCTACCAAGGGTGAAAATCTGTTCCTAACATTAATATTGGCCTCATATTGCCCACGTCCACCATTATTTTCATGATGGTGACGTCCAGTACTAGAATTCTGCTGGTTGGGGTGGTGGTAACCACCATTGCGGCTATGATGATTCACCCGGCCCTCTTGTCTCCAAGGTGGAGGTGAGTGCTGATATGGACGAGAAAGAGAGCCATTACCTCCTCCCCCATTCCTGGGTTGACTCAGATGTCGTTGTGGTCTCCTACCTCTAGGGGGTTGGAGAGAATTAGGGTATGTGTAAGCTGTATTAGATACAGGAACCGCTCCAGTTGCTTGGGTCATAGTTGAAGGTTGCAAACTATGATCAACAAGGCTATGGGAGGATCAACCGAGGGGGGTATTTGCCATTTAAAGACCAAGTTGTCCTTATAATCCTTAACATGCCTATTGTACTTCCTTTTTTTCTTTTGTTTTTGCTCATTTTCCTCCTTAATCAATATGGTTCTTAAAGACTCAGATCTACGTGAATATTCCTGATCGTCTTTAAAAGGAGTAAGTTTGGTCCTAATACCATTAATTTTCAAATCTATCATGGTGAGTCTGCGTTTCTTTTTAGCCACCAGAAATTGCAAAAAACCCACCCCAGCTTCATTAAAGTACCCAAAATTTAGGACTTTTGTTTACTTTTAATGATAATGGTAAATACAACAAATAGAGAGGGCGAATCTCCCTAATGGAGGCACAGACAGCAATACAAACTGACAGGGGTTCTAATCCCTCTCCACTCTATCCAAAACTACAAAAAAGTCTTGCCTTGAGTTTTACTTTAATGCAAGGAATGCATTAAGGTGAAAAATGTTTAGGTTTTAGAACCACTTTAAGTTGCATGACAGTGGATAGGTGTGTTGCTTCACAGCTGCTCCAAAAACGATCCAACATTTCTTGATGCAACCCATTCAAGCGAATGGGGAACTCTGCAATTCTGTGCAATGCACGCGGTTGCAGAACGTTTGTTCAGCAAAAAGGTGGTTAAAACATTTTTTGTGCAGTGCATCATCTCCCTACTGTGCCCTGTAGTAGCTTAGGGGTCAGAGGAAGGATCTATTGCCAGTGGCTTTGCTATGGGGTGCAGGGGGTGCCGACCGCACCCAAGTGACACCCGCAGAGTGGTGACACCCAAGCCGTGGCCCTGCTGTCATCTCTCTGGTGGGAGACATCTGCGGGAGGCAGGACAGCTCAGGATAGAGGGCGGGGCTGCCAGAGTTAACAGGTGGTGATTGGTTATTTGGATGCAGGACGGTTCTAACAACCATTCATCAGCTTGGCGCTCCCGCCCCCTGTCCAGACCTGCTATGTGTCCAGCCCTCTCGACTGTCGACTGTTTTTTAGTCTAGCTCTGAGGAAGGGGGTGCGCTCCCGAAATGTGTCAGCTGTACCCCGTGTTATGGTCCTGCACATGTCCATACACTGTGTTATTTTTATGGCTCAATTGAGAGTTGCTTTTGTGAGTACCCCCTTTTTATGGATTTTATCATTTAATAAATTGTCATTGGTAATGCATTAGGTGCACGCGCCTTCCATTTTGTCTTTTTTGTTGTTTCCATAGGATCACCCAATTTGAGGAAGGCAGCATCCACCCAGTCTTAGAATACTGATGTCCTTGTTGCCCTTCACTTTAGAAGACCCCTTAGCGCTGGAAGTGACTGTGGTTTTTTGTCGATAAGGTAAGACAGGAGGAAGGGCGATGTGGGGGGAGGACAGCAATGGGGAAAGGGGGGAGCTGAGGACAGTAATGGGGCACTAGGGGGGCAGGAGGGATCTGAGGACAGTAATGGGGCACTATGAGTGGGGCGAGCTGAGGACAGCAATGGGGAGCAGGGGGGAGCTGAGGACAGTAATGGGGTGCTTTGGGGGGTGGGGGAGCTGAGGACAGTAATAGGGCGCTGGGGGGACCTGAGGACAGTAATGGGGTGCTGTGAGGGGGGGTGAGGACAGTAATAGGGCGCTATAGGGGGGCTAAGGACAGTAATGGGGTGCTGGAGGGGGCCGAGGACAGTAATGGGGCACTGGAGGGGGGGCTGAGGACAGTAATGGGGTGCTGTGAGGGGAGGAGCTGAGGACATATATGATTATTTAACATCCAACTTGTTGTCTTCTTTTGATTGACAGTTTTATAACCTTAGTGAACCAAAATTTTACCTTGCAAAATAGAAACATAGAAAAAATAGAAAAGAGTGACAGCAGAAAAAGACCAAGTGGTCAGTTGAGTATAGATCTATGTTTGTCCCAAGCATATTTGAATCTACCTACTGTTGACTGAGTCTATTCTAAGCATCAACTGCTCTTTCGGTAAAAAAATACTTTCTAATGCCCCGTACACACGATCAGAAATTCCGCGAGCAAAAGTCCGATGTGAGCTTTTGGTCGGAAATTCCGACCGTGTGTATGCTCCATCGGACTTTTGCTGGCAGAATTTTCCGCCAGCAAAAGATTGAGAGCAGGTTCTCTATTTTTCCGACGGAAAAAGTTCCTATCGGAAATTCCAATCGTCTGTAGCAATTCCGATGTACAAAATTCCTACGCATGCTCAGAAACAATTCGACGCATGCTCGGAAGCATTGAACTTCATTTTCTCGGCTTGCTGTAGTGTTGTACGTCACCGCGTTCTTGACAGTCGAAAGTTCAGAAAAAAAAAAAATTCCGATCGTGTGTACGGGGCATAAGGTTAGTTTAGAATTTTCCTCTTGCTAGTTTGAGTTCATGTCCCCCGTGCTCTTGATCTTAGCTTTATATAAAGAATACAAAGCTAAGATTAAGCCCTAGTACAATGAAATAATATACTTATTTATTGTGTAGCACCCTGATGTTTATGCAGGGTTGCTAGTAAATTTACCTGCCAGTTATAATTGCCTTGGCCATTTGATAGGAGATCAATTGATTCCACCCTAATTCTGGAATTGCTGCACTTCTCTCTTCTGTCACTAGATGGCCGGGTATCTGGTGACATTAGATAAGATAAGGGCATTGCAAGGACAGATTAGGAATAGATGGGGTATCTCAGCCAATGGGCAGGGATCTTCTTGAGTGCCTTGGCCTGCTGGGAGAGCTTATTTATTTGGGTGAGGTCAGGTGATTTGGGTTCTGTCCCACCTGGACCGCTGTCTGGGTGGACATGTGTCATGCTGCCCCGGGCTGCTGGGTCAGAGCCTGAGGCCTATCCCGGGGACATCTGGCTGCTAGGCTGTCTGAGGGCCTATCCAGAAGCAAGAGAGCAGCGCAGGGTTGGGATTGCGGCTTGCAGTCCAACCAGAAGTGACGGTTCTGCCGGCCAGAGAACCTGTCATGGTCGGAGGTAGAGGGGAAGCTGTCGCCACTAAGGGACCGTCCACCTTGTTACCAGGGACCATTGTGAGTAGCTGAAGCAAATACCAGAGCAGTGTTCTCACCAACCGGATATGGTGAAGAATTGGAAAACTTCTGCAGGAGTCAAGCCAGGGACCCAGCCAGCGGAGGTGACACCTGCAGAGCTAGGGACCGAGCGGGCCAGTGGGGTGACGCTTGAGAAGTATCTTGGATGCCAAGCTAGGGACCCAGCAGGGATGCGGGGGCGATGCTTGAGATACTGAGCGAGAAGGTTGGAAGAGCTCGGGAGATCCCGTAGCAGTGGATCAGCAAGTCTAGTGAGAGAGACTGAGAGCTCAGTTGAGTGACGATCTACAAAAGGAGATTGTAGAAGAAGTGAAAGAGTTCATTGTAACCTTTGTTAGGAACTGTTCAAGATTGTTGCCATAGGAGACAGCGGGTCTACACATGCAGATGTGGTGTACGGCTGGGTGCCTTTCCCTGCATGGCTGTCCACCTATAGAAGTCTCGGAGTCTGCCAATTAACATTGCAACTACTAAAGGGTGTCCTGGCCCTAAACCCTCTCTCCCACAGTTCTGTTTGAGAGACAATGGGGGTTATTTACAAAAGGCAGATCCACTTTGCACTACAAGTGCAAACTACAAGTGCAAAGTGCACTTGAAATTGCATTGAAAGTGCACTTGGAAGTGCAGTCGCTGTAGATCTGAGGGGGACAAGCAAGGCAAATAAAAAAACAGCATTTTAGCTTGCACATGATTGGACGATAAAAGCAGCAGAGCTTCCCCTCATTTCAGATCTACCCCTCAGATTTACAGCGACTGCACTTCCAAGTGTACTTTCAGTGCAATTTCAAGTGCACTTTGCACTTGTAGTTTGCACTTGTAGTGCAAAGTGGACTTGCCTTTCGTAAATAACCCCCAATAAATCCCTTTGCATTCAAGAAGTGTCTGACGCCCATGAATCTACTTTGCGTCACACCCACCATGCCTTGTAACCCACTCTACATAGAAGGATGTCAGCTGTCCCTAACTCTGGAGGTTCTCATTAGACCAAAGGGGAGGCGGTACTTGGCTACAATTGTAAGAGATGTGAAAAGTTGGATAGGTTTGCACAGGGCTTTGTATTACCAGAATTGATAAAAAAAAATAGTTTGCATATTTTGGAACTAAACTCCCTCAATCGTCATTAACAATTTCCTAATCATTATTATTACGATTTTTACCATTCATCACATTCATCATAGTAGGTGCCCTTTCTCGCCACAAAAAACTCCTCTAGATCCGTTCCAGATGCGTTTCTGCATGCACGTTTTTAATGTTTTTTTATGCATTCCAAATGTGCATTTTTGCTGCATTCCCAGATGCATTCCAGATGCTTTCTTTGCCTCTTTTTTCCTGTTTTTTTTTCACTGTATGTCTGCTGCATCTTTTATGCTTTTTACTGTGTTCCAGTACAATTCTGTTCAGGAAAAAAAACAGCATGTTGTACTTTTTTTTCCTGGAACTGAAAAGCACTGGAATGCACTGCGCTCGTGTTAACTTTGCCATTGGAACCCATACAACCTACAGTACTTTCCATTCCTTTTTGATGCAGAAAAAAAAGCACTGCACTGCATGTGGTGTGAATTGGCCCTAAATGATTTTTATCATTTACTATCACTAATCCTTATGCTGCTAGCATTAGTAAATAGATAGGAAGGTATATTATATTTACTTGTGTTAAACTTTTTTTTTACATTTCTTCAGTTGCTTCGTGGTTTCTGGCCTAGGCCAAAGTGACGTCATCAGGGCAGGACTTACGGTGGTGGGGGCCCCTGGGCTTGAGTCACTTTCGGGCCCTACCTTCTATACATATGCACAGCTCTATAAAACAGGAATAGAAAAGGACAAGGTGCACCAGACTCAGTGCAGTATTAAAGAACTTCTGTTTAATTGGACAAGACAAAACAGCCAAATGGCTACTCACAAAAGTAGATAATATATAAGCGTATAAGTGGGGGATACTGTACTGGTATTCATCCTGGGTCCACGATTAATAAAAGCAATAAAAATGGATAAAATGATAATTACCGTATTTATCAGCGTATAACACGCGCCGGCGTATACCACGCACCCCAAGTTTAGGAGGGAATTTTAAGGAAAAAAACTTCTAGGAGGGAAGTTTAAGGAAAAAAACTTACGATTAAATGCCCATCAATGCAGCCTTATCTGTCCATCTGCAGCCTTGTCAGTGTCTTTTCAGCCTTATCAGTGTCCATCTGCAGCCTTGTCAGTGTAGCCTTGCCCCAGTGTCATTTTCAGACTTGTCAGTGTAGCCTTGATCCAGTGTCATTGCAGCCTTTTAGTTTAAAAATGGCGCTGCCGAGATACAGAGCCAGATGTGCTGTGTATCTCGGCGGCTTTCGCGGCTTTCAGTCGCTCTCGGTGGCTTTCGGCTGCTCTCGGCGGCTTTCGAAATGGGCGGGGCCCGCAGGGCCACCTATTGGCCGGGGCCCATGGGCTTGAGCCCAGTCAAGCCCAATGGTAAGTCCGGCGCTGGACGTCATACATCCCAGGAGTCTTCATGGGGAGGGGGCTTTCTCAGCTAAGCACAACCTCCTGCTGGTGTTCCGTCAGAAAAGGCGACCCGTCAGATTTGGTAACGGGAGTGACGTTCCGTCAACTGAATAATTACTGCGCATGGGTAGCAGGTTTGCTAATGTCACAGAGCCCCTGCAGTCAGAAGGCGGCAGCGGTGATGTTACTACACCCAGGTACAGCTTGAATTTCACAGTAATTTTAGCAATAAACTGAGCAGATATAAATAAATATAGTATATTGACATTTGTGATGCTGTTTTGAATGTTACATTTTTAAAGAACCTAGATGCCAGCAGTATGAAGGTGGCGGAGGCCATCTTGGTACACCCCGCATTGGTCAACGCTGAACCTTTAGGCTTTGAAAATGTAAAAACATGAAAACAGCATGACAGATCTCAATATACTATATTTATTTACATATGCTCACTTTATTCGTTAAATGACTGTGAAGATCAAGACATAGCTGGGTGTAGTAAGATGTCTGCTGGCGCCTTATGACTGCAGGTGTTCTGTCAGATTAGCAAGCCTGCGCATGCACAGTAAGTATTCAGCTGACGAAACGTCACTTCTGTTACCCAATCTGACGGGTCACCTATTCTGACAGAACCTCCGCATGCCTGAACTAAGGGCAGGTGGATTCCAGAAAGTAAATGATACATGAATTATCTGCCCTTACTCAAGATGGCCATGGCTAGAAATGCTAGGGGGGTGTTTTTTAAAGTGATTTTTAAACAAAATAAATAATAGAGGGATGGATGGGTGAGTTTGCTTTGAATATGAAAAACTGAATTAATTAGCATTATCCATTTGTGGTGCTCGGATACAGTTTAGTTCCACTGTTAGGGTTCATTTACACTGGAACGCGGTTCGGTAAACCAGCATTCTGTGTTAACCGCACAGCATTTAAAATGCACGGGGTGTGCGATCTGCTGCGGGCATCAATATAATCCTAAAGACACCTCAAACGTAGTGCATTCGCCCGCATCGGATTGCATGCTACCGCAGTACCATGTGGTCCAGTGCGGTGTGATTTTGCGAAGTAGCGCATGCAGTACTTTTTTCTGCAATTTCACCCCATTTCAAACAACTGCGTTCCTGTGCAATTGGTGTGAGCCGGCCCTAAAGCCTATCTCCAGGCAAAATTTGAAGCCTCATCTCTTCCTCCCCTGCACCACAATCTCACCATCCATTCCTTGCAGTAGTGTACGTCCCTGTGGGAGGTAATCAATGCCTGGAAGTGTTACGCTTACACTTTACCTAACTTAACCACTTCAGCCCTGGAAGGATTTACCCCCTTCCTGACCAGAGAGCACTTTTTGCGATACGGCACTGCGTCGCTTTAACTGACAATTGTGCGGACGTGCAACGTTGTACCCAAACAAAATTGACGTCCTTTTTTTCCCACAAATAGAGCTTTCTTTTGGTGGTATTTGATCACCTCTGCGGTTTTTATTTTTTGCGCTATAAACAAAAAAAGAGCAACAATTTTGAAAAAAAAAAGCAATATTTTTTACTTTTTGCTATAATAAATATCCCCGAAAAATGTATAAAAAAACTAATTTCTTTCTCAGTTTAGGCCGATATGTATTCTTCTACATATTTTTGGTAAAAAAAATCGTAATAAGCGCATATTGATTGGTTTGCGCAAAATTTATAGCGTCTACAAAATAGGGGATAGTTTTATGGCATTTTTATTATTTTTTTTTTTTATTAGTAATGGCAGTGAGCTGCAATTTTTAGCGTGACTGCGACATTATAACGGACACATCGAACACTTTTGACACTATTTTGAGACCATTGTCATTTATACAGCGATCAGTGCTATAAAAATGCTCTGATTACTGTGTAAATGATACTGGCAGGGAAAGGGTTAAACACTAGCAATAGGGGGGCAAAAAATAGGGGGGCAACTATAAAATGCAATTATATATGTATATATATATATCCTAGCCCTTTTACTATGATCCCACAACGGGCCCTTTCACATGTTCTGCAGTGAGCTCCCTTCCTACTGTATTGGGGTCCCCCAGGGTGGCAGAAAACAAGAGATATACGTCACCAGCATACCAAGAAAATATAAGGATTCAAAGCAGTGGGAGAACTATCAGGGTTACAAAGGTTGTCTTGCCTCCGGGCCCTGGTGTTCTGCCACTGTGGGGTTCCCCAGCCTCCTCTTGCTGTCCTGCCCCTGCTATTGACAGCGCTGGTCTGGCATCTCTTGGAATTTACAGGCTGGTTCTCCTGTCCTAAGAAGTTTTTTCAGTAACTGAGAGTCCTGGTGGAGTCCTTCCTGCAACTCGATCTTCTCCCTGCCAATGAGGATGCAGGGGAGGGGAAGGAGCAGATCGGGCGGCCATGGTTGTGTGAGCGCTCGCATTATGCAGTGTCAGCGAGCAGAGGGAGGGGGAGGAATCACCTGCAGGAGCTGACTGGGGATGCCTTCCCTCTCAATAGAGACTGTGTTACTCCAGCGGTGGCCCGAGTAAGATGCGGCGCATCCGATATGAATGCAAACAAAAAGACATTGCCTTTTTGTAAAAAAAAAAAAAAAAAATTTTGGGGGGGGGCACATGGTGGGGGCACAGCATAATGTCGCCCCCTCTGCCCCCCTCCCCCAGGGACGCCATTGAACACTAGGGGGCGATGAAGGGGTTAAGTGTGTCCTAGGGAGTGATTCTAACTGTAGGTGGGAGCAGTAGATCTCTGTCATGTTGCTAGGCAGAACCGGGAAATGCCTTGTTTACAGAGGCACTTCTCCGTTCTGCCGCTCTGTGACACAATCGCAGGCCCCCGGTGTACATCGAGTCCACGGGACCACGCGTGCCTACAATGCCGCAATTTAAAGGGGGCATACCTGTGTACGCTTATTTGTCTAGCCGTGCCATTGTGCCGACTTACATCAATATTGAACTGAACTAGGAGGAAACCAAAAATTCTTACCTGAATGCCCAGTTTGATAGCCATGATGGTGCCACATCCTGGTAAATGGATACAGAAAGGAGGTTTATGGAGGGGAATTTTGGAAAGGCATCACTATGACAAATATATAAAAATAGAAATATAATTTTATTAAATACAATCTTAAGACACTAAAAAAATACATGCAACAGTAAGTGCAAATTTTGCATTTACTGTTGCATGTATTTTATTAGTGTCTTAAAACGTAGTTCCACCCTGAACTTTTTTTTCTATATTCAGACTCTTTTAAACCTATAAAGAAACATTTGGAGGAAACTTTTTTTTATTCTTACCAGAAATGCCCTGTTGCTATGTAGTCCCCCTAATCTGCCACTTCTTGGTCCGCAGTGCTCCTCGTCACTTCCTCCCTCGCCTGTACTCCTGGGAAATGATGTGTCATCATTTCCCACGAGTCTGCGGGCAGTACTGTGATCAAAAATCGCATTATTTCCTGACAGGAAATGGCATAACAACGGGGCGGGACCTTCCTCCATCGCCGCCCATTGTTATGGCAACTTTAGAAACAATCGGCGCTACAGCCGCCGGTAAATCACGCATGCGCGAGATCGAGAGGTACCCAGCATGCACTTCTCCAAAGCTTTTCCAGGAAGAGGTATCGATTGGGCTTCACATGCCCACAATCATGATGGCAACGACCACAACAGAAGGGAAAAAAATAGTGAGTATGAAATTTTTATTTTTGCAACATCCAAAATGAACCGTGTATGCTTGTTTTTTTATTTAATTATTTATAATGCTAGGATCAATAAAAAAGGAAAAAAATTTTGACCGGAACGCCGCTTTAACCACTTTAAGACCGGGCCTCTTTTGTAGATGTGGTGTTTACAAGTAAAAAACATTTTTTTTTGCTAGAAAATTACTTAGAACCCCCCAAACATTATACATTTTTTTTTCTAACACCCTAGAGAATAAAATGGCGGGTGTTGCAATACTTTCTGTCACACCGTATTTGCGCAGCGGTCTTACAAGCGCACTTTTTTTTGAAAAAAATACACTTTTCTGAATTAAAAAATAAGACAACAGTAAAGTTAGCCCAATTTTTTTTATATATTGTGAAAGATAATGTTACGTCGAGTAAATTGATACCCAACATGTCACGCTTCAAAATTGCGCCCGCTCGTGGAATGGCGACAAACTTTTATGCTTAAAAATCTCCATAGGCGACATTTAAAAAAATTCTACCGGAAATTCCGACCGTGTGTAGGCTCCATCACACATTTTCCATCGAATTTTTTCCGATACACAAAGTTTGAGAGCAGGCTATAAAATTTTCCGACAACAAAATCCGTTGTCGGAATTTCCGATCGTGTGTAGACAAATCCGACGCACAAAGTGCCACGCATGCTCAGAATAAATAAAGAGATGAAAGCTATTGGCTACTGCCCCGTTTATAGTCCCGACGTACGTGTTTTACGTCACCGCGTTCAGAACGATCGGATTTTCCAACAACTTTGTGTGACCGTGTGTATGCAAGACAAGTTTGAGCCAACATCCGTCGGAAAAAATCCTAGGATTTTGTTGTCGGAATGTCCGATCAATGTCCGACCGTGTGTACGGGGCATTACAGAGGAGGTCTGGGGCTAGAATTATTGCTCTCGTTCTACCGATCTCGGCGATACCTCACATGTGTGGTTTGAACACCGTTTTCATAGGCGGGCGCTACTCACGTATGCGTTCGCTTCTGCACACGAGCTCGGCGGGACGGGCCGCGTTTACATTTTTTTTTCTTATTTATTTAACCTTTTATTTTTTATTTTTACACTGTTTTAAAAAAAAATGTGTCACTTTTATTCCTATTACAAGGAATGTAAACATCCCTTGTAATAGAAAAAAACATGACAGGACCTCTTAAATATGAGATCTGGGGTCAAAAAGACCTCAGATCTCATATTTACACTAAAATGCAATAAAAAAAAATAAAATTGTCATTTAAAAAAATAAAAATAATAAAATGGCCCTTTAAGAGCTATGGGCGGAAGTGACGTTTTGACGTCGCTTCCGCCCTGCAGTGTCATGGAGACGGGTGGGGGTCATCTTCCCCTCACTCGTCTCCATGTCAGCCCAGGGAACAGACCCGATCTACTCTGCCGCTGCCGACGGCTCCAGTAAGCGGCGGAAGGCACTGGATCGTGGCGGGAGGGGGGGACTCTCTCCCGCCGCCAATAAAAGTGATCTTGGGGCGAATTCACCGCAGAGACCACTTTTATCTCGTACCAGACCGCCGGCCGAACACGGGAATACCGGGGTTATGGCAGCTAGATGCTGCCATAACAATGATATCCGTCCTCAAAGTAGGGACGTATATCGGCATGCAGCGGTCTGGAAGTGGTTAAGATTATATTTAATAAAATTATATTTCTATTTTTATATATTTGTCATAGTGGTCCCTTCCATAAACCTCCTTTCTGAACTAGGAGGAAAAATAAACGAGACCAAGGTAAAACGTAATCCAAAAAACACCTGAAGTTCCTTTTTTACCACTTGACGATAAAAAATGTTTTGAACAACCCATTTCTTGAGTCCATTAAAATGCATTACACTTTAATTTAATCTACCTAATTATCTGAAACTTGCAGACTCTTTTGTCATTAGAGAACATTATGTAATGCATAAAAAAAGAAAGGCTAATTTGTTATCAGCCGTATTAAATGATACAAATACACAGCGAATTTATGCATTGTTCGACAAATCAAAACTATTTGAAATGCAAATTGAATCGTTGTTAATATCATTAAAATAAATTGGATGGCTAAAGGAGAGAATTTTTTTGCCAAAAGTTTGCAGCCAGCAAAAAAAATGATGGGCTGCAACCTCATTCACAGTTCATAAACACTTTTTAACCACTTCAATACCGGACACAGTAGTTATTATTTAGTCTGTAGGAAGCAGTGGCGTCGCTAGGGGGTGGCTTTTGGGGCTATAGCCCCGAATCTGGGGCCCATAGCCCGAGTCTCTGCAAGGGTCCCCAAGGGGAGGGGAGGCTCTTTGGGGACCCTGATGTAAGTGGGGGGCTCTCTGGGAACCCTGATGCAAGGGGGAGGCTCTCTGGGGACCCTGATGCAAGGGGGAGGCTCTTTGGGGATCCTGATGTAAGGGGGGGCTCTCTGGGGACCCTGATGCAAGGGGGAGGCTCTCTGGGGACACTGATGCAAGGGGAAGGCTCTCTGGAGACCGTGATGTAAGAGGGAGCTCTCTGGGGACCCTGATTTAAGGGGGAGGCTCTCTGGGGACCCTAATGTAAGGGGGGCTCTCTGGGAACCCTGATGTGAGTGGGGGACTCTCTGGGGACCCTGATGCAAGGGGTAGGCTTTCTGGAGATACACACATACACATATATTACTGTATATACATGTGTATGCCCCCCAAGCGTATGACTTTCTTTACTAAGCTGCAATGGGCTCTAGCCCCAGATCTTTTATAGACCTAGCAACGCCCCTGGTAGGAAGTATATATATATATATATATATATATATATATATATACATATATGAAAATTGATCAATCTTGATGTACTGATGGCTCATTTCTTGAGACCCGAAAACGTGGGGACAGTACAAACACCCCCCAAATGACCCCCTTTTGTAAAGCAGACAGTCCAATGTAATTAGTAAGAGCAGAGCCGCTGTTAGAAATCATGGGGCCTCATACAACCTACCTGACAGGCCTCATGACACCTGTTTTTTTTTATTTTTTTTAACTTTTTTAAATTGTCAAATTTATTGCAACATTGCAACTGTTATTGCAACTAATTATTTGGCTTCAAGGTGCAGAGTGGCCCCATTGAACTCAATGAGAAGTTTGACAGGTGGTGCCGCCTGTCAAATTACAGTCTGCGTTAAAAAGGCAGCAGCTGTGAAGTAAAGCATCACAAGCTTGTCTTGTATACAGCCCTGTCTGACTATTTGACAGCCGGTTTCTGTCGAAGGGGCATGACCAAAAAAGGTCTGCCGACCATCTGCCGATCAGTGCTCTCAGCCAATGGGCTGAGAGTGCTGAACGGAGTATTCTGGCCGGGGGGGCATCCCCTTGTCGGAACACAATAGAACTGCAGGGGAGATTGCTGTACTAACATTGGATTGTTGTTGTTTGGCTCCGACCGGAGGTGTCAGGTTTTTCTCCTTCAGCCTGCGGGGTTGAACGAAAAAAAAACTAGCAGTGTATACTAGGCATTAGGCCGCATTCACATTTCACGTTTCCTTAAAGGATATGTATAGGTTTTGTTTTTTTTTAAACAAACATGTCATACTTACCTCCTCTGTGCAGTTGGTTTTGCACAGAGTGGCCCCGATCCTCCTCTTCTGGGGTCCTTCAGCAGCGCTCTTGGCTCCTCTTCTCGAGCCCCCCGTTGGAGAGCCGCTTAGGGTTGCCACTTTTTCTTCAAGCCAAATCCGAACACTTTAGCGGCACGCAGCAAAAAAACTTTTTTATAGCATACACTATAGGATTGTAACAGACCTGGGGCATCTTTGGGCACTCCAAAGAGAATAGAAATGTGGCACACATAGTGCCCCCTCACCCTCCTATGGGGCCCTGTTCTGAGCCACATTCCTGTCTGAATATTATGTCCAGGTTTCAGGTGGACTGAAACCCGAACACATGATTCAAAACCCGAACTGTCTGGGTGAATCCCGGACAGGTGGCAACCCTAGATAGCAGCGGGAGCCAATGGGTGCACTGCTATCAATCTATCCAGTGAGGAACCGAGACAGCGGCTGGAGCTGCTGTGCTCGTCCCCGTCGCTGGAAAGACCGGGTTCAGGTAAGGAAAAGGGGGGCTACATCACAGGAGGTTTTTCACCTTAATGCATAGAATGCATTAAGGTGAAAAACCTTGAGGGTTTACAACCCCTTTAATGTGTGACAAAGTGCACAGGTAACGGGTATTTTGCAGTAAATTTTGGAAATGCACTGCAAATGCGCATAGTGCTTGTGGTGCCATTATTTGTTAATGGTACCCCAAATGCAATTAGCAGACCTGCGTTTTGTCATGTGGCAAAGCTGCATGCCTTAAAAGGTTCTAGAGCCTCTGTGATGTGTTTGTCACACATATGGCAGCCCATTCAAGTGAATAGGCTCCCCTGTGTGTGAAAAACAAGCAAAAAAAAAAAACCACAAGCAGGAATGTGTGTTCCCACTACGTAGAGTAAAAAGGGGGCCTTAGGGGTGGTATATAGAAATGACTGGGCAGAGATGTCTGTCAGCTGGAGAGAGAGACATGTCTACTGGTTCCTAGATCAGCACTGCAGTTCTAGGCTGGCTCTTGGCATATTCAGCCCCTCTTCAAAATGCTGAAGATTGAGTCCCTTCACTCCAGCAGCATCAAATTGGTCTGCATGGCTGTCATCCCAGAAGGAAGCCTCTTCTAAAGATGATGCACAAGAAAGCCCACAAACAGTTTGCTGAAGACAAGCAGACTAAGGACATGGATTACTGGAACCATGTCCTGTGGTCTGATGAGACCAAGATAAACTTATTTGGTTCAGATGGTGTCAAGCGTGTGTGGCGACAACCAGGTGAGGAGTACAAAGACAAGTGTGTCTTGCCTACAGTCAGGCAGGGTGGTGGGAGTGTCATGGTCTGGGGCTGCATGAGTGCTGCCGGTACTGGAGAGCTACAGTTCATTGAGGGAACCATGAATGTCAACATGTACTGTGACATACTGAAGCAGAGCATGATCCCCTCCCTTCAGAGACTGGGCCCCAGGGCAGTATTCCAACATGATAACGACCCCAAACACTCCTCCAAGAAGACCACTGCCTTGCTAATAAAGCTGAGGGTAAAGGTGATGGACTGACCAAGCATGTCTCCAGACCTAAATCCTATTGAGTATCTGTGGGACATCTTCAAACGGAAGGTGGAGGAGCACAAGGTCTCTAACATCCCCAGCTCTGTGATGTCGTCATGGAGGAGTGGAAGAGGACTCCAGTGATAACCTGTGAAGCTCTGGTGAACTCCATGCCCAAGAGGGTTAAGGCAGTGCTGGAAAATAATGGTGGCCACACAAAATATTGACACTTTGAGCTCAATTTGGACATTTTCACTTAAGGGTGTACTTACTTTTGTTGGCAGTGGTTTAGACATTAATGGCTGTGTGTTGAGTTATTTTGAGGGGACAGCAAATTTACACTGTTATACAAGCTGTACACTCACTACTTTACATTGTAGCAAAGTGTCATTTCTTCAGTGTTGTCACATGAAAAGATAGAATAAAATATTTACAAAAATGTGAGGTGTGTACTCACTTTTGTGAGATATTGTAAATTTTAAAGGCTTTTTGAGATACTGTGTGTGTGTGTGTGTGTGTGTGTGTGTGTGTGTGTGTGTGTGTGTATATATAATTTATATATATAGTTTAGCTGTATTTTTTTAACATGACCCTTTATTCACCTACCTTCCACCAAAAAAAAATAAAAAATAAAATAATCATACTATAAACTTTAGTGGCAGTAAATTAACAGTTATTGATACAACTTTGCAAAATAATTACATACTGTATATATTACAGAGAATAAAATATTTTACATGAAGCAATTGTATTTCACTTATTCACTGAAAATCGATAAGAGATATGACATTTATTGCAAAGCTAAGCAGTGAAATGATTATATTCTGTTAGGCATTGAATTGGAAAGCTGCTTGATGGCTTCTTGAGGAACTAAATTTGAAATTAGTCAGTAATCAGAATGTACAATGTAACTTTGTAGCTAGATTAGAGGCTGCTGCAGGGGCTGATCTGTGTCATATATTTATATACACAGCCAGATGTACATGATTTTTATTTATTACAGGTACTCATATAGTGCCATCGATTTATGCAGCGCTTCACTTATACAGTATATTGTACATTCACATCAGTCCCTGGCCTCAAGGAGCTTACGATCTAAGGGTCTCTAACTCACATTCATAAATACAGTATACATACTAGGGCCAGTTTACCTAACAGCATGTCTTTGGAATGTGGGAGGAAACCGGCATACCCAGAGAAGAACCCATGCAGGCACAAGGAGAACATGTAAACTCCAGGCAGGTAGTGTCATGGGCAGTGGCGGCCTGCCCATAGGGAGCGCAGGGGCGCCGCCCCCCAAAGCTACTCATCATAATAAAACGGCCCTTTAAGTGTGTGCAGGATGCCGGACACACAGGTGTATGGGAAGCAAGACATGCTGCAATCACTGAAATAAAAAAAATTAAAAAAAAAAAAAGAATGGCCCTTTAAGTGTGTGCAGGGCGCTGGACACACAGCTGCTATGGGGAGCATAATGTGTTTGTAATCACGTGATTGCAAACAATAAGCTCTATTGGCTTACTTTAGAAAGTCCTCGGGGCGCAGAGCTCTGTGCCCTGAACACTCCCTCTATAGCATTGTTCTCTGCTGTGTGTGATTGGCGGGTCCTGTGCCTTCATTTCCGGTTTCTCTGACTCATCCCGGCTGGTCTGAAGGTGGATGACAGGCGACTTGCTGTCAGAGCTGTGAGTATGGGGGGGGGGGGGGGGGGGGCAACATCTAATGTAAAGGAGGACTCTGATGTAAAGGGGAACTCTGATGGGGACATCTGATGTAAAGGGGGACTCTGATGGTGACATCTGATGTAAAGGGGGACTCTGATGGGGACACCAGATGTAAAGGAGGACTCTGATGGGGACATCTGATGTAAAGGAGGACTCTGATGGGGACATCTAATGTAAAGGAGGACTCTGATTGGGACACCTGATGTAAAGGAGGACTCTGATGGGGACACCTGATGTAAAGGAGGACTCTGATGGGGACACCTGATGTAAAGGAGGACTCTGATGGGGACATCTGATGTAAAGGAGGACTCTGATTGGGACACCTGATGTAAAGGAGGACTCTGATGGGGACATCTGATGTAAAGGAGGACTCTGATGGGGACACCTGATGTAAAGGAGGACTCTGATGGGGACATCTGATGTAAAGGAGGACTCTGATGGGGACATCTGATGTAAAGGAGGACTCTGATGGGGACACCTGATGTAAAGGAGGACTCTGATGGGGACATCTGATGTAAAGGGGGGCTCTGATGGGGACATTTGATGTAAAGGAGGACTCTGATGGGGACATCTGATGTAAAGGGGGGCTCTGATGGGGACATTTGATGTAAAGGGGACTCTGATGGGGAGATATGATGTAAAAGAAGACTCTGATGGGGACACCTGAATTATAGGGGGATGCTGATGGGGACACCTGTTGTAAAGGGGGACTCTGGTTGGGACACCTGCTGTAAAGGGGGACTCTGATTGGGATATTTGATATAAAAGGGGGCTCTGATGAGGACACCTTATGTTAAGTGGTTTTATTTTCTTTTACTTGAAATGTGGATGTGATTGGCCTACTGTGACTGGCACGGTGAGGCTGCATTTGATGGGCACAGTTTTATCTAGCAGTAATGATACATAATCACCTGATGAATGGCTATTTACAGTCCTGCATTACTAACAGTTAAATTTTTTAGTTTGTTTATGCCCCCCCCAAAAAATTTTGAGTACCAGCCGCCATTGGTCATGGGTGGTATTCGAACCAGCGACACTAGTGCTGCTAGGCAGAAGTGCCAACCATTTAGCCATCTGTGCTGCCCTGTGAGTAGTGGGGGTCAGTGCTGGTGAGTGGGGTTGATTCCAGGCTAGAAAAAAATGGAATTTACTTTTTTTTATTAATTAAACTTCTTTTTGAGTGCCTTGTGTAACTGCTCAACATCCTGAATATGTCATCTCTGGGTCAGCATCTTAGTTCAGGAAGTAGATGCTAACCCTGGACGATAAACACACATCAAAAAAAGACACGTGTACTTTGTTTTTATGTAGCACAACTATTATTATAGTTACATAGTTAGTCTGGTTGAAAAAAGACACAAGATCATCTAGTTCAACCAATAAAAGGGGGGAAAAATTAATAATAATGCAATCATATACTGTATACTGTACACAATCCTATACCCACAGTTGATCCAGAGGAAGGCAAAAAAAAACCAGTAAAGCATGATCCAATTTGCTCCTTCAGGAAAAAAATCCTTCCTGATCCCCCAAGAGGCATATGGATATTCCCTGGATCAACTTTACCTATAAATGTTAGTAGCCAGTTATTTTATGTGCACCTAGAAAAGAATCCAGGCCTTTTTTAAAGCAATCTGCTGAGCTGAACAGAACCACATCTGGAGGGAGTCTATTCCACATTTTCACAGCTCTTACTGCAAAGAAGCCTTTCCATATTTGGAGATTAAATCTCTTTTCCTCCAGATTTAAAACGTGCCCCCTTGTCCCATGTGATGACCTTAAAGTGAATAACTCAACCCAAAGTTCACTATGTGGACCCCTTATATATTTATACATGGAGATTATACCCCCCCCCCCCAATCTCCGCTTCTCAAGAGTGAATAAATTCAGTTCCTCTAATCTTTCCTCATAGCTGAGCTCCTCCTCCATGCCTCTTATCAGTTTGGTTGCCCTTCTCTGCACTTTCTCCAGTTCCCAGATATCCTTTTGAGAACTGGTGCCCAAAACTGAACTGCATATTCCAGATGAGGTCTTACTAATGATTTGTACAGGGGGGCAAAATGATATCTCTCTCTGGAGTCCATACCTCTCCTAATACAAGAAAGGACTTTGCATGCTTTGCAAACCACAGCTTGGCATTGCATGCTATTATTAAGCTTATGATCTACCAAAACCCCCAGATCCTTCCCCACGATGGATTCCCCCAGTTGTACCCCCCCCCCCCCCCCTAGTGTGTATAATGCATGCATATTCTTAGCCCCCAAGTGCATAACTTTACATTTATCAACTTTAAACCTCATTTGCCACTTAGTTGCCCAATTAAACAGTGCATTGAGGTCGGCTTGTAAGTTGGAGACATCCTGTAAGGATGTTATTCCACTGCATAGCTTGGTGTCACACATGAGCCGTGTGTGGGGTACTGCGTCTAACGCTTTTCCAAAATCCAAGTATACTACGTCCACAGCCACCCCTCTGTCCAAGGTTTTACTTATCTCCTCATAAAAAGAAATCAGGTTTGTTTGACAACTTCTGTCTTTCCTGAATCCATGCTGTCTGTTGCTTATGCATCCAAGTCTCTTGGCAAGGTTTATTGGGGTGCCACTCGGGGTCAGATATAGTCTATATGATCCAGAGGTGAGGTACAAAAAAGTCAGGGGGCACAATGTCTACAATGTACATGAGTCTTTCACACAGTCTTTCACACAGTGTGATAGAGATGCCAGGAACCAGTATTCCCTGTTCAATTGGCATGCATCTGTACCACTAGTCATGTCCCAGGAAACATTAGCATGTTTTAGACTGTCATTAGATTAGGAAAAAGCAAAACCTGTGCCCCCTTATATCAGCTTTCTCTATTAGAGTCCCTCTTTACATCAGTAGTCCTCACCAGAGTTCCTCTTTATATCAGGAGTACTAAACAGAGTCCTCCTTTTCATCAGGGTCCCCTTCAGAGTCTCCCCCTACACCAGATGTCCTCACCAGAGTGCCCCTTACATCAGGGTCCCCATTAGCATACCCACTTACATCAGGGTCCCCATTAGCATTCCCACTTACATCAGGGTCCCCATTAGCATTCCCACTTACATCAGGGTCCCCATCAGAGTGCCTCCTTACATCAAGGTCCCCATCACAGCACCCCCTTACATCAGGTGCCCCCTTTACAGTGCCCCCTTACATTAGGTGTCCTCATTAAGCCTCTTGCACACTGCAGCTTGAAGAAGCTCAGTGCAGCTTTTTTTTACTGAGCTAAAATACAGGCCATTAATTGTAATGTGCCTATGCACACAGGCGTGTAAACAAACACCATGCATTCTTTAGTAGAAAAAAAAAAAGAAAAATCAGCTTTTTTGGTCAGTAACTTACGCCTCATGCGCGCAAATACACGTACACTCGTGCATTTTTGCGCAAATGTCCATTTACATATTGTGCAGAACGAGAACATGTGAAAGCATATACGTGAAAATGCACATAAATACGTGCAAATACATACAACAAAAAACGTCTGCAAATGATACAGGAGTATCATTTGCAAGAGGCCTTAGAGTGGTCTCTTACATCAAGGTCCCCACCAGAGTCCCCCATTACATCAAAGCCCTTTTTAGAGTTCCTGCTTACATCAGGTTACCCATCAGCAGTGGTGTCAAGAGGGGGGGCTGGGGGGCTGGAGCCCCGAATGGGTCCCCGAAAAGCACCGGGTCTCAGGCATGCACAACTATATTAGTAGCCCCGAGCGCCGTCGAGCGTGGACCGATCTGATCCCGAGCACCACCGAGTCACATAGCAGGTATTTCCTTCTGGAGCCTGCAGCGCCTATGATGGACGTCCCACTG
Organism: Lithobates septentrionalis; assembly: GCA_037952835.1. NCBI lineage: Eukaryota > Metazoa > Chordata > Amphibia > Anura > Ranidae > Lithobates > Lithobates septentrionalis. Next base: position 6,272,557 of record JBBDGP010000459.1, read on the forward strand.
GTCCAATGGTGGGACCGCGGGACGCGTGACGTCCATCATAGGCACTGCAGGCTCCAGAAGGCGGGAATTACAATGCGGCCACTGTGCTGTGAGATCACCATCACTGTGAGATTCCCGCTTGGTGCTCAGGCGGGCGGCTCTCCTCTCCTCCTCTGGCTGCCTGCTGTGATGATGGGCGCACCGCACACCACGGCTGAGCTGCTGCTGCAGGACACACAAAGTCTGTCTCCTGGTCAGGTAGGTCAGTGTATGTCACTGCCATCAGTGTATGTATGTCAGGTAGGTCAGTGTGTGTCAGATAGGTAGGTCAGTGTATGTATGTCAGGTAGGTCAGTGCATGTCAGGTAGGTCAGTGTGTGTCAGGTAGGTCAGTATATGTCAGGTAGGTCAGTGTGTGTCAGGTAGGTAGGTCAGTGTATGTCAGGTAGATCAGTGTGTGTCAGGTAGGTAGGTCAGTGTATGTTTGTCAGGTAGGTCAGTGAATGTTAGATAGGTAGGTCATGTATGTCAGGTAGGTCAGTGTGTGTCTGCTAGGTCAGTGTGTGTCAGGTAGGTAGGTCAGTGTATGCATTTCAGGTAGGTCAGTGTATGTCAGGTAGGTAGGTCAATGTATGTCAGGTAGGTGAGTTTAGTGGTCAGCATTGATGGGCACTGGTAAGCCAGGCAGCAACCAGCAAGTGAGCTTACCCCCCACCACACAACCCCACCGCCCAGCCAAAAAACCCTGCGGCACTAGTGCTGCCCCCTCCCCCCGTGCCAGCCTTGGACTTCGGGCTGAAGACCCTGGTCTTTTTGCCACCTAGCAACTCTCCTGCCCATCAGAGTCCCACCTTACATCCATTGTCCCCATCAGAGTCCCATCTTACATCCACTGTCCCCATCAGAGTCCCACCTTACATCCATTGTCCCCATCAGAGTCCCACCTTAGATCCAATGTCCCCATCAGAGTTCCCCCCCACATCGGGTGGCCCCATCAGTTTTCCCTCCTACATCAGGTGTCCCCTTTAGAGCCCCCCTTATATGAGGGTCATCATCAGAGTGGTCCCTTTCACCCAGTGTGCTCATCTTAGTAGCCCCTTACATGGATTGTCCCCAGCAGAGTACCTCCTTACATCAAATGTTTAAATCAGAGTTTACCCATCAGACAGGTTCATGGAGCGGTGGATGCACTCTGAGACTTGGGGGTGTGAATTTGTATAACTAAAATGTGGGAGGGGGGCATGGATCCGGGCCTCATGCCACTAAGAATTAATGGCACAGCAGCACCCCAGAACACACGTCTTGGCGCATTGCAGTAACATGAGCGTCCCAGCGTGTGTTCCCGCGATGCAAAAAGTATGAGCTGAGCCTTGCAGAGCAATCTCAGTTACTCATTTACTTTTCGGAATCTCAGACACCTGTTTTGATGTAGACACATATTTACTCTCCCGCTGCTTCTAACAAAGGAAGGAAGTGAACCTACAAGTGCACCACGCTGCTCGGATATTGGAGCATTTTTTCTAGTTGTTCTAGATCGCTGTGATCCTGCAAAAACAGGACGCGCCATGCGACTTGCGTCAAATAGAAAGGAAACTGAATCTCACATCAAACAGATCTAAGCTTTGACACAGCTTTGTAGCGAGGAAAGGTTTAAAGAGAGACGAGTGTCATGGTGTAATAAGCCAGAATGGGGTCTGCTTTTATCTTCAATAAAGTTTCAGAAGGAATAAAAAGTACTTTTGTTTTGTAACTAGACATTTAAAGGGTAACTGTACCTTTAAATCAAAATCGACCATAATTCTAGGTAAAGGTGGGGGCCCAGTATTATCGTTATCGGCCTAAAAATTCTCATACTTGCACCTCTCTGGTTTAGATTCACTTTTCTATAAGGATCATGACTTGTGGGTAAAGCCCTGGAAAAAATGTCATCCCAAAAATAGGCATTTAAAGTGGAGGCGAGCAACTTCTCCAGTCAGCATGAATAAATTCTAGACCTGTGCAATTTGTTTCGTTCCAAAATAATTTTTTAACGAATTTCGACAAATTTGTTAATTCGAAAACATCCGAATTAACGAAAAAACCAATTTAACATGTTTGTCCTGAATATTTCGAAATTCAAAATTCGGAATTCTCGAAAACCGAAAATTTGAAAATCTGAAGTAATACCTAACTATTAAATTCTAGGTATTGGAGTTTCCTTTCAAATTGTCTGTTAGTGAACGTAACAAATATGAATTTATCCGAAGTTACGAATTATCGGAAATAACGAATGCCCCATCCAAACAAATGGAACAGAACGAATTAATAATAAATACCGGTAATAATAAAACGTTTTTATTATTATTATTGTTATTTATTAAATTTGTCTGTTAGTGAACGTATCGAATACGAATTTATCCGAAGTTACGAATTATCTGAAATAACGAATGCCGCATCCAAACAAATGGAACGTAACAAATTAATAATAATAAATAATATTAATAAAAACATTTAATTATTATTTATTATTAATTTGTTCTGTTCCATTTGTTTGGATATGGCATTCGTTATTTCGGATAATTCGTAACTTCGGATAAATTCGTATTCGTTACGTTCACTAACAGCCAAATTTGAAAGGAAATTCCAATACCTATAACTGAATAGTTTGTTATTATTTAGATTTTTTGGATTTTCGTTCTTTCAAATTTTCGGATTTTCTTTCTTATTTTTGGATTTTCGAACTTACAAATTTTCCAATTTTCCAATTTACGAATTGCGTTCATAACGAATGACACTAAAAACGAAAAAAACAAAAACGAGTGAATAAAAACGAACAAATTTTTTGGCAGTGCACATGTCTAATAAATTCCAGACACGTCACAATATACAGCAATGCCATTATTTTTTTTTTAAAGTTGTACCTTTTATTATTGAAAGCCCATCCTTGGAACTTCAGCCCAGTGACTTTTGCCTGGAGATGACATCATCAGTCTGCTACAGGCACGAGGAAGCACTTCCTTAGTCTTTTCCCCATAATGATGAGCCTGAAATGGTGTAACCTTGTAGCAAGTCACAAGGTGAGAATCTATCAACTCTGAGTCGGCATCTCAATTCAAGAAGTAGATGGTGACCCTGGATGATGCCTATACAAAGGTGGCTCAGTCCATCTGGGGAAGAAAGCAGATGAAGGCAATGTAAGGGAGTGTACTTTCATCTAATTTCTGGAAGCATCACAATTAAGCTTCGTACACACGATCGGATTTTCCGCAGACAAAGCGTCAGGCTTTTGTCTGAAGGGCGTTGGCCAGGAACTTGTCTTGCATACAAACGGCACACAATTGTCATCAACAACTACGAACGTAGTGACGTACTACGTGGTTTTTCAGCTCTTTAGCGCCACCCTCTGGGCACCTTCTGCTAATGTTGTGTTTGGTGAGCATTGATTCCGAGCATGCGTGTTTGTACTTTGGACTTTTGTCTGACGGACTTGTGTACACACGATCGGAAAATCCAACAACAGACCGTTATCCACAGAAAATTTTAAAACCTGCCATCCAACATTTGTCCGCGGAAAATCCGACAACAATTGTCCGTTGGAGCGTACAAAACGGTCGGATTTTCCGCCAACAGCCTGTCATCACACAATTCCCATTGGAAAATGCGATCGTGTGTACGCGGCTTTAGAGTCCGTTCACACCATTCACGCAGCGAAACCTAACATGTATAGAGCAACTGTGTGTTTGAATTCCATGTATGAATGGAGGGACAGGGGGTGCTTTTAAAAAAAAAAAATTATTATTTATTTTAATAACATTTTTTTACCTTTTTTTTCAACTTTATTGCGATCACAAGGCAGAAAGCAAGCCCCCTATGTGATAACATTGGCAGGTGACAGATGCTCTTTATGGAGACATCGGGGGGGCCTTTTGGACCCCACAATGCCTCTCCTGCCCTCCAATTCAGCTAATCAAGCACAGATGGCTCTTGATTAGCTGTTGCACCAGCTACAATAGCCTGGGAATAATAACTCTGAAGCTGGAAGTGACAAAATCATCATCGCTTCCGGGTTCATTAGTCACAGAGATTAGGGAACTGGATCCACTGTAGAGGCTTTTAACATCCAATCAAAGAGAAAAAAAAATCCGGCACCATGATGTCACAAAAATAAAACATACGATTTTATTATTTTGAACCTATATAGTATGTTGTATAGTTTGAATTTCAATAAATCTTTTTAATCGTTCATTTGTTCGTTGTTGCCGTTAAAGTCCCACTCATTTGGGGGTACCCTCTTTATATACGATTTTATTAGATCCATCCAATAAAAGGAATCAATACATCTAATTATTGACGTGTTTCAAAAAACAAAAAGATGCAGCGCTGTGTGATACTGAACTTTACAAATGCATTTTTATTGACGTGTTTCAGCCTCTTACATAGGCCTTAGTCATAATTATTATGTTTTTTTTTTTCTTTGATTGGACCTTTGAATGCCTGAGTACTGGGGCCATCCGAGCGCATGAGTCTCAATCTCAATTTAGGGTAGCAGGACGATTTCAATAGATGAAAAGGCTTTTAAAGCGTCACCGATGAAAAATGTTAGGTACCATAAATTTTTGCCATTTCACACATGCAATTTTGAGTTTTGACATGTTTGTATCTGTTTACTTGACACAACCTCGTCTTTTATATTTTTACCAAAATAAAATTAAAAATGTGTATTATTTTGCACAAAAATTCAGTTTAGTGTATTCTGTCCTGAAAATATGTGTTGAATAAACAGCTGCACAAATATCGTATGACATAAAAAAAAAAATTATTTCAATGCCCACCATTTTATTCTATAGGGCCTCTGCTTTACGCAAAAAAATATATAATGTTTGAGGATTCAAAGACATTTTCAAGCAAAAGAAATGCTGATTTAAAGCTGAATTCCAAGACACATTATGAGTTAAAATGGTTGTAAATCTCAGACATGAAATATGAACAAATCATATCCCTCTATAGTGTGTACTTTTCTCAATAAAGAGCACTAAGTGTCATTTCTGTCTGCTGCTTTGTTCCTCTGCTATCGCTATCAGCATGAGTCACTTCTGACAAGTTTTCCTGACACCAAGAAAAAAATGGTGACAGGGGAGGGACCTCCAACTGATTGACCTCAGCTCTGTTCCTGTGTGCTGTGTGAAGGGGGGCTGTGTCCGTTCCCTCCAATCAGCAAAGTCTGAGCAAAGTGAGACTTCAGCTCTCCGCCCCCTGTTTTTTAACGGCTCAGACGAGGTTTAAAAATTCTGCACTTTGAATGGATGTGGAGAAGAGAAGACTGCAGATAAACAGGTACAAAGTACGTAAGAGGATTTGTTTCATCTCTGTGTATCACCTGAGGCCAGTCACTTAAACTTTGTATATGTAAAGGTTAACAACTACTTTAGGGCCCTTTCACACTGGGGCAGGAGGTGCGTCGGCGGTAAAGCGCCGCTATTTTTAGCGGCGCTTTACCGTCGTTTTAGCGGCGGTATTTGCCCGCTACCAGGGCGGTTTTACCCCCTGCTAGCAGCCGAGAAAGGGTTCAAAACCACCGCAAAGTGCCTCTGCAGAGGCGCTTTGCCGGCAGTATAGCCGCGGTGCCCCATGGGAGAGTTCCTAGGTGAGAGCCACTGCTGACCAAAAAGAACACAAAGGCTCATCTCACATTTGCCAAAAAACATCTAGATTATCCCCAAGACTTTTGGGCAAATATTCTGTGGACTGATGTGACAAAAGATGATCTTTTTGGAAGGTGTGCATCCCGTTATATCTGCTGTAAAAGTAACAAAGCTTTTCATAAAAACAACATCAAACCAACAGTCAGACATGGTGGTGGTAGTCTGATGGTCTGGGGCTGCTTTGCAGCTTCAGGACCTGGACGACTTGCCATAATTGATGGAACCATGAATTCTGCACTCTACCAAGGAATCCTAAAGGAGAATATCTGGCCATCAGTTCCTGACCTCAAGCTCAAGCGCATTTGGGTTATGCAGCAGCACAATGATCCAAAACACACCAGCAAGACCACCACTGAATGGCTCAAAAAAACAAACCAAAATGAAGGTCTAGTGAAAGCCCGGACTTAAATCCGATTGAGATGCTGTGGCATGACCTTAAACAGGCCGTTCATGCTGGAAAACCCTCCAATGTGTCTGAATAAAAACAATTCTACAAAGAAGAGTCCTCCACAGCGATGTGAAAGGCACATCGCCAGGCATACCCAATGCTTAATTGCACATGCCGCCAAGGATGGCATGACCAGGTATTAGGTTTAGGAGCAATTACTTTTTCACATAGGGTCAATTTTATATAATATATATATAATTTAATAAATTAAATCATCATTTAATAACAGCATTTTGTATTTACTCCGGTTATTTTTGTGTAATATTAAAATTGGTTTGATCTGAATCATAATTAGGTGCCACTAATATGCAAAAAAAAATAAAAAATCTGGAAGGGGGCAAATACTTTTTCACTGCACTGTATGCCCGAGCCTTTCCTCTGCTGCCCATTCACAGAAGCCTTTGTATTTTGTAAATGTGTTCACATAATACAAAGGCTTCTGTAAATAGGCAGGGGGAAGGGAGGGGTGGGCACAGCAGCTGCAGCGACTCTCCTGTTCAAGATGCATAGCTCAGAAGGATCACTCTCTCAGAGCTACAGCAATAGAGGTCTTTCAGGAGGACTACAGTATAAAGCTGTCAGATATAAATAATAGAGCTAAGCCCAAGTGCTGTCATGCTCCTTGCTGGACTTAACTCATAGAGTGCTCTGATTTTTTTACAAGGATCTGAATTCCTGGAATTCAGTTTTAAACGCGTGTGACAAATGAAAAAATTGCCCCGGACGCGAAGCAGTTAAATGACATTAGCGGTAAACCTTTATCTAAACGCGACCCTTCGTTCTTGCCTGCGTCAAGAGATTTAAAGTTGCAGAGACACAAATATGATAAAGCATAAGGAAAACATCATGTACTTGAGAATACATATAAAATAGTACAAAGCACGTGTCTGGAGAGCCAACATCCTCATTAGGAGACTTGCGTTTGAAGTTGACTAAAAAGCATTGCGGATATGGTGAAGAGAATGAAATGCACTTTTCAGAAATCCCGAACGTTTACAGCACTGACGGCATCACGGCTACATGTTTCAAAGTACATTTTGTTTATTGTTTGCCTTAAACATTCTTTTATATCCGCTCCCAGCTCCCGCCTGCCTTGGAATTAGAAGTCACCGACCAAACGCACTCCTTTAACCTGTTCCGTCTCTTAGCCTGCTGGGTGCAGATAAGAGAAGGCTTTCTGAAACTTTGGAGAGGTTTGAAACAGAAGGAATAAAGCAGAGAGTGTCCTTCACAGGGTTGTTTCAAGAGAGCTTTGTTTCATGAAACAGTTCTGGCGTCATTGCAAATAAAGAAAAAAAATACACTAAGTACATTTTTGAAAAATCAGAAATACTGTACAAATACGCTTTTTTTTTCTTGCGCCATCCTTAACCACTTGCCGACCGCTGCGCGCCGATATACATCTGAACAATGGCAGCAGTGGGCAAATGGGCGTACCTACCTGTACGTCTCCTTTAATTGGTATGGCTAGCGGCCGCACGCATGCGCGTCCGCCGCGTACAGCGTGACCGTGCCCGCGGGACCGGTGGACTCGATGTCCGCCGGTCTCTTGGCGATCGTGTCACGAAGCCGCAGAACGTGGAGATGCCTATGTAAACAAGGCATTTCCCCTGTTCTACCTTGTGACATGACAGAGATCACTGCTCCCTGTCATTGGGAGCAGTGATCGCTGTCATGTCCTAGGTAGCCTATCCCCCACATAGTTAGAATCACTCCCTAGGACACACTTAACCCCTTGATCGCCCCCTAATGTTTAACCCCTTCCCTGCCACTGTAATTTACACAGTAATCAGTGCATTTTTAAAGCACTGACTGCTGTATAAATGACAATGGACCCAAAATAGTGTCAAAAGTGTCCGATGTGTTCCCCCATAATGTCGCAGTCTCAATAACAATCGCAGATCGCCGCCATTACTAATACAAAAAAAATAATAATAAAAATGCCATAAAACTATCCCCTATTTTGCAGACGCTATAACTTTTGTGCAAACCAATCAATATACGCTTATTGCATTTTTTTTTGCCAAAAATATATAGAGGAATACATATCGGCCTAAACTGATGAAGAAATTCATTTTTTTTTGTATTTTGGGGGGATATTTATTATAGCAAAAAGTAAAAAAAATTGCTTTTTTTTTCAAAATTGACGCTCTTTTTTTGTTTATAGCGCAAAAAATAAAAACCGAGGTGATCAAATATCACCAAAAGAAAGCTCTTTTTATGGGAAAAAAAGGACGTCAATTTTGTTTGGGTATAACGTCGCACGGCCACGCAATTGTCAGTTAAAACGACGCAGTGCCGAATCGCAAAAAGTGCTCTGGTCAGGAAGGGGGTAAAATCTTCTGGGGCCGAAGCAGTTAACCCCTTTCAGTCAGCTGGAGTCGGCCCTTAAACCCATATTTTTTTTTTTGCACACTCTTAAAAATTCATTTAAGCTTGCCGATTACTTAAACCCACCAAAATATTGCATATTTTCTGAAATTCTTGGGAAAAGAATAGTGGCAGTTCCAATTTTTTTTTTAAATCACATGATATAAGTTTATTAACAGCAAAATTTCAGTTAATGGGTAACTCTACTTTCGTGGGGGAAAAAAATAGCAAATAAAGAAACAATAATATAGCGTGTACAATTGCGATACAAGTCATATTGTAATTGAATGTTGTTAAAAATTACCTTTCCTTTTCAATCTGCAGGCGCTGTACTTTTCTATAAATGCAATTCAATATGGCTACATGGAGTTGTTCCGTACATAGAATGTGTACGGAACACCCCCCAGAAACATCATTTCCTGCTTGTGTGATTGGCTCACCAATTTTCAATGTAATTTTTGGTGAAATATTTCCAATAGGAACACATCCTAAAGGGATGCAGGCCCAGCAGATTTCCTCATTAGTGCTCTGCAGCTGCCACAGCTGACTGATAATTATGAAACCACTCCCATTAGACCCACCCAGCTCAGAGGCACAGACAAACACACAGGGATTTCTTCAGAATAACAAAAGGTAGGAATCTGCAACAAAGGTTGTTCTAATCCTTGTAATGTACATCGATCACCCGGGGAGGAATGTTTTTTTTCTCAACAAAAGTGGAGTTACGCTTTAAAAATACACTCAAGTTAATTTTAGGGCACACAAATGCTATATATTACCCAATTTTGTTGTAAAATATAAAAGATGAGGTTGCACCGAGTAAATAGACACCCAACATGTCACTTTAAAAGCCCCAACAGGTCGATAATTTAGAGATAACCAAGAATAATGGGCCTAGAATTATTGGTCTCACCAGCGTGCGCCGCAATTTGTAACATGTGTAGCACAATCAAGGTTTTCATGCATAGGCACGCTGACGCATGTTTTATGTTTGTATGTGTGTAGCACGAACTCTCGTGGAGCTGCTGGTTTTTTGCGGGCTGTTACCGTCACCTTCGCTACCTCTATTTCACCAGAACCGGGTCTAGGGTCCCGTTGAGTTTATCACCATACGATGTAGGCACCGGACACTTGAGTATCTTTTGCAATGCTTTAATAAACATAAATTGAAGGAAGTAGCAGGAAAGAGGTAGAAGGAGAGTTGCAGAGAAGTTCAAATACCTTTTATTGGTGTAGCATTAGGAATTTAGACTTGTAGATGAATGTACTCTCTTTTTAGAGTTGAATCTTTGCTCGCCTGGATAGGTTTCTCTCACTAACCTAGCAGCCAGTACGCAGCACGAACAAAAGTCTCTGCCACAGACTTGATTGGAACAAAACCCGTACGATCCTCTGCCACAGGATGTAATGGTTTATGATGAACAGCAAACACAGCACTAGAACCTTTAAGCCGACCCGGCAGTACTATGTGGTAGGGTTACTTTAGGATACGTCCTCCAACTGAGTCACCAGGCCCCTCTCCAGACCAGCACTCTGCATGATCCTTCCATGACGGGTCCTCCCCTGGGATCTTCTCAGTTGTCCAGCTTCTTCCCTCTAGGACAGACAGCCCAGGACCATTCCTCTGCCGCTGTGGTAGGCCCCAGACAGGCTTCTGGGCTCACCCACACGCTGCAGCGACGTGGGCCTCTCGGACGGAGGACCACGAGGTAGTACTCCTAGCACATACCTGTCGGCCAGGAGGGCCAGCAGGTGGAAGGAAACGAACTCTAAAACATGGCGTCTGTCCCATAAATACCCTCTCCCAGAATGCAACTTGAAGGACCTCCTCCACCGAGTTATCTCCTGGAAAGAGGAGCACTCATACACTTTAGCGTGCTGCCTTTCCAACACCGACCCATGGTGACAACGACACCCACAGGCACAGTGTGAAACTACATGCAACTCAGCCAAGCTGGAACAGAGGCAAATCTAACTATGTACAGTATGAACAGATAACCCACTAAATGTACCTATAAGCGATAGATTGAAAATCTACCAGCGCTACATGTGCATGTACAGTATGTGGGGGTGGGGGGCTTACAATTTTTGTTTGGGCTTGAAGTGTGTAACTTTATTTTTTTACACTTTTTTTCACTAAACTTTATTTTTATTAAATGGGAAAAAAGTCCCCTATGACTCAGCGGTCCCCAAACTTTTTGGCACCAGGGACCAGCTGCGTGGAAGAAAATCTTTCCAAAGCTCGGGTAGAGTGGGGGTCAGGGGTGTTGCTTGGCGTGCGAGGGGCGTGGTAAGCAATTTTTCGCGGGCGGTGGCTGGTGTTAGCACTTTAAAGTTTGTCACTTTCCACATCACCTGTCTTCAGATGCAGAGTGTCACCGTAGCATGCCACTTGATGCAGCTTGTCCCTTGCCGTGTCACCTGCCACCAGACGCAGCTTGTCTTGCCCCATCCCCTGCCACTAGATGCAGTGTGTCATTTGCCATGTCGCCTTCCTTCAGATGCAGCTTGTCACTTGCCACCGTCGCCTGCCATCAGATGCAGAGTGTCACTCGCCATGTTGCCTGCCTTCAGATGCAGAGTGTCACTATGTCGCCTGCCTTTAGAAGCAGCTTGTCACTTGCCATGTTGTCTGCCACCAGGTGCAGTTTGTCATTTGCCACATTGCCTGCCTTCAGATGCAGAGTGTCACTTACCATGTCACCTGCCTTCAGATGCAGCTTTTCACTTTCCACGTTGAATGCCTTCAGATGTAGCTTGTCACTTGCCATGTCGTCTGCCACCAGATGCAGCTTGTCACTCGCCGCATCGCCTGCCACCAGACGCAGCTTGTCACTTGCCAAGTCTCCTGCCACCAGGATCCTTTTCGCCGCTCAGCCTGGCCGTTGATTGGTTACAGTGGATGGATTGAAAGCAGCGCAGCTATTGGCTCACGCTGCTGTCAATCACATCCAATGACACGGCGCGCCGGGGGGGCGGGGCCGAGTGATACAGTGTGCGGCTATGGCCGCCGACTGTATCACGGGAGCGCACCCGCAAGCACTCAACACCATGCGAGGGAGCTCGCATGAAGGTGTTGAGTCCTTGTGGGGGGGAGCCGAGACAGCCGCCAAGGGACCCCAGAAGACCAGGTTCGGGGCCACTCTGTGCAAAACGAGCTGCACAGAGGAGGTAAGTATAACATGTTTGTTATTTTAAAAAAAAAATTATCTCTAGTGATCCTTTAAAATTCATTGTTGCCGTCTCCTCCGTGACTTTGACAAAGCGCATGCGTGCGAAACATATTAGTCACAGCAACCTAAAGCTTGCGGTCCATCACCTCACACGAGCTTCCTCTTCTCTTCACATCCTGAAGCAGCCTTGACGCCACCCAGCGTCCCCGACTCCTGTGGCTTTGTTCAGCCCCCCTGGCGTCATCCTCCAGCAGCGGATATCGTATCCCACTGCCCGCAGCCCGGCAAGGTTGTTCCCTGCGACCAGCCTCAGCATTTTACAGTAGCCAGCAGAGTGTCCTCCCACCGTTGCCGTCTCCATCCTGGACACCAACGAAGCCTGATCTCCAGCCTGAAGGCTGGGAGCTGTTTACCTTTCTTTTTCCATCGGGTTGTCATCGCTGCTAATGTGGTTCAGGTCATCCATTCTCCACAAGCCACCAAGATGATGTTAATCCCTCCCTACCTGTATGTCAGTGTGGTACCGTTTTTTGCTTTTAATATCATAACATTCAATAATTTTAATTGCTACATTCATCTATGCTTTTATGGCTGATTGCTGCATCCTTCTTAATAACCCACAGTTTTTCTCAGACTTTTGCATTGGTTATTTACCGTTCTTGTGCGATAAACTAGCTTTTATCTAGATATTGGTCTACATGTACTCTCTGATTTTACTCATAGAGTGCTGCCTTTTGTGTTTTTTGTCACTTGCCACGTTGCCTGCCTTCAGATGCAGCTTGTCACTTGCCACCGTAGCATGCCACCTGATGCAGCGTGTCACTCGCCATGTCACCTGCCACCAGACGCAGCTTGTCACTTGCCATGTTGCCTGCCTTCAGATGCAGCCTGTCACTTGCCACGTCGCCAGCCACCAGATGTGGATTGTCACTTTCCACGTTGCCTGCCACCAGATGCAGATTGTCACTTGCCACATCGCCTGCCACCAGATGTGGATTGTCACTTCTTTGGTGGCAGCACTGGTCCATTGAGCACAGAGGCAGGCAGGTGGTGGGTTCCGAGTGAGAGTGGAACAGTGGTGATGTGGGGCGGACAGTGAGAGATGTCATATCTCGTCTCGCCTGGTGCACCTCCGACATTGTAGCAGCCTGGCTGTAAGGGCGGAAAAGTGGTGATGCAGGGCGGGCATTGAGAGATGATGTTATCTCTCTGCTAGTCCACTGCCGCACCTCTGACAGGGCGGCCTTCGCAGCCTGGCTGCAAACAGGCCACGGCCCGGCACTGGGCCAGGGGTTGAGGACCCCTGCCCTATGTGATACTATTTTGGTGTAGGATTGTGTGTAAGCCTCTCAGCTGCTAATGATATATGCCATTTGATGGTGTCAGTGAAAGTGTTAAAAGTTCATAAAGCTAGAGATGTTACATTGGCTTACATTACATTTACATTTTTTTAATCCGTTCATGACCAGAGTTCATTGGAGCCTGGATGCCTGGACCAAACTCACAATAACTCTAATGCCCCGTACACACAATTGGACTTTCCGACACCAAAACCGTGGAATTTTGTTCGAAGGTTGTTGGCTCCAACTTGTCTTGCATACACACGGTCACACAAATGTTGGCCAACAATTACGAACGTAGTGACGTACTACATGGTTTTTCAGCTCTTTAGCGCCACCCGTTGGGCTTCTTCTGCTAATTTCATGTTAGTAGAAGTTTGGTGAGTGTTGATTCGCGCTTTTCTTTTTGCGTTTTTTATTTTACGCTATTAATATTATTATTATTATTTTTAATCTTGTTATCACTTGAAAAAAAAAAACCTTTGAACATTTGTTTGCAATAACTCCATCAGTATCACCAGCAAAGCAGCTTCATTATTATCCCATTAAAGAAGAAGAGAATTGTGCGCTGCGTTTGGAGATTTCATAATTTGCCACGTCACGAATGTTAATTCTCCATTACAAACACTAGTTTACAAGGCCGTCCGCTTCTGCTTCTGAAAAGCTGCACTAAAATATTTACTATATATGTCCACAAAAATTAATATGGAAAAAAGAAAAATCATTCAAAGTATTCATATCCTTAATGTCACCGCAGTGTTCACACACAAATAAGAAAAAGTGCCCAACCACCGTAGCTGTAGATTCTTCTTACCAGACGGCAAGCTTAAAAGGCAGATGGCTATAACCCAGCCTAGGCCTCTAAGCTTGCAGATGACCACAAAAGGGACAGTGATTCGGATGGTGCGGATCGCTCTCTTTGTCGCGCTATAGTGTTCATTCACACAATTGGGTACTTGGGAAAATAAAAAACTGGCCATAGTGTAATATATCAAAAAAACAGGGAAAGGAACGGGATTAGATACCAATTCCACCCAAAAAAGGATTCTTCAATAAGGGACGAGCAATATAGCAAAAATATAATAAAATTTATTAGAAAAAGATTCACATATACACCAATCAAAAATCAAACAATGTGATGAATAATGAACCAAAGGCCTTCACCATGAGATAAAATAGACAACGTTGTCTAAAAACAGAACACAGATGGCCACCACTAACACTAACACACACACATACACACTCCTACTACTTAGGGATAAAGAAACAAATCTTCTCAGTGTATGCAGATGATTGCTGTATATTGACACTGGGGTAGGTGTGTTCAGCCATAAGTATTGGGGGTCTGCCCGTGGCGTGCTAGCATCAGAGTGAACCAATGTCCCACAACCGAGGTCACAGTAATGATTGACAGCAAAAAATGCAATTGGGTGGCCGATGGTGTGGGGTTAATGTCCTATATGGAGAGCTGTTGGTGGTTAGAGACGGGAGTGTGCCTGAGTATATGCTTATGTTCAGTCACAGCATTAATGCAAATTCGGAGAGGGAGACACACACTTGTTAGGTATGGATACAACAGTCACGTAAGGACAGTAAGCAGGTTCAGTCTCACCGCTCCGCAGACTCCAGTATGTAGCAGGCATACAAGACACTTCGGTCCTTCTCAGACCGTCTCAAAACATGCAGGACAGCTGAATCCTCCTCGGACTGTCTCCATGCAGCTAGACATTCAGGTGTTGGCGAGGTGTCTACGGTAACAGTCGGGAATAGTGGTATTGGATAGTGGAGCACCGCATGTGGGCGGTATGGGTCATCATCCACTTCCCGAGACCGTGAGTAGGGCTTCGCCGGCAGACAAGCGGAATCCCCGAGGCTGGTGGGTGGATCTGTGTGCACACTAGGTACGGCGTGATGGCGTCATGCTGATGCATTTCATCCGTCACAGGGATGACGTACTTATGGTGTGGGTGGGCACTGAGCATGAATTGTCTTTATTCATGGATGAACTTAACACTAATGATCGTAATATTAAACTTACGTACATAGCCCATCATCATACCCTTTCCTTTCTTGATTTGACCTTGATTGCTGACGGGGGGAAGATTAGCACAAAAACTCATAGGAAGCCCACAGCGGCAAATACACTTCTCCAGGCCACTAGTGACCATCCAAGATCCCTGATTAAGGGTATACCAGCAGGCCAGCTCCTCAGAATCAGTAGGAACTGCTCTAGACAACAAGACTTTGACATGGAAGCGAGGGACCTATATGGTAGGTTCAGGGACAGAGGTTATTCTCATTAATCAGGGTGGCTAAGAAAAAAGCTCTCCAAACAGACCGTCGGCAACTCCTCATCAGAAGGAACTCAATTGCCTTAAAAGACAGACATGCACCCCCCAAGATTATTACCAAATACGGCGCCCAATGGGAACAGATTAGGACTATTCTAAATAATCACTGGCATATCCTTTCTGACTCCCCTGTCATTGGTGAAATTGTGGGTGATCGCCCTCTTCTCACTGCTCGTCGCTCTCGGAACCTTAGGGATCACCTAATTCATTCAGAATATCAAAGATCTCCCACTCTTAATTGGCTTACCCAACTTCCACCTTTAAAGGGTATGTTTAGATGTGGTAGATGCGCTGTATGCAGATTTGTTGAGCGTACGGACGTGTTCGCCGATTCTGATGGTAAAAGACAGTTTAAAATTTATAATCTTATTAACTGTAATACTACACGTGTAATTTATATGCTCACCTGCCCCTGTGGTAAAAACTATGGTGGACAAAAACGAAACTGAAAATCAGAATCGGCGAGCACGTCCAAAGTATTCTAAGTAAGGATGATGAGCGCCCCATCCCCTTACACTTTCTCCAATTCCATGGTGGGGACACCACTGGACTCACTTTCAAGGGTATCTACAGGTTAAATCTCCCCCTGAGAAGGGGTGATTTTGACAGAATTCTCTGTCAAAAAAGAAAAAATGTGGAAATATACCCTTGACAGCATGTCCCCCCATGGGTTAAACAATGAGTGTAACTTATCGGTGTTTCTTACACCTTAGATTATCTCATTGAGATCTCTCCCTTTGTCCTTTCTCAGCTGTACTGTTGGTATGTGAATTTATATTCAATCCAGCTGACTATTTCATTTCATTATATTTTTTATTCAATTTGTTTTCATTTTTCAACATTTTTTTACTTTTTATTATTTTTGTTTTCTCTTTAATTATTTTGGAGGGTTGGTGCACCCATGGACGGGCTAGCTGTATTAACAATCTGTGTTGTCTTCTGGTATGTTTGGCAGTCTCTTGATTGCGCGGTTGCCTGGACAACTAAAAGCCGTTGTACTTGCGTATTTCAGCATTGAGGGCTATTTAAGTTGTCTGTCCAGGCTGCTGCGCATGCTCTGAGGAAATCCCTGTGATGGATGAAACGCGTCAGCATGACGCCATCACGCCGTATCTAGCGTGCACACAGATCCTCCCACCAGTCTCGGGGATTCCGCTCGTCTGACTGCGAAGCCCTACTCACGGTCTCGGGAAGTGGATGATGACCCATGCCGCCCACATGCGGTGCTCCACTATCCAATACCACTATTCCCGACTGTTACCGTAGACACCTCGCCAACACCTGAATGTCTAGCTGCATGGAGACAGTCCGAGGAGGATTCAGCTGTCCTGCATGGTATGAGATGGTCTGAGAAGGACCGAAGTGTCTTGTATGCCTGCTACATACTGGAGTCTGCGGAGCGGTGAGACTGAACCTGCTTACTGTCCTTATGTGACTGTTGTATCCATACCTAACAAGTGTGTGTCTCCCTCTCCGAATTTGCATTAATGCTGTCACTGAACATAAGCATATACTCAGGCACACTCCCGTCTCTAACCACCAACAGCTCTTCATATAGGACATTAACCCCACACCATCGGCCACCCAATTGCATTTTTTGCTGTCAATCATTACTGTGACCTCGGTTGTGGGACATTGGTTCACTCTGATGCTAGCACGCCACGGGCAGGCCCCCAATACTTATGGCTGAACACACCTACCCCAGTGTCAATATACAGCAATCATCTGCATACACTGAGAAGATTTGTTTCTTTATCCCTAAGTAGTAGGAGTGTGTATGTGTGTGTGTTAGTGTTAGTGGTGGCCATCTGTGTTCTGTTTTTAGACAACGTTGTCTATTTTATCTCATGGTGAAGGCTTTTGGTTCATTATTCATCACATTGTTTGATTTTTGATTGGTGTATATGTGAATCTTTTTCTAATAAATTTAATTATATTTTTGCTATATTGCTCGTCCCTTATTGAAGAATTCTTTTTTGGGTGGAATTGGTATCTAATCCTGTTCCTTTCCCTGTTTTTTTGATATGCTTATGTAATTCAGAGGGACACACCCGCCTGCATGCTTTTGAGCTAATGGGTGTCTGCAATTAGCCTCATATTAATACAGGTGCTGTCATATTGGTTGTTCTCACCTGTTATTACCTAAAAGGAATAAGCTAAGTTATTCGGTTCATATTCTACCCTTTTTTGTTATCATAGTGTAATATAGCCTGAACATCATTTATTAAAACAAAGTATTGCACTTACACTTAAAAAAAGTGTAAGTGCAATACTTTGTTTTAATAAATGATCGTCAGCTGTTGATGACCGGGCTGCACAGCGGGGGGTAAGCGGCGACCGTGGTCCAGACAGGGGTAACACAGGCCGCGGTCGCCATTGACCTCCTGTTATGAGGCCATGCCTGTGTCTCCTACCTCGGCTCCCCAAGGAGTTGTAGATCTTCACAGAGAGCAGGGGTCTTTTCATATTAACAAGCAGGTAATCACACGTCTGATGACATCTTCGGCGGGGTGGAAGACCCTGGAGAAGACACACAGGCTGAATCCTGTCTCTGCCCTGCCGAAGATAAGATGCAATAAAGCAGTGCAGCGCTAAACTAAAAGTCCATTAACACAGTCCCTTTAAGATAGAATCAGTTGTAGATAGGAAAACAGTTCTCCACTGTGATGATATAGGTGCTCAAAATTATTCCATGCAGTGCTACGCATCCGTGATACCACCACCGGCCAGCCAAACCGCTCACCTCAGCAAATGGACCCCTGAACTAACAGATAGGTCAAACCAGCGTGTACCACACTAGGTGGAAGGGAATGGAGACTTGTCTGGAAAGATGGTCCCACGGTAGTGGAGATGGCACTCCAAATTGCAGATCATATCACATGTAATAAAAATGAAGATACATAGTGCACACTGCGTGGCTAAAAGTAGATATCATTTATTAAAAGTATAAGGTACTCACAAGCACAGCACTAAGCCCTAGTGCTGGGATACAGGTAAAATGTCATCAAAGGATAACGTGGGTTAAATGGCGGCTGCAGTGATGTCAGAAAGCTCCCGCACGCGTATCGTCCTCCTCTGGACTTCATCAGCGGTTAAGATAAGACAGCGGAGGCAGAGAGTAAAGGGGGCACTATGAGTAGAGAGAAAGGGGCGGGGCATGACTGCATGGGGCACTGTGAAGAGGGGCTGTGATTGCTGGGGGCACTGTAATGTAAGGAGACACTGTGATACAAAAAGGACCGCACTGTAAAGGGACACTGTAATCATTACAGTGCACCTTTACAGTGCAGTCCCTTTTATATCACAGTGCTTCTTTACATTACAGTGTGGACCACCCCTGTAAACGTCCCCCCCCCCCCCCCCCCCCGCTGTCTCACCACTCGGCTGTCTCTGGACCAGGCTTGAGACCCAACTATACTTGGCACATCCACAGTGCACTATCAGCTGTACTCCTGCTCCCCTGACACCAGTGCTCTCAGGTTCCAACCCACATTGTGGGCAGCTTGCCACTTGTGCCTTTCCTTTGCCTTTCTTTGCCCCTGCAGACCCTTCCAGGAAAGCTCAGACCGGAACTGTGCAAGATAATATATGAGGACGTCAGATGACGGAGCGCGCACGACGGAACTACGCTTACTACGTCACTTCCCTGCAGACGAGTGGGTGGAACGCAGGAACATCGCTCTGACCATCACTTTCCCCATTTCAGTACATGCATTGGTTACAGTGACTCTGCTCGTATCCACGTTGGTATTTGATTGTTATCCTACTCCAGTGGTTCACTGGGTGGGAGGACACATTACTTTTGGATTTCTTTGTCTTTGTTTTTAAAAAGTGTTTTTTAATAAAAACGTTTGGTACTTTATCACACCATGGAAGCCCTTTTTTATATTTTGATGCATGAGGGTATTGCCGCATCTTGACCCACCTGGATATACCTGAGACACCTATGAAAAAGCAGCAGGGAGCAGCGAAGCCTATTTAAAGTACTACAGACCTGATACCCCTGCAGGGGTTCCGACAGTCGGTGAGTAGACAATTTGAGGGGGGAGCACAAAAGTCACCTGTCAACTTTGTTCACACGAAAGTCACCCCTGGGAACATCCTGACTTGCTGCCGTGAAAAATGCATGGGACTACTACACTTTACTGTGCCTCAACTATTGCCTGTGCAATATATGAACTGTGAAAACACTTTTTGATACATGTGTATATATGGTGGATGCAGCCTTTCTTCCTAGGAATTAGCAAACATCACCAGTACATGTTTTTCTGCAATATAGAATATGTCTCCAGCTGCTTTGTATTACTGGTGGATATGGCTATTAATTTAGAGATTAGGTATCGATCTATCAGTGCCATATAGTATATCTATACAGTGATTTTCTTATATGCTATACATATCATCCTTATTACAGGTTATACGCATTATTAGTTATGATATATATATACGTCTCCTACCCACCTGCATTAGTATAAACACCCCCTCCCATACATCACTGAGGGGCTAACAATTTTGTCGTATGAGAAAGATAAAAAACATTATGCTAATGTTTCCTGTATATGCTTAGCAAACAGGTTTTCAGGTAGCGCCGTTCTGTCCCTAAGTTTTTATAATATATACGGAACTGTGCAAGAGGCCACCCTCATTATCTCAGGCTTCTCATACATGTATGTGACACTGGTTAAGGGGAGTTTCTAAAGAATTTTCATTGAGTACACATTTTGTGATAAGTTGTACCTGCATATACCTTAAACCAAGTCCTGCAACACTGTTGGTGCCAAGAATCCTGGGTCACGTGGCTGTTTTAACACTGTTGACTTGTGGTGCTAAAGGCTTTTCTAACCCCTCCCACATATTCTGATTGACTAATTCACTGTACACAGTGGAGCAGGGGTCAATTGTTTTCAGTGTTTCACAGACTGCTGGACTAATTTCTTTCCCCTGCATTTTGGAGGATTTTAGAATTTACAGTGGGAGAAAGAATAGAAAGGCAGCCTGAATATTTATGGGGATTTATGAGGACCCAACCAATCCCAGGGAGTCCAGTAGGTAGTTGGAGAACCCATAAATCCGAGGCCTGGAGTAGGGGTTGGTTTGCTGAATCCTGGACTCAGCCCTGCCAGAGGTGTCCTCTTTCTTAGGGGCTCTGTCCCTCTGGGCAGTGCGTTGGAGACACTGCTTGGAGGTCATCAAGGTCCCTGCTATAGTCTAAGCTGGAATGCCTATTCTCTAAAGTTTGGGGTTTCTCTTTTACGGTCTTGAGAAGCTCACCGGGGGATACCAGGTGAAGGCTGGAGGGAAGAATTTCCTGTGCTTATGTGGTATCGTGAATTTGTGTCTCCCTCACCGAGAAGTGCGTGGAAGATATCAGGAAGAGGCAACTGATGTTCCCATGGCATTGTGAGTACTGATCTACTCCTGTGCCGTAAAAACTGCATTCTCAGTTCTACAAAGAAGCAAGTCCTAGGCATTCTCCCAGCAAGTAGTGAACTTTACGGAAGGCCCCTGTCAGAATAGTGAGGCAAGAAGTGTCCTCTGCTTTTTCAGTTCTTTTGGGTTATCCCATGTGTTCCCCCATACCCATCCAAGTTCAACTCAGCAATGAATACAAAAGACATCCTAGACAGTTTATTTAGCCAGTGAGAGGTAAGAAAATACCGTATGCCTGCTGACTATTCGTGCACTAAGTTGAGGAAACAGGACCATCAAAGCCAGCGCCTCATGTGGGGGTGCGCTGCTTAAAGCTATGTGCAGGCAATGCTAACTGCCTGCATTATACTACCATAATCTGTTCAGTACCTTCATAAGACTGACAGGTTTATTTCAAAAGACTATAGCTTCCCTTTAAATCATACACAAATTAATCAGAATCCATTGTTATGCAGTTACTTTGCCTGGTGGCTTTGCCCTTTTTTTGCCCATGGGAAGTGGCACAGAAACTTTTCTTCCCCTGACTATAAAAAGAGTTCTTAATAAAGTGATATGATGCAGGCGTTTAACTGTAAACTTCTTTGCAAAAAAAGAAGAAGCGCTCGCAGACAAAAGCATTAGCATAGCACTGAATGATTGTGCTTTTTACAGCCCACACACAATCTCTGGGGAGTTCGACATCAACATACTAAGAATGAGTATGAATGAAAAATTCTTTGCTTCTGGTGGACGTTTTAACCAACTTGAAGAGATAGGTACTCTTTATTATGATCAGCTAGCAGAAATGTGCTCCTTCCAGGATGGGCAAGACTGGGGATTAGAATACTGCTTTATTGTAAGCATTTTATATAAAGGAGTTTTATTAAGAAGAATAAACAATATGTCAATTTTGTAGTGAAGAAGGAAATTCAAATTTCCTATGTGCAGTAGAGGAGCGTGAAGGATATAACAGCAGGCAGTAAGTGTAGGAGACATGTGTGGAGGGTATGACAGTGAGCAGTATGTTCAGGAGAGGAGTGTGGATGGTATGACAGCAGGCAGTATGGGCAGGAGAGGAGTTCAGAGGGTATAACAGCTGGCAGTATGGGCAGGATGGAGGGCATGACAGTGCGCATTATGTTACTTAAGTAGTGAGTAGTATGGTGAGCATGAGAGCAGGCAGTATGTGGAGTAGAAAAGTGTGGAGGGTATGACAGTGGGCAGTATGTACAGGAGAGAAGTGTGGGGGGTATGAGAGTGGGCAGTATTTGCAGAAAAGCAGTGTGGAGGGCATGATAGCAAGTAGTATGGGCAGGAGAGGAGAGCACAGGATATAACAGAGGTTAAAGAGGTTGTAAACCCTTTTACACCACTTGTACCTACAGGTAAGCCTATAATAAGGCCTACCTGTAGGTACTGTAAATATCTCTTAAACCTGCGCGGTTTAGGAGATATTTACCATATACGCTTGCGCTGATGTCATCGGCACATGCGCACTGAAGAAATGGCTCATGCCGTTTCTTCAGCAGCGTGCCGTGACCGGCGGCTCCCATGCAATCACGCCGCCGGACTCCGCAAACCCGAAAATAACTCCGGGAGACATGTCGCCGGGTACATTGGTGTGCGGGGCTTTGTATTACAGGGTTTGTTTTTTTCGGGTTTACAACCACTTTAATATCTGCAGAAGAGGAGTGTGGATGGTATTACAGGGGGCAGTATATGCAGAAGAAGAGTGCAGAAGGTATGACAATGGGCACTATGTGCAGGTGAGGAGTGCAGGCTGTATGATAGGGAGCAGTATGAATAGGAAATGCATGTGAGGGATATGACATAGGATAGGAGAGAAGTGGGTAGGACAGAGGGTAGTATGTACAGGAGAGGAGTGTGGAGAGTGTAACGGCATTCAGTATTTAAAGGAAATAATTGTGAAGAGTATGACAGCGGGCAGCATGTACAGTAAAAGAGTGTGGAAGGTATGACAGTGGACTGAATGTACTGAAGAGGAGTGCTGAAGGTATGAAAGTAGACAGTATGTGTAGGAGGGGAGTGCTGCATTGTATGACAGCAGGCAGTGTCAAAAAGAGAGAAGTGGTGAAGGGTATGACATGGGGCCACTATGTGCAGGATAAAAATGCCAAAGGTTATGACAGTCAGCTATATGTCCTGTAATGATGTAAAAGTCATGACCAGTGTATATAAGATGTCCCACCTTGTTTTGTGTCTGCCCGACCGACCATCAGTACTCACCATCCCCCTTGCTATTAACTAAATTAATGAGACCACACATGAACTGGAGTAAAAATGGCCATAGCAGCCTTTTATTAACAAAAACAACTTATCAGCTTGTTGGTCTATTGACGGCACCCAGAATTCCAACTTTTTCCACTTGTAACGCTGCTGGACCCTTTACCATACCAGGCCTCCAGCCGTGACACATCAGCTCGGAGATAACCCACAACCGCAGTGCACCATTACCGTATTCCAGCTAACCTTAGTAACTAGAATACACCAGAGGAGCACATACCACCGATGAGCCCCCCACACTTCCATCTCAACCGTATTTTCTTCCACCGCCAAAAGACCAACCACCGCCTCACGATCATCTGCCATGACGTCTTCTGCTCATATTGCACCTGCAAAGAGATAAAGCAAACCAACCAAACTAAAACAAAACACAGGGAGGGTGGGTGGGAAACCAGCTGCTTGTCACCTGTCCCTTCTCTGCTGCCCAGAAGACCCCCACCTATCCCTTAAATCACTGCCACAAACCCCTCCTCATCCTGTTGCTTCAACCAATCCACCTCTCCCCCATTCCCCACCTACAATCCTTAACCCCATAGTTGCTTCCCCTTCTCACCCTGCCATGCCAGCCCTGCACTATCTTTCATTTTATTTTTTCTCACTCTGGGCCTTACTAAGAATGAAACAAAAGGGAACAGCAAAAGTCACAAGAAGTGACAGATGCTGGAAACTTAATCAGAGGCTGCAAGACAGACTTGTTATTTGCCAGAAAGATAAGTATTCACAGTCTTCTATGGTGGAGAGCTATACTTTGGATTTTTTGGATGAAGGGACAAAGTTCTTTTAACCACTTGCCGCCCGCCCTATTACATATTGACGGTGGCAAAGTGGTTTGATAATCCTGATCGGACGTCATATGATGTGATCAGGATTATCCCGCTATTGCGCGCCCCCGGGGGCGCGCACCACGGCGATCGGGGATGACACTTGTCCCTCGAACACAGCGCATCCCCGATCAGGGTAAACAGCCAATGAAATGGCTGTTTACCCATGTGATCGGCTGTGTCCAATCACAGCCGGTCACCTGTCATTACAAGGCAGTCACGCGCAATGCGCGCCGCCGGGGGGCGCGCAGCGCGCCGATCGGAGAAGGCGAGTGTCCCTCGGACACAGCGCATCTCCGATCAGGGTAAACAGCCAATGACATGGCTGTTTACCCATGTGATCGGCTGTGTCCAATCACAGCCGGTCACAAGTATAAACACTGTGACGGTTTCCAGGGATCTCTCCTTCTCTCTCCTCACACACCGGTCGTGTGAGGAGAGAGAAGGAGAGATCTGATCAGTGAGTAAAACATCATTTCTGTACATCTGTTCTATAGTCTGCACAACACAAACCCCCCCTCATCAATAAAGAGAACCTGTCACAGCCCATCAGGATCTGTCACAGCCCATCAGGATCTGTCACAGCCCGTCAGAACCTGTCACAGCCCGTCAGAACCTGTCACAGCCCGTCAGAACCTGTCACAGCCCGTCAGAACCTGTTACAGCCCGTCAGAACCTGTCACAGCCCGTCATCGGTACCGCCATCAGCACAGCCACCGCCATCAGCACCGCCACCGCCATCAGCACCGCCACCGCCATCAGCACCACTATCAGCACCGCCACCGCCATCAGCACCGCCATCAGCACCATCTGGATCTGACAGCCCATCTGTCACACAGGCCGCCATCAGTACCATTAACGGTACCGCTATTAGTACCGCCATCGGTAACATCTGAATCTGACAGCCCATCTCTCATAGCCCATCTGTCACACAGGCCCGCCATCACTACCATCGCACAATCCCGCCATAAGTACCGCCAAAAGTACCACCATCATGTCCCAAAGAGTTTATACACCTGGGGAGGCATATAACATCCTTGCCATGTCGGATGATGAGAACAGCGGGGAGCTCTCATTATTCGATTCTGGTTCGGAATACGAGCCAGTGGAGGGTAGCGGATCGGATTCCGAGTCAGCGGAGGAAACCGCCCCTCCTAAAAGAGTAAGGAGATCAGGACCGAGATCAGAAAACCTGCCTACCACCAGCAGTGCCAGACCCCAGGAAGAGGAGCCCAGTACCAGTACAAGAATTGCACATCCAGCCCAAAGAATCCGGGCCCAGTCCTACCTTCCCGATGCCCTGGCAAACCCCTTATGGTTGCCTGCCAACTCAGGATCCGCTACAATCCCCCCTTTCACTGCACAGCCAGGTGTGCAGCTGAACACTTCAAATTTTTCATATTTGGACTATTTCCATTTGTTTTTCCCAGAAGATTTGTTGCAGTACATGGTGGACCAAACAAATCTCTATGCAGAGCAATTTATTGCTGCCAACCCCAGTTCGTCCTACGCCCGTATGTTCCATTGGCGACGTCTCACACTAGACGAATTCAAATTGTTCTTGGGCCTTACTTTTAATATGGGGCTTACAAAGAAAAACAAACTGCATGCCTACTGGTCCACCCACCCCATCCACAACATGCCCCTATATTCTTCTGTTATGTCCAGGACACGGTACGATATGATAACACGTTTCCTACATTTCAATGATAATTCGCAGTGCCCTCCCCAAGATCATCCCAACCACGACAAATTATATAAGCTTCGCCCCCTAATAAATTCTTTTACCAAACGATTTTCTGAAGTCTTTATCCCTGACCAAAATATTTGTGTAGACGAATCCCTTATCCACTTTACTGACCGGCTGAATATCAAACAGTATATCCCAAGCAAAAGAGCAAGGTACGGAGTGAAATTGAACAAATTATGTGACCGAGCCACTGGTTACGTGTACTCATTTCGCATTTATGAGGGAAAAGACTCCCAGCTCCAGCCCCGTGAGTGCCCCACATACATAGGAACCAGTGGTAAAATTGTGTGGGACCTAGCATACCCCCTGTTCAAAAAAGGTTACCACCTATATGTAGATAATTACTACAGCAGCCTGCCCCTTTTCCGTCACCTGTATCGTGAAAAAACCCTGGCCTGCGGAACCTTCCGAAAAAATAGGAAGGTCTTCCCACAGAACCTACTTTCAAAACGGCTACAAAAGGGGGAAGCCGCATTCATGAGGAATGAGGAGGTGTTGGCCATGAAGCGGCGGGACAAGAAGGATGTTCACATGATGACTACCATTCACAATGACACCTTGGTGGAGGTTCAGAGAAGACGTGGCCCCGTAGTAAAGCCTGAATGTGTCCATGACTACAATCTGTATATGGGGGGGGTGGATTTAAATGATCAGATGCTGCAACCATATTTGTCAACCCGCAAGTCCAAATATTGGTATAAAAAAGTTGCATTTCATCTGTTTCATATGGCCATGTTCAATTCATTTGTCTGCTATCAAAAATCACCCGAAAACCAACCCATCACCTACCTCAAATACTTTGAAAACATTGTCACTGCCCTTATTTACCAGCAAGGGCCCGCCCCAGGAAGCATTCGCTCTGAGAGTGTAAGTCGACTTCATGAGCAACATTTTCCCTATAACATTCCCCCCACAGAATCCGGAAGAAGACGCCAAAAGAGATGTCGTGTATGCTCAAGTGGAGGAGCTAGAAGAGATACAAGTTTTTATTGTCCCGATTGTCCCTCCCAACCTGGCCTGTGTATCGGTGATTGCTATAAAAATTATCACACATCCATCAGATATTAGTTCCCCTTATTAGTAACAGACTGCCATTTCCCCATTTCAATTACCTGTGTGCATCATTTGCCTGCCACCATGTCTCTACCTTCCATGTTAACTGACCCTGGCCTGTTTACCGACAATGTCTTTGCCTGCCGTTTTAACCACGTTTGACGTCCATGTGCACCGACCTCAGCCTGTTTACCGACGATGCCTTTGCCTGCCGTTTTAACCACGTTTGACTTCCATGTGCACCGACCTCAGCCTGTTTACCGACGATGCCTTTGCCTGCCGTTTTAACCACCTTTCTGACTTCCACGTGCACCGACCTCGGCCTGTTAAATCGATCATGTTTTTGCCTGCCACTTGGACTGATCTTTTGCCCTTCTACTTTAGTACACAGGGGTCTCACATATGTGAGGGGCTTCAGAATAGCGTTCTGAGTAGAGAAAATCAGTTTTTGGTTTTCTGTGTTCCCAGAACAGGGTCTGGTTGCCCGGAGGCTTCAAAGAGATTTGGGTGGGAGAAGCCTCTACCCCTGTCTCCCTGGCCCTAAGCTTGATGGTCCTTCCTGCTGCCTGGACCAATACTTTGGCTGTGCTGACCATATCGCTGCCTGTAATGACCCAGGACTTTATGGACTGTTTATTTCTGCTGCCTGGACCAATACTTTGGCTGTGTTGACCATATCTCGGCCTGCTGCCTCTACTGACTATAGACAATATTTTTGCCTGGACATCTCTGCCTGCTACCTGGACCAATGCTTTGGCTGTGCTGACAGTATCTCTGCCTGAACTAACTATGGACATTATTGCTGCCTGGACGATTGCTTTTGCTGTTGCTGACCACATCCCTGCCTGCTGCCTGGACCGATGCTCTCCTCTGTTGACCTCTAAACTACTAAAACCACAGGTAATCTTTTGTTATTTGGTATGTACATGTTATGTATTAGAAATATGAAGGGCCTTCAGAAATATGATCGGTAATCATGAAATTATATGTGTAATTTATGCTCCTAGAACGACTGGAGGTGCTATTTGGATGTTGGGCCTCTGTATGTGGCAAGGCTGTGAAAAAGTGTCACACATGTGGTATCGTTAAACTCAGGAGGAGTAGCAGAACTAATTTTGTGGTGTCATTTATGCTATGTACATGCTATGTGTTAAAAATATCTTATAAATCGACAACTTTGTGTAAAAAAAAATGCGTTTTCATTTTTTTCCCACGTTTTCCGAAAACTTCTGGAAAAAAATGAACCGTTCAAAAGACTCATTATGCCTCATAGATTATACGTTGGGGTGTTTGCTTTCCAAAATTGGGTCATTTTGTGGGCGTTTCCATTGTCCTGGTGCTCCAGGGCCTTCAAAAGGGAGATAGGTCGTCATGAAATTATATGTGTAATTTTGCTCCTAAAATGCCTAGAGGTGCTACTTGGATGTTAGGCCTCTGTATGTGGCCAGGCTGTGTAAAAGTCTCACACATGTGGTATCGCCATACTCAGGAGGAGTAGCAGAATGTATTTTGGGGTGTCATTTTTGCTATGTACATGCTATGTGTTGGAAATATCTTATAAATGGACAACTTTGTGTAAAAAAAATGCGTTTTCATTTTTTTCCCACGTTTTCCGAAAACTTCTGGAAAAAAATGAACCGTTCAAAAGACTCATTATGCCTCATAGATTATACGTTGGGGTGTTTGCTTTCCAAAATGGG
This sequence comes from Lithobates septentrionalis, assembly GCA_037952835.1. Classification (NCBI taxonomy): domain Eukaryota; kingdom Metazoa; phylum Chordata; class Amphibia; order Anura; family Ranidae; genus Lithobates; species Lithobates septentrionalis. The sequence continues at coordinate 6,300,936 of JBBDGP010000459.1, forward strand.
GTCATTTTGTGGGCGTTTCCATTGTCCTGGTGCTCCAGGGCCTTCAAAATGGAGATAGGTCGTCATGAAATTATATGTGTAATTTTGCTCCTAGAATGCCTAGAGGTGCTACTTGGATGTTAGGCCTCTGTATGTGGACAGGCTGTGTAAAAGTCTCACACATGTGGTATCGCCATACTCAGGAGGAGTAGCAGAATGTATTTTGGGGTGTCATTTTTGCTATGTACATGCTATGTGTTGGAAATATCTTATAAATGGACAACTTTGTGTAAAAAAAAATGCGTTTTCATTTTTTTCCCACGTTTTCCGAAAACTTCTGGAAAAAAATGAACCGTTCAAAAGACTCATTATGCCTCATAGATTATACGTTGGGGTGTTTGCTTTCCAAAATGGGGTCATTTTGTGGGCGTTTCCATTGTCCTGGTGCTCCAGGGCCTTCAAAAGGGAGATAGGTCGTCATGAAATTATATGTGTAATTTTGCTCCTAGAATGCCTAGAGGTGCTACTTGGATGTTAGGCCTCTGTGTGTGGCCAGGCTGTGTAAAAGTCTCACACATGTGGTATCGCCATACTCAGGAGGAGTAGCAGAATGTATTTTTGGGTGTAGTTGCAAGTATATGCATGCTGTGTTCAAGAAATAACCTGTCAATACAATAAGTTTGTGTAAAAAAAAAAAAAAAGTCTTCATTTTCCCAAGAATTGTGGGAAAAAATTACATCTTCAAAAAACTCACCATGCCTCTTACTAAATACCTTGAAATGTCTACTTTACAAAAAGGGGTCATTTGGGGGGTATTTGTACTTTCCTTGAATGTTAGTGTCTCAAGAAATGAGATAGGCCTTTAGTACATCAGGTGTGATTAGATGTGATCTATTTTCAGTGATTTGCACCCTAACTTGTAGACTCTATAACTTTCACACAGACTAAATAATATCCACTAATTTGGGTCATTTTTACCAAAGATATGTAGCCATATAAATTTTGGCCCAAATTTATGAAGAAAAATGACTTATTTGCAAAATTTTACAATAGAAGCTAAAAAAAAGTGTTTTTTTTTTTCAAAATTTTCGCTTTTTTTCGCTTATATCGCAAAAAAGAAAAAACCCAGCGGTGATTAAATACCACCAAAAGAAAGCTCTAATTGTGAGAAAAAAATTATAAAAATTTAGTTTGGATACAGTGTAGCATGACAGAGTAATTGTCATTCAAAGTGTGAGAGTACTGAAAGCTGAAAATTGGTCTGGGCGGGAAGGTGTTTAAGTGCCCTGTATTGAAGTGGTTAAACATCTTGTGAGCAGGTGGTAAGGGCTATCTGTTCACTCTTAGCTGTGCTCTCCTTTATGCAATGAGCACTCATCGTAATCAGTGGATCACAGTAATAGCTGTACCATCGCTTCTATGAATGAAACGCGATTTATGAATGAAGGACGGGCAGACGCTTCAAAGGTCCACATCTGTCATTCATGGATCCTGTTTCATTCATACACGCTGTAGTACCAGCTTCTATGAATGGAGGAGCTGGTGGAAAGGTTAGGCATAGTCTGGCTCTCTTGATGAGTGCAAATGACAGCTCTTTAGTTAACACTCCCTGCACCAGAAGATTATGGTGGTGGGTGTAGGGAGTGGGGTTGATTAAGGAAAATTGGAGGGAAATTAAAGAGCCAGCAGCACAAGGGACACAGTGACTTAAAGGGGGGTTCCAGCGACCATTCAACTTTTTTTTTTTTGTAGTCATTCATACACTTTCATAATAATAAAGTAATACTCACTGTTTCGGTTTTTTAAATCTGCTGCTGTCCATTTTCGTTTCTAATAAGTATTTATAAAAAGTGATCCTGGCCGTTCCCATCTTGCTTGTGGGCATGTGAAGCCCACAAGCATTGATTTCCAGGATCCGGTAAATGCTGAGCTCCCAGCATTCACCGCTCTTTCCTGTGCATGCTCAGTGTTTACGGCGAGCAGCGTCGTAAACTTCAGGGTTGCCATCACAACGCGCGTGATCATCGAAAATTCCCGCCCCGTTGTGATGGCAACCTCTTTCGAAATCCCGCAAGAACTCGCGGCAGGTCTCCGCAATGACTCCTGGGAACAATGACACCAGCCCCCAGGAGACAGTGCGGCACACAGGAAATGACGGATTACCCGCAAAATACCCGCCCATATCCGCAGTGGACACATACAGGAAGCAGAGAAGGACATGACAAAAACACAGGTACACAAGAAAAAAAAAAAAAAAAAGTTTCCGTTTATAACTGAATACATTGATGTAATGTGATTGAGCAAAAGATGTAAAATAGGGTGGAACTCTGCTTTAATAGCAAGTCATGTGCCTTGTTTTTATTTTTTTACAAGAACTTGAAATAAAATATATTAACAGTTGCAACAAAACACACAGCACATACGAAATCAGCATGAGGGGGCTAGAACCACTGACTCTGGTACCAGCACACTTCCATAGATAGGTAGAACCACTAAGGGCTGTACTTTCAGATCAACAGCTAAGCCGCAAGAGTCTATCCATGCAGACCAAATCTTGTCAAACTTCTTGGGACAATTTGCGATTTACAGTATCTCACAAAAGTGAGTACACCCCTTTTTGTAAATATTTTATTACATCTTTTCATGTGACAACACTGAAGAAATGACACTTTGCTACAATGTAAAGTAGTGAGTGTACAGCTTGTATAACAGTGTAAATTTTCTGTCGCCTCAAAATAACTCAACACACAGCCATTAATGTCTAAACCGCTGGCAAAAAAAGCACCCTAAGTGAAAATGTCCAAATTGGGCCCAAAGTGTCAGTATTTTGTATAGCCACCATTATTTTCCAGCACTGCCTTAACCCTCTTGGGCATGGAGTTCACCAGAGCTTCACAGGTTGCCACTGAGGTTCTCGTCCACTCCTTCATGACAACATCACAGAGCTGGTAGATGTTTTCTCTCCCCCCCTTTATTACATCTTTGACCCCTGAGATAGTGTCTGGACAGGATCTGAAGATTGTTTAGCCTTTTGGGAGTTTCTAATAATTTATTAATTTATTATTATATAAAGGTCAGCTCTGCATAGCTCACTAAGTTGACAAATCTATCTTAACTGGGTTGGGGCCTGGATAGATTACAACCCCCACCCAGTGGAATTACTTGTTTATTAATGTATTGCTTATATATTTCTGTTATGTTTGTATATATTTGATCTCATTGTTCTACCATGATTTTCACTCAATATCACTGCAATTAATTTTGGTTTATCTCCTGTGATGAGTCGCTCCCATGGGCGTTGCTCCGGGGGGGCTGGCTATGCGGAGACCGGGGACCTACTACCTACCTCTCAGATACACCTGAACAGTCCTATGCCTACCCGACACAGGGGGGCCCCACTGCTCTAGCTAGCTGTGGGGCCTTTTTGCCCTGCCGTGCATACTTGCTAGGCGGGAATCCCTGTGTCGGTGGTTATCAGTCCTCCCTTCCCTCCCCAGAACAACATTTTTAGGGGGGGAACCCTTGTGGTATCTATTTCCAAGCCTTTGAGCGATTTATTTTTTCTGCATTTTTACTTTCACTACTATTGTCATTATCCTACCATTATTGACCTCCCTTTCCCCTCCCCCCCTCTGGCTCTCTTTTCCCCCCAGACCATGGGGGGACATGCTATTGGGGAACCACAAGGGGACCTTTGGGATTGGCTGCATCCACCTTTGAGGCAGCTCCATTTCTGAACCTTTAGCTGCAGCGATACATCGTTCCAGTATGGGCACAGCCCGCCGTTAAGATGGCCGCTGGTGCTTACAGCACCATCTTTGACCTTTCCAGCTCAGCGTAAGGCGCTTTGACGCGCCGCACATGCGCAGACCCGTCCAGCGGGGTTGGTTGCCCAGGCAGCATTCGGCGTCCTTACGCTGAATGCTCCTGACAGCAGCGACCTCCGCAAGCCGCGCCATTGGCTAGCGCGGCGTCGGGTCTCCGCCCACCTACCGGCCCACACCACAAATAGGACGCCAGAGACGGCAAATGGCGCCATTCTTCCCTGGACACTCATCCAGGTACATGGGGCAGGCTTCAAACCTCTGGCATTACGGAAACTCCCCCTGGTTCTTCACTCACTGACCAGCCATCCTCTCAAAAGTAAGTGCAATTTACTCTGCATACTTGGGACCCCTCGCCCCATGGGAGGTATGGGCGTTCCACACATAGGACATAGGGGGTACTTCTCTTTATATGAGACTTGCTGTGGAGTTTACCCACACACACTACTCATTTTTATCTTGCCCCATTACAGATAGCCATCAATTTTTCTTTGAGGCTAAGGACGCCGAATTTTTGGATCATCCATTATATCCAGCCGCCTTGTAGAGTATTAGGACAGTCCGGGGTTTTTTCTGATGTGGGATATTCCCGGCCTCTGGCATGCAGCCCCTTACCGAGTTGTCTTGGGAGAGCGTAAGTCACATGAGAATATAACCTTTGCAGGTGATATGTATGATATATACATGTACAGTTTATAATAGTTTTGTGTTTTTTGATTTTTTAGACTGTGATGTATTTTCCCTGAAGAAGACTTGTATCTCTTAAGATTTAAACGTTGAAACGCGTTGGAATCCCACTACCTTACATCAGGGGGGTCATCTAGGGTGACCGCACTGGGTAGTGTGATACATCACATTCCTCTACAAATTATTTTCCATATGTAACTCTATATATTCATTCTTTGTATTGGATGTATTTGCAGAATTATTACATGTTTTGGATATTATTTTATTCTTTGTTCCACGTTCACTGATCCACATGATCATTTGTAAAAAATATTTAAAAAAATCTATATACTTTCAATGTTGAATAATATGAAATAAACTGATTTTACATATATATTTTTTTGTACTCATTGCCTTAAAAATCCCGCTAGAGGTATTATATAATTTTCTATAGATTTACATGGGATGATGGCAATGACACATCCACACCACCTAGGTCATACTTACCCAATTTGTTAATCAGGGTGGACAATACACCCATACCTCTAATATGACCAAGGTGGCTGGATGTGGACCCCCACTTAAAAGGCATACTATTTAGTTATTAAAGTGTTAAACAGGAATTTACCTTTTTTACTCCCTATATATCTTTAAAGGGAGACTAGTGTTCCTACGGTCAAGAGAGCTAATTGTTCTCTGATCCTATCCACTTTTCAATCTCTCAGATTTGCCCGTACCTATATAGGGGTCACCATGGGGGACCTTCAGGGAGGAGAATGGGAGGAATTTATGGCCAATATTCAAAGGAGTTATGAAGGGAAGGAACAAGTCTCTTCGGATCTGTCTTCACTTTTCTCAAGCCTAACTAAAATTCTGGAGAAAAAATCAGCCCTACACTGGCACATTGAATCTCTGGGCAGATACATTAGAGAAGGAATAAATCCGATTGGTCTCCGAATACAAATATTCCCCATCTTAGAAAACATCTCAAAAGAACTTAAAAGGAACTGGGAAAGTAAACTCAATGACTGCTCAATGAACCTGATGCTACTACTCCAGAATGAATATAGACAACAACTGGATAGCATGAATATGGAAATCAAAACACTATATGACCGACTTACTCCACTAAAGACGCATGAGGAATATGCATCTTATGAGAAAAAACTCAAAGAACATCTGGAAAACTTCGGTAAAACTATCCTTATCAAAAAGGAGAAGAAGTACTGGAGAGACAAAAATGCATTTAGGGAGGGCAGGGCCTATAGATGGAATACAGCTAATACCAACAACAAAAGAAATAGAAAAAGAAGAACTCCATACCAAGAAAATGTCAATCAATCCAATGATTACTCATCGGACACACCATCAAACTCCTCCTCGTCAGCATCGTCACATACCGGCCAGTTTAGAGGCAAGAGAAAAGGACCCTTGGGAAGACAGTATGAAACTGAAGGAGAAATTAAACAATCCTATAAAAAACATACCGTAGAGCAGGAAACAAGGGAGCTACAACCTAGTAATAAATCAAATACGCATAAAGGCATAATGCAGGGGAATACACGAGGCCCTTTACCCAATCTCGGAAAAGGAAATCGGAAAGATCAAGGGGCTATCCCTAAAACACAACAAACCCAACTTGATAGTTTTTTAGACAGAAACACAACACCATTACCAAGCCCCATGCCTCTCATGCAACTCCTGATGATAGCCATGGATCCATCGACTCCAAAGAACTAAATATCATTAATCTCTCCTCGCATAAATTAACTGATGAGGAGCAGAAAGTGTTATCTTTAGGCCTCTCCTTCTGTCCCAACCAAAGCATGGATACCTTCGAAACAACAAAGGATATTCACCTATTTGCCCGGAAATTACTACTGAAAAGCTTATACACAAAACAAAAAGCTACACAATCAGAAACAGCACCAAATCTAAAAACAGCTGATTTCAAGGCTCTCAGAGATTTAAACCTCCTGCTGCAAGAGAGTAAAGCAGCAGAAAATTTCTGGGAAGAATTGGGAGAAGGAGAGGGCAATGAAGAAGAGTCTGAAGATGAAGCCATCAAATTTAACACGAAAAACGATAAAAAGTTCAAAAGAAAATCACATAAATTTCCTCCGCTCAATCTTAACCCAGCGATAGCGCTTTTCGTCAAACAGACAACCAAAGAAATTGAAAATTTAAACAGACGAAGAACCAAAAACCACCTTAATCCAGAATTGCGACGTGCACTTAATACCCTGAAGAGCGACATGAACATCACAATCAAAGCATCGGACAAGGGGGGAAATATTGTCCTGATGGACAACGAAAATTACGTAAAAATGTGTCTTAAAGTTCTTAACAACACCGAATGTTACAAAAGAATATCCCCAGCAATAGTTGAGAGATACAATCAAGAATTCTACTGTCTGGTGGATGAATCGCTCAATGAAGGGGCCATCAACAAAGAAACATGGGAGTTTATACGAACACAACATCCCCGGGTACCCACCTTCTACGCCCTGCCCAAGGTGCATAAAAGACTAGAAGATCCACCAGGGAGACCCATCATTTCAGGCAACGGGTCAATCACGGAAGGTATCAGCCAGGTAATAGACAACCATCTTAGACCCCACGTCATGGATCTACCGTCCTACACCAAAGACACGATCCACCTGTTACAGATCATTGATAATTTGACTATCCCCGACTCGGCTCTCCTAGTTACTATCGACGTGGAATGTCTGTATAACAGCATTCCACATGATGCAGGAGTAGCAGCTGTCGAACGAGTGTTGAGGCAAAGAGCAACCACTGATTGGAAGTTCAATGCCTTCATACTCACAATGCTTGAATTCATCTTGAAACACAATGTGTTTTTATTTGAGGGCTCCCACTACCTCCAGGTGCAGGGAGTGGCTATGGGGACATGTTGTGCTCCCTCATATGCCAACCTGTACCTGGGGGAGTGGGAGAAGACCTTCTTGCTGGGAGAGGGATCGTCTGTGTACTCTGACCACATACTCATGTGGCAGAGGTACATAGACGATATCTTCATCATTTGGGATGGCTCAGAAGACAGACTCAGGGAATGCCTGAGTTCTATGAACACCAATAGTTTCAACCTTTTCTTTACTATGAGTTATGATTCCAGGGAGGTCAACTTCCTGGATATCACTATCTCCAAAGACCAAACAGGAGTACTTCATAGTAATCTTTATAGAAAAGAGACAGCGGGGAACACTCTGCTACATGCGGATAGTTTCCACCCCGAGCCATTGAAGAGATCGATCCCGTTCAGTCAATTTCTAAGACTCAAGAGAAATTGCAGTACATACGAAAACTTCCAGCAAGAATCTAACAAATTGACTGCCAGACTAAGAGAGAGAGGATACACTAAAACAGCTCTCAAAAAAGCGTTTAACCGTGTTAAGAACATGGACAGACGAAACTTAATCTTTAAAAAGAAAAACCCGGTAAAGGAAGATAATTCAACTAGAATTATTATGAAATTTTCTAACGAACATCAACAAATAAGAAAAATTATTTCTAAACACTGGTCCATTCTTACAGAAGATCCCATCTTAAACAGCCTGGTCACCCCTAGACCTCAAATTACCTACACAAAATCAGGATCTATAGGAAATATGCTCACTCAGAGTGAGTATAAAGGAAGTGCAAGATCGGACCCCTGCAAAACCTGGGGCACCTATCCCTGCGGAGCATGTGCCCAGTGTGGAGTTATAGGTAGAAGAACCATGATCACATTACCAAATGGGGAGGACTTTCAACTACGACACTTCGCGAATTGCAAAACGCGGGGAGTAGTCTACCTGATGCAGTGTCAGTGCGGGGCCTTTTATGTAGGGAAAACCCGACAGGAACTCACTAAGAGGGTTGAGAAGCATATCCACAACATGAGTATCGGCAACCTGTATTTACCACTGGGCAGACATGTAGCAAAACAGCATGGGTACAGGATGCCTAAGGTCAACTTCACTGTGGTAGATAGATTACACATACCCACCAGGGGGGGTGACTGGAACAAGGCCCTGCTCCAGCGCGAGATGCGCTGGATCAGGCGCCTTAGGGCCACCACTCCCCCAGGGCTCAACGAAACAGAGAGCTACAGGCCCTTCCTAGAGGGCTTTAGATCAGGTAAAACCGACTAGAGGCATCTCCTCTCCTCTATGCTACGCACATTGAATTTAAATCATTTATCCCGTTACCTTCATCTCCTCTCTCTCTCCCCCCCTCTTTCCCCCCCCCTGGACTCTCCCTTTTTCCTCCCCCCCTCCCTCCTTTTTTTCTCTCCCCCCCTTTATTACATCTTTGACCCCTGAGATAGTGTTTGGACAGGATCTGAAGATTGTTTAGCCTTTTGGGAGTTTCTAATAATTTATTAATTTATTATTATATAAAGGTCAGCTCTGCATAGCTCACTAAGTTGACAAATCTATCTTAACTGGGTTGGGGCCTGGATAGATTACAACCCCCACCCAGTGGAATTACTTGTTTATTAATGTATTGCTTATATATTTCTGTTATGTTTGTATATATTTGATCTCATTGTTCTACCATGATTTTCACTCAATATCACTGCAATTAATTTTGGTTTATCTCCTGTGATGAGTCGCTCCCATGGGCGTTGCTCCGGGGGGGCTGGCTATGCGGAGACCGGGGACCTACTACCTACCTCTCAGATACACCTGAACAGTCCTATGCCTACCCGACACAGGGGGGCCCCACTGCTCTAGCTAGCTGTGGGGCCTTTTTGCCCTGCCGTGCATACTTGCTAGGCGGGAATCCCTGTGTCGGTGGTTATCAGTCCTCCCTTCCCTCCCCAGAACAACATTTTTAGGGGGGGAACCCTTGTGGTATCTATTTCCAAGCCTTTGAGCGATTTATTTTTTCTGCATTTTTACTTTCACTACTATTGTCATTATCCTTACCATTATTGACCTCCCTTTCCCCTCCCCCCTCTGGCTCTCTTTTCCCCCCAGACCATGGGGGGACATGCTATTGGGGAACCACAAGGGGACCTTTGGGATTGGCTGCATCCACCTTTGAGGCAGCTCCATTTCTGAACCTTTAGCTGCAGCGATACATCGTTCCAGTATGGGCACAGCCCGCCGTTAAGATGGCCGCTGGTGCTTACAGCACCATCTTTGACCTTTCCAGCTCAGCGTAAGGCGCTTTGACGCGCCGCGCATGCGCAGACCCGTCCAGCGGGGTTGGTTGCCCAGGCAGCATTCGGCGTCCTTACGCCGAATGCTCCTGACAGCAGCGACCTCCGCAAGCCGCGCCATTGGCAAGCGCGGCGTCGGGTCTCCGCCCACCTACCGGCCCACACCACAAATAGGACGCCAGAGACGGCAAATGGCGCCATTCTTCCCTGGACACTCATCCAGGTACATGGGGCAGGCTTCAAACCTCTGGCATTACGGAAACTCCCCCTGGTTCTTCACTCACTGACCAGCCATCCTCTCAAAAGTAAGTGCAATTTACTCTGCATACTTGGGACCCCTCGCCCCATGGGAGGTATGGGCGTTCCACACATAGGACATAGGGGGTACTTCTCTTTATGAGACTTGCTGTGGAGTTTACCCACACACACTACTCATTTTTATCTTGCCCCATTACAGATAGCCATCAATTTTTCTTTGAGGCTAAGGACGCCGAATTTTTGGATCATCCATTATATCCAGCCGCCTTGTAGAGTATTAGGACAGTCCGGGGTTTTTTCTGATGTGGGATATTCCCGGCCTCTGGCATGCAGCCCCTTACCGAGTTGTCTTGGGAGAGCGTAAGTCACATGAGAATATAACCTTTGCAGGTGATATGTATGATATATACATGTACAGTTTATAATAGTTTTGTGTTTTTTGATTTTTTAGACTGTGATGTATTTTCCCTGAAGAAGACTTGTATCTCTTAAGATTTAAACGTTGAAACGCGTTGGAATCCCACTACCTTACATCAGGGGGGTCATCTAGGGTGACCGCACTGGGTAGTGTGATACATCACATTCCTCTACAAATTATTTTCCATATGTAACTCTATATATTCATTCTTTGTATTGGATGTATTTGCAGAATTATTACATGTTTTGGATATTATTTTATTCTTTGTTCCACGTTCACTGATCCACATGATCATTTGTAAAAAATTTAAAAAAAAATCTATATACTTTCAATGTTGAATAATATGAAATAAACTGATTTTACATATATATTTTTTTGTACTCATTGCCTTAAAAATCCCGCTAGAGGTATTATATAATTTTCTATAGATTTACATGGGATGATGGCAATGACACATCCACACCACCTAGGTCATACTTACCCAAGATGTTAGAGACCTTGCCCTCCCCCATCGTACATTGGAAGATGCCCCACAGATGCTCAATAGGGTTTAGGTCTGGAGACATGATTGGCCAGTCCGTCACCTTTACCCTCAGCTTCTTTAGCAAGGCAGTGGTCGTCTTGGAGGTGTGTTTGGGGTTGTTATCATGTTGGAATACTGCCCTGCGGCCCAGTCTCCGAAGGGAGGGGATCATGCTCTGCTTTAGTAGGTCACAGTACATGTTGGCATTCATGGTTCCCTCAATGAACTGTAGCTCCCCAGTGCCGGCAGCACTCATGCAGCCCCAGACCATGACACTCCCACCACAATGCTTAACTGTAGGCAAGACACACTTTTCTTTTGTACTACTCACCTGTTTGCTGCCACACACGCTTGACACCATCTGAATCACAAAGTTTATCAGACCACAGGACATGGTTCTAGTAATCCATGTCCTTAGTCTGCTTGTCTTTAGCAAACTGTTATCATAGGATGCATTAAGGTCAAAAAACATGAGGGTTTACAACCTCTTTAAGTCTAGCTCAACATTGAACCCCTGGGGTGTCAGCGTCTGACGTTCAAACATCCATCTAGTTTCATTTTGGGATATTTTCCTAATCATATTAGAACCCCTCCCGTGTCCCTTAACACTATCAATAGCGTAAAAGATCATCTCAGCAGGGTTGTTTGATGTTTTAATCTGAAATGATTGGAGACACTACGTTTTCGGAACCCTTTATGTATATTTGTTATGTGGTCACTAATTCATTTACTTAGGGTTCTAGACGTTCTTCCAACATATTGGTATCCGCAGGTACATTCCATGACATATGTGACATTCCTTGTTCCACATGTGATGACATTTTTAATGGGGAATTGTTTGAATGTCTGGTGGGAGATAAATATGGTTCTCTTCCTGGGTGCTGGCTTAGTACTTCTACGGGGACCACATCTGCCACAACGATAAAAGCCTTTAAAATCGTCCGAGAAAGGTGGAAGACATAAATAAAATGGAAGACTTGATCCTCACTGCTCAACACAATCAGGAGAAATACACAAGACCTGGAGTCTTTGGAACATTTTTATTTACTCCGACAAGGGGACAACCCTCCTGGGCACATAGTGCCCAAGAACGGCAATATCTCTCATCGCCCTAGCCCTGTCTTGGTTCCCCCCTTCCCTCCCTTTCTTCCCTCTCTCCTTACTCCCTCCCTCCCTTACTTATTTCTGGCACTACTACTCTTAAAGAAAAAGAGTCGGGGAGGACCCTGTTGTTCGACATTTTCATATGCAAAATGAAATACGTGATTTTTCCATACATGCATGGATGATATTGATGTAACATGTTTAATGTTCCTAAACACACTGTATTTCATGTATAATGACTTCTTTACTTTTACTTATATTTGAAAATCAAGCATGGTCATTTCTTTTTTTGGAGGGTTAGGAACATTATGAACCACTTTGGTTTTTAGTCCTGGTGCCCTGCAATAAATAAAGGAAGGATTGTTGGGTAGGAGATCCCTCAACATGGGGTCTCTTTTTAGAATTGCCCAATGTTTCCTAATGCTTTGTTTATTAAAAGCTGTAATAAATGACATATCAAAAGATTTTGTTCTCTGACTTTATCTTCCAAGAGTTATTTCCTGTCCATTTCTCCTACAGTTTTTCTTATTATTTGTAGGTTACCATGGGAGCATTCTTTATCTGTAAATCTTTTAATCAATACATCAGTTTGTTCCATATAGTCATTAATATGAGAACAGTTCCTTTTTATGCACATTAACTGACCCTTAGGAATTGCCAGCTTCCATTTTGGATGGTGACAGCTTCTGATACCCTGTTTCCCCGAAAATAAGACCTAGCGTGATTGTCGGTGATGGCCGCAATATAAGCCCTACCCCCCAAATAAGCCCTGGTTAGAGTCCTTGTAGGTCTTATTTTCAGGGTAGGGCTTATTTTTGGGGGAAAAGGGTAGGGCTTATTTGGGGGGTAGGGCTTATATTGCAGCCATCACCGACAATCACACTAGGTCTTATTTTGTGGGAAACAGGGTAGGGAGACTGACATTCCTGTCAGTGCTTTTAAAGTGTATTTGGTGTCAAGTTTGTCTTGATCTTTGAAAATGTTCAAATCCAAGAAATCAATTTGTTGTTTATGCGCATTGACTGTAAATTTGATACCATAATCATTGTTGTTAATATGGTTAATGAAATTGTTAAGAGGGCTTTCTGTTACTTGCCAGATTTTTAAAATGTTGTCTATGTACCTTCGATATAATCGAAGGTGCGGCCATGTTTTTCCTTGTATTGCTTCACTCTCCCATTTATTGAGGAAGATGTTGAAAACACTGGGGGCATACTTGGCCGCCATAGACACTCCTTTTTTTTGGTTGTAGTGTTGCCCTCAATACCAAAAGAAATTATCAGTCATGGCCAACTTTAGATTATTTAGTATAAATCGTTTTTGTTTCAATTTTAAGTTGGTGTGTGCATTTAATGCCCATGTAACTGCGTTCATGACATCAATTTGTTGTATGTTGGTGTACAGTGACTCCACGTCTATGACAAAGTTGCAGGTATCTAAGGAACATCCAATTAGGGAGGTTAAAGGAAGCTTTGAGATCAGAAAAAGTTCTAAGTCGACTCCCGGCAACTATATGTACATGCCTATCACCCCTCTAGTGGCCCACACCCCAGGGTCAGAGATGCTTTAAAAATGAGGGAGAGTTGGATTGCCCCACAATGTAATATGCAGTGAAAAACCTCACTGGAGTGGAATTTGATTCTGGCTTTATTCCATATTAGGATAGTTGTTTTCATCAGCCTGGTGAATGCAGGGTGAGCCCACAGACCAAGAAAAACAAGATTACTAAGTGTAGAGTAGGAGCTAACTATGTCAGCTTCCAAAGAACCAGCAGGATTATCCCGATGCTGTGAGAACCACCATTTACACCGTGACGAGCACAGTCACCCAATAATATAGTTGGAAGTTAGGGAGAATTAATCCGCCATAACCAAGAGGAAGCTAAAAGTTGACAAAGCTAGCCATGGAACCCTCACCACCCAGATAAAATTAGTGACTACACCATCCAACCATGACCCTTGTTTTCATTTTTTTTTGTTTTTTTATTTTGTCTACAGTTGGGCTTTAAGGTAGTGAGAAAACTGTGCCATTATCTTTTTTTCTATTTTTTATGAGTTTTCTACTCACAGCAAAAGTAGTTTGTCTTCAGACTGTCTCTCTTTCTCTCTCTCTCTCTCTCTCTCTCTCTCTCACTGAAACATCACACGTAGCCATCAGTACATAGCAGGAGGGAGATAGCAGGGTCACTTATCTTGTTCAGGCTCAACTGCTGCTTTTTGCACGGACATACATACCTCCAAAGAATTTGATCTGTCTGGATAGTATGGTCATTTGCTGATTCAGTAGCATCCACTATTTTATTATTTTTCTACATTCAAATGAAACTCACCAATGTGTCAATGTGTGGATGGTTTGTATACCAAAGTTATCTCAAGTAAGGACAGATCATTTAGCTATCAGTCACTTCCCAAAATCTATCTGCCTTTTACTGTTTTTGTTTACAGGTTGCCATAGTAATGGCAATGTAGGCGAAAGGTAGCTTACGTTGCCTGTATGGTAACATGTAAATAAAAAGCCTAAGCCGTGTAACAACGCTCAGTAAGTGCTTAATTCCATTCTTACTACTGCACATGCGCCGATGTTCAATGCTCAGCAGACTTTAGGGTGTGCTAAGCTTGAAAAGTCCTTCCTACATTCTGCCAGGAAATCTCCTAAGATTTAAAAAAAATACTCAGACAGATAATATTGTCATACATTCCAGGAGTCTTCGGGCAAGACCAGCAACGTCAGTCTGTTAAAAATCGGCAAAAAACAAAAAAAAGTGGTTCCTATCTGCTTACTATATAACAATTATAAATATAGAATGCTTTGTGCACTGGTGTGCAGTCATGTTAGAACAGGAAGGGGCCATCCACAAAATGTTCCCACAAAGTTGGGAGCATGAAATTGTCTAAAATGTCTTGGTATGCTGACAACTTAAGAGTTCCCTTCACTGGCACTAAGGGGCCAAGCCCAACCCCTAAAAAACAACCCCCACACCATAATCCCCCCTCCACCAAATGATTTGGACAAGTGCACAAAGCAAGGTCCATAAAGACATGGATGAGAAAGTTTGGGTTGGAGGAACTTGACTGGCCTGCACAGAGTCCTGACCTCAACCCGATAGAACACCTTTGTGATGAATTAGAGCGGAGACTGCGAGCCAGGCCTTCACGTCCAACATCAGTGCCTGACCTCACAAGTGCGCTTCTGGAAGAATGGTCAAACATTCCCATAGACACACTCCTAAACCTTGTGGACAGCCTTCCCAGAAGAGTTGAAGCTGTTCTAGCTGCAAAGGGTGGGCCAGCTCAATACTGAACCCTACGGACTAAGACTGGGATGCCATTAAAGTTAATGTGCGTGTAAAAGCAGCCCCCTCTGGGTAGGTAGGTGCTAGAGTTAGTATTCTTTGTTAGGATAGGTAAATTTAAGCAGGCCTGGCAGGTTGCTAGGCCTGTTTGTCTTCATTCTGGGCTGGGAGTGGCTCAGTTGTCCCAAGCAAGTTCTACTAATTCTACTGGGCATCCCATATTTCCCTTACCCCATCCAAGTGCAATCCCCTCAATAAAACAAAAGCATATGCACTGCTCTATGTCTCTGAGTGTCTGAGAGGTGAATGCCAGGCTGGGCAGGGTGACAAACAATCCATACTTGCCAACTGTCCCGGATTTCCCGGGACATTCCCGGGACTTGGACGCCATTCCCGAATTTCTGGTGTCCCGGGAAATGTCCCGAGAAATCCGGTTCTTCACGATTCGCCGCCGCCGCTAGAGGCTACATCAGACAATGTCTGATGTAGTTCAGGAAGACGGCTGGAGGGGCTAGGCGGAGCTCCTGCGTCGCCGCCCACCCTCCGCCCCGCTCCGCCTCGCCCCGCCTACCCCCCCCCGCCCCTTTCCATTTCAGACTGGCAGCGGGGCGGGGGGGTAGGCGGGGTGAGGCGGAGGGTGGGCGGCGACGCAGGAGCTTCGTCTAGCCCCTCCAGCCGTCTTCCTGTCTGATATGGAAAGGGACGGGGGTTCTAGCGGGACACTACTAGGACACCTCTGAGGTAGGGGGGGGGGGGGCGCACCGCTGTGGGACTCCTGATGTGAGGGGGGGGCTCCTTTGGGGACACACACCTGATGCAAGTGGGGCTCCACTGGGGACACCTGATGCAAGGGGGGCTCCACTGGGGACACCTGATGTGAGGGGGGCTCCGCCGGGGACACCTGATGTGAGGCGGAGCTCCGCCGGGGACACCTGATGTGAGGGGGAGCTCCGCCGGGGACACCAGATGTGAGGGGGAGCTCCGCCGGGGACACCAGATGTGAGGGGGAGCTCCGCCGGGGACACCTGATGTGAGGGGGAGCTCCGCCGGGGACACCTGATGTGAGGGGGAGCTCCGCCGGGGACACCTGATGTGAGGGGGAGCTCCGCTGGGGACACCTGATTTGAGGGGGAGCTCCGCCGATTTTTCCTAAGCCACGCCTACAAACGAATGCCCCGCACCCTAATTATTGTACGGCTCCGCCTACAGCCACAAAAGTGTCCCACATTTTTTTTTTACAATGTTGGCAACTATGACAATCCAACATTTCCAACATATATACATACATATACAGTATATAAAAGTGCTGGCACATTGATTTCCCCACCAGCACAGAGAAAGAGAAGTGCGGAAGCACTTATCTTATGGCAGAGTCAGTCACAGGGAGATCTTTCTCATCTCCCCACTCGCACACAGAGCAATAGAGCCTCCCCTGCCAGCAGAACACAAAGATCACTGCTGGCTCCTATAGCCAACAGGCTGGTTGTACTGAAAGAAAAAATCCAACAGGCTGGTTGTACTGAAGTCGATTGATGGACTGATTTCAGTACAACCCGTCTGCCCATTGATAGACTGAATCTTGTCCAGTCCCTGTTGAAGTGGACTGAGATTTGACCCATCTATGGCCAGCTTAACGGGCACAGGGTGATTAGGGTGTGCCCAGGCACACCTGGTGGCACACCCTGTGAGCATGCCTATGGATGAAACTGAGACTAAACTGAAGGAACACAAGAAAAGCAGGAAAGGGTATTGCTAGGTTTGCACAACTAGCACAAAACAAGAAGGAAAGAAAGAAAATACAAGAGTACAAAAAAAAAAAAAATAAGTAGATGCCACTAGATGTCAGAAAACACCACAGCATTAATTGTGGTAACTACTATACAGTGCATCCCCCAGTGCATCCCCAATAAATCTAGTGCTACAAAAAACATTTTTGGAAAGTTTTTCTCAGGAGATGATAGGCTCTGGGAACTTAAGAGCAGAGATCTCTCCAATAGAGTGGTAGAGACGCAAAAGAAGGCAATGGATGATCGAACTTGTCGTCAATACCAACCAAAGCATTGAAATGTCAGGTGTTGGTAGACTTTCCCTTTAAGACCTTCATCCTTGGCACATTGAAAGGTGGCAGGCCTAAATATCGTTACAAAATAAACAGGCGGGCGCAGTCTTCTTCCAGAGCCAGGAAAGCCTAATCTTAGCAACAACAGGATTTGGCATTTTACCTAAACAGCTTATACTTAAGCACCGTCTACAGAAACAGCCTCTGAAAGGGTCCTTTGTACGCTTGGAGCGTGAATGGCTCGGCATGACGGTGGCGGCGAGGAGAAGCATGAGCGCTCTTTCTTTTTTCTCCCTTGTGTATGGTGTTGTTTTACTAAAACGGCAAGATAAGTCATCTGCCAGGGAGACGGTATCTCTAACCGCAGCTGCCTGGTCACCTTACACCGGCAAGTGTACCCGTTGTATTGCGGTTATACAGAAGTGCCTTAAAACAATTGGTGCTCATTTGCAACGAGTTGAATCCACTTTTTTTTGTTACTTTGCAAATATATATATATATTGTTTGTGTGTGTATATATATATCTTTTATTTTTTAGGTTATAAAGCACTTAGACCTCATGCACACTGGGTAGAAAAGAAGCCAATTTTACAGGCATTTGGCTTTTTTATTCAGCTTGTAAACGCACTTGTATGTTAGCCCATGTGTCCATGCGTGTTTACAGCCATTTTGGATGTGTTTACAGGCTGAAAAAATACTCCTCACCAGTACGTTGAGGAGAGGAGCGTTTGGGCAGAAAAAATGCTAAATACGCACAAACACGCACTTAAACTGTAGGTGCATTTACGCGTGTTAATGCATTCTGATGGCCAGAATAAATTAATATTCTGTCGAAAAGAATAGAATGAAAGAATGCAAACGCTCATAAAAGCTTGTGCGACACGCTACTTTTTCTGCGTTTTTTTAAGCAGCTTTTCTCCAGCTAGGTGGAAAAGCATTCAGAAGAGCTGACAAACACTCAGTGTGCATGAGCTCTTAAAGTTGTTGTAAACCTCAGACATGAAATATGAACAAAGCATATCTCTCTATATAGTGTGTACTTGTCTCAATTAAGCACTCTAATAGGGCGTACACACGGTCAGACTTTGTTCGGACATTCCGACAACAAAATCCTAGGATTTTTTCCGACGGATGTTGGCTCAAACTTGTCTTGCATACACACGGTCACACAAAGTTGTCGGAAAATCCGATCATTCTGAACGCGGTGACGTAAAACATGTACGTCGGGACTATAAACGGGGAAGTGGCCAATAGCTTTCATCTCTTTATTTATTCTGAGCATGCATGGCACTTTGTCCGTCGGATTTGTGTACACATGATTGGAATTTCCGACAACGGATTTTGTTGTCGGAAAATTTTATCTCCTGCTCTCCAACTTTGTGTGTCGGAAAATCCGATGGAAAATGTCCGATGGAGCCCACACATGGTCGGAATTTCCGACAACACGCTCCGATCGGACATTTTCCATCGGAAAATCCGACCGTGTGTACGGGGCATTAGTGTCATGACTATTGGATAACAGATGTCTATTAACCATTACCAAAACCCTTATACTTCTACTCCAAATAAATCAGACCACACCAGCTTCTGGAGTAACAAAACAAAGGCCGTAGCAGCCTACTTTATTTTTACCATATCTATTTTAATATAAAAATATATAAATTCTGTCATCGGAAAAAACGATAAACAAAAAACATCTGTTATGCAACCTGTTAGATCAAAAAGAGCGTTGGTCTGAGCAATAGCTTTAGCAAATCAATCTGATGGCCATAACAACTATAGCACTGCAGCCCTAAACCAAAAACTCTCCAATAGGCCTCAAGCCGACAAGCTGGCTCAGAGACTGCCGTGACTGCAGTGCCCCATATCACTTCCCGGCTAACCTCCGCTAACCGGGAACCAAAAAACCTCCGGACCCATATCAACGTTGGATCCCCACTCTTACTTTTTAGCCATCTTCCTTCCCTTGCCCAGACCAACGCCCGCCACAGCATCCCAATAGTAATACCTTACTCTTGGGTGCTCCTCCACACCCGAATAGCTCGCTGTATACCATCTTGTAAGCCTAAAGCCCACAAATCCATACCCACCTCATTAAGATGTACCCCATCACGTCTTAAATACCTCCATGTCTCAAATTCCAGTTCACTATGCCTAATTGCCAACCCCCCATAACTAACTACAAACTTACTCACTTCCCTATTGATCTTCCTCCTTGCTCTATTCACACCCTCCACTGACCTGGCCATTCTTCAACACATCCGGGCAACCATGTCCGACCAGACAATGATCATTTTCGGAAATTTTTTCATTAAGCGCCAAACGTCAAATTTAATGTCTCGCGTGATGTCTATCATCGAGCGAATGCCAAGATCATTGCCGCCCACATGTATTACCAGAACATCTGGAGGGCCCTCCCTGTTTGCATAACGTTGCACCTTCTGAACCAACCTGCCCCACAACATCCCTGGTATACCAAACCATTTTATATACACTTCCCGTCTATCAAAACTTAACTGCCTACCCTCAGGCCGAGCGTCTCCCCTCCGTGCCCCCCAACATACATAAGAATGGCCCATAATCCAGACCATACTTGGCGCTGCACCTGAAATTAGAAGAAAAAAAACACTATTCTCAACATTGACTAATGCACTACTATCCCACCGGCCATAAACGCTGCCTCCCATACCTATCCAATAGCCACAAAAACAACCCTGTCCCCTTAAAATTTTACCGCCAGTTGCGGTCGCACATAAGATTGGAATCTGTTAGATTCCCACCGCCCAATCCGTTTTATTAACTCCACATCCATACCCAATCTGGCTGCTTCTGTCGTGGCTCCTATCCGAAATGAATGTGATGAAAAATCCTGTTCCTCCAGTCCCAGCCCATGCAAACATTTTCTAAAAACAGCTACAAACTGAAAACGTGATAACATATTTCCATTTAATTGCACTAAAAAAGGGCCCTGAAAGTCCGGCCTAACTTTCAAGAATTCCCTGACTGCGTCCACTGGGCACTGGGGGGATCCCTGGATGGAATAAACTCTCACCATCCTACCTCTTCCCCCTTGATCCGTCTTAGACTTCCTTAAGAATATCGATACCCCGTCCTCCTCAAGTGTAACCTCCTTTAATCCAACTCCCCCTTGCACTTTTTTGGTAGGACTAACCAACTCCCCTATCCTAAATGCACCAAAAAATGCTAACACAAAAGCTACTTTAAACAAAATAACTTCGTATGCAGATGAACAAACACCCACCAGTTGTTCCACAATACCCCCCAATATCTCAAAAGTTACCGGTCTCCTGGAATCGCGCTTGACCACCGCCCTCCGATAACCCTTTAACGCTTGTCTCACCCAAAAATCCTTGGTGACGTCGGGCTGCCCTTGTAGCTTAAAAAGGAAAGCCAAACCAGCTAGCTGTGTATTAATCACTGACACCGACGCACCCTCGTTCAATTTCCTTGCCACATAATACAGCAACAGCGAACGTACTCCCTGCCCTATAGGCTCCTCCCCCAAAACTTGTACGAAGGACATCCACTCCTGCCATACCTTAGTGTATGCTGCCCAGGTAGCCCCACTTACCGACCGCTTAATCCATCCCTCGACGACGCCAGTGCAATCTCCCACAGCCAGTCTGGACAAGGCACCCCCTGTTGCTCCGCTTCCGGCGCCAACTCTCGGAACCTGTCCCACTGGAAGCGAGACAACGCATCAGCAATCACGTTCTCCACCCCCGGTAAGTGAACAGCATGAATGAAAACATTCAGTTGTAAGCATCTTAACACTAAGTGTTGCAGCAGCCTGATCACCGGCGGAGATGACGCCGTGACCCTGTTTATCACTTGCACCACCCCCAGATTGTCCCCATGAAAGCGCACTTTCAGATCCCTGAACGATGCACCCCATAATTCCACCGCCAGCACCACTGGAAACAGTTCCAGCAAAACCAGATCCTTTGTGAATCCTTCTTTCACCCAAGATTGTGGCCATGGACCTGCGCTCCATTGCCCTTGAAAAAACGCCCCAAAACCTGTTGATCCTGCGGCATCGGTAAACAGTTCCAAGTCAAAATTGCTGACTGGTCCTGACATCCACATTGCCCTACCGTTAAAGGATTCCAGAAAGGTATGCCATACCCTTAGGTCCTCCCTATGCGTTTGTACTAAACGTACAAAATGTTTTGGGGATTTTATCCCACTCGTGCTAGCCGCCAGCCGGCGACTAAACACTCTCCCCATTGGTAGTATGCGGCAAGCAAAATTCAGCTTGCCCAACACCGATTGTAACCTTCGCAGTTGTCCTGCACTTCTTTTTTCAAATCCTCCAATTTCTCCTCCGGCAATCTGCATTCCATCACCTCCGAATCTAGTACAATTCCTAAGAACGTGATGACCGAGCAGGGTCCCTCCGTCTTTAGATCTGCCAATGGAATGCCAAATCTTCCTGCTATATGCTGCAATGACGCTAGTAGCACTGCACAAACTCTAGAAGCGGCCGGGCCTATGCATAAGAAATCATCCAAGTAGTGAATTATCGAATTCACTCCGGATACATCCCTTACTACCCATTCCACGAAGGAGCTGAATTGTTCGAATATCGCACACGATACCGAACAACCCATTGGTAGGCATTGATCTACATAGAATCCACCATTCCAATGGCACCCTAGCAACCGAAAACTATCCGGGTGAACAGGCAGCAGTCGAAAAGCTGATTCCACATCTGCCTTTGCCATCAATGCCCCTTTTCCATAGTGGCGCACCCACCTTACAGCGGCATCAAATGACGTATACGTCACTGAGCACGCTTCCTGGTCTGTGGCATCATTCACGGATCCCCCTTTTGGGAAGGATAAGTGATGAATGAGCCTGAATTTGTTGGGCTCTTTTTTGGGCACCACGCCCAGAGGTGATACCACCAAATCTGCCATTGGCGCTACTGGAAAGGGGCCACTCATTCTACCCAATGCAACCTCCTTCTGTAGTTTCTCCGAAACCACTTCCGGATGTTGCAAGGCTGACTTTAAATTTTTGGGCACTGGGGGAATGGCCGATAAAGTGCATGGAATCCTAAATCCCACCGCAAATCCCTCTTCTAATAGCAGTCGGGGTACTTACCGAGAAACGGTCGCATCCTTTCCACTATCACCGGAGTCATCCCTTTTGTTCCCAGCCTCTCCATGTCGACCTTTTCCTTGCTTAAAACATCTGGATGATGGATGTGTTCCCCCGCAGCCTGAGCACTCGTGCTTAAACTTACATGTTCCTCCGAACTTACAGGCCCCCGTGTTATACTGCCAACAAACCCCTTTTTTGTTTCCAGCCGAATGTCCCTGGGCTGAAGGTCCGCCGGCTCCCCCCTGAAAAAACTGATTCGGCACCCTCGCCGTCGTCATCAAACGCATCCACAGGCTGATGTCCTTATGGTCCCAACGTAGCTCCGGGCGTACTGCTCTCCGCTGCCTAAACTGTTCATCGTACCTCAACCATGCCGTACCACCATATACTCTATACGCTTCCCCTATCGCGTCCTGATAGCAGAAAAGCGCCGAACAGTGCTCCGGTTGCTTCTCTCCTATAACACTCGCCATAATTGCAAATGCTTGCAACCAATTCGTAAATGTCCTGGGTATCAGCCTATACCTCCTCTTCTCCTCATCCTCCTTCTTGGAATCATCTGGCTTGTTGAACTTTTCCAAGGGCAGTAATGAAAATATTTCTACATACTCCGATCCGGACATCTCTTCTCTCCCGCTCCGACCCGATTTTTCTCCCGCATCAGATGAAGGCCCGCCCGGGATATTGACCGCGGCTGCCGCACTATTCGCCATCCTTCCTTTCCTCCGCGCAGCGAAACCTCCTGTGGACTTCTGGACAGCCTTCCCAGGACCGGTGTGGGCTACCGCAGTCCTGCCGGCCTCCGCTCTTGTGGGTGTCATGCCAGTCCTGTTTTTTTCTCTATGCTGCCTGTCCCCTGCCGAGGGACTAGAAGGCCCAGGGACCCCTCCAGGCATTGCAGTGTCAGCGATGGCGGAGCTCCCCGCCGTCATCCTGGGGGCGGGGCTTGTGCTCTCCGCGTGTCTCCTGCTAGTAGGCCTCTCTCCTGACTGTTCCCCTGCCTGGCTCCGCTTCTGTCCTGCCGGGGCCACACGCCCGCTGACCCGCTCTCTTCCCGCCGCTCGTTTTGCTGGTGGGCCCCCCGGGAGTCTGGCAGACAGACTACCCGGGTGCCGCTGTGCAGGCGTCATGCGGTCCGGGGAGAACCGCTCAGACGGTCGGGAGCGGCGCGCTCTGGTGCCGCTTCTCTCTCCCCCACTAGCCTGCAGTGTGGAACCATGGAGCGCGGCTGTGATCGTCTCCTGCAGCCATTCAGCACCCCGCACCGCCGCTTTATCCCTTAACTGGGCCATAAGCCCCTCTAGCTCAGCCATGGTACAGCACTAACCTTCCAACTTTCCTGGATCTTCTGTTGTCCCGCCCAGAGCGGGAACCCCTTTTAACTAGCCCCTCCTCTCATCCTCCCTCCCCCTCGGCTCCACTGTAGCACTTTTACCTTAACCCTTTCCCTGTTACCACTGTCATGGGCGCCCTTTGCATACATCATTGCATGCTGTTGCTCCAGGCTTTTCTTTTGTGTCTGCTGCTTCATTCCTCTGCTATCACCTTGAGTCACTTCTGAGAAGTTTTCCTGACACCAAGAGAAAAAAGGTGACAGGTGAGGGATCTCTAGCACACATCCTATGATTGACAGCCTCAGCTCTGTACCTGGGTGTCACTTCCCTCCCCTCACCTCCCCTCCAATCATCTCTCAAATGGTAGATCCTCATTTGGAGATTGCTTTCCATAGGGAATGTTGCTGTTATTGTGACAACGGGAAGGGAGCCTTTTTTGCGGTTGGCTTTTTGATGTTTTCTGCCATGAAGATTTAAAATTGTAACCAGAGGCGTTGTTAGGGGGTGGCTATTGGGGCTATAGCCCCGAATCTGGGGCCCATAGCCCCGAATCTCTTGCCGCAGGGTCCCTGCCTAACCTGCGGCGGGCAGGCTGGCTGCATGAGAGAGGCGGAGGAGAGGAGAGAGGCGAGCCAGCGGAGGAGCAGAGATGACATCCATCTCTCTCCGACCGCTCCACATCAGCGCTCTTCACAGCTGGGCCTTTTCAATGTGGGAGCGAGGTGCAGAGAGATGATATCATCTCTCACAGAGCTCCACTCTGCAGCCAGACCCCCTTGCTTCAATGTCGAAGGTGGGGTGGGGATCACCGAGATGACAGCATCTCTCACTGCCTGCCCCGCATCACCGCTCTCCTGCCCTCACTAAATGGACCAGTGCTGCCAGCCTGCCACCAATGCAGCGACAATGTACATTTGGTGGTACTGGCTGGCATGGCAAGTTACAATCCACATCAGTTGGCAAGTGACAATCGACATCTAGTGTCAGGTGACGTGGCAAGTGACAACTCACATCTAGTGGCAGGTGATGTGGCAATCTGAAAATGGTGGCAGGAGACGTGGCAAGTGACAATCTGCAAATGGTGGTAGGTGACATGGCAAGTGACAATCTGCAAATGGTGGCAGGTGACGTGGCAAGTGACAATCCACATCTAATGGCAGGTGACGGTGGCAAGTAACAAGCCGCATCTGGTGACAGGCGACAGTGGCAAGTGAACAAGAAAAATGTCAAATTAACTGCGCAACAAAAAATAAAATATTAACCATCTATGCTGCAGAGTCCTATGTATGACACAAACACACAGAAATCGAATGGGAAAAAAAAAAGGTTGACTCGCGCTAAAACAAAAAAAGCTAACGTGTATAAGGCTGAAAAATCCCAGCCTGTTTGTGATATCTTAGACATTGAAGAAATGTGACAAAAGTATATATCAAGTTGGGAGATGAATACCACCTCCCCTTAACAGGTATGTGTAACCAATAGCAACTCAAATTGGTACCTAAACCAAACCACTTAAAATTGCAAATTGAATAAACTGCTTGAAAAAGAAAATAGTGTAAAAAAGAAAGTCCATGTACAAAAAACACCATAACATGCTGCGATAAACCCAAAGGGTGTCCAATTGTATACAGTCCCAAATGTGTGCGTCCACCACCATGAATGAAGTGCCTGGCCGCTTACCGGAACCCCATGACCCCCCGTTACAGAGGGTCTAAATGGGCATTGAAGTCCTGCTGCATCCGACAGCCTGGGGACCCGAAAGGAGACTGGATTGGTACTCCAGTAGGACGGGCGGCCTGTGTACACCTGGCCGGTGTCACAGACTGCCTCTCATCTGAGGAAAAGTGCTATTTTAATGTGAGTGTTTACTACATTTTTTAATAAATAATAAGTGATTTTACACTATGGGAGCCTCCTTTTGTTTCCCCCACATGACGTTGGTATTCCATTGAGGGCTGAGCTTTGCCTTTTTTCCCTGGAGATCCACCTGTACCCAGCTTTTACAGCACTACAAACTCCAGAGATCCCAATCCAGTCTCCTTTCGGGTCCCCAGGCTGTCGGATGCAGCAGGACTTCAATGCCCATTTAGACCCTCTGTAATGGGGGGTCATGGGGTTCCGGTAAGCGGCCAGGCACTTCATTCATGGTGGTGGACCCACACATTTGGAACTGTATACAATTGGACACCCTTTGGTTTTATCGCAGCACGTTATGGTGTTTTTTGTACATGGACTTTCTTTTTTACACTATTTTCTTTTTCAAGCAGTTTATTCAATTTGCAATTTTAAGTGGTTTGGTTTAGGTACCATGAATGAATGTATGTTGTATATGCCCGTCCCAAAAAAACAACAATGCTCTGCGCTTAGTACAATATTCTAACGGTGTATGTGCGGCACATAAATAATTATATGACTAGTAGCAGCTGCTTAAATAGTAGAACATGTATATAGGCAATAATGAATCAATTAAATTAGATAAATATATAAATACACCATTATAAATATATAAATCTATAAAGTGTCTCTTCAGTATTGCAGCAGCGCTGTGCACCCCAATTAAACAGGGTCTCTTTCTTAATCTATTTCAGAAAGTTCAAACAGGGATCTGATAGCCAGAGTCCCACTAATAAATAATCAAGATGTATTCTGTGAGGGTAGTAATCCTTTCACCAAGCGATACACCACGTGCTGGGGTCCCCAATGAAAACTCACTCACCAGAAATCAGATCAATAAAAGCCTTGATTAATAGTAGTAAATCTGCATCAATGTCCAAAGCGACCACCAGATGTCAGTATTATTCCCAGTAGTTCCAATAGGATATGTAGAAGAAACAAAAATGCTCACATAGTGTGATACTGCTAAACATCTTTATTTGAACCATCCAAACATCCCCTTAAAACCATGCGTACCAAAATTTAATAAACATTGAGCAAAGATAACAAAGTGCACTGTGCCTGATTGCGTCCTCCAGTCGTGAAAACCTGTCAGGAGCGCTCCCTGTGTGTAACCACAGTCACACACTTCCTGGTTCCTCGGTTGGTGGAGCACATGCGTCACTTCCTGTGCGACACGTCCCTTTTCACGACTGGAGGACGCAATCAGGCAGACAGAATACATCTTGATTATTTATTGGTGGGACTCTGGCTATCAGATCCGTGTTTGAACTTTCTGAAATAGATTAAGAAAGAGACCCTGTTTAATTGGGGTGCACAGCGCTGCTGCAATACTGAAGAGACACTTTATGTATTTATATATTTATAATGGTGTATTTATATATTTATCTAATTTAATTGATTCATTATTGCCTATATACATGGTTTAGGTACCAATTTGAGTTGCTATTGGTTACACATGCCTGTTAAGGGGAGGTGGTATTCATCTCCCAACTTGATATATACTTTTGTCACATTTCTTCAATGTCTAAGATATCACAAACAGGCTGGAATTTTTCAGCCTTATACACGTTAGCTTTTTTTGTTTTAGCGCGAGTCAACCTTTTTTTCCCGACAGTGGCAAGTGACACACTGCACCTGGTGACAGGCGACGGTGGCAAGTGACACACTGCATCTGGTGGCTGGAGATGTGGCAAGTGACACGCCCAGGGCTCCCACTGATTCTGCATTATGGTGAGTTGAACCACTTGCTTACCACTGGTGTGCCCCCCCCCCCCCCCCCCCGCGGGCCTGCAAAAAGGCTGGTGACCGCTGCTATGGGCTCTAGCCCCAGATCTTTTGCAGACCTAGCAACGCCCCTGATTGTAACCATATCAGCATTTGGAAGCTGCTCATTACCTTTTCAGTTGTTTATGGCTATTCTGTGGAGATTTCTCCCAGTGCAGCATGGCAGAACTTTGATCAATTTAGCTTGGAATTGCCAATTCCTGTGTATGGGATTTCTGATGTGCTTTGTGGGACAGCTTTTCTTGGGCTGGTTCCAGACCTACATGATTGAGACAGACAATTGACCCATTCTGCAGTGCCCTGGTGGGAACATGCAATGCCTCTTTTGAGGTTTCCCAGAATTACTACTTAGTGAATCAGCTCTAGTGCACCGACTTCTCTGCCAACGAAAACCCCTGAAGAAGCTACCATGCGAAGCGCGTTGGGATGTGTCTCTTTTCTCATACTTTGGTCCTGAGTGTTTATCATAGTTCATGATTACACATTTTTGTGACTGTTGAGAAAATTGCTCGTCTTGTTGTCGGGGCTGTTTACGGGTGTATACAGAGTTTGCTGTTTCATATTTTTGTTGCATATGTCTTATATGATATAAGACGTTTTTATTTTTTTAATAAAATGTTGTTATTTTTATACATCACTGTGTCATATATTATTCCATTAGGAGGTCTCAGCATCTAAAAGTCCCATTACTCTATTTCTTTTTGTTCTATTCAATCCGGGATGTGGTGCTGTATTTCGGCTAACGTACGCTATTCTAAGCTCTCAGAGCTCTCCTTATTGAGCTCTGCAGAGTGGAATTTCAGCTCTCTGGCCCATTTTTTCTGAGCTCTCAGACAAGCTTTGTAAATTCTAGACTTGGAACAGATGTAGAAAAGAGAAGACTGCAGATAGACAGGTACAACGCATGTAGGAGGAACTCTTTCATCACTGTGTATCACCTGAGGCCAGTAACTTCACTGGATATATGTAAAAGTTTACAACCACTTTAAAGCTGAACTCCACTGAAAAGGGAAATCTCTGCTTTGAGTCCTCCTCTGCCTTCCTCTCCCATATTTGGCATGTTATTTTTTTGGGGGGGGGGAGCGGGTACCTAGCTTGACGGAAACAATAACCAGGGACACGTTCCTTACTATGCTGTCCAGATACTGGACTGTCCTCCTTCCTGGACACTGACAGTCTTTGGAGTTTAAAAAGCAAAAGGCCCTTAAGGACTAGGGACTCTCAATCCCTTTAGAAAGTAGCACAGTGTGTTGTAAGCTGCATACAGGAGTATCTCCAACTCCACCGTAGACACTCATACCAGCTCTACTGCCTGCAGGAAGTACAAGCCCACCTCGCTGCTTCTCCACCAACCCACCTTGCTGCTCTGAAGATCTCTCAGGGCAAGGGATAGGTAGGAAGAGTTGAGCACAGTGCGTCCTCCTGAAAGACTGGCTACAGGCAGTCTCTCCCCTTGTGAATCCCTGGGTGTGCTGATGTACTCACACTGTCCTCCTTGCTCCCTGCTGCTGCTTAGGCAAGATTCCTCCTCAAAACACACTGCTGTCAGGATCTTCCCAAGTAGGGATGGGCTTTATGTTCGGGTCGAACATGAGTTCGACTCGAACATTGGCTGTTTGCCCATTCGCCGAACAGCAAACAATTTGGGGTGTTTGCAGCAAATTTTGAAAGCCGCGGAACACCCTTTAAAAGTCTATGAGAGAAATCAAAAGTGCTAATTTTAAAGGCTTATATGCATGGTATTGTCATAAAAAGTGTTTGGGGACCTGGGTCTTGCCCCAGGGGACATGTATCAATGCAAAAAAAGTTTAAAAATGGCCGTTTTTTCGGGAGTAGTGATTTTAATAATGCTTAAAGTGAAACAATAAAAGTGTAATATTCCTTTAAATTTCTTACCTGGGGGTGCCTATAGTATGCCTGGGTCACTCGGTTATGTAACCGGGTGACCCCGCCCCCCTCTGACAATACGGGGAAAGCCACAGGGAATTCCCCGTGAAGTCGCCGTGCGTCAGAGAAAGACGAGGTCACCGGGTGGCCCCGCCCTCCGTTATATAAGAAGTGTCAGAAGAACCGAAGCGTCACGCGGCGGAAGACTCCCACTGAGGCGGATCGTACAAACGGAGCGGAAAAGAAGCCGGAGGAAGATGCGGGACGAGAAGAGCGGAGGAAGAAGAAGATGGAGAAGAAGAAGATAGAGGAAGAAGAAGAATACCGAAGGAAGACCAGAAGAAAGAAGATGGAAGAAGAAGAAATTAATAAAAACACCGTCTCTTGTGTTTTTTAACCTTTTTGACACTTTTTTTGTGAAATGGTAGGGGTACATTTGTACCCCATTAACAATTCACACGGGGGGGCGGGAACTGGGGGTCCCCTTGTTAAAGGGGCTTCCAGATTCCGATAAGCCCCCCGCCCGCAGACCCCCACAACCACCGGGCAAGGGTTGTGGGGATGAGGCCCTTCTCCCCATCAACATGGGAACAAGGTGCTTTGGGGGGCTACTCCAAAGCACCCTCCCAATGTTGAAGGCATGTGGCCTGATACGGTTCTGGAGGGGGGGGCGCTCTCTCGCCCCCCTTCTTTTCCTGCGGCCTGCCAGGTTGCGTGCTCGGATAAGGGTCTGGTATGGATTTTTGGGGGGACCCCACGCCATTTTTTAAAAAATTTTGGCGCAGGGTTCCCCTTAAAACCCATACCAGACCCTATGGATTTTGAGGGGGACCTCCAAGCCATTTTTTTTTTAAATTTTGTCGTGGGGTTCCCCTTAATATCCATACCAGACCTGAAGGGCCTGGTATGGATTTTGAGGGGGACCCCCAAGCATTTTTTTTTAAATTTTGGTTCGGGGTTCCCCTGTGGGGAAATTCCATGCCGTTTTTATCAATGAACTTTTATGTGTATTGCCGGACCGACAATTCATTATAGCCGGCGCTAGCGACAGTAGTTTTACATGACTTTTTTTCCTTTAGATATGTCATTTTGCTGTCAGACTGTTCTAAAGATGGGAAACATGCCCCCCTTTACAGGCGTACTATATACACTCCCCAGGTATGAAATTTAAAGGAATATTACACTTTTATTTTTTCACTTTCACTTTAAGCATTATTAAAAATCACTGCTCCCGAAAAAACGTCAGTTTTTAAAACTTCTTTTTGCATTGATACCTGTCCCCTGGTCCAGGACCCAGGTCTCCAAACACCTTTTATGACAATAACTTGCATTAAAGCCTTTAAAATGAGCACTTTTGATTATTCAGGGAAGGGATCCCTTCCTAGGCCGACTCCCCTGCTGGCATGATTCATCCATATTTAAGGGCTGACCTAGCCACCCTTCCAGGACAGTATGCCTGGGGATTGGCCACGTTCTTCAAGTATGCAAACCAACCCTCCTGGCCTCCACCCACTAACTTCTAGAAGATTCTCCAAACTTCCAGACCCAGGGGGAGCCACCAGAGACCTGCCTCTGTGAGTTATCCAGCCTGACCTGCAGTAAACCCTGACCCAAATTCATACTCACTTTACCATGAATCAATACATTTGCCTGTGCTACATATACCAAGACAATTAAAAAATGAAGACAACATGTGTTTGGAATTGCAGTTGAGCATGGCCTTATTGTTTTCTTACAATATCAAAAAATTCTGAATGACACAATATTAAAGTAGAACTAAACTGTATCTGAGAACTTTCAAACTAAAAACGCTATGGTACATGAGTTCAGGGCTGCTACATCCCTTTAAGCAGAACACAACCAAAAAGCATCTACCATGGGCCTTTGTTGCAGCCAAAAAAGCAAAATGCATCAATAATTGTAAAAGGTAAATATTTATTTATATACAAATAAAAAAAATTCAATATTAAAAATTTGGTCTGTGTACATGCACTATACAGTATAGTATAATACACACAAATGGGCACATGAAACATCAATATGTTTTTGTACAAATAATTGGTATGCCACAAGACTCCCAACACGTTTCGATCGTTAGAAAAATCTTTTTCAGGGAATACTTGTGAGAGTGCCTAAATACACAAAAAGAATAGTAGAATATAGAAAAAAAACATATTGCAAGTATATATATACAAACAAACACTTTGCAGGCAAAGTTAACTCACATAGATGTACCAGAGTGAAAAAACAAAGTATTACAATTTGTCCTGGAAGGACCCCATGTCCATGATGGCCTGACCTTGGTATCCCACAAAAGGCTAGGATGGATGGTCACAAAGGGCTGAGGAGTACCAGCTCCCCCCAGTATTGTCTAAGTGAAAAGAGTATTATAATAAAGAGTCAAAAAATCATATTGGCCAAGAAGACTCAACGGCAACACGACAAGACAAACACATGTGAATATTTGACCATGTCGATAGTGATCTTGAAACAAGTATGTAGAAAAAGGGACCACCAGAGGGAATATTGGCAATGAATGTAAGGCTTGAATAACAGTATAAAATGTATTAGTCACTAAGAAAAAAAAAAGAACAATTGACGAAAGGAAATGGTGCTGTACATAGAGTCTACCAGGTATATATAGGGGCTCTGATAAGGGGGTGGGCTACCCCAACCACAATAGCCGTCAATAAAGCAAGGCTCCCAGCCTCTTTGCTGTCCTCATGGTGGATAATAAAGATTTTCTTTTTACAATTATTGATGAATTTTGCTTTCTTGGCTGCAACAAAATCCCAAGGGAGATGCTTTTTGGTATTGTTTTTCTATCGGTTGTGACCTCATCTGAAACGACATGTTCATTTAAGACTATCCTTTCCATGACTATAACAATGCTGCACTGGTTTCTCTGCAGAACACGAAGCGTTGTCACCACATGACAGGAAGGGGAAAATCAACTGGTATACTGGCAGGATCAATAGTTATTAAAAGACAGGTGACTCCAATATCATATATGTCATTTTTATATTTTGCCCGTAGTTCTGCTATAAGATAATGTCATTTTACAGCCCTTTTCCAAATTGACACAGCTCCAACCCTCTCAATTGCCAAGGAAATATTGCCAGCTGTGACAAGTCTTTATAAGTGAAAAAAGTACAAAAAGCTGTTCAAGAGGAGAATGATCAAAGATTGCAGTAGGTGGAGGAATTAAAGCAGGAGTCAAGGTGCCAGAATAGAGACGCATTTTAGCAGAGAACCCCCTGCCACTTGCATTAAAATACCTTTCACTTATAAAAAATAATAAACTGTGGAAGTATCATGAAATTATCTTCTAAAATCAGGTCACACATCTGGCTGCCCTGCTTATTATTTTATAAAGGTGCAGCCTAGGAGGAAGGTTTACTACAGTGGCCGTAGGTGGTAATATGTAAAGTAGTCACATAACCCCAGGAGGATATTTGTTCTGTACAATCAATAGTATTGTATTCCTAATCAGCCTCTATAGCAGCCTTTCTCAACTTTTTTAGCCTAGAGGAACCCTTGAAATAATTTTTAGGTCTCAAGGAACCGTAGCTAGAAATGATTATATCTACAGCTTATGGTACATTAGCATGATTGGTATGTTGTAGACAGTTTTAAATAAAATAATGAACAATGTGGCATACTTGAAGTATTGTTGGTCATTGTAAGTGGGAGATCAATCAACCACTTCATGTGATGGTTCCCGTATAATTCCACGCCCAACTGCACTTGTCAGAGCTAGTGGCATGACTGTAAAGGGAGCATTCTTCCCACTGGCCAACACCAATGTAAGGGGCCTTTTCCCTACTACCCACCAATGTAAGGGGTATTTCCCACTGACCACAAATATAAGGGGCATTTTGCAATGACTACAAATGTAAGGACCATTTGCCACTGACTACCAATGTAAGGGACATTTCCCACTGACCACCAATGTAAGGGGCATTTCCCACAGAAATAACAAAACAGAAACCCTCTGGCAGGACTTTGAAAGGCAATGACTCCAAAAATTGTATGTATAGACAATAGATAAGTTTAATAATACAAATTCTAAAAACATAGATACATGGGAAATTTGTGTCACAAGTTTACAAGTTCAATGGTATATATCCACATGAAATCATAGAAGACCACCTATTTTACATTACTCTTGTACAAATATACAGAGTGAAACTCTACGCGTTTCAAGATTATGCGTCATTCCTCTTCATCAGGAGCAAGTGATATAGAGGTTTATGATATCTACATTTCAAAAAATACAATGAGTACAGAATATATGTATACAGACAATTCCTTAATTTAACAGACAGGCACTTAACTACAGTTTTATAACCATGTCTACTGACCAGAAATGTGAAAGCAGGTATCTTGGATACAAAAAAAAAGTTGAGGATTAAAGACAACAAACAAAGGAAAAGTTTGGCTGCGCTGACCCCAACGATAACCCAGACGGCGGGAGCAAGGAAGGCCAGAAAACAATGGAGATCAAGAGGGGGAGTCAAATGAGAGGAGAGAATCCCGACCCACAATCTGGCCATCCGTGGCAGGGGTGTGAATAGCCCAAGTCTGGATAATCCTATAAAGAGCATAAATAAAGTAAAAAACTACACTCAAGCTATATAGAAAGAGACATGCACATGAAAGTCAGGGCATGTGAGTTTTATCAGAAAAAACATGATATTTTTAATGGATGCTCATAACTAAACCTACCTCACTTTGGAGTGGTTAGTGTGCTGAGGGAGTTCAGAGTGGGGAAGAAAGGAGAGGGCACCCAGAGGGGTGACTCCTGAGCCAATGGATAATATGATGACAGGTTCAATAATCTATAATTAAGGAATATATATAAATGAGATATTTAATAACTGCTGCCTAAATAATGGTGTATTTGCACCAATATTGATAAACTATGAGTATATGAAAGATATGCTTACTTGTAGGTTACTGTCGCAAAAATGCAACATCCAATGGGATGAACGCAAGTAAATGGGATCACCCAAAAAGATCAATATATGAGCCTTGAGATGGAAGCATAAACCTAAGATCAAGAAAAAAAAGTAGGTATAAATGTGTAAACTATAATAGCTAGAAACAATGAATGAGTGCACTGCTCTTCCAATCGATCGATGTAAATGCATAAGGGACATGAGCTTACCTGATATTTTGGCTTAATAAATGGCTATCAACAATCGGCAAAGATCCCCACTGAATATACCACAACATAAACAGATATACCAGAGACTGACCTTATCTATCCCTGTAACAAGCCCCTGCTCGCTCGGTTCCACTCTCCCGACACTCCTCTGCGGCTATAGAATCAGATTGCAGATCGCAACATCTGATGGTTCGGTCATCCGATGCTCCGGGACTAGAACTACAGCTATGTGCCGTTCTAATCCATTTGTGTAGCTCAGAATAAACACCAGGCAGGCTGTATGTAAGTTCAACCAGGAATCTCTTTTATTGAAAGGAATACAGGCTCTTTTATACAGTAAAAGAGGAGGTGTATACCTCCTGCTCATATTACTCTGAACATACACCTGTGACCAGAAACCTAATTAACATGGGCTAACTAACTAATCCCTTTAGACAGCCTAGATGACTCAGTCATGACCTTTAGGCCAGACTGGCCGTCTTGTAGCTCAGAAAACACAATCAACATTATCACAAATCAACACCTAACTCTTCTTCACACAATAGCAGAGTTAATTAACACAAACAACAATGGAGATCTAATGACTCTTAGATCCCATACTAGACTTATGTACAATACACATTCTAGCAGGCAACAGACAGACAGGTGGCTGGAAGTGACATCAGCAACAGTATTTGTCCCAGCATTATGAATCAGAGGAGAAATACTTAAGTATTCCAAGCTTCATGACAATCCAGTATTCCAAGGTTCATGACAATCCCCAATAAAGGAGGAGGGGTCAGAAAGATGGGAGGGAGGATGAGATTAAAAGTGGGGAAACAAAACACCCACATCGCTGGGCCAGAGAGGGGCATAACACTCAAGTGTCACCCACAGTAGGAGAAGGGGGGGACGGGCATCCCCAGATTGCTCTCCCCCTGGGCGTGTGAAATCACCGCAAGGTGACAGGTGTCCGCTCACAGCGGATTTGGTGTGAGATGCTGAAACCACAAGGTGGCAAATTCACGCCCACAAGGGGCGTGAGTATTGCCAGGCATGCGGGGCAATGAGGGCCTGCGTCATCCGCCCACCAGCGCACACGGATGCAAGCATGAAGAGAAGGAGATCCTGTCGCCTGGCAACCAAAAGGACAAGACCGGCGTGATGACGTTGCCATCCGACGACCTTTGTGCGCTGAATGAGGCCCATCAGAGAACCGGACAAGCTGTCCCATCTAGTGGGCAGAGCGCAGAGTACAGGTGCAGCCAAAAATGCATAGTGAAATGCAGATTGAAGGCGTTGTTGTTGATGGACTGAAAAAAAGGAGTGAAGTAGCACGGAAGAGCCATTCCAGATAAGAAAAATATCGTCTATATATCTGTACCAGAGCAACATACAGTCATGGAATGCATACATGCTCTCGGACATATTTATCAAGCGTTCCCACTCCCCCAGGTACAGATTGGTGTAGGATGAGGCACAACAAGTCCCCATCGCTACGCCCTGTACCTGGAGGAAGTGGGAGCCATTGAATGACAAATAGTTGTGTTGTAAAATGAAAATGTAAGGGGCATTTCCCACTGACTACCAATGTAAGGGACATTTCCCACTGACTACAAATGTGAGGGGCATTTTCCACTGACCGCCAATGTAAGCGGCATTTCCCACTGATCACCAATGAAGAGGGTATTTCCCACTGACCACCAATGTAATTTGTGTTTCCCACTGTCCACCAATTTAAGGGGCATCTTCCACGGAGCACCAACAGTTTCTTTGTGGTTCCTTTTGAGAAAGACTGCTCTAGAGGAACCCTAGTGCTCCAATAAACCCTGTTGGAGAAAGCCTGCTCTATAGGTATAGGGAAAGGCGGAGGGACTCTAAAATCATTGAAGAGTTTGGTCACACTATGCTGATTTGGCACCGAAACAGACAGAATCACTGACATTTTTTTGCGCTTCTCTTTACCGCAGCCCATTGGAACTGCTACCATAGGAAGGTTGGAAAATTGTGTCCTGAGAAGCAAAAACAGCCAACTTGTCCTGTATGTGAACCCTAACAACGAACTTCTTTTTATCTGTTAAATATAGCACATTTTTCTGCAGGCAGAATTCATTTTCCCAGTATATTCTCTTAGATTGTAAGCTCTAACGAGCAGGGCCCTCCGTATCCTCCTGTATTGTATGGAATTGTATTGTAACTGTACTGTCTGCCCTCATGTTGTAAACTGCTGTGCAAACTGTTGGCTCTATATAATTCCTGGATATTGACAACAATAACATTCTTCAATAGATTAATTGCAATGATTGCGACCAAAATGCAGTAGAGTTTTCTGAAATACCTAAATGATATAATCTACCACGTTTTGACCACTAGATGGAGCTGACGATCATAGGCATTGAAGAATATGTAAACCTGCTTCCTATGTGTGAAATCCCTGGTGTTCCTGCCAGTTCCTCTGCCTTCTGAATTTAAAAAACTGACCACACTAGGCGAGAGAGCACAGCATGGTCAGTTTTCTGGCTGTGCTGGGAACTCAGCCTATTCTCCTCCAATGATCAGACTTTTCCTGACACCCCCCCCCCCCCCCCTGCCCTGCACAGACAATCACTGGGATGGACCAGTTTACTGCTGTTTCTCCTATTCCAGCTCTCTGAGCTCCTTATGCAGCTGAGAACAGAGGGTATGTGAACACTTAAAAAAAGGTCATTATAATTTTTTTTTATATCTATATACAAATGTTTTACACTTCATTCCTATTTTACCCACTTACCCTCTGGAAGTTTTAACCCCCCTTCATGGAATCAAAGGAACAGAAATTGGCTGCATACCTTCGCTGATCCAACAGATGTATTAAACATATGATGGACTGCCACCAGGACGAGGACACAGACAAGGAAGGAGGTGATGCATTTCACACTGACATTGTGCTTCTTCAGGTTTTGGCCTGTGAAAAGGTGTCTCATTACCAAGGTGTCACACAAGAAATATCTCATGATGTGTAAAAGCAAAGAGCTCTCTCAAGACCTTTGCAACCCTATTGTTGCAAAACATACTGATGGTATTGGTTACATAAGGATTTCTAAACTTCTGAATGTTCAATGAGTACTGTTGGGGCCTTAATCCAGAAGTGGAAAGAACATTGTTTCGCCATAAACCAGCCACGACCAAGTGCTCCTCGCAAGATTTCTGACAGTGGAGTGAAAAGAATTATTAGAAGAGTAGTCCAAGAGCCAAGGACCACTTGTGGAGAGCTTCAGAAAGACTTGGACCAGGTACAATTGTCTTAACCACTTCCCAACCGCTTACGCAGATATACTGTGGCAGAAGGGCACGTACAGGCAGATTAACATACCTGTACGTTGCCCTTCAGGAAGCGGCTCGCGGGCGTGCGCCTGCTGGGAGCTCCGTGACTGCGGGTCCCACAGACCCGATGTTCGCGGCGATACCAGCAATCGTCTCACAGGGAGGAAGAACGGGAAGATGCTAATGTAAACAAGCATCTCCCCGTTCTGCCTAGTGACACTGTCACTGATCTCTGCTCCCTGTGATCGGGAGCCGCGATCAGTGTAGTGTCACACACAGCCCCTCCTCCCCACAGTTAGAAACACTCCCTAGGACACACTTAACCCCTACAGCGCCACCTAGTGGTTAACCCCTTCACTGCCAGTGACATTTTTACAGTAATCAATGCAATTTTTTAGCATTGATCAATGTATTAATGCCAATGGTCCCAAAAATGTCCGATGTGTCCTCCATAATGTCGCAGTCACGATAAAAATTGCTGATCGCTGCCATTACTAGCAAAAAAAAAAATTATCAATAAAAATGCCATAAAACTATCTCCTATTTTGTAGACGCTATAACTTTTGCACAAACCAATCAATAAACTCTTATTGTGATTTTTTTTACCAAAAATATGTAGAAGAATACGTATCGGCCTAAACTGAGGAAAAAAAATGTTTTTTTTAATTTTTTTGGGGAAATTTATTATAGCAAAAAGTAAAAAATAATGCGTTTTTTTCAAAATTGTCGCTATTTTTTTGTTTATAGTGCAAAAAATAAAAACCGCAGAGGAGATCAAATACCACCAAAAGAAAGCTCTATTTGTGGGAAAAAAAGGACGTCAATTTTCTTTGGGAGCCACGTCGTACGACCGCACAATTGTCAGTTAAAGTGACGCAGTGCCAAATCGCAAAAAGTGCTCTGGTCAGGAAGGGAGTAAATTCTTCCGGGCTGAAGTGGTTAAAGAAATCAATAGATAATGCACTCAACCACCATGGCCTGTATGCACACTCACCAAGCAAGACTTTGTTGCTAAAGAAAAAGCATGTTGAAGCTTGTTTAAAGTTTGCTGCACAACATTTAGACAACCCTGTGAAATACTGGGAGAATATACAGTGCATTCAAAAAGTATTCATACCCCTTGAAATTTTCCACATTTTGTCATGTTACAACCAAAAACATAAATGTATTTTATTGGGATTTTATGTGACAGACCAACACAAAGTGGCACATAATTGTGAAGTGGAAGGAAAATGATAAATGGTTTTCAAATTTTTTTTACAAATATGTGAAAAGTGTGGGGTACATTTGTATTCAGCCCCCCGGAGTCAATACTTTGTAGAACCCCTTTCACTGCAATTACAGCTGCAAGTCTTTTTGGGGTATGTCCCTACCAGCTTTGCACATCTAGAGAGTGACATTTTTGCCCATTCTTCTTTGCGAATAGCTCAAGCTCTGCCAGATTGGATGGAAAGCGTCTGTGAACAGCAATTTTCAAGTCTTGCCACAGATTCTCAATTGGATTTAGGTCTGGACTTTGACTGGGCAATTCTAACACATGAATATGCTTTGATCTAAACCATTCCATTGTAGCTCTGGTTGTATGTTTGGGGTCGTTGTCCTGATAGAAGGTGAACCTCCGCCCCAGTCTCAAGTCTTTTGCAGACTTTAACAGGTTTTCTTTTAAGATTGCCCTGTATTTGGCTCCATCCATCTTCCCATCAACTCTGATCAACTTACCTGTCCCTGCTGAAGAAAAGCATCCCCACAATATGATGCTGCCAACATCATGTTTCACGGTGGGGATGGTGTGTTCTGGGTGATGTGCAGTGTTAGTCTTCTGCCGCACATAGCATTTTGCTGTTAGGCCAAAAAGTTCAATTTTGGTATCATCTGACCAGAGCACCTTCTTCCACATGTTTGCTGTGTCCCCCACTTGGCTTCTCACAAACTGCAAATGGGACTTTTTATGGCTTTCTTTCAACCATAGCTTCTTGCCACTCTTCCATAAAGGCCAGATTTGTGAAGAGCACAACTAATAGTTGTCCTGTGGACAGATTCTCCCACCTGAGCTGTGGATCTCTGCAGCTCCTCCAGAGTTACCATGGGCCTCTTGGCTGCGTCTCTGAATAATGCTCTCCCTGCTCAGTACTAGAAGATAATAATTGGGATAAAATCTTAGGAACAAAGAACGAGGAGGAAAAATGGGTATGCTTTAAGAGCATATTAAATAAGGGCATTAGCCAGTGCATCCCAATGGGAAATAAATTTAAAAGAGCTAATAAGTCCTGGGTGGCTGTCATGTACCTGATAGGAGACTGAGTTAATGAGGTCGGCCTCTCTTATATCTCCTGACCTGGCCCCACTGAGGATGAGACAGAGGAAGCCGAAAGACAGGAGGGACACGAGTGCCTGATGTGGATGATTCTGGGCCGGCAGCTTGTCAGGGTCCTGGAGACTGACGTATGCAGCAGTGTGCAGAGCTGGTGCAGGAGACAGCCAGGCAGGCACCCGAGGGTTAACAGAAGCCAGAATCATAGACAGAAGCAGAGTCTCAGGAATAGCCAGGGTCGTCAGCATGCGGGCAGCGGGGTACCAAATCATAGACAGAGCCAGAGTCAGGAACGGAGCTGGGTGAGCAGCAGAACAGGAACAGGATACACAGCCAAGGTCAAAGAACAAGCCAGATCAGCAACTAGAAGAGCACACAGGATCAGATCAGGATACAGGACACAGCTGAAGATCAGTCACCAAAGGATAAGAGGCTAGACTCCCTTTAAATAGACCATCTGGCGCCAAGAGGGATTACGCCCCCCGCGCGTGTATGCGCACCCACGATTGCGGACTCTCACGCATGCACGCGCCTGTTAGCCATTCTTAGGGAAACTGTATGTGCTTGCACACATCTATGTGCCAGACGTCTCACAGGGATTCCCTGACATTGCCCCCCCTTAGGGGCAGCCTCCGGATGCCCACTAGAGACCGCTTTTCAGGATGACGTTGGAGGTAAGCTTGTACCAACCAGGGAGCATGGACATTAGAGGCTGGTTCCTAGGAAATATCCTCAGGACCATAACCCTTCCATCCAATGAGGAATTGAGTCCGACCTCCCCTCTTCCCACAGTCCAGGATAGCCTCTACCTCGTATTCTTTATTAACTTCAATTAATAATGGAGCAGGAGTTTAAGAGCCTCGATCCGGAAAGGGATTAGCAACCGTTGGTTTGAGCAGAGAAACATGAAATGCAGGATGAATCTTCAGATTACTCGGTAAAGATAATTCGAAAGCCACACAGTTGATCTGTTTCTTAATTGAAAAAGTACCCAGGAATCTTAGGTCAAACTTCTTCGAGGGACACTTCAATTTTAAATTTGCTGTGGACAACCAGACCCTATCTCCTGGTTTCAAATTCAAATTCCCTCTCCTCCTTTTATCAAAAAAAATTTTATTACCTGCCTGTGTCTTCAAGATGGTGTCTCGCAAGAGTTGGTTATTAGTAGGGACGGGTCAAACATGAGTTCGACTCGAACATTGGCTGTTCGGCCGTTTGCTAAATAATGAACAATTTGGGGTGTTCGCAGCAAATTCGAAAGCCGCGGAACACCCTTTAAAAGTCTATGGGAGAAATCAAAAGTGCTAATTTTAAAGGTTAATTATTGTCATAAAAAGTGTTTGGGGACCTGGGTCCTGCCCCAGGGGACATGTATCAATGCAAAATAAGTTTTAAAAACAGCCGTTTTTTCGGGAGCAGTGATTTTAATAATGTGAAAGTGGAAACTCCTGCGCTGTCGGGGGGGGGGGGGCTACGCTAAAAGGACACTGCTGCAACATCTAAGTACTGATCCAAGGCAGGACAAATGAGACAAAAGTGGGGGAAGATGGTAGTTGCGCTGTGATGAAGGGGGGGGGGGAGCTACAAAGATGACTAAAGTGGCAAAGTGAACTAAAAAAGCAGAAACGGGCCAATGCATGAATGGATCTTACATGCTAAAAGAACATGGTGGGGATGCAGTGCAGTGCAACGTAGCTGATCAACATGACTATAATGTTGCGGGCAGACAAAGCCTAATATATAAAGGTAATTGTGAAACAGTGACTGCTTGAATATAGCAAAACAAAAATGCATATACTAACACAAATAGGATGAATAATGACACAATGCAAAAAAAAATATATAATGCAAGAAAAATATATGTGGGCTAGTGCCCCATTAGCAAAAACGTGCCAGATCCTGGTGAACTACAAGTGACAAATCCCTAGGACAAACATGAATATTAGTTCTATCATCCAGTCCAAAAAACAAAAACTCGTGATGAGAAACACAAAACAAGTCCAATCGTGAAGGGAGGGGGGATCTTCAGTGAGGACACCTCCGTGTTTGCAAGCCGCTTACCTTACAGCTGTAAGGTGTACAGCCTGTGTTGCAAATGACCCGCAGGTGTAGACGTTCCGTGTATACAGGCAGTGACAATGATGAACATGCCAAGCGAAATATAAAAAGTAAAAAGTATACAGCATGTAAAATAACTCTGCAACGACCACAGTGGAGGGGGGGCAAGACACACACGGGGGGGTTGCACTCACTTTCATGAAGTGAGTGTGGGCATCAATCCACGAGCGCCGAGCTCGTATGCCTCCAGGAGTGTCACCAATCTGGAATCTGTCCCCGTGCCTGGAAACTGGAATATGTCCCCGTGCCTCTCTCCTCAGTGTTCATCAGGTAGAGTAGT
The DNA here is from genome assembly GCA_037952835.1 of Lithobates septentrionalis. Taxonomy (NCBI): domain Eukaryota; kingdom Metazoa; phylum Chordata; class Amphibia; order Anura; family Ranidae; genus Lithobates; species Lithobates septentrionalis. The sequence goes on from JBBDGP010000459.1 coordinate 6,343,422, forward strand.
GATGTACAGTGTGAGGGGGAAAGAGACGCACATAACGTGATCCCGTATAAAAGGCATATTTATTTAATAAAACAAGTCCAATCAACTTACATTTAAAACAATGCTGCAGTGTGTAGTAACTACGAGTGCCAAGCTCGTCTCCTGTTAGGATTGGAGCACGGGACGCTGCCACAGACAAACAACAGGAGACGAGCTCGGCGCTCGTAGTTACTACACAGCGCAACTACCATCTTCCCCCACTTTAGTGATTTTAATAATGGTCACCCGAACGGGTGACCCTACCCCCCTCTGACACCATGGGGAAAGCCATAGGGAAGTCCCCAATGCGTCAGAGGGGGGCGGGGTCACCAGGTGGCCCCGCCCTCCGTTATATAAGAGCTGTCACCTGAACAGAAGCGTCACACAGCCGGAGACTCCCATTGAGGCAGATCGGAGGACGAAGCAGGGAAGAAAAAGCTGGAGCAAGATGCCGGACGAGAAGACTGGAGGAAGAAGCGGAGGAAGATAGAGGAAGAAGCGGGGGGAGAACAAGATGGAGGAAGAAGAAGAACACTGAAGGAAGACCAGAAGAAGATGGAAGAAGAAGCGGGGAAAGAAGAAGACATTAATAAAGGAATTGTCAAAAACCGTCTATTGTCTTTTTTTAACATTTTTGACACTTTTTTGGGGAAATGGTAGGGGTACATTTGTACCCCATTACCAATTCACACGGGGGGGCGGGATCTGGGGGTACCCTTGTTAAAGGGGGCTTCCAGATTCCGATAAGCCCCCCGCCCGCAGACCCCCACAACCACCGGGCAAGGGTTGTGGGGATGAGGCCCTTCTCCCCATCAACATGGGGACAAGGTGCTTTGGGGGGGCTACCCCAAAGCACCCTCCCAATATTGAGGGCATGTCGCCTGGTATGGTTCAGGAGGAGGGGGGCGCTCTCTCATCCCCCCCTCTTTTCCTGCAGCCTGCCAGGTTGCGTGCTCGGATAAGGGTCTGGTATGGATTTTGAGGGGGACCCCCACGCCATTTTTTAAAAAATTTTGGCACAGGGTTCCCCTTAACCGCTTCAATACAGGGCATTTTCACCCCCTTCCTTCCCAGACCAATTTTTCGTTTTCAGCACGGTCGCATTTTAAACGGCAATTGCGCGGTCGTGCGACGTTGCACCCAAACAGAATTGACATCCTTTTTTCCCCACAAATAGAGCTTTCTTTTGGTGGTATTTGATTATCTCTGCGGTTTTTATTTTTTGCGCTATAAACAAAAGAAGAGCGACAATTTTTAAAAAAACACAATATTTTTTACTTTTTGCTATAATAAATATCCCAATTTTTTTTTAAAAAAACTATTTTTTCCTCAGTTTCAGCCGATATGTATTCTTCTACATACTTTTGGTAAAAAAAATCGCAATAAGCGTATATTGATTGGTTTGCGCAAAAGTTATAGCGTCTACAAAATATGGGATAGATTTATGGCATTTAAAAAAATGTTTTTACTAGTAATGGCGGCGATCGCAATTTTTTTTCGTGACTGCGACATTATGGCAGACACATCGGACACTTTTGACACATTTTTGGCACCATTCACATTTATACATCGATCAATGCGATAAAATTGCATTTATTATAATGCGACAGGCAGGGAAGGGGTTAACCACTAGGGGGAGATGAGGGGTTAAATGTTTCCTAGGGGAGTGATTCTAACTGTAGGGGGAGGGGACGCACAAGGGGAGGAGACCGATCAGTGTTCCTCTGTACTGGGAACACAGAACGGTCTCCTCTCAACTGACAGGACGTGGATCTGTGTGTTTACACACACAGATCCACGGTCCTGCCCGGTTAACCGGCAATCGCGGGTGCACACGCACCGGGTCCCGAGCAACGCGGCGGGCGCGCAGGCCCAGGCCGTCATATGACGTCCACCCAGGATGGGAGATCCCATCTGTGGATGTCATTTTACAATACGTGAGTAATGAAGGGGTTAATATCCATACCAGACCTGAAGGGCCCAGGTACGAAATTTAAAGGAATATTACACTTTTATTGTTTCACTTTAAGCATTATAAAAATCACTGCTCCCGAAAAAATGGCCCTTTTAAAAACTTTTTTTTTTTTGCATTGATACATGTCCCCTGGGGCAGGACCTAGGTCCCCAAACATTTTTTTTTAAGACAATACCATGCATATAAGCCTTTAAAATTAGCACTTTTGATTTTTTCATGTTTGCGTCCCATAGACTTTAACGTGTTCGAACAAATTTTTTGCCTGTTCGCATGTTCTGGTGTGAACCGAATGGGGGGGTGTTCGGCCCATCCCTAGTTATTAGTATTAAGAAAGTTCAGTCTTGTGAAAAAAAAAAAGAAAGTTCAGTCTCTCTTGTACAGCTGGTACAGTAGATTCCATTGGTACATCGGTAGGAAGGAAGAATGATACCCATAATTGGCATAAAAGGCTGACTGTTTGATGGTAGAATGAACTGAGTTGTTATATGCAAATTCTGCAAAAGGAAGGAGGGATACCCAATCATCTTGCGAGAAAGACGAGAAACGTCTCAAATATTGTTCAAGAGTCTGATTTGTCCTCTTGGTCTGTACATTTGTCTGTGGATGGTAAGCAGAAGAAAGACAAAGTTCAATATTCAATGCTTCACACAGGGCTTTCCAAAATTTAGAGGTAAACTGGACCCCACAGTCTGAAATAATACTGGCTGGAATGCCATGTAACCTTACGACCTCTTTGATAAATGCAGAAGCTGTTTCAGTGGCAGAGGGGATACATGCCATCTTTGAGAAACGGTCAACTATGACGAAGGTTGTGGTGAATCCTTCAGATGGGGGAAGTTCCACAATAAAGAGCCCACAATGTCGGCAGCCGAAGCCGTTCTGTCCTTCGGCTCTCGGCTGCTGCCGCCTCCATCCTCGGTAAGAGCATAAGGAAGTGAAGCCGTGCGGCTTCACTTCCTGGTTCCCTACTGCGCATGCGCGAGCCGCACTGTGCGTCCTCACAGGTCCCTGCTGTATTCTGTGTCTCACAGAATACAGCGGGGGAGGACAGTGTAGGCGCCGGAAGTGGCGTAGGTCACCTCAATCACCGCGGGGATCTAGCCAGGAAGCGGGAGCAAATACCTGTATTAAACAGGTATCTGCTCCCTCCTCCCCCCCTGAAAGGGGATGTAACCTACTCAGTGCAACCAGCCCAACATATGTACAGTATATCACTAGTTCTGGCCCATGGGGAAAATGCCCATCGTTTCCTCAACCCAGTCGTTACCTTGACTGCTACCCATAACAGGATTGATATTTAGTACTTATTGTACTTAGAATCTTGACTACTGGGCAAACACTGAAAAAGTGAGGCACTTTGATTAGGCAAGTGCTGGAAATGCAAAAAAAAAAAATTGTCTTGGCTTATACTTTAGCTCTGACCCTTTGCTGTGGATGTACTGCATTGCATGTGGTACTGTCACCAGTAATGGCACCTTTGATGCATTGCATCAATATTTTCCAGCAGATGTTCTCTATGTCTCCTTATTATATATGTGCTGAATCACTTGATATATGAAGCATCAGTTTCAATTAATCTTCATTCTTGCTTGGCTTCTATAGTGGCAAGTGTGGAAAGAGTAAGTGGTCCCCTTTCAGAGAAAATGACTCTGTAATGCCCCGTACACACGGTCAGATTTTCTGACGGAAAATGTGTGATAGGACCTTGTTGTCGGAAATTCCGACCGTGTGTAGGCTCCATCATACATTTTCCATCGGAATTTCCGACACACAAAGTTTGAGAGCAGGCTATAAAATTTTCCGACAACAAAAGTCGGAAATTCCGATCGTGTGTACACAAATCCGACGCACAAAGTGCCACGCATGCTCAGAATAAATTAAGAGATGAAAGCTATTGGCTACTGCCCCGTTTAAAGTCCCGACGTACGTGTTTTACGTCACCGCGTTCAGAACGATCGGATTTTCCGACAACTTTGTGTGACCGTGTGTATGCAAGACAAGTTTGAGCCAACATCCGTCGGAAAAAATCCATGGATTTTGTTGTCCGAATGTCCGATCAATGTCCGATCGTGTGTACGGGGCATAAGAGTGAGAGTGGTTTGGCACCTGGAATTATCAAAAGTTTATGGAGACTACCCTTTAAATCCTAGATAGGAATGGAGCATCCCTTTCATTTTATTAAAGTGGAAGAAAAACTCTAATGCCGCGTACACACGGTCGGACTTTCTATCCTACTTGATCCGGCACACTTTCCGACGGACTTTGTCCGCCAGGTGTGCCGGACTTTAAAACGGACGGACTTGCCCACACACGCCCGGACTTTCCGGCGGGCTAAGTCCGCCCGTCTTTCCGACAGACTTTCGCCGGAGTTACGGCGGACTTTCAGAATGAACGGACTTGCCCACACATGGACAAGTCCGTTCATTTTGAACGTGACTCAGGTGCGACTGAACTAGAAAAGGATGTCAATCTTGCCGCTTTTATCGGCGAGATTGACACCTTGCGAGCCCCGTCGCGGGTCATACCAGGCCCTTAGGTCTGGTATGGATTATAAAGGGAACCCCCTATGCTGAAAAAACGGCGTGGGGTCCCCCCTAAAATCCATACCAGACCCCGATCCGAGCACGCAGCCTGGCCGGTCAGGAAAGGAGGTGGGGACGAGCGAGCGCCCCCCCTCCTGAACCGTACCAGGCCGCATGCCCTCAACATGGGGGGTGGGTGCTTTGGGGGAGGGGGGGCGCCCTGCAGGGCCCCCCCCACCCCAAAGCACCTTGTCCCCATGTTGATGAGGACAAGGGCCTCTTCCCGACAACCCTGGCCGTTGGTTGTCGGGGTCTGCGGGCGGGGGGCTTATCGGAATCTGGGAGCCCCCTTTAATAAGGGGACCCCCAGATCCCGGCCCCCCATCCTATGTGAATGAGTATGGGGTACATGGTACCCCTACCCATTCACCTAGGGAAAAAGTGTAAGTAATAAAATACACTACACAGGTTTTTAAAATATTTTATTAAACAGCTCCGGGAGGGGGGTCTTCCTCCGGCTTCGGGGGTCTTCTTCCGGCTTCGGGGGTCCCTCCGCTTCATCTTTTCCCGGCGTCCGGTTGGTTCTTCTCCGCTCTCTTCTCCCGGTGTTCCAGTTCTTCGGCCGGCTCCTCTGCTGTCTTCAGGTAGCTCTCTTGCCAGCAGAGGTCCGGACTTCTGGGCTTCTGGTCTTCTGGGCTTCTTCTCTTCTCTTCTCCAGATGTTGACACGACGCTCTCTCCGGCTGGACTGCTCTCCGAGGGCTGCGTTGTGACTTATATAGGCGGAGACCCCGCCCCCTTTTGATGTCACAGTCCCTGGGCATGCTGGGACTGTGATGTTTTAGGGGGCGTGGTCAACATCACCCAGTGACCACGCCCCCTAAAACATTTCCGCCTATATAAGTCACAACGCAGCCCTCGGAGAGCAGTCCAGCCGGAGAGAGCGTCGTGTCAACATCTGGAGAAGAGAAGAGAAGAAGCCCAGAAGACCAGAAGCCCAGAAGTCCGGACCTCTGCTGGCAAGAGAGCTACCTGAAGACAGCAGAGGAGCCGGCCCAAGAACTGGAACACCGGGAGAAGAGAGCGGAGAAGAACCAACCGGACGCCGGGAGAAGATGAAGCGGAGGGACCCCCGAAGCCGGAAGAAGACCCCCGAAGCCGGAGGAAGACCCCCCCCCGGAGCTGTTTAATAAAATATTTTAAAGACCAGTGTAGTGTATTTTATTACTTACACTTTTCCCTAGGTGAATGGGTAGGGTACCATGTACCCCATACTCATTCACATAGGGTGGGGGGCCGGGATCTGGGGGCCCCCTTATTAAAGGGGGCCTCCCAGATTCCGATAAGCCCCCCGCCCGCAGACCCCGACAACCAACGGCCAGGGTTGTCGGGAAGAGGCCCTTGTCCTCATCAACATGGGGACAAGGTGCTTTGGGGTCGGGGGGGCCCCACAGGGCGCCCCCCCCCCAAAGCACCCACCCCCCATGTTAAGGAATGCGGCCTGGTACGGTTTAGGAGGGGGGCGCTCGCTCGTCCCCACCCCCTTTCCTGACCGGCCAGGCTGCGTGCTCGGATCGGGGTCTGGTATGGATTTTAGGGGGGACCCCACGCCGTTTTTTCGGCGTAGGGGCTTCCCTTTAAAATCCATACCAGACCTAAGGGCCTGGTATGCCCCGCGCTCGCCGCAATGGGAAAATTTGTTTTTCCTATTGCAGCGAGATACAATACCCTGCCCTCGTGTTGTATCTGGTCCGTCTGACCAGCACACACACGAGCAGACTTTCCGCCCGAAACTGAGTCAGACGGAAAGATTTAAAACATGTTTCAAATCTAGGTCCGGCGGGCTTTTGGGAAGAAGTCCGCCGGAAAAGTCCGCCGGCGCCCACACACGGGCGGATTGTCCGGCAGACTCTGGTCCGCCGGACCAAGTATGCCGGAAAGTCCGACCGTGTGTACGCGGCATTAGATGTTACCGCATTTTCTGTTCATACATGTTCTGCCAAAACTTCAGTAAAGTTGTTTCAACTGCTGCCTGGACTGGTCTGAAGTTACTCAAGGGGTGCATGTGGGGTCCTGGCGTCTCTATCTAAGGAACCAGGGCCTGTAATAACATTGAGGGGTATGTGGAACCTCATTATGGGAAAGGTTCATGAGTGACTACAAGGAAAACAGCAACCAGTTGTTGGTAGGCACCTGGTAGGTGACAGATTCTGCTGTGCTTGTCCGTGCTTGGACTCCCTCCCTAGCTGTCCATCTCCATCGGTCACCAGGAGTGGTTTAGTGTTACAGAGATCTATGCCTGGTCACTTGGTACGGAAAGAGAAGAGTTAAAACGGAGGTCCACCCTAGAAAAATAAAAAAAAATACATAAAAACGCTCCTTTAAATACATTAAAAAACATTTGAAAAAAAAAATGTTTACCAGAAATGCCTGTTGCTAGGCAGATCATCCTAATCTGCCACTTCCTATCCTATTCCGCGGTGACCTTCAGTCTTCTCCTCTTCGCATTGATTTCTGGGAAATTTGGGCACGGTGTCTTCTGGGACCTGTGTGTGTGTCACAGAAGACAGCCGCCCATTCAGAAATCGCCGGGGGAATCGCGCAAGCGCAGTAGGAAACGGGCAGTAAAACTGCAGGGCTCCACTGCCTGTTTCCCTTAGTGAGGATGGCAGCACTGGCACACGATACGAGGGACCGATCGCCCTTGGGGGGCCAACATCGCGGGCACCCTGGGCAGGTAAGTGTCCTTATTAAAAGTCAGCAGCTACAGTGTTTGTAGCTGCTGACTTTTAAAAAAAAATTTTTTACGGCTGGAACACCCCTTTAGGTGGAGTCCCTGCTATTTGCTCAGTGGGACCCTATCCCAGATAGCAAGGATAACTTGCCACAAATTTGTGGCAGTGTTGAGTTGTAGGTCTGTTAACTTGCTGCACATTTTCACTGGCAAGTTGTACACTTCCAGAGCACTTGAAACACAAGTTCTAGTTGACATTTTTCCAATTTGTAGCAAATTTGCATGGCAAGTCTCTAGTGAGAGTAACGTTGCAGTGGTGAGTCTACAGCAAGAGCTGTGCAAGTCTACAGCATGAAAATTCAGCCCTGGTGACCCCTGTGGTGGGATGACTATTGCACAACATAACTGAACCAGAACTTGCAGCAAACTTGCATGACTATTGTATAACCGATGAGACTTGCTTACCCCTTTTTATCAACTTCTCCCATCACTGCATACCCAACCTTCACCCCAATAATCGAGACCACAACCTTATGGAGTAAAATATTGGCCGTAGCAGCCAATAATCTTTATTCAAAATATAAACCAATAATAATAATAATAATTTAACTCAACAGTAACAATAATCCTGTAAAACACCTGAACCATCCTTAAATCCCGTTGGTCTTTGCAGGGAAAAACCCACCAAACTTAAAAACTCCCAAACACTCAGGCACTGCGGTACTATACCAAAATTAGGCCTCCAGCTGACAAGCTAGCTCGGAGACAAACAACAAATAGCCCGCCGTGCCCCAATAACCCATTCAAGCTAAAACCCTTGTTAGCTGAAATCTCACCAACGGGCCTCATACTAGCGATGGGTCCCGATCTCTTAAATATCTGGGGTTTAATCCTTCCCCGCAAAGACCAACATCACGCCACTGCCACGACTTTTTGCTATACCATAAACTCATGACCAACTACAAACCTTTACATAACAGATCCTACCACATGTTAAGGGAGGGAGGGTGGGACGCTTGCTCCTCTCCACGCAACTGAGCTGGGGCGGGATCTCTCACCCAGCTAATACCTCTGCTCCACCCCTACACTAAAGTGTCCAATCACACACCCCCTAACAACTAACTCCTCATCACCAAGTTCCCCTGTTAACCCTGTCATGCCCGCCCTACGCCCATTCTTTCTGTCTCTTGCTCCGGGCTTCCTTGACTATTGTATAACCGATGAGACTTGCTTACCCCTTTTTATCAACTTCTCCCATCACTGCATACCCAACCTTCACCCCAATAATCGAGACCACAACCTTATGGAGTAAAATATTGGCCGTAGCAGCCAATAATCTTTATTCAAAATATAAACCAATAATAATAATAATAATTTAACTCAACAGTAACAATAATCCTGTAAAACACCTGAACCATCCTTAAATCCCGTTGGTCTTTGCAGGGAAAAACCCACCAAACTTAAAAACTCCCAAACACTCAGGCACTGCGGTACTATACCAAAATTAGGCCTCCAGCTGACAAGCTAGCTCGGAGACAAACAACAAATAGCCCGCCGTGCCCCAATAACCCATTCAAGCTAAAACCCTTGTTAGCTGAAATCTCACCAACGGGCCTCATACTAGCGATGGGTCCCGATCTCTTAAATATCTGGGGTTTAATCCTTCCCCGCAAAGACCAACATCACGCCACAGCACACACAGGGTAAAACCTTACCCTTGAGTGTCCTGCCACACCCTCACAGCTCGTTGTATCCCATCCTGCAGGCCTAATGACCACAAATCAATCCCCACATCGTTCAGGTGTACTCCATCCTCCTTCAAATATCTCCATGTATCCACCTCTAATTCCAGGTGACGTATAGCCAACCCTCCATTCCTCACCACGAAACTACTAACCTCTTTGTTGACCTTCTTTCTGGCCCGGTTGATCTTAGCGACCGACCTGGCCAATCTCCAATTTGTACGCGCCACAATGTCCGACCACACAATAAGCATATGTGGAAAAGACATCCTGAGCTGCCAAAAATCGAACTTGATGTCTTTTACCAAGTCCAACATTGACCGTAGCCCTAGGTCATTACCCCCTACATGCAACAACAACACATCCGGCGCTCTGTCCAGGCGTGCGAACTTATTAACTTCTGCTACCGTCCTACCCCACAGCATGCCTGGCACCCCAAACCACCTGAGACACACTTCCTGCCTGGAAAACCCCAATTGTCTCCCATCCCGTCTGGCATCACCTCTCCTGGCCCCCCAACACACGTACGAGTGGCCCACTATCCACACCAGGCATTGCTGACGACCTGCAAAGAAAAGTAAACAAAAGAAAGAAAAAAAAAAAAAAAACAAAACAAAAAAGGACACCTAATGCATCAATAACTCCCATAAATTAACAACAATTATCACCTATCACAATATATCCGCATTACATCCAAACATATTAACAGTCTGTCCCATAACAGTATTATTTAATATATATAATTCACACTTTTTTTTTTTTTTTTTATTTTATTTACCCAATCACTAACTGTGGGCGAACATAGGACCTAAACCGCCTGGATTCCCATCTCCCAATCCTCTTTACCACTGCATCATCCAATCCCCACCGTACCGCTTCCGTAGCTGCCCCTATCCTAAATGAATGTGATGAAAATTGCATTAAACTGAAATCGTGATAGAAACGAGCCATCCTGGTGTCTTAAAAAGGGGACTTCCCCCCCCCCCCGGGCGTATAGCTATAAACTCACTCACCAATTTAACTGGGCACAAGGGAGAGCCGGGCAACGCAAAAACCTGCACGGTCTTACCCTTGCCCCGCTGATCTGTTTTTGACTTCCTAATCAATATGGCCAACCTGTCCTCCCCACAACGGACGTCTGACTCCCCCAACCCCCCTTTTTCTCTTTTTGAGGGGCTAACCAACTCACTGATCCGAAATGCACCAAAGAACGCCAAGGCGAATGCCGCCCTGAACAACACCGCTTCATATCCTGTCGAGCAAACATTGTTTAAACATCCAACTAACTGACCCAACAACTGGAACGAAACAGGCCGCCTGGAGTCCCTCCCCGGCTTGGCCCGCCTATAACCCTTCATACCCTGCCTGACCCAAAAATCTTTCGTAAAGTCCGGCAACCAAAACGCCAAACCTGCCAACTTCTTCTCCATACCCGACACAGACAACCCATCTTCTAAGTTCCTGGACACAAAGTATAAAACTAACAACCGAAGATCCCGTTCTGCATTCCCTACCTGTACCTGTCTCAGCAGAGATACCCATTCCTGCCATACCCTGTTGTATGCAGCCCACGTCGTATCGCTCACCGACCGTTTTATCCAGTCTGTTAGTCCTCCAAGGCAATCTTCCACAGCCAGTCTGGACACGGGACACCTTCCTCCTCCGCCCCAGGTGCCAATTCCCGGAACCTGTCCCACTGAAAGCGAGACAAAGCATCAGCCACCACGTTTTCAACTCCTGGGAGGTGCACCGCGTATATAAAAACATTTAGCTGTAAGCATCTCAGAACCAGGTGTCTAAGTAACCTAATCACCGGCGGTGACGCTGCCGATACTTTATTAATCACCTGTACCACTCCCAAGTTGTCACCATGAAACCTAACTTTCAAGTTCCTGAACCACTCACCCCATAACTCCACAGCTAACACCACCGGGAACAGTTCCAACAGGAGCATGTTCTTCAGCAGACCTGCCTCCTTCCATGACTGTGGCCATGGCCCCGCACTCCACTTACCCTGAAAAAAGGCTCCAAAACCTGCTGCCCCTGCCGCATCTGTAAACAACTCCAGATCAAAGTTGCTCACAGGCCCTGACATCCACAGCGCCCTGCCGTTGAACTTAGCCAGGAACGTGTGCCAAACCTTCAGATCCTCCCTGTGAGCTTTCAACAAACGAATATAATGTCTTGGCGAAACCACACCCAACGTACTTGCCGACAGCCGCCTGCAAAATACTCTCCCCATAGGCAAAATCCGACACGCGAAGTTCAACTTACCTAGTAATGATTGTAACTCCCTTAGTTGAACCTTTTTCTTTCCGATTAGACCCTGAATTTCCTCCTGCAACGCCGCCAACTTGTCCTCGGGTAGCCTACACTCCATCGCTCTGGTGTCTAGAATAATACCCAAAAAACTCAATTCCGTAGTTGGACCTTCAGTCTTCTCCGGGGCTAGCGGGATGCCAAACTTTTCCGCAACATGTTCCAACGTCGCCAGCAAGACCGCACATACTGTCGATCCAGGGGGACCCACGCAGAGAAAATCATCCAAGTAGTGGATGATAGAGTTCAATCCCGCGACGTCCCGAACTACCCACTCAATGAAGGAACTAAACTTTTCAAATAAAGCGCAGGATATCGAACACCCCATCGGCAAACAACGATCCACATAGAATTCATCCTGCCAACAACAACCCAATAAACGAAAACTCTCCGGATGCACCGGCAACAAACGGAAGGCCGACTCTATGTCCGCCTTGGCCAACAACGCCCCCTGTCCATACTTTCTAACCCAAAATACCGCTGCATCAAACGACGTGTAAGATACCGCACATTCCTCTGGGTCAATGGCGTCATTCACCGACCCCCCTTTCGGGTATGACAAATGGTGTATCAACCTAAACTTATTAGGCTCTTTTTTCGGCACCACTCCTAGCGGGGACACCACTAACTCCGGAATCGGTAGTGCTGCAAAAGGGCCACTCATGCGGCCCAACCTAACTTCTTTTAGCAACTTTTCCCTAACCACGTCCCCATGCAGCAACGCTGACTTCAAGTTCCGAGCCGGCGGTGGCGTATCGACCAAGCGAGACGGAATTCTAAACCCCTCCGAAAAACCCTGGGCTAGCAGCCCAGCTGCAACCCTATCGGGGTATCTATCGAGGAAGGGCTCCATCCTTCCCACTTTCACCGGCGTTGTCCCCTTTTGCAACAGACTCACTGGCACGGCCCTTGCCTTGTTTGAAACACCGCGACACCGGGTGCCCCCCTCCCCCACAACCGGAGCATTCGTGCTTGTACTTGCACGACCCTCCAAATCTACAGGACCCCTCATTAAATTGCCAACAAACCCCTTTCTTTCTTGTGGCCGACTGTCCGGGGTTGGCTGATCCACCGGCCCCCCCCTGAAAAAACTGACCCGTCGGCCTAGCCGAAGTCATGAGGTGCATCCATAGGCTGATGTCTTTATGGTCCCACCTCAATGCTGGGCGAATGGCCCTCCGCTGCCTGAATTGCTCATGGTAACGCAGCCATGCCGTGCCCCCGTAGACTCTGTAAGCTTCTCCCACGGCGTCCAAATAGCAAAATAAAGCCGAACAGTGCTCAGGATTCTTCTCTCCTATCACACTGGCCATGATCGCAAAAGCCTGTAGCCAGTTCGCAAACGTCCTAGGTATCAGCCTATACCTCCTTTTTTCCTCATCCTCTTTTTTTTTTTATCCTCCGGCTTAACTCTATCCAAATTAAACTTCTCCAGGGGTAAGAGCGAAAAAATCTCTACATACTCCCCTTTCCAAATTTTTTCCCTCACCTCTGACTTCAAATGCGCCCCTAGCGGCCCCTCGAAGCACACATACACCTCACATTTTGCAGCATCTGCTAAACGCACTAAGTCTTGTTTTTTAGCACCCTCACCCGTTGCCCCTTCTGGTGTCTTGGGAACCTCCGCCTGTACTGCCACCCCCGCGACCACAGTCGCCGGCGCCGCTTGCTCCTCCACGGGCCTTGAAGGAGTCCCGGTGTCTAGGACCGAGCCCTCTCGGCTCCCCCGCCCCTCCCCTGGGTCAACCCATGCCGCCGCCGGAGACTGACTCCCGCTTGGCCCTGGCTCAAACCTTTTTAATAGCTCCTTCAAACCCGATACAAACCCTTGTAGCCCTGCATCCGCCGATGCGCGGTCTGCTACCTGCGCGGCCGGATACACAGGCGCGGTCATGGCCGACCGCCCCGCTGAGCCCAACCCTCCCTCACTACCCCCCGCCCCCCCAGCACACCCCACAACACAGGCATCATTACAACTCGTCTTACCCCGCTGCCTGGGAGGAAGTCCACCAGCCGAGGGTCCCGTCTCCACCGCCACCAGCTCTTCTCGCTGTCCATCGCTGTCCGACTGCGACAGCTCACCTTCCGATCTGTATTCGCCCAGCTCTTCACCGATCGCTGATGGCCCTCCAGCCGCTTCATCACTGGATGCCGAGGATCTGCTGTGCCCTTCCCTCCTCCTCCACGCTGAAGATCCGCCTGCCGATTTTTTGTTCGCCTTTCTTGGCCGAACGCCTTCAACTGGGCAGTGCCGCCCGCAGCCGCTGCCATGGTCCCCTTCCTGCCCGTCTCTCCTCCTGGGGCCACCGACCGCCGCACTCGAGCGGCCAGCTGCCGCAGCCACTTCCTTCCTCCACTGTAACCCCACCCCTGCCGTCTGGTGGCCTGGGGCCTGGCTATTCACGCTGGAACCTTCTCCACCAGCATCCGCAATAGGACTGCTGGCTCTCCTGTTTGCCGCGTCACTGTCGCCGTCCTGGCCGACTCCTGGCTGACGCCCAGCCCTCCCCCCCGCTCGCACCGCCGTGCTCTGAACGGGCAGCCTTGCCACAGGCCGACCCGCCCTGCCCTGCTGTCCTGTATGAACCGATCGCTGTGAACGGGGACGGGGACTGCTGGACTGTCCTCTTCCATTCTGTGTCCCCCTTACATCCTCGTTCTTGCGCTGTGCCGCCGCCATCTTCGCGGGAGGGCCAGCAGCCGCCTGACCCGCCTGCTCCCGCTGTGCTTCCTTCCCGCGTGCCATGTATGCCGGGGGGGGGGCCGTACTAGAACCCCCCCCGCTCCGTGTTGCTAACCGCTTCGCGGGAGGCCCAGAGACCGGCCTACCCGCACTCGCCCTGCTCCTCTGTGACTTCCCGGGGAGGGACCTCGTGACGTCGGGCGAGAAGCGAGTAGGCGGCCTGGATCGCCTACCCCTCATAACTGCGCTCTCTCCCCCCGTGGCCGCTGAGTTCGACTCACCCAACGCCGCCGCCAAACGACCCTCCAGCCATCCAGGCCCTCTGGACGCCGCCTCTGCTTTCAGCCGGGCAAACAAATCTTCCACCGCTGCCATCACGCTTGCTCCTCTCCACGCAACTGAGCTGGGGCGGGATCTCTCACCCAGCTAATACCTCTGCTCCACCCCTACACTAAAGTGTCCAATCACACACCCCCTAACAACTAACTCCTCATCACCAAGTTCCCCTGTTAACCCTGTCATGCCCGCCCTACGCCCATTCTTTCTGTCTCTTGCTCCGGGCTTCCTGAATGTTTGCAAAGAAAGTTGATCTGGAGTCATGCAATGCGGACTTGCTGCAATTGTGCAACAAACTTGTGAAGCCTTAGCAAGTCATTTTCAAACTTGCAGCACAATTGCTTGCTATCTGGGATTCTGTTACTGGGAGTGAGGAAACAGAGGTATGCTGACTGGTGGAGTGGGCATAGGTTCTGCGTTTCCCTCCTAATGCAACACATACACCTGTGCATGTCAATCTATAAAATGCCTAACTTCATTCATTGCCTGTAACATTTGAAGGTTTTACCTAATCTTCAGGTCTAAAATTATTTTTTAAACATGTGTGCAAAAAACGCCAAAATGTCTCTGGCAGCAAAAGGGTTATGCTGTGTACACACGGCCGGACTTTTCGACCAAACTTGTCAGACGGAACTAATCCGTTGGACAATTCTACCGTGTGTGGGCTTCATCGGACCTGCAGCGGACATTTTCTGTCGAAAATGTGACGGACTTTAGATTTAGAACATGTTTCAAATCTTTCCGATGGACTCGAGTCCGGTCGAAAAATCCGTTCGTCTGTATGCTAGTCCGACGGACGAAAACCGACGCTAGGGCAGCTATTGGCTACTGGCTATGAAGTTCCTTATTCTAGTCCGGTCGTACGTCATCGCGGTCGAATCCGTCGGACTTTGGTGTGATTGTGTGTAGACAAGTCTGTTTCGACGGAAGTCCGTCGAAAAGTCCGACGTGATTGAGTCCGTTCAAAGTCCGGTCGTGTGTACACAGCATTACACTTTAAATGCCCAATGTTTCGATAAGCAGCTGTCCAATCTGGTCACCTTAGGCTAGAGAGGAGGTATAATACCACTGTATACCAAATCTCAGGACAGGATGGACAGAAATAATGCTTTGGAAGGTAAAACAGCTCTTTTATATGTATCCCATCTGTGTTTTTAGCAGTTTGCCTGGAGTTTAGTTTTAATAATACAGGTGGCACAGAAAACCAAGGTGGAACGTGGCGAGTGGGGTGTAATATTCTATGTAATCCAAAACTTCCCATAGAGAGCTTCATCATTCTCTAGAGCAATTCCTACTTTTTGATAATTGTACAGGGGGGAATAATCATCACATCCCTCTTCCCGAAGGAAATTAGGAAGACAGAATCACAACAACCTAGGATCAGGGAGTTAATTGTTTTGTATCGCTGTTAATAATCCCCATTTTAGGAGATGTGTCGTTAAACCCTTATTACTGTGCCTAGACAGGTTGTAAAAAGTCTGAACGATGATAGCTTGGGGCTTCCCTGCAGCTCCTGTAACTGAAGTGTCAGACTGTCTAGCAGACAATCCAAAAAAATATATATATATACAGATTCATCTTATTCTGCTTTTCTTCCCGCCTGCCTCGCTGCTGCCTTCATATCCAATTTACAGTTGGGAAACAGAGCGGGGCCCACGCTGACCTGATAACAGCTGTCAAGATCCAGATTTAACAATATCATTAAAGGAATTATATTTTACTCTGCATGTTTTATGATACTAAAAACTGGCAGGGGAATGGAAACTTTGCTCATTGATTCTTCCTTATGGAAAGAAAGATATGCAGAGGCTGCAGTTGCTGACCTAGTTGTGGAAATGCTAGCTCCCTGGCTGCCTCTGACTTTAAGAGTTAGTTCACCTTTACAGAAAAATTAAACAGGTGAACTAATACCATATAACCTTTTAATCCCACCTGGCCCCCACTGTACTTACCTCCAGGGTCAGCTGGTCCAGCAGATTGGGGATTCCAAATCCCCGCTCTTCTCCCTCTTCCCTGTGCAGCGCTTCCCCAAGACAGAGCAAAGCAATTCACTGCGCGCTTGCTTCACATGAATGGCACTGACCAATTAGAATCAATCTGGTCTGTCCTGGAAGCACTGACAGTGTAGAGCGGTGGTTCTCAATCTGGGGGTCAAATGATGATTTGCCAGGGGTCACCGAATCCTGGACTGTTCCTGAAGGCCGCACTGCTTGCCCAGCCTTTTTGCGGCTGCCCAGCAGGGCTGTCCCTGGAGCCTGGGGCCGCTCAGCTGGGCTGTTCCTGGAGCCCATGGCCGCCCACTCAGCCTCTTCGCAGCCGCCCATTCAGTTCACGGCATGGCTGGGGGGGCAGAGACTAGAGGTTAGCTGACTGGTGAGGAACGTGAAGTGGGAGGGGCTGGAGGAGACCCTATCTCCTGATTTCGGCATAGGTGTCACTGCTAAGAGACCACAAAGTCAGAGACACAGTGAAGCTGGAGACAGTGAGTAACACTACCTGTGATTATAGTTGCCATTAAAAGTCCCCACTACAGTTCTCAGATCAGCAGATGATCTTAATCAAGAGCACCTAAGAACTTCCTGCCAGCACTGCCACTCATTCCAACTTCCCGCCAGCGCTGCCACTCCTCCCATTACCTCCACCAAGGAGTAAGAGAAGGAATAAAAATAGAGAATACATGGAAGGGAGAAGAAAAGAGGGGGAGGAACAAAGAAAAAGGGAGAGAAAGAATAAGAGAACAAGAAAGACGGCTAGAGAGAGGGATGGGGGAAAAAAAAAGAAATTGGAATAGAGAGAGATAAAAGGGAAAGAAAGGAGAACAAAGAGAAAGAGCGGTTAATCCTAAAATGTACCATAAGGGGTTTTAATACTGTACGAGTGGGAGAGACTCAAAGAGCGCTAAATGTCCATGGGTTAAGGGCGCAAATTACTTGTCTTGCCTTGGGTACTGACAATTCACGCTACGAAAATAATTTTTCTGTTAGGGGTCCCCACAACTTGGGAAATTTTATGAAAATAATTTTTCTGTTAGGGGTCCCCACAACTTGGGAAATTTTATCAAGAGGTCACGGCACTAGAAGGGTTGAGAACCACTGGTATAAATTGCTGACAGCTCAGAAACCCTGGAGGTGTGTACAGCAGGGACAGGAGAGCTAGAAGGTGTCCAGTGTTAGTTCCCCGTTTCATTGTGTCTGCAAACGCATCAAAGGATGTGGCATCCTTTCATTCCTAACACATTACCCAGTCCATATCAGTTTAGATATCCAGCAATGATATTTTTCCCCATTGAGATTTGATGTGTTCCTTTATTTTCTTGAGCAGTGTACATATATACTATATTATCAAAAGTATTGGGACGCCTGCCTTTACACGCACATAAAATTGAATGGCATTCCAGCCTTATAGGGCGTACACACGGTCGTACTTTGTTCGGACATTCCGACAACAAAATCCTAGGATTTTTTCCGACGGATGTTGGCTCAAACTTGTGTTGTCTACACACGGTCGCACAAAGTTGTTGGAAAATCTGATCATTCTGAACGCAGTGACGTAAAACACGTACGTTGGGACTATAAACGGGGCAGTGGCCAATAGCTTTCATCTCTTTATTTATTCTGAGCATGCATGGCACTTTGTCCGTCGGATTTGTGTACACACGATCGGAATTTCCGACAACGGATTTTGTTGTCGGAAAATTTTATCTCCTGCTCTCCAACTTTGTGTGTCGGAAAATCCGATGGAAAATGTCCGATGGAGCCCACACACGGTCGGAACTTCCGACAACACGATCCGATCGGACATTTTCCATCGGAAAATCCGACAATGTGTACGGGGCATTAGTCCGTAGGGTTCAATATTGAGTTGGCCCACCCTTTGCAGCTATAACAGCTTCAACTCTTCTGGGAAGACTGTCCACAAGGTTTAGGAGTGTGTCTATGGGAATGTGTGACCATTCTTCCAGAAGTGCATTTGTGAGGTCAGGCACTGATGTAGACCTGGCTTGCAGTCTTCCAAAGGTTGAGGTCAGGCCAGTCAAGTTCCTCCACCCCAAACTCGCTCATCCATGTCTTTATGGACCTTGCTTTGGGCACTGGTGCACAGTCATGTTGGAACAGGAAGGGGCCATCCCCAAACTGTTCCCACAAAGTTGGGAGCATGAAATTTTCCAAAATGTCTTCGCATGCTGACGCCTCAAGAGTTCCCATCACTGGAACTAAGGGGCCAAGCCCAACCCCTGAAAAACAACCCCACACCATAATCCCCCCTCCACCAAATGATTTGAACCAGTGCACAAAGCAAGGTCCATAAAGACATGGATGAGTGAGTTTGGGGTGGAGGAACTTGACTGGCCTGCACAGAGTCCTAACCTCAACCCGATAGAACACCTCTGGGATGAATTAGAGCGGGGACTGCGAGACAGGCCTTCTTGTCCAACATTAGTGCCTGACCTCACAAATGCACTTCTGGAAGAATGGTCAAACATTCCCATAGACACACTCCTAAATCTTGTGGACAGCCTTCCCAGAAGATCTGAAGCTGTTATAGCTGCAAAGGGTGGGCCAATTCAATATTGAACCCTACGGATGAAGACTGGGATGCCATTAAAGTTTATGTGCATGTAAAGGCAGGTGTCCCGAAACTTTTGACATTATAGTGTATTTATTATAAAAATACATAAATTAATTTTTGAATATTAACCAAGCTATGTTTATGTTAGCCTCTTGTATGCCACAGCACAGAATGATTTAGATTGGGAGAGGAAGGGTTAGCACTGCAAATCTAGCAGGCTTTGCTACTTTACATGTGGAGCTGGCTGATAGTTGTTGAAAGTGCAACAGCATGTACTATAAACTCTAAACTAAGACAGCACTGTAGTGATTTACTAGTTTCTGTGTGTTTACATATACTTGCATATTCTGCACATGAAGGAAGTTTTTTTCTCTCCGCTCTCTTCTGTAATGCTGTTCTCACACATGTATGCTGTTCTCCTATGCAAGTAAAGCTGAATTCTACATTCCACAAGATCTCAGTGCCTTATTTTATTACATAACCAACAATAGGAACAGAGAGCACAGGGCTGCTGCTCCTTAAAGAGGTTGTATACCTGCAAAAAAAACAAAACAAAAAAAAACTATAAGGCAAAGGCATAATGAGCTAGTATGCATACTAGCTCATTATGAAATACTTACTTTAGATCGGAGCGTCGGCATCGCGTCCCGGTCACTGCTGACATTTTCCCCTCGGCGTGTCTTCAGGGTTCGCGGCTCCGGCGCTTTGAGTGGCCGGACCCGCAATGACGTCACTCCCACGCATGTTGTGCGGGAGTCTAATTTCCGGCAAGGAGTTCTGATTTTCCGGCAGCGTCACACAAAAAAAGAAATAAATAAATATATAAATATATATATATATATATATATATATATATATATATATATATATATATATATATATATATATATATATATATATATATATATATATATATATATATATATATATATATTTAATTTAAACTACCCTAAATAACCCCCCTTTCTCAATAAATAAATTAATGCTAAAATAAAAAATACCCAATCTTAATCAATAAATTTAAAAAAATGGATTTTTTAAAATGTTTTTAACCACTTCAGCCCCGGAAGGATTTACCCCCTTAATGACCAGGCCATTTTTTACTATACAGCAATGCATCATTTTAACTGACAATTGCGCGGTCGTGCAACGCTGTACCCAAACAAAATTGATGTCCTTTTTTTCCCCCACAAATAGATCTTTCTTTTGGTGATATTTGATCACCTCTGCAGTTTTTATTTTTTGCGCTATAAACAAACAAATTTTGAAAAAAAAAAAACTATATTTTTTACTTCTTGCTATAATACATATTCAAAAAAAATATATAAAAAAAACAAATTTATTTATCAGTTTAGGCCGATATGTATTCTTCTACATATTTTTGGTAAAACAAATCGCAATAGGCGTTTATTGATTGGTTCGCGCAAAACTTATCGCGTCTACAAACTATGAGATAGATTTAGGGACTTTTTTTAAAATTCTTTTTACTAGTAATGGCGGCGATCTGCGATTTTTAGCAGGACTGCGACATTGCGGCGGACAAATGACCCCGAATGACCCTTTTTGGGGACCAGTGACATTACATTGATCAGTGCTAAAAAAATGCACTGATCAATGTAAAAATAACACTGGCAGGGAAGGGATTAACACTAGGGGGCGATCAAGGGGTTAAATGTGTTCCCTAGGTGTGTTCTAACTGTAGGGGGGATGGGCTGCCAGGGACATGACAGAGATCACTATTCCCGATCACTGGGAACAGTAGATCTGTCATGTCATCTGGCAAAACGGGGCGATCGCGGGTCGCTGATGGACATCGAGTCCGCCTGACTCGCGGGCACGCTCCTGCAGCATGTGGCAGGGGCGAGAGCTCGCCTGCCCGCAACTTCGCCTGCACCAGCCGTCGTACAGCTATGGCGATTCGCGCAGGAGAGCCGACCTGCAGCAGTATAACGCCGGCGCCTGTTCGGCAAGTGGTTAAAAAGTGCGCAAAAGGAAATACAAACATTTTTTATAAGTAAAATATTCCCTATAAATGTAATTTTAAATGTAAATGTATTTATTTGCCTATGCTTCCACAAGGTTTGGGCACATCTTCTTATTAGCCGTATAGAACAGCAGACAATCCCAAATGAGCTAGAAGAAATATTTAAAATAAATACAACCCAATCAATACAATGTAATCAAGACAATGTTGAATAAGCATTAAGGTGTTGAAGTATACATTGCAGAAGCTAAGTGTGCATCCGTGAGGAGGGGGCAGTCATTTGGCTCAGGGGGAGCATAGAGGACGAGAGCGCTTTATCTGAAAACTCAATGATCATTTACAATAAAAAAACATAAAAAAATACAAATAAGATACAACGTGACAAGCAGCACAATTGCTCACTCATGTGATGAAGGTGAAATGTAAAGTGCCAAACAAAGGAAGAGCTCCCAAGGACCCGCATGCTATGTTGTTAGAACAAATAAGGACTTGCATGTATGGGTATTTATAACTGGAACCACCATTGGTAGGCAGCAGTGTATGAAAATGTGCATGTGTGTCTGTGAAGGTTCTAATTCACCCAGGTCATGGTCATGGTATAGCTAGTAGTTAGTTAGTCACATTCAACTGGACTTGTTTTGCAATGTTCAAGATGATTCGTAGCTTCTCCAAGCTACTTTTATGTAATGAGTGTTGGGAAAATACTGCAACATTTCCATCCATACAGGTTTCACCAACACATTAATCCAGTCTCCATAGAAAGGCAGATGGTATTGTCCAGGAAAAGCGTGGGAGATGTGAACATTGTGGAACCCATATCATCCCTGTTCTAGTTACAGAATCCCATCCTTTGTGTCAGGAAGTCTGCATAGATGTTAACCTTTCGCTTTACATGGCTGGAGGTTTAACTGTTATCAAATTGCCAGGGTAGAGAAATACATGTAGAGAGGACCAACCCTCTTCAAGTTTCGATCACTTGAAGTGTAAATCCTGTCTGAAGTTGTAAAAGTCATTGGTCTTCCCATGGTAACTATTAAAGAATACTAGGAGTCATTTATGAGGGCCAATGACTCTTGCTATATCAAAGTGGATTAAAGCTGGCCATACATTATACAATTTTCTTCTTCAATTTCCTATAGATTTACATTCAATTATGTAAGGCCTGCCTGATTGCCTACAAATTAAAAGTGTTTAGGTTTGACCTCATATTATTCGGTTTTGGTAAATCTAAAGGAAAAATGTACAAGAAAATTGTATAATGTATGGCCAGCTTTACTCTTCAAGTGATCTGAACCCTGCAACGTACCAAAGACCAAGTGGATTAAGGTGGAACCAAAGTCTAAAATTAAAAACTTGTGAGCAGGCAGGCGCTTTACTGCAGAAGAGACATGCAATGTGCATGTGCAACTCAGGGTATATTCTGGACACAGTGCTTGTGTGCCAAGATGAGCTTACCTTCTGTGCAGACATCCTACACTGGCCAATTGAGCAAGCTGAAGACCTGGCACCTGGAAGAAGCTGGGGAGAAGATGCTGGTGCCGGCAAGAGACCTTGCCAACATCGCCCATTGAAGGGGAGGTGAGTATTGACAACTTTAGTTCCACTTTTAAGTGATTGTAAAGGCAGAAGGTTTTTTATCATAAAGCGAAGTTCCACCCACATTTGCATGTGCATCCTTAACCACTTCCCGACCGGCTCCTGTAGATATACGTCGGCAGAATGGCATGGCTGCGCAAAGTAACGTACCGTGCGAAAATTGCCGCCGTGTGTGCGCGCGCGCGTGCCTCCTGCAAGCTCCATGAGTCGGGTCGCAGGTCCCGCAGACTCGATCGCCGCGGGGATACCAGCGATCGCCTCACGGAGAGATGCTGATGTAAACAGCATCTCCCCAATCTGCCTAGTGACAGTGTCACTGATCTCTGCTCCCTGTCATCGGGAGCAGAGATCAGTGACGTGTCACACACAGCCCATCCCCCCTACAGTTAGAACACATCCCTAAACTTAACCCCTCCCCGCCCCCTAGTGGTTAACCCCTTCACTGCCAGTGTCATTAACACAGTAATCAATGCATTTTTATAGCACTGATTGCTGTATAAATGACAATGGTCCCAAAAATGTGTCAAAAATGTCTGACATGTCCGCTATAATGTTGCAGTCACAATAAAAATCGCTGATCGCCGCCATTACTAGTAAAAAAACAATTATTAATAAAAATACCATAAATCTATCCCCTATTTTGTAAACGCTATAACTTTTGCGCAAACCAATCAATAAACGCTTATTGCGATTTTTTTTACCAAAAATATGTAGGAGAATACGTATCGGCCTAAACTGAGGGAAAAAATGTTTTTTTTATATATTTTTTGGGAATATTTATTATAGCAAAAAGTAAAAAATACTGCGTTTTTTTCAAAATTGTCACTCTTATTTTGTTTATAACGCAAAAATTAAAAATCGCAGAGATGATCAAATACCACCAAAAGAAAGCTCTATTTGTGGGGAAAAAAAGACGTAAATTTTGTTTGGGAGCCACGTCGCACGACCGCGCAATCGTCAGTTAAAGCGATGCAGTGCCGAATCGCAAAAAGTGCTCAGGTCAGGAAGGGGGTAAATCCTTCCGGGGCTGAAGTGGTTAAAATGAACTGGCAATTTATTTTTATTTTTTCTCTTCACTTACCTGATTTACGCCTATATCTAATTTCACTTCCTCCTCTAGGGGGCCGCGGCTGCAGACATCATTTCTGGTTTTGCATGGGCTCCTTTATGATCTTTGCCAGCTTGGCATGGCGTCTATGGAAATTCTTGACCAGGTTGGCATTGCATGACTCCAGTAACATTTAACATTGGCGTCTATGGAAACTCTTGGTCAGCTTGGCGTGGCTGTGCCCAGGATTCATGAAGAATCATTCTTGCCAGACCAATTTTTTAACCTTCTATGTGGAGGTGAGTTGCCATCTAGATAAAGGAAGGCCTGTAGACGTGGTGTATCTGGATTTTGCAAAAGCATTTGACACAGTTCCCCATAAACTTTTACTGTACAAAGTATGGTCCATTGGCATGGACCATAGGGTGAGTATATGGATGGAAAACTGGCTACAAGGGCGAGTTCAGAGGGTGGTGATAAATGGGGAATACTCGGAATGGTCAGGGGTGGAAAGTGGGGTCCCCCAGGGTTCTGTGCTGGGACCAATCCTATTTAATTTGTTCATAAACGATCTGGAGGATGGGGTAAACAGTTCAATCTCTGTATTTGCGGGCGACACTAAGCTAACCAGGGCAATAACTTCTCCGCAGGATGTGGAAACCTTGCAAGAAGATCTGAACAATTTAATGAGGTGGGCGACTACATGGCAAATGAGGTTCAATGTAGAAAAATGTAAAATAATGCATTTGGGTGGCAAAAATATGAATGCAATCTACTCACTGGGGGTGAACCTCTGGGGGAATCTAGGATGGAAAAGGACCTGGGGGTCCTAGTAGATGATAGGCTCAGCAATGGCATGCAATGCCAAGCTGCTGCTAACAAAGCAAACAGAATATTGGCATGCATTAAAAAGGGGATCAACTCCAGAGATAAAACGATAATTCTCCTGCTCTACAAGACTCTGGTCCGGCCGCACCTGGAGTATGCTGTCCAGTTCTGGGCACCAGTCCTCAGGAAGGATGTACTGGAAATGGAGCGAGTACAAAGATAAGGCAACAAAGCTAATAAAGGGTCTGGAGGATATTAGTTATGAGGAAAGGTTGCGAGCACTGAACTTATTCTCTCTGAAGAAGAGACGCTTGAGAGGGGATATGATTTCATTTTACAAATACCGTACTGGTGACCCCACAATAGGGATAAAACTTTTTCACGGAAGGGAGTTTAATAAGACACGTGGCCACTCATTAAAAATAGAAGAAAAGAGGTTTAATCTTAAACTGCGTAGAGGGTTCTTTACTGTAAGAGTGGCAAGGATTGGAATTCCCTTCCACAGGCAGTGGTATCAGTGGGGGGAATCAATAGTTTCAAAAAACTATTAGATAAGCACCTGAACGACCGCAACATACAGGGATATCCAATGTAATACTGACCTATAATCACACACATAGGTTGGATTTGATGGACTTGTGTCTTTTTTCAACCTCACCTACTATGTAACTCTGTCAAAATACAGCACTCATCATAAATCGCACAAAACTCACTCTTAAATAAAGTGCAAAAGTGCATAATTCCAACACATAACTAAAGTGCATTCCCCATAACACAATAATACTATCCAATCATGTACTACAAAATTAGTGCTCCAAAAATGTCTGTTCAAAATACAGATCTAAAAAAAAAAATCCTTTTTAGTATAATGTATTGATTTCACTCTATAAAGGGCTCAGTGAGTTATGTGCAACAACATATTTCTTTAATACAGTAGTTTCTTCCGTGCTTCAATCCACCACTGTGAATCACCACCACCCTGGAGAACTCACCAGATGGCCATGACCTCTCACTTAAAGTGGTGTTCCGGCCAAAATGATACTTTTTAAATAAAAATACCCCTATAATACACAAGCTTAAAGTATTCTAGTAAAGTTAGTCTGTAAACTAAGGTCTGTTTTGTTAGTTTATAGCAGTAGTTTGTTATTTTATAAATTTACAGCAGGCCGTGGCCATCTTAAGTGTGGGCATCTGAAGCCAGACTGTATTACTTCGTGGATCTCATCCTTGCAGATCTCGCACATGCTCAGTGCAGCACAAGCAGTGTAATAGGTTTCAGGTCAGGTTTCCATAGCAACAGCAGTTTCAGAGGAAGTTGCCGCCCTTTCCCAGAAGGCATTGCAAACAGGAAATGATGCGATGGGCCGCTGCTAGGGAGGAGGAAGTGAAAAATGAATACAGCAGATATACAGTAGGTGCTGAGAAAAAAAATTAAAAAATATCCAATTTGTTTACAGTGCACAGTTTAGTGAGGGATGCTGAAGAGTTGTAAAAGTGGGTGGAACTCCACTTTAAGAGTAACGTCTATGTACACTTTGTCTCCCAAGGGGCTAAAAGCATCCAGGACATCACCTCGTCTTTCTCACAGCGTGACCATGAGTACCATAAAATCAGAGGAGAGAAAGACTCTAATGGAGTAAACACTTTTATTACTCCAATAGATTGTAACTAAAAACAATCAGCCAATGTGCTTACATTATATTGTGCATTCCGCCCTGTACCCAGGTATAACAGCTTTTTGTTGATGCTGGCCAGCTCCACTATACTAGTGCTAGCAAGGTCCATGCTCGATACTACACCACTTCCGGGTGTCTCCAACAGAACGGAACGACACTGCTTCCTGTAGCTCCGCTCCGACGTACGTTTTGTTGTAATAATGTCTTTAGGAGGACGTCATACAACGAAACGTACGTTGGGGCAGCACTACAGGAAGCAGTGTTGTTCTCTCCAATGTGGAATTAAAAACTTGAACAGCCTGTACTGGTGGGACCGACTCCCAATCACATGATCACTGCGACAGCCAGTCACAGTGGTCTGATGATCAGAAGTGGGTGGGACCGACTCCTAATCATGTGACCATTGTGACAGCCAATCACAATGGTCAGTCAATTGATCCTTCTCTTCATCTGGCCTAGTGTATTGGAGCAAGAACATACCTCCCCAATTTTTTGAGATGGGAATGAAGTACATCTATCAGCAAAAGTATGCAGGCATAGGTCACACCCCCTGCCACACCCCCTTAAAGGACAAATGTACAAAAAAAACCAAGATTGATTAAACCCCCACATGCTTTTTTACCACTAATATTCCTTTATATTACCTTTTGGAATTGACAAATGCAGCCACGTAGAATTGAGATGAAAGGTTTAGCACGGGGAAACATTTTTTGATAGATAAAAAGTGCATTTTATATACATCTGTATAGATCAGACCAAAATGAGGGACAAATGAGGAGGAATGAGGGGCAGAGGGACATTGCTCCAAATCAGGGACAGTCCCTCCCAGGGGCGGACTGACCATTTGGGCACTCGGGCACTGCCCGAGGGTCCCATGCCACTAAGGGGCCCCATCAGGGTTTCCAGCCTTAATAAAACCAGGGACAGTATGTAAAAATCTGTGTTTTTTTAAAAAATCCCAAGATTATAGCTGCCCTGCCTCTCCAGTACTTTTTCAGTGTGTGTATGTGTATTCTGTGTGTGTATACTGTGTGTGTATATTGTGTGTCTGTGTTTGTATACTGTATGTGTGTGTATACTGTGTGGCCCCATAATCTATTGCCTGTGGGCCCCATAATCTCCTATTGCCCGGGGGCCCCATAATCTTCTCCTATTGCCCGGGGGCCCCATAATCTATTGCCTGTGGGCCCCATAATCTTCTATTGCCCGGGGGCCCCATAATCTTCTCCTATTGCCCAGGGGCCCCATAATCTCCTATTGCCCGGGGGGCCCCATGAGCTGTCAGTCCGCACCTGGTCCTTCCAAATCAGGGACAGTTGTGAGCTATGCAAGAGGGTCATTTGACAGCCAGGCAATCAGCATTTTTATAAAGAGGCTGCGGCATTGGCAGCTATCCCCGTTAGATAGGCTTCTTTTAAAATAAAATGCATTTTGTTAAAATCCACTAATATATTTTAGACTTTTTGAGCCATAATTTATCCAAGTTACTAATTAATTCTGCACTTTGCAATATCTGAGTCAGGACAAAAAAAGAAAAAGAAAAAGCCTGACTGTGACACCGAGCGTACAGAATGCATTAATGTAATGTTCCATTTATTAAAAAAAAAAAAGAAGGAAATAAACTTCGAAGTTTGCTGTTCAGAATGTAACTGACTTCTGTATTCTAAGCAGAGACATATGACTATTAATAATGCAAGTCTGTTTAATAATTCATTTCCTAATTCATTTATTTTAAAAACAGTTTGGCAAAGAATTAATTTTTGTTACTCCATTCTTCATCTTGCCTTAATTGCTGCTTTTAAGCTGGTCACTGCAGGAATTAAAAGAAAAAAAGAACATTTATTTGGTCTCCAGGAGTTTGCTTTGCATAATATCGCCCAGAATTCTTATCACCACTTTAATTGCAGTGCGACAAGTGATAATGACTTCTTTTTTTTTCCAGTGCTATGTATAGCAATGGATGGACAGAGTTTTATAGTTTGTAGGAGTTTTGTGACTTCGGAGGGCATTAAAGTGCAAGTCAATTTTTTTAGTTAGAGAAGAGTGACCAAGGATCCATGTCAGGTCTGTACAGCTCTCCGCCCCCTCCCAGTGACAAACTGAGCTTAAAGGGTATCCAAAACCAAAAATGTATATATTGCAGCTTACTAATCTTTAAATGTGGTGGCTGCATTTGTTTTCTTCTTTTTTTTCCCCTTTATTTTCACCTGGTGATCCTGCCAGTAACACACTTTCTGGCTAAGGCCCTTTTCACACTACGCATTTCCGCTCGCGATTCTGTTTGCGTGATTCTTACATGATTACGCTTGTCACGCATAAGACAGCCCATTCACTTATGGGCTCCCCTATGTGCTTTTGGTGCACCTAAGAAGCTCAGGGACCAAATTTCAGCCCTGAACCATGTGCAATTTTACACATGCATTTTTGCGTGATTTGGAATTGCGGCCAAAATCGCCCAAATGTGAACGAGGACTTAGGGTGGCTCCATTCTGGATGGAGGAGCAATGACGACACCTTGGAACAGTCAGTCTGGGTGGGAAGGGTAGTGTTAGATGGATTGAATCTTGACAGCAGGAGCAGGCTGGTTGTCTTCAAGTCGATCCATCGTTGGTACAACCAGCCTTTTGGATTTTTTACATGCGATTGCTGTTGGTGGCTATAGCCACTAGGGGTAATCATTGTATTCTGCTGGCCGTGAAGGCTCCCCGCTGGCAGAACACAATAGCGCTGCAGGAGGGAATCAAGTGATTTTCTTTCCTCCCATCCATGGTGGACGGAAAGAAAATCGCATATTCTATACAGTGGAACCTTGGATTACGAGCATATACCGTTCCAGGAGAATGCTTGTAATCCAAAGCACTGGCATATCAAAGCGAGTTTCCCCATAGATGTCAATGGAAACTAAGATAATTCATCCGCATTGACTTATATTACATGCAATACTGCATGTGGCCAGAGGTGGGGGGGTGCTGGAGAGCCTCGGAAATACTCGAGGACAGCTCGGCTGAACTCGGAAACACTCGGGAACTGAGTATTTTCGAGTGTTTTTCCAAGTATTTCCGAGTCATTCCGAGTATTTGCGAACTGTTCCCAGTGTCCCCGGCACCCCCGCACCTTTGGCCAAATGCGGTACTGCACCGCCCATTTGCTTGAATTCTGCTCGTTTTGCGAGACAACACTCGCAAACCGAGTCAGAATTTAAAAAAAAAATGTTGCTCGTCTTTCAAAACGCTCGTTAAACGCGTTACTCCTAAACCAAGGTTCCACTGTAACTTCCTTTAGACAGACTAGCATATTTAGATGGACTTGACTAACAAATTAAAGGCAAACTTTTTAAGCAGTTAAAGCAACAGCTCTTCCTTCCTTTTATAATGTTTTACATAAATGAATACAATCTGACCTTTGTTAGCAAACCTGTCAGTGTTAAATGGTTTGCTTCAAATCTCCAAGTGCCAATTTTGCTGGACAGCTTGGTCTGGTAAAGGAAGTTGAAATATAACAGACATATGGACTTTTGGGTTTCGATTTGCTTTAACTAATAAATTGGACCTACCGTATATACTCGAGTATAAGTCGAGGCCCTAATTTACCACAAAAAAATGGGAAAAACGTATTGACCCGAGTATAAGACGAGGGTGAGAAATGCACAGCTACTGTAAGTGGAAAAGAGGGTCAACAATGCCCATTTGCAGCCTCATTGTGCCCATTTACATGCCTCACTGTGCCCATTTGCAGCCATAGGTCCCCCGATCTTCAAACTTGGTAGTTAAGGGTTCCTAGATGCCCCCTAGCTGTAGCCAAAATTTGGGGTCTCTGAACCCAAAGGGTCCCAAAATTACATTGCTGCAGATGGACACAGTTGACCAAATTTGGGGCCCCGTATCTTGGGACCACTTAGTGCTAAGAACCCCAAATTTGGTGTGCAAACCCATTGGAACTAGCACCATAAAATATCAAAAGCTGGGGTTTCTAGCACCAAGTGGCCCTGAGATACAGGGCCCAAAAAATCGGTTCAGAAAATGTCAAGCACTTTTCTGTAGCAGAGAATGACATTTTCTGAACCGGCTTTGGGGCCCTGTATCTCAAGGCCACTTGGGTCTAGGAACTCTATCTTTGGAAATTTTATGGTACCGGTTCCACTGGGTTTGCACGCCAAATTTGGGGTTCCTAGCACTAAGTGGCCCTGAGATACAGGGCCCCAAAGTTGGTTCAGAAAATGTTAAGCACTTTTCTGCAGCAGAGAATGACATTTTCTGAACCGATTTTGGGGCCCCGTAACTCGGGGCCACTTAGTGCTAGGAACTCTATCTTTGGATATGTCGTGGGACCAGTTCCACTGGGTTTGCACACCAAATTTGGGGTTCCTAGCACCAAGTGGCCCTGAGATACGGGGCCCCAAAATCAGTTCGGAAAATGAAATTTTTTGCTGCAGAAAAGTGCTTGACTCCAGTATAAGTCGAGGGGGGCACTTTCAGCACAAAAAAATGTGCTGAAAAACTCGACTTATACTCGAGTATATACGGTATCAGTAATTTTACATATCTGTACACATAATATAATTCAGACTCAGAACTGAATGAATCATCACCGTGACTCATCCTTAATTAAAGGTCTCCGTATAGGGTTTCAATCAGACATAGCCTACTGCAAGGCATGCTGCTGCTGTATAAACAGAAGAAAAACACAGCCACACTACCTAAAGAATGAATGAGTCCTAACACTCCAGTAGCACAAAGTTTAGGGCTCATGTACACAGGCGTATGAAAATATGCTCCAAATATGCTGCCAGAATTTGCAGAACAAATGCAGTGTTTTTTTGCGTGTTTACAAACTCATTCTATTGGCTAAAATAACTATTTATTCTAGCCACTAGACTACATTTACGGGCAAAAGCACACATTTAGGTGCGTTTAAATGCGTACGGGCGTAAATTACACCGAAAAGCTCCTCTCTGAACGCAGGTTTGGGGCATTTTTTTTTAATGCCCCTGAACGCTGCTCTAAAATATGCCATTAAATGTCACAATGTGCATATACACATTAGATAACCTAGAGCTGCTTTTAGAGGCTTTTTACACGCCTCTAACAGCTGCATTTTTTTCTGTCCATGTACATGAGCCCTAAATGGTATTAGCAACTCACAAAATAATCACAATTTTGTCATTTACATTGGAGCTGTCCATATAGATAGCACAAGGTTTACTGATAACTGCCACACAATGGGGTTTATTTACTAAAGGCAAATCCACTTTGTACTACAAGTGCACTGAAAGTGCACTTGGAAGTGCAGTCGCTGTAGATCTGAGGGGGACATGCAAGGAAAATAAAAAACAGCATTTTTGCTTGTACATGATTGGATGATAAAATCAGCAGAGCTTCTCCTCATTTCAGATCTACCCCTCAGATCTAAAACGACTGCACTTGCAGTGCACTTGTAGTGCAAATGGAGTTGCCTTTAGTAAATCAACCCCATAGAGTGCATACAGAGTGTGCTATGTCAAGTGAAACTGTCTCTCTGTATGCCCTTTCATCCAAATGACAGTAACATTATTATTATTATTATTATACAGGATTTACATAGCGACAATTCTTTACAAAATAAAGGTAGTTACACTACAATTCAAGACAAGAGGGTTAAGGGGCCCTGTTCATAAGAGCTTACAATTTAAAGCAAGGGTCAAATGATACAAAAGATAATATCTTTGAGGGATGAGCTGATGGAGAAAGAAATAGTACATTTTATCAGTTAGAGGAAGAATAGGCCTGTCTGAAGAGATGAGTTTTCAGGGATCGCCTAAAGGGAGATACAATAGAAGATAGTTAGACAGATTAGGTTAGGGAGTTCCAGAGAATGGAAGAGGATCTGGAGAGGTCCCGGAGATGAATGTGGGAGGAGTTGATTTGGGAACTTGAAAGCAGGAGGTCTTGGGAGGAGTAAAGAGAACTCTTGGTATTTCAGAAGAAGTTAGTGATGTAGCTGGGGTCAAAGCTATGGATGGATTTGTAGGTTGTGGTTAGTATTTTGAATTTTATTTGTTGGATGATTAGAAGCCAATGGAGGGATTGTGTCAGGGCTGGGCTCAGCCCTTCCTTCTCAGAGCTGGCCGCTCAGCTGTCGGCTAATTGCCAGCTCCTATCTCTCTCCACAGTTACTCAGCTGTTGATGATATCCTGCTCTTCAGTCCTGCCTCCTTAAGCTGTCCAGTCCAGAGGATCTCTGCCTTCGCTTGGTCAACATCACAGAATCTCCTGCGATCCTGTTCAAGACTTGCTTTGCTGACATCCCTTCTGGCTCCAGATCCTGCTTGCTGTTCTATTACATTGATCCCTGACTTCTGGCTTGGCTGACTATCCGTTTCGGTTACTGAACTTTGGCTCTGTTTTGACTACGTTGACTATGTTTTGACTACGTTTGTTCTTTTAAAGTGTAAGATCACCTTTACAGAATAATCTGTAAGGTGAACTTACACAGGACCCCCTCCCCCCCCAGTCTCGCATGGCGATATCCCGTTCTGAGCCCTGCTATAGCCGTCTCACAGCTCCGGAGCTTAGAAATCCCCCCCTCGGCTTTCACGCGTCTTCTTCCCCACTGAGAGAATGGGCTATGTGGGTTCTGATTGGTCGGCGCCGCCCATGTGATGGCGCCGACCAATTAGAATGTTTCTAAACTTCCCTCCTGACGGGGTACATTTAGGAGATTAAGCTCGGAAAATTCTAAGCCCCGGAGCCGTGAGGCGAGGAGATTAAGCTCTGGGAAATTCTAAATTCAGAATGGGAGATCACCGCGCTCCAGGTCAGTTGGACAAGGGGGGGGGGGGAGGGGGTCCTGTGTAAGTTCAAGAGGAGGATCCAGGGTGCTCTGTGCAAATCCACTGCAACAGAGGAGGTAAGTATAACATGTTTGTTATTTTAAAAGAAAAAAAAATGAGACTTTACAGTCCTAGCCTGTAGAGGTAGGCCAATGGGGAGGGAGGTGCAATAATTGTGGCAAGAGATGACCAGGGAGTGAATTAGAAGCTTTGTGTTGTGGATGGTTAGGATAGTTGGAAAATGTTACAAAGTTTGAGGCAGCAAGATTTATACAGTGATCAGATGTGGGGCCGAAAGCAGAGGTCAGAGTCCAGGATTACACTTAGTACCCTGATATGAGGGGAGAGACTGATATGGGCATGGAGGGAAAGGAATTAATATGAGCTCGGTTTTGGATAGATTGAGTTTGAGGAATTGGTGTGATATCTATACTCAAATGTCCGTTAGTAAATTAGTAATGTGCAAGGAGACTGAGGGGGTGAGCTAAGGGGTAGAAAGATAGATGTGGGTATTGTCAGTATAGAAATGGTATTGGAATCAGCTGACCCAGGGAGGAAGTGTAGATAGAAAATAGGAGAGGTCCAAAGACGGAACCTTGGGGGAGGTCCAAGGACGGAACCTTGGGGGAACCCAATGGAAAGATATCCTTGGTCAGTACACATTACTTTTTTCACATCTCACGTGTGCAAATTCGTATGTCAGGTACAGCATCTGAAAACATGGTCTGCAATGATGCAAAATCTATTCTGAATCTGCATGATAAATTAAGAAATAACCTTTGTAGATCTCTTGCCGAGAATAAACTGTAAAATAAACTGCGTGGCCAGGCACCCATGTGACTAGTAGATATTGTGACTGCATAGGCAAAGGGAAAAAAAAAACATCACTATTCCTAATTCCATCTCCACACTATCTACTGCTTCTTCTTTCCATGTGCCCTTTTCCATTTCCATTTTGGTTCCCCTCCTTAAAATGGACAAGATCATTGTTGGAACCACAGATCTCTAGTCCTTTTTCCCTCTTCATTGTCCCTCATTTTTATAACTCATATCATACCCAGACCTATTTAAATAAATAGACTTAAGCCTCATACACACGATCGGATTGTTTACCAACAAAACCGTGGACTTTTGTCCGAAGGGCGTTGGCCCAAACTTGTCTTGCATACACACGGTCACACAATTATTGGCCAACAAATACGAACGTAGTGACCTACTACGTTGTTTTTCAGCTCTTTAGCGCCACCCTTTGATCTCCTTCTGCTAATTTCATGTTAGTAGAAGTTTGGTGAGTGTTGATTCGCGCTTTTCAGTTTGCGCTTTTCATTTCGCGCTTTTCAGTTTGTTTCTGAACGGCCGTTCGTCAACCAAACATGTTGCGGAATCAGAGGAGATAATGTGTTATTTATTATTGACCTTGGAGTTATTGGTTGAATAATGATTTGATTTGGTATATTTTCTATATTTTTGGATGCATAGAATGCACTTTTTGGTTAAGTTCTATTGGCAGATACCATTTCTAATTTTATTTGTTTTCTTTTTTTAATGCACAATAAAAAAAATTGTGGAGAATAATACTTGTGTTTTACTTCAAATGACAGTTTGGGAGTAGGCAGATACAGTTTAAAAAATACAATGTAAAATTAACAAGGGACACCAACATTTGTTGTATCTTTGATCTTAAAAACTACGGGATAATGGTGTTGTGGTAACTTGCCCAAATAAAAATAAAAAAGCATAATAATATTATTCTTGATTTCACTAGAAAAAAAAAGCCTTTGAAAATGTGTTTGCCATAACTTCATCAGTATCACCAGCAAAGCAGCTTCATTATTATCCCATTAAAGAAGAAGAGAATTGTGCGCTGCATTTCGAGATTTCATAATTTGCCGCGTCACGAATGTTAATTCTCCATTACGAACGCTAGTTTACAAGACCGACCGCTTCTGGTTCGTCCTTGTTTCCGAGCATGCGTGTTTGTACTTTGGACTTTTGTCGGACGGACTTGTGTACACGCGCTCGGAAAATCAAACAACACACATTTGTCCGCAAAAAATTTGAAAGCCTGCTAGCCAACATTTTTTTGGCGGAAAGTCCGACAAAAATTGTCTGATGGAGCATACACACGGTCGGATTGTCTGCCAATAGCCTATCATCACACAATTCCCGTCGGAAAGTCCGATCGTGTGTACAAGGCTTTAAACTCGCAGATGCGTTTATTTTGCATAAAACTGTCTATCCAGATTCCACCATATTAATAAATGTACTTATTAAATTCAGATGCTTGTACAGTATAAACGAAACATAGCGGTCAAAAAAGGATCATAGGATTCCACTATTGTGAAAAAATATTGTATTCTAATTACTGTATGTGGCTATATCCTGCATTTAGTATATTATTTCCTTTTTTCACGTCTTCATATATAATTGTCTCTGCAGTTACATGCAGACTAAGCTGAACAGAAAACTTAACAATGACTAGCTGTCGGGATAAACAATATCAATGCCGGGGGGCTTCAGAAGTTACAGGAGCAGTTTTTAAAGAAGATTTAAACCAAGTGTCCTAACCCTATGTCACTTTCACTTTTTTTGGAGAGCATGGTCAAAAAAATACAGAAAGATAAGATATAAAAAAAGAGAGAATTCACACAGTGAATGTATTTAGCTTTAACATTTCCCCACCAAAATATCTACTGAACTCCGAATGTCACATTATAGTGTAGCTGTCATTGGACATAGGGAAGCTGACAATGGATATAAGAAAGCTGTCACTGGATATAAGGGAACTGTCGTTGGATATAAGGGAGTTGTCATTGGATATAAGGGAGCTGTCACTGGATATAAGGTAACTGTCATTGGACATAGGGAAGCTGTCATCGGATATAAGGGAACTGTCATTGGATATAGGGAAGCATTAATTGGATATAAGGGATCTGTCATTGGACGTTAGGGGTGAGCTTCGAGTTCGAGTCGAACCCATGTTCGACTCGAACATCGTGTGTTCGACGTTTGCCGAATTGCGAACGTTATGGGCTGTTTGTGCCAAATTCGAGTGCCGCGTCACGGTTCATAATTCACTGCGGCATCGCAGTGCATCGCTGGCTGATGGTTGGCCAAGCATGCACTATGACCTGCATGCTTGGCCAATCACAGCGCCGTCTGCACAGAGAGCCATAATTGGCCAAAGCCATGCTGGCTTTGGCCAATTATGGCTCAGGGGGTTTAGTACACGCCCCACACTATATAAGGCTGCCTGCGT
Source organism: Lithobates septentrionalis (assembly GCA_037952835.1). Taxonomy (NCBI): domain Eukaryota; kingdom Metazoa; phylum Chordata; class Amphibia; order Anura; family Ranidae; genus Lithobates; species Lithobates septentrionalis. The sequence goes on from JBBDGP010000459.1 coordinate 6,379,518, forward strand.
GGCAGCCTTGTGTAGTGTCTTGCGGCGGCAGAGAGAATTCGACAGAGAGAGAGAGACGGTGTAATTTGATTTAAGTTAGATAGAGTAGGCAGGCGAGTCAGTTAGCTGCACTTACAGTGTATTGTGTATATATATATGCATCCCAGGTGTTGTATATATATATATATATATATATATATATATATATATATATATAAATATATTGTATTCAGTTTAGCTAGATCCGTTCCTATTATTCTCTTTCTAATATACTGACAGGCAGACAGGTGTTTTTACAGTATTTACAGTTAGTGTACTGTGTACCCTGCACAGTTGCACCTATAGCTACCTGAAGACAAGTGCTGCTGTTCTTCTTCTGATCCTATTAATACCATAGGCAGGCAGGTTGAAGTATTTACAGCTAGTGTACTGTGTACCCTGCACAGTTGCACCTATAGCTACCTGAAGACAAGTGCTGATGTTCTTCTTCTGATCCTATTAATAACACAGGCAGGCAGGTTGAAGAATTTACATTTAGTGTACTGTGTACCCTGCACAGTTGCACCTATAGCTACCTGAAGACAAGTGCTGTTGTTCTTCTTCTGATCCTAATAATACCACAGGCAGGCAGCTTGAAGTATTTACAGTTAGTGTACTGCGTACCCCTGCACAGTTGCACCTATAGCTACCTGAAGACAAGTGCTGGTGTTCTTCTTCTGATCCTAGTAATACCACAGACAGGCAGGCAGCTTGAAGTATTTACAGTTAGTGTACTGTGTACCCTGCACAGTTGCACCTATAGATACCTGAAGACAAGTGCTGTTGTTCTTCTTCTGATCCTATTAATACCACAGGCAGGCAGCTTAAAGTATTTACAGTTAGTGTACTGTGTACCCTGCACAGTTGCACCTATAGCTACCTGAAGACAAGTGCTGTTGTACTTCATCTAAACCTATTAATACCACAGGCAGGCAGGTTGAAGTATTTACAGTTAGTGTACTGTGTACCCTGCACAGTTGCACCTATAGCTACCTGAAGACAAGTGCTGTTGTACTTCATCTAAACCTATTAATACCACAGGCAGGCAACTTGAAGTATTTACAGTTAGTGTACTGTGTACCCTGCACAGTTGCACCTATAGCTACCTGAAGGCAAGTGCTGATGTTCTTCTTCTGATCCTATTAATACCACAGGCAGGCAGCTTGAAGTATTTACAGTTAGTGTACTGTGTATCCTGCACAGTTGCACCTATAGCTACCTGAAGGCAGGTGCTGGTGTTCTTCTTCTGATCCTATTAATACCACAGGCAGGCAGGTTGAAGTATTTACAGTTAGTGTACTGTGTATCCTGCACAGTTGCACCCATAGCTACCTGAAGGCAAGTGCTGTTGTACTTCTTCTGATCCTATTAATACCACAGGCAGGCAGGTTGAAGTATTTACAGTTAGTGTACTGTGTACCCTGCACAGTTGCACCTATAGCTACCTGAAGACAAGTGCTGTTGTACATATTCTGATCCTATTAATACCACAGGCAAGCAGCTTGAAGTATTTACAGTTAGTGTATTGTGTACCCTGCACAGTTGCACCTATAGCTACCTGAAGACAAGTGCTGTTGTACTTCTTCTGATCCTATTAATACCACAGGCAGGCAGCTTAAAGTATTTACAGTTAGTGTACTGTGTACCCCTGCACAGTTGCACCTATAGCTACCTGAAGACAAGTGCTGGTGTTCTTCTTCTGATCCTATTAATACCACAGGCAGGCAGCTTAAAGTATTTACAGTTAGTGTACTGTGTACCCTGCACAGTTGCACCAATAGCTACCTGAAGACAAGTGCTGATGTTCTTCTTCTGATCCTAGTAATACCACAGGCAGGCAGGTTGAAGAATTTACATTTAGTGTACTGTATACTCTGCACAGTTGCACCTATAGCTACCTGAAGACAAGTGCTGTTGTTCTTCTTCTGATCCTATTAATACCACAGGCAGGCAGCTTGAAGTATTTACAGTTAGTGTACTGCGTACCCCTGCACAGTTGCACCTATAGCTACCTGAAGACAAGTGCTGGTGTTCTTCTTCTGATCCTAGTAATACCACAGACAGGCAGGCAGCTTGAAGTATTTACAGTTAGTGTACTGTGTACCCTGCACAGTTGCACCTATAGATACCTGAAGACAAGTGCTGTTGTTCTTCTTCTGATCCTATTAATACCACAGGCAGGCAGCTTGAAGTAATTACAGTTAGTGTACTGTGTACCCTGCACAGTTGCACCAATAGCTACCTGAAGACAAGTGCTGATGTTCTTCTTCTGATCCTAGTAATACCACAGGCAGGCAGGTTGAAGAATTTACATTTAGTGTACTTTGTACTCTGCACAGTTGCACCTATAGCTACCTGAAGACAAGTGCTGTTGTTCTTCTTCTGATCCTATTAATACCACAGGCAGGCAGCTTGAAGTATTTACAGTTAGTGTACTGCGTACCCCTGCACAGTTGCACCTATAGCTACCTGAAGACAAGTGCTGGTGTATTGTGTATATATATGCATCCCAGGTGTTGTATATATATATATATATATATATATATATATATATATATATATATATATATATATATATATATATATATATATAAATATATTGTATTCAGTTTAGCTAGATCCGTTCCTATTATTCTCTTTCTAATATACTGACAGGCAGACAGGTGTTTTTACAGTATTTACAGTTAGTGTACTGTGTACCCTGCACAGTTGCACCTATAGCTACCTGAAGACAAGTGCTGCTGTTCTTCTTCTGATCCTATTAATACCATAGGCAGGCAGGTTGAAGTATTTACAGCTAGTGTACTGTGTACCCTGCACAGTTGCACCTATAGCTACCTGAAGACAAGTGCTGATGTTCTTCTTCTGGTCCTATTAATAACACAGGCAGGCAGGTTGAAGAATTTACATTTAGTGTACTGTGTACCCTGCACAGTTGCACCTATAGCTACCTGAAGACAAGTGCTGTTGTTCCTCTTCTGATCCTAATAATACCACAGGCAGGCAGCTTGAAGTATTTACAGTTAGTGTACTGCGTACCCCTGCACAGTTGCACCTATAGCTACCTGAAGACAAGTGCAGGTGTTATTCTTCTGATCCTAGTAATACCACAGACAGGCAGGCAGCTTGAAGTATTTACAGTTAGTGTACTGTGTACCCTGCACAGTTGCACCTATAGATACCTGAAGACAAGTGCTGTTGTTCTTCTTCTGATCCTATTAATACCACAGGCAGGCAGCTTGAAGTATTTACAGTTAGTGTACTGTGTACCCTGCACAGTTGCACCAATAGCTACCTGAAGACAAGTGCTGATGTTCTTCTTCTGATCCTAGTAATACCACAGGCAGGCAGGCAGGTTGAAGAATTTACATTTAGTGTACTGTGTACTCTGCACAGTTGCACCTATAGATACCTGAAGACAAGTGCTGTTGTTCTTCTTCTGATCCTATTAATACCACAGGCAGGCAGCTTGAAGTATTTACAGTTAGTGTACTGTGTACCCCTGCACAGTTGCACCTATAGCTACCTGAAGACAAGTGCTGGTGTTCTTCTTCTGATCCTATTAATACCACAGGCAGGCAGCTTGAAGTATTTACAGTTAGTGTACTGTGTACCCTGCACAGTTGCACCTATAGCTACCTGAAGACAAGTGCTGGTGTTCTTCTTCTGATCCTATTAATATCACAGGCAGGCAGCTTGAAGTATTTACAGTTAGTGTACTGTGTATCTTGCACAGTTGCACCTATAGCTACCTGAAGGCAGGTGCTTGTGTTCTTCTTCTGATCCTATTAATACTACAGGCAGGCAGGTTGAAGTATTTACAGTTAGTGTACTGTGTATCCTGCACAGTTGCACCCATAGCTACCTGAAGACAAGTGCTGTTGTACTTCTTCTGATCCTATTAATACCACAGGCAGGCAGGTTGAAGTATTTACAGTTAGTGTACTGTGTACCCTGCACAGTTGCACCTATAGCTACCTGAAGACAAGTGCTGGTGTTTTTCTTCTGACCCTATTAATACCACAGGCAGGCAGCTTGAAGTATTTACAGTTAGTGTACTGTGTACCCCTGCACAGTTGCACCTATAGCTACCTTAAGACAAGTGCTGGTGTTCTTCTTCTGATCCTATTAATACCACAGGCAGGCAGCTTGAAGTATTTACAGTTAGTGTACTGCGTACCCCTGCACAGTTGCACCTATAGCTACCTGAAGACAAGTGCTGGTGTTCTTCTTCTGATCCTATTAATACCACAGGCAGGCAGCTTAAAGTATTTACAGTTAGTGTACTGTGTACCCTGCACAGTTGCACCTATAGCTACCTGAAGACAAGTGCTGGTGTTCTTCTTCTGATCCTATTAATACCACAGGCAGGCAGCTTGAAGTATTTACAGTTAGTGTACTGTGTACCCTGCACAGTTGCACCTATAGCTACCTGAAGGCAAGTGCTGGTGTTCTTCTTCTGATCCTATTAATACCACAGGCAGGCAGGTTGAAGTATTTACAGTTAGTGTACTGTGTACCCTGCACAGTTGCACCTATAGCTACCTGAAGACAAGTGCTGTTGTACTTCGTCTGATCCTATTAATACCACAGGCAGGCAACTTGAAGTATTTACAGTTAGTGTACTGTGTACCCTGCACAGTTGCACCTATAGCTACCTGAAGGCAAGTGCTGGTGTTCTTCTTCTGATCCTATTAATACCACAGGCAGGCAGGTTGAAGTATTTACATTTAGTGTACTGTGTACCCTGCACAGTTACACCTATAGCTACTTGAAGACAAGTGCTGGTGTTCTTCTTCTGATCCTATTAATACCACAGGCAGGCAGGTTCAAGTATTTACAGTTAGTGTACTGTGTACCCTGCACAGTTGCACCTATAGTTACCTGAAGACAAGTGCTGTTGTTCTTCTTCTGATCCTATTAATACCACAGGCAGGCAGCTTGAAGTATTTACAGTTAGTATACTGTGTACCCTGCACAGTTGCACCTATAGCTACCTGAAGACAAGTGCTGTTGTACTTCTTCCGATCCTATTATATACCACAGGCAGGCAGCTTGAAGTATTTACAGTTAGTGTACTGCATACCCCTGCACAGTTGCACCTATAGCTAACTGAAGACAAGTGCTGGTGTTCTTCTTCTGATCCTATTAATACCACAGGCAGGCAGCTTGAAGTATTTACAGTTAGTATACTGTGTACCCTGCACAGTTGCACCTATAGCTACCTGAAGACAAGTGATGGTGTTCTTCTTCTAATCCTATTAATACCACAGGCAGGCAGGTTGAAGTATTTACAGTTAGTGTACTGTGTACCCTGCACAGTTGCACCTATAGCTACCTGAAGACAAGTGCTGTTGTACTTCTTCCGATCCTATTATATACCACAGGCAGGCAGCTTGAAGTATTTACAGTTAGTGTACTGTGTACCCCTGCACAGTTGCACCTATAGCTACCTGAACACAAGTGCTGGTGTTCTTCTTCTGACCCTTTTAATACCACAGGCAGGCAGCTTAAAGTATTTACAGTTAGTGTACTGTGTACCCCTGCACAGTTGCACCCATAGCTACCTGAAGACAAGTGCTGTTGTACTTCTTCTGATCCTATTAATACCACAGGCAGGCAGGTTGAAGTATTTACAGTTAGTGTACTGTGTACCCTGCACAGTTGCACCTATAGCTACCTGAAGACAAGTGCTGTTGTACATATTCTGATCCTATTAATACCACAGGCAAGCAGCTTGAAGTATTTACAGTTAGTGTATTGTGTACCCTGCACAGTTGCACCTATAGCTACCTGAAGACAAGTGCTGTTGTACTTCTTCTGATCCTATTAATACCACAGGCAGGCAGCTTAAAGTATTTACAGTTAGTGTACTGTGTACCCCTGCACAGTTGCACCTATAGCTACCTGAAGACAAGTGCTGGTGTTCTTCTTCTGATCCTATTAATACCACAGGCAGGCAGCTTAAAGTATTTACAGTTAGTGTACTGTGTACCCCTGCACAGTTGCACCTATAGCTACCTGAAAACAAGTGCTGGTGTTCTTCTGATCCTATTAATACCACAGGCAGGCAGGTGAAGTATTTACAGTTAGTGTACTGTGTACCCTGCACAGTTGCACCTATAGCTACCTGAAGGCAAGTGCTGGTGTTCTTCTTCTGATCCTATTAATACCACAGGCAGGCAGGTTGAAGTATTTACAGTTAGTGTACTGTGTACCCTGCACAGTTGCACCTATAGCTACCTGAAGACAAGTGCTGTTGTACTTCATCTAAACCTATTAATACCACAGGCAGGCAACTTGAAGTATTTACAGTTAGTGTACTGTGTACCCTGCACAGTTGCACCTATAGCTACCTGAAGGCAAGTGCTGATGTTCTTCTTCTGATCCTATTAATACCACAGGCAGGCAGCTTGAAGTATTTACAGTTAGTGTACTGTGTATCCTGCACAGTTGCACCTATAGCTACCTGAAGGCAGGTGCTGGTGTTCTTCTTCTGATCCTATTAATACCACAGGCAGGCAGGTTGAAGTATTTACAGTTAGTGTACTGTGTATCCTGCACAGTTGCACCCATAGCTACCTGAAGGCAAGTGCTGTTGTACTTCTTCTGATCCTATTAATACCACAGGCAGGCAGGTTGAAGTATTTACAGTTAGTGTACTGTGTACCCTGCACAGTTGCACCTATAGCTACCTGAAGACAAGTGCTGTTGTACATATTCTGATCCTATTAATACCACAGGCAAGCAGCTTGAAGTATTTACAGTTAGTGTATTGTGTACCCTGCACAGTTGCACCTATAGCTACCTGAAGACAAGTGCTGTTGTACTTCTTCTGATCCTATTAATACCACAGGCAGGCAGCTTAAAGTATTTACAGTTAGTGTACTGTGTACCCCTGCACAGTTGCACCTATAGCTACCTGAAGACAAGTGCTGGTGTTCTTCTTCTGATCCTATTAATACCACAGGCAGGCAGCTTAAAGTATTTACAGTTAGTGTACTGTGTACCCCTGCACAGTTTCACCTATAGCTACCTGAAGACAAGTGCTGGTGTTCTTCTGATCCTTTTAATACCACAGGCAGGCAGGTGAAGTATTTACAGTTAGTGTACTGTGTACCCTGCACAGTTGCACCTATAGCTACCTGAAGGCAAGTGCTGGTGTTCTTCTTCTGATCCTATTAATACCACAGGCAGGCAGGTTGAAGTATTTACAGTTAGTGTACTGTGTACCCTGCACAGTTGCACCTATAGCTACCTGAAGACAAGTGCTGTTGTACTTCATCTAAACCTATTAATACCACAGGCAGGCAACTTGAAGTATTTACAGTTAGTGTACTGTGTACCCTGCACAGTTGCACCTATAGCTACCTGAAGGCAAGTGCTGATGTTCTTCTTCTGATCCTATTAATACCACAGGCAGGCAGCTTGAAGTATTTACAGTTAGTGTACTGTGTATCCTGCACAGTTGCACCTATAGCTACCTGAAGGCAGGTGCTGGTGTTCTTCTTCTGATCCTATTAATACCACAGGCAGGCAGGTTGAAGTATTTACAGTTAGTGTACTGTTTATCCTGCACAGTTGCACCCATAGCTACCTGAAGACAAGTGCTGTTGTACTTCTTCTGATCCTATTAATACCACAGGCAGGCAGGTTGAAGTATTTACAGTTAGTGTACTGTGTACCCTGCACAGTTGCACCTATAGCTACCTGAAGACAAGTGCTGTTCTTCTTCTGATCCTAGTAATACCACAGGCAGGCAGGTTGAAGTATTTACAGTTAGTGTACTGTGTACCCTGCACAGTTGCACCTATAGCTACCTGAAGACAAGTGCTGTTGTACATATTCTGATCCTATTAATACCACAGGCAAGCAGCTTGAAGTATTTACAGTTAGTGTATTGTGTACCCTGCACAGTTGCACCTATAGCTACCTGAAGACAAGTGCTGTTGTACTTCTTCTGATCCTATTAATACCACAGGCAGGCAGCTTAAAGTATTTACAGTTAGTGTACTGTGTACCCCTGCACAGTTGCACCTATAGCTACCTGAAGACAAGTGCTGGTGTTCTTCTTCTGATCCTATTAATACCACAGGCAGGCAGCTTAAAGTATTTACAGTTAGTGTACTGTGTACCCCTGCACAGTTGCACCTATAGCTACCTGAAGACAAGTGCTGGTGTTCTTCTGATCCTTTTAATACCACAGGCAGGCAGGTGAAGTATTTACAGTTAGTGTACTGTGTACCCTGCACAGTTGCACCTATAGCTACCTGAAGGCAAGTGCTGGTGTTCTTCTTCTGATCCTATTAATACCACAGGCAGGCAGGTTGAAGTATTTACAGTTAGTGTACTGTGTACCCTGCACAGTTGCACCTATAGCTACCTGAAGACAAGTGCTGTTGTACTTCATCTAAACCTATTAATACCACAGGCAGGCAACTTGAAGTATTTACAGTTAGTGTACTGTGTACCCTGCACAGTTGCACCTATAGCTACCTGAAGGCAAGTGCTGATGTTCTTCTTCTGATCCTATTAATACCACAGGCAGGCAGCTTGAAGTATTTACAGTTAGTGTACTGTGTATCCTGCACAGTTGCACCTATAGCTACCTGAAGGCAGGTGCTGGTGTTCTTCTTCTGATCCTATTAATACCACAGGCAGGCAGGTTGAAGTATTTACAGTTAGTGTACTGTGTATCCTGCACAGTTGCACCCATAGCTACCTGAAGACAAGTGCTGTTGTACTTCTTCTGATCCTATTAATACCACAGGCAGGCAGGTTGAAGTATTTACAGTTAGTGTACTGTGTACCCTGCACAGTTGCACCTATAGCTACCTGAAGACAAGTGCTGTTCTTCTTCTGATCCTAGTAATACCACAGGCAGGCAGGTTGAAGTATTTACAGTTAGTGTACTGTGTACCCTGCACAGTTGCACCTATAGCTACCTGAAGACAAGTGCTGTTCTTCTTCTGATCCTATTAATACCACAGGCAGGCAGCTTGAAGTATTTACAGTTAGTGTACTGTGTACCCCTGCATAGTTGCACCTCTAGCTACATGAAGACAAGTGCTGGTGTTCTTCTTCTGATCCTATTAATACCACAGGCAGGCATTCTGCTAGCTGCAGTATAATCAGTATATATATACATCCCAGTTTTGTGCAGCTACATCTCACTGCAGGCCATTAGTAAGTCTGGAAGGCCAACAAGGAGTGGCAGACAGTCACAAGCCAATAAAAGAGGGCAAGCAGGCTCTGTATCTAGAGGCAACAGTGCTGGTCGTTGACATGGTGCATCCCCATCAGCATGTAGCTGTGGGACATGCTTGTTCTTTTTTTTTCGGCAGCTGGCCGTGTTGAGCCACAACATGCGGAAGACTTGGTAAAGTGGATGACCAAGCCATCCTCATCCTCCTCATCCTCTCTCACCCAGGCTCAGGGTACTTTGTCTTGCAAAGCAGCTGCCAACGCGGCCTCTTCCCTCGGCTCAATGGCATCCGTACCGTTCTTTCCCACGGAGTTCCGACAGAGTTCCGCTGAAACGGACTTGCCTACACACGATCACACCAAAGTCCGTTAGTTTAGAATGCGATGACATATGATGGGACTAGAAAAAGGAAGTTCAATAGCCAGTAGCCAATAGCTCCCCTTGTGTCGTTTTTGGTCCGTCGGAGGAGCATACAGACGAACGGTTTTCCCGATAGAAATTGAGTACGTCGGAAAGATTTGAAACATGTTCTATTTCTAGGTCCATCAGAATTTTAGAAAGAAAAAGTCAGATGAAGCCCACACAGGATCGGAATGTCTGACAGAATGATTCCATCTGACCTTTTCTGCCGGAAACTCCGGTCGTGTGTACACGGCATTAGACCATGTTTGGTGAGCTGTGCAAAAAAATTTTTAAGCTGGAAATAGCTCAGCCAGTTGCCCGAGTTACTAAGCTCCCCCACTGTAAGCTCAGCTAGTGGAAGAAGTCCGTCAGCATTGTACGCTTGTTGTATTTTGGAGGGCAGCCCCATCCCCCAGCACAAGAAAACTAGGGGAGGAGAGCCCTGCATGGAAGCCCAGGTTCGGTATCGGTGTCAAAGGGCCTGGCACTAAAGATATTCCCCATCACCGCACCACCATATCCCAAAGCTTCACAAAAGCTTGGGTTAAGTATGGGAGTGACTGTCTTGGTTGGGGATGTTGATTATACACCCATGGAAGAAAGGTCAGAGGTAGATCTACCATGTTTTGTTCTATGGAGACCCATTGTTTGAATTTAGAGTGGAAAAAACAATCTAGTAAGTGGGTCAGTATTGTAGCCATATAATACATTTCCATATGCAGCAACCCTGTCCCTCCTTTCCATTTACGCTTTGCCAGTACTTTCAGTCAAAGATATCGCAATAATGCCGTGCGTAATGACTGGAAAAAAGATCTCTGTAAGGAAGTTGGGAGAGTTTGTAAAAGATAAAGAAAACGAGGCAGTGCGTCCATTTTAAAAATTTCCATTTTGCCCATTCAGGAGTATTTCTTAGCTGACCAGGCCTGTAGTCTGGGTTGTATTTTTCACTTCAATATTAGTAATGGGCAGATGGTGCTTCCAACAAAATTTTGGAGCATTACCATAACTGCTTCAGCCCCGGAAGATTTTACCCCCTTCCTGACCAGAGCACTTTTTGCGATTCAACACTGCGTCGCTTTAACTGACAATTGCGTGGTCGTGCAACGTTGCACCCAACAAAATTGAAGTCCTTTTTTTCCCACAAATAGAGCTTTCTTTTGGTGGTATTTGATCACCTCTGCGGTTTTTATTTTTTGCGTTATAAACAAAAAAAGTGCGGCAATTTTGAAAAAAAAGCAATATTTTTTACTTTTTGCTATAACTATCCCCCAAAAATGTTTAAAAAAACTAATTTTTTTCCTCAGTTTAGGCCGATATGTATTCTTCTACATATTTTTGGTAAAAAAAAAATCACAATAAGCATATATTGATTGATTTGCGCAAAAGTTATAGCGTCTACAAAATAGGAGATAGTTTTATGGCATTTTTATTATTAATTTTTTTTTATTACTTACTTAGGCTTACCTGTGGGTAAAAGTGGTTGTACAGGGCGTACAACCACTTTAATGTGCAGTATTTCAAATCTGATGTGCGGTAAATTAAAGAGGAACTAAACTGTATCAAAGTGCTATAAACTGAATATACTATTTAATTTATTTTGCGACGCATAGCAGCCCATTATGCTTTACCTTTGCAGGGAAATAAAGAGGAAGTAAAACCCACCAGGGTTTACTTCCTCTTTAAAAGCAAATGTATCCCCCACAACATACTGATGTGAACCAGCCGTAGCTTAAAAATGTTCTCAATGAAAACAGACTATACCAACTTTTATTTAATAAAGTCATCCAAACAGCAACCAAAACATGCAAAAGTAATAAACATTGAGGAATCCAGTGCTGACGCATTCGGGTTGATACGATCTATGATTATCAAAGTGCATATATTTATTAGACATATTTACAAAGCAAGGAATACAAAGAATTCACAGATAAAGCTTTGATAAATATCTTCATCCTGTATAATATGATTTTATCATATTTTGTATTACAAAGCAGTCATCATGTTTACTGACAAAGTCCAGACCGATTCCGATACCAATGAGGAATTTTAGTCTGTATCCTATTATTTTTAAAGCTGAGCTCTGAGCAAAAAAACCCCAAAAAACTTTAGTTTAAATAAATTCTGCAATAGACGCAGAGGATAAAAAATCAACTTTGTATGTCCCAAATGCCTTTTCAAGGTCAGAAAGTAATGTTAAAATATAGAAGTGAGTTGGAATTACACATATTTTTAAATTTCAGTTAGTGGTGGTCAGTAGAAGACAAAAATCCTTGTTAATTCAATGGTCAACAATTAGGTCTTATTGTTGACCATTAAAAAAAAAATAAAAAATATATATATATATATATATATATATATATATATATATATATATATATATATATATATATATATATATATATATATATATATATATATAGTGGGGACGGAAAGTATTCAGACCCCCTTAAATTTTTCACTCTTTGTTATATTGCAGCTATTTGCTAAATTAATTTAAGTTTATTTTTTACCTCATTAATATACACACAGCACCCCATATTGACAGAAAAACACAGAATTGTTGACATTTTTGCAGATTTATTAAAAAAGAAAAACTGAAATATCACATGGTCCTAAGTATTCAGACCCTTTGCTCAGTATTTAGTAGAAGCCACCTTTTGATCTAATACAACCATGAGTCTTTTTGGGAAAGATGCAACAAGTTTTTCACACCTGAATTTGGGGATCCTCTGCCATTCCTCCTTGCAGATCCTCTCAAGTTCTGTCAGGTTGGATGGTAAACGATGGTGAAAAAGCCATTTTTAGGTCTCTCCAGAGATGCTCAATTGGGTTTAAGTCAGGGCTTTGGCTGGGCCATTCAAGAACAGTCACGGAGTTGTTGTGAAGCCACTCCTTCTTTATTTTAGCTGTGTGCTTAGGGTCATTGTCTTGTTGGAGGTTAAACCTTCGGCCCAGTCTGAGGTCCTGAGCACTCTGGAGAAGGTTTTCGTCCAGGATATTCCTGTACTTGGCCGCATTCATCTTTCCCTCGATTGCAACCAGTCGTCCTGTCCCTGCAACTGAAAAACACCCCCACAGCATGCTGTTGCCACCACCATGCTTCACTGTTGGGACTGTATTGGACAGGTGATGAGTAGTGCCTGCTTTTCTCCACACATACCGCTTAGAATTAAGGCCAAAAAGTTCTATCTTGGTCACATCAGACCAAAGAATCCTTTTTTTCACCATCTTGGAGTCTTTCAGGTGTTTTTTTTAGCAAACTCCATGCGGGCTTTCATGTGTCTTGCACTGAGGAGAGGCTTCCGTCAGGCCATAAAGCCCCAACTGGTAGAGGGCTGCAGTGATGGTTGACTTAGAAGATTCTGAAGAGATTCCTTTGGGGCAGTGTGTTTCTAAAAACTGTTTAATTTTGTTTTGGCGGTCTTCAGTGGAGGGTGTGGGTGTATTTGGTTTGTCTATGTTATAAAGTGTTGTGTAGAATCGCTCGAATTCGTGGGCTATATCGGTATTACTTGTGTATGTATGTCCATCTGAGGAGTGTAATTTGTGAACTGTCGTTTTGGCTTTCCTTGTTTGTAATGCTTGGGCCAGTAAGTGCCCGCTTTTGTTTCCCGATTCGTAGAACAGCTTTTGAGTCAACGTATACTTTTTTCTAGCATTACGACCTGATTCCTCCTGTATTAGTTTGCGTGTTTCAGTGAGATCTAGATAGGATTTTTGCGCTAGAGTCCATAGGGCTTCTAATGTTTTAAGTTTCTGAAACAGTTTATTGAGAGTTTATCGTCTTTCTCTTTTAATAGTTGCTGCCATTGAGATAAACCTGCCTCTTATCATACATTTGTGTGCTTCCCATTGGGTCAGACTGGAAGTTTCTGGTGTATCGTTATCCTTGAAGTAGTCAGTCAGGCATGTCGTGATTGTCGATATTCTGGACTTGTCTGTCAGTAACATGGGATCAAGTCTCCAGATATTAGTATACGTGGTTTGTTCTGGGAATGTCAGAGTAATAGTAATTGGGTGATGATCTGATATGGTCATGGGTTCTATTGTCGCTTTGGAGAGGAAAGGGAGGTCCCTTTGCGTGAGAAATAGATAGTCCAGTCTGGAATATTTTTTATGTGGGGTCGAATAAAAGGTGAAGTCTTTTTCTTGCGGTCTGAGGGTGCGCCATGTATCATGAAGAAGAAGTGATTGAATGCTCAGTTTGATTTGGTGTAATGCTCTGTATGGTAGGCTTAATGTTCCCGTAGATGTATCAAGGAGAGGGTCTAGAGGTACATTAAAATCTCCCCCTAGTATAAGTATGCCACTTTGGAAAGAGGTTAAGGCATGTAAGGTTTTGCGGATAAATGGAACTTGGGATACGTTGGGGCAATAGATGTTCGCTAAAGTGATTGGTCTATCTCATATTTTCCCTTTTAGGAATATGTATCTCCCCTGTTCGTCGATTAACGTGTCTGTGATTTTGAGAGGTGTGTTTTTAGAGATAAGAATTGTAACTCCTTTAGTTTTGGAGTTCGGAGTTGGAGCATGATAACTGATTGGAAAGTCTCTGTTGGAGAGTTTAGGAACTGCTTTGGTTAAGAAGTGAGTCTCTTGTAAGAATACATCTGCTTTAGTGCTTCTCATGTATGTTAAAACTCGAGACCTTTTTTCTGGTATATTGAGACCTTTAGCGTTGAGTGAGACTACTTTGAGTGAGACTTTTTTTGTCTTGGTGTTGGAAGTGGCCATAATGGTTTGTGGTGTAGTCCTATCTTGTATGGGCCTTCTAGAGGAGGGAGGCAAGAGAGGGCCCGTGCTTTAAGGGTAGAGGAAAGGGGGGTGTATATAAGTGGGGGGGAGGGAGGGAGGGAGGAAGTCTAGTATGGCGAGTGCGGGATATGAGGGGTGGATTATTCGTGGGGTAATAGGAAGGGATGTGGGTGAAGACTAAATAGAGCGGTGTGGTCTTCAGTCAACTGGTGGTGATTAGGAGTTTTTCACTAATCACTAATAGCGTGTCCAGTAGAGGTCAGCCGGTACTCACAGAGTCCGCTGTGTGTGGGTGTGATTGGATGAAGTTCCGAGGTGGAGTGGTGCTCTTGTTCCGCTTAGGTCTGGGTATGTTATGAGGGTAGTAGTTGGTTACAGGTGGCAAATAAGCCTGCGTAGGTACGGATCCGAATGAAATTAGGTATGTGTGTGTGTTTGGGTGGGTGTGAGGAGTAGAAGTGAGATTCAGATACAGATGCCTCAGTCTGTGTAGTTTGAATGTATGTGTAATGCCCCGTACACACGGTCGGACTTTGTTCGGACATTCCGACAACAAAATCCTAGGATTTTTTCCGACGGATGTTGGCTCAAACTTGTCTTGCATACACACGGTCACACAAAGTTGTCGGAAAATCTGATCGTTCTAAACGCGGTGATGTAAAACACGTACGTCGGGACTATAAACGGGGCAGTGGCCAATAGCTTTCATCTCTTTATTTATTCTGAGCATGTGTGGCACTTTGTCCGTCGGATTTGTGTACACACGATCGGAATTTCCGACAACGGATTTTGTTGTCGGAAAATTTTATATCCTGCTCTCAAACTTTGTGTGTCGGAAAATCCGATGGAAAATGTCCGATGGAGCCCACACACGGTCGGAATTTCCGACAACACGCTCCAATCGGACATTTTCCATCGGAAAATCCGACCGTGTGTACGGGGCATAAGTGTTATGGGAGGTGCGATCATCCATGTTCGTGCAGAATATATAAGTGCTTAACGTTTTTTACATGGAAAACACAAGGTGTCTAACAGAGTAAAACCGTTAATGGTATAATAGTGTCATAGAACAAACAGAACCTATTTAACTCTACCTAAACGGGGTAACAGTGTAATAACAGTACAAGTCCCGCTATAATCAGTGTATGGTCGTGTTCCTGGAAAAAAGGGGATGGGAGGAAGGAATCCAGTCTTCAAGACCGGGTGGCGGCTTTGAGGCCTGTGTGTGTGCAATAGGTAGAGCAGGGGCCTCTGAGGGCCTGGCATTTTGGAAGGGAAAGTATGATGTAGCTTCTTGTGTGTGTATCAGATCAAGGATTGGCAGCTTTAGGTCAGCCCATACTCAATATTGGTACATTAGTGTGTGGTTAGCAGAGTAATGGTAGTGAAAGCCCTTTCTAGGTCAGGGTACTGGTGACAGCTAGGGTCAGCCGATGGTGGTAGCAATGAGGCATTGAGTGTCACTTGTGAAGGGGAACGGTAATAGAATCTCAGTTGTAATTTCGTTTATCGTAGATCTCTGTTAGTCATTACCTACATAGTATGACATATCTTGTGTTTGATCTTTGGTGTCTATTCTTCAACTTATCATCGAAGGATTAATTTTGTGGGGAGATAATCCCACAATGAGAAAAAAAAAAAAACCCTGAAAAAAAAAACAATCAAGAACCCCCCAAACCCTCTCTTGGTGATAGAACGAAGTATAACGTTAATTTGAGCGAAGTCTATCAGTTCCACCTCTGTAGACATGACGGGGAGAGGGTGTGGGGGGGTTGTGAATGCAAGGGCTGTGTTTTCCCCCTTCTGCTAAGTCAGACATATTGAAGATGCATGAGAGTGTTTTACTCCGGGTAGTGAGATAAGAGAGATAGCATGGGTTTCCCTGGATCCTCTGATGACGGACTGGCCTGTATCGTTGCTGTCTAATTTTAGGTCTGCTATACTGTTAACCCCTGGGAGGCAGAGAGCGATTTTTCAATTATGCGAGTTGACCTATTATAAGTAGTGCTAGGAATTGCTTGTGGGTAGCATAGTTAGGCTGTGCAATCGTGTATGATGTCAGATGGTCAGCATTCAGAGGTCTGCTCAGGTATTGGGATGGTGAGGGTGGGATAAGGGCTTCCAGGAATCATGTCCGAGTGCATCTGCGGGTGAGAAAAGTAGTATCGGGGTCTCCATCAATTGTGGGTTCTGTTCGTTCCTATTAGAGGAAACTTTACCTTATTAGGAGTGTCTGGCTCTGCGGTGATCTGGGGAAGCAGTCGGGCTCCCATTTTTCTATACCCCTGAAGCTTTTGGCGGTGACAGCGGAGGATGGGTGCGGCGACGTCTGATGCTGAAGTGTTCATTTCCTGCTTCAGTGAT
This sequence comes from Lithobates septentrionalis, assembly GCA_037952835.1. Classification (NCBI taxonomy): domain Eukaryota; kingdom Metazoa; phylum Chordata; class Amphibia; order Anura; family Ranidae; genus Lithobates; species Lithobates septentrionalis. Next base: position 6,396,262 of record JBBDGP010000459.1, read on the forward strand.
GCCATCCATGGACGAAGCTCTTCGTAGTGGTGGTAGGCGGAAGTCGCTGTACCAATCGGGTAGATCTATTAAGGGTATATTGAGGGTTGTGCAAAAGTGTTCTAGATCCTCTGGTACCCTGAGGTTCGCTGTGTGATTGTTATGATTTGCTGAGAGGCAGAAAGGGAACTTCCAGCGGTAAACAATTGCTCTGGATCGTAGAACATCTAACAGTGGTCTCACTTCTCTCCTTCTCTGTAGGGTGATAGTGGATAGGTCTTGAAAGATCTTAATTTCAGTGCCCTGAAATGTGAGATGGCCCCTGTGTCTTGCTTTGCACAGTATTTCTTCTTTCAGCATGAAATCATTTAGGCAGCATACTATATCTCTAGGCGGATCTGTGTCCTTACCTCTTGGGCGTAGTGCTCTGTGTATGCGTTCCATTGCTATTGGAGCAGCGGGGGGCCTTTCCAGGATGTCATTGCAAATGGTGCTGTCCGCTCGTGTGACCTGAGCGGTTTCTACGGATTCAGGGAGACCTCTGACTCTTAGGTTGCGGCATCTGCCGCGGTTATCAAGGTCTTCCATGTGACGGTTTATGTCCCTCAAGTGGATGGCATGTGATTCTGTCACCTGTTGGACATGGCACAGTGAGGTATCATGGCGGGCTTGTGTTTCCTCCACTTCTTCCACCCGCAGGGCGATGGCCTGTATGTCAGAGCGGAGGTCTGAAATCGCCGCTGACAGTGTGGATTTAATATCCGCTGCTACAGAGCGGAGGTCTGACAGGCTCAGTGCGGAGGTCGGGTTCAGGTCTTGTGACGGTGGACTGCGGCTCCGATCCCTCAGTGTGTCTCTGCTGGAGGAGCGCGCCTCGTGTGAGGAGGTCTGAGACGCCATTGTAGCTCCCTGAGGCCGGGTCCGGAATATCTCCGGTATCTGACGGCTGAGCTGTGTATCTTGGTCCCTGGGAGATCGGGAGCGTGTTGCTGAGGCACTCCGCTGGCTTTTTTTTCATTTCGGATCCGCTGCGGGGTTAGTGTAGGCAGATGGCTGGACCTCGGGGAACAGGAGTTCAGAGATTACGCGTCCATCTTAGAACGGAGCCAAGCCACGCCCCTGTAAGGTCTTATATAGACAGGTGTGTGGCTTTCCTAATCAAGTCCAATCAGTATAATAAAACACAGCTGGACTCAAATGAAGGTGTAGAACCATCTCAAGGATGATCAGAAGAAATGGACAGCACCTGAGTTAAATATATGAGTGTCACAGCAAAAGGTCTGAATACTTAGGACCATGTGATATTTCAGTTTTTCTTTTTTAATAAATCTGCAAAAATGTCAACAATTCTGTGTTTTTCTGTCAATATGGGGTGCTGTGTGTACATTAATGAGGGAAAAAAATGAACTTAAATGATTTTAGCAAATGGCTGCAATATAACAAAGAGTGAAAAATTTAAGGGGGTCTGAATACTTTCCGTCCCCACTGTACATATAAAAAGAAAAAATACTAAAAAAAAAACAATTAGGCCTAATAAATACGGACAATTACATACTGAAAAGTCTTCAAGCGTAAAAAATTTCCTGTGCCTGGGGAGCCGCAGGTGCCACATACAGTCGCCCGAACAAGCGAATGGCTGTACAGGGTTGTGCACCTGTAAATGCCGATAGCTTCTACATCAGCGTCTACCTGTGCATGCACATACCGTGTTTCCCCGAAAATAAGACCTACCCTGAAAATAAGACCTACTGTTATTTATCGCGAAGGGCTGCAATATAAGCCCTACCCTGAAAATAAGCCCTAGTTTAAAATGCTTGTAAAATCCACTCTATTACTGCAGTTTATAATGTACAATGTGTGTGTCTCTGTAATATAATTGTGCCAAATACCTTCGGTACAGCGCCGCTCGGCACTCAGCTGACCTCCCGCAGCTCTTCTCCTCTTCTCCCAGCTGTCAGTGGGGGATCTCGCAGACCACCACCCCCCCCCCCCCCGCCAGTGCTCGGAGCGGGAAAGAGATCTCTAGGAAGGCCGATTGAAAACGAACATCTCCTCCATGCTGGAAGCAACAGGTGCTGGCAATGCTTATACAATGAAGTAATTAGAAAAAGTCCTGGACAGCCACACTCAAACTGATATGTTGCCTTTATTGAATAAAAGTAATCAAAGATACATGCCACAGCAGAAAAATGCAGGAAAGCTGACGCATTTCACACTGTAGTCAGTGCTTAATCATAGCTAAATGTCACGGAGATCAATCTCACATATATACCACCATTCATTGAACGCTATAACGAAGGTATTTGGCACAATTATATCACAGAGACACACACATTATACAATATATACTACAGTAATGGAGTTGATTATAGAATTTTACAAGCATTTTACCTGAGTTCACACTGGGGCTGTCCAGACAGAGAGGGGGGGGGGGGAGAAGACAGCACATTACATGGTAAGACCTACCCCGAAAATAAGCCCTACTGTGTCTATTGTTGCCAAAATTAATATAAGATCCCAGCTTATTTTCGGGAAACACGGTGCTACGCATTGCCCTGAATGTGAAAGTGTCGGGATTAGGGAAATATGCTATACATGCTTGCGCAGATAAACATTAATGCATAAGCCATCAGCGCTTATAGCATAGCTCCCAAACCATACCACAGCGCATACAGTGTATCCCATATCAAAAATTTTAAATTTTAAATTTAAAAATGACAATAAGTCCTTATAAGGTGTTCGAAAATCAAAGAAACAGTTCATTTCATAATCCACCATCTTCCTATAAAGTGCTCCGTGCTCAATACTTCATAAATAAAGTGCTGATGTGCTCCAAAAAACATGCAATGAAGTGTAGCACACACCCCTCTCGTGCCCCTAACCCCCTAGCTTTTTAGCATAAGGGTGTCAGGGTTGGGCTCAGCCTTCCCTTCTCAGTGCTCAGCTGTTGGTTAATTGCCAGCACTCATCATTCCTCAGTGGCTCACCTGGTAATCATTTCCTGCTTGTCAGCCAGCCCCTTAAGGCTATTTAAACTGCCTGGTTCATATCTCCTATTCCTTCACCTTGGTCAACATATCTGAAGATTCTCTGCTGTGTTCCTGTTAAAGACTTGGCTGGCTGATATCCCCTCTGGTTCCTGATCCTGTTTGCTGTCTCTGTCTACGCTGATCTCTGGCTTCCTGATTTACTGGCTTGCACTAACTACCCGCTTTGATTACTGAACCCTGGCTATGTTTTAACTATGTTTACTATTTGCACCATTTTTACCACTATATTAAAAGGTGTGATTTTTACTGCATTTTCTGTCTGTCTGATTCATGGTTCTTGACAAAGGGTCAAACACACTTATGTCTGGTGAGGGGGTACTCAACAATCTTTTCTCTCCTTCTGTGTCTCCCCCAGGCTGATAACATATGCAGCTGCTGTTGTGTCTATTACTCATATCCCACCAGGGTCAATAGAGGGAGAAAAACTCTCATAGTGTAATAATTGGATTTATTTGATAAAAAAAGTATAAAATTACACTTACAAGAAACAAGACAAAAGATCACTTTGCCGAGAAATCAGTACAGGCCTCTTCCAGGTTCACTGCGGCTCGGTGTGCATTCCACGGATGGTGGAAGTGACGTGATTGGGAACCGGCCAGTCCGTTGATGCGTTTCGCCCCTCCCCTGTGGAATATGAGTAATAGACACAGCTGCACATTTTACCAGCCTGGGGGGAGACACAGAAGGAGAGAGAGTACCCCCTCACCAGACATAAGGGTGTTTGCCCCTAATGCTGAAAAGCCAGGGGTCTATTTTCTCTGGTGGGTAGGGGCACAAGAGGGGTGTGTGCTACACTTCACGCCATGTTTTTTGGAGCATGTCAGCACTTTATTTATGAAGTATTAAGCACTAATTTTGAGGGACTGTCCCTCGTTCGGAACAAAGTCCCTCTTTCCTCCTCGTTTTGGTGTGATCTACATAGTTTTATTTTGGTGTGATCTATGGTTTTTGGTGTGATCTATATAGCATAGCTCCCAACTGTCCCTGATTTTGAGGGACTGTCCCCGATTTGGAACAAAGTCCCTCTGTCCCTCTTTCCTCCTCATTTGTCCCTCATTTTGGTCTGATCTATATAGTTGTATATAAAATGTACTATTTATCTATCAAAAAGTGTTTCCCAGCACTAAACCTTTCAACCAATTTCTAAATGGCTGCATTTGTAAATTCCAAAAGTCAATATAAAGGAATAGTAGTGGTAAAAAGCACCTGTGGGTTTAACCAATCATTTTTTTTTTTTGGTGTACAATTCTCCTTTAAGGAGACATGGCAAGGGGTGTGTCCCATGCCTACATACCTTTGCTAATAGGTGTCCCTCGTTCCCATCTCAGAAAGTTGGGAGGTATGTATATAAGTGTATGGCCATGTACAGCCAATCACTTGTGGGAGTGGTTGTGCGTAATAACGGTGGCTTTCCAGTTGCAGGAAAGCATCAGGGATTTTATGATAGAAGGCATTTAAGCATGTAAACATCCATGTGCATGAGGCCTTAAACCACAGGTATCAAACAGAAGACCCGCAGGCCGAATCCAGCCCCCCAGGCAATTTCATGTGGCATAAATATAAAGGGAAAGAATTTGCGCTAGCCAAACAAAATAAATTAAATTAAATGTAAAGTGCAGCTGCTTGTGTTAGTCAAAAATACAAAAGACCCAAAAACAATTCACATATAGTGACAAGCGCGCATCCTAACGTAGTGTATATTATACTGTGTATACAATCACTGATGGTTTTGAACCCTAATAATGTGAAATTACATTACATCCTATCATACTGTGTATACAATCACTAATGGTTTTGTTGTGAAATTAGATTGCATGTGACAAAAACTCATGTGAAGAAATTACTATAGTCCATCTAAATATTATTATCTAATGAATCACCATGCTCCAAATAATATTGTGAACATAAAATAGTGACAGCAGCCACAATGTTGCAAAAAAGAACTTTTGGTCAGCAACAATGTAGCATCCACCCAACACCTCAGATTAGTGCTAAAAAAAGAACAGTCTATCAGGGAGAACTTCTCCTCCCTGACTATCCCGTATAAAAAAATGAAAAATATATATAGTAAAACTCAGTCCTCATAAGAATATATTATGCTGATGATGACATAAATCTTCTACTGGAATACAGCGATGATCTTCCCACTGCAAGGTATTGTAGAAAAAGCCGCTTACCGGATCAGATGGATCTCAGGCTAAGGAGATCAAATGAGCTTGTTGCATTAGCCTGCCGGCTTCTTTGATTGCCACCTGGATGTCGGTCGCGGGATCCTCGTCCACTTCACCCGATCTACATACAGGCACCCTCAGTTTGGTATAGCTGATTTCCACAGCTCCAGAGCAATTTTAAATCTTTGAATCATCCATAGGATAAAACGATCACCTCAGTGGGGACAAAGCGGGAGAGACTCCATAGTGCAGATGTGCATTAAAAATTAATTTAAAAACTTTTCACAGTCACTTCAAAAATATCCACTGCAATTAGTCACAGCATTAACACACAGTGGAAGCCTGTTTAGGGGAAACGCGTCGGGTGGAGTTAGTTTTTTCCTCATGCAGTTAGATGGTTTGCTCCCTCGCTGCATGTCTGCTATTTTTTAGCTGTATTTTATCCAGTTCCCGTTTGCTGTGCACATTTGAAGTTGTTGATTTGCGGTTCCTAGTGTGCTGTGTGTTAATGCTGTGACTAATTGCAGTGGAATTTTTTGAAGTGACTGTGAAAAGTTTTTAAATTAATTTTTAATGCACATCTGCACTATGGAGTCTCTCCCGCTTTGTCCCCACTGAGGTGATCGTTTTATCCTATGGATGATTCAAAGATTTAAAATTTCTCTGGAGCTGTGGAAATCAGCTATACCAAACTGAGGGTGCCTGGATCGGGTGAAGTGGACGAGGATCCCGCGACCGACATCCAGGTGGCAATCAAAGAAGCCGGCAGGCTAATGCAACAAGCTCATTTGATCTCCTTAATCTGAGATCCATCTGATCCGGTAAGCGGCTTTTTCTACTATACCTTGCAGTGGGAAGATCATCGCTGTATTCCAGTAGAAGATTCATGTCATCATCAGCATAATATATTCTTATGAGGACTGAGTTTTACTATATATATTTTTCATTTTTTATACGGGATAGTCAGGGAGGAGAAGTTCTCACTGATAGACTGTTCTTTTTTTAGCACTAATCTGAGGTGTTGAGTGGATGCTACATTGTTGCTGACCAAAAGTTCTTTTTTGCAACATTGTGGCTGCTGTCACTATTTTATGTTCACAATATTATTTGGAGCATGGTGATTCATTAGATAATAATATTTAGATGGACTATAGTAATTTCTTCACATGAGTTTTTGTCACATGCAATCTAATTTCACAACAAAACCATTAGTGATTGTATACACAGTATGATAGGATGTAATGTAATTTCACATTATTAGGGTTCAAAACCATCAGTGATTGTATACACAGTATAATATACACTACGTTAGGATGCGCGCTTGTCACTATATATGAATTTCATGTGGCACCCCACTCGCCTTTTCCCTCACCTTGTCTCAGCAGTCAGAATCAGAGAAGAGGACAGAACTCCAACATTTAGGCAGGTTTGCTTACTATGTTTTGTTAGTTACTCGGCTGCCTAGGTGAGGGAAAAGGGGTTTATTTATTTTTTTGCCACCTTCCCAAATCATGTTCGTGGGCTTTTTGTGGTCCGGCCTCCTGGCCTCATAACAATGGACAACTCCACTTGAGATTCCCCAACTATGGACTTCACCCAAAAGGACTTGCACAGGTACACTGGGGCCACCGCCACTAGAGTTATTGTAGCCAAACACTAGACCAGGGGTCCTCAAACTTTTTAAACAGGGGGCCAGTTCACGGTCCCTCAGACTGTTGGGGTGCCGGACTATAGTTTGAAAAAAAATATGAACAAATTCCTATGCACACTGCACATATCTTACAGACAAAGCCCCCTATCATAGACTCCTCTCTATCCCAGATCCCCCCATCACAAACTCCCCTCCATCACAGAATCCCCCACCACATACTCCTCTCCATCACAGAGCCCCCCCATCACATACTCCTCTCTATCACAGAGCCCCCCCCCCCCCCATCACAGACTCCTCTCCATGACAGAGCCCCTCATCAGACTCCTCTCCATCACAGATCCCCATCACACAGCCCTCTCCATCACAGATTCCCACTTCACAAAGCCCCCCACATCACAGACTCCCCCCAATCACAAAGCCCCCCATCACAGATCCATCCCATCCCAAAGCCCCCCATCACAGATGCCCCCCCATCACAATTCCCCCCAATCACAGATCCCCCATCAGACTCCCCCAATCATGGATCTCCGCATCACAAAGCCCGTCAATCACAGACCCCCCATCACAAAGCCCCCCAATCACAGATCCCTCATCACAAAGCCCCCCATCACAGACTCCCCCCATCACAGACTCCCCCCATCACAAACTACCCCCAATCACAGATCCCCCTATCATAGATCCCCCCATCACAGACTCCCCCCATCACAAACTCCCCCCAATCACAGATCCCCCTATCATAGATCCCCCCATCACAGACTCCCCCCATCACAGATCCCCCCAATCACAAAGCATCCACATCACAGAGCCCCCATCATAGATCCCCCATCACAGATCCCCATCATAGATCCCCCATCACAGATCCCCCATCAAAGATCCACCATCACCGACTCCCCCCAATCACAGATCCCTCCATCACAGATCCCCCCAATCACAAAGAACCCCCATCATAAAGCCACCTATTTTACAGAGTCCCTCATCACAGATCCCTCCAGCAATATTACACTGCCCCTTCCTTAAGAGCGCATCACTCCCCCTCCCCTCTGCTACCTTATTCACACAAGACGCAAAGCATGACAGGTCCGGACAAAGGGCGGGACTTTTCAAGTGAAAGGCAGGTGATTGATTGCTGGGACCGCCCCGCTGCCTAGTAACCAATCACCCGCTTCTTCACTCAAAGTCCCACCTTTTGTCCGGACCTGTCATGCTTCGTGTTTTGTGTGAATAACTTAGAAGAGGGGAGGGGAGATGCTGCGCTCTTATGGAAGGGGCATTCCGCGGGCCCATTAAATCACCCTAGCGGGCCGTATCCTGCTTGCGGGCCATAGTTTGAGGACCCCTGCACTAGACGAAAAATCGTTCGAAAATATGTAATTTGGACAGTTCATTTGTTTATTGTCCAGTTAATGGGCACAAATCGAAAATCGGTTGTGACGTGTTTTGTGCCAAAAAATCAAAGGAAAACTTTGGCCAAACGGATGATAAATTGAAAGGTTAATGTGTTTCTCACCCGAACAGTTTGCATTAAACATATGTGACAAAACGAACTAAAAACTGATTCATTTATGTCAGTTAAATGATTTATCGATTAAATTTCGGTCATTACATGATGGCAAAATTGTTTTCTCTCAAGACCATGTGTTTGTTTTTCAAAAACTCGATTTTTTAACAGGTGTATGGCTAGCATTAGTTATGGAATGGACGTTTTATCCTGTTGTAATTGTTTTCAGTAAAAGTTGTTCAACCGATCATGTTTGCGGGCTTTTTTGGGGTCCGGCCTCCCTGTAAATTACATATAAAAGGGAAGAGGCCAGGGTCCCAGGAGCGGAGCGGGCGAGAAAACTGGAACTTTGCAGAAACTTGCTGGACCAGTTAGCCTGGTCTGAAGTTATTCAAGGGGTGCATGTTGGGTCTTGGTGTATTCCTAGAGAATTTGGGTCTAAAGTAAACCTTGAGTTAAAAGCACTATGGGGTGTGTGTAACACCGCTGAAAAAGGTTGACTCGCAAGCCAAGGAAGAGGAGGTAGTTGCCATGGATAACTGAAAGGAAGAACAGCTACAGCAACCAGTCATTTGGTGTTGTGCTTGGTTAGGTGGCGGGTCCTCCAGTCGCGAGGGGATTGGTGCTCTGACTCTCCCCCTAGCTGTTTGTCTTTTTCGGTCACCGGGAGCAGACTAGCATTACAGTGATCTAAGGCCTGATCACTAGGTATGGGAAAGAAAGAAAAAAACTCACCTTCTGGACAATATACCAACAGCATAGCACCACATCCCTTAATTAATTTGTATATTGGAGGTTTGTGAGATTTTTAAGGTGCATATTAAATCAATAGAAAAACATTTGTTAAAAAGTGTAAATTTTATTAATGCATAAAAACAATGCAGTTGCATTGAAAAAGATGGTGTATTTCCCAGCATGTTTCACCCTACAATGGGGCTTCCTCAGGGAACACTGTTCAAATAAATATCAGATCCTTCCCAAGATATATTGCAATTGATAATGGTTCAGGGGGTCAGGCAGACACCATAAGACCAGAAACTGGACTGCAAGCAATCTTTGGAGGCATGAAAGGACCAGAGAGTCTAATTTGCAAAAGAGGTGAACACGAGGATGAGAAACTCCTATTTGGAGACACTCAGCAAGTATGTGTCTCTCCTTGTGGTTTCCAGCTGGAAACCACAAGGAGAGACACATACTTCCCACAGGACCTCAGATTGTGTGCTGAGTGTCCCCAAATAGGAGTTTCACATCCTCGTGTTCACCTCTTTTGCAAATTTGCAAATTAGACTCTCTGGTCCTTTCATGCCTCCTATGATTGCCTGCAGCTCAGTTTCTGGTCCTTATGGTGTCTGCCTGACCCCCTGAACCATTATCAATTGCTATATATTTAGGGAAGGCTCTCATATTCATTTGAACAGCGTCCCCTGAGGAAGCCCCATTGTAGGGCGAAACATGTTGGGAACTACAACATTGTGCTGTACCTTTAAGGACTGTACTGTATTTAGTCTTTTCCAATGCAACTGCGTTGTTTTTATGCATTAAAAAAAATTTACACTTTTTAACTATTTTTTTTCTATTGATTTAATATGCACCTTAAAAATCCCACAAATCTCCAATATACAGGAAAGAAAGAGTTAAAGAGCATGCATGGGGCCCTCTATGTGCTCGGCAGGACTCTATTCTGTTACTGGGAGTGAGGGAACAGAGGTACGCTAAACTGGTGGAGTGAGTGCAGTCTCTGCACGATCTTCCGAAGGCAAAACATACATAAGTTACAAGTAGGGTTGCATCGATAAAGTTTTTTTATTGGGGGGTATGAGTACCGATACTTTTGGTCAAGTACTCTCCGATACAGAGTACCGATACCTTGCGGTGCGATTTGCATCAATACAAAAAAAAGTCTCAAATCGAACTGCAAAGAGTAGCATGGGATTTGAACAGGAATGCAGTGCAATTCCTGTCCAAATCGCATGTGATTTCCCCCACCGCTCCTGTGTGTGTGTGTGTGTGTGTGTGTGTGTATAGAAAGGGATTAAAGTGCCATCTAGTGGGCAGTTTAAAAAATAGCAGAACCCACAGTACATACACTATATTACCACACACATGAACTTTAATGGCATCCCACTCTTAGTCATTTGTGGGGTCAGGCACTGATGTTGGACGAGAAGGCCTGGCTCGCAATCTCCGCTCTAATTCATCCCAAAGGTGTTCTATCAGATTGAGGTCAGGACTCTGTGCAGGCCAGTCAAGTTCCTCCACCCCAAACTCGCTCATTCATGTCTTTTTGGATCTTGCTTTGGGCACTGGTGTGCAGTCATGTTGAAACAGGAAGGGGCCATCCCCAAACTGTTCCCACAAAGTCGAGAGCATGAAATTGTCCAAAATATCTTGGTATGCTGATACCTTAAGAGTTCCCTTCACAGGAACTAAGGGGCCAAGCCCAACCCCTGAAAAACAACTCCACATCATAATCCCTCCTCCACCAAATGATTTGTACCAGTGCTCAAAGCAAGGTCAAGGATGAGCGAGTTTGGGGTGAAGGAACTTGACTGGCCTGCACAGAGTCCTGACCTTAACCCGATAGAACACCTTTGTGATGAATTAGAGCGGAGACTGTGAGCCAGGCCTTCTCACCCAACATCAGTGCCTGACCTCACAAATGCGCTTCTGGAAGAATGGTCAAACATTCCCATAGACACACTCCTAAACCTTGTGGACAGCCTTCCCAGAAGAGTTGAAGATGTTATAGCTGCAAAGGGTGGGCAACTCAATATTGAACCCTACGGACTAAGACTGGGATGTCACTAAAGTTCATGTAAAGGCAGGCGTCCCAATACTTTTCTTAATATAGTGTATCTGGTAGTAAATCAGGTGCCAACAGGGCTGGAGGAGAAGTTCCGGGACCCCTGTGAGTATAGCAGTGGGGGCCGGTGGGATTTTTTTCGGGGGGGGGGGGACAGCATACAGTATGCACTTACCCCACCCCCGGTGGCTTCCCCTGCTCGGCGGCCTCCCGTTCTCATGCTCTCCACGGGTCATCACGGCAGGCAGCAGCTTCCATTTCCCCCCTCTTCCTCGGCGGCCAATCGGGAGTCTTCTCTTTTCGGCCAATTGGAAAACGAGTCTCACACCTACTTCTGATTGGCCGGATTGAGGATCAGTGTTTCAACAACGAATATTCATTCCCTGTTGTAACACACCTGGGTGGGCTCAGTTTGCATACTCTGCGACCTGAGCCCACCCTATTTTGAAGCCTATTAGAGCCACTTGCTCTAATCAGGTGCTTCAAAAAAGAAACCCTGGCCGCTGTAATTCATGTGCCTGGTGCCCTGACGTATGAATAGAGGGTGGCAATGATGGCTGTGGATTCATCTATTGCATATAGTTGGGTGGTGTGGAGAGAGGGGGCGGCGCCCGGGCGCCCCTAATAGACGGGCCGCCACTGGAGTATAGGGTGGAAGTGATGTCAGCTTGGGGGTGGACCCGCCTCTAAATCTCCTCCAACCCTGTGAGCAACTCCAGCGGCCCTGATTTGCTACAAGATATGCACTGTGAGTTCTAACATTTTTTAAACTGCTCACTAGATGGCGCTCTAATCCCTTTCTATACACACACAGGAGGAAAATCATATTGGATTTGGACAGAAATTGCACCGCATTCCTGTTTAAATAGCATGCGATACTTTGCACTGAGATTTGAGCCCATTCCTTTTATATAGACGCAAATCGCACTGCAAAGTTTTGGTTTCGGTATCTGGAGCATTTGGGCTTAAATAGAAAAACAGAAAAAAACAATAATGAACCCACTGATAATGAACCAATGTTGGACAAATTCGATATGACAAAAAAATGAGAAATTAATATATCAAAAATGAAAACATAAAATAATTAATATATGTAGTAAATTCAGATAAAAGGAAAATGAGAGCAAGGTGTGTACAAGGGGAGGGGAGGGAGGCCAATATCCTAGTGAATTGAACTATAAAAAGAAATATGCACTAGGTGTGCATTTTGGGTCGCCCTTAATGGATATTGTTGGCCAAAAGTGAGTATTAATTCTCATAGATTGTTATGTATAAAAGTGCACTAGAGTGCCATCTTTATTAAACACATTCAATACATAAAAAAAGGGAGTAACAGTAAGAATTACAATTGTATAAAGTGCAAATACAAACACTGTACATTCGCTTGCATATAGAGGATAAAGCACCCATGTGCCTACAGCCCGCAGCCTGTATGTGGAGAATCAGGCGGATGAGGTGTATGGCATGTACCCGACATGTTTCGGAGATGGGTATGTATTACTCCTTCATCAAGGGATTTATGATTAGGTGCTCAAATCTATCTGTAAATATCAAAGAACAAAAGAATATAGTAATAAAAAATATCTGTGTCGTCATAAATTATATGCGACTGCATTTTTGCAATATATGCGATTTTAGTAATTATTGAAAGAAATAATATAGGGAAAGTATAATATGGACTAGTTATACTTACATCAATCTGATTCATAAAGACAAAAAACAACGATAAAAACAATGAAAGTGGAAGCAGGCTGGCTTCTGGTTCACATAACACAGGGTGGGCAACCAGGAGTGTGATGCAGAGCGTTGCAGCACTTTCACAAGGGATGACCGATGGAGATCTGTGTGTTTAAAAAGTGATGTTTGTAAGTGTACAAGGCATATAATTAAGCCAATGCTCTGCTGAAGGAAAAAATAGTCATTCAGCTGTGGTTCACAAGAAAAGTAGGTATGTAAAGTAAGTATTCAAATAGTCTGGAACAAAGTATCCTTTTACATTACCTTGTGGCTATTTGATAATCTCTCAAGACTCAGACCTCCAGGCAGCAGTTCAAAAGACTGACAAATGCCCAAGGAGTGTCTGTGTTTTAAATAGGACAACTGATTGGACATCAGCCAATCAGTGTCCACTCCACATAATCAGCTGCAAGATTAGCAGCCATGTGTGGAGATCGGGCATCCCCCAGATGACGAGGCGCGCGGCGTAGCCACGCCCACAGGGACGTGATGACGTCACGCGTCTCGACGTCACCGGCGGGTATGCGGTCCCGGCGCGATTAACGAAAGCCACACCGGGAACCGTACAAGAGCTCGTCCACACGCAAAAGGCCTATGGGGCGCGCAACCAAGTGCTGCCCCATGGCCATGCGTGCGTAGAGCTTACCCGCCGGGTGTCCGTGCGCACGCGCACATCCAACACCAAGGAGGAACTGCGCCATCTTGTGGATGGATATAAAAGGTGAACTGGGTGAGTCACAAAAAGCCAGCCTGCTGTACATAAATGCATAAATAAGGTAAAAAATGAATATATAAAGAAACATGAAGGAACAAAACAAGAAAAAGAAACACATGTATTAAATGACCAGAGGTTGCATGGAACAATTTGTAAAATACCAGTCAATTTCAAACAATGTTATTAGAATAAACAAAATCTTCACAATCTCTGAAGTAAACACAAAGTGTTCATTATTTTAGAACAGTTCGTATTCTAGCGGTATAAGGAACCCAGATATACATAGCGTTCAGACATACAGTACAGCGATGACCCAGATCAAAGACAGTTCAGATACATGTGAACATAATGTCCTGCATCCACACCTGTATCAATCTGGAGATACTCCATTACACCGACAGATACCACCTAGTACACAAAATGTCAAAGAAAAATGAGATTACTAGACTGGAAAGCAAGAGGAAACAGTGGGACACACCAGGAGATCCCTATAGATCTAGTTCACAGACCCCTGATGTGAACCCAGGAAGGAATGGTTTGAAATTAAAGGCCCCGTTGAGGCCAGGTGGATGATTGGCCCGTAGATTATGTATCCATCTCAGTTCGCATTGGAGAAGACGCTTATTAAAATCTCCTCCTCTTGGACCGAAGTGGATGCGATCAAGGGCCAAAAAATATACTTTGGGGGTTGATGAGGGGTGAGCCATTGCCATATGGCGACCAATAGGGAGGTCTGGATCGCGTTTGCGTATGGTGCCAAGATGCTGGTAGATGCGTTTCCAGAACTCGTTTATGGTCTTACCAACATAGTAGCACCCGCATTCGCAGGTCAGTAAATATACTATTGCTGGGGTTTTGCAGTTAACGTAATGCTTGGGGGTAAACCTTTGGCCATTGGGCAAAATAATGTTTTTTCGTTTGTCCATATATTGGCAATAGTGGCAGCCCCCACACATATATGTTCCCAATACTTTACATGGATCGCCTTTACAGGTTTTGTACTCACTATTGACTATTTTGTCTCCTATAGATGGTGGCCTCCTATAGGTGACTATTGGGGCACTAGGGACAAAGGAGGCCAAGGTTTGGTCCATAGTTAATAAGTGCCAGTATTTATTTAGAATGCGCTTTATCTGCCTATGTTCTGAAGAATATGTCGTGATAATTCTGGTTGTTTCATCTTTACTGGGTTGTTTGTGTGCATTAAGTAAGTCACGACGAGATTGATTGAGCGCTCGTTTATACGCTTTTTTTAAACAGGTGTTTGAGTATCCTCTTTCGAGGAGTCTCTTTTTTAGGGTATTGGCTTCTGTTTTAAATCTGGCATCATCGGAGCAGTTGCGGCGTGCTCTTAGATATTGGCTATATGGTATGGAGGTTAAAAGGGGCTTGGGATGAAAACTACTTGCGTGCAACAAGGAGTTGCCGGCTGTGGGTTTTCGGTATAGTTCACTAGAAAGATTGCCATCTAGTGATCTTTTGACCAATACATCCAAAAATATAATTTCCTTTGGACTGTGGGTCATTGTAAATTTTAAATTAAAGTCGTTCTTGTTAATACAGTTAAGAAATTCATGTAGTAATTCAGTTGGCCCATCCCATATCAGGAAGATATCGTCTATGTAACGTCGCCATGTAATAACATGGCGCATATACACAGACAAAGACTCCTGGACAAGCAGTGAATGTTCCCACTCCCCCAGGTACAGATTGGCGTACGATGGGGCACAACATGTCCCCATCGCCACGCCCTGTACCTGGAGGTAGTGGGAACCATCAAAGCAAAAGAAGTTATGGTTGAGTATAAACTCAAGAGAAGTCAAGATAAATTCAATATATTTGGGTTCAGAATCGCTATATTGTTGCAAAATGTGTTGTATGGCTGATAGCCCTTTGGCATGGGGGATAGTGCAATACAAGGATTCCACATCGATGGCTACCAATTGGGTGCCTTCTTCTATGTGTATATCTTGAATAATCTGTAAGAAATGGATTGTATCGCGTACATACGATGATAGGCAAGTAACTAGAGGTTTTAGATGGTTGTCAACTACACGACTGAGATTTTCTGTTAGGCTTCCACAGCCTGAGATGATAGGTCTGCCCGGTGGTTTTTTCTTTTGTTTATGCAACTTCGGTAACGCATAGAAAGTTGCCTCTTTGGGATGGCTAGTCCTAATGAACTCCCAAACTTGTTTAGATATTGCATTGTGTTGAAATGCAGTGTCAACAAGTGTATAGAAGTCGTGAGTGAATTTGTCCAATAGAGATTTAGAAATGGGGCGGTACCATTCATGATTTTGTAATATGTCCATGCACATCTCAGTGTATTGTACATTGTCCATAACCACGACGTTGCCACCCTTGTCGGAGGGTTTAATGACAACGTCGTGGTTACGTGACAACGCCTCCAGAGCCAACCGTTCATCACGGTTGAAATTGGGGTGTGGATGCGAAAAGTTTTTCATTTTATTGATATCTGTTGATACCAATTTAAGGAAAGCTGCAGCGTTGGGGTTGGAACTGGGCGAGGGATATAGAGTGGATTTATTTTTCAATGTACATACTTGCGTATGTGAAGTTGGTATAACATCCATGTTCCTGTCGGAGTCATGGGTGTTTTCCTGGGTCAAAGGATTTTCAAAATCGTTTTCGTCTAACAAGGCAACAAGATTATCTAATGCTTGAATCTCTTGATTTGTGAATTTCTGTTCCGTCATGGGTTTTTTTGCATAAAGGCTTTTTAGTAAGACTTTGCGGATGAATAGATGTATATCTTTAATGGCTCCAAATCTGTCCAGACGGGTGTCTGGGCAGAAAGTGAGGCCACGTCCTAGAACAGCCAATTCGTGTTCATTGAGTGAGTATGATGATAAGTTGACTACATTTAGCGTGGTTGATGTTGATTGAGTTTGTGGGCCTTGGATGACTGTGTTTTTGTTTGTTTTTGATGCGTTTGCATGCGGCCTCGCATTTGGTCTAAAAAAGTTCCAGGGGGCATGGATTGTGATTGTGGTGTAGTGGGCATAAAGGATGATGTATTTAAAGACGATCCGGAACAACTGGCCGGAGTCTGTACATCTGATGTGTCGCTATTAAGATGCTGGTTAATATGGGAGCCATTACTTGCCTGTGAAGGGGAGCTCTCCATGTGTGAAGACTCATCATAAGATTCATTGCCCTGGCGACGCCGTTTAAATTGTCGACGACCTTTGTTATGAGCAGAGGGCTGTAGGGAAGAAGAGACAGGTGAGTATACACAAGATTCAGATGCGTTTTTTTGTTGTTTGTTTCTTTGTGGTTTTTTGGAAAATTTATTGTTTGTATTGGTTTGCCATTTATAAGCTCTACCGTCTTCAAAGGCTTTCCTATCGCGTTGTAATTTTTTGTCCTTTTTGATTAGTATATTTTTATTAAACTCTTCTAGATGTCGTTTTAGTCTTTCTTCTGACTCAGAGAAGGACACATGAGTTTTTAATGGTGACATTTGATTTTGTAATTTTTCCAATTTGCTATCTATGTCAGTTATACGTTTGGTATACTCATCAATGAGCAGCAGCATCATTTTCCTTGAGCATTCCTTTAAGTTTTCCTCCCACACCACCTTAAAACTAGGGTCTATATGCTCAAAAGTAGGAAAAATTTGTACCCTAAGTCCAAAGGGGTTTAGATTAGCCGAAATGTAATCTTTAAAGGATTTAATGTGCCAGTGCAAGAGAGATTTTTTCTCTAACAATTGACTTAGGGTAGAGAAAGTTGTAGACAGTTCAAAATCAAGAGATTCTTTCTTTTCAAATTCATTGTGTACTTTGGACATGAAGTCCGTCCAGTGACTTCCTTGGTATAGAGCCATACTAACAGAAAAGGAAGAAATAGAAAAATAGGAGAAACAAGATCAAACAATGCAATCTAAACTAGTCCGTTATATGTACACACGTTGCTTCCCATGGAGGAGGGACTTACACCGGTATTTGCTACCTATCATGAAAGATAAAAGGAAAATGAGAGCAAGGTGTGTACAAGGGGAGGGGAGGGAGGCCAATATCCTAGTGAATTGAACTATAAAAAGAAATATGCACTAGGTGTGCATTTTGGGTCGCCCTTAATGGATATTGTTGGCCAAAAGTGAGTATTAATTCTCATAGATTGTTATGTATAAAAGTGCACTAGAGTGCCATCTTTATTAAACACATTCAATACATAAAAAAAGGGAGTAACAGTAAGAATTACAATTGTATAAAGTGCAAATACAAACACTGTACATTCGCTTGCATATAGAGGATAAAGCACCCATGTGCCTACAGCCCGCAGCCTGTATGTGGAGAATCAGGCGGATGAGGTGTATGGCATGTAGCCGACATGTTTCGGAGATGGGTATGTATTACTCCTTCATCAAGGGATTTATGATTAGGTGCTCAAATCTATCTGTAAATATCAAAGAACAAAAGAATATAGTAATAAAAAATATCTGTGTCGTCATAAATTATATGCGACTGCATTTTTGCAATATATGCGATTTTAGTAATTATTGAAAGAAATAATATAGGGAAAGTATAATATGGACTAGTTATACTTACATCAATCTGATTCATAAAGACAAAAAACAACGATAAAAACAATGAAAGTAGAAGCAGGCTGGCTTCTGGTTCACATAACACAGGGTGGGCAACCAGGAGTGTGATGCAGAGCGTTGCAGCACTTTCACAAGGGATGACCGATGGAGATCTGTGTGTTTAAAAAGTGATGTTTGTAAGTGTACAAGGCATATAATTAAGCCAATGCTCTGCTGAAGGAAAAAATAGTCATTCAGCTGTGGTTCACAAGAAAAGTAGGTATGTAAAGTAAGTATTCAAATAGTCTGGAACAAAGTATCCTTTTACATTACCTTGTGGCTATTTGATAATCTCTCAAGACTCAGACCTCCAGGCAGCAGTTCAAAAGACTGACAAATGCCCAAGGAGTGTCTGTGTTTTAAATAGGACAACTGATTGGACATCAGCCAATCAGTGTCCACTCCACATAATCAGCTGCAAGATTAGCAGCCATGTGTGGAGATCGGGCATCCCCCAGATGACGAGGCGCGCGGCGTAGCCACGCCCACAGGGGCGTGATGACGTCACGCGTCTCGACGTCACCGGCGGGTATGCGGTCCCGGCGCGATTAACGAAAGCCACACCGGGAACCGTACAAGAGCTCGTCCACACGCAAAAGGCCTATGGGGCGCGCAACCAAGTGCTGCCCCATGGCCATGCGTGCGTAGAGCTTACCCGCCGGGTGTCCGTGCGCACGCGCACATCCAACACCAAGGAGGAACTGCGCCATCTTGTGGATGGATATAAAAGGTGAACTGGGTGAGTCACAAAAAGCCAGCCTGCTGTACATAAATGCATAAATAAGGTAAAAAATGAATATATAAAGAAACATGAAGGAACAAAACAAGAAAAAGAAACACATGTATTAAATGACCAGAGGTTGCATGGAACAATTTGTAAAATACCAGTCAATTTCAAACAATGTTATTAGAATAAACAAAATCTTCACAATCTCTGAAGTAAACACAAAGTGTTCATTATTTTAGAACAGTTCGTATTCTAGCGGTATAAGGAACCCAGATATACATAGCGTTCAGACATACAGTACAGCGATGACCCAGATCAAAGACAGTTCAGATACATGTGAACATAATGTCCTGCATCCACACCTGTATCAATCTGGAGATACTCCATTACACCGACAGATACCACCTAGTACACAAAATGTCAAAGAAAAATGAGATTACTAGACTGGAAAGCAAGAGGAAACAGTGGGACACACCAGGAGATCCCTATAGATCTAGTTCACAGACCCCTGATGTGAACCCAGGAAGGAATGGTTTGAAATTAAAGGCCCCGTTGAGGCCAGGTGGATGATTGGCCCGTAGATTATGTATCCATCTCAGTTCGCATTGGAGAAGACGCTTATTAAAATCTCCTCCTCTTGGACCGAAGTGGATGCGATCAAGGGCCAAAAAATATACTTTGGGGATTGATGAGGGGTGAGCCATTGCCATATGGCGACCAATAGGGAGGTCTGGATCGCGTTTGCGTATGGTGCCAAGATGCTGGTAGATGCGTTTCCAGAACTCGTTTATGGTCTTACCAACATAGTAGCACCCGCATTCGCAGGTCAGTAAATATACTATTGCTGGGGTTTTGCAGTTAACGTAATGCTTGGGGGTAAACCTTTGGCCATTGGGCAAAATAATGTTTTTTCGTTTGTCCATATATTGGCAATAGTGGCAGCCCCCACACATATATGTTCCCAATACTTTACATGGATCGCCTTTACAGGTTTTGTACTCACTATTGACTATTTTGTCTCCTATAGATGGTGGCCTCCTATAGGTGACTATTGGGGCACTAGGGACAAAGGGGGCCAAGGTTTGGTCCATAGTTAATAAGTGCCAGTATTTATTTAGAATGCGCTTTATCTGCCTATGTTCTGAAGAATATGTCGTGATAATTCTGGTTGTTTCATCTTTACTGGGTTGTTTGTGTGCATTAAGTAAGTCACGACGAGATTGATTGAGCGCTCGTTTATACGCTTTTTTTAAACAGGTGTTTGAGTATCCTCTTTCGAGGAGTCTCTTTTTTAGGGTATTGGCTTCTGTTTTAAATCTGGCATCATCGGAGCAGTTGCGGCGTGCTCTTAGATATTGGCTATATGGTATGGAGGTTAAAAGGGGCTTGGGATGAAAACTACTTGCGTGCAACAAGGAGTTGCCGGCTGTGGGTTTTCGGTATAGTTCACTAGAAAGATTGCCATCTAGTGATCTTTTGACCAATACATCCAAAAATATAATTTCCTTTGGACTGTGGGTCATTGTAAATTTTAAATTAAAGTCGTTCTTGTTAATACAGTTAAGAAATTCATGTAGTAATTCAGTTGGCCCATCCCATATCAGGAAGATATCGTCTATGTAACGTCGCCATGTAATAACATGGCGCATATACACAGACAAAGACTCCTGGACAAGCAGTGAATGTTCCCACTCCCCCAGGTACAGATTGGCGTACGATGGGGCACAACATGTCCCCATCGCCACGCCCTGTACCTGGAGGTAGTGGGAACCATCAAAGCAAAAGAAGTTATGGTTGAGTATAAACTCAAGAGAAGTCAAGATAAATTCAATATATTTGGGTTCAGAATCGCTATATTGTTGCAAAATGTGTTGTATGGCTGATAGCCCTTTGGCATGGGGGATAGTGCAATACAAGGATTCCACATCGATGGCTACCAATTGGGTGCCTTCTTCTATGTGTATATCTTGAATAATCTGTAAGAAATGGATTGTATCGCGTACATACGATGATAGGCAAGTAACTAGAGGTTTTAGATGGTTGTCAACTACACGACTGAGATTTTCTGTTAGGCTTCCACAGCCTGAGATGATAGGTCTGCCCGGTGGTTTTTTCTTTTGTTTATGCAACTTCGGTAACGCATAGAAAGTTGCCTCTTTGGGATGGCTAGTCCTAATGAACTCCCAA
Organism: Lithobates septentrionalis; assembly: GCA_037952835.1. Classification (NCBI taxonomy): domain Eukaryota; kingdom Metazoa; phylum Chordata; class Amphibia; order Anura; family Ranidae; genus Lithobates; species Lithobates septentrionalis. The sequence continues at coordinate 6,417,392 of JBBDGP010000459.1, forward strand.
ACTTGTTTAGATATTGCATTGTGTTGAAATGCAGTGTCAACAAGTGTATAGAAGTCGTGAGTGAATTTGTCCAATAGAGATTTAGAAATGGGGCGGTACCATTCATGATTTTGTAATATGTCCATGCACATCTCAGTGTATTGTACATTGTCCATAACCACGACGTTGCCACCCTTGTCGGAGGGTTTAATGACAACGTCGTGGTTACGTGACAACGCCTCCAGAGCCAACCGTTCATCACGGTTGAAATTGGGGTGTGGATGCGAAAAGTTTTTCATTTTATTGATATCTGTTGATACCAATTTAAGGAAAGCTGCAGCGTTGGGGTTGGAACTGGGCGAGGGATATAGAGTGGATTTATTTTTCAATGTACATACTTGCGTATGTGAAGTTGGTATAACATCCATGTTCCTGTCGGAGTCATGGGTGTTTTCCTGGGTCAAAGGATTTTCAAAATCGTTTTCGTCTAACAAGGCAACAAGATTATCTAATGCTTGAATCTCTTGATTTGTGAATTTCTGTTCCGTCATGGGTTTTTTTGCATAAAGGCTTTTTAGTAAGACTTTGCGGATGAATAGATGTATATCTTTAATGGCTCCAAATCTGTCCAGACGGGTGTCTGGGCAGAAAGTGAGGCCACGTCCTAGAACAGCCAATTCGTGTTCATTGAGTGAGTATGATGATAAGTTGACTACATTTAGCGTGGTTGATGTTGATTGAGTTTGTGGGCCTTGGATGACTGTGTTTTTGTTTGTTTTTGATGCGTTTGCATGCGGCCTCGCATTTGGTCTAAAAAAGTTCCAGGGGGCATGGATTGTGATTGTGGTGTAGTGGGCATAAAGGATGATGTATTTAAAGACGATCCGGAACAACTGGCCGGAGTCTGTACATCTGATGTGTCGCTATTAAGATGCTGGTTAATATGGGAGCCATTACTTGCCTGTGAAGGGGAGCTCTCCATGTGTGAAGACTCATCATAAGATTCATTGCCCTGGCGACGCCGTTTAAATTGTCGACGACCTTTGTTATGAGCAGAGGGCTGTAGGGAAGAAGAGACAGGTGAGTATACACAAGATTCAGATGCGTTTTTTTGTTGTTTGTTTCTTTGTGGTTTTTTGGAAAATTTATTGTTTGTATTGGTTTGCCATTTATAAGCTCTACCGTCTTCAAAGGCTTTCCTATCGCGTTGTAATTTTTTGTCCTTTTTGATTAGTATATTTTTATTAAACTCTTCTAGATGTCGTTTTAGTCTTTCTTCTGACTCAGAGAAGGACACATGAGTTTTTAATGGTGACATTTGATTTTGTAATTTTTCCAATTTGCTATCTATGTCAGTTATACGTTTGGTATACTCATCAATGAGCAGCAGCATCATTTTCCTTGAGCATTCCTTTAAGTTTTCCTCCCACACCACCTTAAAACTAGGGTCTATATGCTCAAAAGTAGGAAAAATTTGTACCCTAAGTCCAAAGGGGTTTAGATTAGCCGAAATGTAATCTTTAAAGGATTTAATGTGCCAGTGCAAGAGAGATTTTTTCTCTAACAATTGACTTAGGGTAGAGAAAGTTGTAGACAGTTCAAAATCAAGAGATTCTTTCTTTTCAAATTCATTGTGTACTTTGGACATGAAGTCCGTCCAGTGACTTCCTTGGTATAGAGCCATACTAACAGAAAAGGAAGAAATAGAAAAATAGGAGAAACAAGATCAAACAATGCAATCTAAACTAGTCCGTTATATGTACACACGTTGCTTCCCATGGAGGAGGGACTTACACCGGTATTTGCTACCTATCATGAAAGATAAAAGGAAAATGAGAGCAAGGTGTGTACAAGGGGAGGGGAGGGAGGCCAATATCCTAGTGAATTGAACTATAAAAAGAAATATGCACTAGGTGTGCATTTTGGGTCGCCCTTAATGGATATTGTTGGCCAAAAGTGAGTATTAATTCTCATAGATTGTTATGTATAAAAGTGCACTAGAGTGCCATCTTTATTAAACACATTCAATACATAAAAAAAGGGAGTAACAGTAAGAATTACAATTGTATAAAGTGCAAATACAAACACTGTACATTCGCTTGCATATAGAGGATAAAGCACCCATGTGCCTACAGCCCGCAGCCTGTATGTGGAGAATCAGGCGGATGAGGTGTATGGCATGTAGCCGACATGTTTCGGAGATGGGTATGTATTACTCCTTCATCAAGGGATTTATGATTAGGTGCTCAAATCTATCTGTAAATATCAAAGAACAAAAGAATATAGTAATAAAAAATATCTGTGTCGTCATAAATTATATGCGACTGCATTTTTGCAATATATGCGATTTTAGTAATTATTGAAAGAAATAATATAGGGAAAGTATAATATGGACTAGTTATACTTACATCAATCTGATTCATAAAGACAAAAAACAACGATAAAAACAATGAAAGTAGAAGCAGGCTGGCTTCTGGTTCACATAACACAGGGTGGGCAACCAGGAGTGTGATGCAGAGCGTTGCAGCACTTTCACAAGGGATGACCGATGGAGATCTGTGTGTTTAAAAAGTGATGTTTGTAAGTGTACAAGGCATATAATTAAGCCAATGCTCTGCTGAAGGAAAAAATAGTCATTCAGCTGTGGTTCACAAGAAAAGTAGGTATGTAAAGTAAGTATTCAAATAGTCTGGAACAAAGTATCCTTTTACATTACCTTGTGGCTATTTGATAATCTCTCAAGACTCAGACCTCCAGGCAGCAGTTCAAAAGACTGACAAATGCCCAAGGAGTGTCTGTGTTTTAAATAGGACAACTGATTGGACATCAGCCAATCAGTGTCCACTCCACATAATCAGCTGCAAGATTAGCAGCCATGTGTGGAGATCGGGCATCCCCCAGATGACGAGGCGCGCGGCGTAGCCACGCCCACAGGGGCGTGATGACGTCACGCGTCTCGACGTCACCGGCGGGTATGCGGTCCCGGCGCGATTAACGAAAGCCACACCGGGAACCGTACAAGAGCTCGTCCACACGCAAAAGGCCTATGGGGCGCGCAACCAAGTGCTGCCCCATGGCCATGCGTGCGTAGAGCTTACCCGCCGGGTGTCCGTGCGCACGCGCACATCCAACACCAAGGAGGAACTGCGCCATCTTGTGGATGGATATAAAAGGTGAACTGGGTGAGTCACAAAAAGCCAGCCTGCTGTACATAAATGCATAAATAAGGTAAAAAATGAATATATAAAGAAACATGAAGGAACAAAACAAGAAAAAGAAACACATGTATTAAATGACCAGAGGTTGCATGGAACAATTTGTAAAATACCAGTCAATTTCAAACAATGTTATTAGAATAAACAAAATCTTCACAATCTCTGAAGTAAACACAAAGTGTTCATTATTTTAGAACAGTTCGTATTCTAGCGGTATAAGGAACCCAGATATACATAGCGTTCAGACATACAGTACAGCGATGACCCAGATCAAAGACAGTTCAGATACATGTGAACATAATGTCCTGCATCCACACCTGTATCAATCTGGAGATACTCCATTACACCGACAGATACCACCTAGTACACAAAATGTCAAAGAAAAATGAGATTACTAGACTGGAAAGCAAGAGGAAACAGTGGGACACACCAGGAGATCCCTATATATATGTAGTAAATTCTATGATAATAATAAGTGACAACCCAAAAAGATGAAAAATATGGAAAAAAAGAATTTGGTAACAAAATACCAAAAAAAGGATGATAAAAGTGATAATGAAACTGCAAGACGAAGTCCAAATGTTCAATCAAGAAAGGGTTGCCAACCGCCAGTAAATTTACTGACAGTTTGTAAAAATCAGTGATTTTATTACCACTGCCAGTAAATATCAGGGGCTCATAATTTCATGCTGTGTTGAATTTTTAAGTGTAAATCGAGTAAAATACCTTGTTATATATATTGTCAGTAGGGATGAGCCAAACACCCCCCTGTTCGGTTCGCACCAGAACATGCGAACAGGAAAAAAGTTCGCTCGAACACGCGAACACCGTTAAAGTCTATGGGACACGAACATGAATAATCAAAAGTGCTAATTTTAAAGGCTAATATGCAAGTTATTGTCATAAAAAGTGTTTGGTGACCTGGGTCCTGCCCCAGGGGACATGGATCAATGCAAAAAAAAGTTTTAAAAACGGCCGTTTTTCAGGAGCAGTGATTTTAATAATGCTTAAAGTCAAACAATAAAAGTGTAATATCCCTTTAAATTTCGTACCTGGGGGGTGTCTATAGTATGCCTGTAAAGGGGCGCATGTTTCCTGTGTTTAGAACAGTCTGACAGCAAAATGACATTTCGAAGGAAAAAACATTTAAAACTACCCGCGGCTATTGCATTGCCGACAATACACATAGAAGTTTATTGATAAAAACGGCATGGGAATTCCCCACAGGGAAACCCCGAACCAAAATTTTTTAAAAAAATGACGTGGGAGTCCCCCTAAATTCCATACAAGGTCCTTTAGGTCTGGTATGGATATTAAGGGGAACCCCGGCCAAAATTTAAAAAAAAATGACGTGGGGTTCCCCCTAAATTTCATACCAGACCCTTTAGGTCTGGTATGGATTTTAAGGGGAACTCCGCGCCAAAAAAAACCAAAAAACGGCGTGGGGTCCCCCCAAAAATCCATACCAGACCCTTATCCGAGCACGCAACCTGGCAGGCCGCAGCAAAAGAGGGCGGACGAGAGTGCGCCCCCCCCCCCTCCTGAACCATACCAGGCCACATGCCCTCAACATTGGGAGGGTGCTTTGGGGTAGCCCCCCAAAACACCTTGTCCCCATGTTGATGAGGACAAGGGCCTCATCACCACAACCCTGGCCGGTGGTTGTGGGGGTCTGCGGGCAGGGGGCTTATCGGAATCTGGAAGCCCCCTTTAACAAGGGGACCCCCAGATCCCGGCCCCCCCCTGTGTGAAATGGTAAGGGGGTACTTACCCCTACCATTTCACTAAAAAACTGTCAAAAATGTTAAAAATGACAAGAGACAGTTTTTGACAATTCCTTTATTTAAATGCTTCTTCCTTCATCTTCTTCTTCTTCTGGTTCTTCTGGCTCTTCTGGTTCTTCCTCTGGCGTTCTCGTCCAGCATCTCCTCCGCGGCGTCTTCTATCTTCTTCTCCTCGGGCCGCTCCGCACCCATGGCATGGAGGCTCCCGCTCTTCTCTTCATCTTCTTCTTCATCCTCTTCTCTTCTTCCTTCTTCTCTTCTTCTCTTCTTCATTTTCTTCTCCGGGCCGCTCCGCATCCATGCTGTCATGGAGGGAGGCTCCCGCTGTGTGACGGCGTCTCTTCGTCTGACGGCTCTTAAATAACGGGGCCACCCGGTGACCCCGCCCCCCTCTGACGCACGGTGACTTGACGGGACTTCCCTGTGACGTCACGGGGAATGCCACAGGGACAAGGTGTTTTGGGGGGCTACCCCAAAGCACCCTCCCAATGTTGAGGGCATGTGGCCTGGTACGGTTCAGGAGGGGGGGGGCCGCACTCTCGTCCCCCCCTCTTTTCCTGCGGCCTGCCAGGTTGCGTGCTCGGATAAGGGTCTGGTATGGATTTTTGGGGGGACCCCACGCCGTTTTTTTGGGGTTTTTTTGGCGCGGGGTTCCCCTTAAAATCCATACCAGACCTGAAGGGTCTGGTATGGAATTTAGGGGGAACCCCACGTCATTTTTTTTTTAAATTTTGGCCGGGGTTCCCCTTAATATCCATACCAGACCTGAAGGGCCTGGTATGGAATTTAGGGGGTCTCCCACGTCATTTTTTTTTTTTAATTTTGGTTCGGGGTTGCCCTGTGGGGGAATTCCCATGCCGTTTTTATCAATGAACTTCTATATGTATTGTCGGCAATGCAATAGCCGCGGGTAGTTTTAAATGGCTTTTTTTCCTTCGAAATGTCATTTTGCTGTCAGACTGTTCTAAACACAGGAAACATGCGCCCCTTTACAGGCATACTATAGACACCCCCCAGGTACGAAATTTAAAGGGATATTACACTTTTATTGTTTGACTTTAAGCATTATTAAAATCACTGCTCCTGAAAAAACAGCCGTTTTTAAAACTTTTTTTTGCATTGATCCATGTCCTCTGGGGCAGGACCCAGGTCCCCAAACACTTTTTATGACAATAACTTGCATATAAGCCTTTAAAATTAGCACTTTTGATTTCTACCATAGACTTTTAAAGGGTGTTCCGCGGCATTCGAATTTGCCGCGAACACCCCAAATTGTTCGCTGTTCGGCGAACTTGAGAACAGCCAATGTTCGAGTCGAACATGAGTTCGACTCGAACTCGAAGCTCATCCCTAATTGTCAGTGTTTCTAAATCATGTTTATACTGTTCAAATATTCACTGTGTTAGTTTTCAATAGGAGTTCTGTGGTTTCTCAGGTATGCCAGTAAAAAATGTGCGCCGCCAGTAAATTGTCCATGTTTTGTCAGTAAAAAATGCTGTGGGAGGTTGGCAACCCTGAATCAAGATATTGTTATGATATAGTGTAATCTTCCACCACCATTAAGTGCTGATCACCATAAGAAATACACGCTTACCGGAAGGCAAGCAAAAACCAGCTTGCGGCTAAACACCCAGCCAGGGCCTTTGATGTAAGGATCCGGGATGGACAACTCAGAGGCATCAAAACCAGGACTCAGTGTGGCCGACAACCCAATGGGATGTATGGAACTCCCGAATAGGTACCAGGTGTCACCAATTCTGCGTGGATGGTGAGCGGGCTTTTTGCAAGAGACGAGAGAAGCTACGAGAAGGTGACACCTGGTACCTATTCGGGAGTTCCATACATCCCATTGGGTTGTCGGCCACACTGAGTCCCGGTTTTGATGCCTCTGAGTTGTCCATCCCGGATCCTTACATCAAAGGCCCTGGCTGGGTGTTTAGCCGCAAGCTGGTTTTTGCTTGCCTTCCGGTAAGCGTATCTTTCTTATGGTGATCAGCACTTAATGGTGGGGGAAGATTACACTATATCATCACAATATCTTGATTGAACATTTGGACTTCTTCTTGCAGTTTCATTATCACTTTTATCATTCTTTTTTTGGTATTTTGTTACCAAATTCTTTTTTTTCATATTTTTCATCTTTTTGGGTTGTCACTTATTATCATAGAATTTACCACATATATTAATTCATTTATGTTTTCATTTTTGATATATTGATTTCTCATTTTTTTGTCATATCGAATTTGGCCAACATTGGTTCATTATCAGTGGGCTCATTTTTGAGCGCAGCTATTGTTTTTTCTGTTTGTCTATACGTATGTATTCCATATATTGGTTGCTGCTATATGTACCGGTATATGTTTCTATTTTACCTTATTTTCACTTTGTTTATAACGCGGTATCTGTCTTTTTTTCACATTTGGGCTCAAATGCTTGGTATCAGCACCAATACTAGTATTGGTGCATCCCTAGTCACAAGTGTATAATGACATGGGACAAAACATCTCACAGAAGAACTCTGCACATCATTGCTGCACACAAGTGGCTCATCTTTGATTCAGGGACTACCTTAATGTTGGGTTCTTCACATGAACCTAGCTGATCCTGGGCATTGGTGAGCACGCCTTCAGGCGAGGTATTACCCCACGTGCATGGACAAAGTAGACCCCATCCACAAACAGATCCTGCACCTCTCTGCAGCCTCAGCGCCCTCTTGTCTCTGCCACCCCTGGTCTCAGCAGCAGTGTTAATTTTGGCAGCAAATTTTGATTTAGTTTTAGTCTTATGCCCCGTACACACAATCGCACATTCCAACAACAAAATCCATTCGATTTTTTTCAGACGGATGTTGGCTCAAACTTTTCTTGCATACACACGGTCACACAAAGTTGGTCGGAAATTCCGAACGCGGTGACGTACAACACGTACGACGAGCCGAGAAAAATTAAGTTCTATAGCCAGTGCGGCTCTTCTGCTTGATTCTGAGCAAGCGTGGCACTTTGTGCGTCGGAATTGTGCACACACGATCGGAATTTACGCGAACTGATTTTGTTGTCGGAGAATTTTAGATCCATCTCTCAAACTTTGTGTGTCGGAAATTCTGATGGAAAAAGTCCAATGGAGCCTACACATGGTCGGAATTTCCGACAACAAGCTCCAATCGCACATTTTCCATTGGAATGTGCGATCGTGTGTACAGGGCATAAGTCTTAGGACTAAAATGGCATTTTAGTTTTAGTCCCATTTTAGTCTTCTGCAATTGTTTTAGTTTTAGTCGTATTTCGTAAATCTCCAGTACATTTTAGTCGACTTAAACTCACTTTAGTCATCTAAAATCTAATGGGTGTAATTAAATTATAATGCATTAGTTAACATTTCTCTACAATTTCCAAACTCATTATGTACTGCTGGAGAGAAAAATTTAATATGTTATTTATTATGGCATTGAGGTATGAACATGCACTACAGACCAGTGTTAATTTTGAAGTCAAGTTTCAATTTAGTTTTAGTCTTTTGATTAAAATGGCATTTTAGTTTTAGTCCCATTTTAGCCTTTTGACTAAAATGCCATTTAAGTTTTAGTCGTATTTTAGTCATCTCAGTTGTTTTAGCTTTAGTTGTATTTTAGTTGACTAAAATAATATTAATTTAGTCGACTAAAATGTTTTAGTCGTTTTAGTCGACGAAATTACCACTGCTCAGCAGTCAGCAGCAGAGGGGAGGACAGAACTCCTCTACCAGATCCTGCACATCTCCATACAGCCGCTGAGAGGCTCGTCTATGCTCCCTCTCATGTCTCAGCAGTCAGCAGCAGAGAGGAAGACAGAATTCCTCCTACAGATCCTGGGCCTCTCTGTGCAGCCACAGCACCCCCTCCTCTCCACCTTCCCTGGCCCAAAGGCAACCAAGATCTTGTACAACTCTATAGTGTTCCTGTAGTTTCAAGCCTCACCTCTGCAGCAGATTAGGAAAGCCGTCACTGAGAAGGAAGAAGAGCGCACAGAAACAAGTTTTGTTTCACTTCTTTTTCCAGTGGTGCCACTCCTAATTTGCTTCGGAAGTGAAGCTTGAAATTGCTCAAACCTCATCTATCCGGTGATTGTGTAGAGCAGGCCTTCTGTCTCGGGTGATTAAAGAAATTAAACCACCCTGGGAAAAACCCAGATTATGTTGCGTCCCCGAGACAAAGTCAGATTGTGCCGAAACACGCGTAGGGAGGTTTGACGTGCTGACGTCATCATGCTGTACTCAGTGGACGGGTATTCGCAAGCTGTCCGGCTGTTTTCTTTGATCGTTTTAATCAGTATTCTGTAAGTGCAATTTTTAAGCTATATTAAATCCTTTTGGTACGTTTTACACTATGGAGTCTTTTAACATTTTTAGGTAACGCCTGACCTATTCCCCTGGTGGTTTGACGTTCAAGTTTCCCTGGTCGTTTGGTGCTTAGTCCAAGTATTTTCCCAATCAATACCTGTGGATATTCAACACCCCTCTGGACAGAAGCCCTGGCTGGGTATTTAGCCGCTGGCTCATAGAGCTTGCCTTTTGGCAAGCACGCATTTAATGTGGAGGAGGTGCACTGTCTTCGAGAGATGTTCATCACAAGAATCTACACTGATGTGCATCTTATGGACTGTTTATCAATTGTTATCACTTATGGTGCTGTGTGTTGTAGTTTACACATAATCACTGTTTTGATCATTCACTTTTTTTAGCGCTGCTATATTGAATTTTATATTTGTACATGTGTGTGTCTCACGGTTTTAGCAGCCGTTTTATTTATTTTTTGGTTGTTTTCCTTGGTTTCTTCTTCTTTTTTTTCTTTTTATGGTATTTAGTGCGGTATTTTGCATCTTTATAAATGTTGCTTACATCACTTGAATTGGAGACAAAAAATAGAAAGGTACCTGGTACTTGGGACTTTAGAGGCAGAGATAAAAAATGTTAAATTGATTTGTTAACCACTTCAGCCCCGGAAGGATTTACCCCCTTCCTGACCAGAGCACTTTTTGCGATACGGCACTGCGTTGTTTTAACTGACAATTGCGCGGTCGTGCGACGTGGTTTCAAAACAAAATTGACGTCCTTTTTTTCCCACAAATAGAGCTTTGTTTTGGTGGTATTTGATCATCTCTGCGATTTTTATTTTTTACGCTATAAACAAAAAAAAAGCGACAATTTTGAAAAAATCGCATTATTTTTTACATTTTGCTATAATAAATATCCCAAAAAAATATATAAAAAAACATTTTTTTTCCTCAGTTTAGGCCGATACGTATTCTTCTACATATGTTTGGTAAAAAAAAAATCGCAATCAGCGTTTATTGATTTGTTTGCGCAAAAGTTTTAGCGCTTACAAAATAGGGGATAGTTTTATGGCATTTTTATTAATAATTTTTTTTTACTAGTAATCGCGGCGATCAGCGATTTTTATTGTGACTGCGACGTTATGGCGGACATGTCGGACATTTTTGACACATTTTTGGGACCATTGTCATTTATACAGCAATCAGTGCTATAAAAATGCATTGATTCCTGTATAAATTACACTGGCAGTGAAGGGGTTACCACTAGGGGGCGGGGAGGGGTTAAATCAGTACTGGGAGTGATTACTAACTGTCAGGGGGATGGGCTGTGTGTGTGACGTCACTGATCTCTGCTCCGATGACAGGGAGCAGAGATCAGTGACACTGTCACTAGGCAGAACGGGGAGATGCTGTTTACATTAGCATCTCCCCATTCGTCCTCTCCGTGAGGCGATTGCGGGTATCCCCGCGGCGATCGAGTCCGGGGGACCCGCAACCCGACTCACGGAGCACGTGGCAGGCGCGCACGCACACCGCGGCAAATTCAAAGTAACGTACGGGTACGTTACTTTGCGCAGACGTGCCATTCTGCCAACGTAAATGTACAGGAGCCGGTCGGGAACCGGTTAAAAAGGTATATACAATTTATTAGTACGTAGTAAAAGACATTGGTGCAAACATCACCATACATTACATAAAACAGGAAAGTAAGTATAGGCTCATAGAGAGCTAGGTGGTAGCGCTGTATTCTCTTCTCGATGTGCCCAATGCGTTTCGGGAACAGAGAGTATCCCTTCTTCGGGAGAATTTAAATGAGAAGATCATAAGTGTGGAAAATTCAAGATACGGCCCACATTGGACAGTTAAAAACAATCGAAGGTCAATCTGCATCGGGTTGGGACAGTTCCCTCCCCTACAAAAAGGGGGGGCCACCAAGACCTCAGGGTGCTCCTCACAAGAATCCAAACAGGGGCAGTCGAGCCAAACCAGCGAGAGAGGGACAGCGCCAAGGGAAAGGAGAGGAGAGGGGTTCACAGAGGTAGGAGAGAGGGATGTTTGTATCACTGATGATATCTCCCCGCACCTTCTAGGATTCCCAGAAAAGGAGGATTGCCCTCTCTGTAGTCCACCTGAGTGGCAGCGGGTGGGGAGGGGGTGCCGAGTCTTTGTTTTATTGGCCCATATGCAAAGAAAAAATGTACATTTTTTTTTTTATAAATACGCACCTAAGTGTTTTAGCCAAAGTAATGTCACCTAATTAGGGTTTACATCTGCTTGAACAAGCAAAGGTTCTTTATAGCTTTGCACTTGCAGAGCAGCACGATGACTTTCTGACATATCACACTCTCCTATTACACCCACGACCCGACTCACGGAGCTTTCCGCGGGTGCGCGCGCGCCAGCTCCGTGCCTCAAAAAGGGGAACGTACAGGTACGTGATTCTGCTTGTACGTTCCCTTCTGCCGCAGTATAACTGCGTGAGGCGGTCGGCAAGCGGTTAAATCCAAGGGTTTACATACTTTTTCCACCTGCACTGTGAATGTTTACATGGTGTGTTCAATAAAAACATGGTAGCATTTAATTATTTGTGTGTTATTAGTTTAAGCAGACTGTGATTGTCTATTGTTGTGACTTAGATGAAGATCAGATCACATTTTATGACCAATTTGTGCAGAAATCCATATCATTCCAAAAGGGTTCACATACTTTTTATTGCAACTGTATGCACATTGCAATCAATACTTGCTTTCTATTTAACACACAAACGTGTTTAAAGCCATTTCAAATAGGCATGTGCAATTCGTTTCGTTCCAAATTAGTTTTTTAACGAATTTCGACAAATTCGTTAATTCGGGAATATCCGAATTAACGAAAACCCGTTTAATGAATTTTTTCCGAATATTCGTAAATTCGATAAAATTGGACATTCGTAAATTCGGGCATTCGTACATTAGTAAATTAGTGAATTCGTAAATTTGTAAATTTGAAAATTCAGAAATCTGAAATAATAGTTAACTAATAATAACTTAACCAATAGTAATGCATATAAAAGCAAAGGAGAAGGCCTTCAAAAAATACAAGGTTGAGGGATCATCCACAGCATTCAGAATTTATAAAGAATGCAATAAGAAATGTAAGGGTGCAATTAGGATGGCTAAGATAGAACATGAAAGACACATAGCGGAGGAGAGCAAAAAAAATCCCAAGAAATTCTTTAAGTATGTAAACAGTAAAAAAGGGAGGACAGACCATATTGGCCCCATAAAGAATGAGGAAGGACATCTGGTTACAAAGGATGGGGAGATGGCAGAGGTATTGAATTTATTCTTCTCCTCAGTCTTCACGAGTGAATCGGGGGGCTTCAGTAACCAAAACTGCAGTGTTTATCCTCATGACACAACACAGGAAGCACCTACATGGTTAACAGAGGACGGAATTAAAATTAGACTTGAGAAACTTAACATTAATAAATCACCGGGACCAGATGGCTTGCATCCGAGGGTACTTAGGGAACTCAGTCAGGTGATTGCCAGACCGTTGTTCCTAATTTTTACAGACAGTCTATTGACTGGAATGGTACCAACTGATTGGAGAAAAGCCAATGTAGCACCAATATTTAAAAAGGGCCCAAAAAACATCCCTGGGAATTACAGACCAGTTAGCCTAACATCAATAGTATGTAAACTCTTGGAGGGGATGATAAGGGACTATATACAAGATTTTAGTAATAAGAATGATAACATTAGCAGTAATCAGCATGGATTCATGAAGAATCGTTCTTGCCAAACCAATCTATTAACCTTCTATGAGGAGGTGAGTTGCCATCTAGATAAAGGAAGGCCCGTAGACGTGGTGTATCTGGATTTTGCAAAAGCATTTGACACAGTTCCCCATAAACGTTTACTGTACAAAATAAGGTGCGTTGGCATGGACCATAGGGTGAGTACATGGATTGAAAACTGGCTACAAGGGCGTGTTCAGAGGGTGGTGATAAATGGGGAGTACTCGGAATGATCAGGGGTGGGTAGTGGGGTCCCCCAGGGTTCTGTGCTGGGACCAATCCTATTTAATTTGTTCATAAACGACCTGGAGGATGGGATAAACAGTTCCATCTCTGTATTTGCAGACGATACTAAGCTAAGCAGGGCAATAACTTCTCCGCAGGATGTGGAAATCTTGCAAAAAGACCTGAACAAATTAATGGGGTGGGCGACTACATGGCAAATGAGGTTCAATGTAGAAAAATGTAAAATAATGCATTTGGGTGTCAAAAATATGAATGCAATCTATACACTGGGGGGAGAACCTCTGGAGGAATCTAGGATGGAAAAGGACTTGGGGGTCCTAGTGGATGATAGGCTCAGCAACGGCATGCAATGCCAAGCTGCTGCTAATAAAGCAAACAGAATATTGGCATGCATTAAAAGGGGGATCAACTGCAGAGATAAAACGATAATTCTCCCGCTCTACAAGACTCTGGTCCGCCCGCACCTGGAGTATGCTGTCCAGTTCTGGGCACCAGTCCTCAGGAGGGACGTACTGGAAATGGAGCGAGTACAAAGAAGGGCAACAAAGCTAATAAAGGGTCTGGAGGATCTTAGTTATGAGGAAAGGTTGCGAGCACTGAACTTATTCTCTCTGGAGAAGAGACGCTTGAGAGGGGATATGATTTCAATTTACAAATACTGTACTGGTGACCCCACAATAGGGATAAAACTTTTTCGCAGAAGAGAGTTTAATAAGACTCGTGGCCACTCATTAAAAATAGAAGAAAAAAAAGGTTTAACCTTAAACTACGTAGAGGGTTCTTTACTGTAAGAGCGGCAAGGATGTGGAATTCCCTTCCACAGGCGGTGGTCTCAGCGGGGAGCATTGATAGCTTCAAGAAACTATTAGATAATCACCTGAATGACCGCAATATACAGGGATATGTAATGTAATACTGACACATAATCACACACATAGGTTGGACTTGATGGACTTGTGTCTTTTTTCAACCTCACCTACTATGTAATTACTAGTAACTTTTAAATTATAGGTATTGTAATTTCCTTTCAAATTTGGTTGTTAGTGAACGTAACACATACAAATTTATCGGAAGTTATGAATGATCCGAAAAAACGGAATGGAACGTAATGAATTAATAATAATAAATAACAATAATAATAATAGCAACGTTTTATTATTATTATTTATTATTAATTTGTTCCGTTCCATTTGATTAGATGCAGCATTCGTTTTGGATAATTCGTAACTTCGGATAAATTCGCATTTGTTACGTTCACTAACAGTCAAATTTGAAAGGAAATTACAATACCTATAATTTAATAGCTAGTTACTATTTCAGATTTTTGAATTTTCGGGTTTTTGGATTTTCAAACTTCGAATTTACAAATTTCCGAATTTTCTAATTTACAAATGTACGATTTTACGAATTTACGAATGTACGAATTTACGAATGTACAAATGTAAAAATGTACGAATGAACGAATGAACGAATGAACGAATGTTCGAATTTACGAATGTACGAATGAACGCATTTACGAATTTACGAATGAACGAATTTACGAATCGCGATCATGACGAATGACACGAAAAACGAAAAAAATAATAAACTAATGAAACGAAAATGAACGAATTGTTTGACTGTGCACATGTCTAATTTCAAATATAAAACCCCATTATGTTCGGTAACTAATTTGATTTTGCTTGGCTAAGTGAGAATTCTCCTCATTTTGGAGAGATTGCTACTGACTTCCTGTTGTATCTAAGGTACGGGAAGTGAAGGGAAATCTCCTAAGTGCGGACAAAAGCAACAATAGAATCGAACAGGGATTAATAAAAAATAAAAGTTTAGCCCAGAGTTGGCAGCTGCTGTGGAGGTAGGCAAGTGGCCACCTGCTGGTAGCTACTGGAACAGCATGCTAAAGTAACTAACCCACAGTGCTACTAGTAGCTGAAAAATGTCAGTGACTTTGTGACATTGCCCAGATAATCCCCCATCTAGTCCCAGAACACACAATATGGAACTACAAAAAGTCCAAAGGCAAAATACAAATAGCTGGTTGGGAATAGTTCATTGTAGGCACATGTGGAAAATATGTGTAGATTATTGTGTTTGCCGGGGGCATTTTAGGATGCTTGTCTTAAAAGCTACCCATAGATGTTATGTTGGCCATACACGCTTCAATAAACAATTGATTATTTTCCAATTGATCTCTCCTGATAGGAATAATCAATCTATAGTCGAGAATGTAATTGATTGATATGCCACACATGAGAAAGTGGATTTTGATCAAAAGATGGGATATACAAACATCATTCATTGATTTTATCGCTGTTTTCACCATGCAATCTCACAATCTGATCAATCGAAATGAGATTTGTGACCAAATCATCTCCGACCCTGCGTTATCTGTAAGGAAAGACAAACATGCATCAAGGAAAAACAAATTGTATTAATGCCAATGCAACCCAACCTACCAGTTTGATTAATATTAAAATCTAGACATGACTAAAAAAATAGTTTGTTTCGTTTAGAATCGTTAATCTATTTATTTAGTTTTGTTAAATTTGGTTGATTCTTTCAATTCGTAATTGGGATTCGTATTCTGAATCGTTCAAATCGAAAATTTTATATATATATATTTTTTTTACATTTTTTTTTTGAACTGCTGCTAGGTGAACAAAAGAAAAATCTTCATCAAATGATTACAATGACTCTTTAACTACTTGCTGCCTGCTCTATAGCTGTCTTATAGCCGACGGCTACAGCGTGGGCCCTGCGGGTCATGAGCAGCGCACTCTGTGATCACTGAGTCTATGAGACTCAGCTAATCACAGATCGGAGTAAGGGGTTGATCCCAGCTAACCATCAGTGCCCATCAGTGCCAACCATCAGTGCCACTTCTCAGTGCCACCTATCAGTGCCGCCCTATCAGTGCTTATCAGTGCCACCTATCAGTGCCCATTAGTGCCGCCTTATCAGTGCCCATCAGTGCTGCCTATCAGTGCCCATCAGCGCAGCCTATTAGTGCCCATCAGCGCAGCCTATCAGTGCCCATCAGTGAAGGCTCATCAGCGTACATCAATGAAGGAGAAAAATTACCTGTTTTCTAAATTTTATACAGTTATGTTTTTTTTTTTTCCAGATTTTCGGTCATTTTTTGTTTTATTTAGCAAAAAAAATAGATAAAATCCAAGCAGCAATACCACCAAAACAAAGCTCTATCACAGTCTTTGATTTCAGAAATATGTTTACAGTTCAAATTTGAATGGAATTCGATGTAAATTTCGATTCAAATTTCAATTTGAATTTCAGAAATTCAGGTGAATTTAATTTAGTTATTCAGAGCATTCGGTAAACTTTGTTTATATTATAATTCAGGTATTCGGATATATCCAAATCTCCGAATATCGAAAAATAATAATTCGGAACGAAACAAACCGCACATGTCTAATAAAATCCAAAACCAACAAAAACTTTTAAAAGCATTTACTTATTATTATGAAATGAACAAAACATCCCATTGTTCATAGCCCAATCCACAACATATACATGTACAGTATATACATCTTATAGCTGGCTGCTCCAGAAAAGGCCACAATGTCAGCCCGCAGAATGTATAATGATCCAATATGGCAAATAAAGTATAAAATAATTCAAACAGATGTAGGCTGTAGAGGGGTTATGCTATCTCAACGCGTTTTGCAGATGTGCTTCTTCAGGAGGGGGAATTAAAATAAGAAGACACATTTCCCACCCTAGCCAATTGACTCAATTTGATTTAAACCAGTCAAATAAGCATAGGATAAGAAAGAATTTATGTTTTTTTTGTTTTGTTTTGTTTTTAATGATCAACTTGCACATTGATCGGGTATTAAAATCGAATTGTATATGACCACCATTACAGGTTGATTGAATCTCCTTAGCTATATCAACAACTATGGAGTGCAAGGGCCTGCCTGACTGGATACAAATTCCGTTGTTTAACCCCTTCCTGCCCTCTCTGTCATACCTTCAAAAATTTCTGAACACCCGGGGAACGAGAAGGTTCAGTGATCGTGTGACCACTGTGATTGGTTGTCACAGTGGTCACATTATTGGGAGCTGGTCCTGTTGATTATCCAAAGTCCGGACCGAAAGCTGTGCCAGCTCAATCTTTGTGCTGGGACATGCAGTGAGCGAACTCTCAGCATAGAAACATTGACCACACATATGTGTGGCCAGTCGGCAATATGTGGACAGCAAGAGGTTGGCTGCAACTCCATTCGGTAAAAGATGTCCACTGCTGAGACTTATAGTAGTTCCAGTAGATCATAGCAAGTCTCATTTTACACCTCCTCCATTGGGAAAAAAAAGCCTGGCATTCTTTTTGCTGAATGCAAGGCTTTCTGCGACTGACACTTGTGAAAAAAACAACAACCAGGACAGGGGCTTTTGAGGGGGGCTAGCCTTCTACCCACTGAATATGGCCTATGGAGGAGAGCAGGGATTTTGTCCGCTTCTCCCTGTCAAGGCATGGAATAGAGCTCAGTTCAGCCTCTGATCCCATGGAGAGCAAATCCTTCTCTAATGATGGACAACAACGTGATGAACGCTGAGAGTGAGGCTTGGATTACTTATCTGAATAAGGACAATAAGGCTTCCCTTCTGGAGTGGATGGAAATGTGTAATATTCATTTTGTACAGGTTAATGGTCAGAGGAAATATGGTTACCCTCCTGCAGACTAGGTTGGAAAAGCTTCACTTGGGACAGAAATATTTATCAACATTTTCCCTCAAGAAATCCAAAAAAGATAAATTAATTCCAAAACTGTGTAGAAAACTCCTGCGCTGTCAGAGGAATCCTATACTAAGGGGACACTGCTGCAACACACAAGACTGCTCCAAAACAGATAAAACAATAGTAGACTAAGACATCCCGTGACTGGACTCATCCACTGGCATCACCAATCAACGTCATCTGCTGTATCGTTGGACTTCCCCGTCTGCGGGGCCTCCTCTGCATATGCTGTATACCTTACAGCTGTAAGGTAAGGGTCCTGGGAACACGAAGGTGCCCCCACCTGTCAGCACACTGTTTTTTTTCTTCCCCCTGATTCACCAATACCTCATCTATACCCAGGATTGTCACATCTGGTGGTGGGACTGTTGTCATCTTGTTAATTTTACTATTATTATTTTATTTTCATGATATTTTTTCGCCAAGTGTCGGCGGGACACCAACACTAATCACTGGGACTATTTTTTATGGACACTTATATCTATTCTGTATTCACATTGTCTATTATTCACGTGTGGACCTAATTATTAGCTGATTAATGTATTTTTATACACATGGTTTTAATAATGTCATTGGAGTACTTTTTCATGATACTATGATAGATTTCGGATTTATGCTCCTTCTTTAGCAGATTCACATACCCCTGCACATTTTTTACTGGTATACATTTCCAGTCTTTTCATTTTTATGTTTATTGTCATTTGGTTTGATCACAGGAATTTGGGGTATATCATCCATTGATATTTGTTTATGCTTATATTTTATTTTTATATATTTGCATTTGTGAGTACGCTTTCACATCATCTATTCACAATTTAGGTCATTTGATATTTATTCATTTAGTTTAGCCCCCCCCCGCCTTCCTCACCCACCCCCACTCCTTCCCCTTCCCTTTTCCATCACAGCGCAGCCACCACCCTCTTAGTCTACTATAAATTAATTCCACCTTTTCAGAGTGCTGGAACTTTGTATGAGTTTTGTCTGATGATGACTTGTCTAGTGGACAGATTACAGAAAGAAAGTGAAAGTTGGTTAAAGCGGAGTTCCACCCAAAAGTGGAACTTCCGCTCATTGTACTCCTCCCCCCCCCCCGTCCGGTGCCACGTTTGGCACCTTTCGGGGGGCAGCATACCTGTCTTTCACAGGTAAGCTTTCCCCACTTCCGGGAGCCTCAGCCGCGGGTATTGACATTAACGGCTGGTGCTCCCTCCTCCTCATCCCCTTGTCGCCGGGCCAGTAGGAGACAGGAGCGGAGCCTCGCGCATGCGCAGTAGGGTTCCCGGCGTGAAGCCGAAAGGCTGCCCTGCCGGGTTCCCTTACTCGCAATAGAGGCGACAGCACCCAAAAGCTGATGGAAATCAGTTGTGGTGCCGACATCGCTGAACTCCAGGACAGGTAAGTGTTAAAAGTCAGCAGCTGCAGTATGTGCAGCTACTGGCTTCTAACTCTTGCAGCGGTGGGCGGACCTCCGCTTTAATAAGATTTTAATAACCATGGGTCTTCTTTCTGGGAAACTGGTGCCAAACTGTCTGGGTGGCCACTGACCTGAGTAACCTAGGCTTGTCTAGGTGACTAGTTGTTATATAGCTTACTGTTTAATTGAATCACCTATTGTTTCTGTCTGTCTGCTAATTCTCTTGGAGATTTGACTAGCATTGTGCTTATTTTACCTTGTTACCGAACCATTGTGGGATGTTTATGTGTTTATGTTAGCTGCTCATTAGATGTACTAATATTAATGTTTACAGTTTGCATTGTTTAGGATAATGTGATCAAGCTCTTACCTGATTTAGTGTGGTATATATTCTGTGTAAATTCACAATAAAGTGGGTTCCAGTTTGCACCTAAGCTAGTGTTGTCTAGTTCTTGGATGCAGTGCTTAGCTATAATTCCTGGTTCCAAAGTGGAAGAAGCTGTATCTTGGCAGAGCCACCCAGGCTGGGTTCCAGGTGGTCCGTCCTAATGCTCATCCTCCCCTCCTCCAATCACAGAAAGCCTTGTATTCTCATGGCAGGATGTTTGGCACTTACAGTACTGTGGGGGCTAATAAAAGTAAAAGGTTGATGCCAAACATAGGACAGACATCAGTAGAGGTAATTTATTTTTAAACTTGCACAGCAAATGGCCCAAAACTGTTTTTTCCTGGTGTTCAGCTTTGGCGACTCTATAGCAGATTGTACAGAAATTGTACAATCAGATTGTATCATGTATGGCTAGTTTTTTGGCAAAAGGAACTACAAGTAGCTATGTTGCCTGAATCTAGTGAACAAGTAGGGTTCGGCACTATTCTAAAGCAGGGGCTGAATTCTTAAAAACACCCCATGGTATGTACACAAAACTTGTACACACCCCTTTTACAAAGCTATGCACCATATTAATGAATTTAAATAAATACTTTCTTTACAATTCTTTCCTATGTACTTCACACTCCACTGTCAAGCAAACACTTTACTCTGCCTGACTGAGGTCAGTGATATTCCTGGAGAACAGCAAACACACAGAGCAAGCAGGTGAACAGAAACAGCGCCTACCAGACTGACAGTTTCCCATGGCAGGTTATCTGGTCATTATGACCATTATGTGGAATCAGGGGTGTGACTACAAATAATGGGGCCCCATAGTAAAATGGAGCCCCCCTACAAACATTATCTGTCGCAGTGTCAATATTGTCCGTGAGCCTAACACAAAACATTCTAGGTATAAAATATTGGCTGTCTGGATGTCATTAAGAATTCTTACAAGCACTATGGATGATCGCTATAGTTTTTGCGATATGATTATCTCCTATGATTGTCGGCTCTATCTAGTGGCCATCATGTGGCATACGCATGAAACACCTCCATAAAAGAAAATTCTGCATTTTGGCCACTAGATGGAGCTGAGGATCATAGATAATCGTATTACAAAAAATATAGCGGTTATTGGTGGTGCTTGTGCGAATGACTAATGCCGCGTACACACGGTCGGACTTTCTAGAAAGCTAGGTCCGACGTACTTGCCGCCAGACTTCCGGCGGACTACCGCCGGACTTTCTGAACGGCCGGACTTGCCTGCACACGGCCGGACTTTCCGGAATCCGGTCTTCCCGACGGACTTTCAGAATGAACGGACTTTCCCACACACGGACAAGTCCGTTCATTCTGAACGTGACTCGGGTACGACGGGACTAGAAAAGGAATTCAATCTCGCCGCTTTTTTTGGCGAGATTGAAACCTTGCGAGCCCCGTCGCAGGCCCTTAGGTCTGGTATGGAACTTTAAGGGGAACCCCCTACGCCGAAAAACCGGCGTGGGGGTCCCCCCAAAATCCATACCAGACCCCGATCCGAGCACGCAGCCCGGCCGGTCAGGAAAGGGGGTGGGGATGAGCGAGCGCCCCCCCCCTCCTGAACCGTACCAGGCCGCATGCCCTCAACATGGGGGGGTGCTTTGGGGGAGGGGGCGCCTTACGGTGCCCCCCCACCACAAAGCACCTTGTCCCCATGTTGATGAGGACAAGGGCCTCTTCCCGACAACCCTGGCCGTTGGTTGTCGGGGTCTGCGGGCGGGGGGCTTATCGGAATCCGGGAGCCCCCTATAATAAGAGGGCCCCCAGATCCCGGCCCCCCCACCCTATGTGAATGAATATGGGGTACATGGTACCCCTACCCATTCACCTAGGTAAAAAGTGTTAATAAAACACAACACAGGTTTTTAAAATAATTTATTAAACTGCTCCGGGGGGGGGGTCTTCTTCCGTCTTCGGGGGTCCCTCCGCTTCATCTTCTCCCGGCGTCCGGTTGGTTCTTCTCCGCTCTCTTCTCCCGGTGTTCCAGTTCTTCGGCCGGCTCCTCTGCTGTGTTCAGGTAGCTCTCTTGCCAGCAGAGGTCCGGACTTCTGAGCTGCTGGGCTTCTTCTCTTCTCTTCCCCCAGATGTTGACACGACGCTCTCTCCGGCTGGACTGGTCTCCGAGGGCTGCGTTGTGACTTATATAGGCGGAGACCCCGCCCCCATATGATGTCACAGGCCCTGGGCATGCTGGGACTGTGACGTTTTAGGGGGCGTGGTCGACCACGCCCCCTAAAACGTCACAGTCCCAGCATGCCCAGGGCCTGTGACATCATATGGGGGCGGGGTCTCTGCCTATATAAGTCACAACGCAGCCCTCGGAGACCAGTCCAGCCGGAGAAAGCGTCGTGTCAACATCTGGGGGAAGAGAAGAGAAGAGAAGAGAAGAAGCCCAGCAGCTCAGAAGTCCGGACCTCTGCTGGCAAGAGAGCTACCTGAACACAGCAGAGGAGCTGGCCGAAGAACTGGAACACCGGGAGAAGAAAGCGGAGAAGAACCAACCGGACGCCGGGAGAAGATGAAGCGGAGGGACCCCCGAAGATGGAAGAAGACCCCCCCCGGAGCAGTTTAATAAATTATTTTAAAAACCTGTGTTGTGTTTTATTAACACTTTTTACCTAGGTGAATGGGTAGGGGTACCATGTACCCCATATTCATTCACATAGGGTGGGGGGGCCGGGATCTGGGGGCCCTCTTATTATAGGGGGCTCCCGGATTCCGATAAGCCCCCCGCCCGCAGACCCCGACAACCAACGGCCAGGGTTGTCGGGAAGAGGCCCTTGTCCTCATCAACATGGGGACAAGGTGCTTTGTGGTGGGGGGGCACCGTAAGGCGCCCCCTCCCCCAAAGCACCCCCCCATGTTGAGGGCATGCGGCCTGGTACGGTTCAGGAGGGGGGGGGGCGCTCGCTCGTCCCCACCCCCTTTCCTGACCGGCCGGGCTGCGTGCTCGGATCGGGGTCTGGTATGGATTTTGGGGGGGACCCCCACGCCGGTTTTTCGGCGTAGGGGGGTTCTCCTTAAAGTTCCATACCAGACCTAAGGGCCTGGGATGCCCCCCGCGCTCGCCGCAATGGGAAAATTTGTTTTTCCTATTGCAGCGAGCGCGAGATGCAGTAACCTGCTCCTCCGTCGTATCTGGTCCTTCGGACCAGCATACAGACGAACGGGCTTTCCGTCAGGAACTGAGTCCGGCGGAGGTACGACGTAAAGATTTGAAGCAGGCTTCAAATCTAAAGTACGTCGGATTTCCGCCCGAAACGGTCCGTTGGAAGTCCGATGGAGACCACACACGGTCGGATTTTCCGCCGGACTCGGTCCGGCGGCGTCCGTCGGACTTTTGCAGGTGAAAAGTCCGACCGTGTGTACGCGGCATAAGACATCCACAAAACAAATTTTGTATGCTCCCAAAGTATGCCTAAATCAAGGACAGGCAACAAGGGAGCTGTTACCACAGTCATTCGGGAGAAGTACTGTGGATAAAAGGTATGGATCTAGTAATAATAACAACTATATTGATATTTTTATATTATAGCAAAATTACTTTACATAGTTACATAGTTACATAGTAGGTGAGGTTGAAAAAAGACACAAGTCCATCAAGTCCAACCTATGTGTGTGATTATATGTCAGTATTACATTGTATGTCCCTGTATGTTGTGGTTGTTCAGGTGCTTATCTAATAGTTTTTTGAAACTATCGTTGCTCCTCGCTGAGGCCACCGCCTGTGGAAGGGAATTCCACATCCTAACCGCTCTTACCGTAAAGAACCCTCTATGCACTTTAAGGTTAAACCGCTTTTCTTCTAATTTTAGTGAATGACCATGTGTCTTATTAAATTCCCTTTCACTGAAAAGTTTTATGCCTATTGTGGGGTCACCAGTACGGTATTTGTACATTGAAATCATATCCTCTCTCAAGCGTTTCTTCTCCAGAGAGAATAAGTTCAGTGCTCGCAACCTTTCCTCATAACTAATATCCTCCAGAAACTTTATTAGCTTTGTTGCCCTTCCCTGGACCCTCTCCAGTTGCAGTAGATCCTTCCTGAGGACTGGTGCCCAGAACTGGACAGCATACTCTAGGTGCGGTCGGACCAGAGTCTTGTAGAGCGGGAGAATTATCGTTTTATCTCTGGAGTTGATCCCCTTTTTAATGCCAATATTCTGTTTGCTTTATTAGCAGCAGCTTGGCATTGCATGCCATTGCTGAGCCTATCACCTACTAGGACCCCCAGGTCCTTTTCCATCCTAGATTCCTCCAGAGGTTCTCCCCCCAGTGTATAGATTGCATTCATATTTTTGCCATCCAAATGCATTATTTTACATTTTTCCACATTAAACCTCATTTGCCATGTAGTTGCCCACCCCATTATTTGTTCAGATCTTTTTGCAAGGTTTCCACATCCTGCAGAGAAGTTATTGCCCTGCTTAGCTTAGTATCGTCTGCAAATACAGAGATTGAACTGTTTATCCCATCCTCCAGGTCATTTATAAACAAATTAAATAGGATTAGTCCCAGCACAGAACCCTGGGGGACCCCACTACCCACCCCTGACCATTCCCCATTTATCACCAACCTCTGAACTCGCCCTTGTAGCCAGTTTTCAATCCATGTACTCACCCTATGGTCCATGCCAACAGACCTTATTTTGTACAGTAATAAACTCCAATACTAATTTCTCTAAACTCTAGCTTTTTGTAGAATTGCAACCTCAGCTGTTCTTTGTGAACCAAAGAAACCTTGTGTGTGAGCCGCTCAGGCTTAGGAAGGGGTGCTAGTTCTCCGTCCACTGCTGTGAGTGCTGGCTGGGAAAGGAGCTCGTCCCGACTCCAGACGTCAATATGTGTTGAAAAGGATGTCCCTGTAGCCGCACAAACAAGCAAACCCACTATTGATGGAATATGGCAACCTCAGCCTGGGCTCCAGCCAGGCCTTGCCCCCAAAATGTTTTGCTCCGTCCCATCAGAGCTTAATCATGGGGATGGAGATCCTGAACACTAGGGGGGTTATGCATCATCGGCATTCAAAGAGAAATGTCAGGTATGCATGAGTCTGGCTATAAGACCTATGGAGCTCCCAAGTCAAATGGAACAAACGAGCAACCACTTTGGCCATACACTATACAATTTTCTTATTCAATTTCCTTTGATTTACCCTCAACTACGTAGTGCAAGGGCCTGCCTGATCGCATACAAATTGAAAGTGTTTAGTTTTGACCTTATATTATATGGTTTTGATAAATCTAAAGGAAAGTTAAACAAGAAAATTGTATAGTGTATAGCCAACCTAAGACCAGATCGTCAAAACATAGAAAGAAGACCAAAAAGTGAAGTGCCCTGATTACAATTAAGTGCCCACCAATGCTGGCAATGATTGCCCACCACTGCCAGCAATCAGTGCCAACCAGTGCCCACAATTGCCACCAATCTGTGCCCGCAAGTGCCAGCAATCAGTGCCCACAAGTGCCAGCAATACGTGGCCATTAGTGATAACAGTCAGTGCTGGCTAGCAGTGATGCCCATCGATGCCACCAATCAATCCCCATCAGTGCCCATTAGTGCCGCCCATCAGTGCTGCCTATCTGTGCCCACCAGTGCCGCCTATCTGTGCCCACCAGTGCTGCCTATCTGTGCCCAGTGCTCACCAGTGCCACATATCAGTGCCCATAAGTGCGGCATATTCATGGCTCCTCATCAGTGCCACCTAATCAGTCCCCATAAGTGCCACCTTATCAGTGCCCATAAGTGCCACCTCATCAGCACCCATCAGTGCCGCCTCATCAGCGCCCATCAGCGAAGGAGAAAAATTATTTATTTACAAAATTTACATGACAGAAACTAAGAAAAACTTTTTTTTTACAAAATTTTTGGTCTTTTTTTTTTTTTTTTAGGAAAAACTAAAAAAAACAGGAGTGATTAAATGCCACCAAAAGAAAGCTCTATTTGTGTACGAAGAAAATGATAACAATTTCACATGGTTACAGTGTAGCATGACCGCGCAATTGTCATTCAAAGTGTGACAGCGCTGAAAGCTGAAAAATGGCCTGGGCAGGAAGGGGGTAATGTGCCCTGTATTAAAGTGGTTATAAAACAAAATATTTTTTACCTTATTGCATTCCCTCAGACCGTTCTGGTCCAGTCAGACGATTGGCTCCCAGCGGCGGCTTCAGAAGAGGAGGAGGGACAGCCTGTTCCCTGGAATGCCTGGGCAATGATGTCACCCATAGTCTTAATGTGGGGCATTTGTTGTTGGCTGTCCCTCCTCTCTCCTGAAGCCGGAAACTTTGAGCTGTTCACATGACCTGACCATTAATAAGGTTGGTAGTGTAAGGAGGGATAATATAAAATACTTTTTAGGTAGCAGAAACATATTGATCTAAAGGATATGTCCATCCTAACACTAAAATCGTGAAATCTTTACACATCCACGATCTAACACTAACTTACTAGCTCAGAATACATACCTTTTCTGAAGCCGATTCGACCCGATCCTACGCTGAGTTGTCAGCCGCGGCTTCACTGTGGAGGCGGGTGCATTGGTGGCAGCCGACAATGGAGGCCCCATAGTAACTCTATGGGTGAAGTCACTTCCCATTAATTTCTCAGCTGTTGTCAGTTGTGTCCTCTGCAGAGCTTCCGCCGCTGGAGACCACACCAGAGCGGATTCAAAAAAGGTATGTACATTGAGGGAAAAAAGTATTTTGTTCCCTGCTGATTTTGTACATTTGCCGACTGACAATAAAAAAGATCAGTCTATAATTTTAATGGTAGGTTTATTTTAACAGTAAGAGACAGAATAACAACAAAAATATCCAGAAAAATGCATTTCTAAAAAGTTATGAATCGATTTGCATTTTAACCACTTACGGACCACCCGCCGTCATTATACGTCAGCTCTTTGAAGTGAAGTATCGTTGTTATGGCAGAAGCTAGCTGCCATAACCCCGTTATCCACTTATTTAAGGGGCTGTCCTCTTTAAGATAAAAGTGGTCTCAGCGGCAGATTCGGCGCAAGATCACTTTTATCGGTGGCGGGAGAGGGCCACCCCCCTCCTGCCGTGCTCTGGTGCCTTCCTCCAAATACCGGAGCCGCCGGCAGTGGTGGAAGCGGTCGGATCCTGTCCCCTGCTTGGCATTGAGCTGAGTGAGGGAAAGATGGCCCCCACCCGGCTCCATACCATTGCAGGGTGGAAGTGAGGCTCTTAAAGGGACATTTTTATTTTTTTCCAAATTACATTTTTTTTTTCATTGCATTTTAGTGTAAATATGAGATCTGAGGTCTTTTTGACCCCAGATCTCATATTTAAGAGGTCCTGTCATGCTTCTTTCTATTACAAGGGATGTTTACATTCCTTGTAATAGGAATAAAAGTGACACATTTTTTTTTTTAAAAGAACAGTGTAAAAATAAAAAAGTAAAATAAATAAGAAAAATATAAATATTTTAACGCGCCCAGTCCCGACGAGCTCCCGTGCAGAAGCGAACGCATACGTGAGTAGCGCCCACATATGAAAACAGTGTTCGAACACATGTGAGGTATCATCCATTAGAATGAGAGCAATAAATCTAGCCCTAGACCTCCTCTGTAACTCAAAACATGCAACCTGTAGAATTTTTTAAACGTCGCCTATGCAGATTTTTAAGGGTAAAGGTTTGTCGCCATTCTACGAGTGGGCACAATTTTAAAGCATGACATGTTGGGTATCAATTTACTTGGCATAACATCATCTTTCACAATATAAAAAAAATGGGCTAACTTTACTGTTTTATTTTTTAATTCAAAAAAGGTATTTTTTACAAAAAAGTGTGCTTGTAAGACCGCTGCGCAAATATGGTGTGACAGAAAGTATTGCAACGACCGCCATTTTATTCTCTAGGGTGTTAGAAAAAAAATATATAATGTTTGGGGGTTCTAAGTAATTTTCTAGCAAAAAAAAAAAAAATGATTTTAACTTGTAAACAAGTTTGAAAAATAGGCCTGGTCCTTAAGTGGTTAATGAGTCAAATAAGTATTTGATCCCTTCGCACAACATGACTTAGTACTCGGTGGAAAAACGGTTGTTGGCAATCACAGAGGTCAGACGTTTCTTGTAGTTGGCCACCAGGTTTTCACACATCTCAGGAGGGATTTTGTCCCACTCCTCTTTGCAGATCCTCTCCAAGTCATTAAGGTTTCGAGGGTGACGTTTGGTAACTCAAACCTTCATCTCCCTCCACATATTTTCCATGGGATTAAGATCTGGAGACTGCCTAGGCTACTCCAGGACCTTAATGTGCTTCTTCTTGAGCCACTCCTTTATTGCCTTGGCTGTGTGTTTTGGGTCATTGTCATGCTGGAATACCCATCCACGACCTATTTTCAATGCTCTGGAAAAGGGAAGGAGGTTCTCACACAAGATTTGATGGTACATGGCCCTGTCCATCATCCCTTTGATGCAGTGAAGTTGTCCTGTCCCCTTTAGCAGAAAAACACCCCCAAAGTATAATGTTTCCACCTTCATGTTTGACAGTGGGGAGAGTGTTTTTTTAGGGTCATAGGCAGCATTCCTCCTCCTCCAAACACATCTGATCACAACACTTTCACCCAGTTCTCTTCTGAATCATTCAGATGTTCATTAGCAAACTTCAGACAGGCCTGTACGTGTGCTTTCTTGAGCAGGGGGGCAGGCGCAGGCACTGTAGGATTTCAGTCCTTCACGGTGTAGTGTGTTACCAATTGTTTTCTTGGTGACTATGGTCACAGCTGTCTTCAGATCATTGACACGCTTCTCCTGTGTAGTTCTGGGCTGATTCCTCACCTTTCTCCTGTTTATTGAAACTCCACGAGGTGAGATCTTGCATGGAGCCCCAGACTGAGGGGGAGATTGACAGTTATTTTGAGTTTCTTCCAATTGCGAATAATCGCACCAACTGTTGTCACCTTTTCACCAAGCTGCTTGGAGATGGTCTTGTAGCCCATTCCAGTCTTGTGTAGGTCTACAATCTTGTCCCCGACATCCTTGGACAGCTCTTTGGTCTTGGCCATGGTGGAGAGATTGGAATTTGGTTGATTGCTTCTGTGGACAGGTGTTTTTTATACGGGTAACAAGCTGATATTAGGAGCGCTCGCTTTAAGCGAGTGCTCCTAATATCAGCTTGTTACCTGTATAGAAGACACATGGGAGCCAGAAATCTTGCTAAATAATAGGGGATCAAATACTTATTTCATTCATTAAAATGCAAATCAATTTATAACTTTTTTGAAATGCGTTTTTCTGGATTTTTTGTTGTTATTCTGTCTCTCACTGAAGGAGGATAGGGGAGAACAATATATTGTGCCAAAGGTATGGAATGCTCCTTTTTTCTTGTCTCTCTCTCTGGTCCTAGGTTTAGGTCCCCATCTTCTGGCTTTAAGGAGCCCTCCTGAACTCCGCGCTTGCCTTCAGAGAGAAGGCGGAGAGAAGGTGGGACAGGGAGTTGGGGAGAAGAGGAAGAAAAGAGACAAAATGACAACATTACATTTTTTAACATATAATGTAAGAGGGCTAAACACCCCAAATAAAGGACATAAGGTTCTAAAAGAAATGAAACGCTACTCAGTAAGTATAATATTACCACAGGAAACACATTTAGTATTAGATTCAAATGTAAAGTTATACTCTAAGTTCTATCCAACATGGTACTATGGGGATTCCCCACCAGAAGAGCAAAGGGTGTTGCAATAGGATTAGCAAGAGAAGTAAGGTTCTCATTAGACGAGAGGAAGGTGGAACGGTTTATATTCTTGAAAGGAAAGTTACAGGAAATGGAGTGTACATTGGTGCATATATACTGCCCTAATAGAAATCAAAAAGATCACGTAAAAGAAATCCTGGGAAAATTAATGGAATTTAAAAAAGGCCATTAAATTCTGGCAGGAGATTTGAACTTTTGTATGGATCCACGGATGGATAGTACGTTATGTGCTCTGGGGACTGGACACTACCATCTAAGGAAAGTAAAGAGGAAAATACACCAATGTCAATTGGTGGATATATGGAGGGTACAACACCCTCGGGAAATAGACTACTGGTTCCACTCCCCAGTGCACACTTTAGGTTGGATTCTATTATAGTGGAGCACAGATTGTTAGAACTGGTTGTAAAATAATCTATAGAAATAAATTACAATATCGGATCATGCACCTGTAATGGTGAAACTGAAGTTCACAAGTGTCCAGAATAAGATGAGTACCTGGAGGTTAAATGAGGAACTGATACAAGATATAGAAGTAGGAGAAAAAATGAAAAATGAATTGGAAAAACACTTCCTATTCAACAAAACCCCAGGGATATCAGAGGCCACGATATGGGAAGCACATAAGGCCTATGTCAGAGGAGTGCTGATCTTTATAGGAGCCAGGAAAAAGAAGGAGAGGAAGAGTAATATGGAAAGGCTTACAAAATAAATCTACGAGTTAGAACAGATACATAAAACAAAGGTAGATATGGAGACACAGCAAGTGCTGGCTATAAAAAGGGACGAACTGAAAGATATAATGGAACAAGAGACACTTTAATAGAGTGGCCAAGGACAGATACCAATGGGGAAATAAACCATAAAAAATAAATAAACTATATTGAAAAAAATGAAGAACAACAAAGGGGAAATGGTCCATACAACAAAAAAGTAGCTAGGGTTTTCCAAGGTTACTATAGCACACTATACTCATTGAGGCAAAAAGGTACACAGGAAGTGGAATTAAAAAGAAAACAAAAATACAAGAATATTTAAAGGAAGCAACAAACCTACCTAAAATATCAGTAGAAAAACTGCAAGCTCTTGAAGACCCAATAACACAAGATGAGATAAGCACCAATCAAAAGTACAGCGACAGGGAAAAGCCCAGGACTGGACGGGTTCACGATCCGATATTACTGTATAAAAAATTTAGTGAACAACTAGTACCAAAAATGTGTGCATATATGAATAGATTAAGATAAGGGGAGGCGATGAGGAGGGTGATACCCAAAGAGGGAAAAGATGCAACTCTGTGTTCCAGCTATAGACCAATAGCGTTGTTCAACGCTGACACAAAATTGTTCGCAAAGATCCTTGCCACAAGACTGAAAGAGCTGAGGCCCAGACTGATCTATGTAGATCAGATGAGGTTTATCCCAGGTAGGGAAGTAAAAGATAATGGGATAAGAACGTTATTGCTATTGCACAAAACAAAGGGAGGAAAGCCCCCAGCTCTATTCCTGTCAATAGACACCAAAAAGGCTTTTGACAGGGTAGACCGGGGATTCATGATGGACACAATAGAGAACGTGGGGATAGGCCCCAAAATGGCCCAGTGGATTGAAACCCTATATAATCACCCTACTGCATCAGTGAAGGTCAACGGGAGTGTCTCTCCACCCTTTGAAATGTTCAATGGAATTAGACAAGGATGTCCACTCTCACCCCTCCTGTATGTCTTGTCGTTGGAACCATTACTGGCTACCATACGAAATAGCGTAGACATAGGAGGGGTGAAGATTGGAGATGAGGATTGAGGAACATAAAATAGCGGCATATGTTGATGATGATATGTTGATGATGTCCTGTTTTATATATCCAACCCTAGAACAACACTACCACATTTAATAAAAGAGTTAAAAAAAGTATGGAGAACTTACTAACCTGAAGATCATTCCTGTTAGGTCGGAAATCTTAAATATAAGTATAAATAAGGAAGAAGTGACAGCCCTAAAAAGGGAGTTCCCATTTACATGGGGGGAAAAAGATATAAAAAATCATGGGGGATAAAATTAACACTCTCACTAGGGAATCTATATAAAGCAAACCCATTACTTAATGAAATAAAAACAGAAAATTAAAAAAATATCAACATGACCACTCTCATGGGTAGGACGAATAAATATGGTAAAGATGGCTAATGGCTATTCTCCCAAAAATCCTGTACAAATTTGAAATGATGCCAATTGCACTTCCACAGATATTTTTTTTAAATTTTAAAAACAATGATGCTAAAGTTTATATGGCAGAATAAGAAACCTACAATTCAGTTCTCGATAATAAGTAAAATTAACAAACAGTACCACCACCCTTCCCCCCGTCGGTCCGTCGGACGGTCAGATGTTTGGTCGGTCGGCGGGCGGGACTGGTGCACTTACCCCATCTATGTGGCGCTTCTCCTGGGCTTTCGGCGGCTCTTCCATTCTCCTGCTCTCCACGGGCGATGGCTCTGACTTCCGTTTCCTCCGTCCTTCTCAGCGGCCAATTGGGAGTCTTCTCTTTTCGGCCAATCAGAAAACGGTTCTAACACCCGCTTCTGATTGGCCGGATTGAGGATCAGTGTTACAACAGCGAATTAATTCGCTGTTGAAATACCTGGGTGGGCTCATGGCGCAATGCTCTGCGCCAGGAGCCCACATATTTTGAAGCCTAATAGAGCCTATGGCTCTAACCAGGTGCTTAAAAAAACACCTGTAATTCAGGCGCCCCAACGTCCTGAAAGGGGCCGGATGCCTGAATAGGGGGTGGCAGCGGTGGCCGTGGATAGATTCATGCTATGCATTG
Source organism: Lithobates septentrionalis (assembly GCA_037952835.1). Lineage (NCBI taxonomy): Eukaryota > Metazoa > Chordata > Amphibia > Anura > Ranidae > Lithobates > Lithobates septentrionalis. The sequence continues at coordinate 6,449,831 of JBBDGP010000459.1, forward strand.
CTGGGCACTGGTGGGTCTGCATTTCCGAGCACAGGTGAAGCTGCATTCCTAGGCACTGGTGTGCCCAGCAATGCAGCCACACCTGTGCCCAGCAATGCTGCCTCGCCTGTGCCCAGCAATGCAGCCTCACCTGTGGCCAGGAATGCAGTCCCACCGGTGAGTAGGAATGCAGCTTCACCTGTGCCTAGGAATGCAGCCTCATCAGTGCCCAGCAATGCAGCACCACCTGTGCCCAAGAATACAGCCTCACCTGTGCCCAGGAATGCAGCCTCAAGTGTGCAGGGGATCATAGAGGAGATAAGAGCCAGTGTTCTGCCGAAAATGGCCAGATCACACAGATCCTGGGCGAGTGCTGAGGCAGAGGGGGGCAGTCTGCCCCAGGTGACACACACTGAGGGGGGGTGTCAGGCTGGCGTCTCCCGCTGTGCCAACTTTAATTTGATTTGCCGGACCATCAAACAAGTCCCGCCTCCTGGACGGCTCCTACCTATGATAGACAGCACACATGCCCTGGTGTTGGACAAGTGTGCTGTCTGTCAAAGGAGAAAACCAGGAGGCGTGACTTGTGTGATGGCAGGCACCCGGCCAATCAAATTAAAGTTGACACAGCGGAATCCGTTTGCTCAGTGGGGGATCTCTCCCCTGATTACCGCTGAGCAAATGGATGAATGTCTGTGTCTGGTCCGCTGATGTAGAGCGGACATGGACACAGCACGCTGCTCTCTATGGGGCTTTTGGATTGAAACGGACTGTCCAATCTGATCCGCCAGAGGGATGGGGAATGGATCTCCCATCTGTCTGTTTTTAGTAGACCGGATTGGATGGTGGCAAGTGTCAGCGGACACAGGTCTGCTGACATCTACAGCTCCATAGAGGGCAATGGATGGTCTGATCGGGTCTGTATGAAAAACTGACAGGGGGACCCGATCAGTCCGCCAGTGTGAAAGAGCCTAACACAACTGTGCTGTGTACCCACTCCCCCCCAACCCACTGCACATCTCTGTACCCGCTCCACCCCCAACCCCCAGCACATCTCTGTACCCCCCTCCACCCCACACTTTCACCCCATGGTTGCTCACCAATCAATGTTGATGACAGTCTGTGGTCAGCATCTCCCCCTGCACCCCAGATCACTTCTGTTGCAGTTCACTATGCAGTGAGGGGAGGTGATGATCGGCAGCTCTGTGGTATGTGTGGGTGGCGGGATCTCCCTGGGGATTGTAGTTCTCTTCCTGAGTCTATACAGTGGACAGGGGGGGGGGCTCTGACCCGGGCATCTATCAGCAAGAGTGTACAAGCAGAGCGACTCACTTGTACACTGAAGAGTGAAACTGATAGATGCCCGGGTCAGAGGCCCCTGCCCTCTCCATTGTACAGACTCAGGAAGAGAACTACAAGTCCCAGGGAAATCCCGCCGCCCGTGGATACCACAGAGCTGCCGATCACCACCTCCCCCCACTGCATAGTCAACTGACAGGCAGAGGTGCAGGGGGAGATGCTGGGTCTTGGGCCCCCCCGCTGCCCCTCTAATCCGGGGACAAATCTGGGAACAGACGGTCTCTGGGGAAAGTGGGTTCCGTCCCCGGAAATCGGGGACGTCTGGTCACCCTAATTTACAGACAGGCAAAATGGGAATATAACTCACCACTAATCACACTAGGGGGGACAAATTTTTTTCTACGTGGTAATGAGACACATTTTGGAAATTGGGTAAAAAATGCACAGTTAAAAGATATAATAAAAAAAAGAGGAAATACGTTCATATCATAAATTAAAGCACAGAAGAGAACTGATGATATTGGATGAATGGAGCTATTCGCAGTTAAAACATTTTGTGGGAAAGTTTGTTGCAACCAATTAGAGATGGGGAGAACCTGAACCCAATAGAACAACTATGTAGTCTACCGATAAAAAAGAAACATGGGGTATCTCAGACCTACTAAGGTCCTCACCCAGTTGGAAGGACTGGGAAAACCTCCATTTATCGAAAAATGGGAAAGGGAATTAGGGTCACGATTAAAAGAGGAACAAATAAGTAAAATACTGGGGGCCGTATATGGTTTTGCAGTGGACATAAATTCAATAGAAACAAACTATAAATGTTTGGCAAGATGGTACAGGTACATGACACCGGATAACGTACAGAAATATCAACCAGGGAAATCCCACCTGTGTTGGAGAGGATGTAATCAAAAAGCCCCACATATGGTGGGCAGGGCCGGATTAACATAGGGGCTATTGGAGTTGCAGCTCCAGGCCCCTCCCTCAATATAGGCCCATGCCAGTGGCTTATCTGTGTTCCTGTCCTGAAGGAAGAGGAGCCCTCTGTGCACACATGGTGGAGACAAGTGTCAGCCGATGCAACCGAGTCCTGTCTCTGCCGATGCCTCCAATTACAGGATCTCTTCCACTCACACAGATCCTCAGTGTCCGGGAACTGCAGGCAGCTGTCTGGGGGAGGGGTGCTGATGTCATCCTAACTAGCAGGAGCCCGGGAGGAAGGACATCTGCAATGCTGATGAGGATAGTAAACTTATCAGGGAGGGAGGATTGTGTAGAAACTGGCCTGGGTGGGTGTAATGATTGTGCTAGGGGACAGACTGCTCCCCCCCCCCATGTAATGTGCTCTCTTGTGCTTATTATGTCATGTGCTGTGCCATGAAGTGCCCACTATGTCATATGCAGTGCCCACAATGTCATGTGCAGTTCCTACCATGTAATGTGCAGCGCCCATGATTCCATGTGCATTGCCCACCATGTAATGTGCTATTTCATGCAGTGTCCACCATGTAATGTGTTGTGCCCACCATGTAATGTGCTGTGCCATGCAATGCCCACCATGTCATGTGCTGTGCCCACAATATCATGTGCTGTAACATGAAGTGTCCACCATGTCGTACAGTGCCCACCGTGTAAATTGCTGTGCAGTGCCCACCATGTCATTTGCTGTGTTGTGCCCACCATGTCATGTGCTGCGCCATGCAGTGCCTACCATGTAATGTGCTGTACACACCATGTCATGTGCCGTGCATTGCCCACCATGTCATGTGCCGTGCATTGCCCACCATGTCATGTGCCATGCAGTACTCACAATGGAACATGCTGTGCAGTGCCCACCATTTAGTGTCCTGTGCCCACCATGTAATGTGCTGTGCTGTGTCGTGCAGTGTCCACCATGTCAAGTGCAGTGCCCACCATGTCATGCGCTGTGCCATGCAGTGCCCACCATGTCATGTGGTGTCGTGCAGTGCCCACCATGTCATGTGAAGTACCCACTATATAATATGCTGTGCCCACCAAATAATGTGCTGTGCTGTGCAGTGCCCACTTGTAATGTGCAGTGCCCACCAGGTAATGTGCTCAGCTGTGCCCGCCATCTCACGTGATGTCCCCATCATTTAAGGTGCTGTGCTCACCATGTGCATGTGCTGTGTTGTGCAGTGCCAACCATGTCATGTGCTGTGCCCACCATATCATGTGCTGTGACCACCACATAATGTGCTGTATTGTGCAATGCCAACCGTGTAATGTCCTGTGCCCACCATGTAATGTGCTGTGCCATGCTCACCATTGAATGTGCCGTGCAGTGCCCACTGTCATGGATTGTGCCCACCATGTAATACAATGTGCTTTGCCCATCATGTAATTTGCTGTATTCATGTATCCACCATGTAATGTGCTTTGCTTTGCCCCCCCCATGTAACATACTATGCTGTGCCCCCCACAGACTCTCTCTCTCACCCCCTCTTTCATCCCGTTCTCTCTCTCTCTCACCCCCTTCACCCCCCCTTCTCTCTCTCTCACCCCCTCTATCCTACCACCCTCTCTCTCTTTCACCCTCTCTCTCTATTCCCCTTTTTCTCACCCCCTTTCTCTTTTGTCCCCACTCTCTCACCCCCCCCCCCCCTTCATCCCCTCTCTTTCAACCCCCCCCCCCCCCCCTCTCTCTCAACCCCTCCCTCTCTTTAATTTAATTTGTTTTAATAAAAAATGTTTGAGTTTTCATTTTATTTACTTTCATAAAAAGGCCCACCAAAATCCTCAGCACCAGGCCCATAATGCTCTTAATCTGGCCCTGATGGTGGGAGTGCCCGAAGATAAGGGAATACTGGCACAAGATACAACAGTATGTGGGGGAGATTATGGGGCCAGAGATTCCGGGTGACCCATGGTTTTGTTTATTCAACAATGTAAACATTACAAAAAAACAATACAAGAATACAGTTATGCCACATTTAAGAAACGCAGCAAAAGGGATAATACCAAGAAAATGGTTAGACCCGGAGAGACCCACAGTTAGGGATTGGTTCAACAGAATAGAATATACATATAACATTGAATATCTGTATAGCAGGGAAGAGGGTCGGGCAGAAAGATTCACCAGTATATGGGAAAAGTGGATAGAACTTAAGAAAACTAGGAGATATTTTGAAAGCTTGTTAGAGTAGAGGGGGAAGGAGAAGGGTTGGGGAGAAGAGAAATGGGAGCGATTGGCACAAATAGGATAATAGAGGAGGGAAGAGGATGGGGGCGGGAAATGGGGTGAATGGGGAAATGTATATTTTCAGGTTAATGTGTTATTTGAACTATATATTTTTTATATGGAAAATTAAATAAACTTTATAAAAAAAGAAGCCCCCCATTGGCTAATATGCTCAGCTGCAACAGATTCCAAGTGCTCCAGTTTTAGTAAATCAACCCCAATGTGCACAATAACCAGTGAATAGCACATTAAAAAGAGCACTTAAAGCGGAGTTCCACCCAAAAGTGGAAGTTCCGCTTTAAGGACTCCTCAACCCCTTACATGCCACATTTGGCATGTGATTTTTTTTTGGGGGGGGGGGGGGGGTAGTGGGTACCTAGTTTTGACAGGTACCCAGCTCCCACTTCCACTCAGGCCGCCTAGGCGACTCAAGCAGAAGTTCACCCCCCCCCCCCTGCAATCTTCTGGGACACGTCACAGGTCCCAGAAGATTGCCCGGCCATTAAGGAGGCACAGTGCGACTTGCACATGCGCTGTGCGCACCTGTCTGTGAAACCACAAGCTGTCACAGCCAGGTGCCCACACTTGTGATGCCGGCACCAGGGAGAGGCGAGGGAGAGGAGTAAAGGTTCGGGCGACTGGACCGTGGGACTGGTGAGTGTTTAGTTAAAGTCAGCAGCTACACTTTTTGTAGTTGCTGACTTTTAATAAACATAAAAACGACTGGAACACCGCTTTAGGAGACTTTGTATTGTACCTGGACACATGAACAATGTAATAGTGACACAAATGATATGATATTTTGTCAAAGGAGCAGCACTACATCAAAGTCAAAGTCACTTCAAAGTAGTGCAGGCACCTTTTCAAAATTTGAAAACATATAGGGTAATACTGCGCTAGAGTTTCAAGTATATATATAGCTGCAACAAAAACTATCAAATATCTCTATAGTGCAAAAGTATGTATAGAATAAGTTGCGCTTATATCATAATTGATCCTGTGTAACAAATGGAAAAACACAAAAGTGCACTATTGCAATGAAAAACAAGATTTTCCTGCTGCGTTTGGAGTGCTACAAGAAGACGGAAGCTCATTAGACCCTACAGAGGGCTAAATCTGCTGGCACATTAGACCTTGCTCTTTAGGGGTCCACCAGTTTGGGTAAGGGTCCCCACACACCGAGTGGGTTTTGGTCTTTTGATCTAAGGATCTCCCTCCCCCTCCTCCTGTCTCATCCTCTTTCTTTTCTTGGGTGAAGGTTGAAGGATTCTTGGATTTTTTTTTACACTTTTTGGGCTCACACAGATCAATTTTTGTTTCTGTTACGGACTTAATTATTATTATTTTTACTTCTGTTAATAAAGACTTTTTCATATAGACTTTCATATACAGGTTTTATTCGCGTTTTGTTCACTTACAATTTGTTTTTCATTGCAATAGTGCACTTTTGTGTTTTTTCATTTGTTACACAGGATCACTTATGTTATAAGCGCAACTTATTTGTATACATACTTTTTCAAAATTGCTGCAACTTTAGGTCGCACGGTGCCATTGAAAAAAAATGAGCTGCCACTTGTCATATGACTTTGAGGCTGGGTTCACACTATTGCGAATTGGATACAGGTTTCCCCGCATCCAATTCGCATGTCAAGAGATTGTAACTAGCTCTCTATGGATCTGGTTCACACATCTCCGGAGCGGCTGCACAGGAGTCCTGTGCGTCTTCTGGGCCCTTTCAGGTCCGAATTCAGCTAATAATTCGTACCGAATTCGGACCTGAAATGGTGAACAGGTACACACCAGACCCCTGCTTTGAGCCACTCCGTACGGCAGTGTAAACCCAGCCTGAAGTCACACAAGGGTGAATGGAGCCCAAATGCTCCTGTAACCCACTAGCCCAAGTGGTTTAATGGAGCTTACAATCAAATGTGTTCCTTTATCCCCAGAAAAATACACTTTTTTTATGAGGAAGCCGTTAAACCTACCACATTTTTTTTTGTTTGGGTTTGTGTGAGCAAATCAGAGCACCTCGGGGAAACCAACACTTTAGAGCAGGGGTCTCAAAACTGGGGCATGATGGGACGATGACATCACAAGGGGCGTGGTCTCCAACTTACGTCATCAGGTGACCCTGCCCCATGCCAATTTAAGTCATTGCACACGACGGACCCAGCATTACATCGGGAGATTGCGTCGAGTCAACATCGGAAGAAGAGCAGAGGAAAAAGACCCTGCAAAAGAGCAGAAGATAGCGGAGAGAGAGGACAGCGCAGAGAGGAGAAGAGGAGAGGGTAAAACACGTTGCCAGAAGCTGTCTTAATAAAATACTTTAAAAACCTGTGTAGTGTGTTTGTTTGTTTTTTTACACAATTTTTGTTTTCGGTGAATGGGTAGGGGTACAATGTACCCCATACTCATTCACCTAGGGTGGGGGGCTGGGATCTGGGGGGCCCCCTTGTTAACCACTTTAAGACTGGGCCTCTTTTTTAGATGTGGTGTTTACAAGTTAAAAACAGTTTTTTTTTGCTAGAAAATTACTTAGAACCCCCAAACATTCTACATTTTTTTCTAACATCCTAGAGAATAAAATGGCGGTCGTTGCAATACTTTCTGTCACACTGTATTTGCGCAGCAGTCTTACAAGCCCACTTTTTTAAAAAAAAATACTACTACTAAATAATTACTTTTTTGAATTAAAAAATAAGACAACAGTAAAGGTAGCCCATTTTTTTTTTATATTGTCAAAGATAATGTTACGCAGAGTAAATTGATACCCAACATGTCACTCTTCAAAATTGCGCCCGCTCGTGGAACGGCGACAAACTTTTACCGTTAAAAATCTCCATAGGCGACATTTAAAAAATTCTTGGTTGCATGTTTTGTGTTACAGACAAGGTCTAGGGCTATAATTATTGCTCTCGCTCTAACGATCGCGCCGATACCTCACGTGTGGTTTGAATACCCTTTTCATATGCAGGCGCTACTCACGTATACGTTTGCTTCTGCATGCGAGCTCGGCGGGACGGGGCGCGTTTTACTATTTTTTTTTTTTCTTATTTATTTTACCTTTTACTTTTTATTTTTACACTGTTTAAAAAAAAAGTGTTACTTTTATTCCTATTACAAGGAATGTAAACATCCCTTGTAATAGAAAAAAAGCATGACAGGACCACTTAAATATGAGATCTGGGGTCAAAAAGACCTCAGATCTCATATTTAAACTAAAATGTAATAAAAAAATAAATAAAAATTATCATTTATAAAAATAAACAAAATAAAGTGTCCCTTTAAGATCTATGGGCGGAAGTGATGTTTTGACGTGTCATGGAGACGGGTGGGGGCCATCTTCCCCTCACTCAGCTCCATGTCAGCCCAGGGGACAGACGCGATTGCCTCCGTCGCTACCGATGGCTCAGATAAAAGTGATCTTGCGGCGAATCTGCTGCAGAGACCACTTTTATCTTGTACCGGACCGCCGGCCGAACACGGGGATACCGGGGTTATGGCAGCTAGCTGCTGCCATAACAATCATATCTGTCCCCAAAGTAGGGACGTGCATCGGCGTGCGGCGGTCCAGAAGTGGTTAAAGGGGGCTTCCAGATTCCGATAAGTCCCCGCCCGCAAACCACGACAACCACCGTGGCAAGGGTTGTTGGGAAGAGGCCCTTGTCCTCATCAACATGGGGACAAGGTGCTTTGGGGTGTTACCCCCGCCTGCCCCAAAGCACCAACCTCCCCATGTTGAGGCCATGTTGCCTGGTATGGTCCAGGGGGGGGGGGTGCTCGCTCGCCCCCCCCTTTCCTGAACTGGCGGGCTGCGTGCTCAGATAAGAGTCTGGTATGGATCTTGGGGGGGAACCTCACTCAAAATTTTGACAAGGTTCCCCTTCAAGATTCTCAGCACACAAGTCGCACCACAAGTCGGATCATCTTGATGGTGGTGCGACCATAGGCGTGCGCACAAGGTGTGCCAGGCACACCCTAATCGCCTTGTGTGGTGCATATTCCCCCCTGTTTAGACCACTGATATTTCATCCCCCAAAAAAATGTCACAAAATACAATAATTTATTTAAAAATAAAATAAAAATAATGACACTGTCCACTGCCCTACTGACACCATCAGTACATATACACATGCATATGTGTTTGAGCTTTGGGGTGCACACCCTAATGCAAGAGGCTGCGCACACCTATGGGTGCGACTTCTATTTAAATCAATGGGCATCTATAGGGAACCATTGATTTTGAATAGAGACAGAGAAACGCCGGACGAGGCTTAACGCTGTGTATACAGCGTTAAGCCTCGTTAAATCGCGTTTAACACCTTTTACCAGCGTCTGGCGTTTTTACAGCTCTATCGCTGGAGCCTCAGAACGCACTGGGTTTTTTTTGGAGCTTAAAAATGTGTCTTGCATACACACGGCCACACAACTGTTGGCCAACAATTATTAACGTAGTGACGTACTACGTGGTTTTTCAGCTCTTTAGCGCCACCCTTTGAGCTCCTTCTGCTAATTTCGTGTTAGTAGAAGTTTGGAGAGTGTTGATTCGCGCTTTTCTTTTTCACGATTTTCATTTTGTGCTTTTCAGTTCGTTTCTGAATGGCCATTCGTCAGTCAGACATGTTGCCGAATCGGAGGAGATAACGTGTTATTTATTATTGGCCTTGGAGTTATTGCTTTGACATTATTTTTTTGGTTGAATAATAATGATTTGATTTGGTATAAAATTGACAAGGGACACCAACATAGTTGTCCGACAACAATTGTCCGATGGAGCGTACAAACGGTCGGATTTTCCGCCAACAGCCTGTCATCGAACATTTCCCGTCGGAAAGTCCGATCGTGTGTACGCTGCTATAGGCTAACATGGAGAGGCGTTTTTAAGCTGTGAAAAATGCTCCTGAGGCTATGTTTCCACTAGTGCGACTTTTCATGTGACTTGGGACTGAAAAGTTGGATGACAACTCATACCCCATGATTTCCAATGAGTACAGTTCATATCTGTGCGACTTCAAGTCGCAGCGACTTTAAAGTAGTCCCTGCACTACTTTGGTCCCACTTTGATGCGACGTGAGGTCCATAGACACAGGCATTGCTTCAAGTCGCGGCAAAAAAATTGCGGTAAAATCGCGGCAAAAAATCACGGCAAAATTGCGCGACTTTGGGGACGCAATCGTGGAAACATAGCCTAAAAGCAGCTGTAAAAACGTCTGTGTGCATGAGGCCTTACTTTTCATAACTAAATAGAACAAATAAATGATAAAAACAAGCAGATACATTTTGATTTCACTATTTCTTAAATAAGACTAGTAGGAAACAGTCTGCATTTGGGCTGGGGGCTGTATCATGAAAACTGAACAGAAAGGCCGTTAACGTTAAAGTTGGTTGTAAGCTGTATAAGCTGATTGTGCAGAGAACACACACATCAAAGGTCATAGACTGACACCTCCCTATGCAGGTAGAATTCTATGACTTTGCTGGGCGTGGCGGAGGCACCTGGCCAGCCATGAGATAAGGCCTCCTGCCTGGAGGATAAACCCTATGGGCAATTTACAGGAGCTTTCAGAATGGCTTAACATTTCATGTGAGCTTGGTGATTGTGCGTTCCCACATTTTAATTAATTAAAGCATTTCATACAGAAATGACAGCCAGAAAATGCTCCAAGAGCCAAAATGTAATTATAATGCCGCGTACACACGAGCGGACATTACGGCGGACTTTGCCCGGCGGACTGGATTTCGTCGGACAATTCGATGTGTGTGGGCTCCAGCGGACTTTGTTTTCTCAAAAGTTCGACGGAATTAGATTTGAAACTTGTTTTAAATTTATCCGTTGAAATCGAGTCCGGTCGAAAAGTCCGCCGTCTGTATGCTAGTTCGACGGACAAAAAGCCACGCTAGGGCAGCTATTGGCTACTGGCTATGAACTTCCTTGTTTTAGTCCGGTCGTACGTCATCACGTACGAATTCGACGGACTTTGGTGGATTGTGTGTAGGCAAGTCCGTTCATTCACAAAGTCCGTCGGAAAGTACGTCGAAAAGTCCGCCGGGCAAAGTCCGCCGTAATGTCCGCTCGTGTGTACGCGGCATTAGGCTATACAGTATCTCACAAAAATGAGTACACCCCTCACATTTTTGTAAATATTTTATTCTATCTTTTCATGTGACAACACTGAAGAAATTACACTTTGCTACAATGTAAAGTAGTGAGTGTACAGCTTGTTGATGTAAAAAGTTCAGCAATTCCCACCTCCATTCAGCCCTGTGATACCAGGCGCTCGCCACTGTGCTCTACACCTGTGTAAGGTAGGAGAGTTCTACTTACACAGTGTGTGTTTTTGTGTCCATGGGGTGGGGTGCATGGGGGGCAGAGGACACTATGGGGGCAGGGGACAGAGGACACTATGGGGGCAGGGGGCAGAGGACACTATGGGGCAGAGGACACTATGGGGGCAGGGGACAGAGGACACTATGGGGGCAGAGGACAGAGAACACTATGGGGGCAGAGGACAGAGGACACTATGGGGACAGAGGACAGAGGACACTATGGGGGCAGAGGACAGAGGACACTATGGGGACAGAGGACAGAGGACACTATGGGGGCAGAGGACAGAGGATACTATGGGGACAGAGGACACTATGGGGACAGAGGACAAAGGACACTATGAGGGCAGAGGACACTATGGGGGCAGAGGACACTATGGGGGCAGAGGACACTATGGGGGCAGAGGACAGAGGACACTATGGGGGCAAGGGACACTATGGGGGTAGAGGACAAAGGACACTATGGGGACAGAGGACACTATGGGGGCAGAGGACACCATGGGGACTGAGGACAAAGGACTCTATGGGGGCAAAGGACAGAGGACACTATGGGGACAGAGGACAAAGGACACTATGAGGGCAGAGGACACTATGGGGGCAGGGGACAGAGGACACTATGGGGACAGAGGACACTATGGGGACAAAGGACAAAGGACACTATGGGGACAGAGGACAAAGGACACTATGAGGGCAGAGGACACTATGGGGGCAGGGGACAGAGGACACTATGGGGACAGAGGACACTATGGGGACAAAGGACAAAGGACACTATGGGGGCAGAGGACACTATGGGGACAGAGGACAAAGGACACTATAAGGGCAGAGGACACTATGGGGGCAGAAGACAGAGGACACTATGGGGGCAGAGGACATTATGCCGGAGGATCCTAGCAACCAATCACCAGCCCGTTGATGTAAAAAGTTCAGCAATTCCCACCTCCATTCAGCCCTGTGATACCAGGCGCTCGCCGCTGTGCTCTACACCTGTGTAAGGTAGGAGAGTTCTACTTACACAGTGTGTATTTTTGTGTCCATGGGGTGGGTTGCATGGGGGGCAGAGGACACTATGGGGGCAGAGGACAGAGGACACCATGGGGGCAGAGGACACTATGGGGGCAGAGGACAGAGGATACTATGGGGGCAGAGGACAGAGGACACTATGGGGGCAGAGGACAAAGGACACTGTGGGGGCAGAGGACACTATGGGGGCAGAGGACACTATAGGGGCAGAGGACACTATGGAGGCAGAGGACAGAGGACACTATGGAGGCAGAGGACACTATGGGGGCAGAGGATACTATGGGGACAGAGGACACTATGGGGGCAGAGGATACTATGGGGGCAGAGGATACTATGGGGACAGAGGACACTATGGGGGCAGAGGACAGAGGACACCATGGAGGCAGAGGACACTATGGGGGCAGTGGACAGAGGACACTATGGGGGCAGAGGACACTACAGTAGGGGGGGGCTCAGGGACCTATTAGGGACCCCATCACCCTGGGGACAGGGACTCTATCTCCCCTGGGGACAGGGACTCCATCTCCCCTGGGGACAGGGATCCCATCACCACTGGGGACGAGGCCCCCATCTCCCCTAGGGACAGGAACCCCATCTCCAGACCATGCTGGCTGGCAGGGCTGGTGTCAGGATGGGGGAGAGGGCAGTAAAATCCGAATCCCCAGCCACATGCTCCCTCAGAATGAACTGGCTTTGTATTAGTGAAGCACCTTAAAGAGGAGCTCCACCTTAAAAAAAAATATTAAAAGCCAGCAGCTACAAATACTGCAGCTGCTGACTTTTAATAAATGGAAACTTACCTGTCCCAGGGTCCAGCGATGTCGGCAGCTGAAGCCGATCGATCGCTCGTCTCTCAGCTGCCCCCGCCGCCATCCTCGGTCAGGGAATCAGGAAATGAAGCGTTGCGGCTTCACTGCCCGGTTCCCTACTGCCCATGCGTGAGTCATGCTGCGCGTCTTCACTGGTCCCGTTGTGTTCTGGGAACGGTGTGTTTCCCAGAACACAACGGGGGGGGGGGCATCTGCGGATATTCTGCGGCTATCTATACCCAGAAGTGGGTGCAGATACCTGTATTAGACAGGTATCTGCACCCCTCTCCCCCCTGAAAGGTGCCAATTGTGGCACCGGAGGGGGGGAGGAATCCGATGAGTGGAAGTTCCACTTTAGGGTGGAGCTCCGCTTTAAAGTGAGGTAAACCTGTACTGTTATTATTACTATGTTAGGATTATTATTATCTTCATTTATTATCAGGTGAATGCGGCCCTCCATTCATTCACAACCATTGAATCCGGCCTCTTAAGTGGAAAAAGGTTGCTGACCCCTGCCCTAAACATAAGTACTACAAGGTGCATTGTCCAGCCTAGTTCAGCCACAGCAGCACATAGAGTTTGACATACGGCTGGACAAGGGCTGGACAGGACACCTGTATCCTCCGTCTGCAGCTAAATGCCCAGAATACAGGCAGCAGAATAGTTAATCCGCCTCTGATCACTGGAATATGCAGGTGCAGCAAGATAATTCAGGAGGCTGGCTGATAAGATAGGGAATGCATTTACAGAATTTACACTGATTAGGTCTGATGGCAGGTACCGCAGCTTACAGTAAAGTTGAAGAACTTGGAAATCAGTGAACAGTAGAGCAGTGGATCGGATTGTTAAAGAGACCCTGATACCTTTCCCATTTTTTTTTCGGCTATAAAAATATATATAAACCCAACTAGAATTTTACATAATTTCTGAATGCAAAGGCACTGAACAATATAAAGCTATTAGTTGCAATTATTTATATCACATTATATTTGCACGATTGTTTATCAAATCCATATTTTCAGGAAAAAATACAATAAAATGAACTTTAGTGCACACAAACGCATTATAAAATCATTGTAAAGCTTCATTAAAAAAAGAAAAAAACATCCTACTTACCTGCTCTGTGCAAAGGTTTTGCACAGAACTGCCCCAAACCTCCTCTTCTCGGGTCCCCTGCCAGCGCTCTTCCTATAAGGGCCCACTTGTAAACTCGATCCTGAGCTGTGCGGCCTACATTCATAGATACACATAGTGCAGCTCAGCCCACCCCCCAACCTGCTTTCTGCTCACAGGATTTGATTGCCTCTGTGAGCAGAGAGAGCCACTGCAGAAAGGCACAGCGTTGGATCGAACGCCTCAGACGACTTCTTATGACGAAACGCGTAAGGCGTTTCTTGGTATGCACTCACATCATTTCGGGTTGCGAAGTTACGGCTCGTAGAATGCACGCTGCTCCGGAGCTTACGGTTTACAACCACGATATGCCAGTTATACTTGACTGTGTCAAGCTTTTGCTTTTAAACATTTTTTTATAATAAACTACCATTCGGATTTACGCTATGAGTGCCGTCTCTTTCGTCTTTGAGGATATCCCACAGTGAAGTAGAGGTGATTACGGCAAATCCATTTCATCTGAGGAGGTGAGCCCCTGGAAGGACTGAGACGTCCAGAATACCCCAGTGTCTGCTGAGTCAAGGAGGAGGTGATCGGTCCGGGAGCTGCCTTAACACTCACTACATGGGGTTTACCCCTGCAGGGGTGCAGGAATCTGGTGAGTGGGGAACTGAAGGGGGAGCACGGATGTCACCTGATTTATTGCACATCTGCGGTCAAATTTAATCACAAACTATTTTGGAAAGCACAAAAGTCACTGGAAATTTTGTTAAGATTGGACTTCACAATTTAAAAACTTAACAGAAAAATATTTTTCATTTGCATTATCATTACCTTTATCTTTAATTTAATTTACAATTTTTTGGGTCCATTTTTATATTCTTTTATATATAGCCAATCCCTATTCATGTGTACCAAAGTTATCACGTATGACTAGGACTTTTGTTAGAATCAGATAGTAAAGCTGATCGGATAAGGGCATCAATATAGCTCAATACACGTATACTGTGCAGCTGCCCCGTGCCTGTGGAATGCCCTACCAGACACCTTGAGGGCTCCTCAATCCACTGATTGTTTTAAAAAAGGACTTTTTGGTTAAATCCCTCACTGGGAGTAGTGATCTATTGGGAAGACCTCTCTTCAGGTGACGCAAGTGAATAATACCCACCTGTTGCACAATCACCTGGGAAGAGTGATGCAGTGTGGTGGATCACTCTTCAGATGACGGGCAGCGCCATCAACCCTATATCTACAACAGATATCAAAAATGTCCAGCCTCAAAACTGCGTGCACTTATGAAATGGCGAAAAATGATGGTTCCCAAAATTATTAATAGGTGAAGCTATAAATGCTGTTGCAGCTCATCAGTTTGAAGTTAGACATAAATGAGGGAACTAGAACTATTGCTCTCACTCTGGCAAGCATGGTGATATACTGTAGAACATATACAGCATAATTTTTTACATACATGAGTGCACTCTACATGTGAATTTGCATTTATATTTTTGTGCGCAGGGCGACAGGGGTACTTTATTTTAATATATTTTACATTTTTTAAACACTTTTTCATTTATTTGAACTTATCTTTATTGTGATCACAAGGAGGCTAACAAGTCCCATATGTGAAAACATTGGGCAGTTGATAGATACACTTTTTTGGAGACATCAGGGTTGCCATCCTGACAGCATTCGTTGTGGTGCTGTGCTCCCAGGAGAGTCTTGGGACAACCGATGGGGCCACACAGCCACCCCAATAACTGTTACAGAAAAGCCAGAGGAGGTTTCCATAAAACTTCTGCAGCTATGAGTTTCTTTTTACCACTCCAGTCCAGACAGACTTGTCCAATTGCTGACGAGGTGAAAGCTTAACCAGTGATCACCTTATCGGGATCTTAAGAACAGTCGCAGCAAAATACCCAGTGTGGGCCCAGTGTTCAGGCCTAGCGACTGGTCACTAGATCTGGGTACTGCATCATGGGTGGAGATTACACCATACACCATGGGTGGAGAAACACCAGAGGAAGAGGGAATGATGTGGGTGTACTGTAAAGGTGAGCATAAGTGATTTGGAGGGTGGGCTTTAAAGAGACATGCATGAAAAGCAATGTTTGTCCAGTATAGAGGAGAACACTCACAGCAATACCATATTTGCCAACAGTCCCGATGGACCCTCGTCCCGATCGAAGCTCGTCCCGATTAAATTCCTGGGATTTTGCTTTTTGTCCCGGGAAAATCGGGAATGTTTTAGCAAAAACAGCCAGCGGGCTACAAGATGATGGCCCCCGCTGCCTCCGTGAGGACTAATCCCTTTGTGTTCAGTGGAGAGGGAAGGCCTCTCCCCTCTCCAATGAACACACGAAAAACCAGGTGTTGTAAAAAATCTCTCGACCTATGCAGAAGCTTGTGGTGCAGCTCCATCACTCATACAGCTGTTGGCAGGGCTTTACCGCGCATGCGCAACTTCACTGTCCTTAATTGCGCATGCGCTGGAGCTATCCGCAGTCAAGGAAAATTATGGTCTTGAGTGGGCGGGCAGAGGCGGAGACATGGTTAGAACGTCAGCACCAGCCCCGACCACCCCACCCCACTAAACATGTCCATGGTCGAGAAAGATTATGGACTTGAGTGGCCGGGCAGAGGCGGACAGTTGGTGGGAGGGGCTGCGTTTGATGGGCAAAGTGGCAGATGGGCACAGTGGCTGCATTTGATGGGCAAAGTGGCAGATGGGCACAGTGGATGCGTTTGATGGGCACAGTGGTTGCGTTTGATGGGCACAGTGGCTCCATCTGATGGGCACAGTGGCAGATGGGCACAGTGGATGCGTTTGATGGGCACAGTGGCTGCGCTTGATGGGCACAGTGGCTGCGTTTGATGGGAACAGTGGCAGATGGGCACAGTGGATGCGTTTGATGGGCACAGTGGCTGCGTTTGATGGGCACAGTGGCAGATGGGCACAGTGGATGCGTTTGATGGGCACAGTGGCTGCGTTTGGGCACAGTGGCTGCGTTTGATGGGCACAGTGGCAGATGGGCACAGTGGATGCGTTTTACGGGCAAACACTGGCTGCGTTTGATGGGCACAGTGGATGCGTTTGATGGCAGAACAATGTACATAGACAGTGCTATGCATAGGGGGCCCGCCCCCCTCTCCAAGCTCTGCTCTATCTCCCCCTCCCACCAACTCTCTGCCTCTGCCCGTCCGCTCGAGTCCATAATTTTTCTCGACCATGGACATGGTTAGTGGGGTGGGGTGGGCGGGGCTGGTGCTGGTGCTGACATTCTAACCATCTCTCCGCCTCCGCTCGCCTGCTCGAGAAAATAATTTTGCTAGACTGCGGATAGCTCCCGCGCATGCGCGATTAGGGCAGTGAAGTCGCACATGTGCGGTAAAGCCCCACCAACAGCTGTATGAGTGACAGAGCTGCACCGGAAGTGATGCGGTCGAGCTTCTGCATAGTTCGAGAGATTTTTTACAACACTGGCTCCGCTGCTGGGAACGGACGCTGATGTGAGGAGGACTGATGGGGACACCACGGGCATGTAAGGAGGACTGATGGGGACACCAGATGTAAGGAGGACTGATGGGGACACCACATGTAGGGAGGACTGATGGGGACACCAGATGTAAGGAGGACTGATGGGGACACCACATGTAAGGAGGACTGATGGGGACACCAGATGTAAGGAGGACTGATGGGGACACCACGGGCATGTAAGGAGGACTGATGAGGACACCAGATGTAAGGAGGACTGATGGGAACACCACATGTAAGGAGAACTGATGGGGAAACCACATGTAAGGAGGACTGATGGGGACACCAGATGTAAAGAGGACTCATGGGGAGACCACATGTAAGGAGGACTGATGGGGAGACCACATGTAAGGAGGACTGATGGGACACCAGATGTAAGGAGGACTGATGGTGACACCAGATGTAAGGAGGACTGATGGGGACACCAGATGTAAGGAGGACTGATGGGGAAACCACATGTAAGGAGGACTGATGGGGACACCACATGTAAGGAGGACTGATGGGGACACCAGATGTAAGGAGGACTGATGGAGACACCACATGTAAGGAGGACTGATGGGGACACCAGATGTAAGGAGGACTGATGGGGACACCATGGGCATGTAAGGAGGACTGATGGGGACACCATGGGCATGTAAGGAGGACTGATGGGGACACCAGATGTAAGGAGGACTCATGGGGACACCACATGTAAGGAGGACTGATGGGGAAACCACATGTAAGGAGGACTGATGGGGACACCACATGTAAGGTGGACTGATGGGGACACCAGATGTAAGGAGGACTGATGGGGAAACCAGATGTAAGGAGGACTGATGGGGACACCACATGTAAGAAGGACTGATGGGGACACCACATGTAAGGAGGACTGATGGGGACACCACAGGTAAGAAGGACTGATGGGCACACCACATGTAAGGAGGACTGATGGGGACACAGATGTAAGGAGGACTGATGGGGACACCACACGTAAGGAGGACTGATGGGGACACCACACATAAGGAGGACTGTTGGGGACACAAATGTAAGGAGGACAGATGGGGACACTAGATGTAAGGAGGACTGATGGGGACACCAGATGTAAGGAGGACTGATGGGGACACCACATGTAGGGAGGACTGATGGGGACACCAGATGTAAGGAGGACTGATGGGGACACCACATGTAAGGAGGACTGATGGGGACACCAGATGTAAGGAGGACTGATGGGGACACCACGGGCATGTAAGGAGGACTGATGAGGACACCAGATGTAAGGAGGACTGATGGGAACACCACATGTAAGGAGAACTGATGGGGAAACCACATGTAAGGAGGACTGATGGGGACACCAGATGTAAAGAGGACTCATGGGGAGACCACATGTAAGGAGGACTGATGGGGAGACCACATGTAAGGAGGACTGATGGGACACCAGATGTAAGGAGGACTGATGGTGACACCAGATGTAAGGAGGACTGATGGGGACACCAGATGTAAGGAGGACTGATGGGGAAACCACATGTAAGGAGGACTGATGGGGACACCACATGTAAGGAGGACTGATGGGGACACCAGATGTAAGGAGGACTGATGGAGACACCACATGTAAGGAGGACTGATGGGGACACCAGATGTAAGGAGGACTGATGGGGACACCATGGGCATGTAAGGAGGACTGATGGGGACACCATGGGCATGTAAGGAGGACTGATGGGGACACCAGATGTAAGGAGGACTCATGGGGACACCACATGTAAGGAGGACTGATGGGGAAACCACATGTAAGGAGGACTGATGGGGACACCACATGTAAGGTGGACTGATGGGGACACCAGATGTAAGGAGGACTGATGGGGAAACCAGATGTAAGGAGGACTGATGGGGACACCACATGTAAGAAGGACTGATGGGGACACCACATGTAAGGAGGACTGATGGGGACACCACAGGTAAGAAGGACTGATGGGCACACCACATGTAAGGAGGACTGATGGGGACACAGATGTAAGGAGGACTGATGGGGACACCACACGTAAGGAGGACTGATGGGGACACCACACATAAGGAGGACTGTTGGGGACACAAATGTAAGGAGGACAGATGGGGACACTAGATGTAAGGAGGACTGATGGGGACACAGATGTAAGGAGGACTCTGCTGATGGGGACACCAGATGTAAGGAGGGCTCCACTGATGGGGACACCAGATGTAAGGAGGGGCTCCGCTGATGGGGACACCAGATGTAAGGAGGGACTCCGCTGATGGGGACACAGATGTAAGGAGGGCTCCGCTGATGGGGACACCAGATGTAAGGAGGGACTCCGCTGCTGGGGACACCAGATGTAAGGAGGGACTCCGCTGCTGGGGACACAGATGTAAGGAGGGGCTCTGCTGATGGGGACACAGATGTAAGGAGGGGCTCCGCTGCTAGGGACACAGATGTGAGGAAGGCTCCGCTGATGGGGGCACCTGATGTAAGGAAGGACTCTGCTGGGGCACCTGATATAAGGACGAACTCTGCTGGGGGCACCTGATGTAAGGACGGACTCCTCTGGGGGCACCTGATGTAAGGATGGACTCCACTGGGGGCACCTGATGTAAGGACGGACTCCGCTGGGGGCACCTGATGTAAGGACTCTGCTGGGGGCACCTGATGTAAGGACGGACTCTGCTGTGGGCACCTGATGGCATCTGGTGGCAGGTGACACGCTCAGGGCACCCACTGATTCTGCATTATGGTGAGTTGAATGATTTCATTTTATATTACAATGTAATAATAGAAACAATGCGCTTCAATCATCCTGACACCATAACAACCATGGATGATTGAAGGGCTAACACCAGGTGTTTGGAGTATCTTTATCTGCTGATTGTTAAACTCTGGAATACACATTTCTATTGTGGTGTAGGATCTGGGGCTGCTGTCCCTCCATCTCTCTCCCTCTCCCCCCCCTTTCCCCCTTTCCCTCTCCATCCCTCATTCATCTCAGACTCTAACCACACCCCCTTTGAGCCACGCTCATTTAAGCCATGCCCACTATTTCACGTAAACCACGCCCATTTTCTATGCCATGCCTACAAAACACATGCCCCGCAAAAAGAGGCGTGGTAACTCTAAAGGAGCTGCATTTATGGAAGAGTGGCAAAAAAAAGCCATTGTTGAAAGAAAGCCATAAGAAGTCCCATTTGTAGTTTGCGAGAAGCCATGTGGGGGACACAGTCAACAAGTGGAAGAAGGTGCTCTGGTCAGATGAGACCAAAATTTAACTTTTTGGCCTAAAAGCAAAACGCTATGTGTGGTGGAAAACTAACACTGCACATCACCCTGAACACACCATCCCCACTGTGAAACACGGTGGTGGCAAAATCAGGTTGTGGTGATGCTTTTCTTCAGCAGGGACAGGGAAGCTGGTCAGAGTTGATGGAAAAATGGATGGAGCCAAATACAGGGCAATCCTAGAAGAAAACCTATTAGAGCCTGCAAAAGACTTGAGACCGGGGCGGAGGTTCACCTTCCAGCAGGACACTGACCCTAAACATACAGCCAGAGCTACAATGGAATAGTTTAGATCAATGAATATTGATGTGTTAGAATGGCCCAGTCAAAGTCCAGACCTAAATCCAACTCAGAATCTGTGGCAAGACTTAAAAAATTGGATTTTTTATTACAGCTTACCTGTAAAATCCTTTTCATTCGATGGACATCACGGGACACAGAGCCACAGTAATTACTGATGGGTTATATAGGGTATCACTAGGTATTGGACACTGGTCACACCCTAATCAGGAAGTTCAACCCCCTATATAATCCCTCCCCTTCCAGGGATACCTCAGTTTTGTAGCAAAGCAATATAAGTGTATTAGAAGAGGGGCGGGACCTCTGTGTCCCGTGATGTCCATCGAAAGAAAAGGATTTTACAGGTAAGCTGTAATAAAAACTCCTATTTTCTTTCTCGGACATCACGGGACACAGAGCCACAGTAATTACTGATGGGATGTCCCAAAGCAATGCCAACTGAGGGGGGGGGGGATCACAACCCGGTAGGGTGCTATCAGACCTGAGGACCCTGTACCGCTGTCTGCAGCACACTACGCCCAAAGGCGATATCCTCATGCCTTCTCACATCCACCTGATAGAATCTGGTGAATGTATGAACTGAAGACCAGGTTGCGGCCTTGCAGATCTGAGCCATAGAGGCCTGGTGATGCACTGCCCAAGAAGCACCAATAGCCCTTGTGGAATGTGCCTTGATCTGAAACGGGGGAACCTTCCGTTTCAAACCGTAAGCTTGAATAATCAATTGTCGAATACATTTAGAAATGGTCGCTTTTGACGCTGCCTGTCCTCTATTGGGACCCTCTGGCAGCACGAACAAGACATCCGTCTTGCGAATCTGAGCAGTTGCCTCCAGATAGGTCTTGACTGCTCTTACTACATCCAAAGAATGTAGTGACCTTTCTTCCGAAGAACAGGGATCTGGAAAAAAGGAAGGCAGAACAATGTCTTGGTTTAGATGAAGATCTGAAACCACCTTCGGTAGAAAACTAGGATGAGGGCGCAGTACCACTCTATCCTTGTGTATAATCAAGTAAGGCTCTTTACAGGAAAGAGCTGCTATTTCTGATACTCTTATAGCAGAAGAGATAGCTACCAGAGAAATTAGTTTCCTCGTCAGCAAGACCAAAGGAATCTGACGTATTGGTTCAAAAGGCTGCTTCTGTAACACCGATAGAACCAAGTTCAAGTCCCAGGGGTTTAGGGGCGCCTTAACCGGAGGATTAAGACGCATCACCCCCTGCATAAAGTTTCGGACCAGAGAATGCGAAGCAAGTGGCCGTTGAAACAACACTGATAAGGCCGAGACCTGGCCCTTGATGGTACTCAAGGCCAGCTTCATCTCTAATCCTAATTGTAGAAAATCAAGAATTCTACCTATGACATATTTCCTGGGATGCCAACCCCTGGATTCACACCAGGATACATAAGCTTTCCAGACTCTAAGATAAATCATTCTGGAAGCTGGCTTCCTTGCATTGGTCAAGGTAGATATGACAGGACCTGAAAGCCCACGACCCTTCAGGACGTGGATCTCAATAGCCAACCCGTCAAATCTAGCGTTTGTAAGGCAGGCTGGAATACTAGACCCTGAGGTAACAGGTCTGGGCGTACCGGTAGGGTCCACCGGGAACTCACCGTCATCCCTGCTATTTCTGCTTATCAAGTTCTTCTGGCCCAAATGGGGGCCACCAGAAGTGCCGACTTCCCTTCTTGCCTGAGCCTGCGAAGGAGCCGTGGCAGTAGCAGAATAGGAGGGAATGCATAAATCGGTGAGAACCGATGCCACGGAATCACCAACACATCCGTCCTGCCTGCAAGAGGATCCCAGGCAACCGGTAGGAAGGATTTCCCCTTTTGCAGGTTTTCGGGTATGAGCCATCAACTGAGGCTCTGACGTATCGCATGCGACAGGTGCATTGGAAAGTCTAATGCCTGCACCTTCTTGTTCCAGGCCGACAGAATACTGTGTTGCAACAGTCCTGCCTGGAACTGCGCATAGGGAACTGCTTCGAATGAAGCCACCATCTTCCCCAGCAGCCTCATACAAAGGCGGACAGAAGAACCCTTCTTGGTCCTGACTGTCAAAATCAGCTCCCTTAGAGCAGTGATCTTTGCCTGCAGACACTTCAGTTGAGCAGGAAAAATGGGCACAGGTAGGCCTGCATCTCTGATGCCTATTGATGTCAAAAATTCTCTTCCCTGCAGGATGGAGACTACTGTCCGATTTGATTCCAAACGGAAGGACTGCATCCTTGGGAATCGATTCAGATCTCTTAAATCCAAAATGGGTCTGACGTCCCCATTTAGTTTTTTGGACCATAAAAAGATTGGAACAGAGTCTCAATCCTTGATCCTTTGTGGAAACCCCCACAATGACCTCTTGCGACAAAAGTCGCTCTATCGCTAGAAGGAGCGACTGCTTCTCTTCTGGTTCTCTGGGAACACCTGATCTGAGGAAACGAGGAGAGGGAAATTCTTGGAACTCCAGTCTGTACCCTAAGGTTACCGTGGAGATTACCCATCTGTCCTGGAAGTCCTTCTGCCAGGGCCCTGAGAGCTGCAGCAGTTTTTCCCCCCACTCGAGCGAGCGGGGCGCCCCTTCATGAAGAGGCCTTAGTGCCTTGTCTACAAGACTTCTTCCCCCAGGATTTCTTGTGTCCCTGGGGTTGACTCTTGTTTCTTGCCCCAGACGGAGGAGACCGTCGTGACTGCCTGGAGGCTGATACCCCTGGCGCTGGGGAAAGAGTCCGCTTAAAAGAGGGACGCTTACTCTTCTTCTTATCAGATAAGAGAGTGCTTTTCCCACAGGAGATCCTCTTGATATAATTATCCAAGTCCTCTCCAAACAACCTTTCACCACGAAAGGGAAACCCGGCCAGGAGCTTCTTACATGGTGCTTCGGCTGGCAACATAGCATAAAGCCACAGGAAGGTTAGCAAACCCCTGGGCCTGCTGTTCAGGTAATACTTTGATGACCTGCTTAACATGGTCTCTTACGTATTGACAGACTCCAATCGCTGCTACTGCAGGTTGAGCCACTGATCCTGCTAAGGAAAAAACATCTTTCAATAAGAAGTCCATCTTTTTATCCACAGGATCTTTGAGCATCTGAGCATTGTCTACAGGACAAGTCAGACTACTATTTACAGAGGAAATGGCCGCATCAATGGCCGGTATTCCCCACCTCTTGATACATTTTTCTTCCATAGGATAAAGTGTAGAAAACTTTTTCGAGAAGAGTCGAGTACACTCGGCTATGTGTATCTCGGCTCCGCCCAGTCCCTGTGATCTCGGTGGCACTCGCTCTGCCCGGCCGAGTCCGCCGGCGCCATATTTAAATCTGTACACTCGGATGTGTATGTCGGCGCGATTGCAAATAATCAGCGGAGATCGGCGTATAACACGCATTCACGATTTTCCCCTGATTTTATGGGGAAAAAAGTGTGTGTCATACGCCGTTAAATACGGTATGTTATAGATGCATTTGTCCTCTTCACACACCCCTGAAGAAGGAGAATAAATACACTCCGAAACGCGTTGGGTGCAAAGAGGACTTCACATGCGTTGTAAATATGTTGATAACATCCAAATTTGTTTAAACATTCCATTGCTTTATATTTGTATATGTATCATTTTTAGTGACAATGTCTAACTATCAATAAAAATGTTTGTACTACTAAAACTCTACACACTTTTTTAACTCTATTTTTAAGTGCCTTTAAAGTCCATCCTAGGGGAACTCTTTTTCCTTTGTTCTTAATACTGGATGTGGCACTAATTGGCATAGTTCCTCCCTCCTTACATTAGAGGACAGGGATCACCCCTGGAGAATCAGAGAACAGGGACCCCTGGCAGATCACTTGACAGAGCTCCTTTCCCATTCCAGCACTGTAAACAGCTCCCTCCCCCCCCCCCCACAATACACAGGGCTGAAATCACATTCCTTTACACACAGTCTATCAGCCTTCACAGGGTGTAATCTGGGTTTTATCTTGCCGTTCTGACCTGTAAAATCCCCTGGTCAGAAAGGCAGTGTAGTTGCAGTAGGCAGATACACCCTGTGCAGATCATGGCTGACTGGCTGTGTTGTAAAGAAATGTGATTTCAGACCTGCGGAGGAGGAGCAGTATAGAGTGCTGTACTGGGAAAGAAGCTCAGCAGCCGGGCATAGTATCCAGGGCGGAGGGGGTGGTCAGGGGGTTTTGGGGGGGCGCAACTTAGATCTGGGGGGGGCAAAGCCACGTGACACGAAATCTGGAGCCTGCAGCCCTTCAGGGGCCCCTCAGGAGGTGTTAGAAGATTTGATTTAGCAATTTCTGAAGGTTTCTCTGTCAGTGTTGGCAGGTGTTGGGGGAAGGTCACCTCCCGGAGGTGTGTGTCTTTTCCCCAGTTGTCAGGGAAGTGGGGTAAGCGGACATCCCCGAGGGGGGTACAGAGAATCCCAGCTAGTGACTAGAAGACACTGAGCGGTGTCTTACCTCAGCAAGTGACAACGGTCCCATCGTGGCTACAGGACGGCACTCTCCTCCTCGTAACTCGCTGAGCTTGGTTACCGTTCCATGTTACCAGCACACAACACAGACACTTCCCCACCCTGGGCTGTTCTCACCCCATGCTCCTCTCCATTCAGGAAATGGCTCACAGCTTCTCCCCAGCCAATGAGAACAGAGGGGTGTGGACTGTGGAAGGCAAAGTGAAATCCCAGTACTGGAGCGTGGCTGTGGGGCCCTAGGGCAGATCGGAGCTGAACTTTGTGGAGGATATGATAATATGACAGGGAGGCTGCAGGGGCCCCCTGGAGCTAGGGGCAGGGTTGCGATTGTGACCCCTGCAACCCCTTATGCTATGCCCATGCCTCAAAGGATTGACTGAGGTATGATACATATTCATAACTGAGTTTTTGACTCTCATGCTCTATTTTCTGGAGGCTTCAATCACCCAGCTTAGAAAAACCCTCACCAGACCAAAAGAACAGATTGTTGCTCCACTGCCTACAGTGAAGTGAAGACTAAATTTAGTCTAAAAGAGGCAGCAATGGGCCACATATCACTCATGCTGCTGGCCCCTGCCCCATCACCATGACCCCACTTGCCTTAAAGAGCAAATACTGTATAGCCAAACTTTTTTTGTTTTGGATAAAATGTGCGAGGGTTTAAATCCTTGACAGTTTTTTTGTGTACCATTTGGAAGATTTCCAGTCAACTTCTTTTCCATAGACACAATAGGAAGTAAGAGGAAATCATTTATATTGTGAGCTCTCACGAACTGGTCCCACCCTACCCTCTTGTCTTGAATTGTATTGTAACTGTACTGTCTACATTTAATTTGGTAAATGCTGTGCATGTTGCTATATAAACCCTGTATTATAATTATAATAATAATGTCTTCAGAGGGTGGGGAATCTTCTCCTTTGCAATTGTTACTGGAACAGGTGTTCCCATTGAAATATTACCTCTCTATTTCCTTTTCCCATGACAGCTAAAATTGGATTGCCAATCACTTTCTTTCTTGGTGACAATGGTCACCAGTAGGGGTGCAACGGATCAAAAAACTCACGGTTCGGATCGTTCCTCGGATCAGGAGTCACGGTTCGGATCATTTTCGGATCAACAAAAAAAAAAAATCTCCCCCACTGTAATATCCACAATCTCCCTATTGGCAGGGTGTGGCAGAGTATTGCAGGGTATTGGCGGGTATATTGGCAGGGTATGGCAGAGTATTGGCAGGGTATGGAAGAGTATTGGCAGGGCATTGCAGCAGGGCATTGCAGAGTATTGGCAGGGCATTGCAGAGTATTGGCAGGGTATTGCAGCAGAGCATTGCAGAGTATTGGCACTGCTGCCATCCGAACTCTCCCCTCCACTGTACAGATCAGTACACAGAGGGGAGAGAGGAACCGGCATCATGACATGACGCCGGTTTGTTACAAGTGATCGCTCCGTCATTTGACGGAGCGATCACGTGCAAAACGGCTGCCGGGTGTACCAAGATGGCCGCCGCTCCGGAGCTAGGCCAAAGCCGCGGCCTTTCCTATGGCTGAGGCCACAGAGCGGATCGCGGGTGTCCCGTACGGATCAACCTCCGCGGATCGGATCAACCTCCGCGGATCGGATCACGGATCGATGACGATCCGTTGCACCCCTAGTCACCAGGACAAATAGAAGGTGGATATACTCAGTGGTGACACAGGTATAAAAACCTGACATGGGGTTCAATACTTCTCTGCTCTATTAACCACCTGCTGACCGCCTTCCACATATATACTGCGGCAAGGCGGCTCAGGTGCGCAAACCGACGTACCTTTATGTCTGTCTGTGCATGTGATAGTGTGGGCACGCAGCCGGCGGCGGGTGCCACGACCGCTACACGCCCGGGGGTCCCGCGGACTCAATGTCCACCAGCCACCCGCGATCGCGGTACAGAGAGACAGAACTGGGATCTGCCTATGTAAACAAGGCGGATCTCTGTTCTGGCAGGGGACAATATGGAGATCTGCTGATCCTAGGGATCAGGAAGAGTGATCTCTGTGTTGTCCCAGTAAGCCCAACCCCCACACAGTTAGAACACACACAGGCAACATAGTTAACACCTTGATCGCCCCTTAGTGTTAACCCTTTCCCTGACAGTGTCATTTATACATTGATCAGTGCATTTTTTTTAGCACTGATCACTGTATTGGTGTCACTGGTCCCAAAAATGTGTCACTTAGGGTCAGATTTGTCAATGTCGCAGTCCTGCTAAAAATCACAGCTCACCGCCATTACCAGTAAAAACAATAAAAAAAATGAAAAGTCCCTAAATCTATCCCCTATTTTGTAGACGCTATAACTTTTGCACAAACCAATCAACATACGCTTATTGAGATTTTTTTTTACCAAAAATATGTAACAGAATACATATTGGCCTAAACTGATCAAGAAATTTGATTTTTTACTTTTTTTTTTTGTAATGTGTAGTATAGAAGAAAGTAAAAAAATGTTTTTTGGGTTTTTTTCAAACTTCTCGCTCTTTTTTGTTTATGGCGCTGGCACTGCTTTAGATACAACTGAGGAGTTCCCAGCACAGTGTATATGACTATGACTATGGGCAGGCTGAAATATGACTACGGGCTGAAATATGTCTATGAGCAGGTTGAGCTATGTCTATGGTCAGGCTGAGTTGTGTCTATGGGCAGAATGAGCTGTGTCTATGGGCAGGCTGAGCTGTGTCTATGGGCAGGCTGAGCTGTGTCTATGGGCAGGCTAAGTTGTGTCTATGGGCAGGCTGAGCTGTGTCTATGGGCAGGTTGAGCTATGTCTATCTAATTAAGGTTCCACATATTCTTTCTTATTGAGCGTGAGACTCACAACATGGTCTTAGTTCATATTTGAGATGTGGTTTTAGCGCTGCACTTCTATTTTTACGTTATTATCTTTGCAATTGTCTATTTGCCGTGCTAGCTGCTGTTTATCATTCAAAGGGACTGTCACTTTTAAATTTTTTGAGAAGTGTCTATGGGCAGGCTGAGCGGTGTCTATGGGTAGGATAAACAGTTTTAGGACGCCGGACGCATGGATTCCCATGGCAGGGGTGGGAGGGGTTGGTACTTTTTGAACCACCTGATTAGAGCCAAATGCTCTAATAGGCTTCAAAATAGGGTGGGCTCAGGGCGCAGAGAGTGCGCCCTGATCCCACCCATTTGTGTGACAATAGCGAATTCATTTTCGCTATTTTCACACTAACCTTCCTCCCCACCAATCAGGAGCCAGGACGTCAGACCTGCTTCCTGATTGGCCAAAGCGCCAGGCCACCCTATTGGATGCCTGGCACTTAGAAAGAGGAGCGAGGAGACACGCTGCGCTGGAGCGGAGGTCGCTGCCGCTCTGAGAGGAGCTGATGCAGTGCTGCGGTAAGTCCCCTCCGCTTTGTCAAAGCCGCGCGCAGGGGGGCAGAGCCGCGACCCATGCGGGGGGGGGGATGCTGCCAGAGCCGCAAACCCCACGAGTGGGGGGGGGTCGGTGGGCACAGTGGCTGCATTTGATGGGCTCAGTGGCTGCATATACTGGGCACAAGTGGCTGCATATGATGGGCACAAGTGGCTGCATATGATGGGCACAGGTGGCTGCATATGATGGGCACAGGTGGCTGCATATGATGGGCACAAGTGGCTGCATTTGATGGGCACAGGTGGCTGCATTTGATGGGCACAAGTGGCTGAATTTGATGGGCAAGTGGCTGCATATGATGTGCACAGGTGGCTGCATTTGATGGGCACAAGTGGCTGCATTTGATGGGCAAGTGGCTGCATATGATGGGCACAGGTGGCTGCATTTGATGGGCACAAGTGGCTGCATTTGATGGGCACAAGCGGCTGCATATGATGGACACAAGTGGCTGCATTTGATGGGCACAGTGGCTGCATTTGATGGGCACAGCGAAGCTGCAATTGATGGGGGGGGGGGGCATTATTTTTCAGTTTGATTGCGCCCCCCCCCCCCAGTGTCTATGGGCAGGCTGAGCATTGTCTATGGGTAGGATAAGCAGTGTCTATGGGCAGACTGAGCAGTGTCTATGGGTAGGATCAGCAGTGTCTATGGGCAGGCTGAGCAGTGTCTATCTATGGGTAGGATCAGCATTGTCTATGGGAAGGCAGATCACTGTGTATGGGCAGGCTCGGCAGTCTATGGGTAGAATGATCTAGGAACAGCAGTATCTATGGGCAGGCAGATCAGTCAGTGTCTATGGGCAGGCTGAGCATTGTCTATGGTTAGGATCAGCAGTATCTATGGGCAGGCTGAGCATTGTCTATGGGTAGGATCAGCAGTATCTATGGGCAGGCTGAGCATTGTCTATGGGTAGGATCAGCAGTATCTATGGGCAGGCTGAGCATTGTCTATGGGTAGGATCAGCAGTATCTATGGGTAGGATCAGCAGTATCTATGGGCAGGCTGAGCAGTATCTATCTATGGGTAGGATCAGCAGTGTTTATGGGCAAGCTGAGCATTGTCTATGGGTAGGATCAGCAGTGTCTATGGGCAGGCTGAGCAGTATCTATCTATGGGTAGGATCAGCAGTGTTTATGGGCAAGCTGAGCATTGTCTATGGGTAGGATCAGCAGTGTCTATGGATAGGATCAGCAGTGTCTATGGGCAGGCTGAGCATTGTCTATCTATGGGCAGGCTGAGCATTGTCTATCTATGGGCAGGCTCGCAGAGGGTTAAGCTGTCACTCCTCTGGGCTCAGCTGCCCGCCCGCCCGGGGTGGGAGGGGGATGAAGCTCAGGCTGGCGGAGTGAAGCGTGTCTCCTACAATCAGGTGTGTTGGGTGTAGAGAAGCTGATCCGGATCTGCTGTGTATATGCGGACTCCCCGTCCAGCCGTCATGCTCCGTCCATGGTGCCTCCCCGGAGCGCAGATCAGCTAGTTCCCGCACACATCCCGGCCCGACGGAGACGACCAGCCCGTGCCTTGGTGTTGGTAAGTTTGTATTTTTCCGATCGCTGCGCTGCCTGGACACCGAACTGCTGAACTTCCAACTAGCGCTCCCTATGACCGGATCCCTGTCCCCGCACTCAGTGACCGGATCCACCTGTCCCCGCACTCAGTGACCGGATCCACCTGTCCCCGCACTCAGTGACCGGATCCACCTGTCCCCGCACTCAGTGACCGGACCCCTCCGGGGATAGGATTTCTCCGGGTTTAAAACATTTTATTTAGCGCTGAAAAACGTGGTCGATGACCCATGCCCCTGGGGATCAGGTCCCTCTGGCTGTGTTGCATAGGAAATCTGGATGACTAGCCTAGCAATCTCATGACTACCTCCACCTGTCCCCAGATTTAATGATGGGATCCCTCCAGGGACAATAGTTCTGGTTTTCAAAACATTTTGTTTATATATACTGCTGAAAGATATCTTTGACCCATGCCCCTAGGGATGAGTTGAAGTCCCACTGGCCATGTTGTAATGGAACCCTGGATAGTTAGGCTAGCAATCCTCATGACTACATCAACATTTCCCCATACTTCATGAAGGGGACAGTAGTTCTTCGGTGACCAGAATGATGAAAAAATGTCCTTAATGACCCACGCCATAGTGGTCATGTCCCACTGACCATGGATGGCTAGCCCGATGAATTCATTAGTTCTGCTTCTATCTAGTTCCCATACTCAGGATCCCTCTAGGAACCATAGTTCTCCAGGTCCCCAAGGTCTTAGATGACCCATGCACTAACTGTCATGTCCCACTGACCATGGATGGCTAGCCTGATGAATTCATTAGGACTGCTTCTATCTAGTTTCCATACTCAGGATCCCTCTTGGAACCATAGTTCTCCAGGTCCCCAAGGTCTTAGATGACCCATGCACTAACTGTCATGTCCCACTGACCTAGGCACAAGTTAAATCTTGGTTGCCAGCCTAGGAATCTCATAACGACTGTATCTACCTGTCCCCACACTTATACCATCTGAGGACAGTAGTTCTCCAAGGTCCATAATGCTGAAAAATATATTTGACCAAAGTCCTAGAGGTCATGTCCCACTTACTATGTCACAAGTGTAACTTGGATGTCTAGCCTATGGATCTCATTAGGACTTCTACCTGTCCCCATACTCGGTGAAGGGACCCCTCTAGGGACAGTAGTTCTCCAGAGTCCTTAATATTGGAAAAGGTCTTAGATGACCCGACCCATGCACTAGTCATGTCCCACTGACCATGGCACAAATGAAATCTTGATTTCAAGCCTAGGGATCTGATCACATTCATACCATCTGGGGACAGTAGTTCTGCCTGGGTCCATAACGCTGGAAAAAAATGAATTTTTTGACTCATGCCATAGGGGTCATGTCCCCGCTTCCCTGATCCAAGTGAAACCTGGATGTCTAGCCTAGCGATCTTGTTATGACTGCATATTTACCTGCCCCCACACTCATGCTAGTGAAGGGATCCCTGTGAGGATTGTATTTTTCTGGTGTCTTGTTGAACAATGTGTTTGACCCATGCCCTAGGGTTCATGTCCCACTTAGCATGTCGCAAGTGAAATTCAGATGAATAGCCTAGTGATCCCATTGTGACCACATCTATCTGTCCCCAAACTCATACCAGTGAGGCGATCCCTCTGGGGACTGCAATTATCCAGGGTCCATATCGCTAAAAAAAAATGTTTTTGATGACCCATGTCCTGCAAGTGCAACCTGGATTGCTAGCCTAAGATTTCAATAGGGGAATCTTCAAATGTTGTTTTTGTCAACAACCTGCTTATACATTGCAGCTATCAGATAAATGTATACAGGTTATTATGTAATTGTCTTCTGGCAGAAATTGCTACAGTTTACAAACTGTATTGGAAATTTCAAAGCAGCAGATGATTTCTGTATCTTTACTGTATATCAGATCTAGAGGGTGGGTTTAGGTTAACCTGTGCTGCAATTTTTATATTTCAACTGATCTGGCACATGCAGGGTTAACACACTCGCAGCTGCGGTTGAAAACGAAAGCAGCCCATCCGCTGTCTCTGGGGTGTATGCTTTATGCAAGCTCAGGTTTCACGGCACCTTGCCGCACAGGACTGGTTAGCTGCTGCTGCAACAGGTGGAAGAGGCTGTACTGATGGGTGCTTGTTGTTTTGCAGGGAGATGGGAAACCACGTAGAAAAACTGACCCACCTAAGTTATAAAGAAGTGCCCACCGCGGACCCCACAGGGGTGGATAAGGACGACGGACCCAGGATAGGGGTTTCCTACATCTTCTCTGCTGATGACGACGACTTGGAGGAGCCGGTGCAAGATTCCGACAAGCAGGGCACCCTAAACCTACAGGAAGATCTGCAGTACGACCACTGCAACGAGGTGGAGTGCTCGGTGTACTACAGGGATGAGTGCATCTACGAAAAGGGTTTCAGCTCTGGAGAGCAGCTGACCACCTATTCCCCGGAGAACCTTCTGAACAAATGCAAGCCCGGGGACCTGGTGGAGTTTGTAGCCAAGAACCAATATCCCCATTGGGTGGTGTATGTGGGGGACTTCCAGGTGGTGCACTTATACAGACTGGAGATCGCCAATAGCTTCATGACCGACGCCAGCCAGGGCAGGAGGGGCAGGATAGTCAATGACCAGTACAAATTCAAACCCCTCAGTCCAGAGATGGTGGTCCAGAACGCCATGGAGCAAGTGGGGGCCAAAGACCAGGAGCTCAGCTGGAGAAACTCTGAGTGCTTCGCTGCCTGGTGCCGCTACGGCAAGAGGGAGTTTAAGATCGGCGGTGAGATCAGGATAGGCAAACAGCCCTACAGGCTTAAAATCCAGCTCTCGGAAAAGAAAAGCCACACACTGGAGTTTCAGAGCCTGGAGGACCTAATCATGGAGAGGAGACGGAACGATCAGATCGGCAAGGCAGCCGTGCTGCAGGAGCTCTCCAACCACCTGCACGGGGATGACGAGGTCAGGACCGATCATAACGCTAACTGACGGATTAAAACTGAAGGCTGCGAAATTGAGCTGTTCTAAGCCCTTCAGGCCATTTTCAGTGGCGGTTTAATTCACATCACATGTGAAAGGAAAGCTGATGATTGTTTTGGCTTGACGTTAACCCTTACCGCAGCCCAGCCTTCCTCCTCTACTGGTTTGCTGTAGAGACAGGTTTACAGTTTTTTTTTTTTTTTTTTCGTTTGGAGCCAATGAATAGCTTTATAAGAGATGTAGATGATCTGATCGCATTTCATGAACCAATCATGTTGATATATATTTTTGTGTACTTAGTGATTTAATCCCTGCATCGTGTATTTTGAACACTATGCATAAATATTTTGTATTTTGGCATCCAGAGTTGTCGACTTCTTCCAGTGGTCATATATGTGCACACTTTGCATTGATGAGGGTCTCCCAAGGGAAGAGCTGTACGGAGGGGATTGTAGGAAAATGTGTGCCAGAAGGGAGCTTCTGCCTGTAGCCATCAATCAGAATCCTTCTTTTTGTTTTCCTAGAGGAAGAAGGATGAAATCTGGTTGTCAAAGGCAATAGCTTCACTCTTGGTCAAGGTTTTTATAATGTAGCTTCTTGGTGTTCCCTTCACGGGCGCCCATCAGAATTCTTTTTGCAGTATAGAAGAATCTGATTGGTTGCTAAGAGCTCTCTCACCAGACCTTCCTCTTAAATTAACTGAGATACTGTATATAATTGCACCTGGGTGAGACACATGTTGCAATGGCTATTTTACACTATTTCAGTTGGCATGGTCACCTAGAAACAATGGAAGTTCTTCAGCTTCTTTTGAATATTTTAAAAGGGGATCTCCTGATTGTATGTTTGAAATCTGACCTCACCATGGCAGTCACTGGCTGGTGCTCAGGCAAACGTACACTGAGGGGAAATGCCAGGGCTGCTGTTGCTGACCATCTCCTGAAAATGCTAATTATCTGGCTTTCTCCGCCTTCACTACTTTGAAAAACCGACCTTGACCTAGTAGGCAGATCAGCCATGTCCAGAGAGTAAAGTCTGCTTCTATTTGACATGCTTGTTCCGGGTGACTTGGCAAGTACTAAAGCCATTGTGATCAGCATGGCATCCATGTATTTCTTGGGTAGATGGGAGCCTCCATACTTCCCTACTACAGGTTAGGGACAAATATTGTATGTTTGTTCATACCATCTTAAAATCTGACCTACCCATGGAGGTCACTGGCTGGTGCTCAGATTCAAGCGAACGTACACTGAGGGAAATGCCAGGGCTGCTGTCGCTGGCCATCTCCTGAAAATGCTAATTATCTGACTTTCTTTGCCTTCACTACTTTGAAAAACTGACCTTGACCTAGTAAGCAGATCTGCTAAGTTCAGAGAGTAAAGTCTGCTTCTATTTGACATGCTTGTTCCGGGTGACTTGGCAAATACTAAAGCCATTGTGATCTGCATGGCAACCATGTATTTCTTGAAGAGATGGCAGCCTCCATACTTCCCTACTACAGGTTACCTTTGATAGGATGTGCTTAGAGTTCTCCTGGATTAGGTTTTCGTAGGTCAGGTGCAAAGCAGTGCCCATGGTTCAGTACTGTGTGTATACTCTAACAAGCAGCTTTAGGTAGGCTGTAAGCTGACGGTGTCGAGTATTCCATATTCTCATAACTCTTTCTTTTTTTTACATAAGCGTGTATGACCTTTGCACCGCCATCAGACCTCGCCCTTTTAGCAGCAGTAATTATCGTCATCAGGGCTAGACATGACAGTGAGCATGTAGGAAAAATTACAATTGGCACCTATCATCCCTTTTTTTTTTTTTTTTTTTTTTTTTTTTTCCACACCTCTTTAACCACTTAAGGACCGAGCCTCTTTCTGAGATTTGTTAGTTATTTGTTAGTTTAAGTTAAACTTTTTTTTTTTTTTGCTAGAAAATTACTTGGAACCCCCAAACATTATACATTTTTTTTTTTTTTTCTCTAACACCCTAGTGAATAAAATGAGTAAATTGATACCCAACATGTCACGCTTCAAAATTGCGCCCGCTTGTGGAATGCGACAAACTTTTACCCTTAAAAAATGTCCATAGGCGATGTTTAAAAAATTCTACAGGTTGTATGTTTTGAGTTACAGAGGAGGTCTAGGGCTAGAATTATTGCTCCTGCTCTACCGATCGCGGCGATACCTCACATGTGTGGTTTGAACACCGTTTTCATATGCGCGCTCTACTTACGTATGCGTTTGCTTCTGCACGAGAGCTCGGCAGGACGGGGGCGCGTTTAAAAAATGTGTTGTTTTTTTTTTCCTTTATATATTTTACCTTTTTTTTTTTTTTATTTTTACACTGTTCTTTTAAAAAAAAAAAAAAATTGTGTCACTTTTATTCCTATTACAAGGAATGTAAACATCCCTTGTAAAAAAGCATGACAGGACCTCTTAAATATGAGATCTGGGGTCAAAAAGGCCTCAGCTCTCATATTTACACTAAGGGCCCTTTCACACTGGGGCGGTTTGCAGGCGCTATTGCGCTAATAATAGCGCCTGCAAACTGACCCGAAAGTGCCGCTGCTTTGTCTCCAGTGTGAAAGCCCCGAGGGCTTTCACACTGGAGTGGTGCGCTAGCAGGATGGGGGAAAAAAAGTCCTGCTAGCAGCATCTTCGGAGCGGGGTCTATACCGCTCCTGCCCATTGAAATCAATGGGAAAGCATGGCTAAAACCGCCCACTAGCGGCCGAATACCGACGGAAAAGCGCCCCTTACAATAGCGGTGCTTTACCGCCGACGCCGCCCCAGTGTGAAAGGGCCCTAAAATGCAATAAAAAAAAAAAAAAAATGGCCCTTTAAGAGCTATGGGTGGAAGTGATGTTTTGACGTCGCTTCTGCCCTGCAATGGTATGGAGATGGGTGGGGGCCATCTTCCGCTCACTTGTCTCCCATACCCAGCAAGGGAGAACATCCGATCGCCGCTGCCGCTGGCTCCGGAAATCTGCAGAGGGCACCGGAGAGCGGCGGGAGGGGTTATCTCGTGGTGTATCTGCCGCAGAGACCACTATTATCAGAAAGCGGACCGCCGGCCGAAGAATAGGATACCGGGGTTATGGCAGCTAGTTGCTGCCATAACAACGATATTACTCTTCAAAGTTAGGACGTATATCGGTGTGCGGCGGTCCGTAAGTGGTTAAATGGTCAGGCCACTCAAGAATGAGTTACAGAAAATAGATTTTTATTTATCTCCTGGTGACTGATGCTAGAGGGTTAAAGTGTAACTATAGAAAAAATGACAGATTAAGTCTGTCAATGGCATTAACACAGCAGTTTTTGCTTTTCTATAAGACTGGCCATACATTATATAATTTTCTTGTATAATCTTCCTTTAGGCCTGTTTACACCTATGCCCCGCCCCCCCCCCCCCCCCTTCTTCTTCTCTCTCCTTTTTTTTTTTTTTTTTTTTTTTTTTTTTGCTGCTGTGTTTTTAATAAGGGTCAGGAACTTTTTTTTTTTTTAATGGAAAACTATGCATTTTTTGGTTCAATAAACTCCAACGGAGAAGCTGCAGAAAAGCATGTAGTGCATTTTTGCTTTTTTAATTTGCCCAAAACAAAAAAGGGAAAAAAAAAACACAAAATGCATAAAAAAAAAAGTGGCGCAAATGCATGTACAAAAATGCAAAACGCACCGCAGAAATGGGTCAAAAGCAAATTGCATAGGTGTGAACCAGACCTTAGGCCAGGTTCGCATATGTGCGGCCTCGGTTTCCAGCCTGGGGTCCGGTGCGTTCCTGCTCACCGGTTCAGGTCCAAATTTTCGCCTGAGTTCGAATCCTGAACCGGACCCAAAAAACGCACAAGACTCTTATGGAATCTGCACCGCGGCCGAACCCAGTACATGTATGAATCGGCTCCATTGAGAGCCATTGACACATGTCATGCAAATTGGATGGGGTGAAAAATGCATCCAATTCGCACAGATGTGAACCCAGCCTCAGAGTTACCAAAGCCATATAATATGAGTTCAAACCTAAACTCTTTTAAATTGTATGCAATCAGGCAGGCCCTTGCAGCACATAGTTGACGGTAAATCTAAAGGAAATTAAATAAGAAAATTGTATAATGTATGGCCAGCCTTAGTCCGACCTTTGTAACATAGGTGTGTTTTTTTGTTTTTTTTTTTGTTTGTTTTTGAAGAGGGGGAGGGAAAAAAAAAATGCAACTGCAAAAAAAATCAGACCTCCTGTTTGAATCCACTCCTTCCTTGCAGCTTATGATGGCAGCTCAGATCAGGAAAACCAGATCTGTTATTGCAATGCAGCTTTCTGGGCACCTACCCTGTTCAACCTGTGCTGTGACTTGGTATGCTACAGCACAGTGGGGTCGGTTACTGTGTTAGGGGCACAGACGCATGGTGCACTGAAGAGCTGCTAATTTGCATATTAGCTGCTTTCCAATTGCAACAAAAGATGATAGGTTAACATGTTACTTGGTAAAAGTCAGCAAATTAAACTGCTCCATAGGTAGACTATTGTGTATTTTCAGGATGTACAGTTTGATTCTGAGATATGATTTTCAATTAAATTTTCTGCTTGTTTCACAATTTAACCACTTCAGCCCCGGAAGATTTGGCTGCTCAATGACAGGGCCATTTTTTGACATTCGGCACTGCGTCTCTTTAACTGACAATTGCGCGGTTGTGCGACGCTGTACCCAAACAAAATGGATGTCCTTTTTTTCCCACAAATAGAGCTTTCTTTTGGTGGTATTTGATCATCTCCTAGTTTTTTTGTGCTATAAACAAAAAATGAGCAACAATTTTAAAAAACACAATATTTTGTACTTTTTGTTATAATAAATTTCCCCTTTTGCTTTAAAAAAAAAAAGTTTTTTCCTCAGTTTAGGACGATATATATATATATATTCTTCTACATATTTTTGGTAATAAAAATCGCAATAAGCATATATTGATTGGTTTGTGCAAAAGTTATAGCGCCTACAAAATAGGGGATAGATTTATTTTTTCATTTTTATTATTATTTTTTTCTTTACTAGTAATGGCGGCGATCTGCGTGTGGGTTTTTTTTTTTTTTTTTTTGGACTACGACATCATGACAGACACTTTTGACACATTTTTGAAACTATTGACAATTATACAGCGATCAGTGCTCTAAAAATGCACTGATTACTGTGTAAATGTCACTGGCAGGGAAGGGGTTAACTGTGTTCCCTAGTGTGTGTTCTAACTGTGGGGGGAGGGGACTGACTATAGGAGATGACAGATCCTGGTTCCTTGCTATTAGTCGCTCTCTCTCGCGCTCTCTCGCTCTCTCTCTCGAGCTCTCTCGCTCTCATTCTGCGGTTATCATGACCGCCAGCCACGGCTTGGGCTCATGCCTGCTATCCCACCTAAAGGAGCCGACGTACAGCTACGACGGTTTACGGGATCGTGCCCACCTGCCGCCGTAGAATGACGGCGGCCGGTCGGCAAGTGGTTAATATATTTTAATATACAGATTTGTAAATGCTCCCTCTAGTGGTCTTAGTTTCCCAGGGATTGCCGTAAACTTAGCCCGAGGTTAGAGCTACACAAACGATTGTAATCTTTTGTCAGCTGAGATCTTCATGAAGAATTTTAATCTCTCAATCATGCTGCTAGAATCGCAAGCAACTATTCGGTAGGCTTAGCAATTGAACAATGAGCAAATGACTCCCTATAGAGCAGCCTTTCTCAATCCTTTAACCCCGGAGTAACCCTTGAAATATTTTTTGGAACTCACGGAAGCCCTGCTAAACCTAATTAATCATGGAAAAGTGGAAGAAGGACCCACTGGTCTTACAGTGTAAAGTGAGAAGAATGCTACTAACATTGTCAGTGGAAAGCATGCCACGTACATTGGGTGGCCAATGGGAAGAATGCCCCATACATTGGTGGTCAGAAAGTCACCTTTGGAGATCTTTAAAGATCTTTGGCGTCATGCCGCTGACTCTGCCACGTAGCATTGGACTCAAAACTATGCAGGTACCATCAGATGGGAGGTCAATCGGCCACAGCTCAAGGAACCCCTAGCAACCTCTAGAGGAGGAACCCTGGTTGAGCATGATTGCTATAGAGTAAGCTACACAAGCAGAATGCAGTATCCATTAAACGCATATGAGTGGAGCATTGTGTGTTCATGTGCGTTTTAACACAATGTGTGTTTAGCTTACGCCATAGTTAGCTATTTGTTCCAATTGTCTAGAGCAGGGATCTTCTAATTGCAGCCCTCCAGTTATTGCAGAACTACACATCCCATGAGGCATTGTAAAACTCTGACATTCACAGGCATGTCTAGGCATGATGGGAATTGCAGTTCCTGAACCACTAGAGGCCATAGTTTGGAGACCCCTGATCCAGAGCAGTGGTTTCTAAACTTACTAAACAAAAGGGCCAATTTACTGTCCTTCAGACTTTAAGGGTGCTGGACTATGGCCAATAGGAAATAGGAGTTGAAAATGCCCTAATGTCGGGAGTAAAAAAATTACATAGCATTTGTGATCAGTAGAGAATGGAATAGTGCCCCATCGTCTGTTAGTGGGAGGAATAGTGCCCCATCGTTGGCTTCCGTGGGAGGAATAGTGTCTTGACTGTTGGTGTCAGTGGAAGGAATGGTGCTTCATCGTTGGTGTGTTAGTGGGAGGAATAGTGCCCCAAGGGCCAGATCAAAGAAAAGGGCCACAAGCAGGTTGCAGTTTGGAGACCACTGGTCTAGAGAATAATCATGCAATTTTAGTAGCACAGTTGAGCTACCAAAAAGCTTGTGTTTTAGCTGTAGCCTAATGAGAAGACTGCAAGCGAGTATAGGTGGTCTATTTAAACCAGGTTAGACCTGGCTCCTGCTTAGGGTGGGTATACACTAGTAAGTTTTTATTTCTTCTCTTTTTTTTTTTTTTTTTTTTTTTTTTTTTGTAGAAAAAAATCAATTTTGTATGAAAATTTTCAGAATATTTGAATGTTGCTTGAGAGATTTTGCTTTTAATATTCCACTTTGGAATGAATGGAGTTTTTGAAGGACAACCACATACACTGTTAGCCATTCATACATATAACTACAATTTTCCATCCTGTTGCTTCTAATTTTCTCATCACTGCAGTCAAACAAACTAACGTTGATTTTATCCCAGCAATTATTAGAGACACCATGAATGGTCTTACAATATTACAACGAAGAATGTCAAACAAAATTATACTGGTGTATATCCAGCTTTACACTGAGAGAGGATCACTGGGTGGTACTATGGAACAGGAGGGGTAGCTAGCATATGTAACGAGCTAATATGGCTGCCCTATGTACAGTACATATATAATTAGAAACTACCGTATATACTCGAGTATAAGTCGAGGCCCTAATTTACCACAAAAAAAATGGGAAAAACTTATTGACCCGAGTATAAGACGAGGGTGAGAAATGCACAGCTACTGTAAGTGGAAAAGAGGGTCAACAATGCCCATTTGCAGCCTCACTGTGCCCATTTGCATGCCTTACTGTGCCCATTTGCAGCCACAGGTCCCCTGAACTTCAAACTCTGTAGTTAAGGGTTCCTAGATGCCCCCTAGCTGCAGCCAAAATTTGGGGTCTCTGAACCCAAAGGGTCCCGAAATGACATTGCTGCAGATGGACACAGTTGACTGACTTTGGGGCCCCGTATCTCGGGGCCACTTAGTGCTAGGAACCCCAAATTTGGTGTGCAAACCCAGTGGAACTAGCACCATAAAATATCTGCTGGGGTTTCTAGCACCAAGTGGCCCCGAGATACAGGGCCCCAAAATCGGTTCAGAAAATGTCAAGCACTTTTCTGCAGCAGAGAATGACATTTTCCGAACCGATTTTGGGGCCCCGTATCTCGGGGCCACTTGGTGCTAGGAACCCCAGCTTTGGATATGTTGTGGTACCAGTTCCACTGGGTTTGCACACAATTTGGGGTTCCTAGCACCAAGTGGCCCTGAGATACGGGGCCCCAAAGTTGGTTCGGAAAATGAAATTTTTTGCTGCAGAAAAGTGCTTGACTCCAGTATAAGTCGAGGGGGACACTTTTAGCACAAAAAAATGTGCTGAAAAATTCGACTTATACTCGAGTATATACGGTACACCAAAACAAGGTTTTTCAAAACATTTCCACTGACTAATGAGATACTTTATATTAAAAGAGAAGTATGGAAAAAAATGTTTCCCCCATAATCATACTTACCTAGGTGCTGCATCTGTCCCCCGCCGTCTCTGCACTGAGAACCGAGCCACTGAACACCGCCAATGGCTCGGTTCTCTCGGCTCCCCGACTGGAGAGCTGCTGCCTGTCAATCAGCAGCTCTCCTGCTCTGCTCCTCCACGCTCACTGGAGAGCTGAGCTGAGGAGGGGCGGGGAGCGGCCGTCTCAGTGATGTCAGCAGGGAGCGGACTGCAGACCGCTCTCTGCTGAAAACGGGTCACAGGAGTGCAAAACGAATTGCACTTCTATAAACCATAGGAGAAGCTCAGGCTGGACTTGTCCTTTAAAGCAGACCTTCAGTCATATTTTTTTTCTCATCTTTCCATCTATTAAATCTTCTGCCCTTGTTGTTTTAACTTTGGATAGTAAAACATTTTTTTTTTTCTGCCAGTAAATACCTTTTATACAGCCCACTTCCTGTTTCTTGTCTGGTCATTAGCCTAGGCTTATGACAGAGAGAGAGAATGTGAGTCATGAGAAGGCCAAAGAGCTGGAGGTGTGTGTCTGAGTAAATCCAGGAAGTGAACAGGCAGCAGCTTCAGCTGCCCACAGTTAAAATGGCTGCAGCCAGGTTCAGTGGAGGGAAATTTCTGCAGCATATTTGACAGGTACACAATCACAGTATATAAAAAATATGCAAAGTGGTTGGAGGGAAGCTTCAGAATGGCAAAGATGTTTTTATTACAAATTTATGTGAGCAGACTGCAGTTCCTCTTTTAACTATTTACTTCTATCTAAAATAAGACTTCAACTTCCCCGTAAAAACCCAACGTTCATTTTTTATGGGGACTAGAAATGTTTAATTTGGACTCCCCAACTATATAATTTAAAGCCTAATTACATGACACCTACCGATGGATCGGATCTGGTTATCAAGTAATTTTCCAAATTAATTAAGTTAACGACCCAATGAATTATTCATTTGTTTCTATTACGTTAACAAAGCGCTAATTTGCTTTCTCAGACCGCAAAACACATTTGCATTTCTTTTTTCAGTAATCTTGGTTAATAATTTAGGCAGCGTCGGACAGTTTCCGCTTCTCTGTTACATCAAGGTGTTCGGCTAAATGCAACTGTTAGATTTCATTATCGAAATTGTCTTCTTCTGGCTGAGGATTTGCATAATGGCCACATTTTGCGCTCATAAAAATGATTTGTACACTTTAATTTTCAGATGTGGACTGCTGGGCTGGAGAAGGGGGGGGGGGGGGTTGTCTTCGTCATCGGAGACACAGTAAACATCGTGAAGACATTGTAACATTAATGAAAGTGTTGTTGCAGATTTCCTGGCATGTGGATGGCAGGGACGAAACTGCTGGGGGGGTGGGGGGGTACCAGGCGTTAACTGTTTCAGGGCAGCGTGAAGGTTGGTATGATGGAGGAAGACTATACTGCTTGATAGGGGTCGAGTTGGTACCTCGCCTTTCTGGGAGATGCGATGTATAGAAGAACAGCAAAGTGATCTACTTTTTAATGCTTAAGTTCATTATCCTGTTCCCTTATTCTGATACAGGACCTTGAGGTTAGGAGCCACTGAAAAGGTTTAGACCTGATGGAATGTGTGAAGGTTTTCAAGTTAACTGCAGACTGTAGTCATGCATCGATGGCAACAGACAAAATATCTACATTTTTCATTGGAAACATGAAAAAGTTAGATATTGTATACTATTTACAAAGATTATTACTTTTTAGACCTGCCTGACATCTGGGTTATCGGAAAAGTAGAGTTAAACCTGTGCATTACCAAGGGCACATCAATGCTTGCCCCACCAGCTGCTCATACACTCCTTGCCGTCACCCCCAGCCAGTAAATGAACAAATGTCCAGTACTTCTGGGTATAGGAAACCATGTGGCGTACACTTTTTTTTTTTTTTATTTCTTTCTCATGTGACCTGCTAGTGGTTTTGGATTGGCTGCCCAGTCACCCAGCTCTGTAAACTCTGCCTCGCTCTCCCTCCTCTCTTGACAGCACTTGTGCTTGGAGATTGGTTGCTCTGTCACTTAGGAGGGTGTAGAGAGATTTCTCAGCCCTGTGTAGGCCCTGACTTCCCTTCGTGACACCGCCAGTGCTTGGGGATTGGCTGCTCAATCACCCGGTTCTGTCACATAGGAGGTAGAGGGGGAGGTTTTTTTTGGCCATGTGTAAGCTCTGACTCACTCTTTCTTTGCCTGTGACAATGCTGGTGCTTTGGCTACTATATCCTAATAGGGAGGGTGAGAGATTCCTCAAACCTGTGTAAGTTCCAAATGACTCCCTTTCCTCCCATAATGCTGGTGCTTAGGGATTGACTGCTGTGTCCTATGCAGGTGGTGAGAGATTACTCAGCCCTGCGTTAGCTCCAAATCACTCTACTTCTTTCGACGGGGCAGGGGATTGGCTGCTTAGGCACCCAGCTCTGTGTAGTTGGGATGGAGAGAGATTCCTCAGCCCTGTGTAAGCTACAAGATCTTGCATATGGCTTTCTCCGTTTTTAAATGAAGCAACGGGAGTGCAAAAGGAAGGTGATAATGGGGTACTGGTGGAGCAACCATAAAAGTGAACCTGGTTCTTTGCCCTGTATTGGCAACCCACAGGTTCTGTTAGAGCAGTGGTCGCCAAACTGTGGTCCGGGGGCCAGATGCGGCCCTTTGCCTGCTTTTATCCAGCCCTTGGGGCACTCATTATTCCTCCCACTGATATGAGACCGTGTTCTGACATCATCAATGTGGCATAATTTCTTCCACTGATACCAGCGATGGGACGCGATCCCTCCCACTGATACCAGCGATGGGACGCTATCCCCTCCCACTGATACCAGCGATGGGACGC
The DNA here is from genome assembly GCA_037952835.1 of Lithobates septentrionalis. NCBI lineage: Eukaryota > Metazoa > Chordata > Amphibia > Anura > Ranidae > Lithobates > Lithobates septentrionalis. The sequence continues at coordinate 6,494,123 of JBBDGP010000459.1, forward strand.
GATCCCTCCCACTGATACCAGCGATGGGACGCGATCCCTCCCACTGATACCAGCGATGGGACGCGATCCCCTCCCACTGATACCAGCGATGGGACGCGATCCCCTCCCACTGATACCAGCGATGGGACGCGATCCCCTCCCACTGATACCAGCGATGGGACGCTATCCCCTCCCACTGATACCAGCGATGGGATGCTATCCCCTCCCACTGATACCAGCGATGGGACGCTATCCCCTCCCACTGCCACTGATACCAGCGATGGGACGCTAATCCTCTCCCTAAAACCAAATTTGGTGATGTTTACTTCCACTGATGCCAGAAAAAATTTCCATTCCCGCTGGCCCCTTTTCGCCGCCCCCCCCCCCCCCCCCCCTAAAGTCTGAAGGACAATAAACTGCCCCTTTTGTTTAGAAAGTTTTTGGAGACCCCTGTGTTAGAAGATTGAATATCATGGTTTTGAACCTGTTACTGGGTACCAGATATCAACAGAGGCTCTATGCATCTCAAGGCATTGCATAGCAAATTTTGTTGACTTGCAGCTAAGTTTACTCTTGAACAAGTGAATGCTGCCCCATGACCGATTTCCAAGCTTCACAAGAACTGACAAAACTCAAATGAGGTAGCCCTTCACATACGGAGTTTGCCAATTTTAAACGGGATGGTTGCTTATACAGTAGTCCTCTTCTACCTGCTTTCATTATAGCAAGTAAAACCTGGATCTGAGTGCAGAGCAGCTAAAGGTCAAATGCCGAGACGTTGCCTAGTTTAGGGTAGGTTGGGATGCTACAACCCCCAACTTGGTCGTGACTTAGTCTATAGCACCACTGAGGTCTTTGATTTGATTCCTAGTTAGGATATTATCTGCATTGCGTTTGCATATTTTCCCTGTGCTTGCATGGGTTTCCTCCAGGTATTCCCCCTAGACTCCAAAGACCTGCTGGTTTATTAATTGTCCCTGGTCTATAATTGGCTCTAGTATGATAATACATTGGACGTGCCTCACCTCCTATCTGCCCCTACAGCAGATAAAGGGCTTTTAAACCCTAGGGGGGAAAAGTGCTATTTTAAAATATAAATGGGAAGTGTTTGTGTCCTTTTAAGTTTAGAGGTCTTGGCATTCTCATGAGTGCCAATGTGAAAGTGGTTATAAAATGTTTCACTTGACCTTATAATTATTATCTTCAGAGATTACAAGCTGACATTATATTGGCCCAATTAGATGACTGGATAACAGGGTTACCTAACACAAAGAATTTATTGTAGTTACCTTTCCTAGTAAGAGCAAGCTTGACTGTACGCTATGAGCCATGTAGGAAAGACGAGGTTGGCCGCTGAGCCATTGAATGGAGACTTTTGCCAGGAAGTCAGCTGTAAAAAAGGAAAAAAATTACCATCTCTTTAATGTATAAATAGTTCTGTAAATATTCAATTTGAGCCAGTCTGCAAAGTGCTACAGATCCTTTAAGTCAGTTAAACCACAGGAAGGTGTACGGCTGACAATCAGTAGAATTACCTTAAACGCCCACCATAGAGAAAATGATTGTGTTCTGGTAACTGCTGTGGTTAATACCTTTTTAATGATCGTATTCAGTTTATGCAAAACCCCCTTCCTGTCACCCCCCCCCCCCCCCCTCTTTTTTTTTTCTTCTTCATTTTTCTCTATATTTCATGTGCAAAGGAAGTTGCCCAGCAAAAGTGACGAGTTTACGAGAAACCAAATGCTTCTAGGGATGCTTGCAGTAGGCAGCTCTTATTCATATAGTTTAAATCCTTTTGTTCCCCCCCCCCCCCCCTCTTTTTTTAGCTGCACTGTTATTTATTTGATCATAAACTAAGGCACGTTGGCAATCTGTGAGCTCAGCATTAGAGAGCTATTGTTAGTTTCCTGTTTGTGGCTGATGCTTACTGTCACCTTCCAGATAAGATCTAGCTTGAAATGAGTTTCTATTCTTGCAAAACGTCAAGGTCCCTTATTGTATAATTTATCTTTAGAACCATAAGATACAGCGTCTGATATGGATATATTAATTGTCTCTTATAATATAGACTTGGCTACAAATCAATATTTAAAGCTATATTCTAATCATATCCACCACCTGTGTCCCAGTTCAATCAGATTATAAAAACCCTGAGATACTTCCCTTTGCTGAAGAAGGGGGGTACAAACCATTGGAACCAGATCCTGAGGGCCATGTGGTTGCTTCCAAACTGGATGAGCAATTTTCAGGTTGAGCTTCTGATTGGCTATTTCTCAACCTTTGGAAACCACATGATCAACATTTCTGGCATCTACCAAGGTAAATGATCGAGGTGGGAACTGGAATATCTTGACTGCTGAGGCGCAATGAGCCCAGGTACGATTAACTGTAACATAGATGTATAAAAAAACTTCCCCCTTGCCCCCTCACCCCATTAAATAAACACACAATTTAAAACCATTAGGTTGGAAAGGGCAAGGCCACAGCTTTATTAAATCCAAACATAACATGTGAACACTTTTCAACCAGTGCCAGTCACAGTTGTACTGTGAGCACACAATTCCAAACGGGGGCCTGTCCTTACCATAAGTGCTGGACAGGCTGCCTACTTCCGATTTCCATCAAGGGCATAGCCCATTACAGCCATTTTATGCTGGCATGGTCAAGAAACCGCAGCAAGCTGTGACATACCATAGAAAAAAGGGGCGGGAGGGTGGGCAGCTCTTCCAACCATGTTTCTTGAAAGACCCAGAATTCCTTGGGGCAATACTTTTGCCGAGCTCAGGCCCAGCCCCCCCCCCCCCCCCCAAACAACCAATCCTAGGTGACCGCTCGGCCACCTTCTCCTGCACCTGGCCATGCCCCCATCAGTCAAGGCTCTCTTTCCCTAAGGGGCCTCAAGAGGCCTTCATTATTGTAGGGGCACGTATTAGTGTTTCCCCCCCCCCCCCCCCCACTTAATGAATCCAGAGCAGTGGCAGAATTATTTTAGTATAGTGTTGCTATAAGTCCTTATGTTCACAATGTAGTTCTGTCCCTTTAAAATGAACCTGTTTGTCATAGTCAAAGGTCCTGCCTAATGGTACTAACCACAAGGTGTCTGATATTACCTTAGCACAGAAAACACTACTGTGTGCCGTTCTGATACTGGGTCCACTTTATTTCTGGGTTTACTTCCCTAACTCTGGGGCTAACCTTCAGCCACCTGCCACCCCTTATCCAATGAGGATGTCTCAGTAGCCAATAAGGATCCTCCAATTAGCCCTGAAGTCTTGGTAAGTCACACCCTTAAAGGAGAAGTAAAGGAATTTTTTTTTCCCCGATTCATACTTACCTAGGTGGATGCTGCATCTGTCCCCCGGCACCTCTACATTGAGAACCAAGCGATCAAACACTGCTGATCACTCGGGTTTCAGAGCTCCGTGTGCAGAGACCTGCATACTGTCAGTCACTCTCAGGTTCTCGGCAGCTTGCTGAGAGGCTGAGTGGGATGTCGGTCCAGGCACCTGGCGGATCCAGACTTTATTGTCGTGATGATGCAGTGCCTGGAGTGACATCAGTGACGTCACCATAGAGTAGGCTTCAGCCCATTTTCTGCTGGGGAAAATAAACGAATTGCACTCCTGTGATCCATAGGAGAAATACAGCCAAACGGGCTTTGGCTTTACTACACCTTTTAAGCGCCGTACACACGGGCCGAATGCCAGGTGACGTCGGCCGGTTCAATAAAAGTCGTTCGACATTCAGCCCGTGTGTATGGGAGCTGGTCCAACAGAAGCCGCCTTCTGTTGGACGAGCATGCTGAGAAACCAGCAGCCGACCGGCTCCCGATTAGCGCTCTCAGCCAATGGCCGAGAGTGCTGACCGAGTGTTCTGCCGGGGGGGCATCCCCCTGTTGGAACACAACAGTTCAGCAGAGATTGCTGTACTAACGTCGGATTGTTAGTACAGCGGCTTCAACCGGAGCTGACTTTTTTTTTCGTTCAGGCTTAAGGCTGCACTCGCACTTCAGCGTTCTGAATTGCAGGCAGATTTGACACGATTTGAAAGCGCTGATGTGTGAATGACAAATCGCAGGACTCGCGTTTGCGATGGCATTCATTTGCATGCCACCTAAAATTGCAGTGCAGATCTGCCATGACTGTCACGCTGCAATCGCGGCAACCATGTCGCCCAAAAGTAGCTCCTGAACTTTTTTTGGGCGACATACTTCCCATGATGTGGATTGCCGCAATTGCAGTCACGATTTATCATGCGACAATCTCAGCAGACCAGCACCTCGATTTTAGGTGTCATTCAAATGAATGTCATCTCAAATGCAAGTCCCGCGATTTGTCATTCGCACGTCTGCGCTTTCAAATCGTGGGCAGAATCGCGGCAAATCTGCCCACGTTTCAAAACGCTAAACTGTGAATGCAGCCTTATGCCTCGTACACACAATAGGATTTTCCGATGGAAAATGCTCGATGGGAGCTTGTTTCGTAAATTCCGACCGTGTGTAGGCTCCATCGGAATTTCCGACACAAAATTTGAGATCTGGATCTCAAATTTTCCAACAACAAAATCCGTTCTCGTAAATTCCGATCGTGTGTACACAATTCCGACGCACAAAGTTCCACGCATGCTTGGAATCAAGCAAAAAAGCCGCACTGGCTATTGAACTTCATTTTTCTTGGCTCATCGTACGTGTAGTACGTCACCGCGTTCTTGACGCTCGGAATTTCCGACAAGATGTGTGTGACCGTGTGTATGCAAGACCAGTTTGAGCCAATATCCGTCGGAGAAAAAACATGGATTTTGTTGTCGGAAAATCCTATCGTGTGTACAGGGTATTAGAGTACCTCCTCTGAAACTAGTTTCACTTGGTTACAAAGTGTTTTTATTTTTGTTTACAAAGGCCATAGAGGCACCATGTGGAGCATGCTCGTGTATTCCGCAGTACGTTTACTTTTAAAAATGACTAAGCAGTTATTTGTAATATTTTTGTATCCTACTGGGATATCCCCTTGTGTCCTTACTCGGGTGTAGTCGCTGGGTTTTCATTTCTTTTGAGAAAGCAGTTGGAAAGCTAAATTGTGGTGGAGTTTGTGGTCTTTTAATTTATTTATTTTTTTCATTAAAACTGCCCTTAGCTTTAAAGAGACACAGTCATTTTCCTATTGAGGGCAACAAGACAATGTTTGCACACAGCCCACCCCCATCAAACCTTTAGGCTGGGTTCACACTAGTATGAATTGAGGTTCTCAATTCGCATGACAGGAGATTGTGATCGGTTCTTAATGGAGCCGGTTCACACATCTCCGTGGTGCCCGAGGAGCGGATTGCACAGGGGTCCTGTGCATCTTTTGGCTCCGTTTTCAGGTCCAAATTCGGACAACAGGGATGCACCGGACCCTTGCTGTCAGCCACATCCATTTTTGGTTTGAACCCAGCCTTATACTTACCACCCCTACTCACCGCCTCCCCATGTACCTGAGCTTAGACATGGGGATGGTGTCACGGGCCCCACCCATGTGATGACGTTAGGCCTGGTGGTTGGTTATTTATGCCCAAACTTTGTCACATGGGGGAGGTCATGTGCTTCTTTATACTTGGAAGTCCCAATCTACTATGGAGTTGAACATGTTAAAGCTTTTACTGATTGGGTTTTTAAACATGCTTTAAATCTAACTTCAAAGCATTATTGTTGTAGCCATGTTCTCTCCTTTTTGAGACTGCTCCATGCATGACTTTCAAGCTGAACTTCTGGCTTCAGTACTTGGAGTCCCTAACCTGGAGCAGTATCAGAAATGTAAAGCCACCCAGGAAACTAGGATGTTAACCGATTATTTGGGGGTTGTCTCTCTGCAGCTCTACAAAGCCTTCTGAGATGCTCCTCCGCTTCAGAGACATTGATGATCTGGTCTGTGGACCATTGTACACAAAATGCCGAGTTTGCTCGACAACATTGCGAAGCATCCTGGAGGGGTTGGGTGATGCAACCCACAAGATAGGATGGACTCTGCGCAAGCTTATTGGGCTGATTTCCTCCACAACAAATGTCCACCCATTCCTTTTTCTTGAGCACTTGTCTGAGATTGGTGAACATTTCCCACCACTTCCTTTGTAGCAACCCTGCACAGTGGTAAGGACTTGGGGTCCATTTTATTAGCAGTGCAGTAATGTGCATTTGTTAGCCCATTAAAAATAAATAGGCTGTCAGCGCACCCCAACAACCCTAACATTGCGCATGATCCTTTTTTGTAATACTATACACAACAATGCACTACTGGGTATTTGCAGTATTCTACATTGCAGGTATGTTGCTTTAGCACAAAGGTCTCCAAACGTTCTAAGCAAAGGGCCAGTTTACTGTCTATCATGCTTTAGGGGGGCCAGACTCTGGCCAGTGGGAGTAGAAAATTCCCTGGCATCAGTGCCCCATCATTGGTTTTAATTGAAGAAATGGTGCCCCTTTGTTCAGAATACTTTATTATCTCAAATGGAAATGATTGTTGGTATCAATGGGAAGAATTAATGGTGTCAGTAGGGGGAATGGTTTCCACATCATTAATGTCACTTGGCGGAATAGCACCCCAAGAGCCAGCTAACAGCAAGCAAAGGGGCACATTCGGCCCTCAGGTTGCAGTTTGGAGACCGCTGCCTTAGTGCATTGGGGTGCCATTCAAAATGAATGGCACTGCAACACAGCAATAAATGTTGCATGACCTCTGAGCGTTCTCTCTCTCTCTCCTCATCAACGCTTCTATCTTTACCTGGGCTTCTAAGTTTGGCAGCTCGGCCATCTTGACTGGCCAACCTGTAAGGACACAGTTCCTGTATGTGGCATTTATTTTTTTTGCTCTAATAGGACTGGCAGAGCAGGATGCAGGGCTGCGATGGAGACCAGAAGGAATGCACAGCAGCTAGACGCTCCCGTGTGCAGGGGGCCTAACCCTCTGCCTGGTTTGATATCTCTGGAGTGTGCAGACTGTCATCTGCATTTATTTGTGGATTAGCATAACAGGCAGGTAATCTGCATTTTCAGGAGGTCAGCAAATTCAGCCCCCGTGGCAGGTTCACATTTAACATTAGGTATACCTTCAGCGGTAATCTAGGAAGATGCTTCGTGTAGGCATTGGCCGGTCCTCTTCACTTCCTTTTTTTTTTTTTTTTTTTTTTTTTAAGACACTTGGGTACAATATTCACATTTGCTGAAGTTTATCTTCATATGTTGACAGTTTGCAGGATTAAAATACAACCCTTCCCTTCTTGTCCCATCCCGAGCCTTGTTTTGGCGACATTGCCGATGTTCCTTAGAATGTAATTGCACATCAGAGAGATTGATGACAAAGCCGACTGTACATCTTCAGACTTTAATTAAATGCTGATTTGCTTTTGGTGATGCTTTTCCTCCAGAAAAGTTCGTCACTGGAGATCTCTTATGTGAAGGATGTATGTCTTCCATATAGTGGCATTAGATCTATAATGGAGATCTACTGGAATCCACAGATGACTTCCTGTCCAATACCTCTGTAAGGCCACATAAGCATACTGCCAGCCGTCCCTTTAAATCAACTGTTGCTAGTTAAAACTGAACACTGGGATGAGCAAAAGTGGTCTAAATCCAAAAGTGGTATTCTTCCTTAAATCTTTTGTGAGTTTCTTCCAGATCTGTGCAGTAATCCAGTGTGAGATTTCCTGTAATAAAGACCGCTCACTGCTGCTCTCTCGCCTTGTGCAGGGTGACTGGTCTTGTCTCCACCCCCTTCTGTAGTTTTCTGCAGGCAGCCTGTAGTGGGTGCGGTCTGTTGGGCCCCTCCCACAGCTCTGCTCTCTGCACAAGCTATGTACAGCACAGTGATGACATCACCACTACTTTTACAAGGTAATATCTGGGTTTATAAAGGCATTTTGTGCACACAAAGTGGATTTAGGTCCTTAATGCCTATTGAGAAATATATTGAGATTTGTGTCTCCTATTCAGCTTTAAAGTTACTGAATAATAAAAAAAAAAAAAAAAGAGACACCTTTTTGAAGAGAAAACAATTAATACTTTTCCCCACTACCCATGATGCCGCTAAAATACTTCAATCTTTTCAAGAGCTACAGACTCTACAGCATTCAAGGCTTGTTCACACCATTGCAGTTAAAGTAGAACTATAGGAAAAACTTTATTTTTTTTCCTTTGGATAGAGTAATGGAGGGTTTTATCCCCTATCAGTCTTTTTTTGCAGTCTGCGTCCAAATGGGATGCACCTTCACTTCCTGTCCCATAGCCAAAACAGGAAGTGAGCTAAAATACCTGAAAATTTAAGGGAATTCCTTGGGCACCCCTAGGTGACCAGAACTAGTGTCCCTAGTGGAAGTGGATTTCCCCTCTATCACTTTTCTGGGGACAACCCAAAATTTAGGATTTTCTTTTGCTTTGACTTTCGATGATAATGGTAAACAGGGCAAATAGAGCGGGAGAATCTCTCCCTAACGAAGGGGGGGGGGGGGGGCAGAGTTGGTTGTAAAAACCTGACAGGTGTTCTAATTCCTCTCCACTCTATCCAAAATTAAAAAAATACATTAAATAAAAGAGTTTTGCCCTTAGCTATACTTTAAACTGCAGAGATCAATGCCAGGGCACATCGAAAACAATTGTTTTTGATGTGCCCTGTTCCCACCTAATACTTCATTGATGTGGGCAACGCTGTTTCCAGGCCTAGGGTAGCACTTTGCAGGGGGGCAGCACGGAAAGAGTCCCCGCCGGCTTGCGCTACACTGTTAGTGTAGCGCCAGTCTTATGGGGCGGACTGGGCTGAGAGGCAAAATTAGTCTAGCGCCCCCATAAAGCGACCAAACTGCTTCCCGTATTCGGGCGGCTGGCATTCCGCAACTGTGGGGGGGGGGGGGGGGGGGGGCTTCTAATTTTGACTGTCCGCTTCTAATTTTGACTATCCTCTCATCCTAGACCACAAACCTTCCTCACTGTGCTATATGTTTTCTGCTGCACCATTGGCATTGGTCCTCTCCATAAAATTATCAGAAATTTTGCGCTTAAAGTAGAACTATAGGCAACACTTTTTTTTTTTTTTTTTCATTTTGGATAGAGTAAGGGAGGGTTATAACCCCTGTCCGTTTATTTTTTACCATCCCTGCCCCATTTCAGAGATTTTCCTTCACCTCCTGACCCATAGCCAAACAGGAAGTGAGAGGAAATTTATGCAAATAAAGGGAATCCATTCCCCCCCCCCCCCCCCCCCGGCCCTCAGAACTAGTTTCCCCACTCAAGGATTTCAGGGTGGGTCTTAAACAGCAACAGCAAGGGGTGTGGCCTGGACAGGAAGGGGTCTGTCATATTTAAATTGGGGGGTGCACGAGTTTAGTCGGGCCTAGGGCATCACAAAACCTAAATACACTACTGGATGTGGGTTGTGGGGTGAAGAGAAAATGCAGTGCACCACACCATACCTCACAGCATGTTGCACTACAACAGGCTGCGGTGCTTAGACTTGAATGAGGTGCCATTTAGTGACACTGCAATAAAGTTTAAGATAAAAAGTAAACCTATGGCACTGCCCTTACACTTGCGTACACCAGTGCTCGTGTGTTTTAGCGCGTGGGCTGGCATGAACCATGCCTCTACACTTCCACTTCCGGGTATAAGGGATGCTTGCGCTCCTTTCTACATGCCTATCTCGCTATTTCCCGTAGAAATGTGGTTGTTGGAAGAGACCACAGCATAAAGCGCCGGGGGGGGGGGGGGGGGGCGGGTGGTAGCGTGGGGGGACAGGCATATAACCTTCCTAGGAGCTTTGAAAACGAAAACATTTTTCAGACACAAAAGCTCTGCAACAAATCGGCAGTGCAGGGGTGGCAGAAACGATAAGTGATTTATTATTTTCTTTCCTGGTGGCATTTTGTTTAACTAGTTAAAGAGTGCCTGTTTCTCTTTTTTTGACTTTTTTTGTCACTTTTCACATTTTAGGCCTCATGCACACTGGGTGTGTAGCCCTGGTTCATGAGACTCCGGTGTTTAGGTGCAGGCGGAAGGCCCAGGGGCACCATCCAACCTGTAAAGCCCCATACACACTATCAGATTTTCTGCTGATTTTTGTCTTCCGATTTACCAAAACCATGTAGTGCAAGGGCCTGCCTGATTGCATACAAATTGAAACTCCTAAGGTTTGACCTCATAATATATGGTTTTGGTAAATCTGAAGGAAAAAATCAGCAGAAAATCTGATATTGTGTATGGGGCTTAAGGCTGCATTCACACCCGAGCGTTTTTAGCTCCTTAAACGCCCAACAAGCAAAATCACATTCATTTCAATGGCACCTGTTCACATCTGAGCGTTTTGCCACCTGAAGCAAAACGCCTGAAAAACGCCCTAAGCTCAAAAAAGAACATGAGATTGTTTGGGGCAGATTACAGGTGTATTTCTGCCTTTTTTACTTTAGGGACCTGAACAAAATCGCAGTAAAATCAAGCGACTTTGGAAACGCTCAGGTGTGAATTTAGCCAGACAGAGGCTGATGGCTGCTGCACCTGAATGGTGCATCAAGTGGTACTTCTGTTTAGGGCAGTATGCGCCCAGGAACGAATACCCGGAACGTAAGTGTGCATGAGGCCTTAATGGTCATGGTTTGGGTATTCTGCGCACATATAAGTATAAAACGAATTGGCCAGTGCAATCGCCATATCCTGTTTCTAATTGCTGGTCATCTCATAACAGCCTCAATAGAGAAGCAAGGCATGCAGGGAAATCTGCATGAAGTCTGTACATTGTGTTTACTTTCAGAGCAATGGTTAGCTGCAGCACGTGACCACAAGATGGCCGAATCCCCTCTGGGTATCCAGTGACAACAGTTTATATGCAATCGCCATGGCAACACCAGCCGCCTTGGTACGCAAGCTTCTGTTGATAACTAGGTGGTCCACTGTGGGTTTTGTTGCTGCTGTAGAAAAAAAAAAAAAATCAGATCGGTTAGGGCTCTTTCACACGAACGATCCGTTCAGGTCCGCCTGTCAGTTTTTTAGGCGGACCTGAACGGACGCTCCATAGACCTCTATGGAGCGTTGGATGTTTTTTTTTTTATTCTCCTGCCCACACTGGTTGAAAGGGCAACTTAAAGTGGAAATAAATGTATGGCTGAACTCGCATTGGATTCGCAGGAAAATAGTGCAGGGACTTTTTTTTTGCATGGGTGTTCTCACTCATCTGCAATTTTTTTTTTTTTTTTTTTTTTTTTTTTTTTTGATGGACATCGCGCCAGTCCTGAGGAGCTGAAGGCAGGAGTTTTTAGGCGAGGTGTCCGGCCTTGTGGACTAGGCCGAAGCCGCGGCCTCGCCTAAAAACTCCTGCCCGCAGCTCGTCAGGACCGGCGCGGTGTCAGCGGCGGTCCTGGTGGAAAAAATTTTTTTTAATCGATTTGACGTCTCAACTCGATTCAAGATTCAAATCGATTTTTCCCCAGCCCTGTCTGGGGGTGTCATTAACAATGTACTGACACCCGTAGCGGTTCGCAGAGGGCGGTGTGAACTGTCTGTGGAGGAGATGCAGGAACCGGCGCTGTAATCGCACTGGTTCCCGCATCGCTACAGTGTGAACCCAGGCCTAAAGGGTTAGTTCACCTTTACCAAAAAAAAAACTGACTATACAGATAAGGGTCGTCTGTAGATAACATACTGCATCTCTGACTACAGCTGAATAATGTCCTTGCTATAGGTGTAGGTCATTTTCCTACCTCATGAAGCCTGACCTTAAAAACTCCCAGGACATTGCTAAGTAAGGCAATTACTGGTCACCTCCACCATCACAGGAGCGAGCTCTTTCTCCGATTCGAACCTCCTCACATGCTCCCTCTCCCCTGATGCAGTAGCTCTGAGCTCAGCATTTGAGAGCTCACTCCTGTGATGGTGGAGGTGAGCCGTAATGACTAGGCCTCACGTAGCAACATCCTGGGAGTTTTTAGGTTGGGCTTCATGAGGTAAGAAACTGGCCTACACCTCTAGAAAGGGCTTTTTTCACCCTATTAGACAGAGCAGCACCGTTTGTATTTATTTACAGATGCACCTTATCTGCATAGGCAATTTTTTTTGGTAAAGACGACCAATGCTTTTACAAGCCAAGGAAGCTGCCATCTTAGCTTTTGTTTTGATCTGCAGTTGCCATGGTGCAGCACATGTAATCAGTTATGACATCAACCATTTAATGGCTTGACATTTTGGCTGAGAGCACAAGTAACTGTGATCATTACCAATCACGGCATGCTTTGAATGTGACTGTTTTGGGAAACCAATTGATGGGTTTAGTTCCCCTTAAATCTGGTTGCTAAGGGCAACACCTTCATACTCCTTGCCTGGTGGTGTTGTAGGCCAGTGGTTTCCATTCTCAGTCCTCAAAGTACCCCCCCCCCCCTCCCCAACAACAGGTCATGTTTTCCTTCACAGGCATGGGTGCTATAAATCAATGACTAGATATTTACAATGGTTGCTTTTTCGAAGGGAAGTTCCCAAAACATGGTCTGTTGGAGGTACTTGAGGACTAAAGTTGGGAACCACTGGCCTCCAACGACCAAATTTTTTCCCTTGGTGCCCTCACACTGGGAAAATCAGACGAAGAATCTGGTTGCTATAGGCAACAAAAAACACTTCATTCTTCAGTGACTTTTAGTAAATACAGCTATATATTTTCTCATTGGAATGTAATCCCACCCCAACAAGCCAACGGGTGTTCTATGTAGATATTCATATTGAAATTTTTGTAGAGATCATATTGTTTTCTCTATTTAAAAAAAAAAAAGTATAAATATTTTCTTACAGATATTTTTGAAACCTGTCATTTAAATTTTGCAATTTATAAAGGAAATTAATGCAATCTCCTGTGTTTGTGTCATTTATTTTTCCCCTCTGTTCTTTGATATTAACAGCATTAAGAGATAACTAAGAAGAAAACCTTTCCATTTCAAAGCCGTTCTTTAGAACAGTGGTGCTCAGTTGGGGGCCCCAGGGCTCCCTGAGGTCTTCTACTAGCTTAAAGGCATAGTTCACCTTTTACCAAAAAGAACTTCCTATGCAGGTAACGGGTGCCTGTAACAAACTGCAGCTTTGACCAAAGTTGAATAATGTCCTTGCTATAGGAATAGGTCACTTATGTTCCTCTATGAAGCCTGACTGAAAAACTCCCAGAGGTTGCATCTTCCCGTTCTGAATCAAAGAAAGCGCTCTCTGTGATGGTGAACTGCAGCAGTTGGGAATGTTTTAGTAATGTCTCAGCAACAAGGCAGGACAGGGAGATTACTTACCGCATGAAGTCTGCCTGGAAAAGTCAATGGCCTGCGCCTATAGCAAGGACATTATTCAACTTTCGTCAAAGCTGCACAGTTTTGATATTTGACTACAGGCACCCCTTACCTGCATAGGCAATTTTTTTTAGTAAAGGTGAACTATTCCGTTAGAGTACACTGGCCTCTCCTGAAAATGGTGGAGACCTGGCCATCATGTTGCTGCTTTGGCTTCAATAGGAGTCTCTGACCTGGACCATGGATAGGAATTCTGACACTTTTACATCATACATGTTCTAGTGTGGTAACTTAAAAGTATGGAAGCCAAATCCAGCCAAGCAACAATTGCAGCTCTTATGCCCCGTACACATGATTGGATTTTCCGACAACAAAACCGTGGATTTTTTTTCCGAAGGATGTTGGCTCAAACGTGTCTTGTATACACATGGTCACACAAATGTTGGCCCAAAATTCAGAACGTGAGAATGCGGAGACGTACGATGAGCCGAGAAAAAGGAAGTTCAATAGCCAGTGCGGCTCCTTCTGCTTGATTCCGAGCATGCATGAACTTTTGTGCGATGGACTTGTGTACACACGATCGGACTTTCCAACAAGTTTTGTTGGCGGAAAGTTTGAGAACCTGCCCACAAACATTTGTGGGCAGAAATTCCGACAGCAAATGTTCGATGGAGCATACACACGGTCAGACTTTCCCGACAACAAGCTCACATCTAACATTTGTTGTTGGGAAATCCAATCGTGTGTACGGGGCATAATACTTTCTCATGACAGATGTACTTGAAAAACCATTGTGTTTAAACCCAAGAATTAATATGTTATGGTGCAGCTTACAAGTCTTTAGATATGGTGGTTGCATTAGTTGTTCGTTAAAGTAGTGTTTGGCCGAAATTATACTTTTTAAATAAAAATACCCCTATAATACACAAGCTTAATGTATTCTAGTAAAGTTAGTCTGTAAACTAATGTCTGTTTTGTTAGTTTATAGCAGTAGTTTGTTATTTTATAAACTTACAGCAGGCCCTGGCCATCTTAAGTCTGGGCATCTGAAGCCAGACTGTATTTCTTCCTGGATCTCATCCTTGCAGATCTCACACATACTCAGTGCAGCACAAGCAGTGTAATAGGTTTTGTCAGGTTTCCATAGCAACGACCGTGTCCGAGGAAGTTGCCGCCCCTTCCCAGAAGGCATTGCAAACAGGAAATGATGCGATGGGCCAGGGAGGAGGAAGTGAAAAATGAATACAGCAGATATACAGTAGGTGCTGACAAATTTTTTTTTTAAATATCCAATTTGTTTACAGTCCACAGTTTAGTGAGGGATGCTGAAGAGTTGTAAAAGTGGGTGGAACTCCACTTTATTTGCACCTGGAGATCCTGCCATTGACAGTGACACGCTTTCTGCCCTTGGGTGATCCTGCCATTGACACGCTTTCTGCCCCCGGGTGATGCTGCCATTGACACACTTCCTGTCGCTAGGTGGATCTGCCACTATATCACACTTCCTGTCCTCGGGTGATCCTGCCATTATCACACCTCCTGCCCTTGACACACTTCCTGCCCTCGAGTGAACCTGCCATTGACACACTTCCTGCCCGCGGGTGATCCTGCCATTATCACACATCCTGCCCTCAACTGATGGCCTGCCATTAACACTTTCTGTCCCTAGGTGAATCTGCCACTATATCACACTTCCTGTCCTCGGGAGATCATGCCATTAATGCACTTCCTGTTCTAGAGTTAGCCTACCATTCACACACTTCTGGTCCTCGGTGATCCTGCCATTACTTTCCTGTCCTCGGATGATCCTGCCATTATCACACCACCCGTCGTCGGGTGATCCTGCCATTGACACACTTCCTGTCCTCAGGTGATCCTGCCATTATCACACTTTCTGTCCTCAGGTGATCCTGCCATTGACACACTTCCTGTCCTTGAATGATCCTGCCATTGTCACACTTCCTGCCCCTGGGTGATCCCACCATTATCACACTTCCTTTCTTCAGGTGAATATGTCCACCATAAGCAACCCTTTCAAGTGAATGGGACTGTGCTGCACCCACCCCGCTACCAAGTGCAATGCACACACACAGTTGCAGCACGCTAATGTTACAGTAGGCAGTGAGGAGGTGGAACAAATGCTCCCAAAGAGCTTAATGCGAATTGCTCTTCAGTGAACAAACCTAGTGTGAAGGAGCCCTAAAACCGTAGCACCTCCCATTGCCTGCTGGACTAATTACCAGTGTTGAGTTTTGTTGGGTCTAATTTGAATTGGGTAAATCTTGAGCCTCAATGCGCGCACACACACATACACACCTTAAAGAGATTGTAAACCCTTACATGTACCCAGTGAAGTGACTGGCCTCAGACGATACACAGAGATGAAACAAATCCTCCTACATATGTTGTACCTGTTTATCTGCAGCCTCCTCTACTCTACATCTATTCAAATTGTCAGAGTTCAGAAAGCCGGGGTGGAGAGCTGCAAGAAACAGTCTTTGGTGTTATTACTGGATAAAATCTGACAACTATTAATTTATCTGCAAAACCATACATCCAGAAACAATTGCAAACACAGGTAAGTAGCCACCAGTTGGTAAGACGCCTTATATATTGCTGAGTTTTGGGATTTGCTTGTTAAAATAAAACTATTTTATTAAGAAGAAACCTACCTAATTAGATCAATGCACGTATTCACCAGCACACCATGGATCTTCAAATGCAGGCCAAAGCTTTTATTGCAGAGAGATCACATCACAAAAGAACAAATGCAATGTTTTGGAGCCGTGCAGGACCCCTTTTGTCAGGCATGTGATAAAATGGTAAAAAAAAAAAAAAAAAAAATCACATGCCTGGCGATGGGGTTCTGCATGGCTCTGAAACATTGCATTTGTTCTTTTGTGATGTGATCTCTCTACAATAAAAGCTGTGGACTGCATTTGAAGATCCATGGTGTGCTGGCGAATATGTGCATTGATCTGTGATAGATCCAGTGTCCAGCTGGTAAACACTACAGCACCTACAGAGGTTGGTATACATAGCTCAATCTCAGTTTTTGCGGACAGCACAAAATTAAGCAGGGCAATAACTTCACATCAGGATATCGAAATTTTTACAGAAAGACCTGAAAAAAATAACTGGGTGGGCAACTACATGGCAAATGATGTTTAACCACTTGCTGCCCGCCCACCATCAAATGGCGGTGCGGCTCTCGTTCTGGGTGGACGTAATATGACGGCGCCGGCCGCGATTGGTCGTGCGGTGTGTCAGTCTGACACACCGCTACACCGTTCTCGGTAAAGAGCCTCTGACGGAGGCTCTTTACCACGTGATCAGCCGTGTCCAATCACGGCTGATCACGATGTAAACAGGAAGAGCCGTTGATCGGCTTTTCTTCACTCGCGTCTGACAGACGCGAGTAGAGGAGAGCCGATCGGCTGCTCTCCTGACAGGGAGGTCTGTGCTGATTGTTTATCAGCGCAGATGCCCGCCCAGGACTACCAGGAATTGGCACCACACTGGACCACCAGGTATGCCATGCTAGACCACCAGGCAGATGCCTTGATTATTTACAACATTTTATAACAGAAACAAAAGAAAAACTTTTTTTTTTTTCAAAATTTTTTTTTTTTTTTTATTTGTTTAAAAACATATAAAAAACGCAGAGGTGATCAAATACCACCAAAAGAAAGCTCTATTTGTGAGAACAAAAATAACAATTCTGTTTGGGTACAGTGTAGCATGACCGCGCAATTGTTATTTAAACAGCGCTGAAAGCTGAAAATTGGCCTGGGCAGGAAGGGGGTGTAAGTGCCCAGTATTAAGTAGTAAATAGTTAATAGTACAAAATATCAGTAACAACAAGTGTGACTGATCCCAGCGCTCCAAGGATTTAGGAGTTACGCACTATAGCAGCTATTATAAAAGTATAAAATATTGGTTAAGCAGAACACATGGAGAGTTGCACCCGCTGAGCTGATCCGTCCCAGGAAAGATTTCTGGTAACCTTGAGAGAGGGTCCAGCTTTATCTAATATCTGTGTGAAGATACCAGGCTTATCTAATTCTTAATTGTGGTGACTGCATCACCAAAGGGATGTTCACGTGGTGGATTGGTGACGGTATTCAGGAAAAAAAACGTTTTAAAAATTTAGAATCCCTGATGGGATACTGCACCGTACACTAATTTAAGGACTTTTATGTCACTCACTTTATGTGTGTTTGATGTTTCTAGCCCACTGAATGCTATTATATTGCACTGAATATTTTTGGATATTTTGCTAGCACTGTTAATGCTGCGATTTTTATCCATGCAAATTTTTTCCAAATGAGGTTCAATGTTGAGAAATGTAAAGTGATGCACTTGGAGGCTAAGAATATAAGCGCAAACTATTCACTGGGGGGAGAACCTCTGGGGGAATCTAGGATGGAGAAAGATCTGGGGGTGCTAGTAGAAGACAGACTAATATCATGCAAGGTCAAGCTGCAGGAGACAAATACAGCAGACTATTAGTTTGTATAAAAAAGGGAATTTACTTCAGAGCTAAAACGATTATCCTGCCACTTTATAAATCTTTGGTTCGGCCATATCTGGAGTCTTCCCCCCAGTTCTGGTCACCAATCCTCAGGAGGGAGCTGGGGAGAGTCCAGAGAAGGGCAACTAAATTGGTAGGCAGGTTGGAGGACCTCAATTAAGAGGAATGACTGCAAGCATTGAATTTGTTCTCCATGGAGAAGTGACGTTTGAGAAGAAATTTTGATATCGATATTCAAATACTTAAATGGGGATCCCAGCGTAGGAAGAAAACTTTTCAGTCTCAGGGAGTGTGAGAAGACATGGGGCCACACAATGAGATTGGAGGAGAAGCGGTTTAACCTTAACCACTTCCCGCCCGGCCTATAGCAGATGACGGCCAGGCGGTGGTTCAGTTATCCTGACTGGGCGTCATATGACGTCCAGCAGGATAACATGCCGCCGCTGGGGCGCGCATCGCGGCGATCGGTGTGTCAGTCTGACACACCGCTCCACCGATCTTGGTAGAGCCTCCGGCGGAGGCTCTCTACCATGTGATCAGCCGTGTCCAATCACGGCTGATCACGATGTCAATAGAAAGAGCCGTTGATCGGCTCTTCCTCACTCGCGTCTGGCAGAGGCAAGTAGAGGAGAGCCGATCGGCGGCTCTCCTGGCAGGGGGGTCTGTGCTGATTGTTTATCAGCGCAGCGCCCCCTCAGATCACCACACTGGACCACCAGGGATCGCCACTAGGACCACCAGGGAAGGGGCAATGTGGATGGCCAGGTATGTACCCCATGGCCATCCACATGTGCCCAATCAGTGCCCACAAATGGGCACTGATTGGCACCATTATATTGCAGTGATACCCAGCAATGCCACCCTTAGGGGCATCAGTGCAAACAATCAGTGCCACCCATCGGTGCCACCTGTCAGTGCCCATCTGTGCCAACTATCAGTGCCACCCATAAGTACCCATCAATGCCACCTACGAGTGCCCATCAATGCCACCTATGAGTGCCCATCTCTGCCGCCTATGAGTGCCCATTAGTGCCGCATACCAGTGCCACCTATCAGTGCCCATCAGTGCCACCTATCAGTGCCGCCTATTAGTGCCCGTCAGTGCCACCTCATTGGTGCCCATCAGTGCCGCCGTATCAGTGCCCGTCAGTGCAGCCATATCAGTGCCCTTCATTGAAGAAGAAAGCGTACTTATTTACAAAAAATTTTAACAGAAACAAAGAAAAACTTGTTTTTTTTCAAAATTTTCGGTCTTTTTTTATTTGTTGTGCAAAAAATAAAAACCGCAGAGGTGATCAAATACCACCAAAAGAAAGCTCTATTTGTGGGAACAAAATGATAAAAAATTTGTTTGGGTACAGTGTTGCATGACCGCGCAATTGTCATTCAAAATGCGACAGCGCTGAAATCTGAAAATAGGCCTGGGCAGGAAGGTGTCTAAGTGCCTGGTATTGAAGTGGTTAAGCTGCGTAGGGGATTTCTCACTGTCAGAGCAATAAGAATGTGGAAATCTCTTCCACAATTGGTGTCAGCGGGGAGTATTGACATTTTTAAAAGACCCTTGGACGTGCATCCTAGTGAACATAACATACAGGGATATAGAAAATGATTTTTAACACTGGCACACATACACCTACACAGGTTGAAATGGATAGACTATTGTCTTTATTCAACCTTACCTACTGTACTATGAAACCTGCTACAGATGAGCCTTGTGAACCAGGAATGCGTGCGATGAGAATACAGACATGACTTTCCTAATCAGTTCTACACGCTGCAATTATCTAAGCAAATCTTATAGTGCAAGTGTTTATAGTGACTTTAGGTCATTTACATATACAGTAAGGCCACAGGCTTTGGAGCAAGGTCCTTTTGAGTATTTTCTATCCCATTTTATAAAGAACCCACTAAACTAGAAGCCTTTCATCTTTCTGAAGAATTGGATATCTCACCATAGAGGTATATGTCGCTCGAACTTGTAATCTCTACCTCCAGTCTTGATGAGGATGACTTTGGTGGCCTATGGGACTATCCCTTCGTCTACCTTGTTTCAGCTAGTGACCAAATAATTCAATATAGATTTGATTACAGAATAGACTTCACACTATACAACAAAATGTTCCAGCACTTCTGAAAGTAAGAATTGTACTGAATCTCTAGTGACTTTTTTCCCATCTACTGTACTCGTGGAGAGAGAATCTATTCATTACCACCTATTTCACTTCAGCCGTTATCTCCATGTTCGCCATCTGTTTGTGATGAGGAATGTGACTCCTCCACAGCTGCTAGAAACTTTGCTTAGTTCACTCTTATGCCGCGTACACACGGTCGTACTTTTCGTCTACAAAAGTCCAACGGACGCTGACGGACTAAAGCTGGCTGGTAATCCGATCGTGTGTGGGCTTCTCCGGACTTTCAACGTACTTTTTTAGCCTCAAATCCGACGTACTTTAGATTTGAAACATGCTTCAAATCTTTACTTCGTAACTACGACGGACCCCGAAATCCGCTCGTCTGTGTGCTAGTCCGACGGACAAAAAGCCACGCTAGGGCACCTATTGGCTACTGGCTAGGAACTTCCTTATTTTAGTCCGGTGTACGTCATCACGTAAGAATTCGACGGACTTTTGTGTGATCGTGTGTAGGCAAGTCCGTTCGTTAGAAAGTATGCCGCAAGTCCGCCGCAAGTCCGCCGAAAGTCTGCCGGAAGTCTGTCGGACAGGCTGTCTGACTTTTGTAGACGAAAAGTACGACCGTGTGTACGCGGCATTAAAGTCATCATAGCCAAAATAGTGCACTTACAACACAGCTTAATAATGTACGTGATACTTTTTTCTTTGCACTAACAGTTAAATGTTCCACACAAGCTTCTGGGGTGTATCCCTTTCCTCTTGGTCCAAGCAGTATCGATACACAAAACTTTAAAAAAAAAAACATAGGCGGAGATAGAAAACTGGATAGTAAAAATCTGGTGCAGCTCTGCATGAAAAACAATCACCTTCCAGGTTTTATTATCAAAACTTAATTAAACAAGCTGAAGTTAGAAGTTGATTGGCTACCATGCAGGGCAGCATCAAATTCTGTTCGAATTTTAGTAAATCCCCCCATACTGTAGCTACTGACTTCTAAAAATCAGGTACTTACCAGTGCCTGAGTCCGGGGCTGTCTTTCTGAAGCTGGTTCTTCTTAGCAATGTGGGTCCCGAGTGCCGCCATCTTGGATTTGGGAGCCAGCAGGTGCCATGCGGGACTCCTACAGACTGGCAGTGTAAGCTGTCTACCCATACATCGTATGAGCTGGTCGTTTCACGTTGAGAGGAAGAATCAGTGGACTACCAGAGCGCTCAACATCGTCCTGGTAGTTCTTTGAGAACCACAAGCCGACAGCCACAAAGGCAGTCGGTACTTGTAGTTATCACATTCACAGGACTCTGTGAATGATTGACATGGCTGGGTGGGTGAAACCTCGCATGGCCTCCTTTTTCTTTTTTTTTTTTTAATTGTGAGATAGGTCATTCAAGGTCACATGTTGGTAGAGTAACTTTCCTATACAGTAGTAATGCTTCTTCTTCTTTTTTCATCGCAGGTAGATAATGGGTTACAAGCAGAAGCAGCATACCGCCATTGAGTTCTTGATAAAGGAGGGTGCAAGCTGTCTGACATTGATGGTCTCCCACCGCATGGTTTGTCTTCAATGCTGAAATCCCCTTCACTTCAATACTGGACACTTTTATCCCCTTCCTGCCGAGGACAATTTTCAGCTTTCAGTGCTGTCGCACTTTGACAACAGTGCGGTCATGCAACGCTGTATCTAAGCAAAGTTTTATCATTTGTTTGAGACAGATGGAGCTTGGTATTTAATCACCACTGGATTTTTTACTTTTTGCTAAAAAAAAAAGATAAAAAACGACAACATTTTTGTAAATAAGTAATTTTCCTTCTTCACTGATGTGCACTGATGGCCACTGATAGGCTGCACTGATGAGACGGCACTGATTGGCACTGATATGCAGCACTGATGGGCACTGATATGCAGCACTGATTAGCACTGATAGGTGGCACTGATATGCAACACCGATGGGCACTGATATGCAGCACTGATTAGCACTGATAGGTGGCATTGATGGGCATGGATAGGCAGCACTGAAAGGCAGCACTGGCTGGCATAACTGTTGGGCACTGATTGGCATCACTGCTGGGCACTGTTGGGGCTGCGCTGATAATCAGTGCCCTAATTATCAGTGCAGGTCTCCCCTGTCAGGAAATGGTGCTGATCAGTTCATACTCAGTGTGAGGAGAATAATGCCGATAACCAGCATTTACTTGTTTACATGTGATTAGCTGTGATTGGACACAGCTGATCACATGGGTAAATAGCCTCGTCATTGGCTCTTTACCGAGATCGGTGATGCACCGTGTCCCAGGTGAGAGTGGGATGACGTCATATGACTTTTTTTTCAGAACAAGAGAGCTACCTTGCACCCAACAATTTACGGGAGGTGGTTAAACTTCTTCATCCATCTGTGCACATTGCTCTTCTCAATGGTGTTATCTCTGTAAACATTCTGTAGCCTTCTGTGGATGTCGGAAAGCCTGCACCCCCTCCTTCATCAACAACTTAATGACAGCATATTGCTTCTGCTTGAAAATTATTATTTACCTGCATTGAAAAAAAAGAAGAGTCACTATAGTTAAAGAGTTACTCTACCAACATGTGAAATTTGAACGACCTGTGTAAATATGCCCACTTTTGCATCTTTTCCGGTACAGCCCTCCTAGATACATATTTATATACTAAATGTTTAATTAACCTCTGCAGGCCCGGAAGGTTTACCCCCCCTTCATGACCAGGCCATTGTTTGCAATATGGCACTGCGTTACTTTAACTGACAATTGCGCGGCCGTGCGACACTGTACCCAAATAAAATGTATTGTTCTTTTTCTCCCACAAATAGAGCTTTATTTTGGTCATATTTTATCACCTTTGCGGTTTTTATTTTTTGCGCTATCAACAAAAAAAAGACTGACAATACCCAATTAAAAAAATACTCAATTAAAAAATCGAATTTATTCATCAATTTAGGCCAATATGTATTCTACATGTTTTTGGTAAAAAAAAAACCTAAAAAAAAAAATCCCAATATGCGTAAACTGATTGGTTTGCGCAAATGTTATAGTGTCTACAAACTATGGGATATATTTATGGATTTTTTTTTTTATACTAGTAATGGCACGGCGATCAGCGACTTTTAGCAAGACTGCGACACTGCGGTGAACAAAGCTGACAACTGACACTTTTTTTGGGAACCAGTGCCACTGATACAGTGATCAGTGCTAAAACTGTCACTATATACTGATGGCACTGGCAAGGAAGGGTTTAACATCAGGGGCTATTCAATGTGCTCCTAAGGAGTGCTTTCTAACTGTGGGGGGGGGGTGCTTTGATTGAGGGAAGACAAATCTATGTTCCTGCTTAGCAGAAACACAAGATCTCCATCTTCCCTTCTCGCAGAATGGCGGTCTGCCTTGTTTACATAGGCAGACCGCCATTCTGCCTCTCCTGAGAATGATTGCGGGATGTAGGCAAACATCGGGTCCGCCGCACCTGCTGATTGGCTCCCGCTGTGTCCAGTGAGAGAGGGGTGGCTGACGGTGTGCACACGTCCCCCAGACCCAGTGCACGAAATCACGTACAGGTTAGGGTTGCCACCTCATCCCTTTAAACCCAAACACATATGACTTATACAGGTTCTGAGGCTAATTTAATGCAGATAAGGCACCAAGTGAGTTTACTTACCATCTTAATCAGCCACAGAACCCGTGTAATTCATATGTGCTTAGGTTTAAAGGGATGAGGTGGCAACTCTAGTACAGGTACGGGATTTCGTGCAGGAGGGCCGCCCTGCTGCAGTATATCTGTGTGAGGCGGTCCAGAAGGGGTTAAGCTGGATTTTAACTGAAAGATTTGGAATTATTATTATTATCCAGGATTTATATAGCGCCAACAGTTTACGCAGCGCTTTACAATATAAAAGGGGAGACAATACAGTTATAATACAATAAGATACAAGAGGATTAAGAGGGCCCTGCTCAGAAGAGCTTACAATCTAATAGGGTGGGGCAGGTGGTACAAAAGGTTGTAACTGTGGGGAATGAGCTGATGGAAGTGGTAGGAGATTAGTTAGAGACGTTATAGGCTTTCCTGAAGAGATGGGTTTTCAGGGAATCTCATCTTTCCCTTGGATGTGGTTGAGAAGTAGCATGGGGGTTGATTTACTAAAACTGGAGAGTGCAAAATCTGATTCAGCTGTGCATGGTAGCCAATCAGCTTCTAACTTCAGCTTGCAATAAAAAAAAAATTTGTGCGGCATTTGAACATCTATGCAATTAACTGAAGGGGGTAAGATTAAGTTAAAAATTTGAGTGGAACCCCGCTTTAAAGCGGGGTTCCACTCAAATTTTTAACTTAAAGAGGGAGTCCACCTAAAAAAAAAAAATATTAAAAGCCAGCAGCTACAAATACTGCAGCTACTGACTTTTAATAAATGGCCACTTACCTGTCCCAGGGTCCAGCGATGTCGGCAGCCGACGCCGATCACTCGCTCGACTGCCGCCACCATCCTAGGTGAGGGAATCAGGAAGTGAAGCGTTGCGGCTTCACTTTCTGGTTCCCTACTGCACATGCGCGAGTCGCGCTGCGTGTCGTAACTGGTCCCCGCTATCTCCTGGGACCTGTGTGTTTCCCAGGAGACGCGGAGGGACAGGAAGAGGCATAGACTCCCGTGGGAGTCTATGCCGGAAGTGGGTGCAAATACCTGTCTTAGACAGGTATCTGCACCCCCCTCCCCCCTGAAAGGTGCCAAATGTGACACCAGAGGGGGGGAGGGTTCCGAAAAGCGGAAGTTCCATTTTTGTGTGGAACCCTGCTTTAATCTTACCCCCTTCAGTTAATTGCATAGATGTTCAAATGCCGCACTAAAAAATTTTTTATCGCTGTAATTACCTTTATATTGTACTTTATTGCGGCACTTCCTGTCTCTCCTCCCATGGGAGTAGGCGTGTTTATTGCCTTTCCCCGGCGCCGCACTGTCTCCTGGGAGCTTAGTGTCAGGCTTCCCAAGATTCAGTGCGGAAACAATGATCATGCGTGTGAACAAGCTGTGAATAAACAGTATTCACCACATCCAGGAAACCAATGCTTGTGGGCTTTACATGCCCACAAGCAAGATGGAAACAGCCAGCATCACATTTTTTAAGTTATTCTTCAGTACGAAAACAGAGGCAGAAATATTACACCCAAACTGTGAGTATTATTTTGGGGTTAGCAAAGTGTCTCAATGACCTAAAAAAAAAAATAAAATGATTGGTCGCCGGACTCCCACTTTAAAGGGACACTACAGGTTCCCTTTTTTTTTTTCCTTTTAAAATAACAAACATGTCATACTTACCTCCTCTGTGCAGTTGGTTTTGCACAGAGTGGCCCCGATCCTCCTCTTCTGGGGTCTCTCTGTAGCGCTCCTGGCTCCTCTCCTCATCGAGTGACCCGTCGGAGAAGTGCTCTCCTTCGGGGCACCTGTGCGGGCGCGCTCCATAGACACAGACAGCAGGACTCAGCACCCCCCAATGGCTGTGCTGCTATCAATCTATCCAATCAAGAGCCAAGACACCGGCCAGAGAGGAAGAGCGCGAGACGTGGGAACGAATGGGCTCAGGTGAGTAAAACTGGGGGGCTGCTGCACTACAATAGGTGAAAAACCGCAGAGCCAATTAGAAAGTGCAGTGCGCTGCGCACATACGCAGTAGGGAACCGGCTGCGAATTTGAAAGGCTTTGCCGGGTACCCTTTACCGGCAATGGTGGCGGCTACACCCGTCAACCGATCTGAACATTGGCTGGGGTGCCGACATTGCGGGCTCCCTGGACAGGCAAGTGCCCATATATTATAAGTCATCAACTGCAACATTTGTAACTGCTGACTTTTCATTTTTTTGTGGGGTGGGCGGACCTCTGCTTCAGCCCCGGAAGATTTTACCCCCTGACCAGAGCATTTTTTGCAATTCGGCACTGCGTCGCTTTAACTGACAATTGCGCGGTCGTGCGACGTTGCTCCCAAACAAAATTAATAATAATTTTTTTCCCACAAATAGAGCTTTCTTTTGATGGTATATTGATTTGCGGTTTTTATTTCTTGCACTATAAACAAATAAAAAGCGACAATTTTGAAAAAAAGCTATATTTTTTACTTTTTGCTGTAATAAATATCCCCCAAAAATACATAAAAAAACTAATTTTTTCCTCAGTTTAGGCCGATATGTATTCTTCTACATATTTTTGGTTAAAAAAAATCGCAATAAGCGTATATTGATTGGTTTGCGCGAAAGTTATAGCGTCTACAAAATAGGGGATAGATTTATGACATTTTTATTATTAATTTTTATTAGTAATGGCGGCGATCGACGATTTTTATCGTGACTGCGACATTATGACGGACACATCGGACACTTTTGGCACTATTTTGGGACCATTCACATTTATACAGTAATCAGTGCTATAAAAATGCACTGATTACTGTATAAATGACACTGGTTGTGAAGGGGTTAAACACTAGGGGGCGCGATGGAGGGGTTAAGTGTGTCCTAGGGAGTGATTCTAACTGTGGAGGGGGATGGGCTACAACTCACATGACAGCGATCACTGCTCCCGATGACAGGGAGCAGTGATCTCTGTCATGTTACTAGGCAGAACGGGGAAATGCCTTGTTTACATAGGCACTTCCCTGTTCTGCGGCTCCGTGACACGATCGCCAGGAGCCTGGCAGACATCGAGTGAGCCGGTCCCGTGGTCCCGCTGTACGCGGCAAGCACGCGCCCGCTAGCCCCGCCAGTTAAAGGGGACGTACAGGTACGCCCATTTGCCCACCGCTGCCATTGTGCCGACGTATATCGGCGTGCGGCGGTCGGCAATTGGTTAAGCTTTGACAAAAAGAAAAAAAACAAAAACGGAAGCTGATTGGTTTCTGTGCACAGCTGCTCCGGTTTTAGTAAATCAACCCCATTGTGTCCAGTACTGAAGACAAATAGTTCACTTTGCAAGGGAATTTAGCCCCAGAGCTTAGTAAATGAGGTGAAGCTCTGATAACTTTCATTTTCCAATCTTGCGCAAGAAAAAAAATGCATTTTTTTTTTCCCTAGCACGTGATTGGGTATTTTTTTGTAAAGTGAAATTTCACCACATTCACTAAGCTAAAAAAAAATCCCTTCCCTTGCAATGTGAAGAGCCTATGTGCCTTTAGTAACCCCTATGTGTCCGGCCTTGTCCTTTATCTCCTGGGCATACAAATGTTTCTTGCTGATGACCATGACACAGCTACAAGTTTCTTGCACTGTAGATAATGTAGACAAGCCGGCTTCTGTCAGGAAAAGCAATGTTTTCAACACAAGCAGGAAAATCTATGTTGAAAATCTATTGAAGGAGCCAGCAGGATCCCACCCACAGACACAGCTGAGGACAGGAAGAAACAAACTCTTTGTATTTCCATTTCTTGATACAGCAACTCTTTCACACAGATTTATTAAAGGGCCACAACACATGCAATGTTTGTTGATGTTATTATTATTATTTCAGGTACTTATATAGCGCCGTCAATTTACACAGTGCTTTACATATACATTGTACATTCACATCGGTCCCTACCCTCAAGGAGCTTACAATCTAAGGTCCCTAACTCACATTCATATACTAGGGCCAATTTAGACAGAATCCAATTAACCTACCAGCATGTCTTTGGAGTGTGGGAGGAAACCGGAGTACCCGGAGGAAACCCACGCAGGCACAGGGAGAACATGCAAACTCCAGGCAGGTAGTGTCGTGGTTGGGATTCGAACCAGCGACCCTTAGATTTTTTTTTTTATTAACATTTGGAGATAAATACATACATTTTAGGAATTTATCAGAACTGAACCACTTATACTCTACTATTGTGGCTGCCTTCCGGTGTTGCCAACCTCCCGTAGCAATTTTTTTTACTGACAACCTGAAAAATTACACTAAAAACAAAGACAATATTTAATACCCATAACAAGTAATTTGACTGCTTTAAGCTTACAAAAGTCAACACACCGCGACAAACTATCAGCCCCACATACACTAAATTAGTATTGGGACGCCTGCCTTTACAAACACATGGCATCCCAGTCTTAGTCCGTAGGGTTCAATATTGAGTTGGCCCACCCTTTGCAGCTATAACAGCTTCAACTCTTCTGGGAAGGCTGTCCACAAGGTTTAGGAGTGTGTCTATGGGAATGTTTGACCATTCTTCCAGAAGCGCATTTGTGAGGTCAGACACTGATGTTGGACGAGAAGACCTGTCTCGCAGTCTCCGCTCTAATTCATCCCAGAGGTGTTCTATCGGGTTGAGGTCAGGACTCAAGTTCCTCCACCCCAAACTCGCTCATCCATGTCTTTATGGACCTTGCTTTGTGCACTGGTGGGCAGTCATGTTGGAACAGGAAGGGGCCATCCCCAAACTGTTCCCACAAAGTTGGGAGCATGAAATAGTCCAAAATGTCTTGGTATGCTGATGCCTTAAGAGTTCCCTTCACTGGAAGTAAGGGGCCAAGTCCAACCCCTGAAAAACAACCCCACACCACAATCCCCCCTCCACCAAATGATTTGGACCAGTGCACAAAGCAAGGTCCATAAAGACAAGGATGAACAAGTTTGGGGTGGAGGAACTTGACTGGCCTGCATAGAGTCCTGACCTCAACCCAAAGAACACCTTTGGGGTGAATTAGAGCAGAGACTGCGAGCCAGGCCTTCTCGTTCAACATCAGTGCCTGACCTCACAAATGCGCTTCTGGAAGAATGATCAAACATTCCCATAGACACACTCCTAAACCTTGTGGACAGACTTCCCAGAAGAGGTGAAGCTGTTATGGCTGCAAAGGGCGGAGCCAACTCAATATTGAACCCTACAGACTAAGACTGGGAAGCAAATAAAGTTCATGTGCTTGTAAAGGCAGGCATCCCAATACTTTTGGTAATACAGTGTATTTACAGAGAGTTGTAAAAAACCACAGATTTTTACACTGTCCATAAATTTACTGACAGTTGGCAATCCTGCTGCCTTCTTATATTTTAAACACCCTAGAAGAGATTCCTCCGATCTTAGAGCTCGATAGATAACCTCCTTGACCAACTGAAAAAAGCAATAGGGTAGGCAGGGGTGGGCCAGAGCTCCAGATTCGGCAAACAAAGTCATTATTTTTATAACAGAGTACCCAGATTCAAGGCTTCGATGTACTCTGCAAGTTATATCTAGATGTCAGCTATGCATGGTATTACCATAAAAATGTATTCTATTGTTGCTATTTAATCAGGCTGCAAAATAAGTAAAGAATATGTGCATTAATTTGCAAAATGTGCAATTATTAACATTTTGGAGGTGATTTAATTTCACTTTAAGGGCTTGTTCTCGTGTACTTTGATCACTGAAGAACAATCCATGACAGGTAGTGAGGAGGCCTTGTATCACCTTCTCATCACTTGCTTTAACCCGTTGAATCAGTGGTGGAACTACCAGGGTTGCAAAGGTTGCAATTGCAACCGGGCGCTGGCAATTCATCACCGTGGGGGGGCCCTTTATGGTTTCTTGCGCTGGGGCCCTGAAGGGTCTAATTACCCGCCTTTAATCCCTCACTAGCATGCTGCAACCACGTGCATTGCGTGTTTGCAGGGTCTTGCAAAGAGGTGCCACTTGAATGGATCATGCTCGGTGGGCGATATGTCTGCTGAAAGCGACAGGGGGTATATTTCCTGCCGCGGTACCCCTGGCCTCAGCAGCTAAGGGGGGGAGTGGTTGGCGGCTGTAAAAATGCAGTTCAACCACGGGTATTACTGCCCGTCAACCACTTATGCGAATGAGTCCTAAAGGTGTTTTGCTACTATACCAAGCTGTACCAGCAGCATGCTGAAGATCCAGATTACTACCCCTATATACTGTGGTGTTGCTATGGCGGTGCGGAGTGCACCTGGGTGACCCTAGCCAGAGGGGTGACACCATCAGGGCTGGCACCAGCATAAGGTCTGCTGACGCCATCGTCGCTGGTGCTATGAAAAACGCGGCATCCCGGGCACGTCTGGAGGAATGCCGGAGATGCCACATCTGGCATAGCACCGGTGGCACCTGCAGGGACTCCTACAAGTAAGTGCTGTCCTCTGAGACCCGATGATGAGTGGGGGAGAATGGCTTAGCAGAGGCAAGGTCCTCACCAAGTAACTACCCACCTCCTGGATCACCTGTGTTGCCCATCCCCACCTCACCTTTGCTTTTTAACCCTGTGCCTGCTGAAAAGCCATCATCACCATGACCCCCACACTTGAGGATTCCTAGTGGGTTCTGTTCTTTTAGGGTGTCACCTTCCCTTTAAAATCAGTGCCCCCCCCTATCCCTTACCTTTCCAGTGGCCTCCATTCCTAGGAAGGGTGATCATGCTGAAAGGTCAGTGTCAGTGGCAGCAATGTTCTTAGCCAGAATCTGCCTCCCATAGAATTTTTTTTTTTTTGGGGGGGGGGGGGGGGGCGACCAACCCTAGTGATGCCACTGCCTATACAGAGAGCAGCAGTCCAGATCTTCAGCAGTCTGACACTTCCCTTGCACAGTTGTCCAATTAACAACCTTCACTCTTGCTAAGCAGCGTTGCTGTTTGGAGCACTGTGCAGGGGCAGTGTTGGACCACTGGAGATTCAGCTCAAAATTGGTTGAACAGAATTACAAATCCTATGTGGAGTCACCTATTTGTCTTTTTCAATTCTTTCTTTTTCAATGGTGCGTTTGGCTTTTTTCCTGGATTTCAGCTCCAAACAAAAAAATTTTTTGGCATCTGACACCTGTAAACAAACCTGTTTTGTATGTTACGTACACAAGACTGCACTTGTACCCAAGCACAGAGGAAACTCATAATGCACTGCCTGAGCCCTGCGAGTTACCCAAGGGGTGCCATCTAAACAGTCTCTTTACTTCATGCATACCATCAAATAATTAACATTTTTCAACATTTTGACAGAATTTAAAATTATAACTTGAACTGTTCTGTGTATCTTGAAGGCCTGATGCTTATCACAAAACCTTCTCCGATGACAGAAAGTCTAGGTGGACACAATAAATTAAGAGATTTCATCTTTGACCATGACAAAGCTGTTATTTGTCAAACTCTTGGTTTAATATCAGCTGAAACCAAAGCCGGTCTATTATTTTAGGCAGCCTACATCCACAGAAGATCTGTAGTTAGTTCTCCAAGATGTTTGGAACAACCTACCTGCCGAGTTCCTTCAAAAACCGTGTGCAAGTGTATCTAGAAGAATTGATGCTGGTTTGAAGCCAAAGGGTGGTGATACCAAATATTGATTTGATTTAGATTTTTCTTCTTTTTTATTCACTTTGCATTTTGTAAATGAATAAAAATTTTATTTTTGAAAGCATTCTTATGCCACGTACACATGAGCGGGCTTTACGGCAGACTTGGTCCGGAGGACCGGAGTCCGTCGGATAATTCGATCGTGTGTGGGCTCCAGCGAACTTTTTTCCCAAAAGTTCGACGGACCTAGAAATGAAACATGTTTCAAATCTTTCCGACGGACTCGAGTCCGGACGTCTGTATGCTAGTCCGACGGACAAAAACCGACGCTAGGTGTCACGTACCTGACGGTAGAGCCTGATGTGCAGGGAACGGCCTCTCTTGCTCCTCTGATTCTGGCACCCTGATAGAGTAGACAGGAGGAGCAGAAGTGCAGAGTCGCACAAGTGCCAAACAGTTCGTCTTCACTGTAATGTGGAACAGCGGCAGGTGGCACGGTGCTGGAGCAGGGTTCTCCAATGAGCGGAAGATGCAGGTCGGGCAAGCCGGGTCAAACACTGGCAGGAACGTCAGTAGGGATGAGCCGAACACCCCCCGGTTCGGTTCGCACCAGAACCTGCGAACGGACCGAAAGTTCGCACGAACGTTAGAACCCCATTGACGTCTATGGGACTCGAACGTTCGAAATCAAAAGTGCTCATTTTAAAGGCTAATTTGCATGGTATTGTCCTAAAAAGGGTTTGGGGACCCGGGTCCTACCCCAGGGGACATGTATCAATGCAAAAAAAACTTTTAAAAACGGCCGTTTTTTCGGGAGCAGTGATTTTAATGATGCTTAAAGTAAAAAAAAAAAAAGTGAAATATTCCTTTAAATATCGTACCTGGGGGGTGTCTATAGTATGCCTGTAAAGTGGCGCGTGTTTCCCGTGTTTAGAACAGTCCCTGCACCAAATGTCATTTTTAAAGGAAAAAATCTCATTTAAAACTGCTTGCGGGTTTAATGTCATGTCGGGTCATGGCAATATGGATGAAAATCAGTGAGACAAACGGCATGGGTACCCCCCCAGTCCATTACCAGGCCCTTTGGGTCTTGTATGGATATTAAGGGGAACCCCGCAACCAAATTAAAATAAGGAAAGGCCCTATATATTCTGAACAGCAGTATACAGGCGGTGCAAACAAGACAGGGACTGTAGGTTTGTTGTTAAGTAGAATCTCTTTGTAATTTTGAACGGGTACATTTTTAACGTGTTTAGCTCCAGCCAAAAAATCTTTTTTAAGCTTTAAGCTTTTTGGAAAACATAGGGAAGGGTTATCACCCCTGTGACATTTGTTTTGCTGTCTTTCCTCCTCTTCAGAAGATTTCACCTCACATTTTGTCCCAATGAAAAATGTTTTTTGAAAATTTGGGTTTTTTTGTGGAACAAGGATTGGAAAGCATCAGTGGAAAGGAGAAATTGTTTTCCCATATTAACTCTCACAGGAGAGAATTTCCCTTCCTAGGGGTAGATTTCATCTCACTTCCTGTTGTCTCCTTCCGTTTGCAAGTAGGAGTCGTTTGTAAGTTAGATGTTTGAAAGTAGGGTCCTGCCCTATATACTCAGCAGAAATTTGGGCCTTAGGTGTTGCTGTGGCCACAACACTGTAAGCCCTCACAGGGCCCTGCTGTGAACTATTAGATCAAGAATTGTAATTACATGCCCCTGTTGAACAGGAGCTGAAAAATTAGGCCTTAGGCACTGGTGCTGGTGCCACAACACTGCAACCCCTCACAGACACTCTAGTTGGAACGCAGGAACGAGCCCTGCTGCAAAGTATTGCATCAAAAATTGTAATTACACGCCCCTGTTAGACAGGGGCAGAAAAATTGGGCCTTAGGCACTGGTGCTGGTGCCACAACACTGCAACCCCTCACAGACACTCTAGTTGGAATGCAGGAACGAGCCCTGCTGCAAAGTATTACATCAAAAATTGTAATTACACGCCCCTGTTAAACAGGGGCTGAAAAATTGTGCCTTAGGCACTGGTGGTGGCGCCCAGAACCAAAAATGTTCTTACAAGCTATCAGCGTGATGATTGAGGAGGAAGAGGATAATTACTCAGGGATAGTCACTCAGCATCAGCATAGGCAGTCTTTGAAGGGATCTGAGATTTCAAAAAAAATTATTCGGTTACATCAGCATCAGGTGCTTGGTAGCTGGTGGTGATCCAAGACTGATTCATTTTTATGAAGGTCAGCCGATCGACCGAGTCGGTGGACAGACGCACCCTGTGATCGGTTACCACGCCTCCAGCAGCACTGAATGTGCGTTCCGAAAGAACGCTGGATGCAGGACAGGCCAGTAGCTCAATTGCATACTGTGCAAGCTCTGGCCAGTGATCCATCCTCAAGACCCAGTAACCCAGAGGATTTTCGGTGGGAAAGGTGTCCAAGTCTGATCTTGCCCCTAGGTATTCCTGCACCATGTAAAACAGACGCTGGCGATGGTTGCTGGAACCGATCATACCTTGGGGCTGCGGACCAAAAAATTGTCTGAACGCATCGGTCAGACGGCCACCTTCTCCACCGCTCCTTCTTTGACTGACCGAAGCCTCAGCAACACGTTGTCCAGAAACAGGAGTTTGTAACCTCCCAGTCTCTGGGAACGCATTGCACAGACCTTTCTGCAAGGCCTCCCGAAGATGGTTCATCCTCTGCTCCCTCTGCGATGGCAAGATAAGGTCCGCAACCTTACCCTTGTAACGTGGATCAAGGAGGGTTGCCAGCCAGTATTGGTCCTTCTCCTTGATACCACGAATACGAGGATCCTTACGCAGGCTTTGCAGGATCAGGGAGGCCATGCAGCGTAGGTTTGCTGAGGCATTCGGTCCGGAGTCCTCTGGGTCACTAAGGACGACAACGTCCGCAGCCACCTCCTCCCAGCCACGTACAAGTCCATGTGTTTCTTGGGACTGATCCCTTAAAGACTGCTGCTGATGCTGAGTGCCAGGCTCCACCTCCATACTGACACAATCTTCCTCCTCCTCCTCCTCCTCCTCCTCTTCCTGTGTGATCGGCGGGCACGCAGGAACACTGTCTGGATAAAGGGGGCCTTGAGAGCTAAGGAAGTCCTCCTCTTCCTGCCTCTGTTCTGCCTCAAGTGCCCTGTCCATTATTCCACGCAGTGTGTGCTCCAACAGGTGGACAAGGGGGACAGTGTCACTGATGCATGCACTGTCACTGCTCACCATCCTCGTGGCCTCCTCGAATGGTGACAGGACAGTGCATGCATCCCTGATCATGGCCCACTGGCGTGGGGAAAAAAAACCAAGCTCCCCTGACCCTGTCCTGGTGCCATAGTCGCACAGGTACTCATTGATGGCCCTCTGCTGCGTGTGCAGCCGCTGCAGCATGGCCAACGTTGAGTTCCACCTGGTGGGCATGTCACAGATTAGGCGGTTCTTGGGCAGGTTAAACTCCTTTTGGAGGTCCGTCAGCCGAGCACTGGCATTATATGACCGGCGGAAATGCACACAGACTTTCCTGGCCTGCCTCAGGACATCCTGTAAGCCCGGGTACCTGCCCAAGAACCGCTGCACCACCAAGTTAAGGACGTGAGCCAAACAGGGCACATGGGTCATTTGTCCCTGTCGGAGGGCAGAGAGGAGGTTGGTGCCATTGTCGCAAACCACCATTCCTGCCTTAAGTTGGCGTGGCGTCAACCACCTCTGAACCTGCCCCTGCAGAGCTGACAGAACCTCTGCCCCAGTGTGGCTCCTGTCCCCCAAGCACACCAGCTCAAGCACCGCATGGCATCTTTTGGCCTGCGTACTTGCATAGCCCCTTGAACGACTACGGAGCACCGCTGGTTCCGAGGAAGAGGCCATGGAGGAAGAAGAAGAGGAGGGGGTGGAGGAGAGAGGTGTGTCACAATCAGCATTTTGGAGGCGTGGTGGCGGAACAACCTCCAACACTACTGCACCTTGTCCTGCATCCTTCCCAGCTGCCAGCAGAGTCACCCAATGCGCCGTGAAACTTAGGTAACATCCCTGTCCATGCCTGCTGGACCATGAGTCAGCGGTAATATGCACCTTACCGCTGACCGCCCTGTCCAGCGAGGCATGGACATTGCCTTTCACATGCCGGTAGAGAGCCGGAATCGCCTTCCGTGAGAAAAAGTGGCGTTTGGGTACCTGCCACTGAGGAACCGCACATTCCACAAACTCACGGAAGGGGGCAGAGTCTACCAACTGAAAAGGCAGCAGTTGAAGTACTAGCAATTTTGCCAAGCTAGCATTCAACCGCTGGGCATGTGGATGGCTGGGAGCAAACTTTTTTCGGCGGTGCAGCAGCTGGGGCAGGGAAATTTGCCTGGTACAATCTGACGTCGGTGTACCAAAAGCAGATTGCCCACAAGTACTTGGCTGTGACACACCTAATTCTACACCTTCATTCCTCTCACTGCAGGTCTCAGAGAGGACTGGAGGTCTAGTGGGGTTGGAAATCTCAGCTGATGAGGAGCAAGGAGAGATCCTCTTTGTTCTTTGGTGTGGGTCTTTTAGATACGCTTGCCAACGAACTGCATGGCAGGTCAACATATGTCTGGTCAAGCATGTGGTACCCAAGCGGGAGATGTTTTGGCCACGTGAGATACGCTTAAAACATATGTTGCAAATAGCAGCGGTGCGATCTGATGCACTCGTCTCAAAAAAGGCCCACACCAAAGAACTTTTTGAATAACGCGCAGAGACTGCAGCGCCCTGCACATGTGGAGCTTTGGGGTGTGATGCAGTCAATGTGCTGCCCTTAGGCTGGCCCCTGGAGGGCATCCTGCCTCGTTGGTGATGTGCCGCCTCCTCCTCCTCCTCCTCTCTCCTATCAGGCACCCACGTTGAGTCAGTGACCTCATCATCCCCTCCCTCCTCATCACTGGAGCAAACCTGGCAGTATGCTGCAGCAGGGGGAGCATGACTGCCAGATTGTTGTCCTTCTTGGGCACCCCCTCTGTCCGTGCTCATGTTACTGCCTTCATCGAGCTCAGTATCATCATCAGAGCCTTCCAAACGCTGGGCATCCTCCTGGAGCATGTACCCAACACTGTGGTCAAACAGTTTGAGGGAATCCTCAGGAGGACATGGTGGAGCTAGGGAAGGAGTCACTGATGACATTGAGCTGAGGGAAGAGGCCGCTGCTTTGCCAGACAAAGCACCCTGGGTGAGAGAGGATGAGGAGGATGAGGACGGCTTGGTCATCCACTCGACCAAGTCTTCCGCATGTTGCGGCTCAACACGGCCAGCTGCCGAAAAAAAGGCCAAGCGTGTCCCATGGCCACGTGCTGATGAGGATGCACCGTCTCCACGACCAGCACTAGACACAGAGCCTGCTTGCCCTCTCTTATTGGCTTGTGAATGTCTGCCTCTCCTTCTTGGCCTTCCAGACATACTAATGGCCTGTAGCTGCACTAAGCTGGGATAGAACACCAGTAATTTTCTTCAGGTAGCTTTATATACTGTAACCAGACAAGCCTGCCTGTCAGTAGGAAGATAACAGGAACGGATCTAGCTGAACACTGTGAGCAGGACACACTGTACTAAATGTAAATAGTCTAGCTGCCTGACCGTGGTACTAATAGGATCAAATAGAACACCAGTAATTTTCTTCAGGTAGCTTTATATACTGTAACCAGACAAGCCTGCCTGTCAGTAGGAAGATAACAGGAACGGATCTAGCTGAACACTGTGAGCAGGACGCACTGTACTAAATGTAAATAGTCTAGCTGCCTGACCGTGGTACTAATAGGATCAAATAGAACACCAGTAAATTTCTTCAGGTAGCTTTATATACTGTAACCAGACAAGCCTGCCTGTCAGTAGGAAGATAACAGGAACGGATCTAGCTGAACACTGTGAGCAGGACGCACTGTACTAAATGTAAATAGTCTAGCTGCCTGACCGTGGTACTAATAGGATCAAATAGAACACCTGTAATTTTCTTCAAGTAGCTTTATATACTGTAACCAGACAAGCCTGCCTGTCAGTAGGAAGATAACAGGAACGGATCTAGCTGAACACTGTGAGCAGGACGCACTGTACTAAATGTAAATAGTCTAGCTGCCTGACCGTGGTACTAATAGGATCAAATAGAACACCTGTAATTTTCTTCAGGTAGCTTTATATACTGTAACCAGACAAGCCTGCCTGTCAGTAGGAAGATAACAGGAACGGATCTAGCTGAACACTGTGAGCAGGACGCACTGCACTAAATGTAAATAGTCTAGAAGATAACAGGAACGGATCTAGCTGAACACTGTGAGCAGGACGCACTGCACTAAATGTAAATAGTCTAGAAGATAACAGGAACGGATCTAGCTGAACACTGTGAGCAGGACGCACTGCACTAAATGTAAATAGTCTAGAAGATAACAGAAACGGATCTAGCTGAACACTGTGAGCAGGACGCACTGCACTAAATGTAAATAGTCTAGAAGATAACAGGAACGGATCTAGCTGAACACTGTGAGCAGGACGCACTGCACTAAATGTAAATAGTCTAGAAGATAACAGGAACGGATCTAGCTGAACACTGTGAGCAGGACGCACTGCACTAAATGTAAATAGTCTAGAAGATAACAGGAACGGATCTAGCTGAACACTGTGAGCAGGACGCACTGCACTAAATGTAAATAGTCTAGAAGATAACAGGAACGGATCTAGCTGAACACTGTGAGCAGGACGCACTGCACTAAATGTAAATAGTCTAGAAGATAACAGGAACGGATCTAGCTAAACTGAATACAGTGTATATATATATATGCAACACCTGGGATGCATATATATACACAATACACTGTAAGTGCAGCTAACTGACTGACTGTTCTGCCTAATCTATCTAACTCAAATCAAATGACACTGTCTGTCTCTCTCTCTATCTCTCAGCACACCGGAACACACACTACACAGGGCCGCCGTGCAGGCGGCCTTATATAGTGTGGGGCGTGTACTAAATCCCCTGAGCCATAATTGGCCAAAGCCTCCTTGGCTTTGGCCAATTACGGCTCTCTGTTCAGGCGGCGCTGTGATTGGCCAAACATGCGGGTCATAGTGCATGCTTGGCCAATCATTAGCCAGCAATGCACTGCGATGCCGCAGTGAATTATGGGCCGTGACGCGCCACACGAATTTGGCGCAAACGGCCCATATCGTTCGCAATTCGACGAACGATCGAACAGCCGATGTTCGAGTCGAACATGGGTTCGACTCGAACACGAAGCTCATCCCTAAACGTCAGGAACAGAAGCGGAGGCAGGTGCGTAGTCTGGATGCAGGCAGGGTCGGCAACGGGCTGGCAGCGTGGTAGTAGAAGGAGCAGGCAGATGCGGAGTCAGAACAAGCCGGGTCAGATGCAGGCAGCAGGTAGCAGAGTCAGAGGCAAGCCGGGTCGGTAAACAGGTGCAGGTATCACGGGTAAAACAGGCAGGAACACATGGGAACGCTGTAGAACGGACAGCACTGGATGCAAGCACAGACCAGGTTTAAATAGCCCCTTGGTAATGTGCACACAGGTGAACCGAAGGTGTTCTGACAGAGGCTGAGGTCACAGGTCGACTTCTCCGTCGGCCATCTTGAGTACTGGCTAGTTTTCCCTGACAGGCTGAGGTCACAGGTCGACTTCTCCTTCGGCCATCTTGAATACTGGCTGGTCTTCCCTGACATTGCCCCCCCTAACGGGCAGCCTCCGGATGCCCAATCTGGCTACTTTGTCAGGATAGGTCCTCTTAAAGGTTCGGATCAGTTCTTGGGCATGAATGTTGGTTTCAGGTTCCCACGAATTGTCTTCAGGACCGTAACCCCTCCACTTAATAAGATATTGAACTTGACCTCTCCTTCTCCTGCAATCTAAAATCGCCTCTATTTCAAATTCCTCTTCGCCATCTACCACCACAGGTTCGGGTGGCTCTGTATTCCGATCCGGAAAAGAGTTGGGGATGGCGGGCTTCAGTAAGGTTATATGAAACACCGGGTGGATCCTGAAGGTCTCCGGTAACTCCAGCTCATAGGCAACATCGTTAATTCGTCTCTTTACAGGAAACGGTCCCACGAATCTGGGGCCTAATTTCCTTGAAGGACAGGTTAGTCTCAGATTTGTTGTGGCTAACCAGACTTGGTCCCCCGGGTTCAGGATCAGGTCCCCTCTTCTCTTCTTATTGAAGATCTGTTTGTTATAAGCTTGAGTCTTGGCCATTGTCTCTTGTAGCAGCTTGTTGTTGGATCTAAAGAAATCCAATGTTTCAAGTACAGCGGGTACTGGGCATTCAGGAATGTTATTAAACAGAAAGGACGGGTGAAAACCGTAGTTTGCGAAGAAGGGAGATTGTTTCGTGGCTGAATGAGAAGAATTATTGTAGGCAAACTCGGCTAAGGGAAGTAAGGACACCCAATCGTCTTGTGAAAAGGAGGAGAAGCAACGCAGATATTGTTCCAGTGTCTGGTTGGTCCTTTCTGTCTGACCATTAGTCTGCAGATGATAGGCTGAAGAGAATGAAAGTTCAATACCCAAGGATTCACACAAGGATCTCCAGAATCTGGAGGTGAACTGGACCCCTCTGTCTGAGACGATGTTAGCCGGAACCCCATGGAGTCTTATAACCTCTCTGATGAAGATCCGTGCTGTCTCTTGTGCAGAAGGGGTGCCCTTCATAGGAATGAAGTGGGCCATCTTGGACAATCGATCAACGATTACAAAGATAGTACTGTATCCCTCGGATGGGGGCAGTTCCACAATGAAGTCAATTGAAATCATTCTCCATGGTCTGTTCGGGACAGGTAATGGCTTCAACAGACCCCAGGCCCTGGATTTGCTGTTCTTATTACGGATGCAGGTGGTGCACGATTCCACATATCTCCTACAGTCTCTTGCCACCCCCGGCCACCAGAAGGTTCGCTGCACCAATTCAGCAGTCTTGCTGACCCCAAAGTGTCCTGCCAGCATGTGGTCGTGGCACATGCTCAACGTGGTAGTTCGGAGATCCTCTGGCACAAAGACCTTATCATTATACCAGAGTAGCCCTTCCTGTGTCCGTAAAGTGATCCCAGATGGTGTAGAACTCCTCACAGAGGCTTGTTTAATCTGCGTCATTAAGTCCCCTTGTAGGAGAAGGAAATTTCCCGAGGACAGGATCGTATCCGGGGGAGAGATGTCTTGGGATTTGCTGAACATGCGTGATAGCGCATCTGGCTTTATGTTCTTGGATCCAGGTCTGTATGTCAGATGGAAGGTAAATCTCGAAAAGAAAAGTGCCCACCTGGCCTGGCGAGGTCTCAATCTCTTTGCTGTTCTTAGATATTCGAGATTCTTGTGATCTGTGTAGATTAAGATTGGATGTGCTGCTCCCTCGAGAAGGTATCTCCATTCTTCTAATGCTGCCTTAATTGCTAAAAGTTCACGATCCCCAACGTCGTAATTCTTCTCCGCGCTAAACAGTTTACGCGAGAAGAACGCAACTGGGTGCAACAGGGCCTTGGGGCCCTGTCTTTGGGACAAGATAGCTCCCACCGCAGTTTCTGAGGCGTCCACTTCTAAGACATACGGTAAGGCCGAGTCTGGGTGCTTCAAGACGGGTGCGGATGTGAAAAACCTCTTCAGCGTTTCAAAGGCCGACTGAGCCCCTGGAGACCAGCGGAATCGGGACCCCTGTTTGGTAAGCTGTGTAATGGGGGCAATGATTGCTGAGAACCCCTGAATAAATTTTCGATAAAAGTTTGCAAAGCCTATGAAACGTTGAATACCTCTCTTGTCACATGGAGTAGGCCAGTCCAGGATAGCCGTTACCTTCTGGGGATCCATCCGGATACCTTTGGTGGAAATGATCAGCCCCAGAAATTGGATACTCTGGCGTTCAAACTCGCACTTCTCGGGTTTGGCATATAATCCGTGTTGTCGAAGGCGGGTTAATACACTTCTCACGTGTCTGCGGTGGTGTTCTAGGGAGGAAGAGAAAATTAGCATATCATCAAGGTATACAATGACAAATAAGTCCAGGAAGTCTCTGAGAACATCATTAATGAAATGCTGGAAGGTAGCCGGAGAGTTGCAGAGCCCGAAGGGCATCACGAGATACTCGTAATGCCCAAATTGTGTGCGGAAAGCAGTCTTCCACTCGTCTCCCTCCCGAATGCGCACTAAATTATAGGCGCCCCGAAGATCCAATTTTGTAAATATGGTAGCGGAACCAAGTCTTTGAAAAAGTTCAGGAACTAATGGAAGTGGGTAACGGTTCTTCACCATCACCTTGTTAAGTTCACGGTAGTCCACACAGGGCCTTAATGACTGATCCTTCTTCTGGACGAAGAAAATCCCCGCTCCAGCTGGAGACGTGGAAGGGCGGATGAAGCCTTTCCTGAGATTGTCATTGATATAGTCCTTCAGTGCCACCAGCTCGCTTTCAGACAGAGGGAAAATCCTTCCAAAGGGAACTTCGGCTCCGGGGAGTAGCTCTATAGGGCAGTCATAGGGCCGATGAGGTGGGAGGATCTCTGCCCCCTTATTACTAAACACGTCTAGGAAGCTGTGGTAGGCTTGAGGCACAAGCTGACTGGTTTCAGAGTCCGTATCTAGACACAGCAGAGCGGGAACATCACAGGAGGTCTGTAGGCAGTGCTGGGTGCAGTAAGAGGAGATAAAGTTAATGCTTCCTTTAGACCAGTCGATATGGGGATCGTGGGCCTTCAACCAAGGTATACCGAGGATAACTGGGAAAAGAGGGGAAGCGATGGCGTCTAGTCGTAGCAGTTCTCGGTGGTCCTGGGACATGATGGTCAGCAGAGGAATGGTTTCGTGAGTGACTGCTCCGGACTTAATGGTGGAACCATCGGCCAAGTGAACTGAGAGCTTCTGTGCTTTAGGCTGCAGGGGGATATGATGTTCGGCAGCAAAGGACAAGTCCACAAAGCAGCTGCAGGCTCCGGAATCAATTATGGCGGTAGTCTGAAGAGTCCTTCCTGGCAGCTGTAGAGAAATGGGAATAGTAAAGTGAGCGGAGTTGCTAAGCGAGCTTGGGGTTAGCGAGGCAGAAGTAGTGAAGAGAGACTTACGAGGTTTCACTGGGCAGGACCTCACGTAATGTCCGGATCCCCCGCAGTATAAGCATAAGTTCTGTTGGCTGCGGCGTTGTCGGTCTTCAACAGTAAGAGAGGGCCGCAGCAGG
Source organism: Lithobates septentrionalis (assembly GCA_037952835.1). NCBI lineage: Eukaryota > Metazoa > Chordata > Amphibia > Anura > Ranidae > Lithobates > Lithobates septentrionalis. The sequence goes on from JBBDGP010000459.1 coordinate 6,536,444, forward strand.
CCGAGTTGCATAGGTTCCGGGGCGTCAGGAGCCGGAGTGGCTGGAGCAGGTGGAGCGGGATAGGACGAGCTGGGTACCCGAGGTAACATCCACACTGGACGGGATGGAGGACGCTCTTTCTAGTCCTCGTTCTCTCAGCCGGCGATCGATCTGGATGGGTAGATCAATCAGAGTTTCTAAGTTAGGGGGTACCCCTACCCGCGCTAACTCATCTTTGAGTGGTTCGGAGAGGCCCATACGAAATTGGTATCGTAGGGCGGCGTCGTTCCAGTTTGTGTCAAATGCCCATCGTCGAAATTCAGAGACGTAGTCTTCCACCACCCTACGACCCTGTTGAAGTGCATGAAGGGCCGCTTCGGCTGAAGCTGTCTGCTGAGGATCTTCGTACAGCTGGGCCATGGCACTGAAGAAAGAGGTTAAGTCAGATAAGCATTCGGCCTTCTGTTCCAGAAGGCGGTGGGCCCAGGACTGTGGCTCCCCTTGTAGCAGGGAGATTACAAAGCCGACCTTGGTAGCTTCTAAGGAGAATGTGCGGGGTTGAAGGGCAAAATACAGTTCACATGCGTTTCGAAACGCTCTAAACTTGCTGCGTTCACCCAGGAACCGGTCTGGGGTAGGTACCCTGGGCTCAGGTGGGAGCATGACCACGGCAGAAGCAGGAGAAGATCCCTGAGAGGAGGCTGATGCTGAAGGTGGACCCTGCGGAGTTGCAGCGCCTGTCAGGGTCTGTAGGCGTCCCTCTAGCTGAGTGTAGCCCTGCTGTAGGTCTTTGACGGCTTGTGCCAAGCCGGCCAGGTGCTGGCAAAGTTCATCCATAGGAGAGGGTCCCTGCGCAGGCTCAGACATGGCTGTCCGTTACTGTCACGTACCTGACGGTAGAGCCTGATGTGCAGGGAACGGCCTCTCTTGCTCCTCTGATTCTGGCCCCCTGATAGAGTAGACAGGAGGAGCAGAAGTGCAGAGTCGCACAAGTGCCAAACAGTTCGTCTTCACTGTAATGTGGAACAGCGGCAGGTGGCACGGTGCTGGAGCAGGGTTCTCCAATGAGCAGAAGATGCAGGTCGGGCAAGCCGGGTCAAACACTGGCAGGAACGTCAGGAACAGAAGCGGAGGCAGGTGCGTAGTCTGGATGCAGGCAGGGTCGGCAACGGGCTGGCAGCGTGGTAGTAAAAGGAGCAGGCAGATGCAGAGTCAGAACAAGCCGGGTCAGATGCAGGCAGCAGGTAGCAGAGTCAGAGGCAAGCCGGGTCGGTAAACAGGTGCAGGTATCACGGGTAAAACAGGCAGGAACACACGGGAACGCTGTAGAACGGACAGCACTGGATGCAAGCACAGACCAGGTTTAAATAGCCCCTTGGTAATGTGCACACAGGTGAACCGAAGGTGTTCTGACAGAGGCTGAGGTCACAGGTCGACTTCTCCTTCGGCCATCTTGAATACTGGCTGGTCTTCCCTGACACTAGGGCAGTTATTGGCTACTGGCTATCAACTTCCTTGTTTTAGTCCGGTTGTACGTCATCACGTACGAATCCGTCGGACTTTGGTTGATCGTGTGTAGGCAAGTCCGTTCATTTGGAAAGTCCATCGGAAAGTCAGTCGAAAAGTCCGCCAAACCTAGTCCGTCAAAGTCCGCCCGTGTGTACGCGGCATTACTTTGCAGCATTTCTGCCTAAAATTTTTGCACAAAACTATATGCAGTGCGATATTGCGCATGTACAGACACACATGGGACCTAGCAGGGCCATGCGGGCACATGTGTGGGGAGAATCACGCAATTCCACACATGTGCAGACGGAGAGAACCAAGCAGACTCTTTAACAGTATCTGCACTGTTTTTCCTCATTCTCTCAAGATGACTGGGTGTCGCTATTACCATTAGCTGAATTTGCTCATAATAGCTCTGTTCATTCAGCCACAAAGCAATCTCCGTTCTTCGCCAATTACGGCTTCCATTCTTCTTTCTTGCCCAATACGGTATCGGAATGCTCAGTACCTGCTGTCCTTGAAACAATAGAGTTCTTTGACATTAATAGCAAGCTGTTGCAAGAAACAATGGCTAAAACACAGGCATACAACAAAAGGGTCTTTGACAAGAGGAGAATTGATTCTGAAACAAGGAGATCAAGTTTGGGTGTCCACAACTAATCTAAGACTAGCCTGCTCGTCAAAGAAATTGGGTCCTAAGTTTGTGGGGCCTTTCCCAGTAAAGAAAAAGGTAAACGATGTGGCCTACGAATTAGAGCTACTGGAATGTTTCAGGATTCACCCCGTTTTTCACGTGAATTTGCTTTAACCCCTTATCCCTAATTCCTTCCTCGGACTAAATGTTGGTCCACCCGAGACGGTACTAGTCAATGGGGAGGAGGAATTTGAAGTGGAAGCAATTTTGGATTGCAGGAAGAGGAGTAACCAAATTCAGTTCCTGATGAAGTGGAAAGGGTATGCATGGGCCAAAGGAAAATTCTTGGGAACACAAAGGCAATATTCACTCCAAAAAACATATCCAGGCTTTCAAGAGCTCTCATCCTGTCAAGTTGGCCCGGTTGGGCATCCTGAGGCTGCCCATTGGGAGGGGCCAATGTCAGGAAGGGAATGTCAGTAACCAAGATGGCGGCCGGAGAAGATTCCCTGTGCTTTATGTCCCACTGAGAAGAGCAGCACGGGCGCGCTTGCGTGCATGTGTGCGCATGCGTGCCAATACAGGACGGGATGCCACCACAAGTGCGCGCGTGCCCTGTGACAGTCCTTGGTGTCAAATGGGCTATTTAAACTGGCTCATTCCCCAAGATCAATTCTGTCTGGTCCACAGCATTTCCTGTGTCTCCTGCTATCCATTTGCCTGTACCTGTTCCAATTGACCTAACCGGCTTGCTCCTGACTACTCCTGCTTGCATCTAAACTCGGCTCTCGGCTTGTCTTTGATTACGCTCCTGTCTGTTCTTTTTGCTATCTCGCTGCCAGCCTGCTGCCAACCCTGCCAGCATCTGACTACACTTCTGTATCAGCACCTGTTCTGGACTTGTTCACCAGTGTCTGATCCAGCCTGCATGCACCTGCCTGTGCTCCAGTCCTTACCAACACCAGTTCCGCTAACTGCTGTACCCACGCTCCAGTCCGTGGCACTGTTAGAAGATTTTAAGTTCATTATTATTTTAAGTGATAAAAGTTTCTGAAAAAATATATGAAACACATAAATGTTATATGTAATTTGTGATTGTTTCTGAAGGTTAACAGGATGGAGGACAGAGGACAGAGGAGTGGTTTAGCTGGGTATATATTTCTATTTTGAGTTGCTATGTCAGGACAATGGGTGGAGTAATGTTGCATATCTTTAGACTGTAGCCATTTAAAGTATATATGCAAATATGGGTGTTACTAGGATATGCTGACATAACATTTTGAAACAGTATAAGAATGGATCAGATTCATGGTAGAATAGGAATGGAGTAGGGTTGAAGAGAGAAAAGTAACCCTACACTTTGGAGAATGTAACATCTAGATGTCTCCTCCTCCTCCTCCTTCTGAGACCATCACCATGTCAAATGTTACCAGGAGCCAGTCTTGTCTTTGCTTATCTTTCTGAACAAATAAACAACCTTTCTGGAAGCATTGTATAAAGGAAGGATTCTTCAATTTCTACTAAGAAACTGATTCCTAAAAGTAAGTTGGAAATGCGGCCTTGGATAAAGACAGATACATATCTCCTATACACCCTACCCTCTAGGAGAGAGATCACTGATATAACACAAAGACATTGCTATACATCCAGAAACGCCCCTGAGAATGAGAATTGATAATATCTATAGTATTAGATATTTATACTTTTCTTTCAGGCACCCAAGTACCAGCCTACTCCAGCCTCCAGCCTGTCAGCTGTTCCTGGTTGTCCTGCTGTGTCGGTGTTCCTCCATGGCTCTGCCTTCAGTTCCGGTTCAGCTTCTCTGCTAGAAGCTCTGCCAGGCACTCATGCGACTCTGCATTCCTGCGCCTCCTGTCTGCTCTAACATGGCCCCCGAGTCAGAGGTGTAAGAGAGGTCTTCCTCTGCATAACAGACTCTACTACCAGGTACATGGCATCAGCATTGCTGATTGGAGCACTGTGCAGGGGCAGTGTTGGGCTGCTGGAGATTCAGCTCGAAATTGGTTGAACAGAATTTACAAATCCTGTGCAGATTGACATATTTGTCTTTTCAATGGCGTGTTTGGCTTTTTTCCTGGATTTCAGCTTCAAACAAAGAACAAACATTTTTTGGCACAAATATAAACCTCGATATGGGATTTTTAAGGCAATGTAGTAACAACGGATTTCTTTATATTAAAAACAAGTATTTTTATTATTCCAAAAAAGTGTTAGAACAAACATAGAAAATATTTGACATGTTTTCACAATTTAAAAAAATCTTCAGATAACATAAGAAAGGGAGGGAGCAATAGCTCCTATAGAGTGATACATCCTGCTACTCGATACAATCCCCACCTAAATTGATGCGATGGTGTCAAGTAGCGAAATGCCAACGCGTTTCAACTTAATATTATCAAAACAAAGTCTTCCTCAGGGAAGGGATGCCTCACGTTCTAGGATTTCAAAAAATAACAGTATTACAAATTATATATATATATATATATATATATATATATATATATATATATATATATATATATATATATAACGCATATATCCTGTTAGATTTAGACCAAAAAATCACAATTTACATTTTACATATAGCTGCAAGAAAACCACATTCCCAATACTGACAGGGGCTCTCGTCACCAACTACCTATGCTGTTTGCAATATTGCAACATTTTTTGGCATCTGACACCTGTAAATAAACCTGTTTTGTATGTTACGTACACAAGACTGCACTTGTACCCAAGCACAGAGGAAACTCATAATGCACTGCCTGAGCCCTGCGAGTTACCCAAGGGGTGCCATCTAAACAGTCTCTTTACTTCATGCATACTATCAAATATTTACAATTTTTAAAGTTTTTGACAGAATTTAAAATTATAAATTGAACTGTTCTGTGTATCTTGTCGCTGAAGGCCTGATGCCTATCACAAAATCTTCTCCAATGGCAGAAAGTCTAGGTGGACACATTAAACTATGAGATTTCATCTTTGACAATGACAAAGCTGTTGTTTGTCAAACTCTTAGTTTTATTATGAGCTGAAACCAAAGCCGGTCTTTATTTGAGGATTTTAGGCAGCCTACATCCACAGAAGATCTGTAGTTAGTTCTCCAAGATGTTTGGAACAACCTACCTGCCGAGTTCCTTCAAAAACTGTATGCAAGTGTACCTAGAAGAATTGATGCTGGTTTGAAGCCAAAGGGTGGTGACACCAAATATTGATTTGATTTAGATATTTCTTGTTGTTCACTTTGCATTTTGTAAATGAATAAAAAATATATTTTTGAAAGCATTCTTACTTTACAGCATTTCTTCACACATGCTGAAAATTTTTTGCACAATACTATATGCAGTGCGATATTGCGCATTTACAGACACACATGGGACCTGGCAGGGCCACGCGGGCACATGTGTGGGGAGACTCACGCGATTCCACACATGTGCAGGCACACCACATGGCTCTGCCAGTTCCCATGGACCTGGCAGAGACTTGCAGCATCTCTGCTCATGCATGAGATTTTTTTATTTTTTTTTGCAAACAGGAAAAATCAAAGACATTTCTTTTGTGTTGCGCTATACTTTTAAATAAGCACAGTGATAGTCAGTGCCAGTATTAGTGATCATTACAACAGAAATAACCCATGCAAACACAATATATGAAAATCAATATAAGTCCATGAATTGTGCTCTGAATCTCTGAGCCCCTGGGACATGGTTTTGCAGACGAAACGCGTAGGGAGGAGCAATAGCGGTGACATCACCACGCACACCAATTGATCGGAGCTGAGCAGCATTTTACGCACTTGTTTTACTTCTTGTGTTGAAATATTTTTGGCACCATTGTGATTTGAGGATCTATGTTGACCAGATTGTATCCTGGGGATAAAACAAAGCGCACGTTGACCTCCATTATATTGAGGTCCCATAATTTGGTAAAAGGCTAATTTTATGTGGAAGTGAAAACACAGCACAGCGCATGAAGTTTTTTTGGAATCACAGAGGGTCGTTATTTGTACTTATATCATCTATTTTCAATAGTGGATAGACTTATTGTGTATTTTATTTTTATATATTGTTAGCAAGGATCCCCACTGAGTCTCCCATAGGTAATTGCAAATGGACCCATTCAAAAGTGTGAACGGGGCCTAAAAAAGCAGAAAGGTGTTTCTCAGGGGTAATGATGGTATTGATCCATCTCTATACAGTTGCCTTTCCTGTCCCATTTTCACAGTTGTACCAATGATGAAAGGATCCAAAGTAAATGTATAGATTGTTGGTATAATGGTAGAAGCTCAGTGGATTTCTTGCAGGGGCAGCAGGTTTTTTTTCTTTTATTTTTGCACTTTGCACAACTATAACAGAATGTTTTAGTGGTGTACTTTATAGACCCAAAGGAACCATATAAGAGAACTAAGAGAAGTTCATTGTTAAGGTTTACACACACACTTTAGGTTTTGTGGAAATAGGATGACCACCACAGTATTAATCCATATGTCAATTTTTTTTTTTACCCTTTGAAAAAGTCACATGGGCGGTGACGAAACATGTCAGAGCAGAGCCCAGTGCTGTCATCACGCTAGCAGGAGGTGAATGCTGGATTACTCACAGAGGTGATGCTGAGGTTTCCATCTTAACCACTTGCCGACCGCTGCACGCCGATATGCATGGGCAAATGGGCGTACCTGTACGTCCCCTTTAATTGGCGGGGCTAGCAGGGGTGCGCCCGCCGCATACAGCGTGACCGTGCCCACGGGTCCCACGGACTCGATGTCCGCTGGGGGCCCGCGATCGTGTCACAGAGCCTCAGAACGGGGAGATGCCTATGTAAACAAGGCATTTCCCCCACCTGCCTAGTGACATGACAGGGATCTACTGCTCCCTGTCATCGGAAGCAGTGATCGGTGTCATGTCAGTGGTAGCCCATACCCCCACAATTAGAATCACTCCCTAGGACACACTTAACCCCTTGATCGCCCCCTAGTGTTTAACCCCTTCCCTGCCAGTGTCATTTACACAGTAATCAGTGCATTTTTATAGAACTGATCGCTGTATAAATGACAATGGTCCGATGTGTCTGGAGACCAGATATAGTGAATGCAGGCTCCTGGGTTTAGTAATACTTTAATTGTTTTTTAACCTCCTGCCAACTGCTTACAGTAAATAAACTGTGAACAGGTACAGGCTCGGCAACGTACATGTAAGTGGCACTTTAAAAATTATTTTATTAAATGTTTTACATTTTTACACTCCCTTTAAAAAAAAATGTATTTATTATTTTTTTTATTGCTATTGCAAGGAAGGTAAACATCCCTTGCGATGACAATACAGCATGACAGGTCCTCTTTATGGAGAGATCTGGGGTCTAAAAGACCCCACATTTCTCCTCTACCCTTAAAAGCAAAAGATTAAAAAAAATATTTATCTTTTGGTTTAGGAAAAAACAAAGTCATGTTTACATGGCCTGAAAACCAGAGGTGACATGATGACATTGCTCTGGTCCTCCAGGGGCATAGAGATGAGCGGCAGCCATCTTGTCATTACTAATCCCTATTACAAGCCACCGCCGGTGCTGGACAGAGTCCGGGGCTCACCAATTAGTAAGGTAAGCCCAGGAAGCAGTGGGGGGGCACCCCTCCTGCCGCTTCTAAAAGTGATCCCTCTGCGAGATCGCCACAGGTACCACTTTTATCTGAAAGTTTGGTGTCTGAGGGAAAAGAAAATGCTGGGGTTATAGTATCTAGCTGCAGCCATAACCTCGGTATTTAAAGTCAAATGACGTATTTTCCCAGTTAGGCAGTCGGCAAGTTGAAATTTACAATTATATGTTTTTTTATATTTATTTTGATTATTTTTTTTTTTGTAGTACATATTGGGGTTGCGCAGAGAATATTTTTGTGAACAGTATTAATCTTTCATTAGCTATGCATTAGTGCAGAGAAAACATATATTCTGAAATGTCTATTAGTTTAGTTTCAGCAGAACAATAAATCAAGTGTATTGCCATGTGCAAAGTCCTTTCTCAGGTTTACACACAAGCCACTTACATGTGTAATACAAGTGTTTGTTTTCATATGATGACAATACGTTGAATGTTGGCACTGTTGTGAGAGCCTATTAATCTCGCTCTCTCTTTTCCTACAGCCAGGGAGCCAAGACAGTAGGCCACATTATGGAAAAATAAATAATGAGGAATCTGATTTGCCTAGATAGGGAAATGAGGGCTCATGCAAATTTCAGCCATGGTATTCATTTAGACAAACAATTATGTCCTGTAACAGGAACTGTGGAAAGTTCAGTGTGTTCTGCGTGTTTCCAAAAATATTCATTCATTTAGCCTCGATTCACACAGGGGCAACACGACTTCAGCGCGACTTTGCAAGGCGACTTCAACGCGGCTTCAACGCGACTTCAGCGCGACTTTAAGCAGCTTACAACGCGACTTCAAGTCGCCTCCAGGACAGGCGACTTTGGCTGTGGCCAATCACAGAATAATCAGCTCTCTGGGAGGGAGGGGTTTGCCTGGGTAAACTAATTTCTTTTCCTGTAAAGTCGCTTCAATATAGATGGAGATCCGACTTGGAGGCGACTTCCATTGAATTCTATGGGTACAGGTCGCCTAGAAGTCGGATTGAAGTAGTACAGGAACCTTTTCTGAAGTCGGAGCGACTTCAGTAGTGTAAATTAAGACGCTCTCATTGACTATAATGCAAATCTCAAAGTAAAGCGACTTGGGGCGACTTAAGGGCTTACAAGTCGGATCCCAAGTCGTTGTAGTGTGAACCGACCCTTAAAGTATCAGTCCACCCAGCACTGATATTTTAGACTTTTGTAGATGCTGTAGAGTTAAAATAGATCTTGTAAGTGTTTTCCTATATTTGTTTCTTTTTTACCAGGTTTTGTTGCCCGACTCATCCCCCCCAGCCTAGGCGTGAAAGACATGTGCCTGATTTGGCAACCTTCTTGGAGATGTGAAATGGGCTTCCCAGGGGGGTGCGGAACCAGGGACACAAGGGGGACCTGATGCGTGCCATTGAGGGCTGGTTGCCATTTCAAGGTTCAGGGACACATGTACCGGCCCAACCAGCGAATGGCCCCACACTGATATTTTAGACTTTCGAAGATGCTGAATAGTTTAAATGGACCTTCATTCCCATAAGGGGGTTTGATCTCTTCCAACCCCATCCCCTCTGTAAGTGTTTTCCTGCATTTGTTTCCTTTTTTTAAAGTTTTTCTGCCCGACACAGCCCCCCTGCCTAGGTGTGAAAGACATGATCTGGCAACCTTCTTGGAGATGTGACATGGGTTTCCCAGGAGGGCGCAGGACCACGGACACAAGGGGGACCTGATGTCTGCCATTGGGGGGGTGGTCGCCACTTCATGGTTCAGGGACACATGTACCAACCAGATCAAGGACACTTTATTCACACCTAGGCTGACCCCCTGGCCTAGGCGTGATTAATGTGTCCCTGGTCCAGCAAACTTCTGGGAGATGTGACATGGGTATTCCAGGAGGCTGGGAAACAGAGCAGTCTAGGATGGCTGACGCATCCGCCACTGGGGGCTGTCATGGTGAACCTGGAGGAGGCCACCAGCCCCCATCAATGAACAAAACCAAAATGTCAGCATGTGACCCCTGCTATGTCATCTGAACAGTGGATCACAATGTGACAACCCTGGATTCACTGCATGAGTGAGTATGAGTTTTGAAGAAAACCCAACAATACAGATAGAAGGGGAAAAAAACATTGGTAGGGTTCCTCCCATGTGATTCCTTAGGCAGTGTGGGGTTGGTTTACTAAAACTGGAAAGTGCTAAATCTGGTGGAGCTGTGCATGGAAGCCAATCAGCTTCTAACTTCAGCTTCTTCAATTAAGCTTTGACAAAAAAAAAAACTGGAAGCTGATTGGTTTCTATGCAGAGCTACACCAGATTTTGCACTCTCCAGTTTTAGTAAATCAACCCCTGTGTCATTTTCTATATATTTTATCTATGTGAACAAGTAGAGTAAAAACCTAATGATCCTGCCAGCATCTTTCTCTTACAAGTGCTTCTTATGTTAAGCTGGCAATGCTAAACACAGGCTGCGAATCCTGTAGTAGCATTGTCAGCTTGGGGTTTTCAGAGGCATTGTGAAACCATGACCACTAAAAAACAGAAAACCAATTAGGCATTTAAGAAACTTTTTTTATAGCAAAAGTGCAGGTATTTTATGCTATGAATGTCTGCTTTCCTTATTTCCATATCATAAGCTTTAAACTACCTACTGTTTTTTTATGTCTATGGGACTATATTGGTGGCACCTCGGCATTAGATATTCTAGGTCTGCACACCTGTTAAAGACAATACAGTGGAATCTAACTCTTTCCCATTCCTAATGGTAAATCATTCTATACTAGAAAAAATGGCAACAAAAGAATTGTGAATGGCCCCAGGTGAATAGCAAACACTCCCAGGTGGATAGGATCCAAGTTAGGAGCTATGGCAGAGCTATCTCATTGCCAGCAGGTGATGTAGCCCATTAGACTCTATTAATAGTATTAAAGGTTTGTGCTAGTAGCATTACATTTCTAACCTAAGAGCTGCTGTATATAACACATAGAAAAGCCTTAGAGAAGTGGTTACATTTAAATGCTTGATCCACCAGAGAGTATAATACCTCTAAAAAGAGCTGAACCTATACTATACCAATATACCGAGTATAAGACACAGCCCATCAGACTCCTCTATAACTGATGTTATACTCCCTAGTGGATCAAGCCTTTAAATGTAACCACTTTTCTAATGTTTTTCCATGTGTTTTCTACATGTTTCCATACATTTCCAAGCTCCTTACATCTGGTGGCCTCTGCTGAAAAAGAGGTTCACCTGTCTTCCAAAGACTGGCTTCTCATGTCTAAACATCAGACCCACTAGACCCACTAGACCCTTTGGCAGAGACCTGGTGACCAATGCCTAGACACTTTTGACATGAGCATCTGTTTTCTGAAGAAAAGGTATCTCAGCTGCGTCTAAGGTTTATTTCCTGAGCAATACAGCTACAGCTTTGATTTATGTTACGTTTAAGAATATTGTTATTTTTTTTCTTTTATTTTTGGTCACTCATTGTCTTATATTCTATAACTGGAAAGAAACAAGTTATTTATAGTCTATGCTTTGAAGGCTTACATAATTCTCGGAAGGGTGTAATGATACGGTGGCACTTTGGGACTCCTTCTAAATGTCAAATAGTGGGAATTTATTTAATGAACAGACTGACTTTGGGGGACTCATTTTATGTTAGAAATATGTCTATCTATCTATCTATCTATCTATCTATCTATCTATCTATCTATCTATCTATCTGTCTGTCTGTCTGTCTGTCTGTCTGTCTGTCTGTCTGTCTGTCTGTCTGTCTGTCTGTCTGTCTGTCTATCTATCTATCTATCTATCTATCTATCTATCTATCTATCTATCTATCTATCTATTTATCTCTAGTGTAGGCAGGTACAGTCTATCTTCTCCACTTCAGGTGGCTCTCTCACGCAGCGGTCCTGTTGCTGGAGAGAAAGTCAAGAGGAATGAAGTTCCTCTATGTTTTCCTTGGTCACTGGGGAAGCTTTCCCTTTGGACGCTCCCACCCCATGTGACTCCATCAGCCATCTGGGGTAAGCTAAAGCGTATTTAGGACCCTGGCTCCTGGGGTTGTGGCACGTTTTGGCAAGTGGACATAGTAGGGACAGGTACCCTGTCTGTGAGGGACAGCAATAGCACTAGGGAAAGTATCCTGATGAGGAGGGTAAGCGTAGGGCCTCATCTCTTCTGGACATTCTCACAACTGGGGACCAGGTGGCTAGGCCTCATTCAGTCCCCTTTCAACAGACGCTGTCATTCCGGCTGGAATCTACTCCTAGAAGCCCCTGGAAGACGTCATCTGTGACGAAACGGCATAGGGAGGAGCGGCGTGCTGACGTCACCACATACCGCGCTAGTCCCGGAAGCTACGGGCAGCATACTAGAGCCGTCCGGCTCGTGTTTTTATTCCATCGCTATATACTTTCTGCATAACTGTTAGTGCATTACTGTTTTTTTAAATAAATTCTTTTAAACATATCACGCTATGGAATTTTTATGTCCTTTTATGGGGAATGAGCACATATCTGCCATATAGAAGAAACCCTGCGTGGAGAGCCTGAGGAGCCATTTAAGTTTTGAAAGACCCAAGGCTGGGGTTAAGAGCCACAGGCATGCATGATCTCCTTAAATAAGAGATCTAAGGAGCTGGTAAGTGGCAGTATTTTTGTGGGTGGAGGTACCTCTCTGTTGCACCCCATCACATCCCCCATGGTGTTGCAGTTGCACGTTATCACTGTCATGAGGATTGCAAAGTCATCAGAAGATTGTTCTACTAAGTGGGCTTCTTTTCAAAAGCCTAACGGAGTGGACTTTACTCTGTTGCTTGTGTATCTTGCTATATACTATATCTTATTATGTCCAATTTGGACATTTTCACTTAGGGGTGTACTCACTTTTGTTGCCAGCAGTTTAGAAATTAATGGCTGTGTGTTGAGTTATTTTGAGGGGACAGCAAATTTACACTGTTATACAAGCTGTACACTCACTACTTTACATTGTAACAAAGTGTCATTTCTTCAGTGTTAACGTGCAAAATGAAATTTAACTCCTGCAAGGCTTTTTTAAATCCCCATATTTTTTTATAATGCTTTTTGAAAATGTTTAGGTGTTTTAAATGAGCCTTGCAGGAGTTAAATGTAATTTTGCATGTGTGCGCTATGATATTTTGTTCTCTTGTATGGTCTTATGGCTGCACCATCTTTAATGCATCTTTTAGGGTGTGCCCCCCAAATATCTTGTTTGTTTATTTCTTCAGTGTTGTCACATGAAAAGATATAATAAAATATTTACAAAAATGTGAGGTACTTTTGTGAGATACTGTATATATATATATATATATATGTATATATATATATATATATATATATATATATATATATATATATATATATATATATATATATATATATATATATATATATATATATATATATATATATATAAAATTCATCAAACCGTAAATGGATTGATATAGTCCATAGATGAAAGGAGTCCCATCATAGGACATCCATAGTGTGAGATGTTCCAGGAAATGTCATCTGTGTGAATAGAACAGAGACCTTCCACCACCAGGTAGTAGTAGTTACCATAAGCCTCTTACCAGAAGAGTTGGGCCAAAAGTTATGGCCGGAAGAGCATAAAATGTGGATCCCAGGTTCAACTTCTGCTAGGGGGAAATAATTGCCACTCAGCAAAAAACAATGTTGTGGAACCATAAAATATAAGCATATCCTTACATCGTGAATTCGGTTTAAAATTTTCTTTGTTAAAAAGATTATTGGAGCTCTAACAATGCAGCAATGCGATATCAGCAGGAGCAAAGCGGCAGGCTGAGACTGAGTTCACACTAGAACATGCAGCGGCTCACAGCAGGAGTCCGGTGCGTCTCCATTCACCGTTTCAGGTCCGATTACAGCCTGAATTTTGGGCTGAATTCAGAGCCGACACAGACTAAAAGACGCACAGGACTGTGCAATTCGCACCGGAGGCAATGCGGAGATGTGTGAACCGGCTCCATAGAGAGCAAGTCACAATCTCCTGCTATGCAAACTGGATGCCGGGAAACCCACATCCAATGCACAATAATGTGAACCCAGCCTGATTGTTAGTAAGCGCCGACAGTATCGACACGAGGGGCATCGGGATTCGGGACGCCATTTAAAAAGAACAGGTAAGAGTATAAGCAAGTCATATACAGTGCCTTGCGAAAGTATTCGGCCCCCTTGAACTTTTCAACCTTTTGCCACATTTCAGGCTTCAAACATAAAGATATAAAATTTTTATTTTTTGTGAAGAATCACCAACAAGTGGGACACAATTGTGAAGTGGAACGAAATCTTTTGTTTTTTTGAAACTTTTTTAACTAATAAAAAAATGAAAAGTGGGGCGTGCAAAATTATTCGGCCCCCTTGCGTTAATACTTTGTAGAGCCACCTTTTGCTGCGATTACAGCTGCAAGTCGCTTGGGGTATGTCTCTATCAGTTTTGCACATCGAGAGACTGAAATTCTTGCCCATTCTTCCTTGCAAAACAGCTCAAGCTCAGTGAGGTTGGATGGAGAGCGTTTGTGAACAGCAGTTTTCAGCTCTTTCCACAGATTCTCGATTGGATTCAGGTCTGGACTTTGACTTGGCCATTCTAACACCTGGATATGTTTATTTGTGAACCATTCCTTTGTAGATTTTGCTGTATGTTTGGGATCATTGTCTTGTTGGAAGATAAATCTCCGTCCCAGTTTCAGGTCTTTTGCAGACTCCAACAGGTTTTCATCCAGAATGGTCCTGTATTTGGCTGCATCCATCTTCCCCTCAATTTTAACCATCTTCCCTGTCCCTGCTGAAGAAAAGCAGGCCCAAACCATGATGCTGCCACCACCATGTTTCACGGTGGGGATGGTGTGTTGAGTGTGGTGAGCTGTGTTGCTTTTACGCCAAACATATCGTTTTGCATTGGCCAAAAAGTTTGATTTTGGTTTCATCGGACCAGAGCACCTTCTTCCACATGTTTGGTGTGTCTCCCAGGTGGCTTGTGGCAAACTTTAGACGAGACTTTTTATGGATATCTTTGAGAAATGGCTTTCTTCTTGCCACTCTTCCATAAAGGCCAGATTTGTGCAGTGTACGACTGATTGTTGTCCTATGGACAGACTCTCCCACCTCAGCTGTAGTTTCTGCAGTTCATCCAGAGTGATCATGGGCCTCTTGGCTGCATCTCTGATCAGTCTTCTCCTTGTCTGAGCTGAAAGTTTAGAGGGACAGCCAGGTCTTGGTAGATTTGCAGTGGTCTGATACTCCTTCCATTTCAAAATGATCGCTTGCACAGTGCTCCTTGGGATGTTTAAAGCTTGGAAAATCTTTTTGTATCCAAATCCAGCTTTAAACTTCTCCACAACAGTATTACGGACCTGCCTGGTGTGTTCCTTGGTCTTCATGATCCTCTCTGCGCTTTCAACAGAACCCTGAGACTATCACAGAGCAGGTGCATTTATACAGAGACTTGATTACACACAGGTGGATTCTATTTATCACCATCAGTCATTTAGGACAACATTGGATCATTCAGAGATCCTCGCTGAACTTCTGGAGTGAGTTTGCTGCACTGAAAGTAAAGGGGCCGAATAATTTTGCACGCACCACTTTTCAGTTTTTTATTTGCTAAAAAAGTTTAAAATATCCAATAGATTTCGTTCCACTTCACAATTGTGTCCCACTTGTTGGCGATTCTTCACAAAAAATTAAAATTTTATATCTTTATGTTTGAAGCCTGAAATGTGGCAAAAGGTTGAAAAGTTCAAGGGGGCCGAATACTTTTGCAAGGCACTGTATTAGGTTACTTATTCCAATAATATAGAGGAGCCCATGTAAGAGACTGGCCACCCAGCCTCCAAAACCCGTGAACCAGTTGGATGGGTTGATCAAGTCAACCCAACTTGTCAAACCAGCCCAGGGTTTTTCAGGCTCCAAACTCTTGCTTCAACTGTTGAACCTGTTCTACATGAGCAATGATAGCATCTTCAGCTTCAGTATCATTGGAAGGGTAGTTGGAGCAGGAAGTCTGTGTTGTATAACTTCCTTTTTTTATCATTTTCAACTTATTTGCGACAATAACAAGATTTTTGTCCTAAATTGCAGTTACATTATCCATCAGTTCAGCTAGATCAATGATAAAGCTACAAGCTTTCTTTCTTTATACAACACCTGTTGACCCAGGGAATATTATTATTATTACTATACAGGATTTATATAGCGCCAACAGTTTGTGCAGCGCTTAACAAAATTAAGACAGACATTACAGTTACATTACAATTTGGTACAAGAGGAATCAGAGGGCCCTGCTCGTTAGAGCTTACAATCTAGGAGGGAGGGTCAATTGATACAAAAGGTAATAGCTGTGGGGGATGAGCTGATGGAGAATGTAAAACAGTGTATTAGTTAAAAGCAACATAAGCTTCTTTAAAGAGAAGGGTTTTCAGGGAGCGTCTAAAGATGGCTAGATTAGGGGACAGTCGGACAGATTGGGGTAGGGAGTTCCAAAGGATGGGAGAAGCTCTGGAGAAATCCTGTAGGCGAGCATGGGAGGGTGTGACAAGGGAGCTAGAGAGCAGGAGGTCTTGGGAGGACGGCAGGGGCGTAACTACCACCATAGCGACCCATGCGGGCGCTATGGGGCCCGCAGCCGAGTGGGGCCCAGTGCGGATAAGAGCACTGCCAGCACAGTCTCCCAGCCAGGGGAAGAGAGAGGAAAGGAAGAGGCGAGCTGTCTGTATCAGCAGAGAGCTGAATTGCCCGATGTAAGAGCTTTCATTAGAACTTCCAGTGTTCCCGGGGCTCACGTCACATAGCTCCACCTTTTGCCCCGGTGCCTTTGATAGACAGAACGCCGATCCAATGCGGGACATGTGACGTCATCACAGGCGTCGGGCCAAGAGGTGGGGCTATGTGACGATGAGCCCCGGGAAGACAGGAAATTCAAATGAAAGCTATTACAGTGGGCAATCCCGCTCTCTGCTGATCCGGGTGACTTGCCTCTTCCTCTGCATAGGTGGGGCTGTATGGGGCACAGGCAGACCAGGCTGTATTGGGCACAGGTCATGCTGTATGGGGCACAGGTCACGCTGTATTGGGCACAGGTCATTCTGTATTGGGCACAGGTCACGCTGCATTGGGCACAGGTCACGCTGTATGTGGCACAGGTCACGCTGCATTGACACTAGGGCAGCTGTGGGGGGGGGGGCTGTTTGCAGGGGGGCCCCATACAACATTTTGCTATGGGGCCCTGCTATTTCTAGTTACGCCCCTGGTGGACAGCTTTGTAAATTATTGTTAGTACTTTGAATTTTATTCATATCAAAGGTTTGACTGTCCTAGATTCAGAAGGAAGATTCAGTTAATCTCTAAGGTGTGTGCTTAAAAAGATGCTGGGGGACCTTATGAAACTGAGTTTTCTTAAAATCACTATCTTCCATATACAGTGCCTTAAAATAGTTTTCATACCCCTTTTTACATTTTGTCATGTTACAACCAAGAACGTAAATGTATTTTATTGGGATTTTATGTGATAGACCAACACAAAGTGGCACAAAATTGTGAAGTGGAAAGAAAATGATAGATGGTTTTCAAATTTTTTTACAAATAAATAACTGGAAAGTATGGTGTGCATTTTTATTCAGCCCCCTTTACTCTGATACTCCTAACTAAAATCTAGTGGAACCAATTGCCTTCAAAAGTCACATAATTAGTAAATAGAGTCCACCTGTGTGTAATTTAATCTCAGTATAAATACTGCTGTTCTGTGAAGCCCTCAAAGGTTTGGTTATAAAACAATATCCCAAGCTTTGAACATCTCACAGAGCACTGTTCAATCCATCATCTGAAAATGGAAAGAGTATGGCACAACTGCAAACCTACCAAGACATGGCCGTCCACCTAAACTGATAGGCCGGGCAAGGAGAGCATTCATCAGAGAAGAGCCAAGAGGCCCATGGTAACTCTGAAGGAGCTGCAGAGATCCACAGCTCGGGTGGGAGTATCTGTCCACAGGACAACTATTAGTCGTGCTCTCCACAAATCTGGCCTTTATAGAAGAGTGGCAAGAAAGTCATTGTTGAAAGAAAGTTTTAAGAAGTCCTGTTTGCAGTTTGCGAGAAGCCATGTGGGGGACACAGCAAACATGTGGAAGTAGGTGCTCTGGTCAGATGAGACAAAAATTCAACTTTTTGGCCTAAAAGAAAAATGCTATGTGTGGCGGAAAACCAACACTGCACATCACCCTGCACACACCATCCCCACTGTGAAACATGGTGGTGGCAGCATCATGTTGTGGAGATGCTTTTCTTCAGCAGGGACAGGGAAGCTGGTCAGAGTTGATGGAAAGATGGATGGAGCCAAATACAGGGCAATCTTATGCCGCGTACACATGAGCGGACTTTTCAGCATCAAACGTCCAACGGTCTTTCCGACGGACTTTTGACGGAGTTACTACGGACTTTCGAATGACCGGACTTGCCCACACACGAACGGACTAAAGTCCGTTCGAAAGTCCGTTCGTTTGAACATGATGACGCAAGAAGGGACTAGAATAAGGAAGTTGATAGCCAGTAGCCAATAGCTCCCCTTGTGTCGTTTTTTTGTCCGTCAGACTAGCATAAAGACGAACGGATTTTTCGACCGGACTCGAGTCCGTCGGAAAGATTTGAAACATGTTCTAAATCTAAAGTCCGTCTGATTTTTCAACAGCAAAGGTCCAATGAAGCCCACACACGATCGAAATGTCCGGCGGATTCGTTCCGTCGGACCTTTGCTGTTGAAAAGTCCGCTCGTGTGTACACAGCATTATGCCGCGTACACACGACCGGACTTTACGGCAGACTTTGTCCGGAGGACTTTTCGACTGACTTTCCGACGGACTTTCCAAATGAACGGACTTGCCTACACACGATCAACCAAAGTCTTTGACTGCTAGGATACCCCTATCCTTGAGGGCAGCAAGGCCTGTGACATACATCATCACGATATATATATATATATAGTCCGTCTGGTTAGCCACTCTGTGCGCATTAGTGTTTGTTTTCTGCTATCAAAGCAGAGAGGGTAAGTCTGTGCAGAGCGAGTGTACAACGGAGGGTATAAATATGCGCACAAACAAGAAGAAAATGATCCGTCAGTAACAGCAGGCAGAGTGGCAACAAATGTAAGGAACCCCCAGCAGGGATAAAAGTGCGTCCAAAGTATATACAATAGGCCGGCAATCAAGACCTAGCAATAGGCTTATAGTAACAAGGGAGAAATACATAAATGAAACGTAGCAATCAGCAAAGAAAAGATGCTGCCGATCTGCTCTGGTGAACAAACGAGGGCTCTAAATGAAAGCGTAGGATAGCAAAGTAGTCCACTTATGTCCAGCGAAGCTTCTATTGCTATAAATAATGGGACCCCAGCTTAGGAAAGGAGATGGGGGGGGGGGGACTTAGTTCCTTTCTTCAATCTTTTATCTGTATTTCTTTACTTCTGCTTCTTCGGCGCTTTTATTACAATTGCTTATTTATTTGTACAAGTTTCCACATTATGCCGACTTCCTTCTGCAGCATGTGCTGTCATCCTTTTCGGCTATGTTCTCCATTATCTCTGCTGTGACCTACAAAGCCTCTCCATTCGCCACCCCTCCCTGCTGCTCATCCATCTTTTCAACACTGGCCACACACACGTGTATCATTTTCCAATCAATCTAAATACGTACCGTGGGACTATAATGTAAATGTTCAATATAGACTCACCGGCCACTTTATTAGGTACACCTGTTTAATTTCTTGGTAATAGACGTGCAATTCGTTTTGTTTCAAAATCGATTTTTGACGGAGTTCGACAAATTTGTTAATTCAGAAATATTCAAATTAATGAAAACTTGTCACTTAAGCCCCGGACCATTTGGCTGGCCAAGACCAGAGCACTTTTTGCGATTCGGCACTGCGTCGCTTTAACTGACAATTGCGCGGTTGTGCGACGTTGCTCCCAAACAAAATTGACATCCTTTTTTTTCCCACAAATAGAGCTTTCTTTTGGTGGTATTTGATCACCTCTGCGGTTTTTATTTTTTGCGCTATAAACAAAAAAACAGCGACAATTTTGAAAAAAAACCGCTATATTTTTTACTTTTTGCTATAATAAATATCCCCAAAAAATATATAAAAAAACATTTCTTTTTCTCGGTTTAGGCCGATATTTGTTCTACTACAAATTTTTTTTGGGAAAAAAAAACACATTAAGGCCCCTTTCACACTGGGGCGGTTTGCAGGCGTTATTGCGCTAAAAATAGCGCCTGCAAACCACCCCTAAACAGCCTCCACTGTTTGTTCAGTGTGAAAGCCGAGGGCTTTCACACTGAAGCGGTGCGCTGGCAGGAGAAGAAAAAATCTCCTGCAAGCCGCATCTTTGGAGCGGTGAAGGAGCGGTGTATTCACCGCTCCTAAACCGCTCCTGCCCATTGAAATCAATGGGACAACGCGGCTATACCGCGGTAATACCGCGGCTATAGCCGCGCTATACGAGGGGTTTTAATCCTTTTTCAGCCGCCAGCAGAGGGTTAAAACCGCACCGCTAGCGGCCGAATACCGTGGTAAAACAGCGCTAAAAATAGCGCTGTTTTACCACCGACGCCCCCTACCGCCCCAGTGTGAAAGGGGCCTAAGCGTTTATTGATTGGTTTGCGCAAAAGTTATAGCGTCTACAAAATAGGGGATAGTTTATGGCATTTTTATTAATATTTTTTTTTTTTTTACTAGTAATGGCGGTGAGCAGCGATTTTTATCTTGACTGCGACATTATGGCGGACAGATCGAACACTTTTGGCGCTATTTTGGGACCATTCACATTTATACAGCGATCAGTGCGATTAAAAATGCATTAATTACTGTGTAAATGTGACTGGCAGTGAAGGGGTTAACCAGGAGGGGGCACTGCAGGGGTTAAGTGTGTCCTAGGGAGTGATTCTAACTGTGGGGGGGAGGGGCTACGCATGACATGACACTGATCACCGCTCCCGATTACAGGGAGCAGTGATCAGTGTCAGTGTCACTAGGCAGAACGGGGAAATGATTGTTTACATCAGCATCTCCCTGTTCTTCCTCACCATGAGACGATCGCAGGTATCCCTGCGGACATCGAGTCCGCGGGACCCGCGATCACACTCACGGAGCTCGCAGCAGGGTCACGTGTGCGCCAACGGCGGCATGCACGCGACCACACGCCAGCAAATTTAAAGGACGTACCTGTACGCCCATTTGCCTGTCCGTGCCATTCTGCCGCCGTAAATGTTTGTGCGGCGGTCAGCAAGCGGTTAAAGAATTTTCCCGTAAATTTGAAAATCCGAAAATAAGAATGAAAATCCGAAAATTCTAAAGAACGAAAATCCAAAAATTAGAAAACCCGAAAATGTGAAAATCTGAAATAATAACTAGCTAATAATAATAATAACTATTACTAACTATTAAATTATAGGTATTGGGATTTCCTTTCAAATTTATCTGTTAGTAAACGTAACGAATACAAATTTATCCGAAGTTATGAATTATCTGAAATACAGAATGCCGTATTTAAACGAATGGAACGTAACAAATTAATAATAATAAATAATAATAATAATAAAAACTTTTTATTATTATTATTTATTACTATTAGTTCATTTCGTTCCTATAATTTAGATACGGCATTCGTTATTTCGGATAATTCATAACTTCGGATAAATTCGTATTCGTTACGTTCATAAATACCCAAATTTGAAAGGAAATTCCAATACCTATAATTTAATAGTTCGTTTTTATTAGTTAGTTATTATTTTGGATTTTCGAATTCACGAATTTACTAAAATGAACATGTTTTTCGGCAGTGCGCATGTCTACTTGGTAACACAAATTGCTAAACAGCCAATCACATGGCAGCAACTCAATGC
This sequence comes from Lithobates septentrionalis, assembly GCA_037952835.1. NCBI lineage: Eukaryota > Metazoa > Chordata > Amphibia > Anura > Ranidae > Lithobates > Lithobates septentrionalis. The sequence goes on from JBBDGP010000459.1 coordinate 6,558,128, forward strand.
ATTTAGGCATCTAGACGTGGGGAAGACGACTTGCTAAAATTCAAACTGAGCATCAGAATGGGGAAGAAAGGGGATTTGAGTGACTTTGAACGTGGCATGGTTGTTGGTGCCAGACGGGCTGGTCTGAGTATTTCAAAAGCTGCTGATCTACTGGGATTTTCACACACAATCATCTCTCGGGTTTACAGAGAATGATCCAAAAAAGAGAAAATATCCGGTGAGTGGCAGATGTGTGGAGGAAAATGCCTTGTTGATGTCAGAGGTCAGAGGAGAATGGGCAGACTGGTTTGAGATGATAGAAAGGCAACAGTAACTCAAATAAGCACTTGTTACATCCAAGGTATGCAGAATACCATCTCTGAATGCACAACACATCGAACCTTGAAGCAGATAGGCTACAGCAGCAGAAGACCACACCGGGGGCCACTCCTGTCAGCTAAGAACAGGTATCTGAATTTGGTGTAAACAACATGAAGACATGGATCCATCCTGCCTTGTATCACTGGTTTAGGCTGGTGGTGGTGTAATGGTGTGGGGGATATCTTCTTGGTACACTTTGGGCCCCTTAGTACCAACTGAGCATCTTTTAAACACCACGGCCTACCTGAGTATTGTTGCTGACCATGTCCATCCCTTTATGACTACAGTGTCCCCATCTTCTGATGGCTCCTTCCAGCAGGATAATGCACCATGTCACAAAGCTCCAATCATCTCACCACTGCACAATGAGGTCCCTGTACTCCAATGGCCTCCACACTCACCACATCTCATCCAATAGAGCACCTTTGTTATGTGGTGGAACGGGAGATTCACATCATGGATGTGCAGCCAACAAATCTGCAGCAACTGTGTGATGTTATCATGTCACTATGGACCAAAATCTCTGAGAAACGTTTCCAACACCTTGTTGAATCTATGCCACGTAGAATGAAGGCAGTTCTGAAGGCAAAAGGGGGTCCAACCCGGTACTAGAAAGGTGTACCTAATAAAGTGGCCGGTGAGTGTATATAAAATACTTTTCCACCCAATTGTGTGTAAACCGAAACACAGATTGTTTGCTGCCTAATCTATTGTATTGTGTCAAGCCTCTATTGTGGACATTAGAAGGAATTAATAAAGATAATCCTCTGCAGTAGATTGTATTGTGTCCAGAAAAAAGGAGGGGAATTCCTTGGGAGATAATTGGGTCAAGTTGATATTTCCCAGAGATTAGAGAAATATCTGTATCCATAGATCACATTCCCATCATTGGGCACGGCTTTGATTACAATTGCATAAGCAGTTGCAACACTCTCTGTGAGTTAACTCTCTGGTCCTAGGAAGTCACTAATTAAACACTGGGTAGTGGGTTCACAATGAGACAGCGGAGGCTGGAATGAATGTAACTACACACCGTAGGATATGGATGGACGAAGAGATCTGGACAGCCGCACACCGGAATAAATTGTGTTCATCTTTATTTGTGAAACAGGGATCATGAGGTACACAGGGCACCATTGTGGGTGGTACAGAGCAACAGTTGACGCGTTTCACACTTTCATTAAGTGCTTACTCATAGATTAGGATGTTGATTCTTTCACTCAATGACTATACTAGGAGTGCCCAACTTTTTGAAGAGCGAGGGCCACCTAACCACTTTCCGACCCGGTCACGTACATATACGTCGGCAAGTTGGCAGGCCTGCGCAAAACGATGTTCAGGTACACCGGCTCCTCTAAGAGCCTTAGCAGGTGCGCGCTGCACAGCGGGGGACCCGGTGCGCGTGGCCAGCAGTGGCGATGACCCGCAATCGCGGGCACAAGAGACAGAACGGGGATCTGTGTGCGTAAACACACAAATCTAATAGATATAATTCTATTATTTCTTGCAGGTGTGGTGCACTTTCTGAAAGCACACCAAGCCTGCAGGTAATAACAGAAGTCTATAACTCTGTGCAGGTAACCTACAGGTGCAGTTCGCTGCACCAGCGAATCAGTTTGAAAGCAACCCAGTAACCAGTGCTCTGGGATGGAGGGCCCGCAACCTGCGATCTGGGCTTGCTGATCCACCATCCCACATCAGAGGGCTTGGGCTTTGGGCTACATCAGAGGGCTCGGGCTGCATACCAAGTCAGAAGGCTCAGGCCGCAGACCACATCAGAGGCCTCAGGCTGCGTGCCACATCAGAGGGCTCAGACCTTCGGGCCACATCAGAGGCCTGGGGCTGCGTGCCACATGAGAGGGCTCAGGCTGCGGGCCACATCAGAAGGCTCGGGCCGCGGGCCACATCAGAGGGCTTGGGCTGCAGGCCTCATCGGAAGCCTCGGGCTGCATGCCACATCAAAAGGATTGGGCTGCGGGCCACATCAGAAGGCTCGGGCTGCGGGCCACATCAGAGGCCTCAGGGTGCGTGCCACATCAGAGGGTTTGGGCTGCAGGCCACTTTAGAAGGCTCGGGCTGTGGGCCACATCAGAAGGCTTGGGCCAAGGGTCACATCAGAGGGATTTGGCTGCAGACCACATCAGAGGGCTCAGGCTGCAGGGCACATCAGAAGACTCGGGCCGCGGGCCACCGGTGGGGCACCCCTGGACTATACAGTAAACCTTTCACAGGATAAGGATGGGGAGGATCCATGTAAGTGAAAGAGAAACTGCAGCAGGCAACTTCCCCTGCTAGACATAGCTGCTCTGTGGAGCAGAGATTTGAAAGTTTTTCAAACTAGATGGACAGAAATAAAAAGAATAATCCATGCGATGCAGGAGCAACATTTCTTTATAAATGAGTTCCCAGATATCACAGAGGCCAAAAATATGATGACTTAGTCACAATGACTGCACCTTCATACCTTCTGTTATTTTTCTACTTCCTTTAACAGACCAAACTGTCTCTCCTGTTGCCTACGATGAGTAAAGCGTTTAGATGTGCAGAGAAATCTGAGTGCCCATTAACACTCTCAGCATTAAATAATGCTTGCCAGATGGCCCCTCTGTATTGGTTTTCTAGTATAGATTTATGTATTATCTTGGCCAGTAACTTGGCTTTCTAAATGCATCTCAAACATGCTATAAACACTGTAGGGATGTTTGTGGCACATTTGCTGTGCATTTGCAGTAAAGCCCGGCAAATGACACCTTCAATTTTGACGCAACTCAAACATGATTCTGCGCTAATGTGACCAGCGCTGGGTACACCATTTTGACAGGTGTTTGTGGAGCTTCAAAAACACTCATGTAATGCCTGCTTTTAAAACCAATGTCAACAGGGGTGCGCATGCCCACGCACCAATGGCCAATAAGAGAGAATCAACCTTTGTTGGTTATAAAGTATATCACGAAAAGAAAGAAGAAGCAAGTGAGTGTATGTGTATACTTGGGAAGCATATCGATTCTCTCAGTAGTGTATTTAGGTTTTCTGCTGCCCTAGGCCTGACTAAACTCATGCACCCCCTAATTTAAATATGACCCACTCCTTCCTGTCAAGGCCACACCCCTTACTGTTTAAGACCCACCCTGAAATTTTCGAGTGGGGACACTAGTTCTGAGGCCCTGCGGGAGGGAAATGGATTCCCTTAATTTGCATAGATTTCCTCTCACTTCCTGTTTGGCTATGGGTCAGGAAGTGAAGGGAAATCTCTGCAATGGGACAGGGATGGTAAAAAATAAACTGACAGGGGTTATAACCCTCCCTTACTCTATCCAAAATGAAAAAAAAAAGTGTTGCCTATGGTTCTACTTTAAGCACAAATTTCTGATAGTTTTATGGAGAGGACTAAGAAGATATAACCATGTCAATGGTGCAGCAGAAAACATAGAGCACAGTGAGGAAGGTTTGTGGTCCAGGATGAGAGGACCGTCAAAATTAGAAATTAGCACAAGCCGACGGGGACTCTTTCCGTGCTGCCCCCCTGCAAAGTGCTGCCCTAGGCCTGGGCCTTGTTGGCCAGGATACAGCGTTGGATTCTCTAAAAGGACAAACTTTTCTTGACTGAGAACCTTTTCTTTACTGAGACCAACGAGCAGCTTGGATGCATGACACCATACCACAGTAATTGGCCAGTCAAATTGTTCGAGAAGGCCTCCCTATAGATAGTGGCTATTTATCTGATACTTCTATATAATAGGGACAGGCTTAAAAAGAATAGAGGATTGGCATCACTGGGGTATCTTTCTATCTTCTGCTCTCCTACAGAATCAATACGCTTCCCATCCTATAAGTATACATATACAGTGAGGGAAAAAGTATTTGATCCCCTGCTAATTTTGTACATTTGCCCACTGACAAAGAAATGATCAGTCTATATTTTTAATAGTAAGTTTATTTTAACAGTGAGAGACAGAATAACAACAAACGAAAAATTGATTTGCATTTTAATGAGTGAAATAAGTATTTGATCACCTATCAGTCAGCAAGATTTCTGGCTCCCAGGTGCTTTCTATACAGGTAACGAGCTGAGATTAGGAGCACTCTCTTAAAGGGATCTTTACATTTTTTGAAGATTTTAAATTGTCCGATCTTAGAAGAAAACCTGTAATGCCCTGTACACACGGTCAGACGGAATATGTGCGATCGGAGCTTGTTGTCGGAAATATCGACCGTGTGTAGGCTCCATCGGACTTTTTCCATCGGAATTTCCGACACACAAAGTTTGAGAGCAGGCTATAAAATTTTCCGACAAAAAAAATCTGTGTAAATTCTGACCGTGTGTGGACAATTCCAACGCACAAGTGCTACGCATGTTCAGAATAAATTAATAGACAAAAGCTATTGGCTACTGCCCCGTTTATAGTCCCATGTACGTGTTTTACATCACCGCGTTCAGAACGATTGGATTTTCCGACAACTTTGTGCGACCGTGTGTATGCAAGATAAGTTTGACCCAACATCCATGAATTATGTTGTCGGAATGTACGATCAATGTCCGATCCTGTGTACAGGGCATTAGAGTCTGCAAAAGACTTGAGACTGGGGCGGAGGTTCACCTTCCAGCTGGACAACGACCCTAAACATACAGCCAGAGCTACAATGGAATGGTTTAGATCAAAGTATATTCATGTGTTACAATGGCCCAGTCAAAGTCCAGACCTAAATCCAATTGAAATTCTGTGGCAAGACTTGGAAATTGCTGTTCACAGCTCTCCATCCAATCTGACAGAGCTTGAGCTATTTTGCAAAGAAGAATGGGCAAAAAATTCACTCTCTAAATGTGCAAAGCTGGTAGAGACATCCCCAAAAAGAACTGCAGCTGTAATTGCAGTGAAAGGCGGTTCTACAAAGTATTGACTCAGAGGGGCTGAATACAAATTTTCACATCTTTTATTGAAAAAAATGTTGAAAACCATTTAGCATTTTCCTTCCACTTCACAATTATGTGCCACTTTGTGTTGGTCTATCACATAAAATCCCAATAAAATACATTTATGCTTTTTCAAGGGCTATGAACAGTGGCGGAATTATCGGGGTCGCAACAGTCGCAGTTGCGACGGGGCCCGGCATTCTGCCACTGTGGGGGGGGCCCAGCGGGGTTGCTCTTCACATCGCTGACTCTGAGGCTGAGCCGCTGAGCGTGTCTCTCATCTAACAGCAGAGAGACACCGGCATTGTTGGTTTTATTTCCCTGCTCTCCGTGTGTCCTCTCTCTCTCACGGCATGACAGGACACACAGCTGATCTCCCCCCTCCTCTCTCTGTGTGCTCCGAGTCCGCGGGAAATGTGAGCTCCTTAGCTTCACACTTGACTGCCCGCGGAGCACACAGAGAGAGGAGGGGGGAGATCAGCTGTGTGTCCTGTCATGCCGTGAGAGAGAGAGGACACACGGAGAGCAGGGAAATAAAACCAACAATGCCGGTGTCTCTCTGCTGTTAGATGAGAGACACACAGGCGTACAGCGGAGCGGACCGGAGCCGCCTCCCCCTCCTCTCTGGTTACGGAGGGGGAGGAGGAGGAGTCCGAGGGAGAACGCTGTTCTGAGGTCTGTAAAGTTTATATTCAAATTGACATGTGCTGGGGGGAACACTATGGGGTGGGGATATGCACTGATGAGGTGGGGGTCTGCACTGAGGGGGGGTCTGCATTGATGGGGTGGGGGTCTGCACTGAGGGGGGGGCTGCATTGATGGGGTGGGGGTCTGCATTGATGGAGGGAGAGGAGTCTGCACTGAGTGGGGTCTGCATTGATGGGGGGTCTGCACTGATGGAGGGGGGTGGTCTGCATTGTGGGGGGCCTGCACTGATGGAGGGGGGGTCTGTAATGAGGGGGGTGTGTGCTGATGGAGGGGGGTGGTCTGCATTGTGGGGGGCCTGCACTGATGGAGGGGGGGTCTGTACTGAGGGGGGGATGTGAACTGATGGAGGGGGTCTGCACTGATGGAGGGGAGGTCTGCACTGATGGAGGGGGGTCTGCAATGATGGAGGGGAGGTCTGCACTGATGGAGGGGGGGTCTACACTGGGGTCTATGGTGATAGAGGGGGGTCTATACTAATAGATGGGGGTCTGCACTAAGGGGGTCTACACTGATAGATGGGAGTCTAGGCTGATAGAGGGGGGCTATACTGATAGATGGGGGGTCACTGAAGGGGAGGCACTGATAGGGGACACCGATGGGAGGCACTAATAGGGGACACCGATGGGAGGCATTGATAGGGGACCCCGATGGGAGGCACTGAAGGGAGGCACTGATAGGGGGCACTGGTGGGCAATGATGGGGGGCACTGAGAAGGCACTAGGGGGCACTGATAGGGGGCACCAATGGGAGGAACTGATAGGATTTACTGATGAGCATTGATAGGGGGCACCGATGGGAGGCACCAATGGGATTTACTGATGAGCAGTGAAGGGAGGCACTGATAGGGGGCACTGATAGGAGGCACTGAAAGAGGGCATTGATAGGCTGCACTGATAGGAGGCATTGATGAGCACTGATAGGCAGAACTCATAGGCTGCACGGATGGGCACTGAGGAACACTGATAGGCAGAACTAAGGCAGTATTGATGGGCAGTATTGAAGAGTACCGATAGGTGGCATGGATGGACGCTGCAATAATGAGCACTGATAGGTGGTGCTGATAGGCAGATTTGAGGGGCACTAATAGGCAGCATTCATGAGCACTGATAGGTAACACTTGTAGGTGGCATTGATGGGCACTGATAGGTGGCATTGATGGGCACTGATACATGGCACTGATGATTGGGGCACTGATTATCAGTGTAAACAATTTACTGACATTCTTGACAGTTAATGGCAGTCCTTTCCTCACACAGACATAGCACGGGAGGAAAGGGCTGCGGATAACCGGCAAGTCTGTTTACATGTGATCAGCTGACATCACATGGTAAAGGGCCACTGTGATTGCGCTGGATGCACGTCCCAGGGGGCATGCGGGAAGCACGGTTTTGGGAGGATGTCCATGGATGCCCTCCCAAAATTGGAAGCCTGGAGCTCGGATGGAAGGGGGGGGGCCCATCATTGTTTCTTGCACCGGGGCCCTGAAGGTTCTAGTTACGCCTCTGGCTATGAATACTTTTTCAAGGCACTGTATGCTTCATTTTTGTATTCTACTTTGGATATTTTCAATAAAGCTTAGCTTTTTTATGTTGCATAGTCCTATTAGTAACTTTCTTTCTGGGCCCCTCACAGCCCATGTTTTTGTACTGTTTTGAGTTGAGTTACCTAGACCACACCAAATCAATTCTTGGTGAGTCAGCAAACATTGGCCGCAGGTAAGTTTGTGTTTAGTCCTTACCATACCCTATTATTGCTTTCTGTGTAGTCATTGGCAATCATTATCGAATTTTTCTTAAAAGCAACTTTAAGTATTTATAGGTACATGTCCCTTTTAAGGGTAAGGCGCTTCATAAAACTGGAAAAACATCCTCTGCACTGCAATTAGCTGAAGTGAAATGGCATTGGATGCAAGTGCTGTGTCTTATTGAAGAGTTAAGCTGCTTGTGGATGGTGCCAAGTCAGCAGGTCACCATACTGTCTGGACAGACGGGCTCTATTGTCAATGCACAAAGTGGCAGTTAAAAAAGAACACAAACACCTTTTTATTTCTTTGTATACCTGTACATCTGCATGTTATGATTCAGGACTGAGGTTTGCTTGGGAAAACCTTCAAAAATCTTTTCCTCTCAGTGGAAGTGATGAATCCTGCTCTTCTCCTCCTACGTTCTATGCTGAAATAGCTGAATGAAGGCCACTCCCCTAAGAACAAGTGTCCTCAGGCAGACTTGTATTGCAGGGAAGGGGGCGTGTCTGACCCAGTGTGCTGACTACTGAGTGCACTGGATTTATTCCTGGTGCTTCTTGGACTACACAGTCACATTTGACATAACTGGAAAGTAAGACTGGATGTAAGACTATGAAAATCTTCCGTTCAATGTCTAATTGCAAATACATTTGTGGGATTTAAACTAGGCTTTAACTTTGAGTGAAGGCAGGAAACGATGAGGGTGGTCGGCTTATATGACATCAGGGAAGCCGAAGGATGATGGATTGAATAAAATCTTATTAGAAGATAGAAGAACTCTCAACCCTCATTCTTCAATGTTTATTTTGTACACCTGTATATACTAATATATATATATATATATATATATATATCTATATATATATATATCTCTATATATATATATATATATAGAGAGAGAGAGAGAGAGAGAGAGAGAGAGAGAGAGAGAGAGAGAGAGAGAGAGAGAGAGAGAGAGAGATAAAGAGATATTTAGAGAGATATATAGAGATATATATAGATATATATCTATATATATATAGATATATATCTAGATATATCTAGATTTATCTAGATATATCTAGATATATCTATATATCTAGATATATATCAAGATATAGATATATCTATATCTATAGATAGATAGATAGATAGATAGATAGATAGATAGATAGATAGATAGATAGATAGATCTATATACTGTATATATAGATATATATTTATATATATATATAGATAGATATAATCTATCTATATAGATATAGATATATATCTATATATATCTATATCTATATAGATATATATAGATATATATCTATATATATCTATATAGATAGATAGATATATATAGATAACAAACTTTTCTTTTACTGAGGTCCCAAGTTGGAACTCCCTACTGATTACGTATAAGAGTACTGAAATGTGGGACGTTTTCCCATGCTCCAGTTAGCTAATTGGCCCCTTCAGTCAATGAAACAATTTTAAGAAGGGGAAATACAATTGTTTCGTTAAGTAAATAGACCAATTTACCAACTGGAGCATGGGAAAATTCCCAACTTCCAATCCGGTGATACTCTAATAGCGAATCCCACAGAGATTCTCTTCAGTCTGTATCTGTCATAGACTGGATGTGGAAGCCTTTGTTCACAAAACTTTAACCCATTTTTTTTTTCTAACCACACGAAACCTACAAATAAGGAGGGTCCTTTATATTATTGTAATATGTTGGATTATGGTAGAGGGTTTTTATAATTAATTTCAACCTTATTACAGCAAACCTGTGAGCTGAAGACAAATGACATAGCCACTAATAATATGCAGAGAAGCACCACCAGATAATCTGTACAGAAATACCAGCAAAACCCTTGGAATCCAGACCCAAGTAGTGTTCTGGACCTTGATTTCAGTCCGAGTTGGCATTGAATCCCTTCCTAGTGCTTGTTTTGCTTTGCGTCTTCTAAGGTTCTTTGCATTAAAGCATAGAAGCATAAAAACCTATATTCTGCTATAAAAAAAAAGAGGTAGAATGTGTTGCTATGGCTATTTTAATGATTTTTATAGCATAAATACATGTAGTAGCTGGGCTCCCCCTATTCATATGCTAATGAAATTGTTGGACTAGTTCATGAGCTTAGGACAGGAAGTGATGCTACAGGAAGTAGGGGGAAGGTAAAGGACTTGAATACAGCCATGTGCTCAAGACAAATGAACAGTACTGGTAGTTTTGGAGGACTCTGGGAAGCAAGGAGCAGTCTGGAAGAAAAACTCCATCACCAGGAAAAGCCAGGTTTAGTGTAATTGCATACATTGCCCATGCTCAGTTTCTAGGAAGGATAGATAGCGTGTGCATGTGTATGTTGGATGCATATTTTCTAATACTCTGTATGTCTTTTTTCAATTTTACTGAGAGTAAATACAGCAATTTTTTTTTGCAAAAACAAAAAACATTAATACACTACAGAGATTTTTTATGCTTCCTTGCTTTTATCGCAACAAACATTAAAAGACGCAAAACAAAACAGCACTAAGCCCTGCCTCACTATTCAATACTCTGTTGCTAGACTCATAGTACCAACAATGCAGACGGGGACATAAATCGATGCTCAGCAAATGGCCTGGGATCCAGACACTCCACAGGGACATAGAGATTGCTATGAATATTCATGTGCTTTTAGAATGTTTTTAGGATGTGCCAGGTTCACTTTTAACAATACAGCTGAGTCCACTAGATTGGCCCTAACATGGATGTATTTAAAGGATGAGTTCACCTTTGGTAACGTAACATATTCTGTGTAGCGTGTTACGAATGGACCACCCCCGAACCTCCACGATCCCTGCTGTGACAGCTAGCAGGGTTCTTTTCCCTCCCCGCCATCTGTCACTGATTGACAGGGCTCTGTGCATAGAAAACTACAAGGTACCGTAGCCTCTGCGGCTGTCGGCTTGTAGTTTTCAATGAACTACCAGGGCGCTGTGGAGCGCCCTGGTAGTTCATTCATGCTTCCTGTCAGATTGTATCAGATTACCTGCAGGGGATGCACAGGCAAGTAGGTACACTGGCAAATCTGCTGGAGACCTGTTTGGCACCATCAATCTGCTGATCGCTGGGGCAATGCTTTACAGGCTCCAAAGAAGAAAAAATAATAATAAATGCACAAAAAAATGTGGATTTAATATTTTTTTCCTTTAAGCTCAAAATGTAGGCCCAAGAAACATCTGCAGCTCCAGGAGTGACCTTTAATCCGGGGCTGCCCTCCATAGTACCTCTTTTCTACCACAAGATGTCCTCAGTCTCCTGAGATGAATGACGCGAAACAACATTCAACCCAGAAGACTGAGGACAGACTGAGAGTGCAGGAAGCCACGGCTCTGCACCCTATAGTACCTGGTTTGTCACGTACCTGCTTTGAGGAGCCTGATATAATGAGGAAGGCCTCTCTTACACCTCTGACTCAGGGCCCCTGGTAGAGTAAACTGGAGTGCAGAGTGGTATGAGTGCCTGTAGGACTTGCTAGCAGCAGGGTAGGTACCCAGTGTCATTAGTACAGTGACAGTGTATAGTATTATCACTGATCACTGCATTAATGTCACTGGTGATGTCAGTGGCAGTTAGTCAGTTCCCCCCAGTGTCAGTTAGTGTCAGATTTCCCGCTGCACTATCGCAGTCCCATTTATAAGTCACTGATCACCGCAATTAGTAGTATAAAATACTGTATATCTCATAATTTGTAGATGCTAAAACTGTCACACCAATCAATATACACTTTTGAGGATTTTTTTTTACCAAAGACATATAGCCGAATACATTTTGACCAAAATTTATGAAGAAATTCGATTTTTAACTTTTTTTATTGGATATCGGCTCTCCCCAGTCGGGGGGGGGGGGGGGGGGACACTTCTAAGAGTCAGGAGGACAACTGGTTGCAGCCAGGAGGGCTGGTGAGTAAGCACAGTCGGGAGGACTAGGGAGGCATGCCTGAGAGGACTTGGATATTGTAGTTAAGATGCAAAACCAGAAGAGAGGACTGTTGAAAAGGCAGTGGAAAGAGGTCATTGCAGCCAGGCTGGCTGGCAGGGCCTGAAGAGAGCTATCTGGGAGTGGTAGCTGAATAGAGGATATCTAGCACCTATTTCTACACCACAGGGGCCCGAGGTCCCTGTCCGCAAAAGGCAGTTCATGGAAGCCTGAAGCAAGCCTGGATGAGTAACAGTCTGAAGTGCTGGAGGAGAAACGGTGTGCAGCAAGTGTTTATGCTAGAGAGAAGATTGAGGTGTATATACTGGAGTGTATATAGGAGTCCCAAACAAGTTTGCACTGAACAGTTCCTGGGCATCCCATAATTCCCAAATCCCCATCCAAGTTCAATCCCCTGAAATAAAAACAAAACGAAACAAAGCTATGGACTGGTCTGTGTTTTTGAATGACTACGAGATGGATGTCGGGCTGGGCAGGATGACAGGTGAAACACAACATTCAGCAACACCTACGGGGGCATGGCTACATTAATAAAAATATATAATAAAAATAAAATTGTAAAAAATAATTAAAAAAAAAAAAAACTACTGACACCATCAACTGCTCTACTGAAACCATCCACTGTCCTACTGACACCAATCTTTGCTCCAATGACACAGGCGATTAAACTGCTCATATACACACATGTGTGTTTGTGCTCTGGGGTGAACACCCTAATGCAATAGGCTGCACACACCAATGGCCATCAAGGAGAGGTTGGCATCATCATCAAGTGCAGATGTCAGTGTCCAGGACCATAGGCATCCGCAGAACTTTTTTTGGGGGGGGGGGCATTATTTTAAGGTTGGAGGCTGCTGAGTGTGGACATGGTAGAAGAGGTGGTTAGAGGTTGCGGACAGTATAGAGTGGGTGGTTGGAGGCTGCGGACATGATACAGGAGGTGGTTGGAGGTTGCGGGCATGATACAGGTGGAAATAAGAGGCTCCAGACATGGTACAGGAGGTGGTTGGTGGCTGCGGACATGGTACAGGAGGTGGTTAGAGGCTGCGGACAGGATACAGGAGGTGGTTGGAGGCTGCAGAAATGATACAGGAGGTGGTTGGAGGGTGCGGACATGATACAGGAGGTGGTTGGATGCTGCGGACATGATACAGGAGGTGGTTGGAGGCTGCGTAAACGGTACAGAAAATGGTTGGAGGCTGCGGAGTGCGGACATGGTACAAGAGGTGGTTGGAGGCTGCGGACATGATACAGGAGGAGGTTGGAGGATGAGGACATCACATACTGTAGATATAGCAGCCATGGATGGATGGATGGTGCAGGAGTCCGGTAACAAGGACTCAGTGTGGCTGTGCTCACAGTGGAGTGGTGGGAGTCTGCCTCCAGCAGCCATGGATGGATGGATGGTGCAGGAGTCCGGTAACAAGGACTCAGTGTGGCTATGCTTACAGTGGAGTGGTGGGAGTCTCCCTCCAGCAGCCATGGATGGATCCATGGCTGCTGGAGAGAGTCTCCCACACTGCGGACACCTTGCTCAAGGGGGGGGGGGCGCACGCCCCCCCTTGCCACCCCATGCGATCGCCTGTGTCCAGGACTGGGGGGGGGGGGGCAGGGGGGCTGAAGAAAAAGTTGAAAAACATTGGCTTAATATTTTTTGCCACAGAGGGGCGCAGGGAGCCAATGTCACTTCACTTTTTTTACCACACCCCCAGATCACACCAATTTCAATGTTGGTGAACCCCTATTGTATACAATTAAAATATTAGTAAATGCAATTAGCCCCAAGTATAAAACACAGACAAAAGTTTAAACCCATCAGAAAGGAAGGTGATGAAATCATACGGTATATACTGTATATTTCCACATATATATTTCTAATAATCAGTAGAACGCACGGTGCTGCTTAGAATGTTGCTTGAGCACGCTGACATTAAGCCTCTCACGGTTTTTCCGTCTTTATAAAGAACGCATTATTTCCAAGTATTCCGAAATCATTTCAGCTTCAAATTGTCTGTGCCGTCTCAGCGGGTCCCCCAGTCCCCCGGTGAATTTCTAAAAGACAGGTTTTAATCAGTTTCCAGACATTAAAGGGAATCGTTACAAGCCGACACCATATAAAATATTGTCTCTGTTCCTTAAATATTAAACAAATACCTTATTTTTGATTTAATTAACTTAAGTTATGCATTGGGCCAGTTATTGCAGTTTGAAGGGGAACTCCAGACAAGAAACCTTATCCAAAGGGTTGCTGCCTATCTACGTTTCCTATGCAGACTGTCAGTTTACACGGGTTTTACTACTAAACAAATTGCCTACTATAATGTACAAATTTCAAGTAATTATAATTATATTATAAGTAATAATAAGTAATTATACTAGAAAGACAAGAAACGAGGGTGCGCATGCCCACGCACCAATGGCCAATAAGAGAGAATCAACCTTTGTTGGTTATAAAGTATAACATGAAAATAAAGAGGAAGCAAGTGAGTGTACAGTGAGGGAAAAAAGTATTTGATCCCCTGCTGATTTTGTGCGTTTCAAGGAGAAAAGAACTGGCGCATTGGATTTATATTCAAAAAACAGTCCAGCCAGCTTTAAAACCAACGTCTCTTAAAGACACAATGGTATGGGATGGGAGGCAGTCCTTGGGGATCACTGTGCTGTGATAGATAAGTGCATGCTGAGAGGGTGTATAAGGGACCACCTGCGGCCGCTGTCCTCAGAGTTGTGACGGCTCTGTATAAATCAAAGAAAGCAAAAGAGAGAGGACGTGCCAACTAAGTGTAGTATCCCAAAGTTTTAATACATAGGCACTTACAGAATAAATGATAAATATAGGCTCATCTGTAAATGGATCTTTGGGCTGTAATCCAGGCGGCTGCCATGGTGTATGACATTGGTGTAATGGATGATTTCCAACCTCTCAGTATGGGGAATAGGGAGGCAATGTCTGGAGCCTCGAGGGGTTAGGAAGTCGCAGTCTGGCTGCGTGGATCGTCCCGCGGATGTGATGTCACCGGCGGAGACAGGAGATTGCTGACAAGTGAAATGAAAAGGCAAGGCTACGCACTCGGAGCATTCGGCTCCTTCTACAGGCCTCTGGAAGGAGCCAAATGCTCTGAGCGCGTAGCCTTGCCTTTTCCTTCCTATGTATTAAACCTTTGGGACACTACACTTAGTTGGCGTGTCCTTCTCTCTCTTTTGCTTTCTTTGATTTTGTATGATTGCCCACTGACAAAGAAATTATCCATATATAATTTTAATGGTAAGTTTATTTTTACAGTGAGGGATAGAACAACAACAAAAATATCCAGGAAAACACATTTCAAAAAAGTTATAGATCGATTTGCATTTTAATGAGTGAAAAAAGTATTTGACCCCTTCACAAAACATGACTTAGTACTTGGTGGCAAAACCCTTGTTGGCAATCACAGAGGTTAGACATTTCTTGTAGTTGGCCACCATGTTTGCACACATCTCAGGAGGGATTTCGTCCCACTCCTCTTTGCAGATCCTCTCCAAGTCACTAAGGTTTCAAGGCTGACGTTAGGTAACTCGAACCTTCAGCTCTCTCCACATATTTTCTATGGGATTAAGGTCTGGAGATTGGCTATGCCACTCCAGGACTTTAATGTGCTTCTTCCTGAGCCACTCTTTGTTGCCTTGGCCATGTGTTTTGGGTCATTGTCATGCTGGAATGCCCATCCATCACCCATTTTCAATGCCCTGGCTGAGGGAAGGAGGTTCTCACCCAAGATTTGATGAAATATGGCCCTGTCCATCGTCCCTTTGATGCAGTGAAAAAAGAACAATTGGTTCCCCTGGGGTGGGATTTTAAAGGCATTACCAAAAAAGATTCATAATTGGTAAAAAAAGATATATTTTTTATTACAAAATACAAAAACATCACAAAGAATGCACAAAATGAAATTGTAATATCAAACATAAATAATCCATATGAACAATTGCATCAAGAAAAACATGTATGTGACAAAAAGTACCACACAAGACAACAAAAACAGACCAATAATATGGGATGAGGTAGGGCTCACTAAACCGACGCGTTTCGGAAAGTCCTTCGTCAAGGTTTGACAAGTGAGAATTATCATCTATTTAATATTGTAAAGGCAAAAAGCACAAGCATGGTTAGCATCGCATACATATAAGAGATGGTGTACACCCCATGTGTGAGAATACACTCGCTTACCCAATGCAAATGTTGTGAAGACATTCAAAACAAACAATCAGCTCTGCTGTGGTATCCCAGGCCGTGTGCATTCTCGAAGATCTAATTGTGGGTAGATGGAGTGCTATGGAAAGTTCATATAAAGAGTGCCGTCCCCCTAGGTGCTGAAAGAACGCTACGTTCAAGTTTAGACGCAGCGCCTGTGCGTGGGCTGGGGTCCAAAAGGATCTTCGGACCTAAGACCAAGCATACAGTATCATGAGAGATGGCAATTTAATGGAGGTGAACACCCCCCTATGGTGGGCTCTGAAGAAAAACGGGTCCCAGAGTATTAACACTAGGTCTCCGTTTTAGTGTCAGCCTTGTAGCCATCATGGTGTCTTGTGAGCCCTCCCCCCTACGTTATACCTTGTAGGTGTCTTCTTTGGCCCCAGTTTCCAGGTATGTTTTCCGGTCATCAGTTTCCATATACATGTATGTTTTTTGCACCATCTCTGGGACCCGTTTTTCTTCGGAGCCCACCATAGGGGGGTGTTCACCTCCATTAAATTGCCATCTCTCATGATACTGTATGCTTGGTCTTAGGTCCGAAGATCCTTTTGGACCCCAGCCCACGCACAGGCGCTGCGTCTAAACTTGAACGTAGCGTTCTTTCAGCACCTAGGGGGACGGCACTCTTTATATGAACTTTCCATAGCACTCCATCTACCCACAATTGGATCTTCGAGAATGCACACGGCCTGGGATACCACAGCAGAGCTGATTGTTTGTTTTGAATGTCTTCACAACATTTGCATTGGGTAAGCGAGTGTATTCTCACACATGGGGTGTGGGGGGTACACCATCTCTTATATGTATGCGATGCTAACCATTTTGTGCTTTTTTGCCTTTACAATATTAAATAGATGATAATTCTCACTTGTCAAACCTTGACGAAGGACTTTCCGAAACGCGTCGGTTTAGTGAGACCTACCTCATCCCATATTATTGGTCTGTTTTTGTTGTCTTGTGTGGTACTTTTTGTCACATACATGTTATTCTTGATGCAATTGTTCATATGGATTATTTATGTTTGATATTACAATTTCATTTTGTGCATTCTTTGTGATGTTTTTGTATTTTGTAATAAAAAATATATCTTTTTTTACCAATTATGAATCTTTTTTGGTAATGCCTTTAAAATCCCACCCCAGGGAAACCAATTGTTCTTTTTTCTATATTATGGGATGTGGCATACCTTCTTTGTTTGCTACTTCTGGTCAGAGCCCTTCTGTTTTTCTTTGATGCAGTGAAGTTGTCCTGGCCCCTTAGCAGAAAAACACCCCCAAAGCATAATGTTTCCACCTCCATGGTTGACAGTGGGGATGGTGTTCTTGGGGTCATAGGCAACATTACTTCTCCTCCAAACACTGCGAGTTGAGTTGATGCCAAAGAGCTTGATTTTGGTCTCATCTGACCACAACACTTTCACCCAGTTCTCCACTGAATCATTCAGATGTTCATTAGCAAACTTTAGACAGGGTGCTGCAGGATTTCAGTCCTTCACGGCATAGCGTGTTACCAATTGTTTTCTTGTTGACTATGGTCCCAGCTGCCTTGAGACCATTGACAAGATTCTGACTAGGAATTGGCAAACGGTTCAGCCCGAGCATAAGTTCGGGCCGAAGTTTTGTTGTTTCGGACGTTCGGCGAACAGCCGAACAAACGGGTCGTTCGACCATTTGTTTGGCTCCCCGAACCGACCACAATGCATTGCGGCACTGAACAGTGCACTGCAAGCCCTGATTTGCTGAAGCAGTGAAAACTTCAGCCAATTAGGGCACAGAGCACTGTCAGAGTCATGATTGGACACTGTCATCCTGACTTTATCCAATCATGGCTCATTCCTGCCCCACAGTATAGAAGTATTCTTTCGTTGGCAGCCATTTTCAGTGTGATTTCAGCGTGGAGAGAGATACAACAGGGTTATTAGTTAGTTGGTGTGCTATACTGGTGTGTTATTAGTTAGTTGGTGTGCTATACTGTGCTCTTTTGCTTCAATTGTCAGTGTAGAATATTAGTTTAGTGTCAGTCTAAGGATAGTGTGAGTGTAGTGAGGAGGACCATCATTCAGCTTTGCATAGTGTGCAGCTAGAGTAGGGACAGCTCAGATAGTTTCACTGTAGTGTAATGAGACCATGTTATTCATACATACATTAGTGTGGAGTAGGGACAGCTCATATAGTTTCTGTGTAGTGTAGTGAGAGCGTGTCAGTAATCTTGACATTAGTGTATATGCAGAGTAGGGACAGTTCAGATAGCGTTAGTATAGTGACGGTTGAACACCGTCTATTTGATTGCGTTACTGACAGTTTGACGCCATTTACTTTTGTGTGCGTTACTGCCAGTTTAACGCCATTTACTTCTGTGTGTGTTACTGCCAGTTTACCGCCATATTGTTTTGTGTGCGTTACTGCCAGTTTAACACCATATAGTTTTGCATGTGTTACTGCCAGTTTAACGCCATATAGTTCTGTGTGCGTTACTACCAGTTTAACACCAGGTCGTTTTGTGTGCATTACTGCCAGTTTAACGCCATATAGTTTTGCGTGCGTTACTGACAGTTTAACGCCATATAGTTCTGTGTGCGTTACTGCCAGTTTAACGCTGTATAGTTTTGTGCATTACTGCCAGTTTAACACCATTTACTTCTGTGTGCGTTATTGCCAGTTTAGCGTCCTATAGTTTTGTGTGCGCTACTGCCAGTTTAACGCCATATAGTTTTGCATGCGTTACTGCCAGTTTAACGCCATATCGTTTTGTGTGCATTACTGCCAGTTTAATGCCATATAGTTCTGTGAGCGTTACTGCCAGTTTAACGCTATATAGTTTTGTGCGTTGCTGTCATTTTAACGCCATTTACTTCTGTGTGCATTACTGTCAGTTTAATACCATATAGTTTTGCGTGTGTTACTGACAATTTAACGCCATATAGTTCTGTGTGCGTTACTGCCAGTTTAACGCCATAACATTCTGTGTGCGTTACTGCCAGTTTAATGCCATATATGGGTCAGGCTAAAAGGTGCCATGCAGTGCTTCAGCTGGTGTGTTTAGGGGACAGGAACCACAGAGGTGGTTCTGAACCACAGAGCAGAGATTCTTGCAGCTCTGCAGGGACAGGCTCAGAGGTGGTTCACTGGAGCCAGGAATGGTGGTGTCCGATAATGGCTCAAACCTCCTGTCCGCCCTTAGACAGGGAAAGTTGACACGTGCCATGCCTGGCACATGTGCTCAATTTGGTGGTGCAGTAAGTACGTACCCAAGGTTGCAAGATGTACCAAAGCAGGCCAGAAGAGTCTGTAGCCATTTCAGGTGGTCATACACAACCAGTGCTCGGGTGGCTGAAATTCAGTGGGAATTCCACCTGCCCATAAACCGCCTGATTTGTGACATGCCCACCAGGTGAAACTCAACTTTGGGAATGCTGCAGCGGCTATACATGCAGCAGAGGGCCATCGATGAGTACCTGTGCCAGTACAGCACGACGGCAGGCTCAGGCCGCCTCGGTTTTTTTCCCCCACCCATGGTGAGCAGTGCCAGTGCATGCATCAGTGACACAATCCCTGTTGTGTTCCTGCTGGAGCAGACTCTGCGTGGCATTATGGACAGAGCACTGGAGGCAGAGCAGCAGGAGGAAGAGGAGGACTTCCTTTCCTCTCAAGGCCCACTTTATCCAGACACCATCATTCCTATGTCACAGAACACACAGGGGGAGAGAGGGGAGGAAGATGAGGAGGAGGATTCTGGCACTTTCATAGGCTTCGAAGAAGAGGAAGACATGCGTCAATCTGTAAGCGATGGCAACCCCAGGACCCTTGGGAGTAGTGGCTGGGAGGTGAAAGTTTCAGATGCTGTCATCCTAAGTGACCCCGAGGAGTCTGCTTCTCAAGCCTCGGCAAATTTGAGGTGCATGGGCAACCTCATGCTTCAAAGCCTGCAAAAGGTCCCAAGAATACGTAGCATGAAGGAGAAGGATGATTACTGGTTGGCAACCCTCCTTGACCACCATTATAAGGGGAAGGTCTCAGAACTCATCCCGTCCCCACAGAGAGTGCAGAAGATAAAATCTCTTGAGGACACGTTAAAGAGGATTTTATTGAACATTTTTCCTAAATCCAGTAGGTTACAGTGTCGTGGAAAATGTAGATTTGAGTTTTCTGTCGGTCAATAGAGGAGCGTTGGAGAAGGCGTCCGCCAAGTGAGGGATTTCTGAATTTTTTCAGTCCTCGCTGCCCAGGGCTGTCAGCTTCCACATCCCATCAACAGCATCCGCATGGTGAATGATTATCTCGGGGCCAAAACAGAGATGGAGAGCTTTCCAGCTGATGATCCACTGACTTACTGGGTCATGAGAATAGACAACTGGCCAGAACTTGCCCAGTATGCTATTGAGTTGTTGCGCTGCCCTGCATCCAGCGTGCTTTCAGAACAGGCATTCAGTGCTGCAGGAGGTTTCGTTACTGATCATAGAACGTGTCTGTCCACAGACTCCGTGGACCGTTTGACTTTTATAGAAAGGAATCAGTCCTGGATTACCAGCTATGAAGCCCCTGATGCCGATGTCACTGATTATGTCTTTTTAGGATGTGGAATCTCTGCAGGACTTTGAGGCTGCCTAGCTTTGAGGGTGTTCAGTCATTTCATCTGGAAGAATGTTTTTGGTATAGGTTTCATGGGCACAATTAACACCCAAAGACCAATTATTTCAGCACCTGTTTGACAGATGCATATCATTGCAATTTTTTACAACAAGGCCAATTCTTGCTTTCATCAAAAGTACCTCTATAGGGTTACGGTGGGAAGGCGCCCCCCGACATCCAAAGAGTAATTTTTCTGCACCTGTTTGACAGATGCATATCATTGAAATTTTTTACAGCAAGGCCAATTCCTGCTTTCATCAAGAGTACCTCTATAGGGTTACGGTGGGAAGGCGCCACCGACACCCAAAGATCAATTTTTACGCACCTGTTACTTCTATCCAATGTCAAAGTGACACCAGAATGTATCCAAAAAATCTCCCTTCAAAGATCTTTAAAGATCTCCCTCTAAATCTTCTAAGATTTTGGACAATTTCATGCTCCCAACTTTGTGGGAACAGTTTGGGGATGGCCCCTTCCTGTTAACTGTCCAAAATGTCTTGGTATGCTGACGCCTTAAGAGTTCCCTTCACTGGAACTAAGGGGCCAAGCCCAACCCCTGAAAAACAACCTCACACCAAAATCCCCCCTCCACCAAATGATTTGAACCAGTGCACAAAGCAAGGTCCATAAAGACATGGATGAGCAAGTTTGGGATGGACTGGCCTGACCTCAACGCGATAGAACACCTTTGGGATGAATTAAAGCAGAGACTGCGAGCCAGGCCTTCTCATCCAACATCAGTGCCTGACCTCACAAATGCGCTTCTGGATGAATGGTCACACATTCCCACAGACACACTCCGAAATCTTGTGAACAGCCTTCCCAGAAGAGTTGAAGCTGTTATAGCTCCAAAGGGTGGGCAACTCAATATTGAACCCTACGGACTAAAGCTGGATACACACTATACAATTTTCTTTAGATTTTTTTTCTTTTAGGTATACCAACACCATATAAAATGAGGTAAAACCTAAACACTTTCAATTTGTATGCAATCAGGCAGGCCCTTGCACTACATACTTGGTGATACTAAAAGTAAATCTAAAGGAAATCGAACAACAAAAGTTGTATTGTGTGTATCCAGCTTAAGACTGGGATGCCGTTAAAGTTCATGTGCGTGTAAAGGCAGATGTCCCAATACTTTTGAAAATATAGTGTATGTGTCATCTCTGAGCCACTATCTCAGTCCAAGGAGTAGAATCTGACCCTGGATGATGCCTGAAAAAATATGGCGCTGTCTTTCTGGAGGGAAAAGTCGGCAAAATACTTGTGAGAAGTAATACACATAAATACCTTAAACTGTTACGTTTAAACATAACATGACGGCTACAGCATGGACCTTAATAGGAGTAAGATCCTGGCCCATTACCACGTGAACAGCTGTCAGCAAATGACAGCTGATCATGTGATGTAAACAAAAGATCGGTAATTTGCTTTTTTTTCTGTTCGCGCTAACGTGCTGACAGCGTGAGCAGAAAAAAAAGCAGATCACCAGCTTGTGACAGAGGGACAGTGGTCCCGAAGAGGGTGAGACATCACCCGAGTATCTGTGCCCACCAGTGCCACCTGCCAGTGCCCGCCAGTGCCAATTGTCAGTGCATAGCAACGCCGCCAATCAGTGTCCACCAGTGCCACCTATCAGTGTCACCCAGCAGTGCCCAATAGTGCCACCAGTCAGTGCCCTTTAGTGCCTCCTAACAGTGCCCTTCAGTGCCACCCATCTAATCCACCTATCAGTGCCACCCATCAGTGCCACCTCTCAGTACCACCTATCAGTGCCGACCAGTGCCACCTATCAGTGTCACCCAGCAGTGCCCATCAGTGCCACCGGTCAGTGCCACCTATCAGAGCCCTTCAGTGCCCTTCAGTGCCTCCTAACAGTGCCCTTCAGTACCACCCATCTGTGCCACCTATCAGTCTCACCCATCAGTGCCACCCATCAGTGCCAGCTCTCAGTGCCACCTATCAGTGCCCACCAGTGCCACCTATCAGTGTCACCCATCAGTGCCACCGGTCAGTGCCACCTATCAGTGCCCTTCAGTGCCACCCATCTGTGCCACCTATCAGTGTCACCCATCAGTGCCACCCATCAGTGACACCTCTCAGTGCCACCTATCAGTGCCACCTATCAGTGCCCACCAGTGCCGCCTCATTAGTGCCCACCAGTGCCGCCTTATCAGTGCCCATCAGTGCAGCCTCATCAGCGCACATCAATGAAAGAGAAAAATTACCTGTTTGCAAAATTTTGTAACAAACTATAAAACTGTTTTGTTTTTGTTTTTTAAAATTTTTCGTCTGTTTTCGTTTTTTTAGCAAAAAATAAAAAACCCAGCAGTGATTAAAGACAACCAAAAGAAAGCTCTATTTGTGTGAAAAAAATGATAAAAGTTTTGTTTGGGTACAGTGTTGTATGACTGCATAATTGTCATTCAAAGTGTGACAGCTCTGAAAGCTGAAAATTGGTCTGGGCAGGAGGGGGGTTTAAGTGCCCAGTAGGCAAGTGGTTAATTTGCTAATGTCCACAAAGTCATGAAATAGTCAGTATATGTTTTGCCTTTCCTCAATATCCCCGCCATCCTTCCCTTTCTATTATGTTCCATTAGAATAAAGAGCATATTCTTTTACACAAAGTACATTCCCAAGGCCCATCACAACATTGTTCAGAAGCTCAGGTGAACGTTCTCGTACATCGGAGCAAACACAGGCTGAGCTGAATAAAGGATTCCTGCTATACCAGACTGCGGGGGTGAGATGTGGAACACAGGAGGCAGAGAGGATCTACCTTCCTATGAAGAGCAGAACCCTCCTCCAAGGGGAGAAGCTTGGTGTGCGCTAAAAGCTTTTCTTTTGTTGGCTCCGTATTTCTTCCATTGAATACATAATAGTAAAGTATTGTGCCGTGTTTGCCATTGATTAACCGCATCAGCCCCGGAAGATTTTACCCCCTTCCTGACCAGAGCACTTTTTGCGATTCGGCACTGCGTCGCTTTAACTGACAATTGCGCGGTCGTGCGACGTTGCACCCAAACAAAATTGACGTCCTTTTTTTCCCACAAGTAGAGATTTCTTTTGGTGGTATTTGATCACCTCTGCAGTTTTTATTTTTTGCGCTATAAGCAAAAAAAGAGCGACAATTTTTTTAAACAACGCAATATTTTTTAGTTTTTGCTATAATAAATATCCCCCAAAAATAAATTTAAAAAAATATTTTTTTCCTAAGACTAAAACGAAATCGAAATTTGCTGCCAAAATTAACACTGGTTTGCGCAAAAGTTATAGCCTCTACAAAATAGGGGATCGTTTTATGGTATTTTTATTATTATTTTTTTTTTTATTAATAATGGCGGCTATCTATGATTTTTATCGGGACTGCGACATTATGGCGGACACATCGGACACTTTTGACACATTTTTGGGACCATTGTCATTTATACAGCGATCAGTGCTATAAAAATGCATTGACTACTGTGTAAATTACTCTGGAAGTGAAGGGGTTAACCACGAGGGGGCGATGAAGGGGTTAAGTGTGTCCTAGGGAGTGATTTTAACTGTGGGGGGGGTGGGCTTCTTGTCACATGACAGCGATTACCGCTCCTGATGACAGGGAACAGTGATCTCTGTCATGACACAAGGCAGAACGGGGAAATGCCTTGTTTACATAGGCACTTCCCTGTTCTGTGGCTCCGTGACACGATCGAAGAGAGACCGGCGGACCTCGAGTCCGGTGCAAGCACGGCCACGCTGTACGCGGCAGGCGCACGCATGTGCGCCTCCGGCGACGCGCTTGCACCTGCTATCCCCATCTCTGATGCCGCGTGCACACGGTCGGACTTTCTATCCTACTTGGTCCGGCACACTTTCTGACGGACTTTGTCCGCCAGGTGCGCCGGACTTTAAAACGGACGGACCTGCCTACACACGACCGGACTTTGCGGCGGGCTAGGTCCGCCCGTCTTTCCGACGGACTTTCAGAATGAACGGACTTGCCCACACACGGACAAGTCCGTTCATTTTGAACGTGACTCAGGTGCGACGGGACTAGCAAAGGATGTCAATCTTGCCGCTTTTATCGGCGAGATTGACACCTTATGAGCCCCGTCGCGGTGAATACCAGGC
This sequence comes from Lithobates septentrionalis, assembly GCA_037952835.1. Taxonomy (NCBI): domain Eukaryota; kingdom Metazoa; phylum Chordata; class Amphibia; order Anura; family Ranidae; genus Lithobates; species Lithobates septentrionalis. Next base: position 6,582,785 of record JBBDGP010000459.1, read on the forward strand.
CCTTATGTCTGGTATGGATTATAAAGGGAAGCCCCTACGCCGAAAAAACGGCGTGGGGTCCCCCCTAAAATCCATACCAGACCCCGATCCGAGCACGCAGCCTGGCCGGTCAGGAAAGGGGGTGGGGACGACCGAGCGCCCCCCCCTCCTGAACCGTACCAGGCCGCATGCCCTCAACATGGGGGGTGGGTGCTTTGGGGGAGGGGGGCGCCCTGCGGCCCCCCCACCCCAAAGCACCTTGTCCCCATGTTGATGAGGACAAGGGCCTCTTCCCGACAACCCTGGCCGTTGATTGTCGGGGTCTGCGGGCGGGGGGCTTATTGGAATCTGGGAGCCCCCTTTAATAAGAGGGCCCCCAGATCCGGGCCCCCCACCCTATGTGAATGAGTATGGGGTACATGGTACCCCTACCCATTCACCTAGGGAAAAAGTGTAAATAATAAAACACTACACAGGTTTTTAAAATATTTTATTAAACAGCTCCGGGGGGGATCTTCCTCCGGCTTCGGGGGTCTTCTTCCGGCTTCGGGTGGTCCCTCCGGTTCAGCTTCTCCCGGCTTCCGGTTGGTTCTTCTCCGCTCGCTTCTCCCGGTGTTCCAGTTCTTCGGCCGGCTCCTCCGCTGTCTTCAGGTAGCCCTCTTGCCAGCGGAGGTCCGGACTTCTGGGCTTCTTGGCTTCTGGGCTTCTCTTCTCCAGATGTTGACACAACGCTCTCTCCGGCTGGACTGCTCTCCGAGGGCTGCGTTGTGACTTATATAGGTGGAGACCCCGCCCCCTTTTGATGTCACAGTCGCGCCCCCCTCCCCCAAAGCACCCACCCCCCATGTTGAGGGCATGCGGCCTGGTACGGTTCAGGAGGGGGGGCGCTCGCTCGTCCCCACCCCCTTTCCTGACCGGCCGGGCTGCGTGCTCGGATCGGGGTCTGGTATGGATTTTAGGGGGGACCCCACGCCGGTTTTTTGGCGTAGGGGTTTCCCTTTATAATCCATACCAGACCCAAGGGCCTGGCATGACCCGCGCTCGCCGCAATAGGAAAATTTTCGAGCGCGAAATGCAATACCCTGCCCTCGCGTCGTATCTGGTCCGTCGGACCAGCATACACACGAGCGGGCCTTCCGTCGGACCAGCACACAGACGAGCGGACTTTCCGCCCGAAACTGAGTCCGATGGAAAGATTTAAAACATGTTTCAAATCTTGGTCCGGCGGGCTTTTGGGAAAAAGTCCGCCGGAGCCTACACACGGGCGGATTATCCGGCACACTCTGGTCCGCCGGACCAAGTATGCCGGAAAGTCCGACCGTGTGTACGCGGCATTAGAGGGGACGTACAGGTACGCCCATTTGCCCATTGTGCCGACGTATATCGGCGTGCAGCGGTCGGCAAGTGGTTAATGCAGAGAGTTGGAAGTGATACCCCTTATTGACTAACCTAAAGTTATAATAATCCCAAAAAACAAACATGTATTATCTTGCAGTCTACAAATGCTTAGATGTATAATACCATAATGTGTTGTGCTGTAAAATAATCAAAAGGGCAATCGAAAATATATTCAAAGTACAGTACAAAATGAAATCCAAAGTGCAATCAAATAATGAATGACATCAAATATAATATGTGTGATATGATACTATTGTCAAGAATTGCCAGTCTGTGAAGTGCTAGGAGCCAATAATAAGTCCTTCCAAATATCAGCCCATTATGTGATAAACAGTACAAAGTTAAAATATATGTAAACCCTCACCTTGTAAAATGACTCATTCAGTTTAAAATAGAAATGAAAGGCAAAACATCTGTTTATAGTTATAAAAAACATAAATATTTCCCCCTCTTTTTGGTGTGATAAGGTACCCTCTGTTCTCAGCTGCGTAAGGTGCTCAGAGAGCCAGGGAAGGAGAAACAGCAGCACACTGGTCTTCCTAGCGAATGGCTCTGCAGGGGATGGGGGCATGTCAGCACATGTCTGATCATTGGAGGAGAGCAGGCTGAGTTCTCAGCACAGCTAGAGATCTGACCACGCTGTGCTCTCATGCAAGGAAAGCAGAGGAACTGGCAGGAACCCCAGGGATTTCACACAGAGGAAGCAAAACTAATATATTAGGATACTTTCTCATACAAGTACATGGTACTGCAGACTTCATATCAGGATCTACATATTCTTTAACTAAGTGATTGATTTTTACTCCAACTCCACCAGAAGATCCCACTGTGCTAGTGATAAAATGTTCCACCACCAGAAGGTAAAGGACGCTCACCTTTTGATGTGGACCTTTTAGTCAAGGCCTTCTGTTGATTTATACCTACAGGTAAGACTTTAATAAGGCTTACCTGTAAGTAGAGTAAATATCTCCTGAACGTGCGCTGTTTAGGAGATATTTACTTTAGCAGCGGCGGTGACGTCGCCGACATTTATTGTCGTACATGTACATTGTCATCCATTGAGAGAGCTGTGCCGTGGGCGTGACTCCCACGCACTAGAGTGAGGTCATCACGGCTCCACCATTCAAACGGCCGAAGCCTGAGAACCCAAAAGGAAGACCGGGGGATGATAGAAGCCCTGTCAGCAGGAGCAGCGCACCACTGGAGAGCTTCGTTTTCAGGTAAGTCATTCATAAGAAGATTTTACCCCCTTCATGACCAGGCCATTTTTCGCTATTCGGCACTGCGCTACTTTAACCACTTGCCGCCCGCCCACCGTCAAATGACATCTGGGCGGTGCGGCTCTTGTTCTGGGTGCACGTCATATGACTGGGGGCATGCAGCGTGGCGATCGCGGCAGCCGCGGCTCTTTAACCATGTGACTGGCTGTGTCCAATCACAGCCGGTCACATGTAAACAAGGAGATACCAGTAATCGATGCTCCTCGCCTCACACTGACAGAGTGTGAGGAGAGGAGACGCGATCAGTGGCATCTCCTCACAGGGGGCAGCTAGGTATGTAATCAGGGCACTGATCATCAGTGCCCTGATTACAATTAAGTGCCCACCAGTGACAGCATTGATTGCCCACCACTGCCAGCAATCAGTGCCAACCTGTGCCCACAATTGCCACCAATCAGTGCCCACAAGTGCCAGCAATCAGTGGCCATTAGCGATGCCAGTCAGTGCTGGCTATCAGTGCTGCCCATCAATGCCCATCACTGCTGCCCATCAATGCCACCCATCAGTGCCCATTAGTGCTGTCCATCAGTGCCGCCTATCCGTGCCGCCTATCTGTGCCCACCAGTGCCGCCTATCTGTGCCCGCCAGTGCCGTCTATCTGTGCCCAGTGCCCACCAGTACCACCCATCAGTGCCGTCTATCACTGCTCATTAGTGCCACATATCAGTTCCACCTATCAGTACCCATAAATGCAGCATATTCGTGCCTCCTCATCAGTGCCACCTAATCAGTGCCCATCAGTGCCGCCTCATCAGCGCCCATCAGTGAAGGAGAAAAATTACTTATTTACAAAATTTACTGACAGAAACTAAAAAAAACTTTTTTTTTTTTAATTTTTGGTCTATTTTTTGTTTTTTAGGAAAAAATAAAAAAACCAGGAGTGATTAAATATCACCAAAAGAAAGCTCTATCTGTGTGAAGAAAATGATAAAAATTTCATATGGGTACAGTGTTGTATGACCGCGCAATTGTCATTCAAAGTGTGACAGCGCTGAAAGCTGAAAAATGGCCTGGGCAGGAAGGGGGTGTAAGTGCCCCGTACTGAGGTGGTTAACTGGTGATTGCGAGGTCATGCAACACTGTACTCAAACAAAATTTATATTTTATAAATTTTGGCAAAAATGTATATGTGGTATACGAGTATGGTATATACTGGAATTTTCCATTTTTCATATACTACTAATGGCGGCAATCAACAGCTTATAGTGGGACTGCGATAGTGCGGTGGCTGGGGGAACACAGAGATCTGTGTTTCTTCTTAACAGGAACACAAGATCACTGTGTTCTCCCCTGTCAGAACGGTGATCTGCCTTGTTTACATCAAGGGCGATCAAAGGGTTATATACACTACATTGCAAAAGTATTGGGACGCCTGCCTTTACACGCACATAAACTTTAATGGCATCCCAGTCTTAAGCCCTGTACACATGATACGAAAATTGGATGGAAAAATTAGTACGTCGAGCTGTCTGACGATTTTTGGATCGTTAGTACGGTGCTTTCGACAGCCCATTTCGTTGTTTCGTCAGACAAAAGCTGGATGTGCAGACTATAAAATTTTTGTCGGATGTGAACGCAACGTCTGATTTTAGTTTCATTAGTACATTTTTTGTACGAAAAAAAACGTAAAAGCAAGACTACGCATGCTCAGTATCGAAAGAATACATACAAAACTATTCAACACATTACGTCACTTCTAACGTTGAAGTCTGTCATAAGAACATTTTTGTATGGTGAGTAACCTGTTCACTTTTGACATGAGACTAGCATGCCACAAAAAACGGACGTTCGGTCCTCCGAAAATCTAAGTCTGTAGGGTTTAATATTAAAGCGGAGTTCCACCCAAAAGTGGAACTTCCGCTCATCGGATTCCTCCCCCCTCCGGTGTCACAGTTGGCACCTTTCAGGGGGGAGGGGGGTGCAGATACCTGTATAATACAGGTATTTGCACCCACTTCCAGCATAGATATCCGCAGAATCTGCTGGTATTTATGCCACTCCCCCCCACCCCCCGCTGTGTGCTGGGAAATACACAGGTCCCAGAGACAGCAGGGACCATCCGTATTGCGCTGCGCGACTCGCGCATGCGCCGTAGGGAACCTAGGAAGTGAAGGCGCAAGCCTTCACTTTCTGATTCCCTTACCGAAGATGGAGGCGGCAGCACCCGAGGACTGAGAGACGGTTCGGCCTCGGGTGCCGACATCGCGGGTGCCCTGGACAGGTAAGTGTCCATGTTTTAAAAGTCAGCAGCTGCAGTATTTGTAGCTGCTGACTTTTAAAAAAATAAATTTCGCCGGAGCTCTGCTTTAAGTTGGCCCACCTTTTGCAGCTATAACAGCTTCAACTCTTCTGGGAAGGCCGTCCACAAGGTTTAGGAGTGTGCCTATGGGAATGTTTGATCATTCTTCCAGAAGCACATTTATGAGGTCAGGCACTGATGTGGACGAGAAGGTCTGGCTTGCAGTCTCCGCTCTAATTCCTCCCAAAGGTGTTCTATCGGGCTGAGGTGCAGGCCAGTCAAGTTCTTCCATCCCGAACTCGCTCATCCATGTCTTTATGGACTTTGCTTTGTGCATCCAATTCATTTGGTTGAGGGAGGATTATGATGTGGGGTTGTTTTTCAGGGGTTGGGCTTGGTCCCTTAGTTCCAGTGAAGGGAAATCTTAAGGTGTCAGCATACCAAGACATTCTGGACAATTTCATACTCCCAACTTTGTGGGAACAGTTTGGGGATGGCCCCTTCCTGTTCCAACATGACTGCGCACCAGTGCACAAAACAAGGTCCATAAAGACATGGATGAGCGAGTTTGGGGTGGAGAAACTTGACTGGCCTGACCTCAACCCAATAGAACACCTTTGAGATGAATTAGAGTGGAGATTGTGACCCGGGCCTTCTCACCCAACATCAGTGCCTGACCTCAACCCGATAGAACACCTTTGAGATGAATTAGAGTGGAGATTGTGACCCGGGCCTTCTCACCCAACATCAGTGCTTGACCTCAACCCGATAGAACACGTTTGAGATGAATTAGAGTGGAAATTGTGAGCCAGCCCTTCTCGTTCAACATCAGTGCCTGACCTCACAAATGCGCTTTTGGAAGAATGGTCAATGTACAGGTCAGTCAAGTTCCTCCGCCCCAAACTCGCTCATCCATGTCTTTACGGACCTGGAGGTTCATATGCATGAGTCCTAAACCTGAAAGTAGGCAGTGATGTACCGGTACGCCGCTTTGTCTACAGTGGCCACCAGTCCGCAGTACAATGTGGGTGGGCGGTCTGCAAGTGCTTAAGGAAAATTACAGGTTTATTCATCAACAGTTACAGAGTATTATCAGTATAGCAAAGCTATAGGACCTTGTACTGCTCTATAGGTGAACATACCGCCCGACATTTTGAGATGGGAATGAGGGACACCTACTAGCAAACGTATGTATAAGACACGCCCCCCTGCCACACCCCTTAAAGAGGAAATAACCAAAAAAAGGTTAAATACTTACCACTACTATTCCTTTATATTGGCTTTTAAAATTGAACAATTCAGCAATTTAGAATTTGGATGAAAGTTTTAGCGCTGGGAAACACTTTTTGAAAGGTAAAAAGTGCATTTTATATACAACTATATAGATCAGACCAAAAGGAGGGACACATGAGGAGGAATGAGGGACAGAGGGACATTGCTCCAAATCAGGGACAGTCCCTCCAAATCAGGGACAGTCCCTCCAAATCAGGGACAGTTGGGAGCTACAGGTGAACTTTCAAAGTGCCCTTGGAATGCCACCTGCTTTGCTATATCCTGTCCTGGTTGGTATACGGGAATCCTGAAGAAAAATCTGTATATCCTTACTCGTGTCAATGAAGCCACCTTTGCACAGATAAGTGAGTGCTGTTACTGCATTGAATGATGGGTCGGCCTTGTTGTATAAACATTTCTGGAGCAATTTTTTTCTCCTACGACAAATGGAATGACTAACATCCTGCTTGGAGTTGACTCACCAATATGAGCCGGTGTAAAATAAATATGTATTTCCATTCAGGAGTTAAGAGCTTACGTTTAGAGTCAGCAAACAGGGTGGTGCAATACAAACACTCATTTTATGTTCTATCATTCTCCACGTGTGAAAAGTCTATGGCACTTCCTTTGTTTAGTGTCTATAACGACATGTGCTACTTGTACCGTCTGACACCGAATTTCAACATGAGGCCCTCCCAATGTTTGAACAGGCCCCACCCATATTTCGCTAATGTCAGTTTGTGGGAGTCTGACTGTTTGTGAAATAGTAGTGATCATATACTTTTACCCTAGGTTCACATCTATGTGGCTGCGGTTGATGCGTTTTTCCGGTGCGTTTTTAACCGCTTGCCGACCAGCCGCCGTCATTATACTGCGGCAGGTCGGCACAATCCCGCGAGCCGTCGTAGCTATTCGTTGGCTCCTTTAAGCGGGATAGCAGGCGCGCGCGGGGGTGCCGATGTTCGTGGCCGGTGGTCGCTATGACCGCCGGCCATGAGCGATCACGGGCACAGGAGGCAGAACAGGGACATGTGTGCGTAAAAACAAATCCCTGTTCTGTGAGGAGAGACAGATCGTGTGTTCCTAATAGCTAGGAATCACAATCTGTCATTTCCTCTAGGTCAGTCCCATCCCCCCTACAGTTAGAAACACACACAGGGAACACACTTAACCCCTTGATCGCCCCCTAGTGTTAACCCCTTCCCTACCAGCGACATTTACACGGTAATCATTTTTATAGCACTGATCGCTGTATAAATGCCAATTGGTCCCAAAAATGTGTCAAAAGTGTCCAAAGTGTCCGCCATAATGTTGCAGTCCCGATAAAAATCACAGATTGCCGCCATTACTAGTAAAAAAAAAAATTATAATAAAAATGCTATAAATTTATCCCCTATTTTGTAGACGCTATAACTTTTGCGCAAACCAATCAATATACGCTTATTGCGATTTTTTTACCAAAAATATGTAGAAGAATACATATCGGCCTAAACTGAGGAAAAAATTTGCTTTTTTTTAATAAAAAATGGGGATATTTATTTTAGCAAAGAGTACATAATATTGTGTTTTTTTTCCCAATTTGTTGCTATTTTTTGGTTTATAGCGCAAAAAATTAAAAAACGCAGAGATGATCAAATACCACCAAAAGAAATCTTTATTTGTGGGAAAAAAAGGACGTCAATTTTGTTTGGGTGCAACGTCGCATGACCATGCAATTGTCAGTTAAAGCGACGCAGTGCAGAACCGCAAAAAAATGGTCTGGTCATTCAGCAGCCAAATCTGAAGTGGTTAAAGGCTTTTTTGCATGCAGTATTCATGCGTTTTGCGTTCTCTTTAACAAACTGTGAACAGATGGTTGTTAAGGAGGGGGCCTGAAAGCCGGCCACCACATCGTTAACAACCGATGAATCAAGGACTTGTCAAAAACTGCCTATTGTCAATTTTTTACACTGCACCTTTTTTGGTGAATTAGTAGGGGTACTATGTACCCTTACTCATTCACATGAGGGGCTGGGATCTGGGGGCCCACCTTTTTAAAGGGGGCTTCCAGATACCGATAAGCCCCCCTGCTCACAGAACCCCACACCCATTGCCCGGGGTTGTGGAGAAGAGGCTCTTGTCCTCATCAACATGGGGTCAAGGTGCTTTGGGGGGGCACCTCACAACCCCCCATGTTGAGGGCATGTAGCCTGCTATGGTTCAGGAGGGGTGGGGGGGGGACGCTTGCTCGTCCCCTCCCTTTCCTGGCCTGCCGGGCTGCATGATCGGATAAGGGTCTAGAGTGTATTCTGGGGGGACCCCAGGCCATTTTTATAAAATGCTTTAAAATGTTAAAAAATCAATACCAGACCCGAAGGGCCTGGTATGGATTGGGGGGGGGGGGATTTTTTTATTGCCTTCAATTCTTGATTTTACATTCAGCTGTCAACGGGCCTCCCCACTGACAGCTGTTGACTCATCGGTTGTTAAGGACGTGGCGGCCGGCTTTCCAGCCCACTTCATAACAACCAGCAGTTTGTTATGGAAAATATGCACAGCTACTGTATGTTCATAAAAGAATAAAACAGAAAATGTATCAAGTATAATACAGAGCCTTGAAAGAGTATTCATACCATTTGAAATTTTCCACATTTTGTCATGTTACAACCATAAACATAAATGTAGTTTATTGGGATTTTATTTGATAGTCCAACACAATGTGGCACATAATTGTGAAGTGGAAGGAAAATGATAAATGGTTTTCAAAATTTCAAATAAATATGTGAAAAGTGTGGGGTACATTTGTATTCAGCCCCCCCTGAGTCAATACTTTGTAGAACCGCCTTTCACTGCAATTACAGCTGCAAGTCTTTTTGGGGATGTCTCTACCAGCTTTACACATCTAGAGAGTGACATTTTTACAAAATAGCTCAAGCTCTGTCACATTGGATGGAGAAGGTCTGTGAACAGCAATTTCCAAGTCTTGCCACAGATTCTCAATTGGATTTAGGTCTGGACTTTGACTGGGCCATTCTAACACATGAATATGCTTTGATCTAAACCAGGGGTCTCAAACTGGCGGCCCTCCAGCTGTTGCGAAACTACAAGTCCCATGAGGCATTGCAAGGCTGACAGTTACAAGCATGACTCCCACAGACAGAAGCATGATGGGACTTGTAGTTTTGCAACAGCTGGAGGGCCGCCAGTTTGAGACCCCTGATCTAAACCATTCCATTGTAGCTCTGGCTGTATGTTTAGGGTCATTGTCCTGCTGGAAGGTGAACCTCCACCCCAGTCTCAAGTCTTTTTTGAAGACTCTAATGCCGCGTACACACGGCCAGACTTCCTGACAGAAAAAGTCCGATGGGAGCTTTCGGTCGGACATTCCGACCATGTGTATGCCCCATCAGACTTTTTCTGTCGGCATTTCCGATGGACTCAGGTATAGAACATGTTCTAAATCTTTCCGTCGGTAATGCTGACGGAATTTAGCCTGTCGGCAAGTCCGGCCATGTGTACACGGCATAACAGGTTTTCTTCTAAGATTGCCCTGTATTTGGCCCCATCCATCTTCCCATCAACAGCTTCCCTATTCGCTGAATAAAAGTATCCCCACAACATGATGCTGCCACCACCATGTTTCACGGTGGGGCTGGTGTGTTCAGGGTGATGTGCAGTGTTAGTTTTCTGCCACACATAGCATTTTGCTTTTAGGCCAAAACGTTCAATTTTGGTCTCATCTGACCAGAACACCTTCTTCCACATGTTTGCTGTATCCCCCACATGACTTCTCGCAAACTGCAAACAGGACTTCTTATGGCTTTCTTTTAACAATGTCTTTCTTCTTGCCACTCTTCCATAAAGGCCAAGTTTGTGGAGAGCACGACTAATAGTTGTCCTGTGGACAGATTCTCCCACCTGAGCTGTGGATCCCTGCAGCTCCTCCAGAATTACCATGGGCCTCTTGGCTGCTTCTCTGATTAATGCTCTCAGTCAGTCAGTTTAGGTGGACGGCCATGTCTTGGTAGGTTTGCAGTTGTGCCATACTCTTTCCATTTTCGGATAATGGATTGAACATTGCTCCGTGAGATGTTTAGAGCTTGGGATATTTTTTTTATAACCTAACCCTGCTTTAAACTTGTCCACAACGTTATCCCTGACTTGTCTGATGTGTTCCTTGGCCTTCATGATGCTGTTTGTTCACTAAGGTTCTCTAACAAACCTCTGAGGGCTTCACAGAACAGCTCTATTTATACTGAGATTAAATTAAACACAGGTGGACTCTATTTACTAATTAGGTGACTTCTGTAGGCAATTGGTTCCACTAGATTTTAGTAAATTGGGCTGAATAAAAAATGCATGCCACACTTTTCAGATATTTAGTTGTAAAAAAAAACATTTATCATTTTCCTTCCACTTCACAATTATGTGCCACTTTGTGCTGGTCTATCACATAAAATACCAATAAAATACATTTAAGTTTTTGGTTGTAACATGACAAAATGTAAAAAATTTCAAGGGGTATGAATACTTCTTCAAGGCACTGTATACGCTAAAAGGAAAATGATGTATCATAAAAAAGACCTTTGATTTGGGTCAGTTTTCTAATGTTTAAAAGGACACAAACCAAATGAATTTTCCAGACTAAGAAAAGGAAATCAAGTCAAAATCCGACTTTAAATAACACACATATTGGATTTCCTAAAGGCAAAAGGATTGTGCAGTTTGCAAGTGCCGGTGCTCCAGAGCTTAGTAAATTAGCAGAAGTTTTGATGACTTTCATCATCCAGTCATGCAAGCAAAAATGCTGTTTTTTTAAATTTTCCTTGCATGTGATTGGGTATTCTTTGCAAATTAAGCTTTACCTCATTTACTAAGGTCTGCAGCAACTGCGCTTGCAGAGTGCACAGTTTATTTGTCTTTAGTAAAGCAACCCCATAGAGAGGTCCTCGTTACAGATCTTTACAATAAGCCTTCTCTCACATGGAGTGGAATTCGCAGTGATTATCAGCAGGGAATCCGTGTGCAGATCCCCTCCTGAATCGGAGAATGGGAGGGATGTCATATCCGCAGTGGCGTAGCGTGGGTTGTCAGCACCCGGGGCAAGGCAAGTAATTTGCGCCCCCCCCTAACCTGCGGACTTTTATCACTCCCCGAGTCCCTTCAAATACAATAGTACTGACCTACCTGATTCCTATACTGACCATTACACACTACACTGACCACTATACTATACTGTCCACTACACTAAGAACTACACTGACCACTACACTACACTGACCACTATACTGTCCACTACACTGACCACTACACTATGCTGTCCACTACACTAAGAACTACACTGACCACTATACTGTCCACTACACTACACTGACCATTATACTGTCCACTACACTACACTGACCACTACACTGAGAACTACACTGTCCACTACACTATACAATACTGACCACTATACTACACTGACCACTATACTGTCCACTACACTACACTGACCACTATACTGACCACTACTCTGAGAACTACACTGACCACTACACTAACCACTACACTATACTGACCACTACACTGAGAACTACACTACATTGACCACTATACTGTCTACTACACTACACTGACCACTATACTACACTGACCACTATACTACACTGTACTGTCCACTACACTATACTGACCACAATACTACACTGACCACTACACTATACTGACCACAATACTACACTGACCACAATACTACACTGACCACTACACTGTACTGACCACTACACTGTACTGACCACTACACTATGCTGTCCACTACACTAAGAACTACACTGACCACTATACTGTCCACTACACTACACTGACCACTATACTGACCACTACACTGAGAACGACACTGTCCACTACACTATACAATACTGACCACTATACTGTCCACTACACTACACTGACCACTATACTGACCACTACACTGAGAACTACACTAACCACTATACTGTCCACTATACTATACTGACCACTACACTGAGAACTACACTACATTGACCACTATACTGTCTACTACACTACACTGACCACTATACTACACTGACCACTATACTACACTGTCCACTATACTACACTGTCCACTATACTACACTGTCCACTATACTACACTGTCCACTATACTACACTGTCCACTACACTACACTGTCCACTACACTATACTGACCACAATACTACACTGTCCACTACACTGTACTGACCACTACACTACACTGCCCACTACACTACACTGCCCACTACACTACACTACACTGACCACTACACTGTCCACTACACTACACTGTCCACTACACTATACTGACCACTACACTATACTGACCACTATACTGACCACTACACTATACTGTCCACTACACTACACTGTCCACTACACTGTACTGACCACAATACTACACTGTCCACTACACTACACTGACCACTATACTACACTGACCACAATACTACACTGTCCACAATACTACACTGACCACAATACTACACTGTCCACTACACTACACTGTCCACTACACTACACTGTCCACTACACTACACTGTCCACTACACTACACTGTCCACTACACTACACTGTCCACTACACTACACTGTCCACAATACTACACTGTCCACAATACTACACTGTCCACTACACTATACTGACCACTATACTACACTGACCACAATACTACACTGTCCACTACACTATACTGACCACTATACTACACTGACCACAATACTACACTGACCACTACACTGTACTGACCACTACACTGTACTGACCACAATACTACCCTGTCCACACCACTATACTGACCACTACACTATACTACACTGTCCACTATACTATACTGACCACTACACTGAGAACTACACTACATTGACCACTATACTGTCTACTACACTACACTGACCACTATACTACACTGTCCACTATACTACACTGTCCACTATACTACACTGACCACTACACTGACCACTACACTGTCCACTACACTACACTGTCCACTACACTATACTGACCACTATACTACACTGACCACTACACTACACTGACCACTACACTACACTGTCCACTACACTATACTGACCACTATACTACACTGACCACTATACTACACTGACCACTACACTACACTGTCCACTACACTACACTGTCCACTACACTATACTGACCACAATACTACACTGTCCACTACACTGTACTGACCACAATACTACACTGACCACTACACTGTACTGACCACTACACTACACTGTCCACTACACTATACTGACCACTACACTGTACTGACCACTACACTGACCACAATACTACACTGTCCACTACACTACACTGACCACTATACTACACTGACCACTATACTACACTGACCACTACACTACACTATACTGACCACTATACTGACCACTACACTACACTGTCCACTACACTACACTGTCCACTACACTGTACTGACCACTATACTACACTGTCCACTACACTGTACTGACCACTACACTACACTGTCCACTACACTATACTGACCACAATACTACACTGTCCACTACACTACACTGACCACTATACTACACTGACCACAATACTACACTGTCCACTACACTACACTGTCCACTACACTATACTGTCCACTACACTATACTGACCACTACACTATACTGACCACTACACTACACTGACCACAATACTACACTGTCCACTACACTACACTGTCCACTACACTACACTGACCACTATACTACACTGACCACAATACTACACTGACCACTACACTGTACTGACCACAATACTACACTGTCCACACCACTATACTGACCACTACACTATACTACACTGTCCACTACACTATACACTATACTGTCCTGCCTAGTCTTCCTATACTGACACTACATATACGGCGCCTGTCTCTTCTCCCCCCCCCCCCCCCGTGTTTATCTATTTCTTACCTTATTGTGTTGCATCGGTCTGGAGGATGAGAAGACATCTGCCCCGGCGCTCCCACTCTCGTCTTCCCTGCGCTCCGGCCGCCATATTCATTTTTCCCGGCGCACTGTGATTGGGCGAATGGGGGTCATGTGCGGAGGCGGGACTTCAGGAGCGACTGTGATCGCGGATAGGCCAGCCCCACGCCGCACATGACCCCCATGCGCCCAATCACAGGGCGCAAAACACTAGACATGGCGGCGGAGCGCGGGGGACACAGGAAAAGAAATTAGGAGGAGGCAGCCAGTAGTGACACTACTGGCACGAAATTGCGCCCCCCTAAATTTCGCGCCCGGGGCCACGGCACCCCCCGCACCCCCCACGCTACGCCACTGCATATCCGCGCTCATTCAGTTTGTGCCCGGTGGACACGGACAGACCCGTGACAGCTCTGGGGATGGCCAAATGTAAATGGACTCCATTTACATCAGACTACCTTCCCACCTGTTACGTTTAAATCCACAAAATGGAAATTATATTTCCAGACCTGGACAGACTTGGAGGCAGACCAGAGTAAGAGAGGCGAGGCGAGGGGAGAGGAGTGGTGGAGAAAATGGCAAAAAAGCCCCATATAAGCTCCAGACTAACTTGGCTGAGCTTACACAGGGTTTTTTCTACAGTACCATGTGACAGTGCTAGGCCAATCAGGAAGCATCCAATTCTTTCACATGGGAGAAGGAGAGTGGGTCACATGCTCACTTATAGCCAGAAGAACAGGTATGGGAGTGAAGGAAAGGTGAGTATATGGTGCTGGGAAGGGGGTGGGGATGTATTTAATTGCATGTGGTTTTCCCTTCCTTTCCTTTCTTTCTCCTCCCCTTCCTATCTTTTTCATTTCCTTTCCTTTTTCTTTTTAACTTCCCTTGCTTTTCCATTCCTTTCTTTTTTTATTAATTTTCTTTTTCCTTTTCCTTCCATCTCTTCACTTTCTCTTGTCCATCCCTTTCCATTCTCTTTCTCTTTTTACTGCTTTCATTTCCTTCTCCTCCTCCTCCTCCTCCTCCTCCTCCTTCTCCTTCTCCTTCTCCTTTCCCTTTTCCTTTCCTTCTTCCTCTACAGCAGCTAAGATTTAAAAACAGCCTTTTCCTTTCTATCTCTTTCTGCTCTCCTTTCCATTCCTTTCTGTTCTTTTCCTTTTTTTCTTTTCCTCTCCATTCTCATTTTTCCTTTCCTTCTTCTCCTTTCCTTTCTTTTCCTTTCCTTTCCTTTCCTTTCCTTTCCTTTCCTTTCCTTTCCTTTCCTTTCCTTTCCTTTCCTTTCCTTTCTTCTTTCTCCTTTCCTTTCCTTTCCTTTCCTTTCCTTTCATTTCCTTCTTCATTTCTCGTTCCTCTACAGCAGCTCCATTTTAATACAGCCTTTTCCTTCCCATACCTTTCCCTTCTTTGTCCTTCCATTTCCATTTTCTTCCTCTTTTTCTGCTTCTCTTCCTTGCTTTTCCTTTCTTTTCTTTTCCTTTCTTTTCTTTTTCTTTCCCTTCCTTTTCCTTTTCCTTTTCTTTCCCTTACATTTATATAGTTACATAGTAGGTGAGGTTGAAAAAAGACACAAGTCCATCAAGTCCAACCTATGTGTGTGATTATGTGTCAGTATTACATTGTATATCCCTGTATGTTGTGGTCATTCAGGTGATTATCTAATAGTGTCTTGAAACTATTGATGCTCCCCGCTGAGACCACCGCCTGTGGAAGGGAATTCCACATCCTTGCCACTCTTACAGTAAAGAACCCTCTACGTAGTTTAAGGTTAAATCTCTTTTCTTCTAATTTTAATGAGTGGCCACGTGTTTTGTTAAACTCCCTTCTGCGAAAACGTTTTATCCCTATTGTGGGATCACCAGTACGGTATTTGTATATAGAAATCATATCCCCTCTCAAGCGTCTCTTCTCCAGAGAGAATAAGTTCAGTGCTCGCAACCTTTCCTCATAACAAATATCCTCCAGACCCTTTATTAGCTTTGTTGCCCTTCTTTGTACTCGCTCCATTTCCAGTACATCCTTCCTGAGGACTGGTGCCCAGAACTGGACAGCATACTCTAGGTGCGGCCGGACCAGAGCCTTGTAGAGCGAGAGAATTATCGTTTTATCTCTGGAATTAATCCCCTTTATAATGCCAATATTCTGTTTTCTTTGTTAGCAGCAGCCATTGCATGCCATTGCTGAGCCTATCCTCTACTAGGACCCCCAGGTCCTTTCCTTTCCTTTCCTTTCCTTTTCTTTCCTTTTCTTTTCTTTCCTTTCCTTTCCTTTCCTTTCTTCTTTCCCCCTTCCTGTACTTCAGCTTAGATTTAAAAACAGTGTCATAGAATGCCTTCACTGGTGGAGTTAAAGGTGAGCCAATGAGCATAACCGACTCTTTTGAGTATCCTTATGTAACCCAAATCACTGACAGACTCATGTTTCAGGTGGTGGGCTTTAATATGTTAGACTTGAACTTCAAATAAAGCAGCTATACGCAGCGACTGAATAAGAACAAATGTCTCTACTTTCATATATTATAATAAAATGGCAGCACTGATATGCAACAACTACAGAAATTTTGGGGCTGATTTACTAAAGGCAAATAGACTGTGCACTTTGCAAAGTGCAGTTGCATTCTGCAGATGCAGTTGCTCCAGAGCTTAGTAAATGAGGTAAACCTTCACTTTGCAAAGAATGCCCAGTCACATGCAAGGAAAATTTAAGAAAAACAGCATTTTTGTTTGCACATGATTGGATGATGGAAGTCAGCAGGGCTTCTGCTCATTTACTAAGCTCTCCAGCAATTGCTCTTGCAGAGTGCAACTGAACTTTGTAAAGTGCACAATCTATTTGTCTTTAGTAAACCCCATTGTGTAGGTACTTCTTCCTATCATCTCAGTTGGTCATTACAGTAAAAGGTTGTTTGCTACTCGGTAGGAAATGGGACCCTGTGCTGAACCCTTGTTGGTCCCGTCTAAGTGTTGTGTTTGAGAGCCTGGTGGCAGAAGCAGTTGCTCTAATTGAAATTCAAGCTGTTTATGGTGATAATTGTGTTGAAGAGAGCACTAGGCATCACTGGGAATAAAAGGTGGAAAGATGACGAGGAGGTAATATCTAAAATGTGTGACAAACAAAAGGTGTGGCCAACCTGTGAAAGCATCTGATGAGCTTCACAGGGAACGTGTTAATTAATTTTTCATGGCCAGGTAGAGCAGTCAGCTAGAAATATCTGACAGAATAGGTGTTTCACAAGAGCACATGGGCCGGATTATTGATATTCTTTGGACTGTAATGTTGGCCCAAGGGTTCCTTGAGACGCTTGCAGCTCATTGTCAGCAACAATACTAGGCTACACTCTTCTGAATCTCACCCCACTAATACATCAACAATGGACTATGACTTACGTGTTTTTCAAAGGAATAAAGAAAAGCTTTTGTGACGTTATTACTCATCCAAAGGGGAAATTGAGAATGCTCTCATGGCATGGTTGTGAAAACAGTGTCAAATTTGCTTAAAATAGCAACAAACTTGTTTATTGTTGGCAAAAATTGTATTCAGTTATTTGGTCAATTAATTTGTGTAACTAAAACAACTCTATTGTTAGTCCCAAAAATAAGGCATCTCAACAAATCAAACAATTAATACTTAGGTTGTCTTGCTGCCCAAGCTGCCAAACCCTTCTGCCTTGAAGATCTAATTTAGCGGAAAAATGTTCCACGTTTGCCACTTCTACTCTGCCTGCCCTCCACTACACTCTGATATCTTCCATCTGTCAGGGCCCAGGTCTGAACCTGCAACCTCTGCTGTGTCTGGTGATCTCTCTTCTTGCTGAGCTATCTGAGATGCTGTACAGCACCCTGTCTGAACCGTTGGACAGTTGTGCCTTGTTTCCGCTGAACCTGGAACTCCTTGCTCCTCACATGAACTTCTTATTTAAGCCATGCCTTTGCACTTTCTGTTTGCCAGATTATTGTGCTCTCTCCAGCCAATATCTTGCTTTTGTCTCTCCTATTGCCGTCCATATTTCCACTACCACTCATTACAGATGGATAATGAGTTGAAGAAGTCTGGATGGCCGCACTTGCCATGAAAAAAACACCTTTATTTCATAAAATGTTGCAGATCACATAAAAGTGGGTACGGAGGACAAAAAAGCAGCTAACGCGTTTCACATCAATGGATGCTTACTCATAGCTGAAGGGGCAGTTATCACAAATAAGGTATATAAGGGGAGGTAATTAATCAAAAGTATATATAACACCTGGAAGTAAAACACTGAGTCAAGTGAATAGAAACCCCACCTTTCATAAACCATACCAGCTGTGATAACTTGTGAAAGCCTAGTTATATTGACAAACAAATAAAGAATTAATTAAATATAAAAGAAAAAAAGTAACAGATTTGAAAAGAACACACAATGTATGTGCAAGTAAACCTTCATAAAATGGATAACATGAAATGCTACCACTCATTACAGACCTTTGGCTTGTTCTTTGACTATGCTTCTGTTTGATCCCAACCTGAGACTACTTGTTACTGACCTTTGACTTGTTTACTGACTACCCTTCTGCTTGATCTCTACCTGCTATATCTGCTACTGGTCCCCAGCTTGCTCACCTTCTGGTGTCGGCCAGTGTTTTTTTTTTGGGGGGGGGAACAAATAACTACCCTCCCGGTCGGCCGGCAGCACCCCCGCCCGCTTTAAGTCGGTCGGTTGGCACTTTCCTCTTCTCCTCTTCTGCATCATGGCAGCTCCCGCTGTGCAGTTACTCCCTCCTCCTGTGAGTCCAATAGGATCGCCTGTCCTTTCAGCCAAATGGGTGATGGGTCTCAAGACCCGCTTCCTGATTGGCCAGGAGGATCAGTGTGGCTATAGCGAATGTTCATTCGCTATTGTCACACAACTGGATGGGCCTTTGAGCACAGTGCTTCAAAAAAAAACCAAAAAAAAAACACCCCCCCCATTGGAATCCATGGTCCGGCACCCTGTATGTAGATCAGGGGGCCAGACGCATTGGATAGGGGGAACGGCGCCCATGTGCCCCTAATAGACGGGCCGCCGCTAGTGTATCCTGGTTAGTGGTTAGACTCCGCACCTCAGGTGAGCCTGCATCATCTGCCAGGGTGCTCTGCTTGTGTATTTATCCTGCTGGTCAGTGGGATCCTCTCACTCTGCTATAGCTACTTGTCTCCGAGTCTGACTGTGACACCATACCATTGGTTCATATGTCACCACAGAAAGCCCTTAATATGTCACCACAAGAAGGAACCACAAAGTACAGAGGGACCAGGCATTCAACACACCTGAAATTTTGTGCTGAAGATCTTTTAGCATTGGGGCTATCGTACCATCGTACCATCCTGACGCTGATAAAACGAATGACTGTCCACCATAAAAAGCCAAACAAGTAGTCGCTTGTTGGAAAAAAAAAAATTTAAATGGGGTCCTTCATTATTCACTACCCCAGCAGAGTAATATGTTAAGCATCATTTAGTGTCCTAGCTTGCTCTTAACAGTTTACGTATGCATTATGCAAAAAAAAAAAAAACTATTGGAAGACTTATGTAGGTTTATATTCATAACATGGTTTTTAAAGCCAAGTGTTATTTATACTGACGCCTCAAAACAGTGTAATTTAAGGACACTGATGTGTAAATTTACATGAATGTTCACAGATTTATACAACTCATGAATTAGATGCTCAAGTCAGTTAGTAGTGCTAAATATTCACTGGCATCAAAAGGAGATGTGTGGTACAAATTCCCTAATGCCTACTGAGAGGTCGCCCGGCTAAAGGCTGAACAGAGCCAAATGGCTCAATACTGCTGCTTAATAAAAACGTTTGCTATAATGAATGCAAGATGGGATACTGTCATTAGTTTGTGTTGGCTTTTATGCCGTGACAGTAGCTCCTGTCAGTACTTTCCCCAAGCTCATGCTAAGGTTATGGTGAGCTGTATTGTCACAGCAGGGCCAGGACTGGGGGGAGGACTAGAATCCGTTGGTGTGCCAGCTTTATCCTGGTACAAACAGATTTCTGTGGGCTGAAGTGTACCATGCAAAGTGTGTCATGGTGCTACAATGGTGGGCATTGTGAAAGGCAAGTGTTCCTATAGGACGTGGTCGATTGCGACACAATTTGTAACCTTTTTTCTTTGCAACTGATGTTTCAAGAAGGTAGGTGCTTGAAAAATTCACTCTACCAGATGCTTTTATATAGCTCTCATGCATGAAGGAGTCATTGATAATTGGGTTCTTTTGTTGCCTCCCTAATGGGGGCACAGTTTTTATTGCTGTCTGTGTCCCTGTTAGGGAGATTCACCCTCTCTATTTGCCCTGTTTATCATTATTGAAAGTGCAAGTAAAAAAAAAATCCCAAATTTTGGGTTGTCCCCAGAAAAATAATAAAGGGAGACTCTTCTAATAAGGACACTAGTTCTGGTGACCTGGAGGGCCCCCAAAAGATTCCCGTAATTTTCAGGGATTTGCTTTCGCTTCGTGGTTTGGCTATGGGACAGGAAAAAAAGTAAATCTCCCCAATGGGTACCGTGGATACAATTGGGTGAACTTTCAGACTGGACATCCCCATTAACCTGGGCAACCCTTGCGGTATGGGATAGATTGAATATTCTAAGCGAGTACGTCACTAAGACCTCCCCTCTGAGGCCTCTTGGAGGCTTTCCATGGTTTTCCCCAGGAGAGGATATCCGCTTTCTTCATTCTTTTCTGTTCTTGCGGAGCAGATGGAAATACGTTGTGTGCTAAATTTGCTCTAGAAGGAAAGTTACTGCCAGTGACTACCCTGCATTCCAGCTATGGGGACTTTCTGATGTCATTGTGGAGGCACAGACAATTGACGGTGTTCCTCTCTAAATTACAGCCATCGTTACGCCCACAGGGTATGCTATCTCCCTTCTAATCCTGGTGTGTACGGCCCTTAGACTCTAGACATCTGCTATGCCACATGTATAAATTGGTGCTTGGGCCATATTCAAAGACAACTCCTTATTTTACCAAAGAATGTGAGAGGAAGTTGGGGACTGAGTTTTCCCCTCCACAAATCCAGCAAACTGTGCACCTGGCCCACGTTTCCTCCATTAGTACTCGCATTCAAGAATTCTCATACAAAATTTTGACTAGGTGGTACAGAACACCTTCCCATCTTACTCATATTTTACCTGGGTCTGATCCCATTTGTTGGCATGGCTGCTCCCAACACGGTACATTCCATCACCCTTGGTGGGATTGTCCAAAGATTAGGGTTTTCTGTAAATCGAGTACACCTCTTCAGTTCCTCTTTCGATGATGTTAGGTCCTCGGTTAGGCGATACAAACAGAGTGTAACTCCCTATTTGTTGAATGCTGCCAATGTCCCGGTCGTAATTAAAGGCCCTTATGCAGTTTTAGGTGTAGCTGAGGCCTCTTAATAGCATCATGGGCCCCTGGGCAAAGTAATGCTTTGGGCCCCTACAATGGAGACAGCGCAGGTAAACAGACATCAAGTAGGTAGGAGGAAGACAATTGGAGCTTCCCCTTTTGGGTGGAGCTCCACTTTAACTACATGAACAATCATTCTGTACAGCACAGAGACAGTGGGGAAATACCACATACATAAAGTAACAAAGCTGTCCTGTGCATATACCATATCTTCTAGAATGATGCTCAGGACCGTTGTAACAAGTATAGACACGGCTGCCAATAAAAATCATGAGGCACCATCCAGCCTGACAGGGCCTCAGATACCCCCCAACATTGTAACCCCTCTACATCTTATAAACATCCAGCACTCCTAACTCCCTCTACACCCTAGCACTCTGACCCCTCTACACCCCGGATATCCCCCCAGCACTCTGACCCCTCTACACCCCTGATATCCTCCAGCACTCTGACCCCTCTACACCCTAGATATCTCCCTCGCACTCAGACCCCTCTAAACCCCACATATCCCCCCAACACTCTGATCCCTCTCTACACCCCAGATATTCCCCCAGCACTCTGACCCCTCTACACCCCAGATATCCCCCCAGCACTCTGATCCCTCTCTGCACCCTAGATATTCCCCCAGCACTGTTACCATTTACCATAAGATACCCCTTGTATTGTGACCCCACTACATCCCTGATACCCCCTACACTGTGGCCTCTCTACATCCCTGATACCTCTAGCACTATAGCCACTCAAGATACCCCAAGCATTGCTACCCCCTATACACCCCAGATCCCCCTCAGCATTGTTTTCCCCCATACACCCTTGATATCCCCCAGCAGCATTATTCCATCCATGTAGTACCCCCTTTTACAGTGGAGATACAGTGCAAGTGAACTTTTGGCTATGTGCCCACCTCCAGCATTGTGACAAGGACTTGCCTATACCAATCAAGTCATGCAGGCAGAAGGAGGGGTGGAGGAGGGAGCATCTCTCCTGGCATTCCATGCCCTCCGGTGCAAACAGTGCTAGACAGCTTGACTCACCATGACACCATCCACAATGCCACTTCCGCAGGCGGGCTCTCAGTGCTGCCGACTCAGCAGCTCCCACTCCAACTCCTACCCCGTGGCCTCCGAAGCCCGAAGCCCGAGCTTCAAGCTGCATGGGATGGCTCAGAGCATCACTGGCGCTCCGGCCCTGCCCCTCCCTGCTGGCTGTGAAATAGGTATCGTTCTGCACAGCATGGCGTACCGCTGCCAGCCTGCCTCCCCTGTGTATCCATCCCTCTCAGGGCCATCATGGGGCCCCCAATTTCAGGGCAGCGTGGGCTCAAGAAGCAGCTTCCTTGGAGAAAGTGCAGGGGCCCCCCATGCAGCTGGGGCCCCTGGGCAGTGCCCAAGTGTGCCCTCTCATTAAGATGGCCCTGGCTGAGGCAAACCTGATGCTACTTTTTCTTTCTTTTTTCTTCTTTTTTTTTTCTTTTCTTTCATTATTTGCTCCTTCTTAATTATCTACCGACTGTTAGTGTTGGTTTCATATGGTACACTTTATTATGGAATGACGATAACCAGGATATGCATGATGTTCTTTATCTGGGTATGCCCCTCCAATTTACAGGTTAGACTTTAGTACTTTGTTTGGCCTAGGGGCAAAATCTGTTGATATGCAATCTACCCTGTTGATCTGTCTCACTAGATATTGCCTGGACTAATACTTCTAGTATTGTTCCTTTTCTACCAATATTTGGTATATGTGTGTTTTTCTTATTATATCATTGTCTTGTACAAACTTTCAATAACTAAAGATTATTAAAAAAAAATCTCCCCAATGGGACAAAGAATGCAAAAATAAACCTTGCAGGGGTTATTACCCTCCCTTACTCTATCCAAAATGGAAAAAAAAAAAGTTACTGTATGCCCACAGTTCTACTTGAACAGAAGAATATAGTAACCCTCTATAACACTCTCAGGCAGTATAGCACAATTTTAAAGAGTGAAGATACCCGACGGGCTCTTTTCCAATGTCTCTATGTTAATTAGTGTCTCTCCTTCATACTAAAGAGGAAATTACCCACAGGGACCTAATTCTAGCGCATCTCCCTACTCCACTGGCCAGTGGGGAGATAATTGATGCTGACAAGTGTTTGGTTCCCAAAGTCCTGCAATGAAGCGCTGAAATAAATTTGTATTCCCAAAAGGGAGAAGCATTGCCCAGCAGAATAGGGAAAAAAGTAAGTCTGTGGCCAAGAGGCCTCTCAACAGTCCCATCATCTTCAGGGTGCCAACAGTTGTCTAGTGAGAGGTTTAGGGACCCACCTCTCAAGGCAGTGATGATGGACGCACAGGCTTCCCTTGCATGTCCACAGCCATGTCTGGAACAGCATGCTCAGGAGCAACAGGGTCTGGATATAGCACACTCTGAAACCAGAGAATCTGGACACAACTTAGTCCCAGCATCAGGAGTCCTCTTTGCAGCAACAATGGTCATCCTGGATTCAGCAGCACTGGACAGTGATCCTCCTCCTCAGAACAGAAGGAATTAAATATATTTGGATGTCCAACGTTCATGGTAAACTAGGACTACACAATATTCATTGAATATTCATTGAATATCAGCATACAGTATGATCAGCTAGGTAGCTTCAGGGTTTTCAACTGCAATGTGTACATACAAAAGCTAATATAGGATGGGGTTAACTTTATCAACTTAGTTTGGACCTCACCTCACAGGAAGTAACTTGCTAAACTTACCTTTCTGTCAGATCCCCATATATACAGTGGGTGTAGTCTAATAAGATGGGGTATTGTATTGCATACCATAGAGAAGGAAGATGTAGTGGTGGAATAGTGGATCCATGTTCTGTTCCCTCATGTGAGCTTCCCTTCCTTGGGCCTTAATGCAACTGACACACCTCAATGACCTGAAGGCAATAAGGTCTTGAAATTATGCCAGAAGAGGAGGGTTCTGTGGACTGTATCAAGATGTTCCCTATTCTTATTCTACTAATGTTTGGAAGTTGTACCAATATATTACTGAGCAAAGAAGTTGACTTCTGGCTGGAGGTCTATTATTCCAAGAGGATGTCTGAGTGGAAGTGTGTAGGGTAGGTCTGTACACCTGTACACAGTTAGGCCCCAGGTGGTTGGACGGGTGCTGACCCATAATATGCTACACTAGTGTGGGTGAATGGGATCCTGAATACTATGTACACATTGTAAACCAGGTTAAGTTGGTGGTGGCTAGTGGGAGGAGGTTTACCCTCCTGGCAGTAAATAGAGGACCCCTCAAATGGAACACACATCAGGTAACCCAAGCCCCTTTGTTGTATGCACCCAAGATGCACAGTGAGATTATCCAAGCCATACCCTCTAACCTTGATGAAATGCAAGGTCTTGCAATTGAGCAGCTCCTGGCTGAATTGTGGGGTCAGTTTGTGCTGGACCAGGGGGAAGTAGGGTTTTGGACCCACCATCCGTACACAGGCAAGCAGAAAGTACTGGTCTGTGTTGGGTTCTGGGGCAAGAACAGACAACTAGTATGACCCCTGGGTAGCTCTGCTAACACACGGTGTACACACATGTAAGCAGGGGTTAGGAACCCTTTTAGGGTGACTCAGTCTTGTTCCCTCTTTGGGTGTGAGTTGGAATCTTTTTCCCTAAGCAGTTGTTATAAAGAAGGAAGGATGAGTTTGAGGAGAGGCTGATGGTAATAAGTTATGAAATTCCCCAAGCTGTGGTAGAGGGTGCTGCAAGCGTTTCCCTGTTGGCGGGCCCTTACTGGCTCTCAAGTATCTTCGGGGTATGGAGGTGTAAGAAGTAGGAGGAGAATATGGAATGTGGCTTTCAACCCTTCTGTTTAGGATGCATTTATCTGTTATCCGGAAGATGTTTCCTGAGACTAGATTGTGTTATGTCTTTCGTAAATCAGTAAACTGTTGGAAATGTAAGATCTGACTGGACATTCTTTATTGGCAAGAGGGTTGCAAGCCACATTCCATATTCTCCTCCTACTTCTTACACCTCCATACCCCGAAGATTGGCTAAAGTCCCATAAATATTCAAACTCAGGATCTGCCTTTTCCAGCCCATTACATTCTAGTACCAATGAAAAAACAGGGAAAAGTAGTGGAGCTTGCAGCCTGTGAGTCCCAGAACAGACAAAAAACAATCTCATTCTGCTCCACTGGCTACAGAGGAGCCAAAAAAAAAAAAAATACCATAAGCTCACTAGAAACCTAACCTTGGAAGGTGCTACACCGGTGACCACTGGGGGACCTGCTTACACACATGTGGGCCCCCAATACAAACATAGTATATGCTGGGAAACCAACTGTTTCATAATACTGGAGACCTATTGCCACATCCCAAATATTTGGAAAGTAAAATAAGAGAATGCCCCTGGGCCTTTTTGGGCAGTGGTCATAACCAGATGAAAGAGTAAAAATGTATGATAAACGTACAACATTTTATTAAATATAAATATAAGATGGCTGGATGTAAACATGAATAACAAAATACTTTTCTTGAATAAAATAAAAAAATGTAAGTTAATAGTAAACAATACAGAACTCTAGTCTAAAGCCTCGTACACACGATCAGACTTTCCGACTGGAAATGTTCGATGAGAGGCAGTTGGCGGAAAATCTGACCATTTGTACGCTCCATCAGACAATTGTTGTTGCATTTTCCGCTGACAAATGTTGGCTAGCAGGTTTTAAAATTTTCCGTGGACAAATGTCTGTTGTCAGATTTTCCGAGCGTGTGTACACAAGTCCGTCGGACAAAAGTCCAAAGTACAAACATGCATGCTCGGGAGCAAGGACAAGCCAGAAGCGGTCGGTCTTGTAAACTAGCGTTCGTAATGGAGAATTAACATTCGTAACGCGGCAAATTATGAAATCTAGAAATGCAGCGCACAATTCTCTTCTTCTTTAATGGGATAATAATGAAGCTG
Organism: Lithobates septentrionalis; assembly: GCA_037952835.1. Classification (NCBI taxonomy): domain Eukaryota; kingdom Metazoa; phylum Chordata; class Amphibia; order Anura; family Ranidae; genus Lithobates; species Lithobates septentrionalis. Next base: position 6,609,255 of record JBBDGP010000459.1, read on the forward strand.
CTTTGCTGGTGATACTAATTAGCGAAACTGATTTTTGGGACTTTAAATGAAGGCGTGACCTGGTAAGGTCAGTTCTTCCATCCCACGGGACTTTACATGAAACTGTGGCCCGGTAGGGTCACAAATTTCCATCCCTGTCATATTCAAAAGGGGGGAGAGAACAAGGGGGCGGGACTTTAAATGAAGCATGTGGTAGCAAAAGTATCATATGGTGAAACATAAAAGGGAGTTTATTGGTTGCCATCAGATAAAAGACAGGGTACAATAATAAATATACAGGATAGTAATGCATGGATAATATAGTAATATAGTACATCTCAATCATGACTTGAATATCACAAGAATTAACAAGCAATATTGTATATCACAAGGAATGGCAAGCAACAACTTTCCAAAGTACACCAAATATATCATAAGGGTAAGATGATAAAATATGATAATGCCTGCAGAGACTCGAGCCTCTTGGATCTTAAAGTGGGGTATATGGTTGAGCTGGTAAAGCTATGTGGATATAGGGTGGCAAGGCGTAAGGCAGCTCTACGCGTTTCATGGCTGGAGGGCCACTCGTCAGGAGCCAGCACTTGATGTTTCTAAAAGTAGAAATATTGGCATTAACTTGAATAATGGTTGGTGAAATGAATGCATGGGTACGCGGGGGTGAAACTGAAAAAGCCCCCCAACAAAACCCCAGTGCATTCTAACTTACTCGGCTTCAAAACAGATGGAGGTGTGGTGTCGGGCGGCACGGGCCATCCAGGCGCATTCCCCACCGGGAGCCGCAGCGGGCAGACCTGCAGCAGCGCCCCAAAGGCGCCAACCAGGGCGGGCACGGAACCAGGCAACCTGAGTGTAAGGTGAGAAGTAAGGTGAGCAAAAGTGTTATAGGGGGAAACAAATGAGGTGAAGAAACAGAGGAAAAGTGGGGGGAGGGGGGAGGAAAGGTGAGGGTAGAAGGTGAGAAATGACATTGCAAGGTGATGGAAGAAATAGGTGAGAGGGAGCAAGGATTGCCACCGTGGGTGAAAAGGAACAGAAAAGTGTGGAAGACAAGTGTAGTGATGGTAAGATGGATACCTGTGATAAGACCAGAGTGGTTGGGAAGCAAAAGAGCCTGGATTGAATGTTTGTCTTAGTGAATGGAAGCCTCGTGTGCCGAGCACCGCCCGGAAGGCGCCAATGTAGGCGCCGCAACAGGACCGCCCACTGACGTCACGCCGCATAGCGTAGCAGGGGGAGGGGCGGGACGTGCAGGGCAAGGTGTCCAGCCAGCCCGCACTCACAAACCCCCAGTGTGCTTGCGAGCGTAGCTCCCACGTGTCATGGCGCGATGGTGCTCAGACAGGCGCCGCACGTCAGACACGGGATGCGTGACGTTGATGCGTGGTGGCGGTGCCCCCACCCCCCCAGGGACATCGAGGGCGGGGAGTGGGAGGAGGCCCGCCAGACACATCACAGCTCCCAGGTAGAAAATTAAACCAGACGGCAAGTTGGACCGACCCGACCTCACACCGCCACCAGATGAACCGAGACGCAATAGCAGATACAATTAAGTGAAAGGAAATTATAGCAATTAAAAAATGTTAGAATTAATAATGAATGTTACTATGGATAATCCCATAAAAAAGTAAATCTCCAAGGGCACTTCTTAGAATCACACTTAGTTGCAGAGTGGGTGACAGAGGCCATAAAATTAGGCTGAAAATTAATAAACATTACCACATGTTTCCATCTCTAAATCTAATATTAATTAGCGAAACTGATTTTTGGGACTTTAAATGAAGGCGTGACCTGGTAAGGTCAGTTCTTCCATCCCACGGACTTTACATGAAACTGTAGCCCGGTAGGGTCACAAATTTCCATCCCTGTCATATTCAAAAGGGGGGAGAGAACAAGGGGGCGGGACTTTAAATGAAGCATGTGGTAGCAAAAGTATCATATGGTGAAACATAAAAGGGAGTTTATTGGTTGCCATCAGATAAAAGACAGGGTACAATAATAAATATACAGGATAGTAATGCATGGATAATATAGTAATATAGTACATCTCAATCATGACTTGAATATCACAAGAATTAACAAGCAATATTGTATATCACAAGGAATGGCAAGCAACAACTTTCCAAAGTACACCAAATATATCATAAGGGTAAGATGATAAAATATGATAATGCCTGCAGAGACTCGAGCCTCTTGGATCTTAAAGTGGGGTATATGGTTGAGCTGGTAAAGCTATGTGGATATAGGGTGGCAAGGCGTAAGGCAGCTCTACGCGTTTCGTGGCTGGAGGGCCACTCGTCAGGAGCCAGCACTTGATGTTTCTAAAAGTAGAAATATTGGCATTAACTTGAATAATGGTTGGTGAAGTGAATGCATGGGTATGCGGGGGTGAAACTGAAAAAGCCCCCCAACAAAACCCCAGTGCATTCTAACTTACTCGGCTTCAAAACAGATGGAGGTGTGGTGTCGGGCGGCACGGGCCATCCAGGCGCATTCCCCACTGATGGAGTTATTGCAAACAAATTTTCAAAGGCTGTTTTTTTTTTATTGATAACAAGAATAATATTATTATGCTTGTTTTTTATTTTTTTTGGGTGTAAGTTACCACAACACCATTATCCCGTAGTTTTTAAGATCAAAGATACAACTATGTTGGTGTCCCTTGTTAAAGTGGTTGTAAACTCTCCCCGACAACTTTGTCCCATGTAAATCAGCATAAAAAACCCTAATGAACACTGCTTGTAGATATCTCCTTACTTGCTTAGTATTGTTGTAATCCTTTTTGTTCTTTAGCATGCCCAAATCTTCCCTGATTTATGGCACATTCCTTGTACTTGTCTGTCTATTATCAGATCTTCCTATGGCACAACTCTGAAATCCCACGAGACTGCATAATCATAAACTCAGAGCTTCCTACTACACCCCATGTGACCATGTGACATCACATGCAGTGTAAACCTGGTCATCTGACAGCATTACTGCAGCCTTACCAGCTGAAGCTGATAAGACTGACACAGGCAAACACTAGATAATCGGCACAAGTAAATACTACGAAATCAAACAAGTCAGCTATGAGCAGTAAAGCAGGGTTGCCATAGAAACGTTGGATTGAGAATTTTCAAAAGCTTTTTTTTCTAGTGATATCAAGAATAATATTATTATGCTTTTTTTATTTTTATTTGGGCAAGTTACCACAACACCATTATCCCGTAGTTTTTAAGATCAAAGATACAACTATGTTGGTGTCCCTTGTTAATGTTACATTGTATTTTTTTAAACGTAACTGCCGACTCCCAAACTGTCATTTGAAGTAAAACACATAGACAAGTATTATTCTACACAATTGTTTTATTGTGTATTAAAAAGAAAACGAATAAAATTAGACATGTTATCTGCCAATAGAACTTAACCAAAAAGTGCATTCTATGCATCCAAAAATATAGAAAATATACCAAATCAAATCATTATTCAACTAAAAAAATAATGTCAAAGCAATAACTACAAGGCCAATAATAAATAACATGTTATCTCCTCCGATTCCGCAACATGGTTGGTTGACGAACGGCCGTTCAGAAACTAATTGAAAAGTGCGAAATGAAAAGCGCGAATCAACACTCACCAAACTTCTACTAACACGAAATTAGCAGAAGGAGCCCAAAGGGTGGCGCTAAAGAGCTGAAAAACAACGTAGTACGTCACTACATTCGTGTTTGTTGGCCAACAATTCCTTGCCGTTTGTATGCAAGACAAGTTTGGGCCAACGCCCTTCTGACAAAATTCCATGGTTTTGTTGGCCAACAATCCGATTGTGCGTACGAGGCTTTAGGCATATGATTGATCTCTAGGTGGGAGGCCAAACCGCACACAATTAAAAAGAAGATCCCAACGTGTTTCGGAATATAATGAATTCCTTCTTATGGGGATGGTCAAAACAGACTGTATATTCTGGAGGTACAATAACAAGATGTCAGCATAAACATATAATGTACGATTTATAAAGGGAGTAGTGTATGGGTCGTGGAAAGTAACATGGCATCATTTAGAGTTGATACAATACAAACATAGGGGTTGATTTACTAAAGGAAAAAGTGCACTTGGAAGTGCAGTCGCTGTGAGGGGAAGATCTAAAATGAGGGGAAGCTCTGCTGATTTTATCATCCACTCATGTGCAAGCAAAAATGCTGTTTTTTATTTTCCTTGCATGTCCCCCTCGGATCTACAGCGACTGCACTTCCAAGTGCACTTGTAGTGCAAAGTGGAGTTGTCTTTAGTAAATAAACCCCATAGAGTAGCAATGTATTTCTTCTCTTCTTTGTTTGCTTTAGTAAATCAGCCCCAGGGATGCCGGTAGCTGTGTGAACAAGCATGAAACCGGTCTGTAGACTTCATTATAGCACCTGGAAAATTATGATTCAAAAGCAAATTCCATTAATATTACTAAATAACGTCTTCTAAGGGCTAATTGAGGTAAAGGTGGAAAAACCTGCTTATCGAGTCACGCTACGGATTTACTTTTTAAGGACTTTCATTAATCCACATACCTCTAATTACACTTTCTGGGTAATCTTAAAATCTGGGCTGATCCACTTGGAAATCCCTCTCCGTTACTGGCGGTACTGCGACGTAGAATGGAACCTGCGCGGCACTTTTGTCGAGAGAAGCAAATCTTTATGGCTCCAAACTACTAATCACATTAATTCTTTTGTTCCTGCAAGTTGGGTAAATGGGAAGAGTTGTTTTTCACTCGGCTTTTATTGTAATCATTTTTCATGTTTATGGTGTACTGTCGAGATGTTGACAAACTGAGAAGTTGTGATGAATTATTAAAGAAGACTTGTCTCTCGGTAGTTTATGATCCTGTAGTGTTTATGATTCTGATGTACAGTACACTAGAATCTTGTCAACTTCTCTAAATACTTTAAAAGCTGAGAGTGGCATGGCTGGGGTGACAATCCGTTTCGGTTAGAGGGATGGCATCGTTATTAACATTGACATGTCCTAAAGGAAACCTCTCTACTCGGAGAAAGGTGGCAGCTGCCGCCACTGACCTTCATCTGAACATACTTGTTTTCTGGCTGTCTCTGGCTTCAGTACTCTGGCACTGATTCAGTACATGCACGGAGATTAGAGAATTTAAAGAATTGAAGCCACTGGATCAGCCTGACATCCACTGCACTAACATTTTAACCGATTGACCTCCAGAAGATTTACCCCTCCTTCACGATCAGGCCATTTTTTGCGATACAGCACTGCGTTACTTTAACCGCTTGCCGACCGCCTCACGCAGATATACTGCGGCAGAAGGGCACGTCCAGGCAGAATCACGTACCTGTACGTTCCCCTTTAAGAGGCGCCCGAGGGCACCCGCGGCAAGCTCCGTGAGTCGGGTCGCGGGTCCCGCGGACTCGATCGCCGCGGGGCACCCGCGATCGCCTCACGGGGAGGAAGAACGGGGAGCTGCTAACGTAAACAAGCATCTCCCCGTTCTGCCTAGTGACAATGTCACTGTTCTCTGCTCCCTGACATCGGAGCAAAGAACAGTGACGTGTCACACACAGCCACGCCCCCCCCCCCACAGTTAGAAACACGCCCCTAGGACACACTTAACGCCTACACTGCCACCTAGTGGTTAACTCCTTCACTGCCAGTGTCATTTGCACAGGAATCAGTGCATTTGTATAGCACTGATTGCTGTATAAATGACAATAGTCCCAAAAATGTGTCAAAAATGTCCGATGTGTCCGCCATAAAGTCGCAGTCACAATAAAAATCGCCGATCGCCGCCATTTGAAAAAAAAAAATTAATAAAAATGCCATAAAACTATCCCCTATTTTGTAAACGCTATAACTTTTGCGCAAACCAATCAATAATCGCTTATTGCGATTTTTTTTTTTACCAAAAATATGTAGAAGAATACGTATCGGCCTAAACTGAGGAAAAAAAATTTTTTTTTAGATATTTTTGGGGGATATTTATTATAGCAAGTAAAAAAATAATGCATTTTTTTCAAAATTGTCGCTCTTTTTTTGTTTATATTGCAAAAAATAAAAAGCGCAGGGGTGATCAAATACCACCAAAAGAAAGCTCTATTTGTGGGAAAAAAAGTACGTCAATTTTGTTTGGGAACCACGTCGCATGACCGCGCAATTGTCAGTTAAAGCGACGCAGTGCCGAATCGTAAAAAGTGCTCTGGTCAGGAAGGGGGTAAATTCTTCCGGGGCTGAAGTGGTTAACTGACAACTGCGCGGTCGTGCAACACTGTACCTGTATAAAACTGATCACCTCTGTGATTTTAATTTTTTTGCATATAAACAAAAAAAGATAGACAATTAAAAAAACAAAAAAAACCCAAAAAAAAACAATATTTTACTTTCTGCTTTAAAACATATCCAATTAAAAAATATAAACAATCTAATTTCTTTATAAATTTAGGCCAATATGAATTTTGCTACATATTTTTGGTAAAAAAAAAATTCCAAAAAGAGTATATTGATTGGTTTGCGCAAAAGTTATAGCATCTACAAACTATGGGAATTTTTTTTTTTTTAATAGTAATGGCAGGGATCAGCGATTTATAGCGGGATTGTGATATTGCGACGGACAGTCCGACACTAAATGACACTTTTTGAGAACCAGTGACACTAATACAGTGATCAGTGCTAAAAATATGCACTGTCACTGTACTAATGACAATGGCTGGGAAGGGGTTACCATCAGGGGTGATCAAAGGGTTAACTGTGTGCCTAGCCAGTGTTTTACTGTACTGTGGGAGGTGCTTTTACTAGGGGAAGAGAGGAATTTATTCCCTGCTTTGCAGGGACACAAACTCCATCCCTTTCTTCCTGTCAGAATGGTGATCCGCCTTGTTTACATAGACAGATCGCATTTTTATATAGTCAGTGGATCCGCGCTACAGGCTATGCTTGCAACTGCAGCCCCCCTATGTAGGCAGGGGACACCAACGTGTACCCTCAAAGAATAGATATAAAAGATATATAGGGAGTGGCGCTGTGCATAAGGGAATTAATGGCATATATTAATTGTCTATTGATTATGATGAATGTGTCTATAAGACATAGTATAGAGAACGGCAAAAACGATGAAGATATGGATACAAAAATATATATCCCACATGGGAATCAGTAAGTGCTGGTAAAAGAAGTATGGATACAAGTAGGTGTTCAGTACAACCTTAATCCCATAACCAAATTAAACACTAGTGATCTCTAGTGGTGTAATATGATGTGCATGATAAGTGCCAGAATATCAAGTGCAATCCAATTGAGTGTTCCAGCACCTGCTGGAATGAGCTACAAGTGATGTATGAAGGAGGGGGTATCCACAACCCTCTAAGGTGCAGTGCTAAGACAATAAAAATAAATTGATATAAAAATAAAAATGTATGTGAAAAATATATATATATATAAGGTATACGTGAAAGTGATATTTAGTAGAAGTGAGATACGGAATTAAAACTAGTGGTTAATAAATTAATTGTGACTCTAATAGACTGGTAATAACACAGTTAAATAGCAGCACTAGGTCTCATGTGAAATACGCAAATAAGAGTAAATTTCATGTGAAATGTCAAAAAGTTCATGTATTATCTTCCACCCGACATCTTCCAGACTTTCTAAAGACACAATCCCCCCTGATGTGATTCCACTCACCGGAACGCTATACCCCTGCAGGGGTATAAGCATAAGATGTTTCTATTCCAGGTACCGATCAAATCCGGGTGCCGATCGAGTCCTTGTATGGTGATATCCTCTCGCCTCTGGTTTTCCAATCCAGATCAGCCTCTCCAACAAAGGAAGGAAAAGGGGGAAGTTGATGATCCCCTAATGCGATCCTATCTCCAGCCGGACATCCGCTCCAAAGATGTTATATGGAATAAAGAAGTTTTGTCCACATAGCGTAACTCCTTTTAAACCGTTTATTTATTAAAAATCATACAGTCCAACAAAGCGGAGTTAGTTTCAAGGAATGAATTTAAAAAACGAGGAGGGAGCGTACAAACTCTCTAGCTCCCCTTGCTGTCCCGGGACGCAGCGTTGTTCGCAACTCCCGCTTGCGTTCCACCGGTCAGCTAGCAAAAACCACAAAGGCAGGAAGTGACGTTGTGCGTACCAAGATAGTCCCGCCTTACGCGTTTCGTCACACGGACGTCTTCAGCACATTTGTTTGTGCTGAAAGTGCCCCCCTCAGCTCATACTCGAGTCAGGTTATCTGCTGCCGTGTCAGTATTGATGCGGGGGGGAAGGAAAGCCATATTACGCAGTACATTGTCCCCTCCGGTTCACAGCAGGGCTGTGTGTATAGGAAGTCTGCGCCATCCACGCCGTCCTGCCTCCTCCTCGTCTGTCCATGACGAGGAGGAGGCGGAGCTTTGTTACAGTGGCTGTGTGTATAGGAAGTCCGCGCCGTCCACTGTAACAAAGCTCCGCCTCCTCCTCATCACGGACGGACGAGGAGGAGGCGGGACAGCATGGGCGGCGCAGACTTCCTATATACACAGGCACTGTAACAAAGCTCCGCCTCCTCCTCATCACGGATGGACGAGGAGGAGGCGTGATAGGGTAGACGGCGCAGATTTCCTATATACACAGCCCTGCTGTGAATTGGAGGGGGCAATGTACAGCGTAATATGGCTTTCCTTCCCTCCGCATCAATACTGACATGGTGGCAGGAGATTTTGGGGGTTGGATCAGTCCAATGGCAATTGAAAAAAAGAAAAAAAGTGGATAATGAAAAAAAAAAGTTTTTGAAGGCTTTTATTACATTTTCAGGCTCCTGGGATTACTGTACCTAGTTGTCAAGATGCCCTTACTACAGACACACTTCCCTAAAGCTTCCCTTTTTCACAATCTCTTCTCTATAAGGTACATGGGCACAGTGAGGCTTGCAATGGGCACAGTGAGGCTGAAAATGGGCATAGTGAAGCTGAAAATGGGCACAGTGAGGCTGAAAATGGGCACAGTGAGGCGGCAAATGGGCACAGTGAAGCTGCAGATGGGCATTGTTGACCCTCTTTTCCACTTACAGTAGCTGCTGCATTCTCACCCTAGGCTTATACTCGAGTCAATAAGTTTTCCTGTTTTTTTGTGGTAAAATGAGGTGCCTCGGCTTATATTCGGGTCGACTTATACTCGAGTATATACAGTATCTTCAAAGTATTATTTTATTATAGTATTTCATTATGAATGGGGGGTGGGGTTGTTGGCACGGAGTGTGACCTCCCTGAAATGAGTTTTTGCAGGTTGGGATGTCTGGTAAGAGGTTAAGTAGAACCAGACTTTTTCCCCTTTTGTATAGAGTAATGCCTCGTACACAGGATCGGGATTTTGGTCGGAAAAAGGTATGATGGCTTTTCCAACGGGATTCCGCTCAAGCTTGTCTTGCATACACACAGTCATACCAAATTCCGACTGCCAAGAACGCGGTGATGTACAACATGTACGACAGCACTAGAAAAGAGAAATTCAATAGCCAGTGCGCCACCCTTTGGACTCCTTCTGCTAATCTCGTGTTTATCTCGTGTTAGTCGAAGTTTGGTGAGAGACGATTCATGCTTTTCAGTCCATTACCGCTCTTCAGTTTGTGCTTGTGGGTTTGTATCTGGTTTTCAGTGCGTGTAGTCAGTTCGTATCTATTTTTCAGTGCGTTCTTGTCCGCTCGTTTCTGATTTTCAGCTCGCTCTTCACAGGCCTTGCTGTTTTTCAGTGCGTTCTGTTAGTTCGTTCTGAGCAGCCGACCATTTTAAAGCCATGTTGCGGGTACATGCTCGTCGTAGAGTTCATGCTATGCGGGTGCTTGGTGTTGGGGTTCTTGCTTTGACCCAAGCCCGGTCCATGAACAGGGTGGGGAGGAGTTCATGGACCAAGAATTGGTTGCTCCAGCGTGACCAATTCTCCCACATGCCTTTGCTGCGTGAGATCCAGGAGAATAACCCTGATGATTTCAGGAATTTTTTCCAGATGACGGACCCCGTTTTTCACCGTCTGTTGGCTTTGCTGTCCCCTTATATTACGAAGCAGGACACCTGCATGTGGCAAGCCATCACTCCGGAGCAGAGGTTAGCCATCACGTTGCGGTACTTGGTGACGGGGAGAAGTCTACAGGAGCTCAAGTTCTCTACAGGCATCTCCCCCCCAGGCTCTGGGGATCATTATCCCAGAGACCTATTCTGCCATAATTCAGGTCCTGCAGAAGGACTATACTAGGGTAAGTTTTCTAATTTAACATCACATTCTATGTATTTAATGTATGCTAAAGTATTGTATTTCTTTCATCATTCCCTAATTACCATGATTGTAATATGCTGTGAATGTCCCCTTTGTCCTCATGCATGCTGTAAGCTTTTAATGCTACTTTTTTGTCCTTCATGCATATTTACCTTCCCTAACCTCCCCAGCATGCTATCCTGGGCCCATATAAACCTAGCCTAGTCACTTAACAATGTATTTTGTCAGCTCCATTGTAGTGCTTTACCCTAAACACCCCCTAAAATGTGTACAAATGTTATTGTTGTCCTTAAATTCATGCAGAGTGCCAGAGGCTTTTATTTTGCTCCGAAACCCCCCCCCCCCCTTAAAAGTTTTACAATGGTCCATCAGAGGGGGTGAGGAATCTGATAAGTGGACCTTATATTTTTGTCTTTAAATACTCCTTTAAACAAATGTTATACTGATGTTGGCTAAGAATGTTTGTGTCTAATATGCTTGCAATGTTATGTGCAAAAGTACAATTTTTTCTTTTTTATGTTTGACTCCACAGTTTCCTTCAACGCCACAGGAATGGCAGACTGTGGCATCCCGCTTTGCCAACCGTTGGGACTTTCCCAACTGTGGAGGGGCAATTGATGGGAAGCATGTCCACATCGTCCTACCACCCCATTCGGGGTCATACTATTATAACTATAAGGGGTTTCATAGTATTGTGTTAATGGCGGTGGTGTCAGCGACATACAAGTTTCTCTATGTGGACGTGGGGAAGACTGGCCGGATGTTGGATGGTGGAGTCTTTGCCCAGACGGTGTTCTACACATGTCTCCAGAGTGGTGGCTTGGGATTGACCTGCGGAAGAGAACGTGGAAGGACTCCGTTTGTAATTTTTTTGGTTTTAAATTCTCCCTAATACATCAATCATGTTCTTCATTCTTTGTTCAATCTCCTTGGTTTTTTCCTTTATGAGGTCTAAATCCCGACTACAAAACATTATGTCCTGGATTAGCCTTTGTGCACTGTCAGTCGTGAAATGAGTAGATTGTTCTTCCACAACATGCACATCACCTAAAAGAAAAAATACATACCATGTATTATAAATATGCAGGCATACATCTATTACCTGAATCTGTGGTGTCAGACACTCATCTGTTGTGGTGACAATTTCCACCACCTCTCCTTCCTCCACATCCTGAGGTTGTGTTGTCCTCTGTTCCCCTTCATCAGGAGATGGGGGGGGGGGGGGTTCCTGGAGTCCTCAGACATCCCGAGTCTTTTCTCCCCTATGAGAATGAAACAAAAAGGTATACTTAGCACACAGGTATTTGAGGCCAGAAATAGGAATATGAAACATTGCTTGGAAGTGGGGTACAATTGTCTGTTTGGGCAGAGTTCCAAGACATTATTTATTCCCTTAACAAAGCTGCAATACTTACCTTTTTTGGACAAATTTCACGCATGGAAACACCCCAAGTATCCACTGGAGTACCTGTGTGGGACACCCTTAAAAGTTTGTTCTGGTGTCCCACACTAGTGCTCCTGAGTCCAGATGTGTAAACAGCTGCTGAGTGTCCTCTCCTTACATTACACTGAATCAAGTTTTCTATTCATTCTAGTTGCAAACACATCTAGACAACAATGTCCTAAACTTCTTTTAATAGAAATTATCATGACCAAATGTAGTTAACCCTGTATCTGCCTAAAACATCATATTTAGTTGGCAAAAGAACGATGCTTCCTACGACCGATTACTGTGCCCACGAGCCTGAAAGTTGCCATTTTAAACTGTACAACAGTAAAGAAAAGCACATGGGAGCAGCATGCAAGTAATAATAAAAATAAGAACACACGACAAGTACTTACTTTTTGGAAGCACTTTCTTGATCCTTCTGTACTGATCCTGCTCCCTCAATTTCAGGTCTGACCAGCGTTTCCTCAATTGCTCCTTGGATCTTCGTACCCCAAAATTCCTGTGCAGACTCTTCAAAACTTTAGTCATGATCTTGGCCTTTCTCACATTTGGTCCATACTTCCTGTCATAGTCAGCCCTCTTCAAGATGTCCACCATCTCCACCAACTCTGCAAAGGCCATATTTGAGGCCTTAAATCTTTTCCTCCAGGATTGGGGCGTTTCGGGCTCCGTGCTTTCCTCCTCCTCCATTGGAGGAGGGCCAATGCCTCATCTGTGAGAAAATTATTTTTGAGGCCATTCATAAGGGGTTGAGGGGCCAAATGAGAACATGCACTTAGGTGCGCTCACCCATCCTCCTCCTCCTGCCACAAGTCCACCTCCAGAGCCACAGCCTCAAAGGAGGGCTGCAGGGAAGGCTGCAGGGAAGCGTGAAGGGAAGGCTGCAAGGAAGACAAGAAAGTGATGGCCTGGGTTCAGTAGGGTCTGACAGAAGACGCAGGCTGTTGTAGTACCACAGCCCGGGGACAGATATATCATCTGCTGCTGTTTGTGATCTCTCGGAGTCCTGGACCAGATTGTGCTCCCCATTATATGGACTTCTCAGGCTCACAATTTGAATTTACAAAGTTGTTGATGAGTTGATGTGTGCCCTGGGGGTCAAAGGCTTTCCAAAATTCAAGCAGTTTCTCCAGCGTTGCCTTCCTCTTTATTTTGTTATTATGAGCCAGAATAAATGGAGATTTTTTTATATGAAAATACTTCCGACGGAACTACGCAAACCACGCCACTTCCGTTTGAGTGGGTGGAACGCAGATGCAACGCACAGCTGCTGCTATCCCTCATCTCTATATGCGGTCTGGCTTTTAACGATTTTTTAATCTGTTTACTGTTGGGAACCAGTTTTATCCGGCCCTAGTGCATACTGGGCAGGAATATACAATACTGTTTTGAACACTTTCTTAAATGTATTTACGGTTTTATAAATAAAAGGTTTTTCTTACGTTATCACGCTATGGAAGCTCCTTTTTTTCTTTAATGCATGAGGGCATTGCAACATCTCTATCGGCAAGGATATACCCGAAGGATCCGCTGTAAACAACAAGGAGCCGGGATTCCTACTTAAAGTATTACATGCCTACTACCCCTGCAGGGGTACCAGGAGCTGGTGAGTAGGAAATCAGAAGGGGGAGCACAAAAGTCACCTAGACAACCTTCTGAGCACTAAAGTCACCCCTGAGAATTCCTGTTTTGATGCAGATACCATCTTTTGGGACTATTGCATATTACCTTTGATTGAAGTATTGCAGTACATGCTGGGTCCAGGCTTTAATGAATTGTAGGGTATTTATGAGATCCATAGCCTATGCCCAAGCCATGCACATAAATGGATGGGACTAATATACATCACTTGGATATACTCATTAAGGCATATGTTTTGTTCCAGCTTTATTATACGCAACTGTATGGTTGATTTAAGTCAATATGTACTGAATTGAATGACTGTTTGTCCATGTTCTATACAGTTGACACAGTGTATGTTAGTATGTACAAAACAGATCATTTCTGGTAGTACGCTGCACCAACTCAGGCAGTTTATCTATATAATACTTTGTAAATTTGTTATATAATTTATGCCTATATGTACAACAAATTATCCTATTGATTAGGGATCCCAGGACCCCTCATTCCTACCAGGCACTGTGGTATTTCCTTTAACTTACAGACTGGGATGATATACACATTGGTGTGCAACACTGTATCAATATAAAACCACTTGTATGTCTTTTCTGGAGAACATCGGATTGCTCTGGAGCACAGGTGTGAAGCAAGGCCAATGGGTAGCATGAATATTTATACAGCTCTGGCCAATCCCTGGGAGGGTGGACCAGATGGGTGCTGGGAGTCTGTGTAAATACTCTGAGCCAGGTCTTTTTCCTTGGAAGGAGAGCACAGCCTAAGGCGGGCTGCTTGCCCCTGCTGGGCCATCCTGTGAGGTACCGGGGGCCTCAGGTGGGTGACCTGAGGGCCTGCTTTACTGGAAGCTGCAGAAAGCTGACTGAGGGACTGTCTTCTGAGGAGCTAGTCCGCTATCACAGGGAGAAGGTGTCGCATGGATGTTGGAAAGAGGCAACCAACTTTCCAAGGACCTTTGTAAGTACAGACTGGTGAGAGAGATCCTAGAGACTGTGGGCTACTGCCACCACTCTGGTGTTAGAGAGTCAACTGTGTGTGACAAACAGGGGACATCGGCTGACGTCCTGAGGAGCTCAGTCTATTTAGTGCTTTGTAAAGGGACTCTGCTTAAACTGCTGAAAAGAGGAAGCCTTTGTGCCTGTAGCTAATACTACAATGCCAAGTCCACTGACCATTTTTCCAAGGGCTTTGCTTACAGTCCTACAGAAGGAAGTCTAGTGTCCTCACTTTGTACATAATTCTTTTTGGAGTATCCCACTCAATCACCCAAAAGCAAAAAAAATAATTCATGATACATTAATGTGATTGTCAGTGGGAAGAATGCTCTTATCTCATGCCATACCATCAGGGAGGTCCCAAATGTATTCTGCAGCAGAACAACGACCCCAAACATGCAGCCATTGTCATTAAATACTATCTTCAGCGTAAAGAAGAACAAGGAGTCCTGGAAGTGATGGTTTGGCCCCCATAGAGCCCTGATCTCACATCATGGAGTCTGTCTGGGATTACATGAAGAGACAGAAGGAGCTGAGGCAGCCGGCATCCATATCGACCTGTAGTTAGTTCTCCAAGATGTTTGGAACAACCTACCTGCCGAGTTCCTTTCAAAAACTGTGTGCAAGTGTACTTAGAAGAATTGATGCTGGTTTGAAAGCAAAGAGTAGTGACACCAAATAATGATTTTATTTGGATTTTTTTTTTCTGTCCGCTCACTTTGCATTTTGTAAATTGATAAAAATAAACAAACAAAATATATATTTTTTGAAAGCATTCTTACTTTACAGCATTTCTTCATACCTGCCTAAAACTTTTGCACAGTACTTTACTTCTATTAAATAGTATCCTAATCTCTTTGTATTGCTTCCTTTGTGTGAAATACCTGGAGTTCCTGCCAGTCCCTCGGCTTTCCTAATAAAAACTGACCACACTAGGCATGAGATTACAGCCAAGTTAGTTTTCTGCAGAAAAGGAAGAGATGGCGCAACGGTTAACCAAACATATGTATATGTATATAGATAAAAATAGATAAAAAGTTCCAGCAATAAAACGTGGGGAGGGATTTATAAAATAACTTGCACCAGCGGCAGCTCCCTTAGGAGTTGAAGCAAAAACTCTGCAAGACAAATAAAAGAAAGACAAGGTGCGGCAATCTAAGTGCAGTATGTATGGACCAATTTAATGAAGGAATAAAAGGTGGCCAAGTGGCTACTCACAACTTACGAGTGAGAATCAGGCATGTAAACACATGTAGTGAAGTCCATGTTCACTTATTCGGTCCAGGGCTGCATCAGTGGAGGTGTCCCAGCGGAATCTGGATTAGGGATGGGCTTTATGTTCGGGTCGAACATGAGTTCGACTCGAACATTGACTGTTCGTCCGTTCGCCGAATAGCAAACAATTTGGGGTGTTCGTGGCAAATTCGAAAGCCGCGGAACACCCTTTAAAAGTCTATCGGAGAAATCAAAAGTGCTAATTTTAAAGGTTAATATGCAAGTTATTGTCATAAAAAGTGTTTGGGGACCCGGGTCCTGCCCCAGGGGACATGGATCAAAAAAAGTTTTAAAAACGGCCGTTTTTTCGGGAGCAGTGATTTTAATAATGCTTAAAGTGAAACAATAAAAGTGTAATATTCCTTTAAATTTCGTACCTCTGGGGGGTATCTATAGTATGCCTGTAAAGGGTCGCATGTTTCCCGTGTTTAGAACAGTCTGACAGCAAAATGACATTTCTAAAGGAAAAAAAGTCATTTAAAACTACTCGCGGCTATTATGAATTGTCGGTCCTGGCAATAAACATAAAAGTTCATTGATAAAAACGGCATGGGATTCCCCCACAGGGGAACCCGGAACCAAAATTAAAAAAAAATGTGTGGGGGTCCTCCCAAATTCCATACCAGGCCCTTCAGGTCTGGTATGGATATTAAGGGGAACCCCGTGCCAAAATTTAAAAAAAAAATGACGCGGGGGTCCCCCTCAAAATCCATACCAGACCCTTCTGGTCTGGTATGGATTTTAAAGGGAACACCGTGCCAAAATTTTTTAAAAAAATGCTGTGGGGTCCCCCCAAAATCGATACCGGACCCTTATCCAAGCACGCAACCTGGCAGGCCGCCTACCTCTCTGAGCTTCTTAGGCAGCTGAGGAAATAGGGAATGTGATCACTTATAAAAAGGGTGGGAAAGGTAATTTATTATGCTTTTTATATGTATACACACATATCTTTTATTCCTATTTTAAACTGGACATTTTTTTTTTTTTTTACAAGGTGAGGGTTCACATATACTTTAGATGTTGTTTTGATTACTTTATTAATGTCTCTGTATTTGCTACACTAGAATTATTATTTTTGGAATATCATATATAAAAGATATATATAATTTATCGCTCATGTTCAGGATAT
This sequence comes from Lithobates septentrionalis, assembly GCA_037952835.1. Taxonomy (NCBI): domain Eukaryota; kingdom Metazoa; phylum Chordata; class Amphibia; order Anura; family Ranidae; genus Lithobates; species Lithobates septentrionalis. Next base: position 6,625,981 of record JBBDGP010000459.1, read on the forward strand.
TGTAAAGACAGTTTGTACCGTATGCAGTTCTATATACAGACTCGAGACGTGTTTTTGGTTTCAGGCATTTTGTCTGCAATAAATTCATACTATATAAAAATAGTAAAGTTTGCTGTACTCCTAAAACGGCTTCTTGTAACTCCGCAAAGCTTCCACTGCTGAACATAAAACTGGTTTTAACCAATTTAAATCATTAACCTTACATCTTGACTTATATTTTGTGTGCTTTTGTGTACATGAATATTTGATATTCTTTTGCTTTTATGGCTTACATTCGGAGCATGCTATAAAATAGGATTTTAATGCTTTAAAGCGAACCAGTCAGCAATGCAATATGGGACATGATATCACTGGTTGTTTTTTTTTTGAAGGTGTTGGCTCTGGGACAAATGTATCTTTCCTGCTGGTCACTGCACTGGAGCAAGCATGTAGCCAGTGAAATCTGCATAAGTGTTCTAGGTCAGCAGCTCAGTAAATAGTAAAAAAAGGATGAAGATGACAGTCCTGGAGCATCCCCTATAAAAACATGGCAGTTCTCATAATTCTATCTTTAAAGCTCAACCCTGGGCTCTGAGACCTCCTCTCCCCAATCCCAGGTGTATTTTTCTTGCTAACATTTTTCAGATATCTTCAGGCTAGTTATGTGATGCGCAGGGTTCTCTTAACCACTTGAGCCCCGGACCATTATGCTGCCTAAGGACCAGAGGTCTTTTTCCAATTTGGCACTGCGTCGCTTTAACTGCTAATTGCGCAGTCATGCAATGCTGTACCCAAACGAAATTTGCGTCCTTTTCTTCCCACAAATAGAGCTTTCTTTTGATGGTATTTGATCACCTCTGCGGTTTTTATTTTTTGCGCTATAAACGGAAAAAGACCGAAAATTTTGAAAAAAAATGATATTTTCTACTTTTTGTTATAAAAAAAATCCAATAAACTAAATTTTAGTCATACATTTAGGCCAAAATGTATTCGGCCACATGTCTTTGGTAAAAAAAATGTCAATAAGCGTATATTTATTGGTTTGCGCAAAAGTTATAGCGTCTACAAACTAGGGTACATTTTCTGGAATTTACACAGCTTTTAGTTTATGACTGCCTATGTCATTTCTTGAGGTGCTAAAATGGCAGGGCAGTACAAAACCCCCCCAAATGACCCCATTTTGGAAAGTAGACACCCCAAGGAAATTGCTGAGAGGCATGTTGAACCCATTGAATATTTATTTTTTTTGTCCCAAGTGATTGAAAAATTACAAAAAAAAAAAAAATATTTACAAAAAGTCGTCACTAAATGATATATTGCTCACACAGGCCATGGGCCTATGTGGAATTGCACCCCAAAATACATTTAGCTGCTTCTCCTGAGTATGGGGATACCACATGTGTGGGACTTTTTGGGAGCCTAGCCGCGTACGGGGCCCCGAAAACCAATCACCGCCTTCAGGATTTCTAAGGGTGTAAATTTTTGCTTTCACTCTTCACTGCCTATCACAGTTTCGGAGGCCATGGAATGCCCAGGTGGCACAAAACCCCCCAAAATGACCCCATTTTGGAAAGTAGACACCCCAAGCTATTTGCTGAGAGGCATATTGAGTCCATGGAATATTTTATATTTTGACACAAGTTGCGGGAAAGTGACACTTTTTTTTTTTTTTTTTTTTTTTTCATAAAGTTGTCACTAAATGATATATTGCTCACACAGGCCATGGGCATATGTGGAATTGCACCCCAAAATACATTTAGCTGCTTCTCCTGAGTATGGGGATACCACATGTGTGGGACTTTTTGGGAGCCTAGCCGCGTACTGGACCCCGAAAACCAATCACTGCCTTCAGGATTTCTAAGGGTGAAAATTTTTGATTTCACTCTTTACTGCCTATCACAGTTTCGGAGGCCATGGAATGCCCAGGTGGCACAAAACCCCCCCAAATGACCCCATTTTGGAAAGTAGACACCCCAAGCTATTTGCTGAAAGGCATGGTGAGTATTTTGCAGCTCTCATTTGTTTTTGAAAATGAAGAAAGACAAGAAAAAAATTTTTTTTTTTCTTTTTTCAATTTTCAAAACTTTGTGACAAAAAGTGAGGTCTGCAAAATACTCACTATACCTCTCAGCAAATAGCTTGGGGTGTCTACTTTCCAAAATGGGGTCATTTGGGGGGGTTTTGTGCCACCTGGGCATTCCATGGCCTCCGAAACTGTGATAGGCAGTGAAGAGTGAAATCAAAAATTCACGCCCTTAGAAAGCCTGAAGGCGGTGCTTGGTTTTCGGGGTCCCGTACGCGGCTAGGCTCCCAAAAAGTCTCACACATGTGGTATCCCCGTACTCAGGAGAAGCAGCAGAATGTATTTTGGGGTGTAATTTCACATATTTCCATGGCATGTTTGAGCAATATATCATTTAGTGACAACTTTGTGCAAAAAAAAAAAAAATTTGTCTCTTTCCCGCAACTTGTGTCGCAATATAAAATATTCCATGGACTCGACATGCCTCTCAGCAAATAGCTTGGGGTGTCTACTTTCCAAAATGGGGTCATTTGGGGGGGTTTTGAACTGTCCTGGCATTTTATGCACAACATTTAGAAGCTTATGTCACACATCACCCACTCTTCTAACCACTTGAAGACAAAGCCCTTTCTGACACTTATTGTTTACATGAAAAAGTTTTTTTTTTTTGCAAAAAAATTACTTTGAACCCCCAAACATTATATATTTTTTTAAAGCAAATGCCCTACAGATTAAAATGGTGGGTGTTTCATTTTTTTTTTTTCACACAGTAATTGCGCAGCGATTTTTCAAACGCATTTTTTGGGGAAAAAACACACTTTTTTTAATTTTAATGCACTAAAACACGCTATATTGCCCAAATGTTTGATGAAATAAAAAAGATGATCTTAGGCCGAGTACATGGATACCAAACATGACATGCTTTAAAATTGCGCACAAACGTGCAGTGGCAACAAAATAAATACATGTTTAAAAGCCTTCAAAAGCCTTTACAGGTTACCACTTTAGATTTACAGAGGAGGTCTACTGGAAAAATTACTGCACTCGATCTGGCCTTCGCGGTGATACCTCACATGCATGGTGCAATTGCTGTTTACGTTTGACGACAGACCGCCGCTTGCGTTCGCCTTAGCGCGAGAGCAGGGGGCGACAGGGGTGTTTTTTTTTTTGTTTTTTTTTTTTCTTTATTATTTTTTTGCTTTTTTAATCTTACTTTTAAACTGTTCCTTTCATTTTTTTTTTTTTAATCATTTTTATTGTTATCTCGGGGAATGTAAATATCCCCTATGATAGCAATAGGTAGTGACAGGTACTCTTTTTTGAAAAAATTGTGGTCTATTAGACCCTAGATCTCTCCTCTGCCCTCAAAGCATCTGACCACACCAAGATCGGTGTGATAAAATGCTTCCCCAAATTCCCAATGGCGCTATTTACATCCGGCGAAATCTAAGTCATGAAATACTCGTAGCTTCCGGTTTCTTAGGCCATAGAGATGTTTGGAGCCACTCTGGTCTCTGATCAGCTCTATGGTCAGCTGGCTGAATCACCGGCTGCGTTCTCAGGTTCCCTGTTGAGACAGGAGAGCCAGAGAAAAACACGGAAGACGGTGGGGGGGGGCATTCCCTCCCACGGCTTGTAAAAGCAGTCTAGAGGCTAATTAGCCGCTAGGATTGCTTTTACATGAAAGCCGACCGCTGGCTGAAAAGAATGATACCAAGATGATACCTAAACCTGCAGGCATCATTCTGGTATAACCACTCAAAGTCGTGAATGGCGTACCTGAAGACAAAAAAATGGTTAACAATGGTTAACAATAAAGCACAGTAAAGTGTAAATAATTACACACCTGAAAAACAAACATGATAAAACATAATAACAATAACAATAACAATAAAACATTGCAGAATAGAATACAGTAAAAAAGAGCAGAACAATAGAGAGAGAGAATAGAGAGAGAGAGAACAATAAAACAACAACTATTTTTTTTTATTTCTTATTTTTTTTTTTTTTTTACACTTTTTTTGTAACTAACTTTTATAACGGTAACCGGTTCCAGGTTCGGGTCTCTCAAAATGCGATGGCATCTTGGGAGACCCTGTGAAAGTGTGCCTAGTCTGTGCAATGCTGTACCCTACGCTAATACTCAACTAGTGCATGGTAGCGTTCAAAACATTCACCAATGCAAAGACCAGGATTGTCAGGACAGGAGGGACAATAATAGCGGGTGTCACGCCTATATCCGCGCTTGCTGCAGACACGACATCTTTTTTGGGGGGTTCGCTGGGTAGGGGTACTTGGGAGGACATAAAGAAAATGCCTCTCATGCAGCCGACTGCATTTGGTTGGGGATGTGAATGGGGGAAGTACGGGCGCTGCAGAAGCGGTGGGTTCCCAATTAGGATTGGCGAATGCAGCAGGAAGGGCACTATGGGCACGACGGGCCTGTGTTTGTCTTCTTGGTGGCAGTGGGACACTACTTGTGCTTGCCACCTCACCAGCTTGAACTGCACTTATGGGACTCGCCACGTCACCACGTGTTACTGCAGTGCTGGTTTGACTACGACCGGGGTGTACTAGGCCGCTGGCGCTTGCCAGTTCACCAAAACGCTACCAAAAAACTGTTAGCGATCGCAGGGATCAGGCCTGACTCTGCGAACGCTGCAATTATGCGTTTAGTGTTTTGTAAGTGACAGTGATCGATCGATACTGCACTTGGGTGGGCTGGGCCGGGCCGGGCGGAGGGGCAAAACGCAGGTGCTAGCAGGTATCTGGGCTGATCCCGCTAACACTGCGTTTTTGGGAACCCTAAACTGCTGGTGACGCTAGTATAGATCTGATCGGATCAGATATTGATGCGATCAGATACTATACCACTAAGGGAGGTGTACAGTGCGTGCGTGGGTGTTAGCGGTACTGGCGCTAATCTGACGCTGCCTGGGGCTGGTGCTTGCCAGTTCACCAAAACGCTACAAAAAAAACTGTTAGCGATCGCAGGGATCAGGCCTGACTCTGCGAACGCTGCAGTTATGCGTTTAGTGTTTTGTAAGTGACAGTGATCGATCGATACTGCACTTGGGTGGGCTGGGCGGAGGCACAAAACGCAGGTGCTAGCAGGTATCTGGGCTGATCCCGCTAACACTGCGTTTTTGGGAACCCTAAACTGCTGGGGACGCTAGTATAGATCTGATCGGATCAGATATTGATCCGATCAGATACTATACCACTAAGGGAGGCGCATGCTGCGTGCGTGGGTGTTAGCGGTACTGGCGCTAATCTGACGCTGCCTGGGGCGACGCATATCACCGCCGGGCGATCGGGGGGCTAAACCTTTATTCGGTAATAAACGGCGGGTGCCCTGACACTATAAAAAATAAACAAACTAACCAGCGTCAACCGTAACGGTTATACGGTGATCAGTGGTGAAAGGGTTAACTAGGGGGCAATCAAGGGGTTAAAACATTTATTAGGTAGTATATGGGGGTCCCTGACGCTATAAAACGCTGACGGCGAACCTAAATATTTACCTCACTAACTAGCGTCACCAGCGACACTAATACAGCGATCAGAAAAATGATCGCTTAGCGACACTGGTGACAGGGGGTGATCAAGGGGTTAAAACTTTATTAGGGGGGGTTAGGGGGGTACCCTAGACCTAAAGGGGGGTAATACTCACTGTCCCAACACAGTAACTGTCACAAACTGACACTATGCAGTAATCAGAAAAAAAAAAAAAAAAAAAACTGCTGGTGTCAGTTTGTGACAGGGGGGGGGGTGATTGGGGGGGGATCGGGGGGCGATCGGGGGGGGGATCGGGGTGTTTTGTGTGCCTGGCATGTTCTACTGTGTGTGTGTAGTGTTGTGCACTCACTTACATGTCGTCTCTCCTCGGGCCGGAACGGAAAATTACCGACCCGAGGGGAGATGACATCACTTCCTTTGCTGCTGTTTAGCATACAGCAGCAAAGGAGTGTTCTCATTGGCCGGCGGCGATCGCGAGGGGGGGGCCACGAACGGATGGTCTCCCCCTCATCACCGATCGCCGCTGGACAAAAGACGACCGCCTCGGGCACCGGGGGGGGGGGTCCGATCGGACCCCCCACCCGCGGAAGGCAAATCACGTACCCTGTACGTGATTTTGCCTGTCCGTGCCACTTTGCCGACGTACATCGGCGTGAGGCGGTTGTCAAGTGGTTAAGCCTTATACACACGATCGGATTTTCCGACGGGAAATGTGTGATTACAGGCTGTTGGTGGAAAATCTGACCATTTGTACGCTCCATCGGACAATTGTTGGATGGCAGACTTTAAAATTTTCAGCGGACAAATGTCTGTTGTGGGATTTTCCGACCGTGTGTACACAAGTCCGTCGAACAAAAGTCCAAAGTACAAACACGCATGCTTGGAAGCAAGGACGAGCCAGAAGCGGTCGGTCTTGTAAACTAGCGTTCGCAATGGAGAATTAACATTCGTGTTGCGGCAAATTATGAAGTCTAGAAATGCAGTGCACAATTCTCTTCTTCTTTAATGGGATAATAATGAAGCTGCTTTGCTGGTGATACTGATGGAGTTATTGCAAACACATTTTTAAAGGCTTTTTTCTTCTAGTGATATGAAGAATACTATTATTATGCTTTTTTTTTGGTGCAAGTTACCACAACACCATTATCCTGTAGTTTTTAAGATCAAAGATACAACTATGTTGGTGTCCCTTGTCAATGTTACATTGTATTTTTTAAAATGTAACTGCCGACTCCCAAACTGTCATTTGAAATAAAACACATAGCCAAGGATTATTCTACACAATTTTTTTATTGTGCATTAAAAAAAAACAACAAATAAAATTAGACATGCTATCTGCCAATAGAACTTAAGCAAAAAGTGCATTCTATGCATCCAAAAATATAGAAAATATACCAAATCAAATCATTATTATTCAACCAAAAAATAAAATAAAAGCCTCATGCATGTGTTCTGATTCTTAATATAGGGGGTCAACAAGGCCAAGAGTTGGTGAAAGCAGGGGTCCGTCATCCGGAGATAATTCTGAAAATCATCCGGATTATTCTCCTGGAGCTCCCGCAGCAAAAGCATGTGACATAATTGGTCACGATTAATAAAGCAACCAATTTTTGGCCCAAGAAATCCTCCTCCTCTTGTTCCTGGACTGGACTTGGGTCAAGGCAATAACTCCAAGGCCAATAATAAATAACACGTTATCTCCTTCCGATTCCGCAACATGTCTGGTTGAAGAACGGCCGTTCAGAAACGAACTGAAAAGTGCAAAATGAAAAGTGCGAAATGAAAAGCGTGAATCAACACTCACCAAACTTCTACTAACACGAAATTAGCAGAAGGAGCTCAAAGGGTGGCGCTAAGGAGCTGAAAAAACACGTAGTACGTCACTACGTTCGTGTTTGTTGGCTGACAATTCCTCGCCATTTGTATGCAAGACAAGTTCCTGGCCAACGCCCTTCGGACAAAAGTCTGAGGTTTTGTCTGCAGAAAATCGGATCGTGTGTACGAGGCTTAACTCTTCAGATCTTCTGGTAATAAATGCTCGTTAATGATGCAGAGAGCAGCACTGACATGATGACCCTCTGCATTAATAGGATAAACTATAAAGGATTCGTCTGCTTAAAAGTGTACCACATCCATATATATCCTAATATTTAAAACCCAAATTTTGTGATCGGACTTTAATGTCCCAATCACAAAATTTGTGTTTTAGACCTCTGCATTAATACACTGTGATTGCAGGGTGCCATGGTGAAGTACTTTCAGGGGGTGCTCTGCACTCACATTATGTCCTCGTTCTTCTAGATTGAATCATACTAGGTGTCATTCAACCCGGAAGATAGATGACATCTTGTGGTGGAGAACAAGTACTGCAGGGATCTGCTAGAGTATTTCAACCTGAGCTGCTTTTTGTTTCCCTTCTCCAGGAGGACTTAAAAATAGGATATAAGCCATATAAATGGACTTTAACCACTTGACCTCTGGAAGGTGTTACCCCCTTTATGACCAGGGCTTTTTTCGGTATTCGGCACTGCGCTACTTTAACTGGTAATTGCGCGGTCATGCAATACTGTACGCAAATATAATTTATGGCATTTTTTCATACAAATAGAGCTTTCTTTTAGTGGTATTTGATCACCAATGGGTTATTTATTTTTTTTATTCTATAAAGGAAAAAAGGCTGAAAATTTTGAAAAAAAACATATTTTACTTTCTGCTATAAAACATATCCAATAAAAAATAAACACATTTCTAATAATCACATTTCTAATCACATTTCATAATTTGAGGCCAAAATGTATTCTGCTACATGTTTTTGGTTAAAAAAAAAAAGTGTATATTGATTGGTTTGTGTGAAAGTTAAGGCGTCTACAAACTATGGGATATTTACTCGAATTATTTTTTTGTTTATATTCTATACTAGTAATGGTGGTGATCAGCGACCTATAGTGGGACTGTGATAGCACGGCGGACAATCTGACACTGGATGGGAACTGACTGACACTGACACCACCAATGACACTAATGCAGTGATCAGTGATAATACTATACACTTTCATTGTACTAATGACACTGGCTGGGAAGGAGTTAACGTCTAGGGGCAATCAAGGGGTTAACTGTGTGCCTAACAATGTGTAATGTGTGCTGCCTTTACTAATTGATGTGGCTGATTTTTTTTTCTCCCTGCCTTGCAGGGTGAAAAAAACAGTCGCATTGCTGCTCCATGTACTGAGTCCTGTGTTGTTAGTTAACACAGGGCTCTGTACTGTGATTCGCTAAGCCGATCAGCAGGTCCCGGACATAAATTATTGGTAAGACCTACTGACCGACTTGTGCTGTACCTACTGACGGGGGTGCGTGCGCCCCCTACCCAGAAATGTTGCAGGGCAGCTGCCCTGTCACGGTATATGTGCATGCGGCAGTCCGCAAGTGGTTAATCATTGGAGGCATTTTTACAATTTTTTCTTGATTCTCTGGATAATTAAAAAGTTAAAGTGTTACTAAACACACAAGAGTAAAATCAGTCTGTATATGCAGCAAAGACAGATTGTTATACTCACTGTGGCACCTAAGGGGTTAATCCTCCACATTATGTAAAAAGGCTCCAATCCATCTGCTGATCATACAGGGCCTTGGGGGGCACTCTGCACATGCTCAGTTTGGTGTACATTGCTGGAGAGTAGAGCTGCACGATTAATCGTCAAGTATCGTTATCGCAATTTTTTCCCCGTTGTGATCTTGACAAAAATGTTTCACGATTCTTGCTATGCAAAGAATTCTCTCTGCTCTGCTGAAGCCACAGCCATCAAAAGAAAGGAAGAAAAAACTGGGCAGTCCGCCAAGAATCAGAACATTCTTTAGCAGTGGAACTTAAGTATAAACATTGTAACAATTTGTCAAAGGAATAGACTTTGTGTGTAAGTGAGGAAAGTTTAACCACTTAAACACTAAACCTTTTTCTGACATTTGTTGGTTTCAAGTTAAAATCATTTTTTTTTTGCTAGACAATTACTTAGAACCCCCAAACATTATAAATATTTTACTAGTAGAGACCCTAGAGAATAAAATGGTGGTTGTTGCAATATTTTATGTCACACTGTATTTGCGCAGCGGTCTTTCAAATACAATTGTTTTGGAAAAAATGACTTTAATGAATTAAAAAAAAAAAAAACAGTAAAGTTAGCCCAAATTTTTTGGATAATGTGAAAGATTTTACCACACGAGAATCGTGAGAGAATCGTGATCTTTTTATTCTAAGCAAAAAAATTGTCATTCTCATTTTGGCCAGAATCGTGCAGGTCTACTGGAGAGGTTTTCTTTTTTCTTGGGAGGGTGCATGTAATTGGCACAGGGCCAACCAGCACTGTACAGACAGGGGGTCAGGGGTCATGCAGCCTCATAGGACAATCAGGGGAGAATAAAAACTCCTCCTACAAGCTTTAACCAGACACTGATAGAAGTCACAAGACTGCTATATACTGCTGATGAGAAAAGGTATTTAGCAGTTTGTATTTACTAAAATAATTGCATTTCCATGTTCTGTGTACTGTGGGAGACAAGATATACAGGGTCCTGGGTTTAGTAAGACTTTAAAAGTGCTATCATTAGGACTGTCATATTATAAAGTGGTAATCAGCACTCCCCTTAGAATCTGTGTTCAACATTTACAAATTGAATTTGAATGGTACTTTAAACACTTTAAAAAAAACTTGCTAAAAGCTCTGCAAATGCTTTGTCAAAGCTTGTTGTTCACACCGCTCTTAAACAAGCTGAAGCTCATGTGAAACAGGCTTTCCATGGTGTCTGGGCTACCACAGACATCTCCAAGACTCTGCTTATAATCAGAAGCTGGTGGAACGGCCTCCTGATCATGTGACCACTGTGACAGCCCATACACTGTGATCATGTGATTAGGAAGTCGGCATTTAAAGGACCACAGGTTGGGCGATGAAAAGGGGTTAGAAAAATTGAACAAAATTTGGCGATGTCATTGAAGTCCAGGCAAGTTGCTGCATATTTGCTGGCAGTGCACACTGCTACAACCATATTGGCAGTTAGTCCAGGACCTCCTCCAGCGACTGCTTAATGTAGACTTCCCCCATATCCCCAAATTTTTCTATTAGGTTTGCTCCCGCCCAGGTTGCCTGAGCTTGCCAAGAAGCTGGCGCGCCATATTCCTACGGCTGCTAGATGCTTGGTGGCCCTCCACCGGAAAAGGCAATCCTCCCCCACTCCTATCGAGTTGTATGCTAGGATTAAGGATGTGGAACTCTCACTCTCTCTCCTCCTGTAATTTTGTCAGGATCCATTTTATCATATACTCTGTTAATTTAAAACTTGGGAAATATTTTTTCTTATATGAGGTCTATTGGATATTATGTATAGTTTACTGAGGACTTAGTGGACTACCAGCCAGTGAAATGAAATAAAGAGTGGTTAAATTAAGGTGTTGTCATGGAATGTGAGGGGGATGGGTGACAGGGGGGAAAGACAGGCCGTTTTTGAAGCAATTGAGTTTTATAAACCAGCAATAATTTTTTTGCAGGAGACCCATCTTGATTGAGATGTTACAACGCTTTTTGAAAGATCAAGATTCCTGTATCAAATCCATGCTGTATACTCTACCTATTCTCGAGGCGTTAGTGTCTTGGTCTCCCACTTGGTACGGTTCTCATGCAAAGAGAGCTTTGAAGACCCAGAAAGTCCTTATATTGAGTTATGATGCTCATTAAATGATAAAAACTTTATGTTGGTGAATGTCTATGTTCCTCCCCCTTACAATGACGAAGTGTTAAAAAAATGTCTTTAGGAAAATGGTACAGTGGCCGAATTTACCAACCCTAGTAATGGGAGATTTTAATAACATAATGAACGAGGAGAAAGACAGACATAGCACCACAAAAAGTATACAAAGGATGAAGAGAACTAGGTTTGCCAGCCATCTACAAGAGATGGGGTTAATAGATATGTGGAGAATTAGATACCCATTAAAGAGAGAATACTCATGTTGCTCGAGTACATATGGATCTTTGCCAAGAATAGACTTGGCCCTGGGGAATGATAACTTTGTCCCATGGCTAGAGTCAATTCAATATGGCCCTAGGGGACTTTCTGATCATTCCTCACTTATATTGACTATACAGACTGAGGGACAGTTATCTTCTCTACAAATTAATCCACAGTGGATGTTATTAATGTTAGAGGAGGATACGATAGAATTACAGTTGATAGAATTTAAAAAAAAAAAATAAAAAAACCTTGACATCTTTATTAGTAGTTTGGGACACTATGAAGGCGTATACACGTGGAGTAATGATTAAAGAAATCTATAAAATTAAGAGTTCATCTAGAAGGTGTGAGGAGGAAGTAATGCAAATGGTGACTCAAACAGAGCAGGACTATATTACAGATCCCATAGAAGAAAGCATGGCAGGAAGCCCAAAAAATGTATTAAACTTTATCTTTAAAGCAGAAAATAGCCGATTCTTTCAAAATCAAAAACATTACGAGATGGGGGAACAGGTGGGATGCATGTTGGCGGTGATAGCTCAAGCACAAGAGCGCCCGATAACTATCGCAGCAGTCAAAGATGCAGAAGGGGTGGTGATGCATGATACAAGTAATATTCAGAATATATTTGTTGACTTCTACACCTCACTTTATGAATCAAAGGTGGTGAAGTCAACAAATCAAGTAAAACTATTTTTGGACAAATTGGTTCTCTCAAAGCTCAAATTAGAGGAAATAGAATTTCTCGACAGTCCCATATCCCTGGAAGAGCTAAAACAAGCAGTTGCACAGAACCATAATAATAAAGCACCAGGGATGAACGGACTACTAAAATTTATAAACAATTCAGTAAGATTTTGCTGCCAGAATTGTTAAAAGTACTAAACAACGCTTTCCGGAAACAAAAACTTCCAGAGTTTCCAGAGAATGCAGGAAACGATAATAATAGTGATTCCAAAACAGGGTAAGGACCCAATGTTACCTTTTCTTACCTTATCGCCCTATCTCTCTCCTCACCTCAGATGTTAAGATATTGGCTAGGGTTCTTGCAAATAGGCTATCAAGCTATATTAACATTTTGATTCACGGGGACCAAACGGGCTTTATGCCAACGAGAGCAACATCAACAAAAATTCGTAGACTTTTTTTAAAATATGCAGCTACCTATGGAAAATATGGGATCTAGAGCAATACAATGCTTAGATGCCCAAAAAGCCTTTGATATGGTGGAGTGGGAATATCTATGGGCCATATTGGAGGCTTTTGGTATAGGCCCAGGATTTTTAAAATGGGTTAAAATGTTATACAAGGACCCAAAAGCAAGGGAAAGAATTAATAATAGACTATCTAGTCCGTTTACTCTGTCTAGAGGGACAAGGCAGGGCTGTCCTTTGTCCCTACTACTGTTTGCCATAGCAGTGAAACCTCTTGCCCTTGCTATTAGACAATCAGCGGAAATAGTTGGGTTCAGCCGGGCAGGAAGAGAGGATAAAGTGGCCCTTTATGCAGATGACGCTCTTATTTTCCTGGGGGATACTTCAAAGGTATTAACAGAACTTATGAGCCTCGTCTCCATATTTGGGCTATTTTTGGGCTTCCAGATTAATTGGGACAAGTCTGTACTACTACCATCAATAGATGAGTTAAAAACCCCTCTATTAAATCAAGCTTCCCAAATTCAAATTAAGCATACAGTGAGATATCTGGGGATAGAGATATCTCGGAATGTAAAAGATTATATTAACTTGAATGTTAAACCTTTATTAACGAAATTTAAGGATAAAAGTGGAAGTTGGTGTAAGCTACCTCCGACAGTGATAGGTAGAGCAAATCTTGCTAAAATGATCTAGACCCCACAGTTACTCTATGTGTTTAATAACTCACCCGTATGGATCACAGCATTCTACTTTAGAAAAATGGAATCTCTTTTTAGACAACTTATTTGGAAGAACAAGCAACCACGTATAAAGCTAACAACATTAATGCTAACCAAAGAAGCTGGTGGATTGGCGATTCCACATCCAAAAAAATTACTTTTTAGCCTCACAATTACAACATTTTTGTGGATGGACAGTAGTATCAAACTCTGATCCTATACAGAGTTTGCTGCTATCAGTATATGACGATTACCCATTAATTTCTTTATTGGAGTCGAGAAATCAATTGTCCGTTATATACCCCAATATGGAACAATAGTAGTTATGGAGAACTGATGAAACTGGGTTTGAGATATGGAGGCTCAAGGGACTAAGGTATATGGCACAGCTATTCCAGAAAGATGTGATGAAAACCTTTATTGAATTAAGAAACGAATATTATATCCCAAATCTAAGATTTTTTACATTTTTACAGCTTAGGCACGCATTAAAAGCACAGGGCCGATCTCATGAATTGAAATTTAAATTGAATTGGTAATAGCCTTGTTGGAAAAGACAGAAAGGAAAAAGGGTTTGATATCACAATTATATGATGTATTATATGATAAATTTAAAGGAGATGTGGACATACCAGCAAGGTCAGCCTGGTCTTGCGATATAGGGCCAATTTCAGATGAACAGTGGGCACTGGCATTGTCGGCAATACCCCTGGCATCCCTATCCTCAACACAAAATTTAACACAATTATTCATTTTACACAGGGCTCATTATACACCAGAGAAACTATTTAAATGGAAACGCAGAGATACAGCCCAATGTCCCAGATGTAAAGGGAGCCCTGCCAATTTAATACATATGCTATGGAGATGTCCTAAACTCCATTGTTACTGGCATGAAGTGGATTCAATGATTAATAACGTTTTTGGGACTGGGTTGTCTCTAGAGCCGGGGGGATGTCTTCTGGGTATCCTGGAGGAATCAGGAATCCTGGGTGAATACACAGTATCAATAATAAGGAGCCTATTTCATGCTCGTAAGCTTATAGCACAAAAGTGGACATCATCATTTCCACCTACAGTAGCAGAATGGAAAATACAAGTAAGGGAAACCCTAATTAAGGAAAAATATACTTTTCTACATAGAGGCTGCCCAGGGAAATTTGAAAAGATATGGAGAAGATGGTCTGACATGTTGGACGTATAATGAGATGGGAGTAGATACATTTATGAGTAATGGGGAGGGAGGGGGGGGGGGCATGGGGGCCATGTTTTTCTGTTTTTTTTTCTTCTTTCTTTTCTTCCTCTCAATACGTGCCTGGGTTGTATGTTGTTTTTGTTGTTTGTATGTAAAAAATAATAAAAAAAAGAAGTGATTCTAAAAGGATGTGGAACTTATGAAGTCTCTTACAGTACTGCTTTCTAATAAGCTGGAGAGTCACAGAGCTGTGTGGGAACCATGGCACCTGCGGGAGGACCCCCCATGAGGATTCTATATTCCTTTTTAGCCACCCAATCAGCATTCTCTGTCCTCAGGAGTGATGAGCACAGACCTTTACACTATCTTTTTTGTCCTTCTTTCTTTCTTTGCTATCCATTTTTTTTATCTGCTAGTTTGTGGGCTTCTTTTCAGGGCTTTTTAAGAAAAGTTGGACTTAACCCCTATGAGTTGACCTGTTTCTAGTTGTCTCTTTGGGTTGAGCTCGACTTAATGTGCTTATACATACAAACAAAGAAGTCCCCCTATTTTTTGGGACTTTTTAGGCACTTAAATTACAGAAATATATGAGAGGTGAAATGCGTGAAAAAATAATTTATTAGTACATCAACATATAAAAAGAAGAGACATGGCTAATTGAGCTACTGTTACACCAACTGTAAAGTGTATGAGAATATAATGAATCTTCCTCCACCCAACATCTTTTGGAGAGTTCACATGTCCTTCATCAGGGGTATGAGGAGTATCATATAGTCATTCAAGTGGTGTTGCAAGTAGGCATGCCATGTTTCAGTTAAAAACAAGGTTTGAAAGAATCTGTACTCTTGCCCATCATATTGTAATGTGCACTATCACTATGTTTTAAAGGCACAAAGGAGGAAAGAACGCCACCTACATGGAGGGAGCAGGTAGCACTGAGGCCTTAGAGAGCCAGCCCCGGGCCTTAGTAAAGGTCTGGAACATGTAGTCACCAATATAGATGGTATAGCAGGGCTTCTAGCTAGAGAGCCTCATGGGTGATGATGTTTGTGGTAAAACACCAGTTTTTTGGCAAAGGAAATAAATGTCCAGTCCTCAGGTCCAAATTCAAACCTTGTTTTTAACTGAAACAGGGCATGCCTACTTGCAACACTACTTGATTGGCTATGTGATACCCCTCATACCCCTGATGAGGTAGATGTGAACTCTCAGAAACCGGTGGAGGAAGGTGTATCATCCATTTTACAGTTGGTGTAACCGTAGCTCAGTTAGCCATGTCTCCTTCTTTTATATGTTGATGTAAATGGGAAAAAACAAGGAACACCGCTCAGATGGGTGAATCCAGATAAATGAACGGCAATGATTAAGCACATGATACTGTGAGAAATATGTCTGCCTTGATGCCTTGATTGTCGTTTTTCCTGTAGTGTGTCACTTGGATGGATAAATAAAAGACTCATATTCATCATCTTGGAGTGCAGCCGTTTATTCCTTTTTGTATATGTTGATGTATCAATAAATTCAGTTTTTACGCATTTCACCTATATTCCTGTAATTTAAGTGCCTAAAAAGTCCCAAACAATAGGGGAACTTCTTTGTTTGTATGTATTTAACTATAGGGATGTGGCACTTTGCCGTGGGCTTGTTACCTTGAGTTTATTAAAGGTGCTTATACAGTTGGGTTGTTTAGAACCTTAATATGTTATCTTTACCTCGTTGCCGCCCTCCCCGCCGTCAAATGATGGTGGGGCGGTGCGGCTCTCATTCTGGGACACCGTCATATGACGGCGTCCCAGAACGGCCACTCTCACTCGCCCGCGGGGATGCACAGCACGGCAACCCCGCTCTCTGTAAAGAGCTCCATCCGCGGCTCTTTAACCATGTGATCGGCTGTGTCCAATCACAGCCGGTCACATGTAAACACGGAAATGTCTACACATGTAATCAGGGCACTGATCATCAGTGCCCTGATTACAATATAATGCCAATAGTGTCACCAATCAGTGCCCACCATTTCAAACCAGTGCCAGCAATCAGTGCCCACCACTGCCCACAAGTGCAAGCAACTAGTGCCCATTAGTAATGCCAGTCAGTGCTGGCTATCAGTGCCGCCTATCAGTGCTGCCCATCAATGCCCATCACTGCTGTCGATAAATGCCCATCAGTGTCACCCATCAGTGCCACCCATCAATGCCCATCAGTGCCGCCTATCCTTGCCGCCTATCAGTGCCCACCAGTGCCGCCTATTAGTGTCCACCAGTGCCGCCTATTAGTGCCCATCAGTGTCCCCTATCAGTGCCACATATCAGTGTCACCTATCAGTGCCCATAAGTGCGGCATATTAGTGCCTCAACAGTGCCACCTAATCAGTGCCCATAAGTGCCACCTCATCAATGCCCAGTTCCACCTAAAGTAAAAAAAAAAAAATTCAAAATTTTTGGTCTTTTTTTTAGTAAAAAATCAAAAACCCAAAAATGATAAAAAATGTGTTTGGGTACAGTGAAGCATGACCGCGCAATTGTCATTCAAAGTGCGACAGCGCTGAAAGCTGAAAAATGGCCTGGGTAGGAAGGGGGTATAAGTGCCCTGTAGGCAAGTGGTTAAAATTACTTACTCTGTAAACATTTTTTGATGCCATTGTGTTGTTGCGTTTATTAGGTCTTCTCAAATTTTTGTTTTCTATGTATTAGTCTGTTGTGAGCCCTGTGTAATGTCCACTGTTAGTCTTTTTCTTTTTCAATTTGCAAAATATACTTTGATTGTTGCAATGTGCACTTTTAGAGCCACCACTGCACCAGTGGTGGTGTAGCCCATAGCTAAGCACTATGTGAATTCTGTGTGCCTTGAAACTTGATGAGTCATGCAATTCATCTAAAACGTTCCATCTTTACAACAAATAAATGACCCGCGGCCATGAAATGTACTGGACGGCTTCAAGAACTATTTATCAAAGCCCAAGCAGATTTGAAGGCGCATAATAAATCAGAGCATCTGTAAAGATGAAAGCTTTCCTGGACTGGGTAGTTTTTTTTTTGTTTTGAGTCTTCGAAGAGGTCACTGTCAGTTTGCCAAATGTTATTTGCTGTACTGACGTTGCGGCAGTAATGAGTTTTGCTGTGGAGGCTGCATGAACTACAACAATCTTGTTATATTATACAAACAATTTAATTCAAAAAAGTGCTGCGTGAACGGTGAGGGCAAGCAGAGTGGAGAAATAAAAATTTAAATGGATCCGACTGCAGCGATACGTCTTTGATAAAGCAGTGGCAGCACGAAATGCATCAGTACCATCTGTATGAATGTGATGGGAGCCGACAGATATAATAAACAGAGACAGAGCAATAACAAACATGGAATAAGCCGAGTACCCAACATGTAATACACCTTCATTTTTCAGTTCTCAGTGCTGTGATACTTTGACAATTACTCCGTCATGCAACACTGTACCCAAATGAATAATATCAATAAAGATGAAGTGTCTTCGTGACTTCAAATAACAAGCAGACCTGTGATGCCACAACTCCAGTACTGCACTCCAAGTATTAGTATAACACAGTGCTCCACCTCTGTGTAAGGATGTGCCTTCACCTTAGATCATGGACCTATAGACCAGTTGTTTCGCAACCTTTTTCCAATCGAGGTGCCCTTGAAAAGTATTTTCAGTCTTGAGGCACCCCTGTCCATGGCGCCCCCCCATCCTAAAACTTTACCAGCCTCCACTACAGGACACCCCTAGGTAGTTGCAAGTTCATTTAGCAGAGTCAGACTTCAATAGGAGGACAGCCGTCTAGGGAAAGGCCTCCAGCAAGAAGCCACATTTGCACATGCAGGAATGCTGTCTCCTATGGCAAAAGTCTTTAACAGTTCCTAACACAAAGCGTAACGGTCCTTTCACCTTCACTACAACTTCTCCTTGTAGTTCTTCAGCACACTGAGCTCCCGGTCTCTCACTAGACCCACTAATTCACTGCCACTAAATCCCTTGAGCTCCTCCAATCTTCACTGTGGTATCTGCCTCAAGCGTCACCCCTGCCTCTCTGCTGGGTCCCTAGCTTGGCACTCCCGATACCTTCTCAAGCTTCACCCCTTTTGGCTTGCTCGGTCCCTAGCTTGACACCCAAAGCTGCTCTGCAAGCGTCACCCTTGCTGGCTGGGTCCCTGACTTCATCACCATCTGAAGTTTCCCAATTCTCCACCGTGCCCGTTCGGTGAGAATGCTGCTCCGGTACTTGCTTCAGTTACTCACTTTGGTCCCCGGTAATAAGGTGGATGGTTCCTTTGTGGCAACAGCTTCCCCTCTACCTCTGACCACTGACAGGTTCTCCAGCCGGCAGAACCGTCACTTCTGGTTGGACTGCAAGCCGCAATCCCAACCCTGCGCTGCTCTCTTGTTTCTGGATAGGCCCTCAGATGGCCTAGTAGCCAAATACCCCTGGGATAGGCTCAATCTCCAGCCCAGACAGTGGCCCAGAACATAGATCACCTGACTCCACCCAAATATATAAGTGCTCCCAGCATGCCAAGGAATCCAAGAAAACCCCTGCCCATTGGCTGAGATACCCCATATACCCATAACCTGACCTTGAGTTGCCCTTCTCATATCTAGTACCACCAAGTACCTGACCACCTAGTGGTAGAAGAGAAAAGTGCAACAAGGCCAAGCTTAGGAGGAAATCAATTAATCTCTAACAATTGACCAGGATAACTACTCCTGGCAAGTAAATTTGTGAGGAGCATCCCTGCCTAAACTACAGGGTGCTACAAGCAATAAAAGTTTGACAGGGGTTTTAACCTTTACACAGTCCATCCAAAAAAATTAAATTAATTCTTGGCAAAATATATCTATACACTGTAAATATATTATACAGTGCCTTGCAAAAGTATTCACCCCCTTGACATTTTTTGTGTTTTGTTGCCTCCCAACCTGGAATTAACATGGATTGTTTGAAGATTTGCATAATTTAATTTACAGAACATACCCACAACTTTGAAGATTTTTTTTTTATTGTGAAGCAAACAACAAATGGGACAAAATAACAGAAAAAGTCAATGTGCATAACTATTTACCCCCTAAAGTCAATGCTTTGTAAAGCCACCTTTTGCGGCTATCACAGCTCCAAGTCACTTTGGATAAGTCTCTAATGAGCTTGCCACATCTTACCACTGGGATTTTTGCCCATTCCTCCTTGCAAAACTGCTCCAGCTCCTTCAAGTTGGATGGTTTGCGCTTGTGAAGAGCAATCTTTAAGTCTGACCACCGATTTTCTATTGGATTGAGGTCTGGGCTTTGACTAGGCCATTCCAACACATTTACATATTTCCCCTTAAACCACTCTAGCGTTGCTTTAGCAGTGTGTTTGGGGTCATTGTCCTGCTGGAAGGTGAACCTCCGTCCTAGCCTCAAATCACACACAGAGTGGTACAGGTTTTGCTCAAGAATATCCCTGTATTTAGCACCATCTATCTTTCCTCAACCCTGACCAGTTTTCCAGTCCCGACTGCTGAAAAACATCCCCACAGCATGATGCTGCCACCACCATGTTTCACTGTGGGGATAGTGTTTTTCGGGTGATGTGATGTGTTGGGTTTGCGCCAGACATAGCGTTTTCTTTGATGGCCAAAAAGTTAAATTTTAGTCTCCTCAGACCAGAGCACCTTCCTCCATACATTTTGGGAGTCTCCCACGTGCCTTTTTGCAAACTCAAAACGTGCCATTTTGTTTTTTGCTGAAAGTAATGACTTTCTTCTGGCCACTCTGCCATAAAGCCCAACTCTATTGTCGTCCTATGTACAGATACTCCAGTCTCTGCTGTGGAACTCTGCAGCTCCTCCAGGGTTACCTTAGGTCTCTGTGCTGCCTCTCTGAATAATGCCCTCCTTACCCGGTCCGTGAGTTTTTGTGTGCGGCCGTCTCTTGGCAGGTTTGCTGTTGTGCCATGTTCTTTCCATTTGGCTATGATAGATTTGATGGTGCTCCTAGGGATCATCAAAGATTTGGATATTTTTTTATAGCCTAACCCTGACTTGTACTTCTCAACAACATTGTCCCTTACTTGTTTGGCGAGTTCCTTGGTCTTCATGGTAGTGTTTGGTTAGTGATGCCTCTTGCTTAGGTGTTGCAGCCTCTGGGGCCTTTCAAAAAAGTGTGTATATGTAATGACAGATCATGTGACACTTAGATTGCACACAGGTGGACATCATTTCACTAATTATGTGACTTCTGAAGGTAATTGGTTGCACCAGAGCTTTTTATGGGCTTCATAACAAAGGGGGTGAATACATACGCACATGCCAAGTATCAGTTTTTTATTTCTGAAAAATAGTTTTATGTATATATTTTTCTAATTTTACTTTACCAACTTAGACTATTTGTCAGGGCTGGGCACAGCCCTTCTTTCTTTGAGCTGGCCGCTCAGCTGTCGGCTAATTGCCAGCTCCTATCTCTCCACAGCTAATCACCTGTTGATGATATCCTGCTCGTCAGTCCGTCTACTTAAGCCATCCATCCCAGAAGATCTCTGCCTTCGCCTTGGTCAACATCACAGAGACTATTTCCTGCGTTCCTGTTTTAAGACTTGCTTGTCTGACATCCGGTGGTGGCTGGTGGGTTTTTAATTTGGGGGGGGGGGGGGGGCACTGCCAGCACCAACCTCACCTGGTGCAGCAATGACAGCACCCCACCTGCGGCCCTGTCACTTACCTGATCGTGGCTTTGATCTCCTCTCCTCCTTCTCCCAGAGGTGCAGGGAGCGGCGGCCCTGAGAGCGGCCCTGAGGTGCAGGGAGCGGCGGCTCCGGTGTATGCTCTTCCTCACAACGTACTATAGGTCTGGGCTGTGATCTCCTCTCCTCCTTCTCCCGGAGGTGTGGGGAGCGGCGGCTCAGTTGTCCGCTCCTCCATCTCCTACAGCGTACTGTTCCTCTTCTATCTAAGCGCTAGGCATCCAATAGGATCGCCTGACACTTAGGCCAATCGGGAAACAGTTCTCACAACCTGCCTCCTGATTGGCGGGGAGGAACTTTAGTGTGAAAATAGCAAGAATTAATTCGCTATATTCACACAACAGGGTGGGATCGGGACGCAGTGCTCTGTGCCCCGAGACCACCCTTTTTCGAAGCCTATTAGAGCCTCTGGCTCTACTCACGTGCTTCAAAAATCCAAACCCCCTCAACTGGAATCCATGCACCCAGCTCCCTCATATGTAGATCAGGGGGCCGGACGCATGGATGGGGGGCGGCGCCGGCCCGCCCCCTATGGACGGCCCGGCACTGCTGACATCCCTTCTCTCTCCAGATCCTGCTTGCTGTTCCACTACACTGTTCCCTGATTTCTGGCTTGGCTGACTATCCGTTCCGGTTACTGAACTTTGGCTATGTTTTACTACGTTTATTCTTTTTACTTTTATTATTAAAGAAGTGTGATTTAACTGTACTTCTGTCTCGGTCTGATTTAATGGTTTCTGACACTATTGTGTTCTGATCTCTCACATATAATTCAGATTAAAAAAAACATTGAACTAATGGCTGTAATGTAACAAAATAGGTAAGAAGCCAAGGGGGTGAATACTTTTGCAAGGCACTGTATGTACTTTTTGGCCTTTCCCACACATTTTTTAATTTTCTCCCGACCTATAGCTATTTTTTATGCTTTTGAAGTGGTATTAAACCCAAAAGCAAACATTTATTATATTGTAGATTACCACATCTTAGATGCGATGGCTGTATTTGTTTTCTTTTTTAGGCTTTCGTTCTTTTATTTTCACCTGGTGATCTGGCCGGTAAGTTTGTTGTTTTTCAAAAAAACAAGCTGTCCTGCAGATGTAGCTGTTACAGGGATGAATGGCAATCAGAATACTTTATTAATCCCAAAGGGAAATTATTGATTAATTCTCAAAGGGAAATTATTGAGACATTTACTACTGACAGGGGTACTAACAATGATCAGCTTTTACTTATTTATGTAAAGCCTTTATCCCAAAAGAAAAAAAAAGGTTTTTGCTGTAACTGATTATAAAGTATTATCCGGAGTTCAGCTTCAATTTGATATATAAATCTGCTAGTACATCTAACACTCCCCTCCCCAGACTGACAATGTTGCTGTCCAAAGGTGGTGCCCCCCTGTGCTCCTTCATCCAGAGTGGGGGCGCTCTAATACAGGAGGTGTGTTACTGGCTAGATCCCCAGGTGAAAACAGATGAAAAAAAGACTAATGATTGATAAGCTGCAATATATTACATTCTTGGTTTTGGCTTTAACCACTTCCCGACCGCCTACCGCAGATGTACTGTGGCAGGTCGGCTCTATTGCGCAAAACGACTTACCTGTACGTCATTTCGTGCAATAGGCACTGGGGGCACGCGCTCGCTGATTGGACAGAGGGGGAGCCAATGAGCGGGTTCAACGGACCCGATGTCAATTGACCACCCACGATCGTTCCCAAGAGAGATGTAAAGAAGGCAGATCGCTGTTCAGACAGGGAAGATGATAGAGATCTTGTGTTCCTGCTAAGCAGGAACATGAATCTCTCTCTTCCCCTAGTCAGACCATCACCCACACAGTTACCAAGCACCCCCTAGGGACACACTTAACTCTTTGATCGCCCCTAGTGTTAACCCCTTTCCCTGTCAGTGTCATTAGTACAGTAACAGTGCATATTTTTAGCACTGATCATTCTATTAGTGTCACCGGTCCCCAAAAAAGTGTCAAAAGTGTCAGTTAGGTGTCCGATTTGTCCGCCACAATGTCACAGTCCCGCTAAAAATTGCTGATCGCTTCCATTACTAGTAAAAAAAATAAAAATGCCATAAAAATATCCCATAATTTGTAGACGCGATAACTTGCGCGCAAACCAATCACTATTCGCTTATTGGGAATGATTAATGAATTTTTTTAATGATTTTTTAAATGATTAAAAAATTTGATTTTTTAAATGTTTTTATTGGATGTGTTTTATAGCAGAAAGTTAAAAATATTGTTTTTTTATTTTCGAAATTCTCAGTCTTTTTTTGTTTAAAGCGTAAAAATGACAGAGGTCAAACGTTTTCTGTAAGTCTTCACAAGGTTGTCACACACAGTTGCTGGTATGTTGGCCCATTCCTCCATGCAGATCTCCTCTAGAGCAGTGATGTTTTGGGGCTTTCGCTGGGCAACACGGACTTTCAACTCCCTCCAAAGGTTTTCTATGGGGTTGAGATCTGGAAACTGGCCAGGTCACTCCAGGACCTTGAAATGCTTCTTACGAAGCCACTCCTTCGTTGCCCGGGCGGTGTGTTTGGGATCATTGTCCTGCTGAAAGACCCAGCCACGTTTCATCTTCAATGCCCTTGCTGATGGGAGAAGGTTTGCACTCAAAATCTCACGATACATGGCCCCATGCATTCTTTCATGTACACGGATCAGTCGTCCTGTTCCCTTTGTAGAGAAACAGCCCCAAAGCATGATGTTGCCACCCCCATGCTTCACAGTAGGTATGTTGTTCTTTGGTTCTTTGGTTGCAACTCAGCATTCTCTCTCCTCCAAACATGAGTTGTGTTTCTACCAAACAGTTCTACTTTGGTTTCATCTGACCATATGACATTCTCCCAATCCTCTTCTGGATCATCCAAATGCTCTCTAGCAAACCTCAGAAGGGCTAGGACATGTACTGGCTTAAGCAGGGGGACACATCTGGCACTGCAGGATCTGAGTCCCTGGCGGCGTAGTGTGTTACTGATGGTAGCCTTTGTTACGTTGGTCCCAGCTCTCTGCAGGTCATTCACTAGGTCCCCCCGTGTGGTTCTGGGATTTTTGCTCACCGTTCTTGTGATCATTTTGACCCCACGGGGTGAGATCTTGCGTGGAGCCCCAGATCGAGGGAGATTATCAGTGGTCTTGTATGTCTTCCATTTTCTAATTATTGCTCCCACAGTTGATTTCTTCACACCAAGCTGCTTGCCTATTGCAGATTCAGTCTTCCCAGCCTGGTGCAGGTCTACGATTTTGTTTCTGATGTCCTTCAACAGCTCTTTGGTCTTCACCATAGTGGAGTTTGGAGTGTGACTGTTTGAGGTTGTGGACAGGTGTCTTTTATACTGATAACAAGTTCAAACAGGTGCCATTAATACAGGTAATGAGTGGAGGAGAGAGGAGCCTCTTAAAGAAGAAGATACAGTTCTGTGAGAGCCAGAAATCTTGTTTGTAGGTGACCAAATACTTATTTTCCACCATAATTTGCAAATAAATTCTTTAAAAAATCAGACAATGTGATTGTCTGGATTTGTGTCCACATTTTGTCTCTCATAGTTGAGGTATACCTATGATGACAATTACAGGCCTCTCTCATCTTTTTAAGTGGGAGAACTTGCACAATTGGTGGCTGACTAAATACTTTTTTGCCCCACTGTATTATTTGGGGGGTTCAAGTTTTTTTGAGCAATTAAAACCTGACAATTGTCCACTTTATCGAAAACTAGAATTTTTTATTTTTTTTAATTTTTTTTTTACTGGAGTTCCATATTTTTGAAGCGCTGTATCTTCTGGTCATATTATTTTTTCCCCATTGGAGCAAATTTGACCATACGTTTTTTTTGCCCTCCTCTGGAACGCTTTGGCTATAGGATTCTGTATATGGAAGTTTTACCATTTATTTTATTTTTTTTTCTATGAGTTGAACTCAAAGGACTTGTATCTTTTTTCAACCTGGCTAACTACGTTACTCTGATACATATTCTCTATTTCACACAGAACGCCTCCCACCGCAGTTCCCCTGTCTTGCCTTGATCCATACAAACACAGCGGCAACATACAAATATAATGCAGCTCCTGGTGGGAGCTGATCCCAGCATTCATTAGCTGCAAGGTTATCGCCCTCACCACCAAGCGCCCCGGGTACCCCGTATTCATCAAAAACTATTTTGGATTCCTCTTGCTTTATTTATTTTTAAAACTCTCTGTGGATCTTGTCTTCTTTCCAACACTGGGAAAGCCACAGAGGACCTTCCCATGGGATAAGCATCAATCACTGTTATCGAGAGCTAAAGAATTCCTGATAAAAATAAATCTCCGAGTGCAAATCACTGCACTCTGTTTCTTTGCTTTGTAAGAAATATTGATTGATTTTCTAGCTATGTAGGCAAGAAACAGTGAACGGTTACAAGTGCCCAACATTCCCTATGCTGCATAACCTCTTTAGGACTACAAAACGTGCTTGCAGCAAAGTATTGCTCTGGGGGGCAGTTATGTATATAGAGATGACTACAACTATCTGCAGATGAACAAAATCCCATCCTGATATGAAGGTAGACATGTTTTTCATCTTTAATTATTAACAACATGATATATATATATATATATACAGCGCCTTGAAAAAGTATTCATACCCCTTGAAATTTTTCACATTTTGTCATGCTACAACCAAAAACGTAAATGTATTTTATTGGGATTTTATGTGATAGACCAACACAAAGTGGCACATAATTGTCAAGTGGAAGAAAAATGATAAATGGTTTTCAACATTTTTTACAAATAAATATATGAAAAGTGTGGGGTACATTTGTATTCAGCCCCCCTGAGTCAATACTTTGTAGAACCCCTTTCACTGCAATTACAGCTGTAAGTCTTTTTGGGGATGTCTCTACCAGCTTTGCACATCTAGAGAGTGATATTTTTGCCCATTCTTCTTTGCAAAATAGCTCTGTCAGATTGGAAGGAGAGCGTCTGTGAACAGCAATTTTCAAGTCTTGCCACAGATTCTCAATTGGATTTAGTTCTGGACTTTGACTGGGCCATTCTAACACATGAATATGCTTTGATCTAAACCATTCCATTTTAGCTCTGGCTGTATGTTTAGGGTTGTTGTTCTGTTGGAAGGGGAACCTCCGCCCCAGTCTCAAGTCTTTTGCAGACTCTAACAGGTTTTCTTCTAAGATCGCCCTGTATTTGACTCCATCCATCTTCCCATCAACTCTGACCAGCTTCCCTGTCTCCGCTGAAGAAAAGCATCCCCTCAACATGATGCTGCCACCACCATGTTTCACGGTGGGGATGGTGTGTTAAGGGTGATGTGCACTGTAATGCCGCGTACACACGATCTGACTTTCCGCCAACAAAACCGTGGATTTTTTTTTCGAAGGTTGTTGGCTCAACTTGTCTTGCATACACACGGTCACACAAATGTTGGCCAACAATTCCAAACGTGGGAACATGGTGACGTACAGTACAAGACGTATGACGAGCCGAGAAAAAGGAAGTTCAATAGCCCATGCGGCTCCTTCTCCTTGATTCTGAGCACTTTTGTGCAACGGACTTGTGTGCACACGATCAAACTTTCCGACAACAAAGTTTTATTGGCGGAAAATTTGAAAAACTGCTAGCAAACATTTGTTGGCGGAAAGTCCGACAGCAAATGTTCGATTGAGCACACACATGGTCAGACTTTCCGACAACAAGCTCACATCCAACATTTCCCATCAGAAAATTTGACCGTGTGTACACGGCATTAGTTTTCCGCCACAAATAGTGTTTTGCTTTTAGGCCAAAAAGTTCAATTTTGGTCTCATCTGACCAGAGCACCTTCTTCCACATGTTTGCTGTGTCCCCCACATGGCTTCTCAAAAACTGCAAACGGGTCTTTCTTTCAACAATGTCTTTCTTCTTGCCACTCTTCCATAAAGGCAGTGGCGGCCCGTCCATAGGGGGCACACGGGCGCGGCCGCCTCCCCAGCAGTCACAAAAAAAAATAATAATAATAATTTTTTTGAAAAAGGCCCTTTAAAAAAAAAAATATATAAAAAAATGTCCTTTAAGTCCACTGTGTTCGGGCGCCAGACACAGTACACTATGGAAGCGCCATGTCAATGCAATCATGAGATTGCAGACAAGATCCTTCATTTGCAGGGTTTTGAATAGGCTTGTGGCGCAGTCGCAGATGGGGACACTGAGAGGTGTGAGGAGGACTCTGCTGATGGGGACGCTGAGATGTGAGGAGGACTCTGCTGATGGGGTCACACATGTGAGGAGGGACTCTGCTGATGGGGACACTGATGTAAGGAGGGGCTCCGCTGATGGGGACACAGATGTAAGGAGGAACTCTGTTGATGGGGACACAGATGTAAGGAGGACTCCGCTGATGGGGACACAGATGTAAGGAGGGACTCCGCTGATGGGGACACAGATATAAGGAGGGACTCTGCTGATGGGGACACAGATGTAAGGAGGGGCTCCACTGATGGGGACACAGATGTAAGGAGGACTCCGCTGATGGGGCACCTGATGTAAGGAGGGACTCTGCTGATGGGGACACAGATGTAAGGAGTACATATTTGGGGGGCACACCCTACAATGCGTTTAAATTCAAGATGGTGCTGCTATAAGACCTACAAACAGTACAAAATGTTTTACAGCGCACACATACAAGAATTACATTTCCTGCAAGGCTAGTTAAAAACACCGGAACATATTCAAAAAATACGGGGGTTTGGTCACACTATATGGTCATATAGTGCTAAGCCCACTTACAAGAAATGTCATTCCTGTATTTGTGCGCTGTAAAATATTTTGTACTGTTTGTAGGTCTTATAGCAGCACCATCTTGAATTTAAACACATTGTAGGGTGTGCCCCCCAAATATGTACTTGTATATTGGAATAGACCCTGACCAGGTTTTTTGGGCTGGAGCACTCCTCCCCCTCCTCATTACCTCTTATTTAGTGGCCACCAGTGTATAGGATGTATCCCCTTCAGTTCTCCCACATAGAGGAGTTCAGCTCCCATGGTTGAGACAAAGGATCTTCCATTCTATTACTAGAGTAGGACCCACTAATTCGAGGTACTTTGTCACAGTAAGTGGGCTTAGCACTATATGACCATATAGTGTGACCAAACCCCCGTATTTTTTGAATATGTTCAGGTGTTTTTAACTAGCCTTGCAGGAAATGTCATACTTGTATGTGTGGGCTGTAAAATATTTTGTACAGATGTAAGGAGGATTCCGCTGATGGGGACACAGATGTAAGGATGGACTCTGCTGATGGGGACCCTGATGTAAGGAGGGACATTGCTGATGGGGACACAGATGTAAGGAGGGGCTCTGCTGATGGGCACACTGATGTAAGGAGGGACTCCGCTGATGGGGACACTGATGTAAGGAGGGGCTCCGCTGATGGGGACACTGATGTAAGGAGGAGCTCCGCTGATGGGCACACTGATGTAAGGAGGGGCTCCGCTGATGGGGGCACCTGATGTAAGGAGGGACTCTGCTGGGGGCACCTGATGTAAGGAGGGACTCTGCTGGGGGCACCTGATGTAAGGAGGGACTCTGCTGGGGGCACCTGATGTAAGGAGGGACTCTGCTAGGGGCACCTGATGTAATGAATACCACGCCCCCTAATTATAATAAGGTGTGTGTCTTATGAGAAGTGGGAGGGGTCAAAAAGGAAGGGCGGGGTCTGGCGCCCCCCATCCTAAAACTTCACCAGCTGCCATTTCATAAAGGCCAGATTTGTGGAGTGTATGACTAATAATTGCCCTGTGGACAGATTCTCCCGCCTGAGCTGTGGATCTCTGCAGCTCCTCCTGAGTTACCATGGGCCTCTTGGCAGATTCTCTGATCAATGTTCTCCTTGCTCGGCCTGTCAGTTTAAGTGGACTGCAATGTCTTGGTAGGTTTGCAGTTGTGCCATACGCTTTCCATTTCCGGATGATTGATTGAACAGTGCTCCGTTCAAAGCTTTGGATATTTGATATTTTTTTTATAACCTAACCCTGCTTTACACTTCTCCACAACTTTATCCCTGACCTATCTGGTGCATTCCTTGGGCTTCATGATGCTGTTTGTTCACTAAGGTTCTCTAACAAACCTCTGAGGGCTTCACAGAACAGCTGTATTTATACTGAGATTAAATTGCACACAGGTGGACTCTATTTACTAATTATGTGACTTCTGAAGGAAATTGGTTCCACTAGATTGTAGTTAGGGGTATCAGAGTAAAGGGGCTGAATACAAATGCACGCCGCACTTTTCAGATATTTATTTGTAAAAAATGTTGAAAACCATTTATCATTTTCCTTCCACTTCACAATTATGTGTCACTCTGTGGTAGTCTATCACATAAAATCCCAATAAAATACATTTACGTTTTTGTATAGTACTGTGCAAATGTTTGTGTGAAGGAATGCTGTAAAGTAGGAATGCTTTCAAAAATATACCCAAAGGAAAAGAAGCCATGCTAAAACAAGTGATATGAAATATACATATATCAAAACATCAAAAAAATATAAAAAAACTTGTTCTAGTGACCACATATATAGCCTGTGAACAATGAATGGTGTAGCACCCATGTGTATCAAAGTCCATGTGCAAGTTCACTGATATGCTGAAAAAGTTCTCAAAAAAGAGGGAGAGTTTGTGTAAGATTAAGACAAATCCTCTTCATGAGTATTCAAATGAGGATAAAAAGCATAGAACCAGGGTGCGCATGCGCGGGACCTCCGGAGCGACACGCTGACCGAGAGCTCCGCACCGCTCCGGCCCTCCAGAGCTCAGCATAGACGCTATACTTAGCGGATTTCGGCAGGGGGACCAGGTATCAGACCCTCTTTCATCCGGGCACCAGCCTAAATGTCCGGATCTCAGCAGAAGAAAGACGTTAATAGGCAGCTGAACTTTGGCCTAGCTCCCCCAGGACCTTCTCCTGATGGCGGCCGCAACTGCTCCATGCGGAGACACTGCAAACACACAAGGCCCGGTGTATCCTCCAGCGTTATCCACACCAACCACAGAGCAAGTGAGTAATACTATGGGGGCTCAAAGCTACTTGGCGTCACCTGCGTCCATTGAATCGCTCCTCAGCAGAATGCAGAACGGCAACCCTTACTCCCCCCTTCTTAATTCCCCTGACACCATTGCAGACTCCCCACAGGCCTCCCCATCACCAATAATCATCCCCCAGAGATGGCACAACTGCTTAACTGCTTCTCGGACATGATTGCTACAGGGCTTGCACAAAACGCCATGCAAATCACCACATCAATTAAAGCGGATCTCCAGAGTTTAGGGGCAAGAATAGACGCTATTGAACAGGCTGTAGATGATTCCGCAGCACGCACCAACCAACATGCCACCTGTATCCATTCTCTACAGGATCAACTTGAGAATGCTCTGGCCAAAATTGAAGACCTGGAGAACAGAAGCAGACGCTATAACTTTAGAGTGCGAGGTATCCCTGAAGCCAACATGGATATCCCTAACACAGTCAAAGCCCTAATCAAAGAAATCATCCCTGACATTCCAGACAACAAGCTCGAATTGGATAGGGCCCACAGAGTGCTTCAACCCCCCCGCCAAGATGGACTCCCCAGGGACATAGTGGTAAAGACACACTTTTACGGGACAAAAGAAGAGGTCATGAAAAGATCCCGCTACAAAGATGACATCACCCTGTTTGGCAATAAAATCCAGATTTTCGCTGATATCTCACCGACCACGATTCAAAAAAGAAGATCACTTAAACCACTCTTAGAAGTGCTCTCACAGAAAATGATCAAGTATAGATGGACATTTCCTTTCCGGCTACAATTCAACTACAAAGAGAAATCCTACGGCTTTTCGAATTTCCAAATGGGCGAGCAACTGCTTCTTCGCCTTGGGCTAATCTCTCAAGATATTCCCCCGCACAACGTGGAAAATCGACCAGCTTCGTCTAAAAGGCCCCCTCCAAGCAGCCCCCTTACCCCACTGTGGGTGAAACAACAAAGAAACAACGGGAATCCATGCCCCCCAGATGAACTCTGCTATCATTTTCTCACGTAGCTCAAATCATCCTACAGGAAATGTGTAGAAGCTTCTCCTACACACCCATGGTCTTTTTCAAGACCTGACCTACTTTGGCTGCTTTTCGCCATTCTCCTCTGAAGCACTGGATGCAGAATATCCTTTCATCTTAGGAGGACTGCCAAAGACTTACTAACTTTTATTCCTTCCCTTTAGGTCTCAGGCCTGGGCCCTATCTTGGAACATCCCAAACCCCCATAAGTCTCACCCCCCCTCACTTCCCTTATCCCTTCCATTATACCCTCCCCCCCCATCCTTCCCTCCCCCCCCCCCTTCCCTGCACCCCCCGTACTGTGTTATTTTGCGTAACAGATTTATCCAACATGATATGACGCAGGTCATTCTCTTGTTTACAGTATATACAGATGGTGCTAGTTTTTCTTTGTCCAGTTTACAAGGGCGAGCTTGCCCCTTTTATTTAGAGATAGTACTTGGAAAACACTCTAGTTCGCTCATGTTAAGTTAATATTAGCTCCTGCTATAGGGAGATTTCTCCATTAGCTTTCTTATTTTTTTTTAATATATCTTTTTCATTGTTTATAACAAATGCTCTGCGGCCGGAGCGGCTCCACATGCCACTCCACCTATTGTAACCGAGAGGAAATTTTACCCCTTGGTTACAATAGACGTACGACCCTATTTTGGGTCGTCCATATTTTACTGAGCCCTTTATTTTAGGGACTCAGTGCAGGTTTCTGATCCTGCAACTAAAGGATCCAGGGTTCCTTTTTACACACTGGACTCCTTCTCTTTCAGTTGGTTCTATTCTTTTCTTCCATTATTTTCTGTCCTGCTCTTTTCCCCACCCTTTCTTCCTCCCACCCAGGCGCCTTTGAGGGGAGCTGAACAAGCAAAATATCCAAAATTCCACAGCCGAGATCACGGTCCAAAGACAGATGGTACCCCAACCCTGGATTGGGTAAGAACCCTTATTTTATTGACGAATACCTCACACAATGTCCATGGCTGACGAACCTACCCCACAGTCATCTCTTAAATTAGCAACCCACAACGCTCAGGGACTAAACTCCCCAGTAAAAAGGCGCAAAGCCTTTCATAGCTACCACTCCAGAGGGTTAGACGTTATACTCATCCAAGAAACTCACTTCCCGAAATCTTTCAATCCATCTTTCCTACACCGTAACTATCCCACCTTTTATTTGGCCAATGCAGATGACAAAAAAAGAGGAGTAGCTGTACTTATTTCCAAACGCACACCATTTTCTTTGACCAAAACCAATTTAGGACGAAGAGGGGACATACATACTTGTGAAAGGTCAAATAAACGGTGCAACTCTCTCCATGGTATCATACTATGCTCCTAATAGGGGACAGGCCTCTTTCTTCTCTTCTATGCTCAACTCGCTCTCCCCACATTTGGAGGGCAAAGTGATCATGAGAGGGGACTCTAATATTGCTTTCGATCATATGCTTGACAAATCAACAAAAAGCCATTCGAAGCTCAAAAGGCCCCCCAATCAGAGCCTTCGTATTGCTCAACTTCTACACTCTTTGGGTCTGATTGATGTATGGAGAGAGTTAAACCCTAGTGCCAAAGACTATACTCACTACTCAGCCCCCCACAGAACATATGCTCGTATAGATCATATTTTTATACACACTACTGACATTCACCTAGCATCTCGGGCAGTAATTAACGAGGTCCCCTGGTCTGACCATTCATTGGTCTCCACCAAGCTAAGCGGGTTCCTACACACAAGAAGCCCACCACAATGGCGCCTCAATGAAGCTCTCCTATCCAACCCTGTACACTGCACCATGATAGAAAAAGACATCTTAGAATACTTCCGCCTTAATGTCACACCGGAGATTTCCCCAGGATCTTTATGGGGAGCTCATAAAACAGTAATAAGGGGTAACCTTATACAACTTGCAGCGAAACTAAAAAGAGAAAAACAAATTGACATTCAAAAATTGCAAAAAGAATTCCAACTCATCTGCAAACAGCACAAGCAACACCCCACACCCGCGTCTTTGGCCAAAATGGATGCCTCTAAGATTGCCTTAAACACTGCTCTCACATCTACTGCAGAAAAACACCTCAAATGGGTCAGTGGAAGATTTTATCTTAATACTGATAAGTATGGCCCCCAATTGGCCTCAAAACTTTCCCCCAGACATAGATACCAAGCTCTACCCAAAATTAAATCCATTTCGGGTTCATTAACACAAAACCCCAAGACAATACTAGAAACATTCCACTCATTTTATTCCAAGCTATACTCTTATCCTAGTCAAGAGAATGCCCAGAAACTCAACGAATTTTTTGATAGTATCCCCCTCCCCAAAATATCTGATTCTCATTGCGCCCTAATGGAAGCCCCTATTTCTATAGAGGAGGTCTTGGAAGTCATAAAAGAAACTAGAACGGGCTCAGCCCCTGGCCCTGACGGGTTCTCGTCATTGTGCTATAAAAAATTTGGAACTCCCCTGGCTCCTTATCTGGTCCGGCTCTTTAATTCCCTTAACAGAGAATCACCCGTAGACCCAGCGACAAACCTAGCCTATATCTCAGTCATACCCAAACCGGGAAAAGATCAAAGCTTGGTCAGCAACAACAGACCTATATCCCTCATGAACAATGACCTAAAAATAATGACCAAAATCCTTTCCAACAGACTAGGCTCCTTTATAGGAGCATACGTTCATAAGGATCAAGTGGGTTTTATACCAGGGAGGCAGGGCCCGGACCAGATAAGGAGAGCTATAGATGTCATATCTATACTGCAGTCAAAATGGGATGGTAATCCACCCCAAGAGGGGTACCTCCTATCTATAGACCTCCAAAAAGCTTTTGACTCCATTACATGGCCTTACCTTTTCGGAACATTAGAGCGATGGGGTTTCGGCTCCCATTTCTTAAATCTCCTTGCAGCTCTCTATTCCCATCCCAGAGCCCAGATTAGGATCCAAGGCCATTTATCTGAACCCTTCCCCATAACCAAAGGGACTAGACAAGGGAGCCCTTTATCACCCTTACTCTTTGCCATTGGCATAGAAAATTTAGCTATTGCAATAAGGAACCACCCGGACATACATGGCGTTAACTGTGGCCAGTCAACACACAAATGCGCCCAATTTGCGGACGATGTCCTACCCTTCATCACTTCCCCCCTCATCTCTACCCCCAATATCTTCTCCCTTCTAAACAAATTTGGACGGATCTCGGGTTTACAAGTGAATATGTCCAAATCCATAGCACTTAACATATCCACTCCATCACGCACCGTGGAAAACTTAAAGGAACACTTCCCTTTTGTTTGGAGCTCAAATTCCATCACATATTTAGGTATTCAGTTAACCCCCCTAATAGAGCAATTATACCGCTTTAACTATCCCCCTATGTTCAAAAAACTTAACTCTGATCTTGATCAATGGTCACTACACAAATTATCTTGGCTAGGAAGATTAAATGCGGTCAAAATGACACTACTACCGCGAATCTTATATTTGTTCCGCTCCCTCCCCATCCCTGTACCCAAATTTCATATCTCCAAATTACAATCCTCGATCATCCAATTTATTTGGAATAAATCAAATCACAGGCTCCCTAAAAAAACTCTTTTTAGACCAAGGAAAAAAGGAGGTCTTGGAATGCCCAATCTCTGGTGGTACTACCAGGCAGCACATCTTAGTCAGATTTCAGCCATCTACTACAGAGGCCCCAAACCTGAATGGATAGAGATGGAAAGACAAGCTATACCCAAATTCACTATAGATTACCTTTTATGGCGCCCCCATAAAACTAGACCGGCGATCCTCTCCCCCTCCCTCTCACATTCATTCACATTATGTGACACCATGCACAAACTACACAATCTAATATCTTCATGGAAACCCTTGGCACATATTTTTAATAATCCCCTCTTCCCTCCAGGCACAAACACAAGAGCGTTCCAATGGTGGCTTGATAAGGGAATGTACAGAATAGGTCATTTCTGTAACTCTGGTGGTCCCCTCACTTTGGCACAATGCACATCCAAACTCAAAATGCCCCAATCAGAAAAATTTCGCTTTCACCAACTGAGACATTTCCTACTCTCCACCCTATCCCAGGAACCGCTTCCACTTCATACCACTCCCTATGAACAGTGGTGCTCCTCAGCCATGGACATGAAAGGGGGAATTTCGCTCATATACTCAGCTTAAGCCGAACCTCAAGAGAAAGCTACCTATATGATAACCTGGGAACGTGATGTTGGATTTGAATGGGACCTCGACACATGGCATTCCAATGTAGCGTCCGCTTTTAAGGGGATCCTAAATGTCTCTCTTACCGAAGCAGATCTCAAAATCATAACGCGATGGTACCTAGTCCCCACTAGGCTAGCTAAGTTCTACCCACAATCCTCCCCTACATGTTTTAGGGGATGTGGACACTTGGGCACCCTCTTACATATCTTTTGGGAATGCCCACGTATCAGAGGATACTGGAACAAAATATTCAACCTAATTCCCAAAAGTCACTGACTTGGCGATCCCACAAACTCCAACTGTAGCCCTATTAAACCAAAAAATCCCCAAAATTCCTAAATATGACCAGATCCTAATCCACTATATTCTTATCGGAGCCAAAATTACAATAGCCCGGGCATGGAAACTTCCTAAAGTTTCATTCCATATAGCCAAACAGAAAATCTCCTGGATCATGTACCAGGAGAAAATTTCTAACATCATTCTTGACAAGACTGAGAAATTCAAACGTATATGGGACCCATGGGCTCGCCATATGGGAGTGGCCCTCTAATCCCTAAACCCGTTTCTTATTAGGCTAAATAAGTTCCCCTGTCCGGCTGCCTGACACTCTAACACAGCTCTCCTCGAAGGCCCTGGCAACCCCCCCCCCCCCACTCAATCCTCTCATCTCTCTCTCTCTCTCTTTCTTACTATATCTCTCTTTTCTCTTTTTTCTTTTTACTTTTTATTATTTTTATTAGTAAAATAAAACTTTTCTTTGTGCTTTCTCTCCCACCGAATCAGAATGGTGGGATGTGAAATTGAAGATACAGGATTATACATACGTCTATTATGATCTTTTAGGTTGTTACTTTAAAGATGTTATTTTTCACACACGCTTGCATAAGTTTAAAACCTAGCAGAATAAGACACTAGCGCTGAGATCTCGAATCTTAAACTGTAGTATAATTTTCCTTGTCAAAAGAAGTTTATTGAGTATACAATATTATAAAGATACATAAAGTAAGTTTACAAGGATCTATAAAGTAAGCTCATTGTTTTACAGTAGGGTTTATATAGGTAAATATCATGAAATTTCAAATATTAAACATTGGGTTCACGTAAACCTAAATTAAAGATATATATCATTTCCTTAGTTACTTTTGTAGGTATTTAAATGATTTATACCTACTATACATATTGTTTACAAGTAGAGTGTATATAGGTCAAATAAAATCTGATAATGAGCTTTAATCGTAAGGTGGAGAAAAGGAAAGAGAAAGAAGAAAAAGGGTTGAAAGGTAGAGGTATGGTCCACAAGGTTGTCCCGCTCGTCAGTTTATTATTCTTTTTAGTTCTCTTTGAAGCCTTAGAATGGGTGTCTCTGTAAGTCATTTAATCTGTTACCATGGCAACAGGACAGAGTCATTGAAGTTTGACAGGAACTGTTGTTTTATCCAAGGGTGCCAAAGTTT
The DNA here is from genome assembly GCA_037952835.1 of Lithobates septentrionalis. NCBI lineage: Eukaryota > Metazoa > Chordata > Amphibia > Anura > Ranidae > Lithobates > Lithobates septentrionalis. Next base: position 6,663,057 of record JBBDGP010000459.1, read on the forward strand.
TTCAAATTTTGGAATTTGATTTTGATCGATGGCTACCATCTTAGCATGGGACATTGTATTATTCATTCTGTGAATTGTTTCTGCTAGTACCAATGTAGGAGATTTCCATGCCTTGGCCACTGTTTGTTTTGCAGCCGTTATTAGTTGGATCATAAGTTTGAATTGAGAGAGTGTTAACCATTCCGGTTTTAGATTAAGTAAAGTTAAATATGGATCTGGTTGTATTATTTTTTTAAATATTTTAGATGCAATCACGAAGACTTCCTTCCAGAAGGTTTGGATTACTGGGCACGTCCACCATATGTGTAAATATGTGCCTATTTCTGGGCATCCTCGAAAACAAAGAGCTGAGGTATTAGGTGAATATTTTGCCACTTTAGCGGGTACAAGGTACCAGCGAGTTAGGACTTTATAATTTGTCTCCAGTGCTAAGATGTTGGGTGAAGATGACTTAGATGTGAGCCATATGTTAGACCAGTCCGTGTCTTCTAAAGTTCGTCCCAGGTCCTCCTCCCACCTCCGAACGTAAGAGGGTCTATTAAGATTTGCTACTCCATATAATTGATTATAAAGTGATGAAATTGTACCTTTAGCAAATGGATCTTTTGTACAGATTGATTCAAAAATGGATAATTGGGATAATGGTGTATCCCCCTTTAGGAATGGTGTATAGAAATTTTTGATTTGGAGATATCTAAATATCTCAGAGTTTGGTAGATCATATTTTTCTCTAAGCGATGGGAATGAAAGGAATGATTTAGATGCTATGAAGTCATTTAGTGTCTGAATGCCTGATGTTGTCCAAGCTTTAAAAGAATTTGGGTAGATCCATGCCGGATAAAAGGCCGGATTTCTGATAAAAGAAAGGAGAGGATTGTGTGGAGATTGTAACTGATATTTGGTTTTTAGTTTATCCCAGAGAGATAAGAAGTGTTTAGTTATGGGATTATGAATTTTAAAGCGGTCTTTAGGATCAAGCCATAATAAATTTGATATTAATAGAGGGTCATTTTCTGAAGCCTCTATAAATACCCATAATGGGATTTCCTGTTTTGCATGGTATTTGGACAGACTGGCCAAATGTGCTGCTCTGTAGTAGTTAGTAAAATTAGGGTATCCCAGGCCTCCTTTATTTTTGGGAAGATGTAGTGTGTGTATAGGTATACATGGTTTAGAAGAGCCCCATATAAACGAAGTTGCTCTTTTTTGTACTATTCTCAAAAAATAGGAAGGAATTGGAATAGGGAGGACTCTGAATAGATAAAGCAATTTGGGTAGAATAGTCATTTTGATTGCATTAATCTTCCCTATCCAGGATAAAGGAAGTTGCGACCATTGTTTTATTAGATTTTTGATCTGTCTTAATACAGGAGGATAATTGGTTGAGAATAAGTCAGAATGAGATGCTGTTAAATGAATTCCAAGATATGGGATTGATTTTTCTGCCCATGTGAATGGGAGTGCAACCCTAGCCGGGATCAATTCCATGTTTGTGAGTGAAATATTAAGCACTAGGCATTTCTTAGGATTAATCATAAGGCCGGATAGGGCTGCAAATCCATCAAGAGCTGGTATTAAGTTAGGACCAGAGACCTGTGGTGATGATAGAAAAAGTAATATATCGTCTGCAAATATACATAATTTGTGTGTAATACCTCCTACTTCAATGCCAGTTATAGTTTGGTTTGATCTGATGTATTGGGCCATGGGTTCGAGTATAAGGGCAAATAATAAGGGAGATAATGGGCAACCCTGTCGGGTACCTCTTTCGATATTAAAGGCATCAGATTTGTATCCAGCATATTTTATATAGGCTTTGGGTTTATTATATAATGCTTTGATCCATGTTAAAAAGTGGGGTCCAAAACCCCATTTTTGTAATGAATATTGCATATATTGCCAGGATACTGTGTCAAATGCCCTCTTAATATCGAGAGATAGAAAACATAAAGGGATTTTCCGCTTTTTAGCAATATGTGCCTATAACACTGCCCTGCGTATATTATCGCCTGCCTGTCTATTTGGCATGAAGCCTACTTGATCTCTATGTATTAATTTTCCTATAATGCTATTGAGGCGTTTTGCTATTATTTTTGCTAATAATTTAATATCGAGGTTTAACAGAGAGATAGGCCGATAATTCACACAGGAAGTATCATCAGAAAGGGGTTTTGGGATCATACAAACAATTGCCATTAGTGTTTCTTGCCGAAAAGAATGTCCATCTAGAAGTTTGTTAAAAGTTTCAGTGAGAATGGGAGAGAGCATTTCTGAGAATGTTTTATAGTATAAAGCCGAGTAGCCGTCTGGGCCTGGTCTTTTGTTAAGTTTTAGGTCTTTTATGGCGTTAGCAACTTCATCTATAGTTATAGGCTCATCCAAACTGCTTTTTTGATTCTGAGATAACTCAGGTAAGGTTATTTTTGAGAAGAAGGATTCAGCCTCTGTAGGATTAAATTCATTGTTTGTCTTGTATAAAGTTGCGAGATGTGAGTGAAATTTATGGACTATTTTAACTGGATTACAAGTGTAAACATTTTTTGATAATTTCAAACGTATTGGTTTGAAAGATTTGTTAGTTGAATTTAATGCCCGAGCCAAATATGTACCTGGTTTGTTTGTATTCATGTAGAAATTGTGTTTGGAGCGTTTGAGGGATTTATCAACTGACTCAGTGAGAAATAGATCGTATTCCAATCTAGATTTTTCCAGATGAGATTTTGTACTCTGAGATGGATTATCTTGACATGATATGTAGGCTGCATTAAAATTGAGTTCTAGTTTTTTTGCTAGATTTTTGCGTTCCCGTTTAAATAGTGCCATTTGTCTTTGTATTGTACCACGCAAGACAGGCTTATGAGCTTCCCACAGTGTTATTGGGGAGATGTCTGTTGTATTATTAATTGATATGTATTCCTTTAAAGCTTGTTCAATGGCCATCTGATGTAGTGGGTGTTTGAGCATTATGTCCGGTAAGTACCACGTTGGGTCATGCGCTTTTGGTATGGCTGAGGCTATAGTAGTGTATACTGCATTATGGTCAGACCACGGAATCGAAATTATATCAGATGCAATAATTTCTGGTATCATTCCTATTGTTAGAAAAATATGATCTATTCTGGTGAAGGTTTGATGAGGGTGCGAGAAATAAGTGAATTTCTTTTTCATTGGGTTACTTTCTCTCCACGAATCTACCAGATTGTATTTGGAAAGAAGTTGAGAAAAAGGTAATCTAGAGGTTATTTTGGATGGTGTAAAAGGTGATTTATCTAGAAACGGGAGGAGGACCTGGTTCGAATCCCCACACATTATCACTGTTCCTATTTTGTGTGTATTAATCACTTGCAATATATGTGAGAGGAATGATGTAGGTTGTTTGTTAGGAGCGTAGTATGAAATCACCGTGATTGCTGTATCCATTATATAACCCATGAGTATCAGGTATCTACCTTCTGGGTCTTTAATTTCTGATGATAAGGTGAATGGTGTGGATCGGTGAAATGCAATTAGAGTTCCCCTTTGCTTGGTACAGGCAGAAGCCGTGTAAATTTGTTGATAAAAAGGAGAAATATATTTTGGAGTAGAATCTTTGGTGAAGTGTGTTTCTTGGAGGCATACTATGTGAGCCTTCTTGTTATGAAAAGTACGGAAGGCTTTGGTCCTTTTTTGAGGGACATTTATTCCCTGAACATTCAGGGAAAGTATATTCAGTGGTGCCATGGCAACAGATCAAATAGTTTTGACTTACTTTTTGTTATGTAGAGCTGACGGCGCAGATCAACCTGTGTGGACTGAAGAGATGAATAGATAGAAAAGAAACCAGTGAGTTCTGGAGTAAAGAGTAAACAAAAAACATATGAGATTAGATGATACATTGTATAAATTATTTTTTGCAAGTAATCACAATTTACACGTGAAAGAGAGTAAATATCTCTCTCAGGGGAATAAGTGCCTTCGTCACACTCCCACATAATATGGTTGGGAGAATGAGGAGGGCTAATGGGGGTACACGGATCTTCCGCTTACAGGAGAGAAGTGCTATGTCAAAAGACATCAAAATGATGTTTCATTAATTGGAGTGCAGAATATAGTTTTTGTTGAAATTATTTATTCCAGGGTGGTTGTATATGGTTAGTCTTGCCTAGGCTAAATAATTCAGTTAGAAAGGTACTGTTAATAACTTTGGTATTGATGAAGATAGTTTGAATTATTTGGGGATTTTAACCCTTTTAGAGTAAACAATTACATATTTTATTCATATGTAACTGTTTAGATATGTTAACTCATAAAATTGAGGTTGTATTGCTTCAGATTAGAATAAACAAAAACATAATTCTAGGAACTAGTTAGGTAAAAAAGAAAGAAAAAGCTTCCATTACTTCTGGATTATTGAACATATTTGTCCTAAAAAGTAATAAATCTATTGTTATTACCTGATAATATATAACTGAACAAGAATTTCCTTATTTCACTTATATATTCTAAGTCTATATGAATCAGAAGTAATAAGAAATATAACTGGAATGTAACATGATCCCACACAGTGTGTGAATATCAGAATGCAGTTACATTCAGCTATAAATACAGGTTTTTTATAGAGAACCATCTCTTAGTATAATAAATGAAGAGATATCAGGAATTAGGATGTCAGTCCATTGAATCTTCTTGGTCCATGGATAATGTGGCATAACGGCCTCTTTTGTGAGAATGATGATTCCCATTTTGTTCTGAAATTTTCTGAGTGCTGCCTGAAGGTGAAGATGATGTCATTCTTCTGCGTGTGGGAGAGTTGCTGCTTGTGGGTTCTGACAGATTTAATTTTAAAAGGGTTTGTTGTAGTTCATCTGCTGATCTGCTTCTGTAAATTGTACCTTGGTAGTTAAATCTGACTGAAAAGGGGAAGCCCCATTGATACATAATGTTGTGGCGTTGCAGTTCCATTAGTTGGGGTTTCATGGATCGTCTTTTAGTAATAGTAAGTTGGGATAGGTCAGCAAAAATTTGATAATTGTGTCCTTGAAAATTAAGTTCCTTTTTTTCTCTTGCAGCAATTAATATTTGTTCTTTCGTTCTGTAATAATGAAATTTTGTGATTATATCACGTGGGGGTCCATCTTTCTTTTTGGCTGTGAGGGCTCTGTGTACTCTGTCCAGTTCTAAACGTTCAATAGGGATATCTGGCTTTAGTTCTTGTAATAGAGCAGTAATAGTAGATTGCAGGTCTGTCACAGTTTCAGGTATTCCCCTTATGCGCAAGTTTGAACGTCTGGCTCTATTTTCGTAATCTTCGAGCTTAGTTTGAAGTATTAAATTCTCTTCTTTTAATTGTTCCAATTCTGTTATATTTTCTTGGGTTGTAATTTCAATTTCATCCATTTTTATTTCTAAGGCTGCGGTGCGGTTTCCCAGCTCTCTTATTTCTTTGGTTAGGCTTTTTGTTATTTGGTCTGAGGTTTGTTTTAAAGCCTTATGAAGCATCTTTTCAAATTGTAATAATATTACTGGGGATGCTGAGGAGGCTTGTGGAGAAGTTTGTGAGAGCATTTGTTCTGTATCTGACTCAAATGGAGAGTCTTGCTGTGACATTTTCTGTCTGTGAGAGCGCCCTGATGCTGTATATTGTGAGGTGACTGGAGCTGCTTTAGTTGCAGTGAGTGCCTGTGAGCTCTTTGTGAGGTGATTTTTATTTCTGCCACGGTTTCCTCCCAGTACCATATTTCCTGCCCAAACTTTCACAGTTTGTTCCCTGGGGCAAAAAGGTTCAAATGGATACCTTTTGAGCCTGCAGGCTCCGCTTTGTCCTTCTCTTCTCTCCTCAGCGGTGCAGAGCTCTAACAATGCATGTCTGTTCCGCTAGGCTCCGCCCATCTCCCCCTCCTGTAGTATAATTTTCAAGAACTTAAACATTTGGCATTGCACCATTTTTCATGAACCGTTGGGAAATTACCTTTTAGCAGAGGACTGGGGCCCGTGGTGCCCAGACACAGCATGATCCCGTTTCGGGGTGTCTGGTCACTGGGGCAGTCGGCTTTTTGTTACGAATACCCAACTGGATCATATAAAATCTTTATTTCATTATTTCTACATTGAAATTCCGAATGTCAATTACTACTGTGCAGAGATTTTCATGTTAAATCCGATTATATATGTATCTACATGTTCAAAATTTTATATCTGCTCTTCTCCCCTGTGTGGGTAAAGAATTGTTGATGTTTAACATTTTGCCTCAATAAACATCTTAAAACTCAAAAAAAAAATAAAAATAAAATAAACAGTTCACTGCATGGACATTATGTACTATTTTGGTTAACCTTACAGTTTTAAAATACATCTACAGTCAAGAACAAAATGTTTTATTTTCTGAATGTGTTCAAATTCTTTTTTCATCTCCTGTTTTTTTGTAGATTTAATACTCGCAGTACAATATAAAAATAAAAACCTGTCATTAAATAAAAAAAAAAAAAAAGCATAGAATCACCAATAGGGTCTCACGATCATGCCACTACCACCTTAAATAGGAGGGGGGTTTACCAGATTTAGTGGACTCTCAATTAGGACTGTGGCCACACACCCTGGCCAAGGTATTCCCAGGGCTCTCCCACCAGGTCCACTCCAGATTAAAGATATGGGCTGTAACTCTTATCACGATATTATCCGAGTATGGCCGTGATCCACATAAAAGAAGCTCCACATAGTGTAAAACCTTACTTATATCTTTATTGTAAAGACAGATTGCACTTACATGTCAAAAGTAGTCAAATTGCATAGTAAACATCTGCTAGCTGGCCAAAACACAGAAGCATCCCACACTTCCTGGAACGCACGATGATGTCAGCACATTGCCCCACTGATGCGTTTCGTCACATATGACGTTATCTGGAGCAAAAATATATATATTTTAATGGTTTATTTTTATCATTTTATACAATGCAAAGTGGGTGAACAGAAGAAAAAACTAAATCAAATCAATATTTGGTGTGATTGCCCTTTGGCTTCAAACCGACATCACTTCTTACACTTGCACACTTTGTACACTTGCACAAAGTCAGGTATTCTGTAGCATTAGAGTCAGGTGTATGATTAACCAAATATACCAAGCAAGCAGGTGCTAATGATCATCAATTTCATATGTAGGATGTGTCATTTAACCCAGACTATGAAAAACTCTCATTACATGTTATGTAACAGGGCGGTTATACTGACAAAGCCACTAAAGTATTAATTTTGTGTAGAGTGAAATATACCTGGCTGATCCTGTCTTCAGTTGCCCCTTCCATTTTCTCTGTTTCCCCACTGCAGGTTGAGATTGTGGTGTCCTCTACGGAGCATGCTCCAATTTCAGTCCCCTTATAAGCTCTAAGCTCTTCATTTCCTCCTTTTTGATATCTGTGCAGCCCACGTAACTATAGAGTCACACGTGTGGACGTATGCATAGTGGTAAATGATACTCCCCTCTCTCCTTCCGCCTTTATATCCTCCTATTGCTAAACACTATGGGGGAGGGGTATAGCATGCTGATTGATAATAATCCAAAAAAAAACAACATATTTGATGTTCAAAAAATATTTATTGGGAGCTGTAAAACAGTTATTTGATATTTATAATCTAATTTGAATTGCCCTTCTGGAACTGTTTTTTTAGTCATGTGACCGCCACAGCACCAATCAGGGCTGACAAGACACAGATTCACACTGTAGAGAACATACTGTATATCAGAGTAATAGAAGCCCCTCCCAGGAATCTTTTCCTGCAGATGCCAAAGAACAGAAAACAATAATGTGACCACACAACAGCGCTAACAAGGTACTTAGAGGGTTAGAAAAACAAAAACAAAATACAGTGACACAATATATAGTAGTGTAGCGCTGGTAGATTTTTATCTACTGCTGATAGGTAAATCTAGTGGGTCGCTTGTTATAGGAAGCTATATTTGCCTCTGTTCCAGCTCGGCTGACGTTGCGTGTAGTTCCACACTGTGCTGGTGGGTGTCGTTGTCACCATGGGTCGGTGTTGGAAAAGCAACGTGTTGAAGCGTATGAGTGCTCCTCTTTCCCGGAGATAACTCGGTGGAGGTGGTCCTCCGAGTTGCATTCTGGGAGAGGGTATTTATGGGACAGACGCCATGTTCTCGGGTTCGTTTTCCAGCCACCTGCTGGCCCTCCTGGCTGACAGGTATGCGTTAAGAGTACCACCTCGTGGTCCTCCGGTCCGGAGGCCCACGTCGCTGAGGCCTGTGGGTGGGCCCAGGAGCCTGTCTGGGGCCTACCACAGCAGTAGAGGAATGGTCCTGAGCTGTCTATCCTGAGTGAAGAAGCTGGACAACCGAGGAGATCCCAGGAAGGATCATGCAGAGTGCTGGTCTGGAGAGGGGCCTGGTGACTCGGTTGGAGGACGTATCCTGAAGTAGTTTTACCGCATAGTACTGCCGGGTTGTCTTAAAGGTTCAAGTACTGTGTCTGATATTCATCGCAAACCAATACATCCTGTGGCAGAGGATCGTACGGGTTTTATTCCAAACAAGTCTGTGGCAGAGACTTTTGTGCGTGCTACGTACTGGCTCCTAGACAAGTGAGAGAGGTCTATCCAGGCGGGCAGAGATTGAATCCCACAAGGGGAGTACATTCAACTACAATTACTAAGAATGTTCTGGAGAATACTAAGGAAAGGTATTTGAGCTTCCCTGCAGCTTTCCTTCTGCCTCTTTCCTGCTACTTCCTTTATTTGTTCAGTAGCCTCCCTGGCGGTTTTCCCGAGTGTGGCTCGGGGTTACATTTCAGCACCATTAGCGGTAACCCCGAGCCACACTCGGGATTGCATCGCAGGATCCTGGTGTGGCTTTACTTACCTTGTCCCCGGGATCCTGCGATGTCCTCCGCAGTGTCCGTGGGCTCTGTCCTCCTCTGAAGCCTCTCCGTGCCAGGCTCCGTTCCCTGCGAGCGTCGCGACGCACGGGGGCGGAGCCTGGCGGCAAATTCAAAAAAATGTAAAAATCATAACACACGCAGTACTGTAATCTTACAGATTACAGTACTGTATGCAGGGCCGGTACAAGGGGTGGGCGGAAGGGGCGGGTGCCCTGGGCGGAGCAATTTATTGTAGGAAGGGGGCGCAGCGCTGTCAGGCAGCATGATATTAAACTTTCTGGGCAAGTGACTATCACCGGCCGCCCCTATAACATTGCAGAGCTGTGCCTGCTTGCAAAGATGTGCAGAGGCGTACTAAATGCGGGGCGGGCCGCCTCAAGTACCACACAACACACTGGGAGGGGTGTCAGGCTGCCCCCCCTCCGCAATTGAAGTGGTGGCAGCGCCGCGGGTTTAGGCAGGGGCGCAGTGACAGGCAGGGAGAGGCGATCTACATTGTGATGAGGGGGGGGGGGGGTGTGCGGGGGGTGCAGGGTGACACCGCTACACCTACCATCCCCTCCTCTCGCGGCCGCGGGCTGTGTGTCTGTGCGATTCCGGACATCACACAGGCACAGCCAAGCAGAGTTAAGCCGCCTCCCCCTCCTCTCTGTTTATGGGTAAACAGTGGGAGGGGATCTGCTGAGCATGTGTCGCCGCGCTGATCTGAGGTACTGAATGGGGGGAGTCTGCACACTGCACTGAATGGGGGGGAGCTACACTGAAGGGGGGCTACACTGAACGGGGGGGCTACACTGAACAGGGGGCTACACTAAAAGAGGGCATCTGCACTGAATGGGGGGCTACACTGAATAGGGTGTCTGCACTGAACAGGCGGCTACACTGAATGGGGGGGGCTACACTGAACGGGGAGGCTACACTGAATGGGGGGGGCTACACTGAACAGGGGGCTACACTGAATGGGGGGTCTGCACTGAACGGGGGGCTACACTGAAGGGGGGGTCTGCACTGAACAGGGGGCTACACTGGAGGGGGCGTCTGCACTGAATGGGGGGCTACACTGAATGGGGGGGCTACACTGAAGGGGGGTCTGCACTGAACAGCGGGGCTATACTGAAGGGAGCGTCTGCACTGAAGGGGGGTCTGTGTAACATGCAGGGGGACAAGAGCTGCAGGGTGATGTGTAATGTAAAGGGGTCCAGAGGTGCAGGGTGATGTGTAATGTAAAGGGGTCCAGAGGTGCAGGGTGATGTGTAATGTAAAGGGGCTTAGAGGTGCAGGATGATGTGTAATGTAAAGGGGTCCAGAGGTGCAGGGTGATGTGTAATGTAAAGGGGCTCAGAGGTGCAGGATGATGTGTAATGTAAAGTGGTCCAGAGCTGCAGGGTGATGTGTAATGTAAAGGGGCCCAGAGGTGAAGGGTGATGTGTAATGTAAAGGGGCCCAGAGCTACAGGGTGATGTGTAATATAAAGGGGCCCAGAGGTGCAGGGTGATGTGTAATGTAAAGGGGCCCAGAGGTGCAGGGTGATGTGTAATGTAAAGGGGCTCAGAGGTGCAGGATGATGTGTAATGTAAAGGGGCCCAGAGGTGCAGGGTGATGTGTAATGTAAAGGGGCCCAGAGCTGCAGGGTGATGTGTAATGTAAAGGGGCTCAGAGGTGCAGGGCGATGTGTAATGTAAAGGGGCTCAGAGGTGCAGGATGATGTGTAATGTAAAGGGGCCCAGAGGTGCAGGGTGATGTGTAATGTAAAGGGGCCCAGAGCTGCAGGGTGATATGTAATGTAAAGGGGCCCAGAGGTGCAGGGTGATGTGTAATGTAAAGGGGCCCAGAGCTACAGGGTGATGTGTAATATAAAGGGGCCCAGAGGTGCAGGGTGATGTGTAATGTAAAGGGGCCCAGAGGTGCAGGGGGCTGTGTAATGTAAAGGGGCCCAGAGGTGCAGGGTGATGTGTAATGTAAAGGGGCCCAGAGGTGCAGGATGATGTGCAATGTAAAGGGGCCCAGAGGTGCAGGGTGCTGTGCAATGTAAAGGGGCCCAGAGGTGCAGGGGGCTGTGTAATGTAAAGGGGTCAGTGCAGGGGATCGCTGGACTCCAGGTTAGCAGGACTGGGGGGGATGGGGAGGGGGTCCAATGTAAGTTCACCTTACAGATTTTCTGTAAAGTGAACTTACAATTTAACCATTTGCCAACCTGCCACAGTACATATACTGAGATGGGGCTGCAGCTACAGTATTGTATTGTTGTATTGTTTTAAGTGTTTTCTGGTTTTGAAAGGACACTGACTCTTTATACCCAGGGGGGGCGCAGTTTACCATCTTCGCCCTGGGCACCAGATGGCCTTGTCCCAGCACTGACTGTATGAAATTATTTCACATCCCCTTTGTCCCCAGTGCTTTGGCCCATGCCCTGCATGCAGTTTTATATTGCATATACTGTTCTTTCTGCCTGGAAACTGGAGATTGTCCATAGCAACCAAAAAGTGTCCCTTTACGTCAAAAATGACTTTAGACCAGCTAGAAAACAGCGATAGTAAATTAGAACACTTGCAGAATTGAGCGATAGTGAATCGTGTGGAAATTAATTTTATTACTATTTATTTTTATTTTTTTTAATTTTTTTTTTTTTTATTATATTATAATTTATGTTTTTGTGTTTCAAACTTTATCAGACCCGGGATATCTACTAGACTCTTGTTTGGACAGATTTAAGTGTGTTATTGTTAAGAATTACAGACCTACAATATAAAACGCCAAATTTCCATGCAAAATAATTGTACCGCTTTCAGCACCTAAAATCCGAAATAATCATACCGCCAGGGAGGTTAAAGCATTGGAAAATCTACTCAAGTGTTTGGGTCTTTTTATCGTCCAGAGGTGGACTCGACGGAACCCTAGACCCGGTGCCGGTGAAACAGAGGTATCGAGAGTGAAGGTAACAAGCCCGCTTTAAACCAGCAGCTCCACCGAGAGTTAGTGCTACAGTAGTATATGATTTATGTGAATGAATTATGCCAATTAACACTTCTCTGTTTAATATTAGTTTCATGCAGCAGATGAAAGACACATAATGCAAAACAGAAAAAGGTAGCCCGACCCCCGCACACCTCACCCGGCCCAAGTGGTAAGCATGTAAGAAGCAGCCTCAGTTTGATTCATCCAGACCACAACTCCAACATGTTTCACCCCGCCCCCATGGCTTTATCATGGAGATCTCCATGATTAAGCTCTGGGGATGGGGAGAAACATGTTGGAGTTGTGGTCTGGATGAATCGAGCTGAGACTGCTTTTACTTGCTTACCACTCGGCCCGGATGAGGTGTGTGGCGGTTGTGGTGGTTGTGCTACCTTTTTCTGTTTTGCATTATGCTTTGGGCCTGGATGGACCCTTCCTCAGCCTGTCCTCCCACGTGTCATTGGGATTCAACTAACTGGACTTTGACAGCCTGAGTGGGGACCCTCAAGCATTTATCATAGCTCAAAGATGAAAGACATCATGCTTACTTCCCTTGCACATCAGAAGATGTTCAGCAGTGGCATCAGCACAAAACTGGTGGAAATTAGTGGGACCCAGATACACCCATCTACTCTCCGGGGAAGTTTGGCCAGAAGTAGTCTTCATGAAAGAATTGCAGCCAAAAAGCCACTATACCTTCGATGTAGAAACAAGGCTAAGTGACTCAACTATGCATGGAAACTTAGGAACTCGGGTGCAGAAAAATGGCAGCAGGTGCTCTGCACTGATGAGCCAAAATTTGAAATATTTTGCTGTTTCAGGAGGCAGGTTGTTCGCCAAAGGGCTGGAGAGCAGTACAATAATTAGCGTCTGCAGGCAACAGTGAATCATGGTTGGGGCCAGTGGTGGCGCTCCATTAAGGGCGCAGGGGTGCCGCCCCTCTAATCCATGCACCCGTCCCCTATTCTACATCCAGGGTGCCGGACGCATGGATTTGAATGTTTTTTGTTTTTTTTAAACACATGATTAGAATCTGGAGCTCTAATTGGCTTAAAAAAGGGTGGGCTCGGGGCGCAGAGCACTGCGCCCTGAGCCCACCCAGTTGTGTGACATTAGCAAATGAATGTTCACTAATGTCTTCCTGCTTCTCCTCTCGGCCAATTAGGAAGCGGGTCCTGAGACCGGATTGGCCAGGAGTCTTAGGACTGCCGGCCAATCGGGTCTCATGACCTAATTCCTGTTCGCCCGGGAGGAGAAGCAACACCTGTTCGGCGAGGGTGAGAAGCAACGGCCCCAGCTCTTCCCTTGGCAAGCTGGAGCAAGGAGTGGCAGGTGGAGGGGCAGAGGGGCAGCAACAGCCTCTTTGAGCTTCTAGGACGGTGGTTCTCAACTCCTGTCCTCAGGGCCCACTAACAGGCCAGATTTTAAGTATTACCTTGGGGAGAGCAGACTAGAATACTTCAATCAATGTATTTCAGTTATCTTGCAAACCTGAAATGAATCCTGAGAAGAGGAGTTGAGAACCACTGTTCTAGGAGCTCTACCCCAGATACAGCACCACCTCATAATTGGCCTCCTAAGATAAAGCCACTGGTTGTGGCCTTCCCGTCCGTCTCCCCCCTTAAATTATTGAGCACCAGCCGCCACTGGTTGGGGCTGCATTTCTGCAAATGGAGTTGGAAGTTTGATCAGGATCAATGGTGTCCTCAATGCTGAGAAATACAAGCAGATACTTATCCATCATGCCATACCATCAGGGAGGTGTGTGATTGGCCCAAATTCATTTTGCAGCAGGACAACGACCCCAAACATACAGACAATGTCATCAAGAATTATCTTCAGCGTAAAGAAGAACAAGGAGTCCTGGAAGTGAGCATTAAATCATTTCAATGACCAGAATAAATTGTTATTTGGCCAATGAAATGAATTAGCGCTCTAGTGCTTGACACGCCTAAATGTACCTAAACACGTCTAGATACACCATATTAGCAGGTATATATATCTTTGTTCACCTTTCACACAGTCCCTTTCTCTTTCTTTTTCTTTCCTGGCTTGCTAACAATATTTTTGCTTTCTATCACCTTTTGATTCACCTTGTTTTTCACAGACACTCCCTCGTAATTGGGGCAGCCTGTCCCATCTGCATCCTCTTCTCCCTCTCATCCCCATCACCCCCATATGTGACCCACCTGGGGCGTTGCTTTGGGTTGGTTGTGTGTCGCCAGGAAGGGCCCCCCCGGCTTCGGGGGGTGGTATTACTGGCCAACCTGGCCTTCTTGGCGGTGTCGCCATCGCGCATACATGCTTGTAAGTTGGTGGGTCAGGTGAAGATATGTGATGGGACATGTTTTACATTTGCCCACCTCTTTCTCTGAACCTTTTCATATTCGTAGGTGACCCTTGAGGTCTTGCTCCTGAAGAGTGACATAAAGGTCCCGAAACGCGTAGAGCTTACAACTACCTAAAGGTGTACCTAACCATCAACTATGTATGGACGTTCCATTTTATTTGTGCTCTTTTGTTCTTCTCCTCTATACTCTGTAAACATTTGTATCTTTGTATATTATATGTTATATGCCAGTGATGGCGAACCTTGGCACCCCAGATGTTTTGGAACTACATTTCCCATGATGCTCCACTGCACTGCAAAATGCATGAGCATCATGGGAAATGCAGTTCCAAAACATCTGGGGTGCCAAGGTTCGCCATTACTGTTATATGCTATTGTGCTTCTCATTTACTACATACTTGCAAACGAGTCCATGTTGGACCGCTTATTGTGATACAATACTAATGCCCTGTACACACGGTCGGACATTGTTCGGACATTCCGACAACAAAATCCTAGGATTTTTTCCGACGCATGTTGGCTCAAACTTGTCTTGCATACACAAGGTCACACAAAGTTGTCGGAAAATCCGATCATTCTGAACGCGGTGACGTAAAACACGTACGTCGGGACTATAAACGGGGCAGTGGCCAATAGCTTTCATCTCTTTATTTATTCTGAGCATGCGTGGCACTTTGCCCGTCGGATTTGTGTACACACGATCAGAATTTCCGACAACGGATTTTGTTGTCGGAAAATTTTATAGCCTGCTCTCAAACCTTGTGTGTCGGAAAATCCGATGGAAAATGTCCGATAGAGCCTACACACGGTCGGAATTTCCGACAACACGCTCCGATCGAACATTTTCCATCGGAAAATCCGCCCGTGTGTACGGGGCATGAGTATTTATATTGACCTTGTGTAATGCCATGTGGAAATGTATTAACTTTTACAATTAAATTTGTCTTTTGCCCCATATCTACTGCTTCCGTGTGCCTCACTCAAAGTCCCGCCCTACGTTCTGCCTCTCTTTTTTTGTACGTCTAGATATGTTTATATGTGTTTACATGCATTTTTTGCTGCCAGGAGGAAAGCCATTTAGGAGAGCTGGGCAAACACCGGGCAATAGCCTTGCGTGTACGGGGCCTTTCAGGAGTGAATTTACATTTCAGCTGAACACGAATCGCATCCTCCGCGCTTCACATACATGTCATCTGCAGCTGTGTTCATCCCTGACTCCATCCAGGTGCAGACAATATAAATGTAACACAGCATTTATTTCCTTTTCACTTCAATCACTCGCCTTTTATCCTCCCCCCCACGCACTTTTTTAACGCTTTTGAACAAACCTTTCAAACGATTTATTTCGCTCTTGTATTAATCCCGCCATCAGCTTGTTTTATTTGTTTAATAAAATTTACTTATTCTTCTTTCAGCGCTTTCAGCAGTTTTTTTTATTTATTTTTTCCCTATACCTTTTTTTTCTTTTTTCTTTCTTAATTTGAAATCAGGAACTGGAAATTGCTACCGCCAAGGTTCGCCATCTCTATTTATAGGAGGGACCACCGTTAACATTTTCGGCAGCTCAGGCAGCAATCTTATTAACTGCCTAATATAAAAATGTTAAAATGTCATTAAAAAGTTTGCGGCTCCCTCATAACTCTCCCTAATGGCGCGTATTTGGAGGCTGCCTGTACAGTCCGCGAAAATTACATTTTCAAAGAGCGCTGCGCGCTACGTCTTAAATTACCTCATTACCATATGTATTGCCGGATCCTGCTTCCTAATCCCGGGTGACTTTGTCAGATGTGTTTATGTTCGGCTCCGCTCGCTCTGATGCAAGAGGGACGCGCTGCGCTTTAATTACGGGGAATGTTTTGGCATGTTAGGACATGAACAGTATCATTCACTTGACTGTCGCTTGATAGTTTCTAATTAGTATCCAAACATCCGGGAAGCAAATAACTGACCCCCTAAGATCCCCCCGAAAAAGTGACTTCATCTGTAGTCAGTGTCTGTGACGAAAAGGCGAACGTTATAAAGACATATTGTGAAAACTTTGTCCCCCCCAAGTAAAGGGCAACTGTGACCAAATATTACAAATACTCTTTAACCACTTGCCTACCGGGCACTTAAAACCCCTTCCTGCCCAGACCAATTTTCAGTTTTCAGCGCTCTCGCACTTTGAATGACAGTTGCGCGGTCATGCAACGCTGTACCCAAATGACATTTTTGTAATTTTTTTCACACAAATAGAGCTTTCTTTTGGTGGTATTGAATTACTGTTGGATTTTTTTATTTTTTTTGCTAAAAAAAACTAAAAAAGACGTTAAAAAAAAAAAAAAAGTTTCATAGTTTGTTATAAAATGTTGAAAACAGGTAATTTTTCTCCTTCATTGATGTGCGCTGATGAGGCTGCACTGATGGGCAAGGATAAGGCGGCAATTTTCAGCTTTCAGCGCTCTCGCACTTTGAATGACAGTTGCGCGGTCATGAAACGCTGTACCCAAATGACATTTTTATCATTTTTTTCACACAAATAGAGCTTTCTTTTGGTTGTATTTAATTACTGTTGGGTTTTTTGTTTTTTTTTTGCTAAAAAACTAAAAAAGACAGAAAAAACTAAAAAAGACCAAAAAAAAACAAAAAAAAAAGTTTCATAGTTTGTTAATATAATCATAAAATTTTGAAAACAGGTAATTTTCTCCTTCATTGATGTGCGCTGATGAGGCTGCACTGATGTGCACTGATAGCATGCGCTGATGAGGCTGCACTGATGTGCACTGATAGCCTGCGCTGATGAGACTGCACTGATGGGCAAGGATAAGGCGGCAATTTTCAGCTTTCAGCGCTCTCGCACTTTGAATGACAATTGCGCTGTCATTCAACGCTGTACCCAAATGACATTTTTATCATTTTTTTCACACGAATAGAGCTTTCTTTTGGTGGTATTTAATTACTGTTGGGTTTTTTATTTTATTTTTTGCTAAAAAAAACTAGAAAAGACAGAAAAAAATAATAAAAAAAGACCAAACCCCCCCCTCCCCCCCAAAAAAAAAGTTTCATAGTTTGTTATAAAATTTTGAAAACAGGTCATTTTTCTCCTTCATTGATGTGCGCTGATGAGGCTGCACTGATGTGCACTGATAGCCTGCGCTGATGAGGCTGCACTGATGGGCAAGGATAAGGCGGCAATTTTCAGCTTTCAGCGCTCTCGCACTTTGAATGACAGTTGCGCGGTCATGCAACGCTGTACTCAAATGACATTTTAATCATTTTTTTCACACAAATAGAGATTTCTTTTGATGGTATTTAATTACTGTTGGGTTTTTTTTATTTTTTTTGCAAAAAAAAAACTAAAAAGGACAGAAAAAAAATCTAAAAAAACCCCCAAAAAAACAGTTTCATAGTTTGTTATAAAATTTTTAAAACAGGTAATTTTTCTCCTTCATTGATGTGCGCTGATGAGGCTGCACTGATGTGCACTGATAAGGCGGCACAGATAGGTGGCACTGATCATTGGCACTGATGGTTGGCACTAATGGGCGGCACTGAAGGGCACTGATGGGCACTGATAATCACTGATGGGTGGCACTGATGGGCACTGGTAGGTGACACTGATAGGCAGCACTGATCAATGGCACTGATAATGAGGCACTGATGGGCATTGATTGACAGCACTGGTGGGCATTGATAGGTGGCACTGTTGGGCACTGTTGGACAAAAGTAGGTGGCACTGTGGGAACTGGTAGGTGGCACTGTGGGTACTGGCAGGTGGCACTGGTGGGCACAGATGAGGCAGCCATAGCTCTCTGTGTGAGGTACCGATGTCCCTCTGACAGAAGCCAGTGATCAGCTTTTTATCCCTCACACTGGCAGCGTGCGGGGAAAAAAAAAAGATTACCGATCTTCTGTTGGGATCGGCCCCTTACTCCGATCTGTGATCAGCCGAGTCTCATAGACTTGGTGATCACATAGCACGCCGTGTGCGCCCCACAGGGGGGTGCGCAGGCAGCTCATGCCCGGGAGGACATCATATGACGGCCTCCCGGCAATTAAGGCCCACACTGTAGCCTTCATTCAGCTATAGCGCGGGCGCGAGGTGGTTAATATAATCATAAAAATATAACATCAAGCTGAACTCAAGGAGACAGCTATGAGGTGTATTTCTGTCCATACAGTCCTGAGATTTACACAGCTATGCGGCACAGCGCGGTCCGATCTGGTAGGGAAGGAGATCTTATTATTGTCTGCTGTGCTTAAAGCGGAGTTCCGACTAAAAAAAAAAAAAAAATTAAAAGTCAGCAGCTAAAAATACTGCAGCTTCTGACTTTTAATAATCGGACACTTACCTGTTCCAGGGTCCAGCCATGCGGGTGCACAAAGCCCCGCTCATCTCACCCTTCTCAATGCAGCGCAGGCATTGTCACTGTGGGCACCCGGCTGTGGCTTCACAGCCAGACACACAATGCACATGAGTGAGCCGCACTGCGCGCTGTGAATGGCCGGGCAATCATCTGGGACCTGTGATCTGTCCCAGAAGATAGCCGAGAGGGAGGGAGGAGAGGTGATCTTCCTTCCGGCGCCGCGGTGCCCCAGGAGGAAGTGGGAGCTGGAACCCTCTAAAAAGAGCGTATCCGCTCCCCCCCCCCCCAAAAAAAATGACATGCCAAATGTGGCATGTCAGGGGGTCACCTCCCTTAAAGCGGAAGTTCAATTTTTGGGTGGAACTCAGTTTTCAAGTTACATATCTTGTCTCTCCTCTAGCCTGTGGCTGGACATTGTGAGGAGAAGCAGTAGACTGATGAGCTCAACTCTCTGTCACTCTGCTGTCGCCTCCTATCAGTGCGTTTCTTGTAAGCAGATTTTACACACCTGATTGGCTCCTCGTGCTGTTGCTCCCTCTCCTAGTCTGAGCTCTGCTGTTTTGTGGACTGCAAGAGTCTGATATTTAGGTAATTACATTGCTTGCATTATAAAATAAGTGTCATGTTGTACAAATGAATACATTGCTGCATTGATTTGTGCTCTTTTAGACCCCTTTCACACTGAGGCAGTTTTCAGGGCTTTTTAGCACTAGAAATAGCGCCTGTAAAGTGCCTGAAACTGCCTCCTATTCCCCGCAGTGAGTGCCTTCACACTGGGGCGGTGTGCTTGCGGGACATTAGAAAAGGTCCTGCACGCAGTATGTTTTGGGGCGGGTTGGGAGAGCGCTATTACTAGCACTCCCAAAATGCCCCTGCCCGTTGAAATGAATGGGCAGCGCTTCCAAAGCGCCTTCAAAGCGTTTTAAAAGCGTCGCAAAACATGTCTTTTTTTGTTTTTTTATAATGTATAATGACGGCGGCTGGTCGGCAAGTGGTTAATCAAGAACTGGCCCCTGCAGTTCCTCTTCTCCACCACAAGGTGCTCTCAGTCTTCTGGGTTGAACAGCACCCAGCATTACTTAATCCAGAAGATTGAGGACATACTGTGAGTGCAGGGGGTCATGAACCTCTCTCCCATAGGCGTGCGCACAGGGTGTGCCAGGTGTGCCTGGGCACACCCTATTTGCCTTGTGTGCTGCATATTCCCCCCTGTTTAGACCACTGATATTTCATTCCCCCCCAAAAAATATTACACAAGCCCAAAAAGTTTGGGAAAAGAAAATTAACAAAATTACACTGTCCACTGCCCTACTGACAACATCAGTACATTTACACATGCATATGTATTTGAGCTTTGGGGTGCACACCCTAATGCAAGAGGCTGCGCACACCTATGCTCTCTCCCTGGGGAAACATCACCATCATTCACAGAGTATTGCTGCGGGGAGTGGCATTGTATTAATGAGGACTGAGCTACCATGGAGAAGGGAAGGTCCCTGTGCATCACCTGAACACATCTGGAAAAGGTAAGTATAAACAAAGCACAAATACTGCCTGGGGGTCCAAAATGGGGTCGAGGGGAGTCGATATGGGGGGATACACTAGACTTGAGCTTTAAGCAGATGTAAAGTTTCCGTATTCTGCTCTCAAAGACAAATACAAAAGCAATTTTTGCTCTTCTGCCTCAGCACACCAAGAAAGGCACAACATGTAGTGGGAAAATATTGAAATACCGGAGATTTTATTGGGGCAGGCACAGCGCAGGCACTGTTTACCCATAAATAATTCTTATTTCCATTTACCCTGCGATACACAGAAACAATATACATAATGTATATTTACCGCCACCATCTGTAGCTGCAAACTGCCATTTTATTAAAAGCAAAATATGTGAATGAAGTTTGTAAATTCTGCCGAGTTAAAGGGCATTTCAAAACCAAACCGTTAAATACGTTGTTAAAGCCCAGAATAAAGGAGCTGCTTACCTGCGACTCCGCAGACTCCGTACCACGGCTCCACATCTCGACGGCTCTTTGGACCATTGGGGAACATTAAAAACAATGAGTTCTCAGGTCTGCTATGACCATTATGAAGGGGTTCCAGCTTACCCTGTTGGAGTTTCTATTTATTTTACATTATGGAGGAGATGGAAAACACAGAGGTGGGTGGGTAAGACTCCGAAATGGACCAAAAGAAATTGATGGCCAGTAGATCTCACTGTTAAAAGTATTCTAGACATACAAGATGCGGAGCACTGATTAAACTCATCAGACCCCTCCTTTAATTTAAATATCACTTTCCAGAGGATTGACCCTTTAAATGCAAGTTGGAATCCCTCAATGGGCATAGAAGACCTGAGAACTCAGTGACTTCTCCTTATAAAAAGGAGACATCTTATCAAGAAACAAAATATGTTGCAGGTCTATTTAGGTGTCACTTTTCAACAAATCACACAACAGAAAACTACGTTTAAAAAGTTTCTTTATTATTAAAAATAATCGGACAACCGCATCATTAAAATTTATGTCTTATGCCGCGTACACACGGTCGGACTTTTCGTCTACAAAAGTCAGACAGCCTGTCCGACAGACTTCCGGCAGACTTTCGGCGGACTTGCGGCGGACTTGCGGCATACTTTCTAACGAACGGACTTGCCTACACACGACCACACAAAAGTCCGACGGATTCGTACGTGATGACGTACACCGGACTAAAATAAGGAAGTTCATAGCCAGTAGCCAATAGGTGCCCTAGCGTGGCTTTTTGTCCGTCGGACTAGCATACAGACGAGCGGATTTCGGGGTCCGTCGTAGTTACGACGTAAAGATTTGAAGCATGTTTCAAATCTAAAGTACGTCGGATTTGAGGCTAAAAAAGTACGTTGAAAGTCCGGAGAAGCCCACACACGATCGGATTACCAGCCAGCTTTAGTCCGTCAGCGTCCGTTGGACTTTTGTAGACGAAAAGTCCGACCGTGTGTACGCGGCATTAGAAACAATGAGCATATCACCGGCGGACAGCTATTAACACATCCTTATAAAAGCCACATACTCAAGTATCAATTTAAATAATCACCATACAGAATTAAATCCCAAATCCAATAATCCAGGACTGGTGGAAAACTACTATTGATCAGAAGATAATTGGTGTGGCCTTACTCAGCATATGTCAGGACATAGATCACCTGCTAGTGGTACTGTGGTTCCCAGAGCAGAAGATTGTAGTGTCCCCCAGCAGCCAGCAGATTCCACTAATCAGTCTCCACCTGAAGCTGGCTGCTGGGAAGGTATTTAGTTCCTCCTCTACTAGTTAACCGCTTCAGATCCGGGCCATTGCCAAATGACGGCAACAGCACGGATCTAAATTGCCGGGACTACATCTATTGACGTCGTCCCGTGCACGAGCGGTGGTCAGCGAGTCTATGAGACTCGCCTGATCACAGATCAGAGTAAGGGGTTGGTCCCGACCCCTTACCACATGATCAGCTGTCAGCCAATGACAGCTGATCATGTGATGTAAACAGAGCCGGTAATCGGCTATTTTTCCTCCTCGCGCTGACAGCGTGAGGAGGAAAAAAAAACCCCGATCACCGGCGGCTGCGATAGGGACATCAGTCCCGATCACGGCGATCTTATAACACAAAGCAATAGGCAGCAGTGCTGCCTACAAGTGCCCACCAGAGTCACCCATCAGTGCCCACAGTGCCATCAATCAGCGCCACCCATCAGTGCCACCCATCAGTGCCCACAGTGCCACCCATCAGTGCCACCCATCAGTGCCACCCATCAGCACCCACATCAGTGCCACCCATCAGCACCCACATCAGTGCAACCTATCAGTGCCCATCAGTGTCACCTACCAGTGCCCATAAGTGCCAATCAGTGCCGCCCATCACTGCCCATCAGTGCCACCCATCAGTGCCCCCATCAGTGCCCCCCATCAGTGCCCCCCATCAGTGGTACCTATCCGTGCCACCCATCCGTGCCACCCATCCGTGCCACCCATCCGTGCCGCCCATCCGTGGCCATCAGTGTCGCCTTATCTGTGCCCATCAGTACCGCCTTATCTGTCCCCATCAGTACCGCCTTATCTGTCCCCATCAGTGCCGCCTTAACTGTGCCTATCAGTGCCGCCTTAACTGTGCCTATCAGTGCCGCCTTATCTGTGCCTATCCGTGCCCATCAGTGCAGCCTATCAGTGCCCACCAGTGCCGCCTCATCAGCGCATATCAATGAAGGAGAAAAATTACCTGTTTGCAAAATTTTATAACAAACTATTAAACATGATTTTTTTTTTCAAAAATTTTCATCTTTTTTTGTTTGTTTAGCAAAAAATAAAAATCCCAGCTGTGATTAAATACCACCAAAAGAAAGCTCTATTTGTGGGGAAAAAATGATAAAAATTTCATTTGGGTACAGTGTTGTATGACCGCGCAATTGTCATTCAAAGTGCGACAGCGCTGAAAGCTCAAAATTGGCCTGGGCAGGAGGGGGGTTTAAGTGCCCAGTAAGCAAGTGGTTAAGGTGAGCAGATTTTTAAAATGAAATCCGGGGACATTTTTCCTAAGCATATTTTTTTCAAATGATATATGCAGTGTATGTAGTATGTGTTTATGGAATGATTGTACGATTATATACGTTATTTCTCACATTTCGTCCATGAGATAAAAAAAAGATACTACTTTTTTGGGGATATGACTACCAAATGTTAAGAAGATAAGAGAAAAGATAAAGAAAAAACTGAGAGCAGAGTTGAGGAGTGCGCTACTTACAGAGTGCAGAGTTAG
Organism: Lithobates septentrionalis; assembly: GCA_037952835.1. Lineage (NCBI taxonomy): Eukaryota > Metazoa > Chordata > Amphibia > Anura > Ranidae > Lithobates > Lithobates septentrionalis. The sequence goes on from JBBDGP010000459.1 coordinate 6,686,358, forward strand.
GAGTGCACCACTTTTAGAGGGCAGCGTTCAGGAGTGTGTTACATAAAGAATGCAGGGCCCAGGACTGGAGCATGCTACATTACCTACAGAATGCAGGGCTCACCAGTGCATTACACACAGAATGCAGGGCTCACCAGTGCGTTAAACACACAGAATGCAGGGCTCACCAGTGCGTTACACACAGAATGCAGAGCTCACCAGTGTGTTACACACAGAATGCAGGGCTCACCAGTGCATTACACACAAAATGCAGGGCTCACCAGTGCGTTACACACAGAATGCAGGGCTCACCAGTGCATTACACACAGAATGCAGGGCTCACCAGTGTGTTACACACAGAATGCAGAGCTCACCAGTGTGTTACACACAGAATGCAGGGCTCACCACTGCATTACACACAAAATGCAGGGCTCACCAGTGCGTTACACACAGAATGCAGGGCTCACCAGTGCATTACACACAGAATGCAGGGCTCACCAGTGCATTACACACAGAATGCAGGGATCACCAGTGCATTACACACAGAATGCAGGGCTCACCAGTGCGTTACACACAGAATGCAGGGCTCACCAGTGTATTACACACAGAATGCAGGGCTCACCAGTGCGTTACACACAGAATGCAGAGCTCACCAGTGTGTTACACACAGAATGCAGGGCTCACCAGTACGTTACCCACAGAATGCAGGGCTCACCAGTACGTTACACACAGAATGCAGGGCTCACCAGTGTGTTACACACAGAATGCAGAGTTCACCAGTGCATTACACACAGAATGCAGAGCTCACCAGTGTGTTACACACAGAATGCAGGGCTCACCAGGGGGTTACACACAGAATGCAGAGTTCACCAGTGCATTACACACAGAATGCAGGGCTCACCAGTGCATTACACACAGAATGCAGGAATCACCAGTGCATTACACACAGAATGCAGGGCTCACCAGTGCATTACACACAGAATGCAGGGCTCACCAGTGCGTTACACAAAGAATGCAGGGCTTACCAGTGCGTTACACAAAGAATACAGGGCTCACCAGTGCATTACACACAGAATGCAGAGTTCACCAGTGCATTACACACAGAATGCAGGGCTCACCAGTGCATTACACACAGAATGCAGGGATCACCAGTGCGTTATACAAAGAATGCAGGGCTCACCAGTGCAATCCACACAGAATGCAGGGCTCACCAGTGCGTTCCACACAGAATGCAGGGTTCATCAGTGCATTACACACAGAATGCAGGGATCACCAGTGCGTTACACACAGAGTGCAGAGCTCACCAGTGCGTTTCACACAGAATGCAGGGCTCACTCACCAGTGTGTTTCACGCAGAATGCAGGGCTCACCAGTGCGTCACACACAGAATGCAGGGCTCACCAGTGCATTACACACAGAATGCAGGGCTCACCAGTGCGTTACACACAGAATGCAGAAATCACCAGTGTGTTACACGCAGAATGCAGAGCTCACCAGTGCGTTACACACAGAATGCAGGGCTCACCAGTGCATTACACACAGAATGCAGGGCTCACCAGTGCGTTCCACACAGAATGCAAGGCTCACCAGTGCATTACACACAGAATGCAGGGCTCACCAGTGCGTTCCACACAGAATGCAGGGCTCATCAGTGCGTTACACACAGAATGCAGGACTCAACAGTGCGTTACACACAGAATGCAAGACTCACCAGTGCGTTACACAGAGAATGCAGGGCACACCAGTGCTTTCCACACAAAGTGCAGGGCTCACCAGTGCGCTCTACACAGAATGCAGGGTTTACCAGTGGGTTACACGCAGAATGCAGGGCTCACCAATGCATTACACACAGAATGCAAGGCTCAACAGTGCATTACACACAGAATGCAGGACTCACCAGTGCGTTCCACATAGAATGCAGGACTCACCAGTACGTTCTACACAGAATGCAGGGCTCACCAGTGCGTTCTACACAGAATGCAGGGCTCACCAGTGCGTTACACACAGAATGCAGGGCTCACCAGTGCGTTACACACAGAATGCAGGGCTCATCAGTGCGTTACACACAGAATGCAGGACTCACCAGTGCGTTACACACAGAATGCAAGACTCACCAGTGCGTTACACAGAGAATGCAGGCCTCACCAGTGCGTTCCACACAGAATGCAGGGCTCACCAGTGCGTTCTACACAGAATGTAGGGCTCACCAGTGCGTTACACGCAGAATGCAGGGCTCACCAATGCATTAAACACAGAATGCAGGGATCACCAGTGCGTTCCACACAGAATGGAGGGCTCACCAGTGCGTTCCATACAGAATGGAGGGCTCACCAGTGCATTCCACACAGAATGCAGGGCTCACCAGTGCGTCACACACAGAATGCAGGGCTCACCAGTGCGTTACACACAGAATGCAGGGATCACCAGTGCGTTACACACAGGATGCAGAGATCACCAGTGCGTTACACACAGAATGCAGAGTGTGTTCAGGGACGCATACTGTACATGTAATGGTCAGTAGCACCCAACAGCAGTAATACATGATCTCTCTTTGTTTGCTGAGTCCACAAAGGGGAAACTATACAGAGCAGAGCCAGGCTATAGTATTAAACTGAAATGACAGCAGAGCAAACTTCTAAGCTGCAGGATCAGGAATAGTTTACCTTAATCCATCTCTGTACACTGGGGAGCCTACCGCCTCACTCTCCAGATCTCGTGTATACAAGCTGCTTCCCTCCTCTACTGTGCGAGAGCCATGTAGGTTCTGTGCTGCACAGAATATCACTCCACCGCTCTGAGAGACTGTGTAGCTAGAACTAAAAGAAGAGTATCGGCTTCTGCAGCTGTATCCCTGCACATCAAGTCCCAACTCAGTCACATTGCTTGGCAAGTTTGCATCGATCCAGGTTGGATTGATGCAGATTTGCACAGCCTTGTGTGTGATCCAGTCAGGTACATTTATATGGGGGGGCTTGGGAGTCCTTTAATGCCCACCTAGCGCTGCCCCTGCCTGCCGGGGACAAATGCGGGGACAGATTGGCTCCAGGGACAGTCTCCTCAGTCTGGGGACTGTCCCTTGAAACTGGGGACGTCTGGTCACCCTACTACTGTTGCCTCTTGCTTCAGTGTTTTGCCTGCCAGCCAGATGCATGCTTGCTGTTAAATCCTGAGCCTGATTCCTTCCTGCTCCTGATCTTGCTCTTGCCCTGCATACTGTACCCTGCTGCCTTGTACCTACTTGTTCCTGATCCCAGTCTTGGTTCCCTCTTTCCTTGCATCTCCAGTTTTACCCTGTGATCTGTGTTCCTCATTTTGAAAATATTGAATATACTGTATTATAGTTATACTGCGTCGCTTTAACTGAAAATTGCGCGGTTGTGCGATGTTGTGCCCAAACAAAATTGACGTCCTTTTTTTACCAGAAATAGAGCTTTCTTTTAGTGGTATTTGATCACCTCTGTCTTTTGAAAAAAAAAAAATGTTTTTTTTACTTTCTGCTTTATTACATATCTAAAAAAAAATATAAAAAAACTAATTTATTCATCAGTTTAGGCCAATATATATTCTTTTACAATTTTTTGGTAAAAAAAATACCAATAAGCGTATATATATTGATTGGTTTGCGCAAAACTTATAGCGTCTACAAAATAGGGGATAGATTTATGGCATTTTTATTTATTTATTAATAAATAAAGTAATGATGGTGATCAGTGATTTTTAGCGGGACTGCAACATTGCGGCGGACAGATCGAACACTGACATTTTTGACACTTTTTTGGTAACCAGTGACATTATTACAGTGATCAGTGCTAAAAATATGCACTGACATTGTACTAATGACACTGGCAGGGAAGGGGTTAACATCAGGGGCGATCAAGGGGTTAAATGTGTTCCCTGTTTGTGTTTTCTAACTGTATGGGAGACTGTGTGACTGGGGAAACACACAGATCCGTCTTCCTGCTTAGGAGGAAGACAGAACTCAGTTTCATCCCCAAACAGAACGGAGATCTGCCTCGTTTACTTCGGCAGATCCCCATTCTGTCTCTGTGGGAAAGATTGCGGCTGGCCGGCGGACATCGAGTCTGCAGGACCCACTGATTGGATCCCCCCGCTGGCCAATCAGAGTGCACGCGAACCCACGAAAGCTAGTGCACGCAGCCGAGCCACATTGCCGCAGTACATTTGCGGCGGGTAGTCGGCAAGTGGTTAAAGGGTAACTCCACTTTCATGGGGGAAAAAAAAAGCAAATAAACAAAAAATAATATAGCTCATATAATTGCGACACATGTCATGGTGTAATTGACTGTTATTAAAAATTACCTTTCCTTTTCAATCTGCAGCCGCTGTAATTTTCTGAAAATGCAATGCAATATGGCTACCTGGAGGTGTTCTGTACACAGAATGTGTACTGACCACCCCCAAGAAACATCATTTCCTGCTTGTGTGATTGGCTCTCCAATTTTACCAGAAGTCTGCACTAAGATACAAGTCAGATTTCAGGCATCCCCTGCAACAAAAATTTAATTTTTGGAGAGATACTTCTCTCCAAGAGGAACACGTCTAAAGGGATGCAGGCTCAGCAGATTTCCTCATTAGTGCTCTGCAGCTGCCACAGCTGACTGATAATTATGAAACCACTCCCATTAGACCCACTGAGAACAGAGGCACAGACAAACACACAGGGATTTCTTCAGAATAACAAAAGGTAGGAATCTGCAACAACGTTTGTTATAATCCTTGCAGTGTACATAGATCACCCAGAGGGGAATGTTTTTTTCTCAACAAAAGTGGAGTTAAGCTTGAAGTCATATATTGTCTGGTCTGAGTTTACCGAATGAAGCTATGCAGATCTGGCCATCTCTGCTGCTGATTCCTGACTACATGTTTCGCATATTGCTTCCTCGGGTGTAGGGAGAGGGTCTTTCCCTGTTGCATTTTCTATTTATCTTACATTATGGAGGGGATGGAACACACCTAGGTGGTTGAGTACAACTAAGTGTATAAAAAGGATACTGGAGCGCTGATATAAATAAATAAGTGCAAAAAGGTGAAAAAGAAAAGGTGAAAAAAAGCTAAATAATACAAAGCTGCAACCAATCAAATAGTGCTCTGCCACTTAGACTTAAATTCAAATATATGTGTATTGGAGTGCTAAAAAACAACCTCCCACTATTCTAAATATAAGTGAATGTAGACTAAGTGAATAAAAACCAATAAGTAACAAGTGCTGCACACTATATATTGTGTTCGGAACACATCAAATAAGGGAATCAGATAGCCCCTAAATGTGCAATATAGGTTCAAAAAGTGCCAAGGTAAATAATATTTTGCATAGAGTAAATTTACAAAATAAAAATAAAAATTAAATATAACTACGAATGGGAGCAAATATAGCACCGCTAATAAATAGTCAGGATCAGTCCACACTAAACTGTTCAATATTAAGCTGTTAAACTTGAGAAAGTCACGTGACATGTGACGCACGTCAATTGAGAAAGTTACGTGACATGTGACGCAACGCGTCGAGGGGAGGAGTTAGTGACAGCATCTAATGTGATTGTCAGCACAGCAGTTTGCTGTATGAACAGCGGTGTCTCACGTCTGACCATTTTTATATAAGCACTATTGCTACTACACAAATGTGAATGGAATCAAATTACTATTATTGATCCATATAACTTTTATCATTGCGCAATGATGCATTTCTTTTTTATTTCATGCCAAACATCGCTGAATTGGTGGAGTGGAACAGCAAGCAAGTTTAACAGCTTAATATTGGAGAGTTTAGTGTGGACTGATCCTGACTATTTTTTAGCAGTGCTATATTTGCTTTCATTTGCAGTTATACTTAATTTTTATTTTTGTTTTGTAAATTTACTCTATTCAAAATATTATTTACCTTGGCACTTTTTGAACCTATATTGCACATTTAGGGGCTATCTGATTCCCTTATTTGATGTGTTCCGAACACAATATATAGTTGCAGCACTTGTTATTTATTGGTTTTTATTCACTTAGTCTACATTCACTTATATTTAGTAGGGTGGGAGGTTGTTTTTAAGTGCACCAATACACGTATATTTGAGTACAACTAATGCCGCGTACACACGGGCGGACTTTACGGCAGACTTTGTCCGGCGGACTTTTCGACAGACTTTACGACAGACTTTCCGAATAAACGGACTTGCCTACACACGATCAACCAAAGTCCGATGGATTCGTACGTGATGACGTACGACCGGACCAAAACAAGGAAGTTCATAGCCAGTAGCCAATAGCTACCCTAGCGTCGGTTTTTGTCCGTCGGACTAGCATACAGATGAGCGGACTTTTCGACCGGACTCAAGTCCGTCGAAAAGATTTGAATCATGTTTCATTTCTAGGTCCATCTTTTTGGGGAAAAAAGTCTGCTGGAGCCCACACACGATCGAATTGTCCAACGGACTCCGGTCCGACGAACCATGTATGCCGTAAAGTCCGCTCGTGTGTACGCGGCATTAGACTCTTAGATGGACAGAAAGAAAGTGGGGAATTATGATCGGGAGATCTCACTGTGTCCATGACATATAAGAAACAGAGGACTGATTCAACTTTCTTTCTATAATTAAAATTTTACTTTTCAGAGGATTGACCCTTTAAATGTAAACGGTACTCAGCACACTTCTCTTTATAACAAGGAGACATCCAACAAAATCGAGTCTCTTCGCTCGAGTCATTTTTTCTGCAGGTCGGGTGTTTAGCTTTTGATTCTTCTGTTTGGGATTGACAGCTTTATGTGGATAATGATGGCTGCCGAGCCCATACACGGCAATGACAAGCTGTTGGTGGCTGCATTTATTTATGACTGCGATTACCTGCAGTGATTGTGGCTGGACACACTTTGAAACTCAGGCATGGGTCACCAAAATAGGTCGAAAAAGGCCTAATTCATCTGATAATTGGCCTTTGGATGCGTGGGTTCAATTAGAACTGTGCTAAATATTGCAATTATAGTTTCTCCGTGCGTTTTTTTTAAAATTACTTTTAGCAAACTATATGTAATAAAAAAGCGAAAATGGCACTGCTAGAAATGAAGGCGGTAGAATATCCCCCCTAACTCGGTGGGGGTAAAGGGCAAAGGTAAGTGTTTACTGAATGAACCCTAATGGGTTAATATTAGTATCATCCAAATTCCAAACAAATGTGAAATGTGATTCACTAGGCAGTGTATAAAAAACGTATAATAAATGAAAAAATCCTCTCTCATCAAAGAATGTAATACATATACATAAAAATAAAGATCAATTATCAAGTGAATCATTGATTGCAAGATAAAGTTGCAAGTGTAATTGATTGATAATAAAGTCTATAAATAATTCAGGCTGAAAAAATATATATAACACTATAGGAAAAGAAAAAAAGTCCATATATCAATATATCAATTTTCCAGTGTCCCATATGCGAATTTCCATAAAAGTGCTTTGTGCTAGTATCCACATATGGCAACTTAAAATTCTCTTCTGTGCATCAAAATAAAGTGACTTCTTGTGCATTAAATAAAGTGACCAAGTGCATCCTAATAGGGTGACTTCTTGTGCCCCCCCTCAAGTATGTGCACTCACCAGAAGCCCCCACCCCTGCAGGGGTAGGGAGCATGTAGTAAGTTGTTTCGCCAATTTAGATATTCCCAGGAAGCGATAACCTCTCCTATTGCGGACCAGAGTGTATATAAACCAGCATCCACATGTAATCAAAAATGGGCATCCATAGCGTAAATCCGATAAAAGTATATTTATTGGTATGATGCAAAATTATAATGGACTAGTAGTTTAAAAAGCGGGGCTAAAAACACACACTGCCCCACTGACAAGAATGGCTGTTGACGGCCAATTCCCAGGTCTGGACGGCGTGCGTTCCACAGACTGCTACAAACAAACCGGAAGTGGCCGGAAGTGACGTTGATGTCAATGTGTAACAAGTCCCGACTTACGCGTTTTGTCATTAGACGTCATTTGAGGCGTAGCCATCTTGGTACACCTCAAGTCGATAAATAGTAAGTAGAGGCATTGGGGCAGCTGGAAACAAATACACTAAGAAGCAGGCAAAAGCCCGCAACATTTGCATCACTGGTCTTGCCTCAGCCATTGTAAAATAGCTTGTCTCCTGTCATCCTACTGCAGAGTAGGACCCTTGTACTTTGTGTGGAAGCAGTGGTCTCTCTGTAGAGGTTCAAAACCCCCTTGTGTGAGTTATGCCCCGTACAGGCTATTGGAATTTCCGTCGGAAAAACCTAATGCCGCGTACACACGGTCGGACTTTCCGGCATACTTGGTCCGGCGGACCAGAGTGTGCCGGACAATCCGCCCGTGTGTGGGCGGCGGCGGACTTTTCCGGCGGACTTTTTCCCAAAAGCCCGCCGGACCTAGATTTGAAAAAAGTTCTAAATCTTTCCGTCGGACTCAGTTTCGGGCGGAAAGTCCGCTCGTGTGTGTGCTGGTCCGACGGAAAGCCCGCTCGTGTGTAGGCTGGTCCGACGGACCAGATACGACGCGAGGGCAGGGTATTGCATCTCGCGCTCACTGCAATAGGAAAAACAAATCTTCCTATTGCGGCGAGCGCGGAGCATACCAGGCCCTTAGGTCTGGTATGGATTATAAAGGGAACCCCGCTACGCCGAAAAAACGGCGTGGGGTCCCCCCTAAAATCCATACCAGACCCCGATCCGAGCACGCAGCCTGGCCGGTCAGGAAAGGGGGTGGGGACGAGCGAGCGCCCCCCCCCCTCCTGAGCCGTACCAGGCCGCATGCCCTCAACATGGGGGGTGGGCACTTTGGGGGAGGGGGGCGCCCTGCCCCCACCCCAAAGCACCTTGTCCCCATGTTGATGAGGACAAGGGCCTCTTCCCGACAACCCTGGCCGTTGGTTGTCGGGGTCTGCAGGCGGGGGGCTTATCGGAATCTGGGAGCCCCCTTTAATAAGGGGGCCCCCAGATCCCGGCCCCCCACCCTATGTGAATGAGTATGGGGTACATGGTACCCCTACCCATTCACCTAGGGAAAAAGTGTAAGTAATAAAACACACTACACAGGTTTTTAAAATATTTTATTAAACAGCTCCGGGGGGGGGATCTTCCTCCGGCTTCGGGGGTCTTCTTCCGGCTTCGGGGGTCCCTCCGGTTCATCTTCTCCCGGCGTCCGGTTGGTTCTTCTCCGCTCTCTTCTCCCGGTGTTCCAGTTCTTCGGCCGGCTCCTCTGCTGTCTTCAGGTAGCTCTCTTGCCAGCAGAGGTCCGGACTTCTGAGCTTCTGGGCTGCTGGGCTGCTGGGCTTCTTCTCTTCTCTTCTCCAGATGTTGACACGACGCTCTCTCCGGCTGGACTGCTCTCCGAGGGCTGCGTTGTGACTTATATAGGCGGAGACCCCGCCCCCTTTGATGTCACAGTCCCTGGGCATGGGCATGTACCCCATACTCATTCACATAGGGTGGGGGGCCGGGATCTGGGGGCCCCCTTATTAAAGGGGGCTCCCAGATTCCGATAAGCCCCCCGCCCGCAGACCCCGACAACCAACGGCCAGGGTTGTCGGGAAGAGGCCCTTGTCCTCATCAACATGGGGACAAGGAGCTTTGGGGGGGGGCCCCGCAGGGCGCCCCCCTCCCCCAAAGCACCCACCCCCCATGTTGAGGGCATGCGGCCTGGTACGGCTCAGGAGGGGGGGCACTCGCTCGTCCCCACCCCCTTTCCTGACCGGCCAGGCTGCGTGCTCGGATCGGGGTCTGGTATGGATTTTAGGGGGGACCCCACGCCGTTTTTTCGGCGTAGCGGGGTTCCCTTTATAATCCATACCAGACCTAAGGGCCTGGTATGCCCCGCGACGGGGCTCGCAAGGTGTCAATCTCGCCGATAAAAGCGGCAAGATTGACATCCTTTGCTAGTCCCGTCGCACCTGAGTCACGTTCAAAATGAACGGACTTGTCCGTGTGTGGGCAAGTCTGTTCATTCTGAAAGTCCGCCGGAACTCCGGCGAAAGTCCGTCGGAAAGACGGGCGGACTTAGCCCGCCGGAAAGTCCCGGCGTGTGTGGGCAAGTCCGTCCGTTTTAAAGTCCGGCGCACCTGGCGGACAAAGTCCGTCGGAAAGTGTGCCGGACCAAGTAGGATAGAAAGTCCGACCGTGTGTACGCGGCATTAGAGTTCCACTCAAACTTGTCTTGCATACACACGGTCACACAAATGTTGTCGGAAATTCCGAACGTCAAGAACGTGGTGACGTACAACACGTACGATGAGCCAATAAAAATGAAGGCACATGGTCACAGTCAGTCTTCGGCTCAATAAACAGTTCAGTTTCTTTTTGCTGTTTTTTTTTTTTTTTTGAGTAACTTGGATAGGGAATAGAAGAAAAATAGAATAGGAAGTCTTTAGTGCTAGCTGTCCTATGGTGGACTACTGCTCCCAGCAATCCTCTTTAGGCCCTGCCAGCCCTCCTGGCTGCAGCTGCCCGACTCCACTGCCTGTGAAATTGCAATCCTCACTGGCTCCACACCCAGCTCTGACTGTTGCCTCTCAGTCCTCTCTGGCATGCCTCTTCAGCACTCCCAACAGCACATGTCACTCACCAGTCCTCTTTGCTCTCCAGGAGAGCTCCGTCCTGCTCCCAAACCCCAGGTCCAAGGTCACCCCCCAGAATGGGGAGCGCCCTCAAAGGCCCCGACAAATCCTCCCCAGCTGGGCTGACCCTGGCTATATCAAGGAGGCCTGCCCCCTTCCAATCCTAGTTGGGGAGTGGTCAGGGCTCCCTGAGACACCACAGACAGCGCCACCTCTCTTCCCCTCCTCTCTTCTAAAATCCTCTAGAAGCAAGAGGGAGGTAACACGAAAGATGATGCTATCTGTGAGTCACCAGCCTACTCTGGGCCATTCCCAGCCCACACAGATCAAAACAAACAGTTAGGCCTGCCTAAATTTACCTGCTCTGACAAAAAAAATCTACCTAAATGGAACGTGCTACAGAAGGAGGATGGAACTCTGCACTCCATGGTACCGGCCCAGGTGTAAAGAAGAGTGAAAATGACTTCAGCCTGACTCCTACAAGGCGGCGCCCCCAATGCATTTAACCCTGTACACACAGCTTAGACATAGGGGTGGCCTGGGAGGAGCTGAATGCGATTTGGTGTGGTGCGTTTTTCAAAAGTGGTGCATGTATTACTTTTTGTGCATTCTGGTGTGATTAGCAGCATGGGCTGCAGGGGAATGCACAGGAATTGTACAGGAATACTGGTTCTAGTCTAAAACTGAGTAAGCAGCTACATTTAGTCCTGTATGGGAAGACTATTGTTCAGTCTGTCCAATTTCAGCCAAATTAGGTGACAAGATTAACGTAGACCTTACATGCAGATTGAAGGTCCTCTTTATTTGCAGACTCTACTCTCCCCCCACCTAAATTACAAATGGCTTGAAAGACCCATTCAAAAATAAAGACTGTACGAAAAAAAATCACTTTGGCACAACTTTCAGGGCTTCAGGTAGGTTCGGGTGAGATCGCTGTGCATTCTGGGATAGCTGAGAGCTCAGAATCCCAGGAGAGAGTGCTCCAGGCTATTAGAGCATGGGGGGTTTGAGTAATGTGGACCTTCCCATTTCAAAGATAGTCCACTTCAAGGGCACCCATAGATCACAACTGGCAAACTGAATTCAATGAAAATAGAGACTAAAATGTTCAGCTAAATGTGTGTTACGGCTGCCCTTCTTTTATAGGCACAAACATGGACACTCAAGTGATCCCAGCATGCATGTTTATGTCTAGTCCATAAAAAAGGAAAAAAAAAAACATAATTATAATGTGCATTTATAAAGCTGCATGGTGCTTAGTCCAATCAAAGGCAGCCAGCTTGTTAAATTTGCCTAATTCCATTAACCTAGAATAAAGTCTCTCCACGGTCCCATGATTCAAGTGTCCTGCAATCACCATAATATCTGCAACACTCCACGTTCTTCCAATGTTATCTCTGCTAATCAGTGCTGTGATTGAGATATTAACATGGGACACTACAACTGCCATTCTGCACATATTGCAACTATATCCTAGCCATACAAAGCTTTATAATTTCTATTTATTTGTTTATTACCCCAGAGTGACAGTAACGCCAGGTATTGCTGCACCCGTGTAATTAAGAACTCAGAAAATGAACCTTTTTGTTAATGTAATTTTCGAGAGGAAGGGAAACACAGGAGCAATTTCATTTAACAAAATAATTAAATCAGGAATAAATCAGTAAAGTATTTCATCAAGCAAAAAAGTTTTAATGAAAGGCAAACTGCAACCAGGAAATCATATTACACGTTGGAATCACAAAACTAAAAAAGTATGCAGTATATTCTCTTGGATGAATCATTTTATAGCGTAGGGGCAACTTAACTTTCTCTGCACCATTACACATCTGGAGCCTTCCTTCCTTCTTTGCTGAGTGGTCCCGTCGTCTTTTGGGACACACAGAGGTCCCAGAAGGCAGCAGGGGGAAGGAGGAGGGCCCAAAGCAATAGGGGGAAATGATGTACCTCGCCGTGGCGGGCTACATAGGAAGTGAATAGGAAAAGCAATGGAAAAGAAGGTAAACAAACTCCCCTCCCAAAAAAAAAAAGTAAAAAAGTTACCCAATACGATTTTAAGATTTATGGATTAACTAGATGGCGCAAAGTGTTTATATGTGGGTGGAAGCTTGCTGGTCAACTTGGTACGCTGAACCATCGGAATGCTCCCAAAGGTCATGGCCTCTTCTACTTGAGTTATCTCCAGTCTGGACTCTTCTACACATGTGCAGGTACTTGGGCCGTCACAGCTAGGTTAAGTTAGGAAAAATATGTTACTACATGTTATATACTGTATGTTTTGTCAAAAGTTTAGTAAAGTTGTTCCAACTGCTCAAAGCCTGGTCTGAAGTTACTCAAAGGGTGCATGTGGGATCCTAGCATCTCTCCAAGGAATCAGGGTCTGAAATAGCACATTGTCAGAGTCAGGGAAACATCACTGTAATACAAGGTTAGCCTGTGAGTCTAATGCCGCGTACACACGGTCGGACTTTACGGCAGACTTTGCCCGGCGGACTTTTCGACGGACTTTACGACGGACTTTCTGAATGAACGGACTTGCCTACACACAATCCACCAAAGTCTGTCGAATTCGTACGTGATGACGTACGACCGGACTAAAACAAGGAAGTTCATAGCCAGTAGCCAATAGCTGCCCTAGCGTGGCTTTTTGTCCGTCGACCAAGCATACAGACGAGCGGACTTTTCGACCGGACTCGATTTCGACGGATTGATTTAAAACATGTTTCAAATCTAAGTCCGTCCAACTTTTGAGAAAACAAAGTCCGCTGGAGCCCACACACGATCGAATTGTCTGACGAAATCCAGTCCGCCGGGCAAAGTCTGCCGTAAAGTCCGCTCGTGTGTACGCGGCATAAGAGGAGAAGAAGTTACTGTGGGTAACCACAGGGGGGAATAGCAGCTAGTCGTTGGCGTGGTAACTGGTTAGGTGGTGGGTCTCCCGGTAGTGAGAGGGTCCAGTATTCCGACCCCCTCCCTAGCTGTCTGTATTCACTGATCACCGGAAGCAAACAGAGATCTATGGCCTGTTCACTAGGTATGTAACGCAAGAGTTAAGTGGGAGCATGCATGAGGTCTGCGCTAAGGGCTTGGTGGGACTCCATTCTGCTATGAGGTAGTAGAGGTACACTGACTGGTGGAGTGGGCATAGGCTCAGCATGCCCTTCCTAATGCAACACATATACCTGTACAAGTGTGTAGGGCAAAGGATGACATCTTCTGGAGGGACTCTGCATACAACACTACACAAAAGTGGCTCATCTCTGAGTTAGGGAACTGCCTTAATTTTTGATTCTTCATGTGACTGTGGCACCCCCCCTACCCACCCAGTCCTGGGAATTGGTAAGCACGCTTTGGGGTGAAGTGTTACTCTGTGCTAGTATGAGTGACCCCGGACCCCGCCTGGCCTAGCCTAAAGATAGTCCTATGATGTGACCCAGAACTTGGCACCCAACAAGTTAACGGGAACCATGGAGGAAAGGTCCATCATCACCCAAATACCCCACCTACTACCCACAAGTTGCTCACATGTATTACTAGAGCTAACCTGGACTTCACTGTGAGGGATGCTGCTTATGAAGATAATTGCAAGTGACCGTTTGTGTTCTAAACTAATTTACTGACGTAATGATTTCAAATTTTCTCTTCTGCTGTTATAGAGTCTTATGGAGGCTATCCTACAAAGCCACATGCTCCCCTGATGGAGTCACATTAATATTGTTGTGAAGAGTCCATATTTGTGCAGCTTTCATAATATATTTTGTATTTTTCTGCAGGGTATGCATGCTCTTTGCTACTCTTTTTCTTGATTAAATCTAACTTTGCATCTGTTTAGTAAACTGCAAGTTGCCGTTACTTCATGTATGATCATTTAGCAGATTCCCAATTCTGTTAAATATTAAGTCTTTTAGTAAGAAGTCATGGTTTCTGCAAATGAGATGTCTAAATCTTGCTTAAGGCTTCACACCGAATCCTTAAGTTGTAAAAAGAGGAATTCATTATGCGAGGAATTCTTTTATCAAAAAACTGCCAGTCCCATGCTACAAATTTTCAAATATAGAATTCGAAGAGCTTCCATGTCTAAGTCATGCCCCTTTAAAAAGGAAAACTTGCAGCTGCAGCTAGGTCGATAAAACATTTACTGTCATTATAGAACATCAAGAACAAGGTACGGAACAGCCAGTCGCCTTGTAAGAGAAGACTTTTCTCTCCTAGCCATTAATAGTTCAATTTTACAGTGTATTAAAATGTCTCATAACTTATTTTTGTCTGTACTTAGGGGCAATTTCATAAAACTTTCAACCTGCGAGAAAAAGTAAGACAATTTCAAGTAATTTTTATTTTTCAACGTGTTTTTAAGTGTAAAACCAACGCAATTAAATGTTAACATTTTAAAGTCAAGGGACAATGATTAGGTACAGCATGTCATTTCATATTTCCTTTTGGAAATTTTAATTGTGTAGCTGTCATGTTCCTTACTGGTTTCAAGATATTCTGACAAAAAAGCAAGTAGGCATACATCTTCTAGATCACTGATTAAAAGGGGGGGATTTACTAAAATTGGAGAGTGCAAAATCTGGTGCAGCTCTGCATAGTAACCAATCTTAGGCTTATTTTCAAAGCCTAATTGAACAAGCTGATGTTAGAAGCAGATTGGCTATTATGCACAGCTGCACCAGATTCTGAGCGCTCCACTTTTAGGCGATGGTGTCCCTAGGGGGGGCAGAGGGGACCCTGACCCCCCCCCAACATTATTCTGTGCCCCATCATGTGCCCCCCCCCCCCCCAATTAAAAAAATTTGTATTTATTTATTTTTTTTACAAAAAGGCAATGTCTAAGAGGGAGAGCGTCCCCAGTCAGCTCCTGCAGGTGATTTCTCCCCCCTCCCTCTGCTCGCTGACACTGCATAATGCGAGCGCTCACACAACCATGGCCGCCCGATCTGCTCCTTCCCCTGCATCCTCATTGGCAGGGAGAAGAGTGAGTTGCAGGAAGGACTCCACCAGGACTCTCAGTTACTGAAAAAACAGACTGATTTCTCCCATCCTTAGGACAGGAGAACCAGCCTGTAAATTCCAAGAGATGCCAGACCAGCGCTGTCAATAGCAGGGGCAGGACAGCAAGAGAAGGCTGGGGAACCCCACAGTGGCAGAACACCAGGACCCGGTGGCAAGACAACCTTTGCAACCCTGATAGTTCTCCCACTGTTTTGGACCCTTATATTTTCTTGGTATGCTGGTGACATATATCTCTTGTTCTCTGCCAATACAGTAGGAAGGGAGCTCACTACAGAACACGTGAAAGGGCCATTGTGGGATCATAGTAAAGGGCCCCAGGATATATATATTTATATATATATATATATATATATATATATATATATATATATATATATATATATATATATATATATATATATATATATATATGTATACAATTGCATATTATAGTTTCCCCCCTACTTTTGTCCCTGTCCCCCCATGTGCCGCCCCTAAATATGAAAGCTGGAGACGCCACTGCTTTTAGTAAATCCCCCCCAAAGCCTAGCTGAATTATTTTCAGTTTACATCAGCTAAATACATTTCAGAGACTTCAATACAAAAAAAGTGTGCAAAATCATATAGCTGATTTTTTTTTGAAAGTAGGCACAGCCTTTGTAGAAAAACCTGTCCCTTAGCAGCATGCTGCAGGCAAGGATCCTTGCTCTCTGTGTGGAAGCAGTGGTCTCACTGCATAGGTCTGACAAGCCCTCTGCTGAGTCCAATCAGGTATGAATAAGGAGGGAGCATGTCAGAGAGAAATGCAACAAAACCCTATTGGCTCCTTGTGCTACTTCTACCGCTCCCTCCTTGAGCTCTGCTGTACAAAGACCACACAAGGCTGATATCAAGGCAAATTCAAGTACTTACACTGCTTGCATTTATAAAAAAAAAAAAATGTATTTAAAGCGGAACTTCACTCTTTAAACCAGCATTAACTATTTTTAATTCTTATGCTAGCATTAGTAAATAGATAGGAAAGTATCTCATATTTACTTATTTTATTTTTACATTTTGTGACGGACCACCTGGCACCCAGCCTCGGTGCTTCCGCCAAGATACAGCTTCCTCCAAGAACCAGATATCATAGCTGAATTTTGCACCCAAGAACTAGATGACACTAGCTTAGGTGCAAACAGGAACTAGCTTTATTGTAAATTCACACACAGAATATATGCCACACAAAATCAGATAAGAGCTTGATAACATTAACCTAAACAATGCAAACTGTAAACAGGAATCTAACCATTAGCACATCTAATGGACAGCTAACATAAACATAAACAGTAATCTAATTAGATGTAGCACCCTCCTAGGTAGGTGCTAGAAGAGAGTATAGTTTTTGGGTATTTCTGCTTATCAGGAAGATTGCACAGTAAATTTAGATGCTCTCTGCATCCCAGGGAGCAGGGATGCATTGGTAGGGTCTGCTCATGGTTGTCACAAGTTAGCCTGCAGTTTCCTGCTTGTGTACTCTTACCTCATTGCTGCAGTGTTTCTCCATCTGATTCCTTTCACTTGTGTTGCTTGGCTGTGCTCTCCTATGGGTGTCGTCTGCTTTTCTGTGGACCTTTATTTTCTTCCCTTCCATCACTTCCTGGCCCGCCTCCTACTTGCTTGTCTATATAAGACATGCTCAGTGTAACCCACATTGCCTGAGCAACATCTTAATCCTCTGAGCTCCCGTTTGCATACCTCTTGTCCATACTGTGTCTGACTACCTGTTTATCGTCTGTGCTTGTTCGCTGCCCACCCTGATCTCAGCTTGTCTTCTGGATTCCCTTTTGCCTGCTGCTTGTACTCTGCACACATGAGTGGTCTCTGCATCCTTGGCTAGGCGTACCTGGGGGCCGCAACCTGGTTCCAGCTTGCTGCAAGGCCATCCACACCATCAGGGGCTCTGGTGAAGAAGCAGGCTGGGGCTTAGACTCCACGCCCTGGGGAACCCTGAGTAGGCGATCTACAAGAGCTCACTACCACAGACTCGTGACAGTTTGCTCAGGCCATGAGCTCCTTGGAGACACTGCAGCCTCTTCTGGATCATCTTCAGTGTTTGGCACAGAGGGTTGACGTCCAGCAGGCCTATCAAGAATGGCGTCTACAGTGTCTGCAGGAACTTTTCTACCGTTTGGATACCTGGGGGCCGCGACCTGGTTCCAGCTTGCTGTAAGCTCATCCCCAACATCAGGGGCTTTGGTGAAGAAGCAGGCTGGGGCTTAGACTCCGCGCCCTGGGGAACCCTGAGTTGGCGATCTACAAGAGCTCACTACCACAGACTCCTAACAATGGTGCTGAGATGCTGCTCATTTTGTCTGAATGCTTCACATTGGTCCAATAGTGGGGCTTATTGGACAGTGGGAGGAAACCTGACAAATGATGGCATAGTTACAGCCCTGGTGATTGGCTGAGGAAAGTGCCTCAGTGCATGCTGGGTGACTGTATATATGCCAAGGGCACATGTGCTTGGGTCTTCGGCTGGAGAGCAGGGTCCCGGAGGGAGGGGACGGCAGCCCCTCCTCTGTACAAGCTGCCATGCGGCCTCAGGGGGTTAACCTGAGGGCCTGAATTGGAGTATAGATGCAACCCAGATGTCCTGCAGAGCTGACTGGAAGGGAGACATGCCAGGAAGGATCTGTTTTGGCCTACACTGAATACAGATCTGTGTCATGGGGCTTGTCCTGTGAGGGACGCCCCTTCAGCTAGTAGAGTCAGTGGACAGATGTCCGTCAAAGGGGATGTTAGTGAGTGTCCTGAAGATAACCATTTGCACCAAGTCTGCTGCCAGAACAAGCAAAGAACTTATTCTTCCCATACAAGTGTTGTATGGTATAACAGGAAGTCTGTTACCACAATTAACCTGGTGAGGCCGAGTGAGAGTTGTCCTCATCTGTAGTTAGGTCCAGTTGGAGTATCCTACTATTCCCTTCTCCTATTCAAATTCCAACAATAAATACAAATGTAGCGCAGGGGTTTTTGCCACCTAAGTTACTATGTAAATAATGTCATATTCTTTAAATAAGAGTTTGGCTCCCTCTAGTGTTCTTTCTAATTAATGCTATTACGACTTTTGTTTGGTTAGATTAAAGCCACGCTACAAAGCATTGTGGGAGATGTAGTGAATGAGGAAGTGACTCAAGTGCTAAAACTCAGTCTGTGAACTACCTACCCACAATGCCCAGTTCACCTACCCACAATGCCAGGTCAGAGAACAGCCTGCTGGGTAAGCAAATAAAAGGTGCAGCGCGGCGATTTTCTGGCCTCTTGGGATGCCATTCAAAGCCTGCCTGCAGGGAGATCTGTGTGTGACCGACAGACTGCGGCCTGGAAGGCGCGGAGCGGAATCGTTTGGCCTCTGAGGAGCTCCAGAGCACAGTCAGCTGGACCAGCGTGCGGATGGACCGGAGGATCTAAGATTTCTAAAGGGTTCCTGCATTACAGTTATATCAGCCATCAGGAGTGGTGCAGTGTGATGGCGCCAGCTAGGATCGAGACTGAGATACCAGTAAAGGAACCTTGCAAGCATCTGGACCTGTTATGGTGAGCGGGCACTTGCCCAGATCAATATGGTGTACTGTTACCATGTTACATAGCTACAGACTGCTAGTGGGACTTGTAGTCCCACAGAAGTATTCTCTCTTGCATATAGCCTGCATACAGCGGAACCGCATGATTGCTCTCTATGTGCTGTGAAGTTAATGTTGCAAAACATCCACCGCGAAGGAGGAACGTGGTTAATATACATTTGGTGTGAGACTATAGCTATTACTGCAACCAGTGAAGTGACGGGTTCCAAGGATACGGTAAATTTACCATGTGGTGTACCATTACTGTTTCTCTTAGGTCTCACACTAATATCACTATACAGGTTTGCCAGAGGGGTTGAGTCTGTTCTTGGTGTTGATAGGCAGAGTACAGGATTAAACATTCATCAGCAGCTCCTACGGGGGTGAGTGCTACACAAAAGAAACCTCCCAAACTCACAGATTCACTATTGGAAACGAGCCGATGACAACGTGGGTGGTTGTGTGGAAACCCCTAGTAACTGGCTGCAATATCAGAAGGCAAAGCTCAGAGAAGTCTACACACAGCAATCCCTACAGGGGAAGTGCTACATAAACAGTAAGCTAATTGACAAATTGTTATCTAGACAAGCCTAGGTGAGTTAGGTCAGTGCCCATCCGGACAGTTCGGTACCAGTATTCAAGAAGACCCAGGGTTGTCCAAATCTAATTAACCAGCTTTCTTTTCGCATACATGTTAAATGTGGTAAAGTCATCTTGCATTATATAACAGGACATCTTCCTGAATGCTTGTAGCTCCCTCAAATGCCAGGGCCCATTGTCAGTAGGCAAGAGGCTACTCTGCAATCCCCTCCAAAAGCCCCTGTCCCCGTTGGGTCTGTCACACATTTCTTCAATCACTTCCTGGTTTCCAGACCTAGACAAATGATGTCATAAATCCCAGGAGTCTTCAGGAAGGGAGGGAGGGTTTCCTCAGCTAAGCACACCCTCTTGCTTGCATGCCTGAACTAAGGGCAGGTGGATTGTAAGAAGTAAATGCTACATGAATCATCTGCCCTTACTCAAGATGGCCACTGCCAGAACTGCTAGGGGGGTGTTTTTAAAAGTGATTTCTCAGCAAAATAAAGAATGGGGACATGGATAGATGGGGGAGTTTGCTTTGAATATTAAAAATGAACTAAATAGTGTTTTTGGTTTGTTGTGCTCAGATCCAGTTTAGTTTCACTTTAAGGATATATTAACCACAGGGCCGTCTTTACTATTGATTGGACCCTGGGCAGACATTTTCTTGGGCCCTCCCATGCAATTTCACCTGCTCTGAGACATATAATAAATAGCAGCTAGACTCAAAATCAGTTTACTAAATCAGTTCAGGCAGTGATTGCGATTGGTTGCTAGAGGTTACAGCATATCATTACTGCTCATTGGCTGCTAGAGGTCACAGCACGTGACTTCTGCTTGTTAATTGGTTCCTAGAGATTACTGTACATCATTACTGCTCACTGATTGGTTGCTAGAGATTACTGCACTTTAGTACTGCTCACTGATTGGTTGCTAAATTGTACTTAGGGAGGCATGATATACATATGAATGCTGCCTCTATTTACATATCAATGCAGACGGTCCAACGCTATTAACATCTTAACGGTGCCGATATTTACATATCAATGCCGGTTATTTACATGTAAACACAGGGTCTGCAGGTGAGTCACCTGTACACAACAATAGGGCAGAGCTGAGCAGCATTAGTAAAAGAACTTCACACTGAGATATCGGGACACAGCATGGGACTAAAACTTCAAGGGACGAGGGAATTTAAACTGGGATAGTTGGCAAGTATGAGGCCCCTGCTTTGGGCCCCAAAACAATGACAGGGCCCAGGGCAGCTGTCCCTTTTGCCCTGCCTTAAAGACGGCCCTGATTATCGATTACATATCTGCAGTAATTTTTTTTTTCTTTCACATCTGCCTGCAGTTCACCTTTAATTCTGAATTGAAAAATGAAAAATGCAGCAGGAGGAGGGAGACTTTATGATGACGGACAGAGCCAAGAATGAGTCTTGGATATAAGATGCCAGAGAGTGATTTATACATATGATAAAAAAAAATGTCAATGTAGAACATAAAAAGACAAACAAAAAGAAGGTTAACAACCCCTTACTGAAATGCCCATACAGCATGTCACAGAAACACAAAAACAATGTCTTAATTCCAATTAAGTTAATGAAGCAAACAGAAGATTGCTTTGTGTGCATGAATATTTTTCCCTGGTGGAAGCACAGGGATAATAAGGCAACTATTTGAAGTGCTATTGATTGGGATTCAGCTGGTTAAGCAGTCACAGACCACTTAGCTGGCCTAGTTTGCATAAATCAGGTTAGAGGGAAGAAAGGTTTCTTTTTAATTTAAAGAGTGAGTGGGATGAACTGCTGCCAACTATGTGTGGTCTGCAGAGTGAGTGTATAACTCCAGCTCCTAAAGGAGAGCTATGAGTAGCGAAGAACTCATCTTACACAAGTCTACTTTGCCTTTCATCCCAGCCACCAACCATTTTGCAAAGTGCCGGATCACACTGGGACGACTCGTCAGGCAACTTAGCCGCCTGACAAGTCGCGTCCCGTTCTGTACAATGGAACCATTCTAATCGGAGCGACACAAGTCGCTCCGACTTAGAAAAAGGTTCCTGTACGACTTGCATTGACTTCTGTACAGAAGTTGTTTTGCAAGTCGCCGCTCCTGTCGTGTCCAGGTCGCCTGAGGCAGTCGCGCTGCAAGTCGTGCTGCTTCAGTGTGAACCGACACTAATGCAGAAACACAATTTCAAATGCACTTCCTGAGAAAACCTTTCCTAAAAGCCAATCTCTGGACTATTTTCTTTTTATGTTACCTCAGATAGCACTAAAGGGGTTGTAAACCTTTGTGTTTTTTCACCTTAATGCGTCCTATGCATTAAGGTGAAAAAACACCTGTCAGTGACCGGCCCCCCAGCACCATCGAACCTGAACCATCGAACTTGACCCGGCAGGGACGTGCTGTCTCTCTGCCCGGGGTTTTCGGCTCTTGATTGGGTAGATTGATAGCAGCGCAGCCATTGGCTCCCGCTGCTGTCAATCAAATCGTTTTTTTCGGCATGGGGGGTCCCCTTAAAATCCATATGCTCATTAAGGGGGCCGGTATGCTCATCATATGACCCATGGCTGACCCATGACTGACGCGTTTCGAAGGAGTACCTTCTTCCTCAGAGAAGGTACTCCTTTGAAAACACACAAGCCAGAAGTGGTCCTGATGTCTTCCCCCCATGCTATCTAGAGACTCTCAGTTCCAGGACTGATTGCCACAAACAGGTGGCTTTTACAAGCAATCATTTTCCACATGATTGTGAGTAGTTTTTTAAATTGTTTTTATTAATAGATTATCTTGGGATAATACACAAGGCTGGTGCCCCCCCCCCCCCCTTATTTTTATCTTTTTTTTAGGATATCCCCTATCCTGGAGAAAAGCAAGGTCAGAGACACTATCCCTTGAGTCATAGATCGCCCGGTCACCACACCAATGCACAAGAGTGTTTGTTTGCTATCATCATTGTAAGCACCCCTGATCATTGTAAGCACCCCCATCAGTAGTAAATGCTTTCTCCCATCTCTGTAACTGATACATTCTGCTGAAGAGCTTGTTCTTTGAAAAACAACAGACACACTGGCTGGATCACCACCTGAAAATAGAAAAAAAGAAAGCTTAAAAAAGAAAACTAATGCAGCCATCACATCTAAGAAATGGTAAGCTGAAATAGAATAAATGTTTACTTTTGGCTTCAATACTGTTTTATTTGCTTAAAGACAGTATAGAAGAGGGAGGTCACTGGCTTGGCTCCAACATTTTGCTCAACGCTTTACAAAATGAATTACAAATACTTTGACCGAAAAGAGTTAACTGTCTAAAGGTTTTATTCCTCTTTGGTACACTAACATTTGGTGCAGGAAGGTAGAAATAATGCTAAAAAAGAAACTTGGGTTTTCTTGGGTTGACCAAGGTGACCAGGAACCTGGAGGTCTCCCAGGAATAAGAATTGGTTCTTTTAGATCTAGTAGTCTCCTACAAATCTACAATCAATGCCCAGTGCTGGATTGATAAGCAAGGCTTGACTCCTCTTTAGTGTGGCCACTCAAGTCACACTGCAGCCTCATTTTATATGGACAGCGAATGTGGCTGCTGTAACCTCGAGGAGAGCTAACTTCCAATGTATCAACTTTGTGTAGCTTAGCTTGATATTCAGTTATTATCTACTGTTGCTCACAATGGACAATTTCTATTTGCTGAAACCAATTTGCTTAATGTAGCATTAATGTGTCAAACATACGATTTGCAATAATTGGAGACTTGGTAAATCCTTATGGCGTACTTATCTATTGAGTATTTATTATTACAACTCTTTGCTACTAAGTGGTAATTTGGGGTCACTGGCCTGTTAAATTTAAGCTTCAGCTTACCATAGTCAAATACTGTTTCTGCACTGATTTTGAAATAATGGGAACTGCCTTCCAAAAGAAGACAAAGATTCAAGGTCTAAGAAACACGGCCATGATGTAGCATGAGAATTTAGCCTATGTGCTAACGGGAGTCATGTAGAATACTTTTAATTAAAACTGTTATTAAACATTCAGTATATGTTGTTGTGAAGAGACCTCACAGTGGAACGTGCTGCATTGTAATAAGTTAGACAATTCCCTTCCGGATTGAGAAGGCTTAGACAGAATGGAGCCAACACTTATCCCAAAGCAGGATCTTGACTTGAATAATTTGAGCTTACATGAAATTTTTAAAAGTAAGCTGACTCTAATGAAGAAACAGGTGCGATTACCATGAAGATAAGAAAGTTAAAAGGTTATTTCTACCTCATTATGAACAAACTTTGTTGGGTTCAAGTACTTGCTGGCTTTTCATATAGATTTGGAATTGCAGTAGAGGGGGTTTCATGCTATAGTTATGGCAGTGACCAGGGGAGAGCTAGAGAGGAGCTCATCATGAGGGCAAATAATGTCTAGGGCATTTTCTAACCTGTTCGAGTGTGGGAGGTGCAGCGTTGTGCGGTGAGTAGTGAACACACAGAGTCCAGGTTTTGCAGTAACAATATATTGTAGAAAGGTTCAACAAATACAATAGGCCCAGGGGGGAGTACACCCAACCAGAATCACTTACAACAGAGACAGCCATGGACCAGCGATATGCAGATTGGAAGATGCGGACAGCGTCTGCCTTAAGGAGCAGAATGCAGCCTGGCTGGTCCACACCCAATAAGAAAGGCTTCCTGAGAGGTAGACGTAGGCCCTGCAGTGTCCCTACTCCTCCAGAACCTTTCCCTGTCTCTAAGTATTGTCCTTGACAGACGGGGATCCTTACCCTTTGCTAGCTACTATCATAAAGCGTGCCAAGCCTGGGATCCGGAGTCGTAGCCTCCCTGACAGCATTCCCGAGTGTGGCTCAGGGTTAAATTTCAGCACCATTAGCGGTAACCCCGAGCCACACTCGGGATTGCATTGCAGGATCCTGGTGCGGTGTTATTTACCTTGTCCCCAGGATCCTGTGATGTCCCCCCGCTGTGTCTGCAGGCTCTGTCCTCCTCCCGAAGCTGAAGCCTCTCTGTGCCAGGCTCCGTTCCCTGCGAGCGTCACAACGCACGGGGCGGAGCGTGGCGGCAAATTCAGAAAGTGTAAAAATCATAACACATACAGTACTGTAATCTTACAGATTACAGTACTGTATGAAATTATTTCACATCCCTTTTGTCCCCAATGCTTTGTCCAGCGCCCTGCATGCAGTTTTATATTATATATACTGTTCTTTCTGCCTGGAAACTGGAGATTGTCCATAGCAACCAAAAAGTGTCCCTTTACGTCAAAAGTGGCTTTAGACCAGCTAGAAAACAGCGATAGTAAATTAGAACACTTGCAGAATTGAGCGATAGTGATTTGTGGGGAAATTTATTTTATTATTATTATTATATTATTATTTTTTTTAATTATTTATATTCATTTATTTTATTATAATTTATGATGTTGTGTTTCAAACTTCCTCATACCCGGGATATCTACTAGACTCTTGTTTGGACAGATTTAAGTGTGTTATTGTTAAGAATTACAAGCCTACAATATAAAACGCCAAATTTCCATGCAAAATAATTGTACCGCTTTTAGCACCTAAAATCCGACATAATCATACCGCCAGGGAGGTTAAATAGACTCTGTCTGACCCAAGATGGCTGCCAGAGTCACATGCAGCACCCACATCCAATTAGATAGCTTCACCCTTGTAACCTAGGAAACCACAGAGGAACCAAGTTCCCCCAACTGCATTGCTGCTGCGGTCGAGCGCCACCTACAGTGGAGAATACAGACTGCACCTGCCCACATGAGTGCCCATTCCTCTAACTAAATCTTTCTTGCTGCATCACCAAAAACAAAGATTGGTTCATTTCCATCTCATGTTAACCTTAAAAAAGTCTTCTTTGTGTCATATAGGAGACCAGCGCCACTGTCCTCAATGTGCAGCAAGTCAGGATTAAAATCTCTAAAATATTTCCTTTTTATGTAGACTAGAAGCTTTTATCCCTTTTCAGAAATAAAAGACAAATATTATCAGAGAATGTGATGTTAATTTGCTTTCACCCAAATAGCCTGCAGTGTAGAGAATTACCTGTCTGTTTTCTGCATCAATGATTCTGACAACTCCCAACTAGTGTTCAGATTTCAATCAAAATTCCATTTGGTTGCATTTTTTTTTTGTTTTTCTTTTTTTATTCAAGCATAAAAACAACTCAGTGTAGGCACAGATAGGATGCATTGGGGTTAATTTACTAAAACCGGAGCGTGCAAAAGCTGGTGCAGCTCTGCATAGAAACCAATCAGCTTCCTGATTTTATTATCAAAGTTTAATTGAACAAGCTGAAGTTAGAATCTGATTGGCTACCATGCACAGCTCCACCAGATTTTGCACTCTCCAGTTTTGGTAAAACAACCCTATTGTCAGTTAGACGTAATATATCCAAAGTACATACAGGGGTCATTTACTAAATGCAAATAGACTGTGCACTTTGCAAGTGCAGTCGCTCCAGTGCTTAGTAAATAAAGAGGAGCTCTGCTGACTTCCATTATTCAATCATGTGCAAGCAAAAATCTATTTTTTTTTCTATTTTCCTTGCATGTGATTGGCTATTCTTTGTAAAGATCTCCTTAAACTCAACGGATCCAAAACAGAACTCCTCTTCCTCCATGCAAACAGAAACAAACACCCTGGCACGATGTCCACACCACTCACCGTCCTCGGACAACCCATCACCCCCAGCACTAAAGCCAAAAGCCTTGGAGTCATCTTTAACTCAGACATAACGATGGATGCACAAATAGGATCAGTAGTCAGTGGATCCAGGGCCGGATTTGCCACAAGGCCACCGAGGCCAGGCCTCGGGGCGGCAGTGGTGCAGGGGCGGCGCCACTCCTGCGGCGACTTTGCGGCCGCCCCCCTTTCAGGCAGCCCGTTAATGTGCATTAGGGGCACCGATGCCCGTAGAAAAGATGGCCGCGAGCCGCCCACTACTGCGCATGCGCCGTTCCGAAGCCGGCCGGGCTCGGGAAAGCTCGTACGCGCTCGGCCGGGCGGCGCATGCGCAGTAGCATGATTGCGCCGCCCGGCGCCATTTTTGAAAAGATAGGTCTCCAATCTGTGTGCCGCAGCGCCTTTGCTGCCAGGCCGCGGAGGAGACCAGTAATGTCAGCGTGGCGGCGGCGGCGGCGGGGGAGAGAGAGAGAGATGACATCTCTCATTGCCCGCACCACTGTTCCGCCCTCCTCCATCTGGTGGCAGCCAGGCAGCGTGGCAAGTGACATCTCCAGCTGGTGGCAGCCAGGCAGTGTGGCAAGTGACATCTCCAGCTGGTGGCAGCCAGGCAGTGTGGCAAGTGACATCTCCAGCTGGTGGCAGGCATAGTGGCAAGTGACATCTCAATCTGGTGGCAGGCAGTGTGGCAAGTGACATCCCCATCTGGTGGCAGGCAGCGTGGCAAGTGACATCTCCATCTGGTGGCAGGCAGCGTGGCAAGTGACATCCCCATCTGGTGGCAGGCAATGTGGCAAGTGACATCCCCATCTGGTGGCAGGCAGCGTGGCAAGTGACATCCCCATCTGGTGGCAGGCAGCGTGGCAAGTGACATCTCCATCTGGTAGCAGGCATAGTGGCAAGTGACATCCCCATCTGGTGGCAGGCAGCGTGGCAAGTGACATCTCCATCTGGTGGCAGGCGTAGTGGCAAGTGACATCCCCATCTGGTGGCAGGCATAGTGGCAAGTGACATCCCCATCTGATGGCAGGCAGCGTGGCAAGTGACATCTCAATCTGGTGGCAGGCATAGTGGCAAGTGACATCCCCATCTGGTAGCAGGCAGCGTGGCAAGTGACAAGCGATGGTGGCTAGTGACACGCTCAGGGCTCCCAATGATTCTGCATTATGGTGAGTTGAACTATTTCATTTTATATTACAATGTAATGATAGAAATAATGCGTTTCAATCCTCCCGACACCATACCAACCATGGTGCCGGGGATGATTGAAGCACTAACACCAACCATTGCCCTGAAAAATTGCCCGCAAAAAATCCTTACCCCTCGCAGGGGGGGCGGCAATGAAGGACCCGGCCTTGGGGCGGCAAAGGGAGTAAATCCGGGCCTGAGTGGATCCCACTACCTTCTTCGCCTATTGCGTAGACTCATCCCCTTCAACCCAGAAGGAGATACAGCAGCAGTAGTTGGAACAATCAATTCCCAACTCGACTACGCAAATTCCCTCTACCTAGGACTTCCAAAATACCAAATTTCATATCTACAAATCGTCCAGAACACAGCAGCCAGACTGATAACTGGAAAAAAACCCTGGGAATCAATCCCCCAGTCCCTGAGGACCCTCCATTGGCTAGCCGTGAAGGACCGGGTTACATTTAGGACCCTCTGCCTCACTCACAAATGTACACAAGGAAAAGCCCTACAATACCTCTGCGACAAAATAAAGCACTACACCCCAGGTCGCCCTCTCCGGTCAACTAACCAGAACCTCCTCCACATTCCCAAAACCCGTTATAAATTAAAAGGCGAACGAAGGTTCGCAGTCCAAGGACCACGGCTATGGAACGCTCTGCCCGCGGACATCCGCTCGGAAGAAAAACCATCTGGCCTTCAGGAAGAGGCTCAAGACCCATCTCTTCTGAAGACCCAGATGGACACTGGCGGCAAAAGCTCCCTGAGGCGCTTTAGTTTGCGTATGTAGCGTTATACAAGTTGTTCATTCATTAATTCATTCATTCATAAAGATAAAGTGTTACTAAACCCACAGCAGTAAAATCTGTGTGTATATATGCAGTAAAGCATGCTTGTTATCCTCACTGTGGAACCTAAGGGGTTAATCCTTTGTGTATAAAGGCTGTTTGTTCCGGTCTTCTCAGATTTTCCCCTTCTTCCACTGTCTCCATAAAATAACCTGATATTTACAAAGCCAGGGGATGGGCTGCACATGCTCAGTTTGTTTATTGCTGGAGAGTTTTTTTTTTTTCTTGGGAGGGTGCATGTGATCAGCACAGGGCCAATCAGCACTGTCCAGACAGAGGATCAGGGAAGAATGAAAACTCCTCCTACAAGCTTTACTAGGAACTGATAGACGTCACAAGACTGCTATATACTGCTGATGAGAAAAGGCATTTATCATTTTATATTTACTAAAATAATTGCATTTCCATGTTCTGTGTACTGTGGGAGACCAGATATAGTGAATGTAGGTTTTGGGTTCAGTAACACTTTAAGCTTTACCTCATTTACTAAGCTGTAGGGCATACGCTCTTCAAAGGTGCACAGTCTTTTTGCCCATAGGAAATCAAACCACAGTATTCAAGTAATCCAAAATAAGTATAACAGAGAGTGCCTATACAACAGAACAATGATAATGACCCAAGGGTACATACAAAAGCATGGGAGAATAAGGGTAGGAGAGTTGGTATGGGAAAGGTTAAGGGAAAGAAATAGGCAACATGGGTGGTGAAGGGGGAAGGGGGATGGAAATAGGAGGCAGTGAAAGTCAAAGCCAGTCAACAAAATTGGTTTTGTGGAACAGCATCCATGGTCCCCTGTTATAGAATATCAGGAAATCCTCAAAGAAGATAGGAGATAGATAGAACTCGATCCACAGTTCCAAAATCGTATTATTTTATTATTTGTATTTATTTTTTATATTTGTATTTTAGCATTTTTATCATTTTTCTTAATGGTGTCAGTCTGTATGGCCATGAGTTGTTCATAAAATATGACCTGCAAGACACAGTGCTGGAGTTACATAGTTACATAGTAGGTGAGGTTGAAAAAAGACACAAGTCCATCAAGTCCAACCTGTGTGTGTGATTATGTGTCAGTATTACATTGTATATCCCTGTATGTTGTGATCGTTCAGGTGCTTATCTAATAGTTTCTTGAAATGATTGATGCCCCCCACTGAGACCACCGCCTGTGGAAGAGGATTCCATATCCTTGCCGCTACAGTAAAGAATCCTCTATGCCGTTTAAGGTTAAACCGCTTCTCTTCTAATTTTAGTGAATGGCCACGTGTCTTTTTAAATTCCCTCCCGCAAAAAAGTTTTATCCCTATTGTGGGGTCACCAGGATGGTATTTGTACATTGAAATCATCTCCCCTCTCAAGCGTCTCTTCTCCAGAGAGAATAAGTTCAGCGCTTGCAACCTTTCCTCATAACTAATATCCTCCAGCTTTGTTGCTCTTCTCTGGACTCTCTCCTGTTTCAGCACATCCTTCCTGAGGACTGGTGCCCAGAACTGGATGGCATACTCCAGGTGCGTCCGGACCAGAGTCTTGTAGAGAGGGAGAATTATCATTTTATCACTGGAGTTAATCCCCTTTTAATCGCCTCAGAAGAAGTCACATGACGACACGCACGTAAGGCGTAGCTATCTCACACGCTAACACGTCACTTCCGGGTGTTGAGTGCGGAGCCGTGGAACGCACACCGACTTAGCCTGCAGACAGTGTGTGTGTTTTTTTGGGTTTTTTTATTTGGTCTTTTTATCTGCACTTATACTGCATTTAAATGATGCAATTTGGATCGCTTTTAAATAATATATAACATTTAAATAAATAATCGGAATTACGCCATGCGAGTCCGTCTTTCTCTGGTCTTATGAGGACACCAGGAGCTGGTACGTTGGGAAAGCAGCAACGAAGTACTGCTATAAGATCTAGACAATGGACTGGGAGCCCAGCAGTCTAAACGGAGGAGCAACACCCACACCGAGAAGAAACCAACACACTCACTTTCGCCTACTACCCCTGCAGGGGTACCCGGATCTGGTGAGTGGGGTATCAAGGGGGAGCACAAAAGTCACCCTGACCTGTACACCTGAGGATAAAGTCTATATAGGACAGGGATATGCAATTAGCGGACCTCCAGCTGTTGCAGAACTACAAGTCCCATGAGGGATAGCAAGACTCTGACAGCCACAAGCATGACACCAAGAGGCAGAGGCATGATGGGACTTGTAGTTTTGCAACAGCTGGAGGTCTGCTAATTGCATATCCCTGATATAGGACATCGAGGATACTCACATATGTCACTTTTTTGGAAGATCTAGTGAAAACTACTTTTTTCCATTTCCACTTGTATGAATATTGGATACTGCTGCTGAACTCATATTTACCGGGTATCAATTTTCCTTGTGATTTTATCCCACTTGTTGACTTTCCTTGTATTTTTTTGGGATATATATATCATTTCCCCCATTTGGGGACTGTTACGCTGTACACAATTATCTATTTTGCTTTTTTTGATCACAGGTGTCTGATTATAGGGCACTTGTACTACTATACTATATGTTTTTTTAGGTTGATGTTTTTGCACTAGGTGTATAACTATTGGGTTGTAGTATTGGACACAATTTAGTGCACTTTAGGGTTAATAGCACCCATTGCAGGTGATATCTGGCCTCGAGTGCACTTAAGGATTTATAATTAACACTAGGATATAAATCACTCATTCATAGGTGACACTAGTTTGGATCACTTTTTTAGGTTATTTATCACAGATTTGCAAATTCACCCATAGAAGAGTGACAGCAGTTAGGATCACTTTTCAGGGTATTTATCACAACTCTGCCTACACTAAGGATCATCCTCCTCATAAGAGCTTATAAAGGGAGGATTGGACCGAGCAGCAACCACTTATTGTACACATATCCCCTGTTTGATGGCCCCTGGGAAGAGCGACCCAAATGTGATTCGCTCCTCATAGGTGGCATAAAGCAAGGGGTTTAAACTAATATAATTATTAAATACATTTATACCACTTTGGAAGGTTCACTATCACTTTGGATACAATCACCCAATAGGGAGCGGATTTTATAATTACCTAATATGGAGTGGATTCTATTTAAAATCATAGTATCACAAGCTAAACTACAGTAGGACTTAAATACACCTCTACCCACACTATTATTTAATTGGAGGGCAGCGCTATTTACCCCAACACCAAACATACTTTACACAATCCCCTTTTAATGCATGCCAATATTCTGTTTGCTTTGCTTGCAGCAGTTTGCATGCCACCACTGAGCCTAGGATCTACTAGGACCCCCAGGTCCTTCTCCATCCTAGATTCCCCCAGAGGTTCTCCCCCTAGTGAGTAGATTGCATTCATATTTTTGCCATCCAAATGCATTATTTTACATTTTTCTACATTAAACCTCATTTGCCACGTAGTTGCCCACCTCATTATTTTGTTCAGATCTTCTTGTAAAGTTTCCACATCCTGCAGAGAAAATATTGACCTGCTTAGCTTTGTACAGTCCGCAAATACTAAGATTGAACTGTTTATCCCATCCTCCAGATTGTTTATGAATAAATTAAATAGGATTGGTCCGAGCACAGAATCCTGGGGGGGACCCCGCTTTCCACACTGGACCATTCTGAATACTCCCCATTTATCACTACCCTCTGGACTTGCCCCTGTAGCCAGTTTTCAATCCATGTACTCACCCTATGGTCTATGCCGACAGACCTTAGTTTGTACAGTAACCGTTTATGGGGAACAGTATCAAATGCCTTTGCAAAATCCAGATACACCACGTCTACGGGCCTTCCTTTATCTAGATGGCAGCTCACTTCCTCATAGAAGGTTAATAGATTGGTTTGAAAATAACGATTCTTCATGAATCCATGCTGATTACTGCTAATGATACAGTTTTCACTACTAAAATCTTGTATATAGTCCCTTATCATCCCCTCCAAGAGTTTACATACTATTGATGTTAGGCTAACTGGTCTGTAATTCCCAGGGATGTATCTTGGCCCTTTTTTAAATATTGGTGCTACATTGATTTTTCTCCAGTCAGCTGGTACCGACGTGCACCATGACAGCCGGGTCTACATAATGGAACTAGACAAGGTTGTCCACTTCCCCCCCTGTTGTTTGCTATTTCCCTTGAACCTTTCTTAGCAAATATCAGACATAACAGTAGCATCCAAGGATTCAAAGTGGGCCCAAAAATACACAAATACGCAGCGTATGCAGATGACATTCTGTTCTTTATCCAACAACCACATATTTCTCTGCCAAACCTTATGTCCGCCTTCCAAACCTTCCAAACTCTGTCTAATTTTAAAATAAACCTAAATTGGAAATTCTAAATATTAACATTCCCAATTCCACTGCCTTGCGATTAAAACCTAAATTTCCCTTCCAATGGAAAACAGACACTTTAAAATACCTAGGTATTCATCTTACTCCCCACCTTCACTCCCTTTTCAGACTAAACTACATCCCATTACTCAACAGCATTAAGTCAGACTTGAGACAATGGTCCTCTCTCCAACACTTGGCTAGGGAAAATAAATATTATTAAAATGAACATTCTTCCTAGAGTCCTTTTAGTCTTTCAAATGTTGCCTTTGGGTGTGCCTGTAGGGTTCTTCTCTATTCTACAGACCATGATATCCTGCTTCGTTTGGAAGGGCAGACACCCTAGGATAGCCAGAGCGATCCTTTTCCTGCTCCAAAATGGCAGAAGGTCTGGCTCTTCCAAACTTTAAGGCCTATTACCATGCCATTGCACTATCTAGGATTTCCGATTGGAAGTTTGCTAGTGATTAGGGATGAGCTTCGAGTTCGAGTCGAACTCATGTTCTACTCGAACATTGGCTGTTCGCAAGTTCGCCGAACAGCGAACAATTTGGGGTGTTCGCGGCAAATTCGAATGCCGCGGAACACCCTTTAAAAGTCTATGGGAGAAATCAAAAGTGAAAATTTTAAAGGCTTATATGCAAGTTATTGTCATAAAAAGTGTTTGGGGACCTGGGTCCTGCCCCAGGGGACATGGATCAATGCAAAAAAAAGTTTTAAAAACGGACGTTTTTTCAGGAGCAGTGATTTTAATAATGCTTAAAGTCAAACAATAAAAGCGTAATATCCCTTTAAATTTCGTACCTGGGGGGTGTCTATAGTATGCCTGTAAAGGGGCGCATGTTTCCTGTGTTTAGAACAGTCTGACAGCAAAATTACATTTTGAAGAAAAAAACACATTTAAAACTACCCGCGGCTATTGCATTGCCGACAATACACATAGAAATTCATTGATAAAAACGGCATGGGAATTCCCCACAGGGCAACCCCGAACCAAAAAAAAAAAAAAAAAAAATGATGTGGGAGTCCCCCTAAATTCCATACAAGGCCCTTCAGGTCTGGTATGGATATTAAGGGGAACCCCAGCCAAAATTTAAAAAAAAAATGACGTGGGGTTCCCCCTAAATTCCATACCAGACCCTTCAGGTCTGGTATGGATTTTAAGGGGAACCCCGCGCCAAAAAAAAAAAAAAAAACGGCGTGGGGTCCCCCCAAAAATCCATACCAGACCCTTATCCGAGCATGCAACCTGGCAGGCCGCAAGAAAAGAGGGGGGGACGAGAGTGCGCCCCCCCCCTCCTGAACCGTACCAGGCCACATGCCCTCAACATTGGGAGGGTGCTTTGGGGTAGCCCCCCAAAACACCTTGTCCCCATGTTGATGAAGACAAGGGCCTCATCCCCACAACCCTGGCCGGTGGTTGTGGGGGTCTGCGGGCGGGGGGCTTATCAGAATCTGGAAGCCCCCTTTAACAAGGGGACCCCCAGATCCCGCCCCCCCCCCCTGTGTGAAATGGTAAGGGGGTACTTACCCCTACCATTTCACTAAAAAACTGTCAAAAATGTTAAAAATGACAAGAGACAGTTTTTGACAATTCCTTTATTTAAATGTTTCTTCTTTCTTCCTTCATCTTCTTCTGGTTCTTCTGGCTCTTCTGGTTCTTCCTCCGGCGTTCTCGTCCAGCATCTCCTCCGCGGCGTCTTCTATCTTCTTCTCCTCGGGCCGCTCCGCACCCATGGCATTGGGGGGGAGGCTCCCGCTCTTCTCTTCATCTTCTTCATCTTCTTCTTCTTCATCTCTTCTTCCTTCTTCATTTCTTCTCCGGGCCGCTCCGCAGCCATGCTGGCATGGAGGGAGGCTCCCGCTGTGTGACGGCGTCTCTTCGTCTGACGGTTCTTAAATAACTGGGGGCGGCAAGGAGAAGCTGATTATTACGGGAGCCCCCCATAAGACCGTGATAGAGACTTTGGAAGCAGACTCCTTTATATATAATACCCCTACGGTCAAATTAATAAAAAAAGCATGGAGAACCGTCAAAACCCTGTTGGGAATAAATGGTTGGATTAAACATACCCCCCTATGGAATAATAAGAATCTACAAGAACTACAAGAAATAGGAACAATTAAAACATGGGAAAAGAGTGGAATAGAGAAACTAGCTCAGCTTTATAATCAGTCCTTACTAAAACCCTTCGCCACATTGAAAGTAGAATTTGGTATACCAGATAATTCACTATATAACTATATACAAGTTAAACACGCCCTTAAGTCGCAGTTTGGGGACCACAGCCCCTCCTGGAGTGAGTCTGCCGTGCTCCAGAAACTGGGAGTCCAGGAGAGCCACGGGGGGACCATAGCTGAAATATACCCACACATCTGCAAAAACAGCATAGAGACCCCGGAAAAACTTAAAAGTAGAGGTAAGTGGGAGAGGGAGCTGGGCGCAATCTCAGATGGGCAGTGGAGGGAGATACTAGCGGGAGGGCATCGGGTGTCGATTTCCCCCGCTCAAAGGATCTCGCACTTAATGGTAATCCATAGGACATATTACACCCCTAAAAGGCTATTTGAGTTTGGGAGGGGAACGGATGCCAATTGCCCTAGATGTCAGCAGGAAGGGGACTTGTTGCATATGCTATGGAAATGCCCGAAACTATTCCGGTATTGGTCAGAGATTGTAGAAACACTTAATAAAGTATTCTCCCTAGAACTTAAAATGGATCCGAAACTATGTATCCTGGGGGTCGGGGAGGATATGGCCATCGGAACCTGCAAAACTACAATAGTTCAGAGGTGTCTCTTCCAGGCAAGAAAACTTATAGCTCAAAGATGGCAGGCAAGAACCCCCCCCCCCCCCCACAGAAAGATGATTGGTGTAAAATAGTGACTGAAACAATGTGGAAGGAAAAGGCAGTATACATAAAAAGAAGGAACCTAAAAGCATTTAAAAAACTCTGGAGAGCCTGGCTAGAGGAAATGGGATACCTACTATAGTGGAATAAAGAGACAACGCCCTCACGAAAAAGGAATGTTAATAAGTGTGGCAATATAAGGGGGGGAGGGTGAGGGGGGGAGAGGGACGGAAGGGGGCGCGGGGAGGGAGTAAGGGAAAGGGGTAAGGTAGATAAAATAATAAAGCACTTTTTTTTGATATGGGACTCTTATGTACATCCAAAGTGGAGGAATGAATTGTAATATATCACTGTAAGGATATTGTGCACTGAGATGTATTCTGTATGAACATAAATAAAAATGATTGAATTTAAATAACTGGGGGCGGGGCCACCCGGTGACCCCGCCCCCCTCTGACGCACGTTGACTTGACGGGACTTCCCTGTGACGTCACGGGGAATGCCACAGGGAAGTCCCGTCATGTCCCGTGCGTCAGAGGGGGGCGGGGTCACCGGGTGGCCCCGCCCCCCGTTATTTAAGAACCGTCAGACGAAGAGACGCCGTCACACAGCGGGAGCCTCCCTCCATGCCAGCATGGCTGCGGAGCGGCCCGGAGAAGAAATGAAGAAGGAAGAAGAGATGAAGAAGAAGAAGAAGATGAAGAGAAGAGCGGGAGCCTCCCCCCCAATGCCATGGGTGCGGAGCGGCCCGAGGAGAAGAAGATAGAAGACGCCGCGGAGGAGATGCTGGACGAGAACGCCGGAGGAAGAACCAAAAGAGCCAGAAGAACCAGAAGAAGATGAAGGAAGAAAGAAGAAGCATTTAAATAAAGGAATTGTCAAAAACTGTCTCTTGTCATTTTTAACATTTTTGACAGTTTTTTAGTGAAATGGTAGTGGCAAGTACCCCCTTACCATTTCACACAGGGGGGTTGTGGGGATGAGGCCCTTGTCTTCAT
The DNA here is from genome assembly GCA_037952835.1 of Lithobates septentrionalis. Taxonomy (NCBI): domain Eukaryota; kingdom Metazoa; phylum Chordata; class Amphibia; order Anura; family Ranidae; genus Lithobates; species Lithobates septentrionalis. Next base: position 6,723,038 of record JBBDGP010000459.1, read on the forward strand.
CAACATGGGGACAAGGTGTTTTGGGGGGCTACCCCAAAGCACCCTCCCAATGTTGAGGGCATGTGGCCTGGTACGGTTCAGGAGGGGGGGGCCGCACTCTCGTCCCCCCCTCTTTTCCTGCGGCCTGCCAGGCTGCGTGCTCGGATAAGGGTCTGGTATGGATTTTTGGGGGGACCCCACGCCGGTTTTTTTTTTTTTTTTGGCGCGGGGTTCCCCTTAAAATCCATACCAGACCTGAAGGGTCTGGTATGGAATTTAGGGGGAACCCCACGTCATTTTTTTTAAAAATTTTGGCTGGGGTTCCCCTTAATATCCATACCAGACCTGAAGGGCCTTGTATGGAATTTAGGGGGACTCCCACATCATTTTTTTTTTTTAATTTTGGTTCGGGGTTGCCCTGTGGGGAATTCCCATGCCGTTTTTATCAATGAACTTCTATGTGTATTGTCGGCAATGCAATAGCCGCGGGTAGTTTTAAATGTGTTTTTTCCTTCAAAATGTCATTTTGCTGTCAGACTGTTCTAAACACAGGAAACATGCGCCCCTTTACAGGCATACTATAGACACCCCCCAGGTACGAAATTTAAAGGGATATTACACTTTTATTGTTTGACTTTAAGCATTATTAAAATCACTGCTCCTGAAAAAACGTCCGTTTTTAAAACTTTTTTTTGCATTGATCCATGTCCCCTGGGGCAGGACCCGGGTCCCCAAACACTTTTAATGACAATAACTTGCATATAAGCCTTTAAAATTAGCACTTTTGATTATTCATGTTCGTGTCCCATAGACTTTAACGGTGTTTGCGTGTTCGAACGAACTTTTTTCCTGTTCGCATGTTCTGGTGCGAACCGAACAGGGGGGTGTTCGGCTCATCCCTACTAGTGATACTAAATTATGGGTTAAATTGGAACACGAGCGGAGTGGTGCTGACTTGTCTATCATGCCCTGGATTCCACGCTCTTTCAGAGCCTTTTTGCCCAATTTTTTTTTTTTTTTGCCCAATACTTCTCCACTAAATGCCTCCACACTTGCACAGGCTTCCTTCATGGACAAATGGAGATACAAACAATTACAACAATTTGTTCACTCTATTCCACATCCAATACGGAATGTTCAAGAACTAACGCCGGTTGAATATATGTTCTTTCACAAAGACCCTCCACTTCATTGTATCTCACAATTCTATAAAGCTATTATACAGCTGCATAACCCCTTGCACCCGGAATTCCTCAATAAATGGGATTCTGATTTGAACTTGCACGTCTCTGAAGATCAGAGGGATAAAATACTACAGTTTGCTCATGTTTCTTCTACTTCCTCTAAGACAGCCGAAATGAACTACAAGCTGTTGACAAGATGGCACTATACCACAGCTAAATTGCATAGTGTGTTCCCCTCCAGTTCCCCGCTGTGTTGGAGGAATTGCGGGAACACAGCAACCCACGCCCATATCTGGTGGTCGTGCCCAGTTATCCAACCCTTCTGGTCAAATATAATTCGTCTTGTGAACCAAATAACGAGCTTCTCCTTACCCCTAGATCCATGGACTATACTTCTGCACAATACATTGGAAACAGTTGGTTCTTACAAGCGTTCCCTTACCCCACACCCGCTGAACACCGCCAAAGCCCTCATCCCAGCCATCTGGGGCCAACCCTCTGACCCTTCACTGAAAAATTGGATACAGTCAGTGGACAACACCTGCCTTATGGAAGAACCCACCCTTATAGCCAGAGATAATCTAAAACGCCACACCGCAACCTGGTCCCAGTGGAACTAATTTAAAAGTTCTACTGAGTACAAGGATATTATGTATGTGTCTCCTGAATGAATGCTTCCAACATTTTTTTCCTTGCAATCATTTAGTCCGTAGATATGTAGATCTAGCCTAATGATAAATGAATCTGTTATGTGATGCTTTGTGAAGCCCATCGACTACCAGCCTCTCTCTCTCACTTTCCTCTCTTCTTAGCTCCCCCTCAACCTTCTCATACTTCCTCCTTTTTCCTAATTTTTTTCTTTTTTCTCCCTACCCTTCTCCTACTCCCCCCTCTGTTTCCCCTGTTGTCTCAAGTATCGGCACATTTATCTTACGATGTGAAAATACATTTACTAACTTCTCTATCTCTTAGACCCAGGTCTATACACTGAATTGTATGTCCCATAATAGAAGTTTTTTCGTTCCTGTGTGTCTCCGGACATTGTTTTCTTTATACTTGTATGCCTATTGTACGTTCTACTACATGTTTTTCTCATGTTTTGATCAATAAACAAATAATAAACGAAAAAAAAAAATGACAGCCGGGTCTTCCCCAGCCCCACCCAGTAATCTGTCCACCAGATCCGTGATGTGCTGAACCCAAGCACCCGGTAGACAATTCGGCGCTTTAGCTCTTTGTGACAGATTCCCTCTCTGTCCTTCTAAGAATTGAGTCCCCTACCACCAGAATCTGTCTTTCCTTTCCTTTGGCTTTACGCCCGAATTCACTGGAGGAGTTATTCCCCTGGCAGCTAGTTCTGCAAATGGTAATGCAGGGGACTTCCAAGCCCTAGCTATAACCCTTTTAGTTCAGTAAAAATATAAGTAATCAGCTTAAATTGGGAGTTGGTACAGACTTCCTTAGCAGAGCTCTTTAAAAATGAAGCATCAGTAACTGTCTATAGCATTTGGTAGGCTCTGGTTCAGAAATGTTTGATTTTTGGAGAGTCCCACTAGATGTGTCATAATGTACCGTTAGTACAGTCTCCTCAGAAACAGAGCGGGTAGGCTGGGACAGCACTAGCAAACCTTGTAGGAACCAGGTACCATTGCAAAAGTAGTTTGTAGTTGCCCTCAGCTGACACACATTGGCCAAAATTTTGACCACCATGGCCTAAATCTGAGTCCAAGTTTCTGGTGGGACCATTTGGCTAAATTTTAGGTAGACATTTGATCTAAACTTGAACTTTTGCATCAAAGTCAATGGGGGGCTTTTGATTGTCCCTTTTGGCCATTTGAAGGCTTTGGCCCTTGGAGGATGGTCAATTTTGGTCCTTTGTTTTGATGCACCTCAAATTTAATTAGCTGATTTTAAATAAAAGTTAAAGCGGAGTTCTACCCAAAAATTGAACTGCCGCTTTAAGGTAAGGTGACCCCCTGACACTCCACATTTGGCATGTAATTTTTTTGGGGGGGGAGCGGAAACCAGCTCCCACTTCCTCCCGGGGTACAGCGGCGTCTAAGTAAGTTCACCTCTCCCCCCTCCCTCTCGGCAATCATCTGGGACACGTCACAGGTCCAACATGATTGCCCAGCCAGTCACAGCGCACAGCGCGGAACGCGCATGTGCAGCTGTGAAGTCACAGCCGGGCGCCCACAGTGACAATGCCAGTGCCGCAGAGAGAAGGGGGGACAAGCAGTGCTTCGTTCCCCCACATCGCTGGACCCTGGGACAGGTAAGTGTCTGATTATTTTTAATTTTTTTTTTTTGTCGAAACTCCACTTTAAGTTGAACTTTAACCATACCTTGGTGGGATTATAAGCACGCTAAGACGTTTTGGGAACAAAGACATGGTTATTCATTCACACACCTAATTAACTACTTCCCTTTTATACTTTTATATTAGAATGACCAGAAGAATAGACAAACAAAAATCTCAACAGCAGCCATAAAAGTAATTCTGTTATACAGAACAAACCAAGAACCATCTCCATTGAGACCCTTTTTACAGAAAATACAATATATTTTTTTTAAATATACCTGGTTGACCAAAAAGGCTTTAGGTAAAAAAGACAAGGCAAAACTTTTTTGTTATTTAAGCCTGTACACATGGGCGTTGAGGCCCATACACTGCAAACAAGCTTTTTGATCATGCATCCCTAGGTGCTGTACACAGGCAGCCTATTCAAGTCTGGGGAGGCCACATTGGCTGCAGGACACTCTGCATTGCATTACACTGCAGCCACTCGTCCTAGGTAAGTATGTGACCCTGAATGCAAACAGTGTGATGTTAAAAAGCTTTATTCGTTCTTTTACTCCTAGTACGAAACAAAACTATATCTTATGCTGGACACAAACCAAATGTTTTTTAATCAGACACATGCGAAATTATCTTCCTATAGCCTAATTAGTTCAAATTCTCAGTCCTTTGTTTTTGCAATAATTAGAATAATGGATGAACAGTGTTCTGTTAATTAATGTGTGCAATGAAAGCGCAATATCATTAGCAATAGGCGGCAATTACTGTATGTAACGATTGTTACTTATTTGTGAAATTATATTTCTAATAATGAATGTATGTTAAAGTTAACTGCTAAATTACCTTTGTACTACTGCTACTTATGTATTTATACCAGACACACATATATTCAACTTATATTAGTGCAATAATACTGTATGTAAAGTGGAGAAAAAAGTCCAATACATAATCTGTGATAAATGACAACCTGTACAGCAACTAATATGTTGCTAGAAGTGTCCCCACACTCCTACATCTTGCTGAAGAAAGCGTGCATCATGTGTTGCCGTTTAACCACTTCAATACCGGGCACTTTTACACCTTCCTTCCCAGACCAATTTTCAGTTTTCAGCGCTGTCGCACTTTGAATGACAATTGCGCGGTCATCCATCACTGTACCCAAACGACATTTTTTATCATGTTGTTCCCACAAATAGAGCTTTCTTTTGGTGGTATTTTTTGTTTTCTCAAAATAGCAGTGCACTTCCTAGACATTCCTGTGAGCCTCAATGCTGTATATCTGCAATGTGAGATTATGTACAGTGCCTTGAAAAAGTATTCATACCCCTTGACATTTTCCACATTTTCTCATGTTACAACCAAAAACGTAAATGTGTTTAATTGGGATTTTATGTGATAGACCAACACGAAGTAGCACATAATTGTGAAGTGGAAGGAAAATAATAAATGGGTTTCACATTTTTTTACAAATAAATATGTGAAAAGTGTGGGGTACATTTGTATTCAGCCCCCCCTGAGTCAATACTTTGTAGAACCGCCTTTCACTGCAATTACAGCTGCAAGTCTTTCTGGGGATGTCTCTACCAGCTTTGCACATCTAGAGAGTGATATTCTTTAGGTCTGGACTTTGACTGGGCCGTTCTAACACATGAATATGCTTTGATCGAAACCATTCCATTGTAGCTCTGGATGTATGTTTAAAGCCGTTGCTGGAAGGTGAACCTCCGCCCCGGTCTCAAGTCTTTTGCAGGCTCTGACAGGTTTTCTTCTAAGATTGCCCTGTATTTGGCTCCATCCATCTTCCCATCAATGTCAAATGTAAAAGGTATAGGTTTATGTGCAGGGGGCAGGGGGTGTCCCCCCACTTTTTTTGGGGGGCCGCCCCAATGCTTTCCTTTTTACTTTTTTTTTTTTTTTGGTGGGCCTATGGAACAAATGAATAGATAAAGTTAGATAGAGTCAGTCCCTAAGAAGGGGTTTTTATGATAATAACGGGGAAGAGGGAGGTAGTTAGTAACTAAGTGGGGGTTGTTTTTTGGTCAATAGGTTGGTCCTGAATTAAAGGACTAGTTAATCTGCTATTAGCAGGGGTGGGGGGGAGAGGTCTGGGCTCAGGGTGCTTATACATGCACAGACCTCTCTCCCGATTAGTTGATATACTCCAAGGTGGAGTATTAGGGTATGGTGTTGGTGTTCTTTTGTTCCTTTTTTTGTTGTTTTTGGTGTGTTTTTATGAGTTTTTTGTTTTTGAGTTTCTAGGGTCAGTTGTAGAGAATAACTTGAGGCAAAGGTGCCCTGGGCATGGTATCCTGGGTACTGTATGGAGGCCGTGGCAGATATTTTAGGCTATGGCTACTCTTTTAAAAATGATATCATCTAATGTAAGGGGGATGCGTTCACTGCATAAAAGGGGCCATCTCTGGCTTGAACTGCGTCACCATGCAGCTGACGTGTTTTTTTTTACAAGAGACACATTTCAGGGGGGGGGTCCATACCTAGTATACCTCAATATGTATTCAATCAATGGTAACATGCAGTGTCACCCATTGCAAGGGCAAGGGGGGTTACAATCGCCTTCAGGAAGTCATGCCCATGAAAACTGGAGTCTCTGCAGATAGATTCAGAGGGACGTGTTTTAGTTGTTAAAGGTACGCTACATAGCCAATGTTATACATTCGCCTTGGTTTATGCACCTAATGAGGGGACAGTTAACTTTCTTGCTAAAACTTTAAGGATGCTGGAAAAATTTAGGGAAGAGTGCCTGATTTTGGGCGGAGATTTTAACCTTACATTAGATCCAAGTGTGAATACATCAACAAGTAGAACTTCACTGTCCTTTAGAGCCCTAAAGCATATAAAGCAAGTTCTACGCTCTCAACATCTGGTAGATAGCTGGAGGCCAACACATACAGGAGTAAAAGATTATAGTTACTACTCTAAAACACACGGCATGTACTCCCGTCTTGGTTTGTTCATGGTAGACCAATTCTGTTTGGAGAATGTTCAGAATTGTACAATCAAATCTATAACCATTTCAGACCATGCCCCTGTAACCCTGACCCTTTATCCGATTCAGGCAGGGTATTTAGAGCGGACATGGCGGCTGAATCATTACTAGATAAAATAAAAATATAGTAGAGGAACCACTCCTTAAGATAAGGGCATCCTTTGAAATAAATCTTCCAGGGGGAGGTGTCAGAACAAGCTGTGTGGGAGGCCCACAAAACAGTAATGCCGCGTACACACGATCGGAATTTCGGCCCGCAAAAGACCGATGAGAGATTTTCATCGGAAAATGCGACCATGTGTATGCTCCGTTGGACTTTTGCTGGCCGAATTCCAGCCAGCAAAAGATTGAGAGCATGTTCTCAATGTTTCGGTCGGGAAAAGTTCCTATGCGAAAATGCGATCGTCTGTGGCAATTCCGACGCGCAAAATTCCTACGCATGCTCGGAAGCATTGAACTTAATTTTCTCGGCTCGTTGTAGTGTTGTACGTCACCGCGTTCTTGGCGGTCGTAAGTTCAGCAAACTTTTGCGTGACTGTGTGTATGCAAGGCAAACTTGAAAGGAATCCCGTCGGAAAAGCCATTATATCTATTTTCGACGAGAAGTCCGATCGTGTGTACGCGGCATTAGAGGAGAATTGATAGCGCATGGCTCGTATATTAAAAAGAAGGAAAGAAAGAAATAAGGGACCTACTGGAGAAAATTAGTGTACTGGATACTAAACATAAAAAAAAAAACCTTGACTCCGCAGACATTCAACATTTAGAGAACTTGCGATCCGACCTCGCACAGTGTTTGGATCGCAGAGTTAAAAATAAAATCAGGTATTTTGCGAATCGGTCTTACGAACAGGGGAACAAATGTGGGCGGTTACTGGCCAGACAACTTAAAAAGCAACAGGAATCTAGGCATGTCCATAACCTATTAGTACAGGACAAAAAGATAGTTGAAACTCAGGCTATAACGACAGAATTTCACAGATTCTATGAAGCACTATATAATATTCAAGCACCTGACCCACCGCGTTCAGTGGATGTGGAGAGACAGCGAAGGGAGGAGATGCGAGAATATATTAAAGACGCTTCAATGCCCACATTACCCGATAGGGTCATAGAGGAAATAGAACGCCCAATTACGGTGGAAGAGCTGAGTAGAGTGATAGCAGCCTTGCCAACAGGTTAGTACTTTGTTCTTAATAAAATTTATATGGAAAAAAAAAGAAAAGTAAAAAAAAAATTAAAAATAATAGAAACTCAAAATAGCAGTGCACTTCTTAGACATTCGTGTGAGCCTCAATGCTGTATATCTGCAATGTGAGATTATGTACAGTGCTTTGAAAAAGTATTCATACCCTTTGAAATTTTCCACATTTTGTCACGTTACAACCAAAAACGTAAAATCTGTGTAATTGGGATTTTATATGATAGACCAACACGAAGTGACACATTATTGTCAAGTGGAAGGAAAATAATAAATGGTTTTCACATTTTTTTACAAATAAATATGTGAAAAGTGTGGCATGCATTTGTATTCAGCCCCCCTGAGTCAATACTTTGTAGAACCACCTTTCACTGCAATTACAGCTGCAAGTCTTTTTGGGGATGTCTCTACCAGCTTTACACATCTAGAGAGGGACATTTTTTAGGTCTGGACTTTGACTGGGCCATTCTAACACATGAATATGCTTTGATCTAAACCATTCCATTGTAGCTCTGGCTGTATGTTTAGGGTCATTGCCCTGCTGGAAGGTGAACCTCCGCCCCAGTCTCAAGTCTTTTGCAGGCTCTAACAGGTTTTCTTCTAAGATTGCCCTGTATTTGGCTCCAACCATCTTCCCATCAACTCTAACTAGTTTCCCTGTCCCTGCTGAAGAAAAGCATCCCCACAACATGATGCTGCCACCACCATGTTTCACGGTGGGGATGGTGTGTTCAGGGTGATGTGCAGTGTTAGTTTTCCACCAAACAAAGTGCTTTGCTTTTAGTCCAAAAGGTTAAATTTTGGTCTCATCTGACCAGAGCACCTTCTTCCACATGTTTGCTGTGTCCCCCCCTCATGGCATCTCACAAAATGCAAAAGGGACTTCTTATGGCTTTCTTTCAACAATGGCTTTCTTCTTGTCACTATTCCATAAAGACCAGATTTGTGGAGAGCACGACTAATAGTTGTCCTGTGGACAGATTCTCCCACCTGAGCTGTGGATCTCTGCAGCTCCTCCAGAGTTACCATGGGCCTCTTGGCTCTTCTCTGATGAATGTTCTCCTTGCCCGGCTGGTCAGTTTAGGTGGACGGCCATGCCTTGGTAGGTTTGCAGTTGTGCCATACTCTTTCCATTTTCGGATAATAGATTGAACAGTGCTCCATGAGATGTTCAAAGCTTGGGATATTTTTTTATAACCTAACCCTGCTTTTAACTTCTCCACAACTGTATCCCTGACCTGTCTGGTGTGTTCCTTGGCCTTCATGATGCTGTTTGTTCACTAAGAACAAACCTCTGAGTGCTTTACTGTGATTAATTTACACACAGGTGGACTCTATTTACTAATTAGGTGACTTCTGAAGGCAATTGTTCCACTAGATTTTAGTTAGGGGTATCAGAGTAAAGGGGGCTGAATATAAATGCACGCCACACTTTTCACATATTTATTTGTAAATACTTTTGAAAATAATTTATCATTTTCCTTCCACTTTACAATTATGAGCCACTTTGTGTTGGTTTATCACAGAAAATCCCAATAAAATACATTTACGTTTTTGGTTGTAACATAACAAAATGTGGAAAATTTTCAAGGGGTATGAATACTTTTTAAAGGCACTGTAATGCCGCGTACACACGACCAGTTTTGCCGTCGGAATAAACTCCGAAGGTTTCTCTGACGGAACTCTGGCGGAATTCCATTCAAGCGGTCTTGCCTACACACGGTCAACCCAAAGTCCGACAAAAAGTCAGACCGTCCAAAACACGCTGACGTACAACACGTACGACGGGACTAGAAAACGGAAGTTCAATAGCCAGTAGCCAATAGCTTCCGTCTCGTACTTGCTTCAGAGCATGCGTCGTTTTTGGTTTTTGAAACAGCATACAGACGAGCGGTTTTCCCGATAGGAATTGGTTCCTTCGGAAATATTTAGAACATGTTTCATTTCTAGGTCCGGCAGAATTTTTGAAAAAAAAAAGTCAGATGAGGCCTACACACAATCGGAATAGACGTCTGACTTTTTCTGTCGGACATTCCGCTGGTGTGTACGCGGCTTTTGGCACTGCTGCCTCTGTCTGCTAATTTGATTGAGTTTGTAGTGGGGTTTAGTGATGTCACTGCTGTGTTGCTCACTATGACTCTTGATAGAGAGGAAGCTGAACCTGAGGACCTGCAGTGTAAGAATCTTCCCTCTTTTGCTTCATTCATATTGTGGATCTGCTCTTCCACCGCCTGCTGCTATTTAATCATTCCCCGACCAGTTATCAATGGTGCAGCTCTAACATGTGGAAGCAAAGTCCTGTCTCCTCCCAGATAATTGCCTCCACACAGAGACACATTGTCGAACAAGGCATGGTATGTCCGTAATGAGAAAATGATCAGGTGCAGGGAGCCTACAGTCAACACTGGCAACAAGTCTTTTGCCCTATGCTGGCATTTTTTGGGCACAGCTTCCACAATTCAGATTCTATTTAAAGTGATATTAACCTCTTCGTGCCGGCACCTCCCGACCCTTTAAGAGGTTTAGGATGCTGGGAGGCGGGACGGGGCATAAGATCACATGACCGCCGTGATTGGCTCTCATGGTGGTCACATGATTCGAAAACTCCCGATCGCAGCTTTCGGTTAGGCGCCGATATTTGTGTTGGGATGGCGCAGTGTGCACGCTCTCGGCACAGCTGTACTGACAGCAATGCATACAAATATGCGGCCTCTCGGCACCAAGAACCAGGCGCTGAGAGGCATCATATTTGCGCGTGGCCGGCGCCAAGGGATTAAAGGAAAATTACCACTTCACCTCTGGAAGATTTACCCCCCTTCCTGACCAGGCCATTTTTTGCGACACAGCACTGTGTTACTTTAACATAAAATTGCGCAGTTGTGCGACACTGTACCCACATACAATTTATGTCCTGTTTTTCCCACAAATAGGGGTCACTTTTACTTTGATCATCAATGTAAGAGGTCACTTCTACTTTAACCGCTTCAGCCCCGGAAGATTTTACCCCCTTCCTGACCAACGCACTTTTTGCAATTCGGCACTGCGTCGCTTTAACTGACAATTGCGCGGTCGTGCGACTGTGTACCCAAACAAAATTGATGTCCTTTTTTTCTCACAAATAGAGCTTTCTTTTGGTGGTATTTGATCACCACTGCATTTTTTATTTTTCGCGCAATAAACAAAGACCGACAATTTTGAAAAAAAAAAACAAAACATGTCCAATAAAAAAAAATATAAAAAATCGAATTTCTTCATAAATTTAGGCCAATATGTATTCTGCTACATATTTTTGGTAAAATTCCCAATAGGCATATATTGATTGGTTTTGCAAAATTTATAGCGTCTACAAACTATGGGATATATTTATTTATTTTTTACTAGTAATGACAGCGATCAGCACCTTATAGCAGGACTGCGATATTGCGAGGGGCAATCGGACACTGACTGACACTTTTTTGGGAACCAGTGACACTCACACAGTGATCAGTGTTAAAAATATGCACTGTCACTGTACTAATGACACTGGCAGGGAAGGGGTTAACATCAGGGGCGATCAAAGAGTTACATGTGTGCCTAGCCTGTGCTTTCTAACCATAGGGGAGATGCTTGTTTTAGGGGAAAACATGGATTCTTCTCCCTGCTTTGCAGGAACACAGGATTCATGTCTACCCTACTGACAGAACAGCAATCTGCCTTGTTTACATAGGCAGACTGCCGTTCTGCTTGTGTACCGAGTGATCGGTGGGTGCCAGCGGACATCGGGTCCGTGGTACCCACCCATCGGCTCCTGCTACGAATAATCACAGTGGGAGCGAGCAGCCGGTGACGTGCAGAATCAAGTATATACAGTGGGGACGGAAAGTATTCAGACACCCATACATTTTTCACTCTTTGTTCTATTGCAGCCATTTGCTAAAATCATTTAAGTTCATTTTTTTTTTCCTCACTAATGTACACAAAACATCCCATATTGACAGAAAAACATAGGGAAAGATGAATGTGGCCAATTACAGGGATATCCTGGACGAAAACCTTCTCCAGAGTGCTCAGGACCTCAGACTGGGCCGAAGGTTTACCTTCCAACAAGACAAGGACCCTAAGCACACAGCTAAAATAACGAAGGAGTGGCTTCACAACAACTCCGTGAATGTTCTTGAATGGCCCAGCCAGAGCCCTGACTTAAACCCAATTGAGCATTTCTGGAGAGACCTAAAAATGGCCGTCCACCAACGTTTACCATCCAACCTGACAGAAGTGGAGAGGATCTGCAAGGAGGAATGTCAGAGGATTCCCAAATCCAGGTGTGAAAAACTTGTTGCATCTTTCCCAAAAAGACTCATGGCTGTATTAGATCAAAAGGGTGCTTCTACTAAATACTGAGCAAAGGGTCTGAATACTTAGGACCATGTGATATTTCAGTTTTTCTTTTTTAATAAATCTGCAAAAATGTCAACAATTCTGTGTTTTTCTGTCAATATGGGGTGCTGTGTGTACATTAATGAGGAAAAAAATGAACTTAAATGATTTTAGCAAATGGCTGCAATATAACAAAGAGTGAAAAATGTAAGGGGGTCTGAATACTTTCCGTCCCCACTGCTATAGGGTGCTCGGCAAGCAGTAAAAATATAAAATAAATATGTAATTCTTACCTGCTCTGTGCAGTGGTTTGCACAGAGCAGCCCTGATCCTCCTCTTCTCGGGTCCCCTGTTGGTGCTCCTGGCCCCTCCCTCCTGCCGAGTGCCCTCAGAGCTAGCAGCTTGCTCTGGGGGTATCCAAGCAGGTTTGCTCCCGAGCCACTGCTCTGTGTGTCCATTTACACTCAGAGTGCAGCTCAGCCCCACCCCACTCTCTTCTCATTGGCTCACTGGCTGTGATTGACAGCAGCGGGAGCCAATGGCTCAGCCAATGAGGAGGGAAAATGCCCAAAGAGCCAAGGCTCTCATGCAGATTGCTAGATCACGATGGTGCTTAGGTACATATTAGCGGGGCTGGGGGGCGGGGGGGATGCTGCTCACAGAATTTTTTTTTACCTTTATGCATAGAATGCATGAAGGTAAGAAACCTTGAGCCCTTATAAACACTTTAAAGATAACCTTTAGCGAGAGCAATACAAAGGTTGCCATTGCTGTTTACCATCTGAAAAAATTCTAAAGACATGCATTGCTGAAACTGACTTAAGCTTCGTACACACGATCGGATATTCCGACGGGAATTGTGTGATGACAGGCTGTTGGCGGAAAATCCGACCGTTTGTACGCTCCATCGGACAATTGTTGTCGGATTTTCCCGCAGACAAATGATGGATGGCAGGCTTTAAAATTTTACGAGGACAAATGTCTGTTGTCGGATTTTCAGAGCGTGTGTACACAAGTCCAAAGTACAAACACGCATGCTCGGAAGCAAGGACGAGCCAGAAGCGGTCGGTCTTATAAACTAGCGTTCGCAATGGAGAATTAACATTCGTGACGTGGCAAATTATGAAATCTCGAAATGCAGCGCACAATTCTCTTCTTCTTTAATGGGATAATAATGAAGCTGCTTTGCTGGTGATACTGATGGAGTTATTGCAAACGAATTTTCAAAGGCTTTTTTTTTCTAGTGATATCAAGAATAATATTATTATGCTCGTTATTTATTTTTTTGATGCAAGTTACCACAACACCATTATCCCGTATTTTTTAAAATCAAAGATACAACTATGTTGGTGTCCCTTGTTAATTTTACATTGTATTTTTTAAAATGTAACTGCCTACTCCCAAACTGTCATTTGAAGTAAAACACATAGCCAAGTATTATTCTACAGAATTGTTTTATCGTGCATTAAAAAAAAAAAAATTGGACATGCTATCTGCCAATAGAACTTAACCAAAAAGTGCATTCTATGCATCCAAAAATATAGAAAATATACCAAATCAAATCATTATTCAACCAAAAAATAAAATAAAAGCCTCATGCATGTGTCCTGCTTCTGTCAGGGCTGGCTCAACCCTTCCTTCTCTGAGCTGGCCTCTCAGCTGTCGCTAATTGCCAGCTCTCATTTCTCTCCACAGTTAACCAGCTGTTGTGGATCTGCTCGTCAGTCCCGCCTACTTAAAGATCTCCAGCTCACTTCATTCCTGCCTTCGCCTTGGTCACATCACAAGAAACCATCTCCTGCGTTCCTGTTTAAAGACTGGATTTGCTGACATCCCTTCTGGCTCCTTATCCTGCTTGCTGTTCCTCTACTTGGATCCCTGACTTCTGGCCTGGCTGATTACCCGATCTGGTTACTGGACTCTGGCTTGGCTGACTACCCGATCCGGTTACTGGACTCTGGCTATGCTTTGACTACGCTTCCTCTATTTACCTTTTTGATTTATTAATAAACAAGTGTGATTTTACTGTACTTCTGTCTCGGTCTGGTTCATGGTTTCTGACAGCTTCTTAATATAGGGGGTCAACAATGCCAAGAGTTGGTGAAAGCAGGGGTCTGTCATCCGGAGATAATTCCTAAAATCATCTGGATCATTCTCCTGGAGCTGCCGCAGCAAAGTAATATGACATAATTGGTCACGAGTAGACTCCCTGGCGGTTTTCCCGAGTGTGGCTCGGGGTTAAAATTCAGGACCATTAGCGGTAACCCCGAGCCACACTCGGGATTACATCGCAGGATCCTGGTGCCTCCTTACTTACCTTGTCCCCGGGATCCTGCGATGTCCCCCGCAGTGTCCGAGGGCTCTGTCCTCCTCCGAAGCCTCTCCTTGCCAGGCTCCGTTCCCTGCGAGCGTCGCGACGCACGGGGACGGAGCCTGGCGGCAAATTTAAAAAAAAGTAAAAATCATAACACATACAGTACTGTAATCTTACAGATTACAGTACTGTATGAAATGATTTCACGTCCCTTTTGTCCCCAGTGCTCTGGCCCATGCCCTGCATGCAGTTTTACATGATATACACTGTTCTTTCTGCCTGTAAACTGGAGATTGTCCATAGCAACCAAAAAGTGTCCCTTTACGTCAAAAGTGGCTTTAGACCAGCTAGAAAACAGCGATAGTAAATTAGAACACTTGCAGAATTGAGCGATAGTGAATCGTGGGGAAATTTATTTTATTACTATTTATTTTTATTTTTTTTAATTATTTATTTTTATTTATTATATTATAATTTATGTTTTTGCGTTTCAAACTTTATTATACCTGGGATATCTACTAGACTCTTGTTTGGACAGACTTAAGTGTGTTATTGCTAAGATTTACAGACCTACAATATAAAACGCCAAATTTCCATGCAAAATAATTGTACCGCTTTCAGCACCTCAAATCCGAAATAATCATACCGCCAGGGAGGTTAATAAAGCAACCAATTTTTGGTCCAAGAAATCCTCCTCCTCCTGTTCCTGGACTGGACTTGGGTCAAAACAATAACTCCACGGCCAATAATAAATAACACGTTATCTCCTCCGATTCCACAACATGGCTGGTTGACGAATGGCTGTTCAGAAACAAACTGAAAAGCGTGAAACGAAAAGCGCGAAATGAAAAGCGCGGAAATGAAAAGCATGATTCAACACATTCACCAAACTTCTACTAACACGAAATTAGCAGAAGGAGCCCAAAGGGTGGCACTAAAGAGCTGAAAAACCATGTAGTAGGTCACTACGTTCGTGTTTGTTGGCCGAGAATTGTGTGCTGTATGCGAGACAAGTTTGGGGCCGACACCCTTCGGACAAAAGTCTGCGGTTTTGTCTGCGGAAAATCTGATTGTGTGTACGAGGCTTTATTCTGAAGAGCACTGACAGCATTTTTATAGCATCCCCCTGGGCTTCCCTGAAGCTTGGGACCCTGAGGCAACCACCCATTCGGTCCTTATTATAATTTGACTCTGCAGAGCCCTAATCAGATCTGACAGCTACCAAACCAAGGAACATTGATTTGAGGTCTCTAGTTATGTAAATGTATGTGGTGGGAAGGACACGGCTATTGAAGCCAATTAAGGTTATTTCAACTCAACTTAAATCTTGGCTCTAATAGCCTAGTCACTTATAATTTTCCCTTGTCTTCGTGGCAGGTTTAAAATTACCTGAGAGCTGACAATGACATATTCATTTTTTATGTTTCTCTAGCTGGCCTTGACCACAAAATAATGCAAACTGAGATATTGCTTTAATTTGTTTTTACACAATTTTCCTTCCCACTCTAAAGCAGAAAACAAATCACAAAACTTCTGAAGGAGCCATTGAGGCTGACCTTGACAAGTGACAGCTACTGCTGTTAGATTAATTAGTCTCGATAAAATGAATAGAGATTACTTGATATTGTATTTTTTAAAAGTCACTGTTAATGCTGCAACTTTTTTTATAGGTAGGAAGCCGTAAGAACAGTCATGCAGAGAGACCTTTTTTTCTATCGCTTGCACCCTTCATTCTTGTTATTTTGGTCAAATCCCATAGCTAATTACCATCGGTGAGGATTTACTGACTAGAGATCCTTGTCTCATAACTCAGCTCAGGAGTTTACAAGACTCAAGCATTGCTTTGGATAAAGGGCATACCATTGCCTAAGCTCCTGCAGCAATGGTCCTAAAATTCACAGATCCCTTAGTACCCCCTTCATGACTGAAACAATTAATAATTAACTGCCTGCTGATTGCCCAGCGAATTAAATTCAAAATATTAACAACATACAAAGCCGTCCACAACTCTACCCCAAAGCTACAGACCAATCTTGTCTCCAAATATCACCCGAACTGTCCTCTCCGCTCTACCCAAGACCTCTTGCTCTCTAGCTCTATTGTCTCCTCCTCCCATGCTCATCTCCAGAACTTCTCCAGAGCCTTTTACATCCTCTGGAATGCTCTATTTCAATCTGTGTAGCTATCTCCTACAGAGGCGGCTCTAGACTTTGTGAGGCCTTAGGCAAAACTTAGACATGAGGCCCCACCCACGCCCATAATGGGAAAAATAATTCAAGCGATCTGATAAAAATTGTCATTGGCGGATGAGACAATAAAGTTGGGGGTGAGTCTGGGCTAGGACAGGAGTCCCACCACTACTGAGGAGTCTTGATGGGCAGGAGAGGGAGCAAGACTATGACAAGAGTCCCACCACTACTGAGGAGTCTTGATGGGCAGGAGAGGGAGCAAGACTATAACAAGAGTCCCACCACTACTGGGGAGGCTTGATGGGCAGGAGAGGGAGCAAGACTATGACAGGAGTCCCACCACTACTGAAGAGTCTTGATGGGCAGGAGAGGGAGCAAGACTATAACAAGAGTCCCACCACTACTGGGGAGGCCTAATAGGCAGGAGAGGGAGCAGGACTATGACAGGAGTCCCACCACCACTGGGGAGGAGAAGGATCACAGCTGGGATGTGAGTTTATTTTATGGACGAGCAGTACAAACTTTTCAGTTGTAGTATAGAGTAGGAGTTGGGATGGGTGCTGTGCTGGTAATGAGTACAGTGCTGTTCCAATAGAGTCCCACCACTACTGAGGAGTCTTGATGGGCAGGAGAGGGAGCAAGACTATAACAAGAGTCCCACCACTACTGGGGAGGCTTGATGGGCAGGAGAGGGTTCAAGACTATGACAAGAGTCCCACCACTACTGAGGAGTCTTGATGGGCAGGAGAGGGAGCAAGACCATGACAAGAGTCCCACCACTACTGGGGAGGCTTAATAGGCAGGAGAGGGAGCAGGACTATGACAGGAGTCCCACCACCACTGGGGAGGAGAAGGATCACAGCTGGGATGTGAGTTTATTTTAGGGACGAGCAGTACAAATTTTTCAGTTGTAGTATAGAGTAGGAGTTGGGATGGGTGCTGTGCTGGTAATGAGTACAGTGCTGTTCCAATAGAGATAAGCAGGGGGGTGTAGAGGCAGCGCTATATCCTAGAGAGGATGGAGGATCAGGTACCCTGCCAAATGAGAACATCAAGTGGGTGTCAGATCCTGCTACCTGCTTTCTAGTGTCTGCTAGCACATGCTCCATATTAGTAGCTGGGAAATCCTCTAACATCCACTCTCAATAGTCAACATACGCTCCTGATGTGCGCGTGTGAGAGGGGAGGGTGACCATCCTCCAAGTGCCTTTTTTTTATTTTATTTTTTTATTCTCCTAACCTGGCTCCCCTTCCTCCCATCTAGCTCACCACCCACAGCATAAGCCATCAGGACCCACCCCCTCCTCTGCTGGGGGGGGGGGGCATGAGATGAGAAGGACACGGGAGCCGATCAAAGGATCAAGGCAGCGGCTGCACGGCTCACATTACTACGGAGTATACGCACTTTGCGGCAGTTTCAAGAAGCAAGCTCCCCCACCCCTAACCAGCCAAGAGGGGTATCGACTAGCTTTAGATCAATTGATTTTTTTGTCCCCCCCAAAAAAAATCAATAAACACTGACTCCCTTCCTTCCCCCCTGCTCCTCCAAAGACCGATGGATGCTCTAGCTGGCTGCCCTCACTAAAGTCAGACAACTCCATGGCCAGAAAGAGAAGAGGGAGGTGATTGGAGTGGATTCAAATTGGATATCATTTTTTCTTTTGATAATTTGGCGATTTTTATTGAGCTATTTTTTTGCATACACATATACATATTTTTTTCACAATTGTTTGCACTTTGATTATATTTTTGTAAGTTGCGCTACATCATTCTGTTGAATATATTAGTTTAATAAGGTTAGAAGCACTTATGGGTGTTGGCTAGCAACTTTTCATAATAATTCAATTTGATTGACATATTATTGGATTGCACAGATCGATTTTTTTACACACTGTTTCAGAGCCTACTTAAGACCCTGGCTCCTCGGCTTGGCACCCATTTTGCGTGTGGCTAGAGTAGGGACAGGTCTCCTGTCTGTCAGGGACAGTGCTTAGTGTCAGGAAAAGGTTCCGAAGGCGTTGGGTAAGTGTAAGTACACGCCATTCTTTCTGAAAGCCTTTCCGCTTGGGTACGGACCGGCCAGGCCACATTCCGCTCCTTGAGACAGAGGCTGTTGGCACACCTGAGACCTTCTGCTACTGACATATCGCTGTTACATCCTGTGAGTGCTCCCAGTTAGGTTGCCTTCCCATTAGTTTTGTTATGTATTGCTGAACTTCAAATACAATATATACCTGACACTGCACCTACTCACATGCTTGTTGAGGATTTGCACAACTGGGTGAACCATTTTGCTCAGTGAACTAGTGAATCTACCTCCAACTCCCCTGGCACAGAAAGCTCACACCAAGTAGTCAGTGGGATAAGTGGAACCCTGAAGTGTTCCAATTTTATTAAGAGCCCTTTCACACTGGGGCGGGGGCGGCATCGGCGGTAAAACGCCGCTATTATTAGCGGCGTTTTAGCGTCGGTATGCGGCCGCTAGCGGGGCGGTTTTACTCCCCGCTAGCGGCCGGGAAAGGGTTAAATACCACCGCAAAGCACCTCTGCAGAGGCGCTTTGCCGGCGGTATAGCCGCGCTGTCCCATTGATTTCAATGGGCAGGAGCGGTAAAGGAGCGGTATACACTCCGCTCCTTCACTGCTCCGAAGATGCTGCTGGCAGGACTTTTTTTCCCGTCCTGCCAGCACATCGCTCCAGTGTGAAAGCCCTCAGGGCTTTCACACTGGAATGAAAGCAGCGGCACTTTCGGGTCGGTTTGCAGGCGCTATTATTAGCGCAATAGCGGCTGCAAACCGCCCCAGTGTGAAAGGGCTCTTAAGGTTACAGGAAACTGTGGTGCAGGATAGCCCTAAAAATGAAGTTAGTATACTGCTTTACTGGATGTAATCCTAAACTTATAATTCTTCATTATTAGGTCTAGGATATCATAGGAGCGAGGAAACCCCATTACATAAATTTGTGAGCCTTCTGCTTGTAAATAATCGCAGGACTGATATACAATTTGGCTCATGCTGCTAATCAGAGGTCGTCTGTCAGAGGTCAAGATTCCATGCTGGCCCTGTCTACAAGTTCTAATTTTGTACAGAGAAAACCATTTAGGCTTTTGTATAAGAACTGGAAAAAAAAGTATTTTTCAAATGCAAGAATTAATAAATTTAGTTCCTAGATATTCAGCTTCTTCATTTGGGCCCACACTGAAGATATATGCAATTCAATTTAGCCAAGAGTTGAGAAGGTCATCATTCTCTTGAAAGTTTTTTTTTTTTTTTTCTGTCTGCTGAAATTATATTTTTTTTAAAGTCAAGGAAATGTTCCAAAGGTTTCTTGGAATTTAGATTTATGCTGGTTACTCTGGAAATATGACATCAATCTATATGTCATATAATCACATAGAGATTATGTAGCTATTTTAATGCTAGCTGTGTTATCAAGAGTTATGTTACGCCAGTTATGTAACCTGATTTTTGTTGGCTAGTTTTGGCTATAGTAGTGGCTAACTAGGGACATTATGGCATATGCATGCTAAATAATTCAAAAAGCCAAAAAGTATGAAAAGGAATTCAACACGTGCTTCATTGATGACCAAAAAACCTAAGGCTGTGTACACACGATCGGAAATTCCTTCAGAAAAACCTTGGATGGTTTTTCCGATGGAATTCCGCTCAAGCTTGCCTTGCATACACGCGGTCACAGAAACGTTCTCTGAACTTTCGACCCTCAAGAACGCGGTGATGTACAACACTACGACGAGCCGAGAAAATGAAGTTCAATGCTTCCGAATTGTTTCCGAGCATGCATGATTTTCTGCGTGTCCGAATTGCATACAGACGAACGCATTTTCGGATAGGAACTTTTTCCGACCGAAAAATAGAGAACCTGCTCTCATCTTTTGCTGGCTGGAATTCTGCCAGCAAAAGTGAGCATACACACGGTCAGAATTTCTGACCAAAAGCTCACATCCGACTTTTGCTGGCAGAATTTCTGATCGTGTGTATGGGGCTGTGTTGACCATGTAAAATTATGAACTTCCTAAGGAAAACAGGTGTAGCTGAACATCTAATTTTTCTTAGCAAGAATACTGATCAAGAAGCCATAATCAAGACAGAAAATGCTTATGCTTAAAGGGGTTGTAAACCCTCATGTTTTTTCACCTTAATGCATCCTATGCATTAAGGTGAAAACACTTCTGG
This sequence comes from Lithobates septentrionalis, assembly GCA_037952835.1. Classification (NCBI taxonomy): domain Eukaryota; kingdom Metazoa; phylum Chordata; class Amphibia; order Anura; family Ranidae; genus Lithobates; species Lithobates septentrionalis. The sequence continues at coordinate 6,743,760 of JBBDGP010000459.1, forward strand.
CAGTCACCGGCCCCCCAGCCCCCCCGTTTTACTTACCTGAGCCCCGTAATTCCCACGCCGGAGACGTGCTGTCCTTCTCTGCACGGAGTCACGGCTCTTGATTGGATAGATTGATAGCAGCACAGCCATTGTCTCCCGCTGCTGTCAATCAAATCCAATTATAATTATAGATATTTGTGGATTCTACACAGCAAATTTAGGGTGGAGCACTTCATTTTTGGGTGGAGTAAAATCAAGCATTTGATTTACTTTATTGTTATGATATGCATTGTAACATTTGTTTAATGTGTTGGTTTTTTTTGGTCAACAGTTTTTAAGTCAGTAATGGGTGGAGTATTCATATTCATATTTTTGGATTTGTGTATGAGCAGCGCAACATGTTATTTGGGCTTTTCGTATCTGTGATTTAACATTGCAATCTATGGCACTCAGATGGCACCAAAGTCACAGAAAAATAGTGCAGGAACATTTTTTTTTTTGTCACTGGAACTTGAGTTGCATTGGGCCTTGGGATGAGCTCAGCGAAGCTGGCCCCCCTACAATCAGCACAAATAAAAACTCAAGTGTGTTTCTTTAGTGCTATGTTTGTGCTGTTTTGTGGCGTAAAAAATTACATTTGTGCTGCTTTTATTTTTAAGATATTAGCAATTGTTTTTTCCAGGCTATGACATCACCTAGCCCCCCTACAACGCCCAAATGACACAAAACTGGTCTCGTTGGTTAGTGCTACGTTTGTGCTGTTTTGTGCTGCTAACATTTCCATTCTATCTCTTATCGTTTTTGCGTTATTAATGATTTATTATAGGTCACCAAAGGTCACTCAGCCCCCCTACAATGCCCAAATGACACAAAACTGGTCTCGTTGGTTAGTGCTACGTTTGTGCTGTTTTGTGCTGCTAAAAATACCATTCTATCTTTTATCGTTTTCGTGTTATTAATGATTTATTAAAGGTCACCAAAGGTCAGTCAGCCCCCCTACAACGCCCAAATGACACGAAACTGGTCTCATTGGTTAGTGCTACGTTTGTGCTGGTTTGTGCTGCTAAAATTTTTATTTGTGCTGTTATGGTTTTTAAGTTATAACAGTTTATTTATTTTTTTCAAACCCCACTCACTTTGCCCACCCTACAATCAGCACAAATAAAAACTCAAGTGTGTTTCTTTAGTGCTACGTTTGTGCTGTTTTGTGCCGTAAAAATTTACATTTGTGCTGCTTTTATTTTTAGGATATTAGCAATTGTTTTTTCCAGACTATGACATCACCTAGCCCCCCTACAACGCCCAAATGACACAAAACTGGTCTCGTTGGTTAGTGCTACGTTAGTGCTGTTTTGTGCTGCTAAAAATTCCGTTCTATCTTTTATCGTTTTTGAGTTATTAATGATTTATTAAAGGTCACCAAAGGTCAGTCAGCCCCCCTACAACGCCCAAATGATACAAAACTGGTCTCGTTGGTTAGTGCTACGTTTGTGCTGTTTTGTGCTGCTAACATTTCCGTTCTATCTTTTATCGTTTTCACGTTAATAATGATTTATTAAAGGTCACCAAAAGTCAGTCAGCCCCCCTACAATGCCCAAATGACACAAAACTGGTCTCGTTGGTTAGTGCTACATTTGTGCTGTTTTGTGCTGCTAAAATTTTTATTTGTGCTGTTATGGTTTTTAAGTTATAACAGATTTTTTTTTTCAAACCCCACTCACTTTGCCCCCCCTACAATCAGCACAAATAAAAACTCAAGTGTGTTTCTTTAGTGCTACATTTGTACTGTTTTGTGCTGTTTAAATTTATGTTCTATTTTTTATCATTTTTGCGTTATTAATGATTTTTTTAAAGGTCACCAAAGGTCACTCAGCCCCCCTACTACACCCAAATGACACAAAACTGGTCTCGTTGGTTAGTGCCTCATTTGTGCTGGTTTGTGCTGCTAAAATTCTTATTTGCGCTGTTATGGTTTTTTAGATATAACAGCTTGTTTTTATATTTGTGCTTTTTTGTGTCATAATAATAAAAATTTGTGCTGCTTTTTTTTAAGATAATAGCAATTTGTTTTTTCCAGATGATGACATCACCCCGCTCTCCTGTCACGTACCTGGTTAGTGAGCTCCTGGTTAGAAAGCAGCCATGGGAGCACAGTGAGGTATGAGTGCCTGTGATCAGTCCAGTAGACTGCGTGGTGGCAGCAGTCAGCAGGTGGATGTGGCGGCAGAACCAGCTGGTGGCAGATGAGCTGGCACTGAGCTTGGCTGGTGGCAGACTATGGGTAAGCAGCTGGAAGCAGGAGACAGATGAGACCTTGCTGGGCTGAAGAGCTGTAGCAGGCTGGATGAGCAGGATGCAGGGTCAGATGAGCCGGGTCCATAATGGTCAGGCAGATCAGGCATAGACGGCACACAACAGGATAGTCGGGTCACAAGCCAAGTCAGCAACAGGAGGTAGATCAGGCAAGAAGAGAAGGCAGAAGCAGAATCCAGAGACAAGCCAAGGTCAGGGCAGGTAGCAGTCAAATGGAGGTCAGGAGCAAGCTGGGTTAGGATCAGAGGTCAAACACAGGAATCAGGAATGAACACACAGAAGCGGCACACCAAATTGCAGCCTGTTTAAATAGTCTGTCTGGTGCCAGCATTGGTGACAGGCTCACGCTCATCTGCCCAGCCAGTTGCCAGTCTGCGCATGCACATATGTATGTACAGGGAGACATCATTTGTGCTATGCAAAAGCCTTCCCTGACACCCCCTACAACAGCCAAACAAAATGAAAACGGGCTGGTTGGTTAGTGCCACGTTTGTGTTGGTTTGTGCCTATTTACTTTCCATTCTATCTCCTTTTGTTTTTCAGTTATTGTTTGAACCCCCAAGTTATTCAGTTATTTAATAAAGGTCACCAAAGGTTACCCAGCCCCCCTACAAGAGACAAAAGGCATGAGACTTGGCTGGTTGGTGCCTCCTTTGTGCTGGTTTGTGCTGTTTAAATATCAGTTCTATCGCTTTTCGTTTTTCAGTTATTTACTATTTATTAAAGGTCACTCAGCCCCCCCTACACATGAAACTGGGTTGGTTAGAGCTGCCTTTGTGCTGTTAAAATTATTATGTGTGCTGCTTTGATTTCTTTAATTTAAAAAAAGTTTGTTTTTATTTGATCAAACCCCACCCATTTTGCATCCCATGTTATTAGATACTATAAGGCCTCATGCACACGAGACGCTGTTAAATGCGTTAAATAGTAAATAACTGAAAAAAAAAAAGTGGTAGAACTGATATTTAAACAGCACAAACCAGCACAAAGGAGGCACCAACCAGCCCAGTTTCATGCCCTTTGTCTCTTGTAGGGGGGGCTGGGTAACCTTTGGTGACCTTTAATAAATCAACAATAACTGAAAAACAAAAGGAGATAGAATGGAAAGTAAATAGGCACAAACCAACACAAACATGGCACTAACCAACCAGCCCATTCTCATTTTGTTTGGCTGTTGTAGGGGGTGTCAGGGAAGGCTTTCGCATAGCACAAATGATGTCTCCCTGTACATACATATGCGCATGCGCAGACTGGCAACTGGCTGGGTAGATGAGCGTGAGCCTGTCACCAATGCTGGCACCAGACAGACTATTTAAACAGGCTGCAATTTGGTGTGCCGCTTCTGTGTGTTCATTCCTGATTCCTGTGTTTGACCTCTGATCCTAACCCAGCTTGCTCCCGACCTCCGTTTGACTGCTACCTGCCCTGACCTTGGCTTGTCTCTGGATTCTGCTTCTGCCTTCTCTTCTTGCCTGATCTACCTCCTGTTGCTGACTTGGCTTGTGACCCGACTATCCTGTTGTGTGCCGTCTATGCCTGATCTGCCTGACCATTATGGATCCGGCTCATCTGACCCTGCAACCTGCTCACCCAGCCTGCTACAGCTCTTCAGCCCAGCAAGGTCTCATCTGTCTCTTGCTTCCAGCTGCTTACCCACAGTCTGCCACCAGCCAAGCTCAGTGCCAGCTCATCTGCCACCAGCTGGTTCTGCCGCCACATCCACCTGCTGACTGCTGCCACCACGCAGTCTACTTGACTGATCACAGGCACTCATACCTCACTGTGCTCCCATGGCTGCTTTCTAACCAGGAGCTCACTAACCAGGTACGTGACAGGAGAGCGGGGTGATGTCATCATCTGGAAAACACAAATTGCTATTATCGTAAAAATAAAAGCAGCACAAATTTTTATTATTATGACACAAAAAAGCACAAATATAAAAACAAGCTGTTATAACTAAAAAACCATAACAGCACAAATAAAAATTTTAGCAGCACAAACCAGCACAAATGGAGGCACTAACCAGCGAGACCAGTTTTGTGTCATTTGGGTGTTGTAGGGGGGCTGACTGACTTTTGGTGACCTTTAATAAATCATTAATAACGTGAAAACTATAAAAGATAGAACGGAAATTTTAGCAGCACAAACGTAGCACTAACCAACGAGACCAGTTTTGTGTCATTTGGGTGTTGTAGGGGGGCTGAGTGACCTTCGGTGACCTTTTAATAAATCATTAATAACGCAAAAACGATAAAAGGTAGAACAGAAATTTTAGCCGCACAAAACAGCACAAATGTAGCACTAAAGAAACACACTTGAGTTTTTATTTGTGCTGATTGTAGGGTGGGCAAAGTGAGTGGGGTTTGAAAAAAAAAAATAAACTGTTATAACTTAAAAACCATAACAGCACAAATAAAAATTTTAGCAGCACAAACCAGCACAAACGTAGCACTAACCAACGAGACCAGTTTCGTGTCATTTGGGCGTTGTAGGGGGGCTGACTGACCTTTGGTGACCTTTAATAAATCATTAATAACGCAAAAACGATAAAAGATAGAACGGAATTTTTAGCAGCACAAAACAGCACAAACGTAGCACTAACCAACGAGACCAGTTTCGTGTCATTTGGGCGTTGTAGGGGGGCTGACTGACCTTTGGTGACCTTTAATAAATCATTAATAACGCAAAAACGATAAAAGATAGAACAGAATTTTTAGCAGCACAAAACAGCACAAACGTAGCACTAACCAACGAGACCAGTTTCGTGTCATTTGGGCGTTGTAGGAGGGCTGACTGACCTTTGGTGACCTTTAATAAATCATTAATAACGCAAAAATGATAAAAGATAGAACGGAATTTTTAGCAGCACAAAACAGCACAAACGTAGCACTAACCAACGAGACCAGTTTCGTGTCATTTGGGCGTTGTAGGGGGGCTGACTGACCTTTGGTGACCTTTAATAAATCATTAATAACGCAAAAACGATAAAAGATAGAACGGAATTTTTAGCAGCACAAAACAGCACAAACGTAGCACTAACCAACGAGACCAGTTTTGTGTCATTTGGGCGTTGTAGGGGGGCTAGGTGATGTCATAGTCTGGAAAAACAATTGCTAATATCTTAAAAATAAAAGCAGCACAAATGTAAATTTTTACGGCACAAAACAGCACAAACGTAGCACTAAAGAAACACACTTGAGTTTTTATTTGTGCTGATTGTAGGGGGGCCAGCTTCACTGAGCTCTTGGGATGGAGTAAAGGGCCCTGGGATTAGTGGGAATGGCCCTGAGCTTGGAGGAAAGGGCCATAGGACCTATGGTAACGGACTTGGCTTTTAGTAGGGCCCTTTATGTTTTTTTTCCAATGGGGCCCTAAAGGATCTAGTTATGACTTTGGCTTTATCCCTGGCAAAGGAGCATTTTTCTGTGCCAGGAGTTTGGCTGTAAATGTTCTCCCTGCTGCTTATTTAATTTTAGTCAGACTTAAGTAATCTCATCTAACCACCATCTTTGTTATATTCATATGAAAAATGACATGCATAACATTTTAGGCCCAGCTATAGCAATCACCCTAATGTCTATCTCACATTCTTAGATACTACAGAAGGCTCTATATCTCAACTATATATATTCTTCAGGCATTTTTGATCTACTAGCCTAGTATAACCCTCTTACATCAAAAAGCAGTTTTGATTTACTCAGACTTACGATTTCACTTCCATTCAACCACTTTCTTTCTTACATTCAAGGGGAAAAATTATATCCATAAAATTTTAGGTCCAACAAAACCTTTCACAATTCACCCTAAAGTCTAGTGCAAAAGCTATATTTTGGCTATATATATTTTCTTGAGGCATTTTCAATCAGCTAGCCTAGAATAACCCTCTTCCATCAAAATGTATACGTCTTTCTCCAATTTTTTTTAAAGCATGAAGCAATAGAATGTATCAAAATAAGCTGGGCCAGAACTGGGCAAAGGCAATTTTTAAAGAACAATGAAGAGAGCTTCAGCTTAAAACTATAAAGCCTGGTACACACAATGAGATTATCGGATGAATGATCGCCGTTTTTTTATTTTATTTTGCATGCTATTTTCATATTCAAAATGAAGAGGTTACTAAAGTTTAGAAAATTCCCATACAACAGAATAAAAATTCAGAAGTGATGTCCTGTATTGTATTTTTGGATGAAAACTGTGCGGATTAAACGAAAATCGTACGATCTGGTACCGTACAATCATATTTTATGTGTTTGTTCCCTTAGATAATATCGGATGAACTTTCATTAATTGGCTCTCCAAAGCTGTGTACTAACGATTAACCGATTCAAAAGCGGTATTTTTCGTACGATTTTCTGATCGTGTGTATGGGCCTTAAAGCGGTTGTATACCCGCTGTCTTTTTTTTTTTTTTCTACACCTGCAAGGGAAAAGGCATAATGAGCTAGTATGCACCGCATACTAGCTCATTATGAGATACTTACCTTAGAACGAGGCACCGGCATCTCACCTGGTCCACGCCGAGGGAGCTGACATCTCCCCTCGGCGTGTCTTCCGGGTATCGCGGCTCCGGCGCTGTGAGTGGCCGGAGCCACGATGTTGTCACTCCCGTGCATGCGCGCGGGAGACTTCTGCCCGGCAAGCTCCGGAGTTTGCCGGGCTGTCAGCCGAGAATCCCCTGTGCGCATGCGCCGCTGCAGTCAGCGGCTCATTGCGAGGGGAATATCACCTAAACCTTACAGGTTTAGGAGATATTTTTTTTACCTACAGGTAAGCCTTATTATAGGCTTACCTGTAGGTAAAAGTTAAAAACAATGGTATACATCCGCTTTAAGGCGTTGTCTTCTCTGGATGTCAAACATTATAATAAACATCCTCTACATGCATTCATCTTAGAGTATATTTAAATCACCTAATCAACTTTTTTGGCACCAATATTTCAATTTTGTATTTTACATTTCTGTGCAAGGCCAATCTGTAGATCCTCGTATGTTGTCATTCCATCCCATTCCAATAAATACACACACAACTGAACAAAATTAGAACATATTTGCCTGCTGGTAAGAAAATTTTTTTTCTTACCAAGTGGTAGCTAGAAACATTGCTCCTTGATCTTTGTAATGTCTAAACTAAATGTATGTTTATTGGCAAAATAGAGAATGGAATCAAATACAACCATATTCCTGGTCATCCTTACAGCAAAAACTATAATTATCTTTCAAAATGCAGCCAGTCACTATATTCACTAGGGATGAGCTTCGTGTTCGAGTCGAACCCATGTTCGACTCGAACATCGGCTGTTCGACCGTCCGTCGAATTGCGAACGTTATGGGCCGTTCGCGCCAAATTCGTGTGGCGCGTCACGGCCCATAATTCACTGCGGCATCGCAGTGCATTGCTGGCTGATGATTGGCCAAGCATGCACTATGACCCGCATGCTTGGCCAATCACAGCGCCGTCAGTAGAGAGAGCTGTAATTGGCCAAAGCCAGGGTGGCTTTGGCCAATTATGGCTCAGGGGATTTAGTACACGCCCCACACTATATAAGGCCGCCTGCACGGCGGCCCTGTGTAGTGTGTTCCGGTGTGCTGATAGAGAGAGAGACAGACAGTGTCATTTGATTTGAGAGCTAGATTAGGCTAGATCTGTTCCTGCTATTTACATTTAGTGCAGTGCATCCTGCTCACAGTGTTCAGCTAGATCCGTTCCTGCTATTTACATTTAGTGCAGTGCGTCCTGCTCACAGTGTTCAGCTAGATCCGTTCCTGCTATTTACATTTAGTGCAGTCAGTGCGTCCTGCTCACAGTGTTCAGCTAGATTTGTTCCTGCTATTTACATTTAGTGCAGTCAGTGCGTCCTGCTCACAGTGTTCAGCTAGATCTGTTCCTGCTATTTACATTTAGTGCAGTGCGTCCTGCTCACAGTGTTCAGCTAGATCCGTTCCTGCTATTTACATTTAGTGCAGTGCGTCCTGCTCACAGTGTTCAGCTAGATCCGTTCCTGCTATTTACATTTAGTGCAGTCAGTGCGTCCTGCTCACAGTGTTCAGCTAGATTTGTTCCTGCTATTTACATTTAGTGCAGTCAGTGCGTCCTGCTCACAGTGTTCAGCTAGATTTGTTCCTGCTATTTACATTTAGTGCAGTCAGTGCGTCCTGCTCACAGTGTTCAGCTAGATCTGTTCCTGCTATTTACATTTAGTGCAGTGCGTCCTGCTCACAGTGTTCAGCTAGATCTGTTCCTGCTATTTACATTTAGTGCAGTCAGTGCGTCCTGCTCACAGTGTTCAGCTAGATCCGTTCCTGCTATTTACATTTAGTGCAGTGCGTCCTGCTCACAGTGTTCAGCTAGATCCGTTCCTGCTATTTACATTTAGTGCAGTGCGTCCTGCTCACAGTGTTCAGCTAGATCCGTTCCTGCTATTTACATTTAGTGCAGTGCGTCCTGCTCACAGTGTTCAGCTAGATCTGTTCCTGCTATTTACATTTAGTGCAGTGCGTCCTGCTCACAGTGTTCAGCTAGATCTGTTCCTGCTATTTACATTTAGTGCAGTCAGTGCGTCCTGCTCACAGTGTTCAGCTAGATCCGTTCCTGCTATTTACATTTAGTGCAGTGCGTCCTGCTCACAGTGTTCAGCTAGATCCGTTCCTGCTATTTACATTTAGTGCAGTGCGTCCTGCTCACAGTGTTCAGCTAGATCCGTTCCTGCTATTTACATTTAGTGCAGTGCGTCCTGCTCACAGTGTTCAGCTAGATCTGTTCCTGCTATTTACATTTAGTGCAGTGCGTCCTGCTCACAGTGTTCAGCTAGATCTGTTCCTGCTATTTACATTTAGTGCAGTCAGTGCGTCCTGCTCACAGTGTTCAGCTAGATCCGTTCCTGCTATTTACATTTAGTGCAGTGCGTCCTGCTCACAGTGTTCAGCTAGATCCGTTCCTGCTATTTACATTTAGTGCAGTGCGTCCTGCTCACAGTGTTCAGCTAGATCCGTTCCTGCTATTTACATTTAGTGCAGTCAGTGCGTCCTGCTCACAGTGTTCAGCTAGATCCGTTCCTGCTATTTACATTTAGTGCAGTGCGTCCTGCTCACAGTGTTCAGCTAGATCCGTTCCTGCTATTTACATTTAGTGCAGTCAGTGCGTCCTGCTCACAGTGTTCAGCTAGATCCGTTCCTGCTATTTACATTTAGTGCAGTCAGTGCGTCCTGCTCACAGTGTTCAGCTAGATCTGTTCCTGCTATTTACATTTAGTGCAGTCAGTGCGTCCTGCTCACAGTGTTCAGCTAGATCTGTTCCTGCTATTTACATTTAGTGCAGTGCGTCCTGCTCACAGTGTTCAGCTAGATCTGTTCCTGCTATTTACATTTAGTGCAGTGCGTCCTGCTCACAGTGTTCAGCTAGATCTGTTCCTGCTATTTACATTTAGTGCAGTCAGTGCGTCCTGCTCACAGTGTTCAGCTAGATCCGTTCCTGCTATTTACATTTAGTGCAGTGCGTCCTGCTCACAGTGTTCAGCTAGATCTGTTCCTGCTATTTACATTTAGTGCAGTGCGTCCTGCTCACAGTGTTCAGCTAGATCTGTTCCTGCTATTTACATTTAGTGCAGTCAGTGCGTCCTGCTCACAGTGTTCAGCTAGATCCGTTCCTGCTATTTACATTTAGTGCAGTGCGTCCTGCTCACAGTGTTCAGCTAGATCTGTTCCTGCTATTTACATTTAGTGCAGTGCGTCCTGCTCACAGTGTTCAGCTAGATCCGTTCCTGCTATTTACATTTAGTGCAGTCAGTGCGTCCTGCTCACAGTGTTCAGCTAGATCCGTTCCTGCTATTTACATTTAGTGCAGTCAGTGCGTCCTGCTCACAGTGTTCAGCTAGATCCGTTCCTGCTATTTACATTTAGTGCAGTGCGTCCTGCTCACAGTGTTCAGCTAGATCCGTTCCTGTTATCTTCCTACTGACAGGCAGGCTTGTCTGGTTACAGTATATAAAGCTACCTGAAGAAAATTACAGGTGTTCTATCCCAGCTTAGTGCAGCTACAGGCCATTAGTATGTCTGGAAGGCCAAGAAGGAGAGGCAGACAGTCACAAGCCAATAAGAGAGGGCAAGCAGGCTCTGTGTCTAGTGCTGGTCGTGGAGACGGTGCATCCTCATCAGCACGTGGCCATGGGACACGCTTGGCCTTTTTTTCGGCAGCTGGCCGTGTTGAGCCGCAACATGCAGAAAACTTGGTCGAGTGGATGACCAAGCCGTCCTCATCCTCCTCATCCTCTCTCACCCATGCCCAGGGTGCTTTGTCTGGCAAAGCAGCGGCCTCTTCCCTCAGCTCAATGTCATCAGTGACTCCTTCCCTAGCTCCACCATGTCCTCATGAGGATTCCCTCGAACTGTTTGACCACAGTGTTGGGTACATGCTCCAGGAGGATGCCCAGCGTTTGGAAGGCTCTGATGATGATACTGAGCTCGATGAAGGCAGTAACATGAGCACGGACAGAGGGGGTGCCCAAGAAGGACAGCAATCTGGCAGTCATGCTCCCCCTGCTGCAGCATACTGCCAGGTTTGCTCCAGTGATGAGGAGGGAGGGGATGATGAGGTCACTGACTCAACGTGGGTGCCTGATAGGAGAGAGGAGGAGGAGGAGGAGGTGGCACATCACCAACGAGGCAGGATGCCCTCCAGGGGCCAGCCTAAGGGCAGCACATTGACTGCATCACACCCCAAAGCTCCACATGTGCAGGGCGCTGCAGTCTCTGCGCGTTATTCAAAAAGTTCTTTGGTGTGGGCCTTTTTTGAGACGAGTGCATCAGATCGCACCGCTGCTATTTGCAACATATGTCTCAAGCGTATCTCGCGTGGCCAAAACATCTCCCGCTTGGGTACCACATGCTTGACCAGACATATGTTGACCTGCCATGCAGTTCGTTGGCAAGCATATCTAAAAGACCCACACCAAAGAACAAAGAGGATCTCTCCTTGCTCCTCATCAGCTGAGATTTCCAACCCCACTAGACCTTCAGTCCTCTCTGAGACCTGCAGTGAGAGGAATGAAGGTGTAGAATTAGGTGTGTCACAGCCAAGTACTTGTGGGCAATCTGCTTTTGGTACACCGACGCCAGATTGTACCAGGCAAATTTCCCTGCCCCAGCTGCTGCACCGCCGAAAGAAGTTTGCTCCCAGCCATCCACATGCCCAGCGGTTGAATGCTAGCTTGGCAAAATTGCTAGCACTTCAACTGCTGCCTTTTCAGTTGGTAGACTCTGCCCCCTTCCGTGAGTTTGTGGAATGTGCGGTTCCTCAGTGGCAGGTACCCAAACGCCACTTTTTCTCACGGAAGGCGATTCCAGCTCTCTACCGGCATGTGGAGGGCAATGTCCATGCCTCGCTGGACAGGGCGGTCAGCGGTAAGGTGCATATTACCGCTGACTCATGGTCCAGCAGGCATGGACAGGGACGTTACTTAAGTTTCACGGCGCATTGGGTGACTCTGCTGGCAGCTGGGAAGGATGCAGGACAAGGTGCAGTAGTGTTGGAGGTTGTTCCGCCACCACGCCTCCAAAATGCTGATTGTGACACACCTCTCTCCTCCACCCCCTCCTCTTCTTCTTCCTCCATGGCCTCTTCCTCGGAACCAGCGGTGCTCCGTAGGCGTTCAAGGGGCTACGCAAGTACGCAGGCCAAAAGATGCCATGCGGTGCTTGAGCTGGTGTGCTTGGGGGACAGGAGCCACACTGGGGCAGAGGTTCTGTCAGCTCTGCAGGGGCAGGTTCAGAGGTGGTTGACGCCACGCCAACTTAAGGCAGGAATGGTGGTTTGCGACAATGGCACCAACCTCCTCTCTGCCCTCCGACAGGGACAACTGACCCATGTGCCCTGTTTGGCTCACGTCCTTAACTTGGTGGTGCAGCGGTTCTTGGGCAGGTACCCGGGCTTACAGGATGTCCTGAGGCAGGCCAGGAAAGTCTGTGTGCATTTCCGCCGGTCATATAATGCCAGTGCTTGGCTGACGGACCTCCAAAAGGAGTTTAACCTGCCCAAGAACCGCCTAATCTGTGACATGCCCACCAGGTGGAACTCGACATTGGCCATGCTGCAGCGGCTGCACACGCAGCAGAGGGCCATCAATGAGTACCTGTGCGACTATGGCACCAGGACAGGGTCAGGGGACCTTGGTTTTTTTTCCCCACGCCAGTGGGCCATGATCAGGGATGCATGCACTGTCCTGTCACCATTCGAGGAGGCCACGAGGATGGTGAGCACTGACAGTGCATGCATCAGTGACACTGTCCCCCTTGTCCACCTGTTGGAGCACACGCTGCGTGGAATAATGGACAGGGCACTTGAGGCAGAACAGAGGCAGGAAGAGGAGGACTTCCTTAGCTCTCAAGGCCCCCTTTATCCAGACAGTGTTCCTGCGTGCCCGCCGATCACACAGGAAGAGGACGAGGAGGAGGAGGAGGAGGAGGAGGAAGATTGTGTCAGTATGGAGGTGGAGCCTGGCACTCAGCATCAGCAGTCTTTAAGGGATCAGTCCCAAGGAACACATGGACTTGTACGTGGCTGGGAGGAGGTGGCTGCGGACGTTGTTGTCCTTAGTGACCCAGAGGACTCCGGACCGAATGCCTCAGCAAACCTACGCTGCATGGCCTCCCTGATCCTGCAAAGCCTGCGTAAGGATCCTCGTATTCGTGGTATCAAGGAGAAGGACCAATACTGGCTGGCAACCCTCCTTGATCCACGTTACAAGGGTAAGGTTGCGGACCTTATCTTGCCATCACAGAGGGAGCAGAGGATGAAACATCTTCGGGAGGCCTTGCAGAAAGGTCTGTGCAACGCGTTCCCAGAGACTGGGAGGTTACAAACTCCTGTTTCTGGACAACGTGTTGCTGAGGCTTCGGTCAGTCAAAGAAGGAGCGGTGGAGAAGGTGGCCGTCTGACCGATGCGTTCAGACAATTTTTTGGTCCGCAGGTATGATCGGTTCCAGCAACCATCGCCAGCGTCTGTTTTACATGGTGCAGGAATACCTAGGGGCAAGATCAGACTTGGACACCTTTCCCACCGAAAATCCTCTGGGTTACTGGGTCTTGAGGATGGATCACTGGCCAGAGCTTGCACAGTATGCAATTGAGCTACTGGCCTGTCCTGCATCCAGCGTTCTTTCGGAACGCACATTCAGTGCTGCTGGAGGCGTGGTAACCGATCACAGGGTGCGTCTGTCCACTGACTCGGTCGATCGGCTGACCTTCATAAAAATGAATCAGTCTTGGATCACCACCAGCTACCAAGCACCTGATGCTGATGTAACTGAATAATTTTTTTCAGATCCCTTCAAAGACTGCCTATGCTGATGCTGAGTGACTATCCCTGAGTAATTATCCTCTTCCTCCTCAATCATCACGCTGATAGCTTGTAAGAACATTTTTGGTTCTGGGCGCCACCACCAGTGCCTAAGGCACAATTTTTCAGCCCCTGTATAACAGGGGCGTGTAATTACAATTTTTGATGTAATACTTTGCAGCAGGGCTCGTTCCTGCATTCCAACTAGAGTGTCTGTGAGGGGTTGCAGTGTTGTGGCACCAGCACCAGTGCCTAAGGCCCAATTTTTCTGCCCCTGTCTAACAGGGGCGTGTAATTACAATTTTTGATGCAATACTTTGCAGCAGGGCTCGTTCCTGCGTTCCAACTAGAGTGTCTGTGAGGGGTTGCAGTGTTGTGGCACCAGCACCAGTGCCTAAGGCCCAATTTTTCTGCCCCTGTCTAACAGGGGCGTGTAATTACAATTTTTGATGTAATACTTTGCAGCAGGGCTCGTTCCTGCATTCCAACTAGAGTGTCTGTGAGGGGTTGCAGTGTTGTGGCACCAGCACCAGTGCCTAAGGCCCAATTTTTCTGCCCCTGTCTAACAGGGGCGTGTAATTACAATTTTTGATGCAATACTTTGCAGCAGGGCTCGTTCCTGCGTTCCAACTAGAGTGTCTGTGAGGGGTTGCAGTGTTGTGGCACCAGCACCAGTGCCTAAGGCCTAATTTTTCAGCTCCTGTTCAACAGGGGCATGTAATTACAATTCTTGATCTAATATTTCACAGCAGGGCCCTGTGAGGGCTTACAGTGTTTTGGCCACAGCAACACCTAAGGCCCAAATTTCTGCTGAGTATATAGGGCAGGACCCTACTTTCAAACATCTAACTTACAAACGACTCCTACTTGCAAACGGAAGGAGACAACAGGAAGTGAGATGAAATCTACCCCTAGGAAGGGAAATTCTCTCATGTAAGAGTTAATATGGGAAAACAATTTCTCCTTTCCACTGATGCTTTCCAATCCTTGTTCCACAAAAAAACCCAAATTTTCAAAAAACATTTTTCATTGGGACAAAAAAGTGAGGTGAAATCTTCTGAAGAGGAGGAAAGACGCAAAACAAATGTCACAGGGGTGATAACCCTTCCCTATGTTTTCCAAAAAGCTTAGAAAAGATTTTTTGGCTGGAGCTAAACACGTTAAAAATGTTCAAAATTACAAACAGATTCTACTTAACAACAAACCTACAGTCCCTGTCTTGTTTGCACCGCCTGTATACTGCTGTTCAGAGTATATAGGGACCTTTCCTTATTTTAATTTGGGTGCGGGGTTCCCCTTAATATCCATACAAGACCCAAAGGGCCTGGTAATGGACTGGGGGGTACCCATGCCGTTTGTCTCACTGATTTTCATCCATATTGCCAGGACCCGACATGACATTAAACCCGCAAGCAGTTTTAAATGAGATTTTTTCCTTTAAAAATGACATTTGGTGCAGGGACTGTTCTAAACATGGGAAACACGCGTCACTTTACAGGCATACTATAGACACCCCCCAGGTACGATATTTAAAGGAATATTTCACTTTTTTTTTTTTACTTTAAGCATCATTAAAATCACTGCTCCCGAAAAAACGGCCGTTTTTAAAAGTTTTTTTTGCATTGATACATGTCCCCTGGGGTAGGACCCGGGTCCCCACACCCTTTTTAGGACAATACCATGCAAATTAGCCTTTAAAATGAGCACTTTTGATTTCGAACGTTCGAGTCCCATAGACGTCAATGGGGTTCTAACGTTCGTGCGAACTTGCGGTCCGTTCGCGGGTTCTGGTGCGAACCGAACCGGGGGGTGTTCGGCTCATCCCTAATATTCACCAATGGGTGTGTTCACACTCAGATTCAGCCTTGGCACCAGACAGCCTATTTTAGGGAGGCTCTATCAGTGTTTACTGGTATTCAGGATGTTCCTTGCTCCATCATGACTCATGTTCTGCATGTGACTTCCCGTTATCAACCTAGTTTCCACCTGATCTAATTTGAATTCTGTACTTTTAACCATTCCTGACCTTGGCTTCATCTCTGACCTTGATCCAGTTCCTGATTTTGTACTTCGTTGCATGCACGTTGCTAACCTTGGCTTAATGTTGACTACACTTTTACTTTTGATTCTGCTTTATGCCATTGTTGAGTCCCTTACTTTGCTTCATGTGGTGATGCAGCTGCCTGCTTCTGTAGCACCCTCCTAGTTAGGTGCTAGCTAGGTTCTGGAAAATATAGTTTCAAGCTCTGCTGTAATCAATTGAGGAGCTTGTGATTATTTTGGGCTGTTCTGTGTCTCACTGGTTGCACGTTTGACTGCTTTCCCCTGCCGTTTGGATAGTGCTGGAAAGTAGCAGGCTAGATTAAGAAAATCAGCAGCTGAATATTTATGTTGTCTCAGCCAATCCCCGGGGAAGGGTACTTAGATGGTGGTTGGGAGTGAGCATAAATAGTCCTATGTGGAGCTGCCCTGTTCTTGTGCAGAAGGAGAAGTTACCAGCCTGAAGAGCTGCTGCCCTTCTAGGCAGTCTAGCCGTACATTTTCATTTGCTCATTGAGGTCCTAGCTGTGGCATAGCTGTGGGGCCTAATCTACTGAATTTTTCTGGAGCTGATTGATGGACTTGTCTGGAGATCTGGACTGAAGAGCTCACAGGAGACATGTCTGGCTGATCCAGGGACATTTGTGAGTACAGACCAGTGTGTGAGATCCCAGTGACTGTGTGCTGCTGCTATCCCTCTGGAATCAATGTCAGTCTGTGCTTAGAAGTGGACATTCCCAATGGTGTCCCTGTGTAGCCCACTTCATAATTTGTTGCTGCAAGGACTGTGCTAGGAAAGTTGAGGAAGTAAGAAGTGTCTTCAAGTTATTATTGTGTCCTCCTGGAGTAGTCCCACAGTAACTCTGCACCTATCCAAGTACAAGTTTAATAAAGCATCAGAAATAGGATACCTCAAGACTGCCAAAAGAGTGACTGTGACTGTGTGCCTGGCAGCCAAGGCACTAACTGGGTAAATAACATTGGGACCCAATCAGTGGACCTTTTTGGGGGTTAGCACTTCACTGCTATGCATAGTCCTGCTACACATCTTCTGGCATCATCCATGAGCTCCGCCATCCTGAACTTTTGCACGGGCCAGAGGATCCCATTAAAGTGGATCTTCAATGCATCTGAGCACCACAAGCCAAAATTGCTATTTAATTCATTTGTAATATTCAAAGCAAACTCCCCCATCCATCCATGTATCCATGCTTTATTTTGGTGAGAAATTTCTTTGAAAAACATCCCCTAGCATTTTTGGCCGTGGCCATCTTGAGTAAGGGCAAACGATTAATGTGGAATTTACTTGCTGCCCTTAGCATGCAGGAGAGTGTGCTTAAAGCGGTTGTATACCCGCTGTCTTTTTTTTTTTTCTACACCTGCAAGGGAAAAGGCATAATGAGCTAGTATGCACCACATACTAGCTCATTATGACATACTTACCTTAGAACGAGGCGCCGGCATCTCACCTGGTCCACGCCGAGGGAGCTGACATCTCCCCTCGGCGTGTCTTCCGGGTATCGCGGCTCCGGCGCTGTGAGTGGCCGGAGCCGCGATGTCGTCACTCCCGCGCATGTGCGCGGGAGACTTCTGCCCGGCAAGCTCCGGAGTTTGCCGGGCTGTCAGCCGAGAATCCCCTGTGCGCATGAACCGCTGCAGTCAGCGGCTCATTGCGAGGGGAATATCTCCTAAACCTTACAGGTTTAGGAGATATTTTTTTTACCTACAGGTAAGACTTATTATAGGCTTACCTGTAGGTAAAGGTTAAAAATAAAGGTATACAACCACTTTAACTGTTAAAACCCCTCCTCCTCTCCTTCTGGGAGCACTCCTGGGATGTATGACATCATTTGCGTAGGCATGGGAACCAGAAAGTAACCAAAGAAATGTAAAAAGAAAAGGTTAAAACAAGTAATTATGAAGTTCCACTTTAACTTTAAGCATCTCCAGTTCAAGGTTTTGCAAGCTACATCCTCTGGCACTCATGTTCCTCCTGTTCCTTTGCACCCTCTGTTTCCCCTTCAGGGTGCTTGCACCGGGTAACTTTATTTATCAACCTTATTCTGGGAAAGGTCACTCACCTAGGTCACTTACCCCGCTCCTCTCTCCTACTGGCCCGGCGTCAGGGAGAGGCGGAGGGAGCCCCGTGGTGATGTCACGGGCCGCGGCCCGGACTCCCGGAAGTGGGAACAGGGTACCTGTCTAAGACAGGTATCTTGTCCTCCCTCCCCCTGAAAGGCACCGGGGAGGGGAGCGGAGACAAGTGAGCGGAAGTTCCACTTTTGGGTGGAACTCCGCTTTAAGATTTTGGAGTGTGTCTGTGGAGATGTTTGGCTGTGTGAAAATGGGCACAGTCATATTGGAACAAAAGCGACTTTCCACAATCTGTTGACACAAGATTTGGAAGTACACAACTATCTAAAATTTCTGTAGCATTAACAGTCACCTGCACCGGTAACACCTGTGTCACGTACCTGGTAGATGGTGAGCCTGAAGTGCAGAGAAGGACCTCCCTTACAGCTCCCACTCCTGTTCCTCTGGAATGGAGACAGAAGGCCAGGAGTGAGGAGTGGTATGGGTGCCTGGCAGGATCGACAGTCACCGGAAGTTCAGGAGTGGTGACATCCTCTGGGTCCAGAAGCTGGAGGGGACGCTGGATAGCAGAGAGGACCGGAGCCTTAGTAGATAGGAAGCAGGTAAGTAAGCAGGACTGGAACCCGGAACAAGCAGCAGGTAGTAGCCTGGAACGCTGGACTGGAACCTGGAACAAGCAGCAGGTAGTAGCCTGGAACACTGGACTGGAACCTGGAACAACAGCAGGTGGTAGCCTGGAACGCTGGACTGGAAGCCTGGAACAAGACAGCAGGTAGTAGACTGGAACGCTGGACTGGAACCAGGAACAAGGCAGCAGGTAGTAGACTGGAACGCTGGACTGGAACCAGGAACAAGGCAGCAGGTAGTAGACTGGAACGCTGGACTGGAACCAGGAACAAGGCAGCAGGTAGTAGACTGGAACGCTGGACTGGAACCAGGAACAAGGCAGCAGGTAGTAGACTGGAACGCTGGATACAGTTATCAGACTGAGGGGTGGTCAAACAAGCCAGAGGTCGGTATCGGTCGATCAGCAGAGGTACCAGGGACAATACAGAGGGATGGTCAGGCAAGCCAAGAGGGTCTGGTGCAGGCGGATAGCAGGATGGTCTAACAGGAAGCCGGGTCAATAGCAGAGTACACAGGTCAGATCAGGTTAAGGCACACGGAACGCTGTAGAGCAGACAGCGGGGATGGAGTGTGACAAGCCGGTTTAAATAGCCCGCCTGGCACTAGCGGGAGTGCGCGCGCGCGTGCCCGTGCGTGACAGCACCCGTGAACGCGCGCGCATGCGCAGTGAAACCCGCGGCCGAGTCCCCCTGCGTCTGGATCGCTGATTATTGGCAGGATCTTCATGACATTGCCCCCCCCCAAGGGGCAGCCTCCGGATGCCCCTTTGAAGGAATTTCTCCGGATGGGCTCTTTTAAAAGATTGTAAAAGATTTTCAGCATGAATATTATCCTCGGGTTCCCAAGAATTTTCTTCTGGGCCGAACCCCCTCCATTTAATCAAAAATTGATTTTGGTTGCCTCTTCTCCTATGGTCCATGATAGCCTCCACCTCGAATTCTTCCTCCCCATCCACCAAAATTGGATCAGGAGGGTCCGTACTTCGGCCTGGAAATGGGTTAGAAACAGAGGGTTTGAGTAGAGACACATGAAATACTGGATGCACTTTTAATGATTCCGGAAGTTCAAGTTCGTATGCCACCTCATTAATCCTTCGCTTAACAGGAAATGGGCCAAGAAACTTGGGACCCAATTTCTTTGATGGGCAAGCCATCCTGAGATTTACTGTAGATAACCATACCTGGTCCCCGGGTGTAAGTAACAGCTCACCTCGTCTCTTCTTATCAAAAGTTGCCTTATTATACTCCTGGGTCCTGGTCATGGTCTCCTGCAAAACTTGATTGTTGGACGTGAAGAAGTCCAACCTCTCCTGAACTGCGGGTACTGTGCACTCTGGAAGAGAATTAGGCAGAAAAGAAGGGTGGTAACCATAATTTGCAAAAAATGGGGTCTGTTTGATAGCGGAATGAATAGAGTTGTTGTAGGCAAACTCGGCCAATGGAAGAACAGAAATCCAATCATCCTGGGCAAATGAAGAAAAACAGCGTAAATATTGTTCAAGAGTCTGGTTTGTTCTCTCTGTCTGCCCATTAGTCTGGGGGTGGTAAGCAGATGAAAATGAGAGTTCAATCTTCAATGTCTTGCATAGAGACCTCCAGAATCGGGAGGTAAACTGTACCCCCCGATCTGAAACGATATTAACCGGTACCCCATGGAGCCTGATGACTTCTCTAATGAATGCCTGTGCCGTTTCTGTAGCTGAGGGAGAGCCCTTCATTGGGACAAAATGGGCCATCTTTGACAACCGGTCTACTATGACAAAAATTGAGGTGAAACCCCCAGCCGGAGGTAATTCCACAATAAAGTCTATAGAAAGCATCTTCCAAGGCCTATCTGGGACAGGTAATGGCTTTAGCAAACCCCATGCCTTGGTCCTGTGCCCCTTGTTTCTGATGCAGGTGGTACAGGATTCAACAAATCTCCTACAATCATCACGTAGCTGAGGCCACCAAAAGGTACGCTGTACCAGATCAGTAGTTTTAGCCACTCCAAAATGCCCAGCAAAAGCATGGTCATGACAGAGTTCTAGTACTGGAACTCGTAGTTCTTCAGGTATAAAAATCCTATTCTCGTGCCATAATAACCCATCTTTAACTTGGAGTTCTGGTCTAATGGAAGACCCCAATTCTGCGGAAGCCTGCTTAATCCGGGAAAGCAGATCTCCCTGAAGCAAAAGAAAATTCCCCGGGGACAGAATGGTGTCCGGAGGGGAAACCTCTTGGGGCTTTTGAAACATCCTGGATAGGGCATCAGGCTTGGTATTCTTGGAACCAGGGCGATAAGTGACATGAAAAGAGAACCTGGAGAAAAAGAGGGCCCACCTGGCTTGGCGTGGCTTCAATCTTTTTGCAGACCTCAAATACTCCAGGTTCTTATGATCTGTAAAAATTAAGACTGGATGAGCGGCACCCTCAAGCAGATAGCGCCACTCTTCCAACGCGGATTTGATAGCCAATAATTCTCTGTCACCTACATCATAATTTCTCTCTGCCGTGGACAATTTACGAGAGAAGAAGGCCACAGGATATAACAGGGCCTTAGTTCCCTGCCTTTGGGACAACACTGCCCCTACTGCAATTTCGGACGCGTCCACCTCTAGTATAAATGGCAGAGAGGAATCTAGATGTTTTAGCACGGAAGCAGAGGTAAAAAGGCCCTTGAGAGTCTCGAAAGCCTTTTGAGCCTCAGCAGACCAGTGGAAACGTGTACCCTGTTTAATTAGCTGTGTGATGGGTGTGATGATGGCTGAAAACCCCTTAATAAATTTGCGGTAGAAATTAGCGAATCCAACGAATCGCTGGATCCCCTTTTTATCTGTTGGGACTGGCCAGTCTAGTACTGCAGTGACCTTTTGGGGGTCCATCTTAATGCCCTTGCTGGAAATGATTAGCCCCAAAAATGGAATACTTTCCTGTTCAAATTCACATTTCTCAGCTTTTGCATATAGACCGTGTTGTCGAAGACGGGCCAATACACTTCTGACGTGCCTGCGATGGGATTCAAGGGAACAAGAAAAAATTAGTATGTCGTCTAAATAGACGATAACAAATAGATCTAGAAAGTCTCGTAAAACGTCGTTGATGAAGTACTGGAATGTAGCAGGGGCATTGCACAGCCCAAACGGCATCACAAGGTATTCAAAATGTCCATAACGGGTACGAAAGGCGGTCTTCCATTCGTCTCCGTCCCTAATACGAACCAAATTGTAGGCTCCGCGGAGGTCAAACTTAGTGAATATGGTAGCTGTCCCAAGTCTTTGGAACAGCTCTGGTACCAGAGGAAGAGGGTAACGGTTCTTTACCGTGATCTTGTTCAACTCACGGTAATCTACACATGGTCTGAGGGTCTTGTCTTTCTTTTGTACGAAGAAGATACCTGCACCTGCTGGAGACGTGGATGGACGAATGAAGCCTTTCTTTAGATTCTCATCGATATATTCCTTTAAAGCCCCTTGTTCCACTTCTGTTAAAGGAAATATTCTTCCAAAAGATATCTCGGCACCGGGGAGTAATTCGATAGGACAGTCATAGGCCCGGTGAGGGGGTAAGACCTCTGCCCCCTGCTTGCTGAATACATCTAAGAAATCATGATATGCAGAAGGAATGGAAAGGTGCAGACTAGGATTTGTGTTTAAACAGAGCAAGGTAGGATTCTTCTGAGTGTCCTGAAGTCTACAAGACTGTTGGCAGTATGGGGAGGAAAAGGTAACCTCACCTGTGATCCAATTAATGTCAGGATTGTGGGCCTGTAACCATGGCATGCCGAGGATTATGGGGAACATAGGTGAAGCGATGATATCTAGGCATAACAGTTCTTGATGAGAATTGGAGATGGAAACGGGTATTGGAACAGTCTCTTGGGTAACAGGCCCTGACTTAATGGCTGTTCCATCAGCTAGATGAATGGAGAGTCCATGGGTCTTAGGCAACAGAGGTATCCGGTGTTGAGTAGCAAAAAGAGAGTCCATGAAACAACTACAAGCTCCAGAGTCAATAATGGCGGCTATTTGCAGGGTCTCTCCTGGAAGCTGTAACAGGAGAGAGAGAGCAAGGTGAGTAGTGTTCTTAGCCAGAGGTGCAACATAGTCAGAGGACAGAGATAGGCACTTACGGAGTTTAAGGGGACAGTTCCTGACATAGTGCCCAGGTCCCCCACAATACAGGCACAGATTATTCACCCGACGACGTTGTCGTTCCTCCTGAGTAAGAGAAGGCCGCAGAACCCGTAATTGCATTGGCTCAGGTGAGTTAAATGTAGACATTGGTGGTGCTGGTGATGTATGATGGGGAACTTTAGGGGTAGCCCAGGTGGGGCGAGAGGTTCCCATTGCTCTCTCAGTCCTTCGTTCTCTTAGACGTCGATCGATCTGGATGGTTAGATCGATCAATGCGTTCAAAGTCTGTGGGGTACCCACCCTGGCCAATTCATCTTTCAGAGGGTCAGAAAGTCCCATTCGGAACTGATAGCGGAGAGCCGCATCATTCCAGTTCGTGTCTACACTCCACTTTCTGAACTCCGCCACATAGTCCTCTGCAGCCCTGCGACCCTGCTGAAGGGTGTGCAAAGCCGCTTCTGCAGTCACGGACAGCTGGGGGTCATCATACAGCTGACCTAGTGCGTCCAAGAAGGCGGAGAGATTAGTCAAGGACACATCCTTTTGCTCCAAGAGGCGGTGGGCCCAGGTTTGGGGGTCACCAGAAAGCAGAGAGATTACGTAGCCCACTTTAGTAGCCTCAAGGGAAAAGGTACGTGGCTGAAGGGCAAAGAACAGTTCACAGGAGTTGCGGAAAGCCCTGAATTTGAGGCGATTTCCGGAAAAACGTTCAGGCGTCGGGACCTTGGGTTCTGGAGGGAGCATCACCACTGTTGAGGAAGGCCCGACTGAAGGAGCAGAAGCGGAAGGAACTCCCTGAGCCCCAATGGGATTAGACAAGGTTAACACTTGTTCTTCCAGCCTGGTGTATCCTTGCTGCAGATTCTTGACTGCTTCAGTCAATCCTGCCAGGTGTGCACAGAGTTCCTCCATGGGAGACGTTCCCTGCTCAGGCTCAGACATGGCTGTCTGCTACTGTCACGTACCTGGTAGATGGTGAGCCTGAAGTGCAGAGAAGGACCTCCCTTACAGCTCCCACTCCTGTTCCTCTGGAATGGAGACAGAAGGCCAGGAGTGAGGAGTGGTATGGGTGCCTGGCAGGATCGACAGTCACCGGAAGTTCAGGAGTGGTGACACCCTCTGGGTCCAGAAGCTGGAGGGGACGCTGGATAGCAGAGAGGACCGGAGCCTTAGTAGATAGGAAGCAGGTAAGTAAGCAGGACTGGAACCCGGAACAAGCAGCAGGTAGTAGCCTGGAACGCTGGACTGGAACCTGGAACAAGCAGCAGGTAGTAGCCTGGAACACTGGACTGGAACCTGGAACAACAGCAGGTGGTAGCCTGGAACGCTGGACTGGAAGCCTGGAACAAGACAGCAGGTAGTAGACTGGAACGCTGGACTGGAACCAGGAACAAGGCAGCAGGTAGTAGACTGGAACGCTGGACTGGAACCAGGAACAAGGCAGCAGGTAGTAGACTGGAACGCTGGACTGGAACCAGGAACAAGGCAGCAGGTAGTAGACTGGAACGCTGGACTGGAACCAGGAACAAGGCAGCAGGTAGTAGACTGGAACGCTGGATACAGTTATCAGACTGAGGGGTGGTCAAACAAGCCAGAGGTCGGTATCGGTCGATCAGCAGAGGTACCAGGGACAATACAGAGGGATGGTCAGGCAAGCCAAGAGGGTCTGGTACAGGCGGATAGCAGGATGGTCTAACAGGAAGCCGGGTCAATAGCAGAGTACACAGGTCAGATCAGGTTAAGGCACACGGAACGCTGTAGAGCAGACAGCGGGGATGGAGTGTGACAAGCCGGTTTAAATAGCCCGCCTGGCACTAGCGGGAGTGCGCGCGCACGTGCCCGTGCGTGACAGCACCCGTGAACGCGCGCGCATGCGCAGTGAAACCCGCGGCCGAGTCCCCCTGCGTCTGGATCGCTGATTATTGGCAGGATCTTCATGACAACCTGATCCTAATTTTAGAGGGTTGTCCACACACTTTTGGTCCTATAGGTTTCCCTCTCTGTATTTTTGTTTTCATTAGCACACATGTATATCTAACATTATTTAGATACAGTAAATATATATATATATATATACAGTATCTTACAAAAAAAGAGTACACCCCTCACATTTTTGTAAATATTTTATTATACCTTTTCATGTGACAACACTGAAGAAATGACACTTTGCTACAATGTAAAGTAGTGAGTGTACAGCTTGTATAACAGTGTAAATTTGCTGTCCCCTCAAAATACCTCAACACACAGCCATTAATGTCTAAACCGCTGGCAACAAAAGTGAGTACACCCCTAAGTGAAAATGTCCAAATTGGACCCTATTAGCCATTTTCCCTCCCCAGTGTCATGTGACTCATTAGTGTTACAAGGTCTCAGGTGTGAATGGGGAGCAGGTGTGTTACATTTGGTGTTATCGCTCTCACTTTCTCATACTGGTCACTGGAAGTTCAACATGGCACCTCATGGCAAAGAACTCTCTGAGGATCTGAAAAAAATATTTGTTGCTCTACATAAAGATGGCCTAAACTATAAAAAGATTGCCAAGACCCAGAAACTAAGCTGCAGCATGGTGGCCAAGACCATGCAGTGGTTTAACAGGTCAGGTTCCACGCAGAACAGGCTTCGCCATGGTTGACCAAAGAAGTTGAGTGCACGTGTTCAGCGTCATATCCAGTGGTTGGTTTGGGAAACAGACGTATGAGTGCTGCCAGCATTGCTATAGAAGTTGAAGGGGTGGGGGGTCCGCCTGTCAGTGCACAGACCATATGCTGCACACTGCATCAAATTGGTCTGCATGGCTGTTGTCGCAGAAGGAAGCCTCTTCTAAAGATGATGCACAAGAAAGCCTGCAAACAGTTTGCTGAAGACAAGCAGACTAAGGACATGAATTACTGGAACCATGTCCTGTGGTCTGATGAGACCAAGATAAGCTTATTTGGTTCAGATGATGTCAAGCGTGTGTGGCGGCAACCAGGTGAGGAGTACAAAGACAAGTGTGTCTTACCTACAGTCAAGCATGGTGGTGGGAGTGTCATGGTCTGGGGCTGCATGAGTGCTGCCGGAACTGGGGAGCTACAGTTCATTGAGGAAACCATGAATGCCAACATGTACTGTGATATACTGAAGCAGAGCATGATCCCCTCTCTTCGGAGACTGGACTGCAGGACAGTATTCCCACATGATAACGACCCTAAACACACCTCCAAGATGACCACTGCCTTGCTAAAGAGGCTGAGGGTAAAGGTGATGGACTGGCCAAGCATGTCTCCAGACCTAAACCCTATTGAACATCTGTGGGGCATCCTCAAACGGAAGGTGGAGGAGCGCAAGGTCTCTAACATTCACCAGCTCAGTGATGTCGTCATGGAGGAGTGGAAGAGGACTCCAGGGGCAACCTGTGAAGCTCTGGTGAACTCCATGCCCAAGAGGGTTAAGGCAGTGCTGGAAAATAATGGTGACCACACAAAATATTGACACTTTGGGTCCAATTTGGACATTTTCACTTAGGGATGTACTCACTTTTGTTGCCAGCGGTTTAGACATTAATGGCTGTGTGTTGAGTTATTTTGAGGGGACAGCAAATTTACACTGTTATACAAGCTGTACACTCACTACTTTACATTGTAGCAAAGTGTCATGTCTTCAGTCTTGTCACATGAAAAAAAAATAAAAAAAAAAAAAAAAATATATATATATATATATATATATATATATATATATATATATAATTTTTTTTTTTTTTTTACTCCAATACATATATAAACCCTGCACATGTGAAGGTTTGCTTTTGCGAAAACAGGGTGGAATAAATAGGCTAGGTTCTCATACTGGAAGGATTGTGGAGAAAGATTGACACATTAGCAGATGGCCCCTTGTGATCAAAGATCTCAAAGACATTCTCATGTTTGAAGACTCTAGTCCCCAGAGATCCTATGCACCATCAGTGCAGTGCTAGTGTTTGAAATTCCAAACATGACTAATAATACAGTATTTCCCAGATCTCTAAATAAAATGTTTGTCAATCTACTGTTGTGAGCATATATTCAATGGGGTTGATTTACTAAATCTGGAAAGTGCAAAATCTGGTGCAGCTCTGCATAGAAACAAGTTTCCAGGTTTTTTTTGTCAAAGCTTAAGTGAACAAGCTGAAGTTAGATGCTTGATTGGCCACCATTCACAGCTGCTCCAGATTTTTCACTCTCCAGTTTTAATAAATCAACCCCATTTTCACTTTACTAAGCTTGTTTTCATCTCCTAATCAGTGGCGGGCGCTCCATTAGGGGAGCATGGGCGCCACCCCCTAATCCATGCGACTGGCCCCTAATCTACGTGCAGGGCGCTGGCTGCATAGATTTCAATGGGCTTTTGAGGCTCTTCAAAAAAAGGGTGGCCTCGGGGGGCAGAGCACTGTGCCCTGAGCCCACCCAGTTGTGTGACACTAGCAAATTAATATTTGCTAATTTCTCCCTGCTTCTCCTCCTGGCCAGTCAGGAAGTGGGTCCTGAGACCCGATTGGCCGGGAGTCTTAGGAGCCAATCGGGTCTCAGGACCCACTTCCTGTTCGGCCAGGAGAAGAACAGCCCAGCACTTCCCATGACAAGCTGGAACAAGCTGGAGAGAGAAGCAACCTAAGGTAAGGCCACTGATCACCGCCTTCTGGTCCGTCTCCCACGGCGTGGGGGGGGGGGGGGGGGGGCGTTTGCGGTAGTAAAAAGTCCTCTGCCAAGCATTATGTTATATGAGCTGGGAAATACGACCAAGTCTTAGATAAGCAAAGCCCCCCCAATAAGAAAATTAGTAAACTGGTGTATAGGAGCCCCAACCCCACCACAAATAAAAAGCATTTAGTCTATGTAGTGATGCCATAGGAAAAGGTTTGCATTCAGCTTACCATCAGGTCAAATGACTAAATGTCCCACCTGATTCTATTTGGCTCCTGTCACTGACCCAACTTGCTTCCTAACCTACTTGTAGATTCCCCTTTACTTCATTTGCTCTGTTGCTACTGATCCTGTCCTGCTTTCTGACTACTCTTTTTCCTACCATCTATACCTTGTCAACTGCATATTGAGTTTGTTTGGGCTTCAATCCTGCATCAATCACTAATTAGGGATGAGCAAATCTCACTGGGTTTGGTTTGCAAACAGCTTTGTGAGTCTTACTTGAAGTTTGCAGACTTTGTAGCGAAAGCCCATTAACCATTTGACCTCAGGAAGGTTTACCCCCCTTCATGACCAGGCCATTTTTTGTGATACGGCACGGCGTTACTTTAACTGACAAATGTGCGGTCACGCAACGCTGTACACAAATAAAGTTTATGTCCTTTTTTTTCCCAAAAATAGAGCTTTCTTTTGGTGGTATTTGATCATCACTGCGTTTTTTATTTTTTACACTATAAATTATAAAAAGATCAATATTTTTTTTAAAAACTGATTTTTACATTCTGCTATAAAACACATCCAATAAAAAATTTAAAAAATCTAACTTTCCTAATAAATTTAGGCCAATATGTATTCTGCTACATATTTTTGGTAGAAAAAATCCCAATATGCGTATATTGATTGTTTTTTGCTAAAGATGTACTCTGGTAGATACAGGAATTTTGAATTATTTATTCATTTTTTTACTAGTAATGGCGGCGATCAGCGACTTATAGCAGGACTGCGATATTGTGGCAGACAATCGGACACTAACTGACACTTTTTGGGAACCAGTGACACTAATAAAGAGATCAATGCTAAAAAATATGCACTGTCACTGTACTAAGGACACTGGCTGGGAAGAGGTTAAACATCTAGGGAGATCAAAGGGTTAAATGTGTGCCTAGCCAGTGTTTTGGTGTACTGTGTGAGGTGATTTTACTAAGGGAAGTAATGAATTTTGTTCTCTGCTTTGCTGACAGGACATAGCTCTGCCTTGTTTATATAGGCAGAGCCCTGTCCTGTGTGTGTTCCAGACGATCGGTGGGTGATGGCGGTTATCTATTGGCCAGCATGGAAAACAAGAAAGGTAACAGTGCTCTCTGCAGGGACAACTCAATCCATACACCAGGTCCACTCACAGGTGCCGAGGCTCGATGTGTCCCAACACACTCCAATGCAACAGTAGTAAGAAGAGCCAGCACAACTGTAATCCTTGAAGTGTCGTTTATTGGTACATCAGAGTGACAATAAAATAATAAACTAACGCGTTTCGACTATAGCCTTAGTTGTAGCTATTGGCCAGGACCCACTGATCGGCATCTGCTGTGTATAATCACAGCAGAGCACGGTCACTGGCGGTGCGTGCACACGCCCCCTACCCGACGGTTCCAGATCACGTACCTGGTACCTAATCTGGCACAGAAGAGCCGCTTGCCGTCATATATGTAAATTATACGGTTGGCAAGTGGTTAAAGTCTATAGGGGTCAAATCTTGATATTAATTATGGCCATTTGTAGGACTAATGGGCAAACTGTGGTCAAGCAGAAGGCAGGGGAAACTAAGTACTACCATAGGGGACAAATACCAATGGCAAGAAAAAGAAATAAAAACAATAAAAAAATAATAAAAAAACAGTAACTCTTCTTACTCAAAATGTTCAGCTTTACTGAATTACTTCAATACACACTGCTGCTGTGAGCTTTTATAGAAAGGGGGCTGGGATTTACATTCCTTCAAATTATTGGCTCTTGTTATTGAGCTGGCCAGGGCAAAAGGCTATATACTGTATTAAAACTTGTGCATTATTTTGGTGGCAAATCTGTATCCAATTGATTTGCCAAGAATCCATGGTATAGGTCAGGGTTAGACAACCTTGGCACTCTGGTGAAACTACAAATCCCATCATGCCTCTGCCTCTAGGAGTCATGCCTGTGATTGTCAGGGTCTTGCAATGTCTCATGGGACTTGTGGTTTCACCACAGCTGGAGGGCCGAGGTTACCTACCCCTGGTCTAGGTGAACCCAAAACTCATTCCTATCACCAGGGGCGTAGCTACAGGGGTCACAATTGTGACCTGGCCCCATGCTCCAGGGGGTCCATGCGGCCCCTCCTGTACACCTGGATAGGAGGGGCAGCACCCTAAAGAGGAACCGATCTCCTTCATATTCCTCCTGCAGCTAGTAAATGCCTGATTCTCCTCCTCTCCCTCCCGCAGGCATTCAGAGGCTGCAGGAGGAATATGGAGGAGATCAGTTCCTCTTTAGGGTGCCGCCCCTCCTATCCAGCTTCCCTCTGCTGCCCTTGGGCCCCTGCGCTATATTCCGGCCCCCGTGCTCTCTCCGCCGGGTTGGATCTAGACGGGTGCTGTGCTGGGTTGTGCTCTCCCTCCTGTCAGAACAGCGATTCTCCGAACATCAGATGACTTGGGATCGCTCTCAGATTGGACTGTGCATGGACTGCACCCATCCCCTACTGACATTTCCTGCTGCGGTGAGGTGAGCACATAGAGAAGATGGGGGGGGGGTTAGGTAATGAAGTGATGTGTAGTCTGATCTGAGAGTGATTTGTGTTTGCTGTATGGACTGTATGGAGGGTCGCTGTTCTGACAGGATGGGGAGAGCACAGCACACCTCCTCCTGACTATGATTCCCCATCTGTAAGAGTTGGGTAGATATTTGCGCTGGGACAGGTGATTGAAGGGGGGATTAGGCTAAAAGGGGGGTTTGGGGGGAGGGGGGATTTGAGCTAGAAGGGGGGATTGTGCCTGGGAGGGAGGAGTTATGCTGCTAGGATGGGGGGGGTGATTTATGCTAAAAGGGGGGATTTGTGGGTGAGGATTGGAGCTGGGAAGGGGGATGGGGGAGTTGACCTAAGAGGGGGGGCTTGGAGGAGAGGATGGGGGATTTAGACTAAGAGGGGGGATTTGGGGGGGCTCAGAGGGGGATTGTTTTGGGTGGGGAAGATTTGTGCTGGGGGGAGGGGGATTGAGGGGGATTTGAGCTGAGATTTGTGCTGAGAGGGGGGATTTGGACTGCGAGTAGGAGAATTTTTGCATTCAGGATGAAGAGCGGGCCGGTGTAATTTCCTGGCCCCTTCCTTGTCTTAATGAATAGAGTGAGTAATCTGTACCAATCGCTGACTGTCCATTCATAACTAAAGCATAGTAAACTGTATTTTCTATGTTTCTGTTTGTGAATGAATGGGATAGACTCCTGATATTTCACTAAAGCCCCACAACAAGGCTCACGTAAAAATATAATAAAAAATAATATTGTAAAAAAAAGAAAAAGAAAATTTTAAAAAATAAAAAAAGTTTATTAAAAAGAACTGACACCAGTGACGAACTGCCAGGGTAGCAAAGGTAGCACTTGCGACCCGGCCCTGGCATTCCGCCACTGGGCTTAGAGGGACGGGCCCTGGCAGGGGGGTTAGCGGGGCCCTTCATGGTTTCTTGCACCGGGGCCCTGAAGATTCTAGTTACGCCTCTTCTTATCACTTATCTGGTATTCTACTGCTCACATGTTCAGGACCTGGGCCTGTATTCCAACCATGCTCTGTTACCCACTACTTACCGTGCATCCGGAAAGTATTCACAGGGCTTCACTTTTTCCATATTTTGTTATGTTACAGCCTTATTACAAAATTGATTAAATTCATTATTTTCCTCCAAATCCTACAAACAATACCTCAAAATGACAATGTGAAAGAAGTTTGTTTGAAATCTTTGCAAATTTATTTAAAAAAGAACACATGTACATAAGTATTCACAGCCTTAGCCATGCCACTCAAAATTGAGCTTAGATGCATCCTGTTTCCACTGATCATCCTTGAGATGTTTCTACAACTTGATTGGAGTCCACCTTTGGTAAATTCAGTTGATTGGACATGATTTGGAAAGATACACACCTGTCTATATAAGGTCCCACAGTTAACAGTGCATGTCAGAGCACAAACCAAGCCATGAAGTCCAAGAAACTGTCTGTAGACCTGTAGACAGATCTGGGGAAGGGTTTCTGAACCCTTTCTGCAGCATTGAAGGCCCCAATGAGCACAGTGGTCTCCATCATAAATGGAAGAAGTTGGGAACCACCAAGACTCTTCCTAGAGTGGGCCGCCCGGCCAAACTGAGCAATCGAAGGAGAAGGGCCTTAGTCAGGGAGGTGACCAAGAACCCGATGGAGGAGAACCTTCCAGAAGAACAACCATTTCTGCAGCATTCCACCAATCAGGCCTGTATGGTAGAATGGCCAGACGGAAGCAACTCCTCAGTAGATTGCACATGCCAGCCCACCTGAAGGACTCTCAGACCATGAGAAACAAAATTATCTGGTCTGATGAAACAAAGATTGAACTCTTTGGCCTGAATGGCAAGCGTCATGCTGGAGGAAACCAGGCACCCCTCTTCACCTGGCCAATACCATCCCTACAGTGAAGCATGGTGGTAGCAGCATCATGCTGTGGGGATGTTTTTCAGGTGTCATCAAAAAATCTTGAAAAGGTAACTATTCATCATACAGATAATGAAGAGGATTCTCAACCAGGGTTCCATGAAACCCTAAGGTTCCTCTATAGGTTGTTAGGGGTTTCTTGAGATCTAGCTGATTGACCTCCAATCTTAGGGTGACTCTATTGTTCCAGGTCCAACACTACTGGCAGAACCAGTGGTATGACACCAATTAACTGCTTGTGGTATTCTGACCATCACTGTAATGCCCCGTACACACGGTCGGATTTTCCGATGGACAATGTCCGATCGGAGCGTGTTGTCGGAAATTCTGACCGTGTGTGGGCTCCATCGGACATTTTCCATCGGATTTTCCGACACACAAAGTTGGAGAGCAGGAGATAAAATTTTCCGACAACAAAATCCGTTGTCGGAAATTCCGATCGTGTGTACACAAATCCGACGGGCAAAGTGCCACGCATGCTCAGAATAAATAAAGAGATCAAAGCTATTGGCCACTGCCCCGTTTATAGTCCCGACGTACGTGTTTTACGTCACCGCGTTTAGAACGATCGGATTTTCCGACAACTTTGTGTGACCGTGTGTATGCAAGACAAGTTTGAGCCAACATCCGTCGGAAAAAATCCTAGGATTTTGTTGTCGGAATGTCCGAACAAAGTCCGACCGTGTGTACGCCCTATTAGAATTTAATTCTTCCTACTGATCACCAATGTAAGGAGCATTCTTTCCACTGACCTCTGATGAATTACTTACATTTTTGCAGGGGTTCCATGGGACCTGAAAAGTATTTCAAGGGTTCCTCTGGGCTAAAAAGATTGAGAAAGGCTAATCATGAAAATCAAAACAATTTAGTCAAGATGAAAAAAAGTGTATTTGGCTGACAACCCAAACAAATACCTTAACCACTAGCCGACCAGCCGCCGTCATTATACTGCGGCAGGTCGGTTCTCTTGCGCAAATCGCCGTAGCTGTACGTCAGCCCTTTAAACAGCTATAGCGCGTGACATTTATACTGTAATCAGTGCATTTTTATAACACTGATAGCTGTATATTTGTCAATGGCCCCATAAATGTGTCAAAAGTGTCCGATCTCAGTCCCGATAAAAATCGCAGATCGCTGCCATTACTAGTAAAAAAAAAATAATAATAAAAATGCCATAAATCTATCCCCTATTTCGTAGACGCTATAACTTTTGCGCAAACCAATCAATATACGCTTATTGAGATTTTTATTACCAAAAATATGTAGAACAATATATATCGGCCTAAACTGAGGAAGAAATTATTTTTTTTTATCTTTTTTGGGGGGATATTTATTATAGCAAAAAGTAAAAAAATTGCTTTTTTTTTCAAAATCGTCACTCTTTTTTTGTTTATAGAGCAAAAAATAAAAACAACAGAGGTGATCAAATACCACCAAAAGAAAGCTCTATTTTTGGGGGAAAAAAAGAACGTCAATTTTGTTTGGGTACAGCGTCGCAGGACTGCACAATTGTCAGTTAAATTGATGCAGTGCCGTATTGCAAAAAATGGCCTGGTCAAGGGGGCAAATCCTTCTGGGGCAGAAGTGTTTAAAACCCTCCATTGTAATAAAACCAATTAAAAAAATGCCACTAGGCCATATGGCCTTAGATCTGCAAATCCAGGGCCACGTGGCCTGGAGGCATTTTTTTGCTTTTTAATTTTTTTTTTTTTTTATATACAGTAGGGGTTTTAGGTACTTGTTTGGGTTGTATAATGTTTTTCTTCTTGACTATTTTGCTTTGATTCTCTTGATTATCTGTATTATGTATAGTTATCTTTTCAAGTTTTTTTTTGAGACACCTGAAGCTACTATAATACATAGCAAAAAAAAAAAAAACAACTGGATGACTTTTGAGAGTCTATTTCTCAATGTTTTTACCTGAGATGCACACGGCTTTCAGTAAAGATTGAAACATTTTTCTAATTAAATCTTTGATTTAAAAATGGTGGGAATCATGGTGGGGCTGAAAATGTTGATAAATAGACCCCTTAGTTTTCCAAAGGGCTTTGGGGTTGATTTACTAAAACTGGAGAGTGCAAAATCTGGTGCAGCTCTGCATAGTAGCCAATCAGCTTCTAACTTCAGCTTGTTCAATTACTGTAAGTTTGACAAAAAAAAAAAAACTGGAAGCTGATTGGTTTCTATGCAGAGCTGCACCAGATTTTGCACTCTTGCACCAGTTTTAGTAAATCAACCCCAGTGTATACATAACGAGAAGAGAAGAGCGGTTTCCACCACCTTTAACTATGAAAAGTCACATGGGTCTATTCTCTACAGCTTTGTACCCTCATCATCTGTACAAGGAATGTAATTCTTTTAGCTGTGCAATAGGAAATAACCTAAGGTTAGAGAAGAAATTATCCACTGCAATGTAACCTTTGTTAAAACTCAGAATCAATTTTTCAAGCACGAAACACAAAGCACATTTGTCTAACGTTAACCTCTCTCTTGAAAACCACAAAGTAAACACCATTGCAGAAGAAATGACTTGTGGCCTACTAACAATCCAGAAAACCTAAACAAAAAAACAGAGGCTAGCCATTTAGAACATTTGTAAAGCGTTGTATAACCTGCATTAGCAGATTTATCTCACTTTTTTTTTTCACTCCAGCAGGAATCAGGTATTGGATTTGATTTAGGAAGGTGAGAGAAGGGTTAAGGATGGAGCGTCAACCAATGGAGATTTAAAGTCTCTGTTGGGTTTTTATTTGTTTCTGAGTCCCTCTTGAAAAGAGATATCCTTATTTCCTGTCCCAGTGATATGTTTAACCACTTCAGCCCCGGAAGATTTTCCCCCTTAATGGCCAGGCCATTTTTTGCGATACGGCACTAAATTGCTTTAATTGACAATTGCGCAGTTGTGCGCCGTTGTACCCAAACAAAATTTATGTCCTTTTTTCCCCATATATTTTACGCTATAAACAAAAAAAGAACGCCAATTTTGAAAAAAAAAAAAACCACATATTTTGTATTTTTTGCTATAATAAATATCCCCACATTTTTTTTTTTTTTCAGAAACAAATTTCTTCATCAGTTTAGGCCGATATATATTCTTCTACATATTTCTGGTAAAAACAATTGCAATAATAAATATCCCCCCAAAAAAGATAAAAAAAATAATTTGTGCAGAATTTTAAAGGGTGCCTTCAATGAAAAAAGGTAAAACTGGTCCTAAAGGCAGAAGTTTTTTTTTTTATCTTATTGCATTCCTTGCACTAAGGTAAAAAATCTTCTAGGTAAAGCTCCCCCCCAGTTCCCCCTTATATTTACCTAAATCCCATCTCAATCCAGCAATGTGCATGGGAGCAGTGGCTCTCCTGGGTCTCTGTCTACTCATTGGCTCACACAGCAGATGGAAAAAAAATTAGAAAACCTTTAGAACCGCTTTAAGAAACACTGTCATAGAGCGTAACTCTGGACTCCAGGCTACCCCTCCCCGGAGATCCACATCTCCCCCTCCGGGCCCTCCTGGCCCTCCTGGCAGTATGTTATGCTTTTTTTTTTTTTACTCACTCTTTCTAGATGCCTTCAAGCTAGTCATATGACACTCTGGATCCTCTTCCGATCTTCTGGGTGGCCCTCAATGATGCAGAGGGTGTGCTATAGTGATGAAGTCACAACAAAATCCTTATATGGTAAGTCCAAGGGCCATAAGGGGTGGGTCCATAAAGCCTTGCATTGATAGTAGGGCGGCATAGTGGTGTAGTGGATAGCACTTTCACCTAGCAGTAAGAAGGGTTGCTGGTTCGAATCCCAACTGCGACACTACCTGCCTGGAGTTTGCATGTTCTCCCTGTGCCTGTGTGGGTTTCCTCCGGGTACTCCGGTTTTCTCCCACACTCCAAAGACATGCTGGTAGGTCAATTGGATCCTGTCTAAAGTGTGCCTAGTATGTATGAATGTGAGTTAGGGACCTTAGAGTGTAAGCTCCTTGATGGTAGGGACTGATTTGAATGTACAATGTATATGTAAAGCGCTGCGTAAATTGACGGCGCTCTATAAGTACCTGAAATAAATAAAATAGTATGTCCAGGGTGAATAACACTGAGTTTCATTTAAACTAAGGACATCTTATGGGTAAATAAATCACTGTAGGGAAAATCTTAACAATGAATGAATTTTACATTTTGTTATTTAAGCTGCTTGGGGACCTAAAATATTAAAGTTGGGCCTTAAAGCGGTAATAAATTCAAAACCAAAAATGTATTGTATTGCAGCTTACTAATTATTAGATGTGGTGGCTAGACATGTGCAGTTCGTTTCGTTCCGACTAAATATTCAGACACATTTTTTGTTATTTTATTTATTTTGTTATTAAGATTCAGATATATCCGAATACCCGAATTACAGTATAAACTAAGTTTACAAAATGCTCCAAATAACGAAACGCAATTCGTCTGAATTTCCGAAATTCAAACTAAAATTTGAATCGAATTTTACTCCCAATTTCATTTGAGTTCAAACTGTAAACATATTTTTAAAATCAAAGACTGTGTGTGTTATTAGAGTACCATTTTGAAATATTGCTGTTTTTGTTAAGCCAAAGGTGATTAGAAGAGTCACTGTAATCATATGATGAAGATTTTTCTTTTCTTTATTCACTTTGCTGCATTCGAGTCAAAATTTTGTTTTCTTACATTTTCAATTTGACCGTTTCAAAATTGATCAATTCGAACGTTTCGAATAGAAAAAAATCATTAAATTCAAAGAACATTCTAAAAAAGACATAAAATGAATTCCGAATACGAATTCTGAATATAAATCCCGAATACGAATTGAACAAATCAACTGAATTTAACAAAACAAAATAACTACATTAACCACTTGCTGACCACGCGCCGTCATTTGACGGAGGCAGAATGGCTTCCCTGTGTGAATCGCCGTAGCTGTACGGCCGTTGCTTTAGGGGTATAGGGGGCGCCGTGCCACTGAGGAGCCGATGTGTGTGCCCGGCGGCCGCGATGTTCGCCAGGCACCCTCGATCACTCCTGACAGGGCCAGAACGGGGATGTTTGTGTGTAAACACACAAATCCACTTTCTGGCAGGGGAGAGGAGACAGATTGTGTGTTCCTAGTATATAGGAACAACGATCGGTCTCCTCCCCCAGGCAGTCCCATCCCCCCTACAGTTAGGACACGCTGAGGGAACACATTTAACCCCTTGATCGCCCCCCTAGTGTTATTTCCTTCCCTGACAGTGACATTTATACAGGAACCAGTGGCTATTTTTAGCTCTGATTGCTGTATAAATGTCACTGGTCCCAAAAAAGTGTCAAAAGTGTCTGATTTGTCCGCCGCAATGTCGCAGTCCCAATAAAAATCACAGACCGCCGCTATTACTAGTAAAAAATAAATAAATAATAAAAATGCCATAAATCTATCCCCTATTTTGTAGACGCTATAACTTTTGCACAAACCAATCAATGTACGCTTATTGCAATTTTTTTTACCAAAAGTATGTAGAAGAATAAATATCGGCCTAAACTGAGGAAGAAATTTGATGTTTTTTTTGTTTTTTTTAAATTGGATATCTATTATAGCAAAAAGTTAATAATATTGTGGGTTTTTTTTCAAAATTGATGGTCTTTTTTTGTTTAACCACCGTGCGCCCGCGCTATAGCCGAAAAACGGCTACAGCACGGCGCTCAATTGCTGGGAGGGCGTCCCTGGACATCCTCCTGTTTACATCCCCCCCTGCGCGCCGCCGCGGGCGCACATCGGGGGAAATCTGTGTTGGCCGTGTCCCTTGGACACAGCCAATCACAGATCGCGCTAAATGGCCAATCGAAGCAGCAATTTAGCACTCGATCCGAGTGTCCAATGGGAAATGATCTCATATGTAAGCATATGAGATCATCTCTCATCGCCGGCTCTCCCTCCTCACACAGAGACAGCGTGTGAGGAGGGAGAGCTTCCTGCTGCAGCGTGAGTGAAAAAATAACACTTTACAGTGCCACACTAACACAACACAGTGCCAACAGTGCCACCTTTTCTCAGTGCCGCCTGTCAGTGCCATCTGTCCCCAGTGCCACCTATGAGTGCCATCTGTCCCCAGTGCCACATATCAGTGCCATCTTTCCCCAGTGCCACCTGTCCCCAGTACCGCCTGTCAGTGCCATCTGTCCCCAGTGTCACCTGTGTCCAGTGCCACCTGCCCCCAGTGTCACCAGTCCCCAGGGTCACCTGTCAGTGTCACGTGCCATCTGTTATCAGTGCCACGTATCAGTGCCATCTGTCATCAGTGCCATCTGTCATCAGTGCCACGTATTAGTGCCATCTGTCATCAGTGCCATGTATTAGTGCATCTGTCATCAGTGCCACGTATTAGTGCCATCTGTCATCAGTGCCATGTATTAGTGCATCTGTCATCAGTGCCACGTATTAGTGCCATCTGTCATCAGTGCCACGTATTAGTGCCATCTGTCATCAGTGCCACATATTAGTGCCATCTGTCATGCCAGGGCCTTCAAAAGTGTAATAGGTAGTCAACAAGTTAGATGTGTAATTTATGCTCCTAGAACACCTGATGGTGCTCCCTGCATGTTGGGCCTCTCTATGTGGCCAGGCTGTGAAAAAGTCCCACACATGTGGTATCGTAATACTCAGGAGGAGCAGCAGAATGTATTTTGGGGCGTTATTTGTGGTATACACATTCCATGTGAGAGAAATAACCGATTACAATGACAGTTTTGTGGGAAAAACAAATCTTAATTTTGCATAGAATTGTGGGAAAAAATGACAACATCAAAAACCTCAGCATGCATATTACTAAATACCTTGGAATGTCTACTCTCAAAAAAGGGGTCATTTGGGGGGTATTTGTACTTTCCTGACTTGTTCGGGTCGCAAGAAATGAGATAGGCCACCAGTACATCAGGTGTGATCAATTTGTTATGATTTGCACCATAGTTTGTAGACTCTCTAACTTTCACAAAGACCAAATAATATTCACTAATTTGGGTTATTTTTACCAAAGATATATAGCAGTATAAATTGTGGCCAAAATTTATGAAGAAAAATTAATAATTTGCAAAATGTTATCACAGAAACCAAGAAAAATGTGTTGTTTTTTTTCAAGATTTTCGGTCTTTTTTCATTTATAGCCAAAAAATAAAAAACCCAGAGGTGATCAAATACCACCAAAAGAAAGCTTTATTTGTATGAAAAAAAGGACAAAAATTCATTTGGGTACAGCAGTGGCGTAGCGTGGGTTGTCAGCACCCGGGCAAGGCAAGTAATTTGCGCCCCCCCCCCCAACCTGCGGACTTTTAGCTATCCCTGAGTCCCTTCAAATACAATAGTACTGACCTACCTGATTCCTATACTGACCACTACACTGAAAACTACACTGTCCACTACACTACATTGTCCACTACACTGACCACTATACTATACTGACCACTATACTATACTGACCACTATACTATACTGACCACTATATTACACTGACCACCATACTACACTGTCCACTATACTGACCACTATACTACACTACACTGTCCACTATACTACACTGTCCACTATACTACATTACACTGTCCACTATACTACACTACACTTGACCACCATACTACACTGTCCACCATACTACACTGACCACTATACTACACTGTCCACTATACTACATTATACTGACCACCATACTACACTGACCACTATACTACACTGACCACCATACTACACTGACCACCATACTACACTGACCACCATACTACACTGACCACTATACTACACTGACCACCATACTACACTGACCACTATACTACACTGTCCACCATACTACACTGACCACCATACTACACTGACCACTATACTACACCGACCACTATACTACACTGACCACTATACTACACTGACCACTATACTACACTGACCACCATACTACACTGACCACCATACTACACTGACCACTATACTACACTGACCACTATACTACACTGTCCACTATACTACACTATACTGACCACCATACTACACTGACCACTATACTACACTGACCACCATACTACACTGTCCACTATACTGACCACTATACTACACTACACTGCCCACTATACTACACTGTCCACTATACTACATTACACTGTCCACTATACTACACTACACTTGACCACCATACTACACTGACCACTATACTACACTATACTGACCACCATACTACACTGTCCACTATACTACACTATACTGACCACCATACTACACTGTCCACTATACTGACCACCATACTACGCTGACCACTATACTACACTGTCCACTATACTACATTATACTGACCACCATACTACACTGACCACCATGCTACACTGACCACCATACTACACTGACCACTATACTACACTGACCACTATACTACACTGACCACTATACTACACTGACCACCATACTACACTGACCATTATACTACACTATACTGACCACCATACTACACTGACCACTATACTACACTGACCACCATACTTCACTGACCACTATACTACACTAACCACTATACTACACTGACCACCATACTACACTGTCCACCATACTGACCACTATACTACACTGTCCACTATACTACACTGTCCACTATACTACATTACACTGTCCACTATACTACACTACACTTGACCACCATACTACACTGTCCACTATACTACACTATACGGACCACCATACTACACTGTCCACTATACTGACCACCATACTACACTGACCACTATACTACATTATACTGGCCACCATACTACACTGACCACCATACTACACTGACCACCATACTACACTGACCACTATACTACACTATACTGACCACCATACTACACTGACCACCATACTACACTGTCCACCATACTACACTGTCCACCATACTACACTGTCCACCATACTACACTGTCCATCATACTACACTGACCACCATACTACACTGACCACCATACTACACTGACCACCATACTACACTGTCCACCATACTACACTGTCCACCATACTACACTGTCCACCATACTACACTGACCACCATACTACACTGACCACCATACTACACTGACCACTATACTACACTGTCCACTACACTAACCACTACACTGACCACTATACTTCACTACACTGACCACTATACTACACTACACTGTCCACTATACTACACTGACCACCATACTACACTGACCACCATACTACACTGTCCACCATACTACACTGTCCACCATACTACACTGTCCACTATACTACACTGTCCACTACACTAACCACTACACTGACCACTATACTACACTGACCACCATACTACACTGTCCACTATACTACACTGACCACCATACTACACTGTCCACTATACTACACTGACCACCATACTACACTGTCCACCATACTACACTGTCCACTATACTACACTACACTGACCACTATACTTCACTGACCACTATACCACACTGACCACCATACTACACTGTCCACTACACTACACTATACTGACCACCATACTACACTGTCCACTATACTGACCACCATACTACACTGACCACTACACTAACCACTACACTGACCACTATACTACACTACACTGACCACCATACTACACTGTCCACTATACTAGACTGACCACCATACTACACTGACCACCATACTACACTGTCCACTACACTATACTGTCCACTATACTACACTATATTGTCCACCATACTACACTGTCCACCATACTACACTGTCCACCATACTACACTGTCCACCATACTACACTGACCACTATACTACACTGACCACCATACTACACTGTCCACCATACTACACTGCCCACTATACTACACTGTCCACTATACTACACTGTCCACTATACTACACTGTCCACTACACTGTCCACTACACTAACCACTACACTGTCCACCATACTACACTGACCACCATACTACACTGTCCACTATACTACACTGTCCACTATACTACACTGTCCACTATACTTCACTGTCCACCATACTACACTGTCCACCATACTACACTGTCCACCATACTACACTGTCCACCATACTACACTGACCACTATACTACACTGACCACCATACTACACTGTCCACTATACTACACTATCCACTATACTACACTGTCCACTACACTAACCACTACACTATCCACCATACTAAACTGACCACCATACTACACTGTCCACTATACTACACTGACCACTATACTACACTGTCCACTATACTACACTGACCACCATACTACCATGACCACTATACTACACTGTCCACTATACTACACTGACCACCATACTACACTGACCACCATACTACACTGTCCACTACACTAACCACTACAATGTCCACTATACTACACTGTCCACTATACTACACTATACTGACCACCATACTACACTGACCACTACACTAACCACTACACTGACCACTACACTGACCACTACACTACACTGTCCACTATACTACACTGACCACCATACTACACTGTCCACTACACTATACTGTCCACTATACTACACTATACTGACCACCATACTACACTGTCCACTACACTACACTGACTGACCTCCATACTAAACTACACTATACTATACTGACCACTATGCTAACCACTATACTATACTACACTAACCACTATACTATGCTACACTATACTGTCCACTACACTGCCCCCCATAGTGACACTACACTGACCTCCATACTATACTACATTGTCCTGCCTACAGTCTCTCTCTCTCGCCCCCCTCCCTCCCCCTCCCAGTAACATGACTCTCACTTACCTTCTTATCCTGGCTGCATCGATCCGGATGAGGAGGAGAACACAGCGGCGGCTCACTTTCTTCTCTCCCCTGCGCTCTGCTTGCTGCCATGTTCAGTATCCAGCGCCCTGTGATTGGGTGTATGGGGGTCATGTGCGGAGGCGGGGCGCCTCACATGACCCCCATACACCCAATCACAGGGCGCCGGACACTTAACATGGCGGCCGGAGCCCGGGGACACAAAATTAGAAATTAGGAGGAGGCAGCCAGTGACACACACTGGCGCCCCCCTAAATATCGCGCCCGGGGCCACGGCACCCCCTGCACCCCCCACGCTACGCCACTGGGGTACAGTATTACATGACTGAGTAATTGTCATTCAAAGTGTGAGAGCGCTGAAAGCTGAAAATTGGTCTGGTCACGAGGGGGGTTTAAGTGCCCAGTTGTCAAGTGGTTAAAGCGAAAAAAATAAAAACCGCAGAGGTGATCAAATACGACCAAAAGAAAACGAAACTCTATTTGTGGGGAAAAAAGGACATAAATGTTGTTTGGGTACAGCATCACACAATTGCGCAATTGTCAGTTAAAGTGACGCAGTGCCGTATTGCAAAAAATGGCCCGGTCAGGAAGGGGTAAATTCTTCCGGGGCTGAAGTGGCCCCCGAAACTATCCTAAACGAAACAAAACAAAACAAATTTTGTCTAGTGGTTGGCTGCATTTGTTTTCCTTTCTTTGGCTTTTTATCCTCTGTTTTCACTGTGTGATATGGCCAGTAACACACCTCCTGTATTAGTGAGGCACAACTGTGGAGGAATTAGCACGGGAGGCACAGAAGACAGCAGCATTGTCTGTCTGGGGAGAGAGAGTAATGTTAAATGTTAAATGTATTAACAAATTTAGATACACTAACAAATGATCACTTACAGCAGTTTATGATCAGTTACAGCAAACAGTTTTTTTTTTCCTTTTTGGATAAAGGTTTTGCATAAATAAATAAAAGCCGATCATTATAATCAGTGCTTTGTCTCATACATGTAATCTGTAATCTGTAACATTCTGCTGGAGAGCTTCGGCTTATGTAAAACAACACACTTGCTGACGGGATCACTAGGTTAAAATAAATGAAAGAAAGCCTAAAAAAAGGAAACGAATGCCGCTATCACATCTAATGCCACGTACACGCGCGCGGACTTTTCGAGCGGACTAATCCGACGGACTTTCGGCGGACTTCCGACGGACTTTCCGAACAAACGGACGTGCCTACACACGATCACACCAAAGTCCGACGGATTCGTACGTGATGACGTACGACCGGACTAAAATAAGGAAGTTGATAGCCAGTAGCCAATAGCTGCCCTAGCGTCGGTTTTTGTCTGTCGGACTAGCATACAGACGAGCGGATTTTTTCGACCGGACTCCAGTCCGTCAGAAAGATTTGAAACACGTTCCAAATCTAAAGTCCGTCAGATTTTCGACCGAAAAAGTCCGCTGCAGGTCCGATGAAGCCCACACACGGTCGGATTGGACTCGGTTCGTCGCACCAGTCCAGTCGAAAAGTCCAACCGTGTGTACGCAGCATAAGAATTGGTAAGCTGCATTATAATAATTGTTTGCTTTTGGCTTTAATTCTGCTTTAAAATAATTTTAGTATACGACTTTCACATTTTACAAGCTTGCTCCATTATTGTAGTAAAGATATTTATAGAGAAGTCAGTAGAGGGACGGTCGGTTAATGGCGCACTTTAGTCAAAATTAAAAGTTTAACCTTGAGATGCCAAAAGGGACTGGGGATTAGTGGAGTGATTTCTTTGAAAATGATTGCACCATGACATGTTTGCCTTCACTGAAATTCCATCAGAATTAGCTTCACATTTTTCCATGTGGAAGTTTTAGGCGTAATTGGCTCAAAAAAAAGATCACGTTTTTATTTATTTTTTATTTTATATATTACAAAGTCATGTGATCCTCATGTCAGCATTGACATGGTCTATGGTGACCCGGGTCTGGTCATCTCCACCCGTAACCAATTAATGGGTTGATTTTTTAATTAAGTGAATTTTGCCCTTTATACCTCACTGCTTCCTTTATATATACCTGTTTTTAATGTCATATTTTTATGCTTTTGATGAAGGCCTAAGGCCGAAACGCGTCAGAAATTTTTTGGATGATGTTATTGCTGTAATGCTTAAATAAATATTTTCTATGGAGAAGCTGTCGAGTTGCCGGCCTGTACTTCTTATGGTGATCAATGGCTTTGTTTATAAACAAATTCATGTCATTGACAGCTGCCGTCGTACCTTTTTCTAAGCTCACTCCATGTGCACCAACAGGAACGATGC
Organism: Lithobates septentrionalis; assembly: GCA_037952835.1. Taxonomy (NCBI): domain Eukaryota; kingdom Metazoa; phylum Chordata; class Amphibia; order Anura; family Ranidae; genus Lithobates; species Lithobates septentrionalis. The sequence continues at coordinate 6,788,712 of JBBDGP010000459.1, forward strand.
GATTTTGGGAAAAGGGTCCTGTAATACTTTGGCGCGGTTCCAGCGCGATTTTGGCCCCATAAAATATGCGAACCACAAAGTAGCATCCAAGTTTGCACTACATAATTGCACTAAAAGTCGGATAAAAATCGGAATGAAACAGTGTGAACCTAGCCTAAATTGTTTTCTTTTTTTTTTATTATTGCATTTTAGTGTAAATATGAGATCTGAGTCTTTTTTGACCCCAGATCTCATATTTAAGAGGACCTGTCATGCTTTTTTTCTATTACAAGGGACGTTTACATTCCTTGTAATAGGAATAAAAGTGACACAATTTTTTTTTTAAAAGAACAGTGTAAAAATAAAAAATAAAAGGTAAAATAAATAAGAAGAAAAAAATGTAAACGCGCGTTGTCCCGCGGAGCTCACATTCCGAAGCGAACACATATGTGAGTAGCGCCCGCATATGAAAACAGTGTTTAGACCATATATGTGAGGTATCGCCGCGATCAGTAGAGCGAGAGCAGTAATTCTAGCCCTAGACCTCCTCTGTAACTCAAAACATGCAACCTGTAGAATTTTTTAAACCTCGCCTATGGAGATTTTTAAGGGTAAAAGCTTGTCCCCATTCCACGAGCGGGTGCAATTTTGAATCGTGACATGTTCGATATCAATTTACTCGGAGTAACATTATCTTTCACAATATAAAAAAAAATTGGGCTAACTTTACTGTTGTCCTATTTTTTAATTCAAAAAAGTGTGTATTTTCAAAAAAAAGTGCGCTTGTAAGACCGCTGCGCAAATACGGTGTGACATAAAGTATAGCAACGACCGCCATTTTTTTCTATAGGGTGTTAGAAAAAAAATGTATAACGTTTGGGGGTTCTAAGTAATTGTCTAGCAAAAAAACTGTTTTTAACTCGTAAACAACAAATCTCAAAAAGAGGCTTGGTCCTTAACCTCCCTGGCGGTATGATTCTTTCTGATTTTAGGTGCTGAAAGCGGTACAATTATTTTGCATGGAAATTTGGCGTTTTATATTGTAGGTCTGTAATTATTAACAATAACACACTTAAATCTGTCCAAACAAGAGTCTAGTAGATATCCCGAGTATGATAAAGTTTGAAACACAAAAACATAAATTATAATATAATAAAAAAAAAATAATAATTAAAAAAAATAAAAATAAATAGTAATAAAATAAATTTCCACACGATTCACTATCGCTCAATTCTGCAAGTGTTCTAATTTACTATCGCTGTTTTCTAGCTGGTCTAAAGCCATTTTTGACGTAAAGGGACACTTTTTAGTTGCTATGGACAATCTCCAGTTTCCAGGCAGAAAGAACAGTATATGCAATATAAAACTGCATGCAGGGCATGGGCCAGAGCACTGGGGACAAATGGGATGTGAAATGATTTCATACAGTACTGTAATCTGTAAGATTACAGTACTGTATGTGTTATGCTTTTTACATTTTTTTGAATTTGCCGCCAGGCTCCGCCCCCGTGCGTCGCGACGCTCGCAGGGAAGGGAGCCTGGCACAGAGAGGCTTCGGAACAGGACACAGCCCGCGGACACTGCGGGGGACATCGCAGGATCCCGGGGTTAAGGTAAGTAAGGAGGCACCAGGATCCTGCGATGTAATCCCGAGTGTGGCTTGGGGTTACCGCTAATGGTGCTGAACTTTAACCCCGAGCCACACTCGGGAAAACCGCCAGGGAGGCTACGTGGTTAGTAATTGTAAAAAAATAATAAAAAAACTGTCAATTTTTTTCCAGGATAGTTAAATGGCGCCTCCCCAACCCCTATGAACTATTAATGAGTCCTCCCCTCCCCCTTCTTCTCCTTTCCCTCTCTATGGAGGTTTCAATGGGAGACATTGGGGTTGATTTACTAAGGGCCAATAAACTGTTTTACTTTGCAAGAGAAGTTGCATTTTGTGAGGGAACTTGCCCCAGAGTTTAGTGAATACGGTGAAATTTAACTTTGCAAAGAATATTCAATCACGTGCAAGGAAAATTACAAAAAAATACATTTTTGTTTGCATATGATGATGGAAATCAGCAAAGTGTCACTTCATTCACTTAATTCTGGGGAAAAGTGCAATGTCTCTTGCAAAGTGAACAGACTTTTTGCCTTTAGTCATTCAACCCATTGCAATAGAGTTACTAAAGGCAAGGGAAGTTGCACTTTGCAAGGAAACCTTCCCCAGAGCTTAGTGAATGTGATGCAATTTCACTTTGCAAAGAATACCCAATCATGTGTGGGGGAAATAAAAAACTGCATTTTTTCCTGCACACGATTGGATGATGGATGTCCCCAAACTCTATGAGCTATTTATGAGTCCTCCACTCCCCCTTCTTCTCCTTCCCCTCTCTATGGGGGTTTCAATGGGAGACATTGGGGTTAAATAAAGGCCAATAAATTGTTCACTTTGCAAGAGAAGTTGCATTTTGTAAGGGCATTTCCCCAGAGTTTAGTGAATATAGTGAAATTTAACTTTGCAAAATATATTTAATCACATGTAAGGAAAATTACAAAAAAATGCATTTTTGTTTGCATATGATGATGGAAGTCAGCAAAGCATCACTTCATTCACTGGGGAAAATGCCCTTGCAAAGTGAACAGACTAGTTTTCTTTAGTCAATCAACCCATTGCAATTGATTTATTAAAAGCAAAGGGAAGTTGTGCTTTGCATGGAAACCTTCCCCACAGCTTTGTGAATGTGGCACAATTTCACTTGGCAAAGAATGCCCAATCATGTGCAAGAAAAAAAAAAAAAAAACAGCCTTTTTTCTTGCACATGATTGGATGACGGAAGCTCCCAATCCCTAAAAGTCTGAGCAGTGACCCCTCTCCTCCCATTTCCTCTCCTTCCCTTCCCTATGGAGGTTTCAATGAGAGACACTGTGTCAAAAAGCAGGCAACTACTACCGCACTCTACCTTTAGAAAATACACGCCGCTCATTGCTCCTATTGAAAACGCCGCCGCTGTTTGACGCTTGTACTTCCACATCAAACTTTGTACTTTTAACTTGTTTTCTTTTTTTTCCAGACACGGCGAGCTGTTTACCACGCCATTCCTCTGCAGAATTCTCTTCTGTTTACTTTGTTAATTAGATCTAAATTGATTTCAAACAAAGCCATCCTCGCCTCGGAACACCCCGGCTCCGCCATACTTTGCTCGCCTGTGGTAGGGAGGTTCAGCGTGTGATTGAAACAAACAAGAGAATAATAAGAAAGTAACAGACAGCTAAACTCTCCATAATGTCTTGTTAGTGACTTGGCAGCACATGCCGAAGTAGCAGAACCGGGCACTTTCTTTGTTCGTCGACATATGGCTGCTGTAATTTGAAAGCGATCTGCAGAATTTCTAATCGGTACCTTGCAAACCTCTACTGACTTATGGAAACATTTCTTTCTTTTTTCTTTTTTTCTTCTGTTTTATATTTTTGAATGATGTTTTGTACTTGATTTTCTTTGCTTTTTGATGCTGAGTTTTTCCCAGTACAGATACCCACCCAGCGGATCCAGTGTTGTCCTGCTGAGGTCCGCTTCTCTGCAGTAGACGCTCGGGTCCTATGCCGCCATGTTCCCCTGTGACATCATCAGTAGGGTGCGCCTGAAGCTGGAAGAGCCAGAAGCACTGCTTGGCCCTCCCCTCTCTTCCTTTAGTGAATGGAAGATTGTAGTGCTCCTGGCGCCTCCCGGGATACGTCACCGAGGGCACCAACGCCATTTGCCCAAACAAGGAGGGAGTACCGGGTTGGGCCAAAACCTACTCCTTGAAAAAAGACATTTGCGTAGTGTAGGGTGTGTTTGTGTGTGTCTGTGTGTGTGTGGGGGGGGGTATAAAACACACAAATCAATGCAATTCTGTAATCATTAATACATCACTAAGAGCTGGTTCACACTTGAATGCGGTGTGGGGGGAGGCGCGTCCCATGTGACATTATCATCGGGAGGCTATGCCTAAACCCGGAAGAGCCAGCAGTGCCGCTTGGCCCACTCCCTCCTCCTTTAATGAATGGAATGACTGTAGTGTTCCCGGTGCCTCTCGGAATATGTGACATATCCCAGGAGGCACTGGGGGCACTGATGCCATTCACTCAGGGGGGGCACTGGGGGCGCCGCCATGTTACCCTGTGACATCATCAGTAGGCTGCTCCTAAACCTGGAAGAGCCAGCAGCGCTGCTTGGCCCGCCCCTCCCCTCCTTTACTGAATTGAATGAAGGGGAGAAACCAGGAAACGCCACCTGAGTGTAGTATTAAAAAACTGCTGTAGCCTCCCTGGCGTTATGATTATGTCAGATTTTTGCGTCTCAAAGCAGTACAATTATTTTGCATAGAAATTTGGCATTTTATATTGTAGGTCTGTAATTCTTAGAGGAGCGTATCTGCTCTGGGCTGTGTCTGGGTTATTGATGATGACACATGCTGATATTATATTGTCCCGACCCTCTCAGATTGTCAAGATTGGGAGGTAAGGATGCGGAATATTTGCCACCTTGCCATTGCATGTGATGGTGCACAGTGGCTAAGTGGTTAGCACTTCCACCCAGCAGCACTAGTGTCCATTGGTTCAAATCCCAAGCACAGCACTACCTGTCTGGGGCTTGCATGTTCTCCCTGTGCCTGTGTGGGGTTCTTCAGGGTACTCCGGTTTCCTCCCACACTCCAAAGACATGCTGGTAGGCTAATTGGCACCTGTCTAAATTGGCCCTAGTATGTGTATGTATGAATGTGAGTTAGGGACCTTAGATTGTAAGCTCCTTGAGGGCAGGAACTGATGTGAATGTACAACATATACTGTATATGAAGTGCTGCATAAATCGACAGTGTTATATAAGTACCTGCAATAAATAAAAAATACCCACCTGGGCCTACACTCTTGACCCAGAGCAAAGGAGGCTCAGGTGTTATTAGGGTCACTTCGCACCAATGGCACTGCAGAAACTGTGTGTTTCCTGCACCACACAGGAATGCGTTAGATGCTTACAGGTGCCAATAATTGTTAATGGTACCCCAAACGCAATTAGGAAACACGCGCACGTTGCGGCCACCAAACCACATAGTACCATATGGTTTGGTGTGATGCGATTTAATTTTCTGCTGTAATTCTTGCGTGTTCCACAACATTTGCCGTGGGTGTGGTCAGTTGGGTGTCCCTGGATTTCATTTTGAAAATCTGGTCACCTTATCTGAAAGTGGGTGGGATATACTAGGAAGCAAGTGAGCAACTTGTCCCTGAAGTTGATGTGTTGAAAGCAGAAAAATGGGCCTATGTAAGGATTTGAGTGACTTTGACAAGGGCCAAATTGTAATTGCTAGCCAACTGGGTCAGAGCAACTCCAACATTGTAGCTCTTATAGGGTGTTTCTGGTCTGCAGTGGTCAGGACCAACCAAAAGTGGTCCAAGGAAGGAAAACTGGTGAACTAGTGACAGGATCATGGGTGGCCAAGGCCTGTGTAGTCTGATCCAATAGAAGAGTAATGCCTCGTACACACGATCGGACTTTCTGACAACAAAACCGTGGAATTTTGTGCGAAGGTTGTTAGCCCCAACTTGTCCTGCATACACACGGTCACACGAATGTTGGCCAACAATTACGAACGTAGTGACGTACAAGACGTACGGTGACCCGATAAAAGGGAAGTTCAATAGTCTTTTAATAGTGATATCTCCATTATGATTGCTAGTTTTACAAGATTAAGCACTTCCGGCTCGTCCTTAATTCCGAGCATGCGTGGACTTTTGTGCGATGGACTTGTGTACACACAATCCAAAAGTCCGACAACAAAAATTTGTTGGCGGAAAATTTGAGAACCTGCTAGCCAACATTTGTTGGCGGAAAGTCCGCCAACAAATATTCGATGGAGCCTACACACGGTCGGACTTTCTGCCAACAAGCTCACATCCAACATTTGTTGTTGGAAAATCCGATCGTGTGTACGGGGCATTATTGTAGCTCAAACTGCTTAAAAGTTAGCTTCAGTGAGAAACCCAGCATTCACTTTAATTTCCATTTTTTTTCATGTCTGGGCAGCAATTGGTTACCCCCACAAGTCTGATGCCGTAGTTCATCACAAAAGCAGAACATCTGGTACTGCAGGCTGATTTTCTTCACTAATTTCAGGCCTGGCTATCTGCTCTGATTTTTGGCCAGTGCAAATGGTTTGTAGGGTGGTGTACAGAGGTCAATAGTATGTAGGGCAGTGTACAGAGGTCAGTATTATGTAGGGCAGTGTACAGAGGTCAGTATTATGTAGGGCAGTGTACAGAGGTCAGTAGTATGTAGGGCAGTGTACAGAGGTCAGTAGTATGTAGGGCAGTGTACAGAGGTCAGTGGTAGGTAGAGGTCAGTAGTAGGTAGGGCAGTAGTATGTAGGGCAGTACTATGTAGGGCAGTGCACAGAGGTCATAGCATGTAGGGCGGCATACAGAAGTCAGTAGTATGTATGGTAGGGATCAGGAGGGCATGGTACAGGGAGGTCAGGAGGGCACGGTACTGGGGGGTCAGGAGAGTATGATACTGGGAGATATGGAGGGCACAGTGCAGGGGGATTGGGAGAGCTGGGCGTCTCAAGAGGGCAGGGCACGGGAGGGGGGGGGAACAGGATGGTATGGTATTGGGGGGATCAGGAGGGCTGGGATGTCAGGAGGGTATGGTTTTGGGGGATCAGGAAGGCTCGAGTCTCAGGAGGGTATGGTTTTGGGGGGTTAGAAGGCAATGGTACTGTGGTGTCAGGAGGACTGGAGTATCAGGAGGGCTTTGGTGTCAGGAGGGCTGTGGTGTCAGGAGGGCTGTGGTGTCAGGAGGGCTATTGTCTTAGGAGGGCTGGAGTGTACATAGGTTTTTAATGCAGAGTGGCACAGAGAAGGTGCAGTGGTGCTGATCTCTGCTGGCAATCCTCTCACATTCCCACATGGTATCCTTGGATAGGGGATGAGGGGTGGTGGCGATGGGCACGCAATATCCATACGAAGCGCTCGGGTGTGTTCGAAGAAAACCCCAAACCGGCTCAAGCTTTTGTGGAGGCTTTCCCTGCCCCGCAGCCAGTCCTATGCAATGGACGGGGACTGCCTCTGCAGCCTGGAATTGGGTGAGGTCTGGAGCAAGGACCGGGTCGGCAACAGTGGGACGTCTTCGCGGTCTACCCGTCACCTGTTGGTGGTGGACAGGTAGCCCGAGACCAATGGGTTGCTGACCCCTGGGCTAGGGTGCCCATGCTGGCCCATGTCCACAGCCAAAGGCACCTACAATGGACATGTGAACCTCAGAACTGGACCACGGAGCAATGGAAGAAGGTGTCCTCTAGGTGTTCTCCAGATCCAATCAAATTGAGTATCTGTGGGATGTGCTACATAGTTACATAGTTAGTAAGGTTGAATAAAGACACCAGTCCATCCAGTTCAACCTGAGTGAGTGTGGGTGTCTACAATCATCCCTATTTTTATTTAAGGTACTCATATAGCGCTGCCAATTCATGCAGCACTCCGCACATACATCGTACATCCACATCGGTCCCTACCCTCAAGGAGCCCACAATCCAAGGTCCCCAACTCACATTCATATACTTGGGCCAGTTTTGAACAGAAGCCAATTAACCTACCAGCATGTCTTTGGAGTGTGGGAGGAAACCGGATTACCCAGAGGAAACCCACGCAGGCACAGGGAGAACATGCAAACTCCAGGCAGGTAGTGTCATGGTTGGGATTCGAACCAGCGACCCTTTTTACTGCTAGGCGAGAGTGCTACCACTACACCACTGTGCTGCCCAACTGTGCTGAAAAAACAAGTCCAATCCATGGAGACCTGACCTCACAACTTACTAGGCTTAAAGGATCTGCTACCGATGGCTTGGTGCTAGATACCACATCATACCTTCAGAGGTCTAGTGGAGTCCATGCCTCGATGGGTCAGAGCTGTTTTGGCTGTAAAATAGGGACCTACTTAATATTAGGTGGGTGGTTATGTTATGGTGGGTGGTCATAATTTTCATACATATATATTACACACGCACGCATAATTGAATATATAGGCAGGCTCTATATACGCACAGTAGCCTTATTTGTGTGTTGTAGGACATAATAATTATTCTCAGCATGGCTTCTTCTGTTATAAATTCTTTCTACTTGTTCATGCTCAGCAGTGAAACTTAAGGATTTTCACTTTATTCCGTTTCATTAAAATGTTTCATTCAGCCATCTGGATGCTGGCTGTTTGTTCTGAGTAATAATGTGTTTCTGGAGCAAGCACACCTGCTAGACAGACATATCGGGGATTTTAAGCCTAATCACAATTCTAAACAATTAGACATGCAAATCATTTGCTTACTGTCACAGTTCATCATATTGATTGAACGCTGCCCATGAAATGTTTTTGTCTTGCACAGATTGGACACTGTGCATGAACCCCGAGCGCTGCGCTCATTGACCAGTCAGATACAAGCTAACATTTTTCTAGTTCTATGTTTGGAAACAGTAGATCAAGTCTTATTGGCTGTTTTTTGTAGATGTTTTCCTATGGCTCCCAATTGTCAATTGGAGGGACTGTCCCTCTTTTGGAACCAAATCCCCCTGTCCCTCATTCCTCCTCAGTTGTCCCTCATTTTGATCTGATATATAAATCACTATAAAACGAAAATATAATATTTAATGTCATATTTTCTAATAAATATAATTTTGTAATTTTTAATGTAATGTTTACTACTAATATGTAACATTTAACGCCATATTTACTAATAAATGTAATATTTAATGTAATGTTTACTAATAAATGTAATATTGTAATATTTAATGTAATGTTTACTATTAAAATGTAACATTTAATGTAATATTTACTAATAAATGTAATATTGTAATATTTAATGCAATGTTTACTAATAAAATTTAAAATGTATTGTATTATTTACTAATAAATGTAATATTGTAATGTTTAATGTAAATGTAGCCATGGTGTTAGCACTACTAACAAACAATCTGCCAAATCACCCCACTGCCAGACTTCATGCATCCTTTAATATAACCCTTACTAGCACCTACCTACTGATAGAGGGTGCTACATTCACCCCCCACCAAAATCACAGCTGTCCTCAGCTGTAGAAAACAATTTACAAAAAATACCTCCTGGGCCCAGGAGTAAAGGGCATCCCATAAAATTTAGTTCGATGGGGAAAAGGATAAAACTTGGACAGGGAATTTTGTATAAAAGTACAAAAATATAGTATATACACTCTGATCATATATTTACACTGCACATTTTATACACACATCCTAGCCTACAGGTCCCTGTAGCTATTTCCATACAAGTGGGGAAAGAGCACTTTCCAGGGGGAGGAATACTCTGCCTACCACAGGTCTTCTTCTCTTGTCCCACGGTGGAGTTATACAGCCGTCCCATCCCGGTGTACCTAAGAGAATACAAAACATACACACAGTCACAGCGGCGCCCCATATGACGTCCCAGTGACGAAACGCGTAGGGCGGGACTAACATCATTATTGCATCACTTCCGGTTTCGAGTCCTGGAGTGCAGATCGCTCCGGCTTCCTGATTTTAAACATTTTTTGCTTCAATGATTTTTATTAAATGTAAGTACCCATCAGAATTACTCATAAATATTTGGAAATTTGTACGGTATCACACTATGGAGTTTCTTTCTTCTCTACATGTGGGCAACATTTAAGAGGTTAACAGGAAGGAGATCACTTACATCACAGACAAGGAGGCACTTGGAGAACACAGGACAGGAAGTTTTCCTCCCACTCCACAGGCTGCACAGTGGCTCATACTGTGAAAGGTAAAAACATCCTTGTTGGGGTGAATAATAGCGGTGAGTGCGTTTCTTATGGGGTACTGTTTTCTAAGAAGCACAGAACAATTGGAAGGAGCACATTGTCACTTTATTATTGGACTTTTTTTATACATCAGGGTTTTAAGGACGGTATATGCATGTTTCCGAGCCCAGTTTCACAGCAATACTATATACCAGTCATATATGTTGGATTTTTTTGGCACAGAAATGTTACTTTGAATTGCAGATTTTGCACAAGATTGTGGATTTTACACAGGAAAAGTCAGCGCTTTTCTATTTGTTTTTTTCATTTTTATTTCTCATTTTATTTTTGTTTAAATGCACATAGCTTCTATGCATTATAAATAAGCGATCAGGAAGTTTACACAGTAGGATATCCTTTACATTTTTTATTTTTTGCACTTTTTTTTCACTTTTTGCACTATATGCACGCATGGTATACACACCCCTCAAGTATTTAGAGGTTGCAAATTACCTCTTAATAAGAGCAGCGCCATACCTATCCTTCCCCTTTTTTCACATTTTTCTAGATTTACCTTATTTTAAAATTATTGATAGAGGCTGCAGCTCTTCACATATTTTACATTTAAGGCTACTTTCACAGTGAGGCGTGCGGGCGCTGGCGGTACAGCGGCGCTAAATATAGCGCTGCTTTACCATCGTTTTGCGGGCGGGTTTGCAGCGCTGCCCCATTGTTTTCAGTGGGAAGGGGCACTTTAGGAGCGGTGAATACCATTTGGTATAGGGGGGGGGGCGCAGCTGTGCGCTCCTGCATGATCCTCCCTTCCCTTCCCTCAGCACACAACTACACTGTTTACTCCCCTACGGAGGAGTCCCGTAGTCTCTGCCAGCGCCGTGACTTCACTCACGGCCGGAGGCGAGGTGGGAGGACGCAGAGAGGAGCGCAGGGAGGCGGGAGCTGTGAGCTGAGAGCTGAGCTGAGCTGTGTCGTGTCGTGTCGGCGCGCTGTCTGTTATCTCAAGCGGAGCCGAGCTGAGGAGCTGCTGCCTGGCTGGCTGGCTCAGGCTGGATTCAATCTGGAAGGTAGAAGAGCGCAGTGCCAGTGTTCTGACTCAGATATTCAGCAGTGGTGGTCACTGGTCATTAACCTCGCCTCAGCCTCCTCCCCTCCCCCCAATCCAGACATTTATTAATCTGTTTTTTAGTGTTTACTTACACAAGTTCAGACTCATAACTTCTGAGTCTGAACTTGTGTAAGTAAACACTAAAAAACAGATTAATAAATGTCTGGATTGGGGGAGGGGAGGAGGCTGAGGCGAGGTTAATGACCAGTGACCACCACTGCTGAATACCCCACAATACTGTGCAATACTCTGCAATACCCCACAATACTGTGCAATGCTCTGCAATACCCCACAATACTGTGCAATGCTCTGCAATACCCCACAATACTGTGAAATGCTCTGCAATACCCCACAATACTGTGCAATGCTCTGCAATACCCCACAATACTGTGCAATGCTCTGCAATACCCCACAATACTGTGCAATGCTCTGCAATACCCCACAATACTGTGCAATACTCTGCAATACCCCACAATACTGTGCAATGCTCTGCAATACCCCACAATACTGTGAAATACTCTGCAATACCCTACAATACTGTGCAATGCTCTGCAATACCCCACAATACTGTGCAATGCTCTGCAATACTCCACAATACTGTGCAATGCTCTGCAATACCCCACAATACTGTGCAATGCTCTGCAATACCCCACAATACTGTGCAATGCTCTGCAATACCTCACAATACTGTGCAATACTCTGCAATACCCCACAATACTGTGCAATACTCTGCAATACCCCACAATACTGTGCAATGCTCTGCAATACCCCACAATACTGTGCAATACTCTGCAATACCCCACAATACTCTGCAATATCCCGCAACACTGTGCAATACTCTGCAATACCCCGAAATACTCTGCAATACCCCGCAACACTGTGCAATACTCTGCAATACCCCACAATACTCTGCAATACCCCGCAATACTCTGCAATACTCTGCAATACCCACAACACTGTGCAATACTCTGCAATACCCCGCAATACTCTGCAATACCCCGCAATACTTTGCAATACTCTGCAATAGCCCCCAATACTCTGCAATACCCCGCAACACTGTGCAATACTCTGCAATACCCCACAATACTGTTCAATACTCTGCAATATCCCGCAACACTGTGCAATACTCTGCAATACCCCACAATACTGTGCAATACTCTGCAATACCCCACAATACTGTGCAATACTCTGCAATACTCTGCAATACCCCACAATACTGTGCAATACTCTGCAATACCCCACAATACTGTGCAATAGCCTGCAATACCCCGCAATACTCTGCAATACCCCGCAATACTTTGCAATACTCTGCAATAGCCCCCAATACTCTGCAATACCCCAATATTTGGTATAAAAATAAAAATACATATTAAAATGTGTGAGTGAACTCTGTTTCTATCGCATTAAACATAATTGAACTTGTATTGTTTTAAGTATATTCTTGTTTTGAAACGACATTGATTCTTTATTAAAACAGCAGTTTGCCATTCGCCCTGGTCACCAAATGGCCTTGTCCGAGCACTGATGCAGACTATTACTCCTCCTGCATCTCCATGCAGACTATTACTCCTCCTGCATCTCCATGCAGACTACTGTTTCTAAGAGTTTTCCATCCATCACAATGTGAGGGACAGAAACCTCACTTTTGACCATGTAAAAGCAATGGTCTTAGATCTATTCACCTTCTGCCCAAACTTGCTTCTTCCTGTACATACTTGATTCCTCCTACACAAACTTGTAGTTGCTAATTGGAGTATGACACATCCTCTTCTATTGGGTAGTATGAACTCACTCTGAATAAGCCCCTCTACTGGCTCTGGTGACTCGCTGCTGCTAGGCCTGAGGCCTGCAGAACCTCTCCCCGGAGGCCTAGTAGGTTAAAAGCCTGTCTTCTAGGAAATGGACTACTGGTCCCAGCCAGCCCGACTTGCAAACCATGTGCCCTCCGGCCACACTGATTTGACACAAATCACCACAGTCTCTTCTCTGATCCAGGACTCCTCACCATCCACCGTAACACTCACCGACCTTCCAGCCCTGAGTCCTTGATGAGGAACTTGTCCGGACCATGCATTCCGATAGCTTCTCCTGCCCCTCTGCTCCAGGAGTTCCCTGCCACCGACCGTGTGGTGACAGAGACATTGCCAATGATCGTGTAGAGGCAATGTTCCTTCACAGCTCTCCCCTGGCCTCCTCCTGCGATCGGTACACTCCCCCCCCAGATGGGGGTGTCCTCCATTCCTCACTTCACCCAGTCGACTTCTCCTCCCCAGTGACATGTGACCTCAGCTTATATATGAGGCCCGCCCCCTGCCAATAGCGATGGGGATTGGTCAGAACTCACACTCAAGCTGCCTGCCACTCCAGTTCCGGACCCAGCCCCTTTTCTGGAACATTCTCCTCAGTAACAGGGGAGGCGCCTCAGAACTAATGTGCAGGTGGTCACATACACTGCTACTCTGACCACTCCCAGCCCCCAGATCAAAACAGACAGGCCTAGCTTACAGCATAGGCCTGCCTAAATTTGCCTGTGCTGAACAAACTCTAGTAATATAACCCTTACTAGCACCTACCTACTGATAGAGGGTGCTACATAATGTTTACTATCAAATTGTAATATTTAACGTAATATTTACTAATAAATGTAATATTGTAGCATTTAATATAAAGTTTACTAATAAAATGTAACATTTAATGTAATATTTACTAATAAATGTAATATTGCAATAATTAATGTAATGTTTACTGTTAAAATGTAACATGTATTATTATATTTACTAATAAATGTAATATTGTAATATTTCATGTAATGTATAGTATTAAAATGTAAAATGTCATGTCAAATTTACTAATAAATGTAATGTTTGTTTTGTTTGGACCTGTATGATTATTGTTTTTAGATATTTTTGTATCAATAAAATATATTTTTTTATAAAAATCTGTTTACATTGCCTTAAAAATCCCCAAATTTTGAGGTATTATTTTGTTTATGTAATGTTTACTATTAACCACTTGCCAACCACGGCTCGGCTGCGCAAATCGTCGTAGGTGTACGTCGGCTCGTGAACTCGCTTTTGTGGGCGCGTGCGCCAGCGGGGGAGCCAATCTGCGCTCGTTCCCCGCGGTGACAGAACGGAGATCTGTTTTCAAAATTTTCTAACAAACTATGAAACAGTTTTTTTTTTTTTCAAAATTTTCGATCCTTTTTTGTTTTATGCAGCAAAAAATAAAAAAAACAGCAGCAATTAAATACCACCAAATGAAAGCTCTATCTGTGTGAAGAAAAAATGATAAAAATTTCATTTGGGTACAGTGTAGCATGACTGCGAAATTGTCATTCAAAGAGTGAGAGCGCTGAAAGCTGAAAATTGGTCTGGGCAGGAAGGTGGTTTAAGTGCCCGGTAAGCAAGTGGTTAAAGCGCCAACACCAGCCACTGCCCTGACAAATTGACCGCAAAAATGTTGGCAGTGCCCCCCTTGAGATTAGACTCTGAATCCACCCCTGTACAGGTATCAGTGCATCCCTCGTTTTTTGGGATTTTAGGGGACATAACGCCTCTTCACTGCCTATTAAATATCCTCTGGTCCAATTGTGCCAATGCGGATCGCTCTTCAGATGGCAACACAGATGTAAGCGAGCCCTTAGAGCCCTTTCACACTGGGGCGGTTTGCAGGCGCTATTGCGCTAATAATAGCGCCTGCAAACCGACCCAAAAGTGCCGCTGCTTTCATTCCAGTGTGAAAGCCCCGAGGGCTTTCACACTGGAGCGATGCGCTGGCTAGATGGTAAAAAAAAGTCCTGCCAGCAGCATCTTCGGAGCGGTGAAGGAGCGGAGTGTATACCGCTCCTTTACCGCTCCTGCCCATTGAAATCAATGGGACGGCGCGGCTATACCGCCGGCAAAGCGCCTCTGCAGAGGCGCTTTGCGGTGGTATTTAGCAAGCAAGTTTTTTTATTTATTTTTTTTTAGAGGGATTTCTTAAAACTCTGCTGTACACTCAATAAATGACAAATTGTCTCTCCCAACAAAAAAAGATGTATTGGTGTGCTATTTACAGCAGGAATAAAAGCGTCCTCCAGTGCTTTTCTCAGCGACACCTCCGCAGAGTCCTTCCGTCTTGTCAGAAGTTTTTCTTCTCTCGGTGACTCGGATGACCCTGTTAAAGTTGTCAGGCTGATTCCCACCAGTACGGCTCTTCAAACCCGATTCCTAGGATGTCCTCATCTGTCTTGTCACTCGTAATCAGGTAAGCCCGGCGAGGAGACTTGTTTGGGTTCGTTTGACAACAACAGAAATGATGACCAGTAAATCCCGACAGTCCCAGGAGAAGAAGGGGCTGAGATAGGCTGGACTCGGACATGAAAGCGTTCCGCTATGTACCACCGCGTTCCACACAGACAAACCCAACCGCCTCCCTTTATACAAAAGTACTCAGATCTAGTGGGGGAAAAAAAAAAGTGTTAGCAAAGAAATGCAACCAGATAACGGATCTCTCAGCAGAAAAAAACACAAATGAATACAGCTCTGTGATCATTATTAACCTCCCTGGCGGTTTGATTATTTCAGATTTTTGCGTCTCAAAGCGGTACAATTATTTTGCATAGAAATTTGGCGTTTTATATTGTAGGCCTGTAATTCTTAACAATAACACCCTTAGATCTGTCCACCAAGAGTCTAGTAGATATCCCGGGTATGATGAAGTTTGAAACACAAAATCATAAATTATAATATAATAAATAAATATAAATAATTATAAAAAATAATAATATAATAATAATAAAATAAACTTCCCCACGATTCACTATCGCTCAATTCTGCAAGTGTTCTAATTTACTATCGCTGTTTTCTAGCTGGTCTAAAAACACTTTTGACGTAAAGGGACACTTTATGGTTGCTATGGACAATCTCCAGTTTCCAGGCAGAAAGAACAGTATATATAATATAAAACTGCATGCAGGGCACTAGACAAAGCACTGGGGACAAAAGGGATGTGAAAAAATTTCATACAGTACTGCAATCTGTAAGATTACAATACTGTATGTGTTATGAATTTTCACTTTTTTTAATTTGCCGCCAGGCTCCGCCCCCTGTGCGTCACGACGCTCGCAGGAAACAGAGCCTGGCACAGAGAGGCTTCGGGAGGAGGACAGAGCCCGCGGACACAGCGGGGGACATCACAGGATCCTGGGGACAAGGTAAGTAACACTGCACCAGGATCCTGAGATGTAATCCCGAGTGTGGCTCGGGGTTACCGCTAATGGCACTGAAATTTAACCCCGAGCCACACTCGGGAAAACCGCCAGGGAGGCTAACCACTTGCTTACTGGGCACTTAAACCCCTCTCCTGCCCAGACCAATATTCAGCTTTCAACGCTGTCACATTTTGAATGACAATTGTGCGGTTGTGCTACACTGTACTCAAATGAAATTTTTATCATGTTATTCACACAAATGGAGCTTTCTTTTGGTGGTATTTAATCACCATTTGGGTTTTTATTTTTTGCTAAACAAACAAAAAAAAGACCAACATTTTTGAAAAAAAAAACAAAAACATGTTTCATAATTTGTTAAAAAATTTAGCAAACAGGTAATTTTTCTCCTTCATTGATATTCGCTGATGAGGCTGCACTGATGGGCATTGATAAGGCGACACTGATGGGCCCTGATGGGTAGCAGTTATGGGTGGCACTGATAGATGTCACTGATGGGCACTGGTAGGGAGCACTGATGGGCACTGGTAGGTGGTATCGATAGGCAGCACTGGTGATGAGGCACTGATTGGTGACATTTATAGGTGGCACTGTGGGCACTGATAGGTGACACTGTGGGCACTGATGGGTGGTACTGTGGGTACTGGTAGGTGTCGCTGGTGGGCACTGGTAGGTGGTATTGATAGGCAGCACTGGTGATGAGGCACTGATTGGTGACATTTATAGGTGGCACTGTGGGCACTGATAGGTGACTTTGGGCACTGATGGGTGGTACTGTGGGTACTGATAGGTGGTGCTGGTGGGAACTGGTAAGTGGGGATGGTGGGCACTGGTAGGTGGCACAGGTGGGCACAGAAGCCTCTGCAGAGGCTCGCCACGATCAGACTAATGTGATCGGCGATCGGCTTTTTTTTCCCTCTTTACGCTACCGGCTACCGGTTTACATCACATGATCAGCTGTCATTGGCTGATGTTATGTAAATAACGCATTGAAACGAAACTGATTTTTTCGATCTGTACATGTCTAATTGCCGACAATAGTCACTGATTTGGCATGCGATTTGACATGTCAAATCGCATGCCAAATCGCATCAATGTGAGCCTAGGCTCAGGCTGCATTCATACAGGTGATTCAGGCTGGTGTGAATTTTAGCGGCAGGTACACAATCCGGCACGCCCGAGTAGGGTAGGATCAGCAGATGCTGATCAGCGGGTGCCAGCTAATAGATGACCATCACCACCCGCTGATCGGAGGGGAAACACACAGGACAGAACTCTGCCGAGGTAAAGAAGGCAGAGCACTGTCCTGTCAGCGGTGAAATAATTGATTTTCTTTCCCTACAAAATAGGGAATAAAATCTAATACTTCCCTTAGTAAAAGCACCTCCCACAGTACACAAAACACTGGCTAGGCACACATTTAACCCTTTGATGCCCTATAGCAGTGATGACAAACCTTGGCACCCCAGATGTTTTGGAACTACATTTCCCATGATGTTCATGCACTCTTCAGTGTAGTTGGGCACCATGGGAAATGTAGTTCCAAAACATCTGGAGTGCCAAGGTTCGCCATCACTGCCCTAGATGTTTAACTCCTACCCAGTACAGTGACAGTGCCTATTTTTAGCACCACTGGTCACTGGTGTAAAAAAAAAAAATGCAGAGGTGATCAAATACTGCCAAAAGAAAACTCTATTTGTGGGGAAATAAATGACATAAAATGACAGCATTGCATGACTGCACAATTAGCAGATAAATTAACGTAGTGCTGTATTGCAAAAAATGGCTTGGTCATGAAGGGGGGTAAATCTTCCGGCGGTCAAGTGGTTATAGTGAATTACGGGACCTGATCAGAAGATTCCTGCTGCTACAATTTGCACCAGCCTAAATTACTGGTGTGAATGCAGCCTTATACTATCCATGGTCTTCTACTGCTCATGAACGCACACACTGCCTGCTCATACCCTCTATATACTGGTCTCCTGTATATCATATACTGCTCTCCTGTATATTGTATACTGCTCTCCTATATATAGTATACTGCTCTCCTGTATATCGTATACTGCTCTCCTGTATATAGTATACTGCTCTCCTGTATATCGTATACTGCTCTCCTGTATATAGTATACTGCTCTCCTGTATATTGTATACTGCTTGCCATCATACTTCCCACACTCCTTTTTGGTATATACAAGCCGCCTTCACACATTCCTCTTTGGCACATATCATCGAACCCTCCTTACCCTCTCCTGCACATGCTACCCACCATCATACCCTCCTCACTCCTCTTCTGCACATACTGCCTAATGTCATACCCTCCTCACTCCTATCCTGCACATACTACCCACCATCATACCCTCCTCACTCTTCTCCTGCACATCCTGCCCACCATCATACCCTCCTCACTCTTCTCCTGCACACACTACCCAACGTCATACCCTACTTACTGCTTTCTACACAAACTGCCCACTGTCATACCCTCTGCACTCCTCTCTTACACATGCTGCCTACCATCATACCCTCCTCACACTTCTTCTATACAAACTGCCCACTGTCAACTGGGCTCGCTCGTCACACACACAGTCCTGCCTCCGCCACCGGCATTGGACCAGTGTTCTGTCTATCACAGGAGCTGGTCCAATGCCGATGGCAGAGACGGGACTGTGTATGTGACTGCCGAGAGCCGAGTAAACAGATGATGGCTCGGTGATTTCCTATGAGAGATGGTGAGCTGCATTCATGGGGCAGATGGCGCAGAACAGGCTGCAGATGGGCACAGAAAAGGCTGCAGATGGGCCCAAAACAGGCTGGTGATGGGCACAGAACAGGCTGCAGATGGGCCCAGAACAGGCTGCAGATGGGTACAGAACAGGCTGCAGATGGGCCCAGAACAGGCTGGTGATAGGCACAGAACAGGCTGCAGATGGGCCCAGAACAGGCTGCAGATGGGCACAGAACAGGCTGCAGATGGGCCCAGAACAGGCTGCAGATGGGCACAGAACAGGCTGCAGATGGGCCCAGAACAGGCTGCAGATGGGCGCAGAACAGGCTGCAGATGGGCGCAGAACAGGCTGCAGATGGGTACAGAACAGGCTGCAGATGGGTGCAAAACAGGCTGCAGATGGGCACAGAACAGGCTACAGATGGGCACAGAACAGGCTGCAGATGGGCACAGAACAGGCTGCAGATGGGCACAGATCAGGGCAGGGGTTACCGGCATGGTCCCCAGGGTCAATCAGGCTCCAGAAAAAACTTTCCGCCCAGAAAAACAGCAAAGTCCCCGACGGCCAGCTTGGACCGTTTGGCCAGCTTGGCTTTGACTCGCCGCGCGCCAGGAAAAGCTGCAAAGTCCCTGGAGTGTTCGGCCAGCTTGAGACCGAGCCGCGAGCTGCGCGGGGAGATTAAAAATGGCTAAGCTACTACCACCAAGATCTGCACCCGGGGCGGCTCCGCCCAGGCCCTTGCCCAGGGCTTCCGCGCGCACCACTGCCTAGCCCCCTGGGACCGTCATCTCATCGCCGGCGAGGGCCGGGTATGGGCCCGACGCTCCAGCGCCATCCATTTTCAGGGCTAGTTGATTCGGCAGAATCAGCGGGGAAAGAAGACCCTGTTGACCGCCCCAGTCCCCACCTGCCACTGTCCTCTGAGCCTGCCACTGAAGCTGCAGATGGACACAGATCAGGCTGCAGATGGGCACAGAACAGGCTGCACTGAAGCTACAGATGGGCACAGATTAGGCTGCACTGAGGCTGCAGATGGGCACTAATCAGGCTGCATTGATTCTCACTGACCATTATTTTGCTTCAAAGCGGTTTATTTAAAAAAAGTTTTTTTTCCTGAAACTTCCCTCTTAAATTGGGGTGGATGTTATATGCCGATAAATAAGGTATATATTTTTTATATGACCATTAGACACCACAGCCACTTTTGTGCAGATAAAAGCCACACCACGACAGCGTACACAGACAGAGCAACGTGACCAACTAGGGAGATATTATTTAGCAAGAAGAGTTTAGTCCCTTTGAAAAAAAAAATCATAACACAATTGAGGCATAATAAACAGACTTATATAATCCATTTGCATAAATATTCTTTCCTTATCCATGGAGGACACATTTCCCGGAGTATTTGTCAGGCTGGATTGAGATCCCGTTTCGGTGTCACGCATGATGAGCTTATGAAAGCACCGAGAAGACGCCTCTTTGAAAAAATTTCTTTATATCTGAATTTTCCCTTCCAGAAATAGCCCGGCTGCTCTATAACCAAATGATAGCATGAAAATAAAGCTGTCGTAAGGGGAAAATATGATTTACATCCTTTTTGTGAAACCATTGGCACGTCTGACAAAAGTGAGGAACGTCAAAACATGACCCGGGGTGAAAACCTTTGAGATCCCGTTCTCTATTCTATGAGCAATGAACAGACTGATAGATCGGCATAGCACCACATTATCCAAAATAATCTTTTTTTTTTTCCTCTCTTGTGGTTCATAAAATGATTTTTTTTTTTTCCCCTTTAAATGTCATATGAAATTGTAGCTGTTATTTAAAGTAGAAAAATATGAAGCTGACCTTTGGAAATATCAATGATGAAAAGGTTTATAACATAACAGGACACTGGAGAGGTCTTTACAATAGAAAGATAGGATAAAGTTTTAATGCTGATGACAGGGTGATATAATTGTAAGGTACCTTTTTTAGGGGAATCTATCATTTTGGTCAATGTACTAGAGAAGCCTTCCTTAACCACGGTTCCAGAAACTCTATTGTCTTGGACAATTTCATGCTCCCAACTTTGTGGGAATGGTTTGGGGATGGCCCCTTCTTGTTCCAACATGACTGCACCCCAGTGCACAATGCAAGGTCTTTCCAATCTTCTATTGTCCAATTTTGGTGATCCTGTGCAAATTGTAGATCCAGTGTCCTGTTCTTAGCTGCCAGGAGTGGCACCCGGTGTGGTCTTCTGATGCTGTAGCCCATCCTCTTCAAGGTTCGATGTGTTGTGCATTCAGAGATGGTATTCTGCATACCTTGGTTGTAACGAGTGGTTGTTTGAGTTATGCCGTGTACACCCGATCGGTTCAACCCAGACGGTTTCTCCGACGTAACTCCGATGGAATTCCATTCAAGCGGTCTTGCCTACACATGGTCAACCCAAAGTCCGACCAAAGTCCGACCGTCCAGAACGCAGTGACGTACAACACTTACGACGGGACTAGAAAAAGGAATTTCAGTAGTCAGTAGCCAATAGCTTCCGTCTCGTACTTGCTTCAGAGCATGCGTCTTTTTTGGTCCGTCAGAACAGCATACAGACGATCGTTTTTCCCGATAGGAATTGGTTCCGTTGCAAAGATTTAGAACATGTTCCATTTCTAGGTCCGTCAGATTTTTTCGAAAAAAAAAGTCAGATGAGGCATACACACGATCGGTATATACAATGAAAAGCTTCCATCGGACGTTTTCTGTTGGACAGTCCGCTCGTGTGTACGCGGCATTACTGTTGCCTTTCTATCATCTCTGCCCATTCCCTTCAGACCGCTGACATCAACAAGGCATTTTTGCAGCCACTCACTGGATATTTTCTCTTTTTCGGACCATTCTCTCTAAACCCGAGAGATGGTTGTGTGTGAAAATCCCGGTAGATCAGCAGATTTTGAGATACTCAGACCAGCCCGTCTGGCACCAACAACCATGCCACGTTCAAAGTCACTTAAATCTCCTTTCTTTGAACTTTAGCAAGTCGTCTTCACCACGTCTAGATGCCTAAATGCATGGAGTTGCCACCATGTGATTGGCTGATTAGCGATTTGTGTTACCAAGCAATTGAACAGGTATACCTAATAAAGTGGCCGGTAAGTGTACGTACATAGTAGCTGGCTTTACTGTATTGGAGGATTATTGCACGCACTACTTTTAAAAATTTGCTGATCCAAAAAACAATAGCCTTCTTTTTTTTTTTTTAGGGTACACCAGTACAGCACAATTTGAGTGAATTGAAGCCATAGGGAATAAGGTAAATTGATTTGTACTTGTGTTGGGGCAGCATTGGGCAATCGTGCCCAATGCTACTGGTGTGAACAAGCCCAATGTTCTGAGTAAAGTGAAACGTGAGTCAGACTATAGCTATGGAGATCCTATATTATAACCACTGTTAATACAGAGGTGGGCAAGGAGAGCTACCACTATTTTTTTCATAGACTGACATAAACTGCTCATAGATTATTCTGAACCATGTAGATGTTTAACATAGCCCGGCACTCTGAAAAGCATTTGTGATTGCTGTACGGAGGCGTGTAATCATCTCAGTACATTTTGGAATTCTTGGATAAACCTTTTAAGTAAACATATCCTTGTGCTAAATGCAATTTTTAACACTCCATTTACAAACTGGAAAGCAGTAAGAAAAATAATTACAATTCCTGCAGCTGGAAGAAAGGATACGAATGCACTTTTTTGCAATAAATTAACCCTTCCACGCTATGTTCGAAATAACAACCCCGCCATGCAAATCAATTATACCAGCTGTATACTAAGAACCCTGAATAACACTTTGTTGCGAGTTCTTACCTGCTTCTGTCCTGCAGTGGTTGGATTAGGACTTTTCTTAGCAAGAAAAAAGAATCCCCCTTCGTTGGGACTTTGTAGACAACAATCACACATAAGTAGATTAACCGCTTGCCGACCAGCCGCCGCAGTTGTACTGCGGCAACATGGCTCGGCTGCGCGAATCGCCGTTATCTTATGTCGCTTCCAAGTTCGGCCACTAGGGGCGGGCGTGAGCCGATGTGAGTGCCCGGCGGTCGTGATCACCGCCGGGCTCCCGCGATCGCTCGGGGCACACCAAGAACCGGGATCTGTGTGTGGAAAATTTGGTGATCTCTTGATATCAAGCCAAGGTCAGGTAGATCAAGAAAGATTTCAGCCGCAACTGCCACTGGAACTGTTCAGAATACAAAGAAGAGGAGAAATACAGGCTGCTCTGGAAAAAGATGGTGTGGTTGTTTTTAAGGAGCACAATATGATGATACTTGAACAAAAAAGGGCTGCATGGTCAAGTTGCCAGAAAGTTCCACAAAAAAGCCTGGTTACAATATGCCCAACAACACCCTGACATACCTCATTGGCTTTTTTGTGGCACTGGCGCAGTGAAGGCTTCCTTCTGGCAGCTCAACCACGCAGCTCTTTTTCTGTTCAAGTATCATTGAATTGTGCTCCTTGAAAACAACCACACCGTCTTTTTGGAGAGCAGCCTGTATTTCTCCTGCAGTTACCTGTGGGTTTTTTTTTTATCCTGAGCCGGTTGTGGCTGCAATCTTTCTTGGACTACCTGACCTTGGCTTGGTATCAAAAGAGCCCCTAATTTTCCACTTCTTAATAGGTGATTAAACAGTACTGACTGGCGTATTCAAGGTTTTGGATATCTTTTGATATCCTTTTCCATCTTTGTAAAGTTTCATTACCTTGTTACGCAGGTCTTTTGATTGTTCTTTTCTACCCCCTCATGGCTCAGTGTCTAGCCTGCTTAGTGCATCCATGTGAGAGCTAACAAACTCATTAACTATTTATACACAGACACTAACTGTGATTTAAAAAGCTACAAATGTGGGAAAGTAACCTTTAATTGCCATTTTAACCTGTGTGTGCCACCTTCTGTGTCTGTACCAAGGCCAAACATTCCAGGGTATGTAAACTTTTCATCAGGGCCATTTGAGTGATTTCTGTTATCATTATGATTTAAAAAGGATCCAAAAAACTATGTTATAATAAATGGCTTCATGTGATCACTATCCTTAAACAAAAGACAGTTGTTTGGCATGATCAGTTAAATTTTCAATATTAATGACGAAATTTTACAATTTCTGCCAGGGTATGCAAACTTTCGAGCACAACTGTATATTATATAAAAAAAAAAATTACTTATATGTATGAAAAGTAACAGGATGATTAGAGCCAGCTTCTGCTCCACAGATCAGCTTGCCCAAGTGGATGGACTTATAGGACTTTATTTTCCCTTATCAGTATATTGGACATATTGATTGTTTTTACTTTTTATTTCCCATGCCTGCATCATGTTACTGCTTTAGGTGTGCTCACTTCATTGAGGTTATCTCTGTGTAGTGTAAGGTGGGTCTGCCTTGCATCCTCATGTGGACCTGACAGTATATGCAACCAAGTAACAGCCTCCAAGAATACAGGTTGCGGGGAGCCATGGTTGTCTAGCCCACGCCAATAGCACCTCATACATGGATGGTGGCCTGAACCCTACCCTTACCATCCTCCTGACCATCTCATTGTTTGCCATAGTTACTTCTTTCTTGCCTGGAGCTCTCACTCACATGGGCCCATGATTGACACATGGTACAGAAGAGGGTTTCAGAGCCCAGGCGAATACATGGGGACTATGCGACATTGTGGCCCCAGCTATCTGATGTGTGCCACTCTTACCATCAAGCAGGGGGATTCCTTCTCCGCTGTCACCATCACCTCCAGTGCCCACCAAACCTGTATTAGTAAATCACAGAACTCACTTCACCTCCCTTCCTTCTCTGAGCTGGCCGCTCAGCTGTCGGCTAATTGCCAGCTCTCATCTCTCCCCACAGTTAACCAGCTGTTGTGGATCTGCTCGTCAGTCCCGCCTACTTAAAGATCTCCAGCTCACTTCATTCCTGCCTTCGCCTTGGTCACATCACTAGAAAACATCTCCTGCGTTCCTGTTTAAAGACTGGCTTTGCTGACATCCCTTCTGGCTCCTTATCCTGCTTGCTGTTCCTCTACTTGGATCCCTGACTTCTGGCCTGGCTGATTACCCGATCTGATTACTGAACTCTGGCTTGGCTGATTACCCGATCCGGTTACTGGACTCTGGCTATGCTTTGACTACGCTTACTCTATTTACCTTTTTATTTTTATTAATAAACAAGTGTGATTTTACTGTACTTCTGTCTGGGTCATGGTTTCTGACACCAGGTATTGACTGTGCTGGACACTTCACAAATCAGATTATCACACAGAGCCTTCTTTTTGAAATAAAGTTTTTTTTTTTTACTTGAATCATTCTTTAAATGAACAGTGCAAATATGGGCATTAACATATTACAAATATTGGCTTGAGAAGAGTCCTGAAGAAATCACGTGACCATGACGCAACAGGTAGGGCGGAGTCAGTGGTGTCATCACAGTCCAGGAAGCGAGGCAGGCATCAGGAATAGTGGTGTTGCCGATAATCTGTGATCTTAAGAGAGCAATATTGAATCTTTACTGTGCACCTGATTAAGTGCATATAAAATTGTGAGCCATTTAATATTTTTAATAAAGAGAATTTGTTTTTATGGAAAACATGATGATGGTTTTATGTGTGTTTTAAGCTATATATCTATGGAAGTGGTGGAAGGAGAAGATAAAGGCTATCATTTTAGAACATAGGCCTCCAAACTGCAGCCTGCAGGTCATATACAGTCCTTTGCTCTCCTTTATCTGGCCCTTGGGAAACCACTACATCCACTGACACCAATGATGAGGCACTATTCCTTCCACTGACACTAATGATGCGGCCACATTCCTCCCACTGACACCAAGAATGGGGCACCATTCCTCCCCTAGATACCAACGATCAGACGTTATTCCTGCCACTGACACCAACAATTGGGCAATATTTCTATCACTGACACCAACAATGGGGCATATAACTTTCCCCCAAAACCAATCATAGGGCATTGTTGAATAAAAGAGGGAAATAGGGGGCATTGGGACTTTCTATGAAACACACCACTCGGGTAGGATGAGACATTAAATATAGTATACATGATGTTAAGTAGTGACAATGATGGGCATAATACAGTATTTGATATATATTTCATTAAATCAATAAGTATGATTAATCATGTTTTACCTACCTTGTATCATACTTATTGATTTAATTAAATATATATCAAATGTATTATGCCCATCATTGTCACTACTTAACATCATGTATACTATATTTAATGTCTCATCCTACCCGAGTGCTGTGTTACACAGAAAGTCCCAATGCCCCCTATGTCCCCTATTTCCCTCTTTTATTCAACATAATCAGGGATGGAGACCTGTGTACTGGATGGTCATGGTCTCACACAAAGTCCCAACAATTTTCTCTTTTCAATCATAGGGCATTGGTTGCTCCCACTGACACAAGAGCATTTTCTACTCCCACTGGCCACAGTCCGGCCCCCTTAAAGCCTGAAGGACTTTTAGGGCATCAGCATGCCAAGACATTTTGGACAATTTCATGCTCCCAACTTTGTGGGAACAGTTTGGGGATGGCCCCTTCCTGTTCCAACATGACTAAGCACCAGTGCACAAATCAAGGTCCATAGACACGTGAATGAGTGAGTTTGGGGTGGAGGAACTTGACTGGTCTGCACAGAGTCCTGACCTCAACCCGATAGAACACCTTTGGAATGAATTAGAGCGGAGGCCTTCTCGTCCAACATCAGTGCCTGACCTCACAAATGCGCTTCTGGAAGAAATGGTCAAACATTCCCATAGACACACTCCTAAACCTTGTGGACAGCCTTCCCAGTAGAGGTGAAGCTGTTATAGCTACAAAAGGTGGGCCAACTCAATAATGAACCCTACGAACTAAGACTGGGATGGCATTAAAGTTCATGTGTGTGTAAAGGCAGGCATCCCAATATAGTGATATCGCTTATATATATATATATATATATATATACACATACAGGGCCCTGACCTTCAGCAGAAAGGAGATGGAATTGTTTATCTTCTCTCTGCCCTCCTATATCACTGAGGTTTGCGCTAATGACTGACTTTCATTATGAGGCAAACGATGAAATCTATGCAATTGCCCGTGATTAAGTGAGTTAACAAAGCAGCCGGAGTGAGAAATAGGACTGTAATTAATCATAATAATTACTCGGAGTACCTCAGAGGCCACGTCCGCTGGGGCACACACTGGATATGTTAAAGAAATGTCAACATGGAAAGTTTCCAGGAAGTCTGCTGCCCGGTAACTATGGAGACTTCGGAATACGGAGCCATCGCCGCCTCAGGGAGTAAGCAGGAAGGATGTCTGTGTTGTCATAATGGAACACAGGCGACGTGGGCCGAAATATACAGTGGGGACGGAAAGTATTCAGACCCCCTTAAATTTTTCACTCTTTGTTATATTGCAGCCATTTGCTAAAATCATTTAAAGTGGTGTTTCACCAAAAAAAAAAAAATTAGATGTCAGCAGCTGCAAATACTGCAGCTGCTGACTTTTAAAATAAGGACACTTACCTGTCCCGGGGTCCAGCGATGTCGGCACCCGAGACCGAGCCGTCCCTCGATCCTCGGGTGCTGCCGCCGCCATTCACACTGAGGGAATCAGGAAGCGAAGCGTTGCCGCTTCACTGCCCGGTTCCCTACTGCGCATGCGCGAGTCGCGCTGCGCGTCTTCACTGGTCCCCGTTGTGTTGTGGGAACTGTGTATTTCCCACAACACAACGGGGGTGGGCGGGGAGTCTGCGGCTAGCTGCGGCTAGCTGTACCCGGAAGTGGGTGCAGATACCTGTATTATACAGTTATCTGCACCCCCCTCCCCCCTGAAAGGTGCCAATTGTGACACCGGAGGGGGGGAGGAATCCGATGAGCGGAAGTTCCACTTTAGGGTGGAACTCCGCTTTAAGTTCATTTTTTTTTCCTCATTAATGTACACACAGCACCCCATATTGATAGAAAAACACAGGATTGTTGACATTTTTGCAGATTTATTCAAAAAGAAAAGCTGAAATATCACATGGTCCTAAGTATTCAGACCCTTTGCTGTGACACTCATATCTTTAACTCAGGTGCTGTCCATTTCTTCTGATCATCCTTGAGCTGGTTCTACACCTTCATTTGAGTCCAGCTGTGTTTGATTATACTGATTGGACTTGATTAGGAAAGCCACACACCTGTCTATATTAGACCTTACAGCTCACAGTGCATGTCAGAGCAAATGAGAATCATGAGGTCAAAGGAACTGCCTGAAGAGCTCAGAGACAGAATTGTGGCAAGGCACAGATCTGGCCAAGGTTACAAAAAAAAATTCTGCTGCACTTAAGGTTCCTAAGAGCACAGTGGCCTCCATAATCCTTAAATGGAAAACATTTGGGACGACCAGAACCCTTCCTAGAGCTGGCCGTCCAGCCAAACTGAGCTATCGGGGGGAGAAGAGCCTTGGTGAGAAAGGTAAAGAAGAACCCAAAGATCACTGTGGCTGAGCTCCAGAGATGCAGTCGGGAGATGGGAGAAAGTTGTAGAAAGTCAACCATCACTGCAGCCCTCCACCAGTCGGGGCTTTATGGCAGAGTGGCCCGACGGAAGCCTCTCCTCAGTGCAAGAAACATGAAAGCCTGCATGGAGTTTGCTAAAAAAAAAACACCTGAAGGACTCCAAGATGGTGAGAAATAAGATTCTCTGGTCTGATGAGACCAAGAGAGAATTTTTTGGCCTTAATTCTAAGCGGTATGTGTGGAGAAAACCAGGCACTGCTCATCACCTGTCCAATACAGTCCCAACAGTGAAGCATGGTGGTGGCAGCATCATGCTGTGGGGGTGTTTTTCAGCTGCAGGGACAGGACGACTGTTTGCAATCGAGGGAAAGATGAATGCGGCCAAGTACAGGGATATCCTGGACGAAAACAATCTCCAGAGTGCTCAGGACCTCAGACTGGGCCGAAGGTTTACCTTCCAACAAGACAATGACCCTAAGCACACAGCTAAAATAATGAAGGAGTGGCTTCACAACAACTCCGTGGCTGTTCTTGAATGGCCCAGCCAGAGCCCTGACTTAAACCCAATTAAGCATCTCTGGAGAGACCTAAAAATGGCCGTCCACCAACGTCCACCAACGTTTACCATCCAACCTGACAGAACTGGAGAGGATCTGGAAGGAGGAATGGCAGAGGATCCCCAAATCCAGGTGTGAAAAACTTGTTGCATCTTTCCCAAAAAGACTCATGGCTGTATTAGATCAAAAGGGTGCTTCTACTAAATACTGAGCAAAGGGTCTGAATACTTAGGACCATGTGATATTTCAGTTTTTCTTTTTTCATAAATCTGCAAAAATGTCAACAATTCTGTGTTTTTCTGTCAATATGGGGTGCTGTGTGTACATTAATGAGGAAAAAAATGAACTTAAATGATTTTAGCAAATGGCTGCAATATAACAAAGAGTGAAAAATGTAAGGGGGTCTGAATACTTTCCGTCCCCACTGTAGATAAATACAAGAGAAATGAAAGCATAAGTGATGAAGACATGTGAAGTAGTTGGTGTGGGTGGTTTGATACTTTTGGGGCTCAGTTGTACTTTAAATGCCCATTAATGTACCTATTACGTTCAGACGTGTTTTTGATGCATTTATGTCGTTTAACACGTTTGTGTTCCATTGACCTCTTTAGCTTCAGAAGGTTTACCCCCCTTTATGACCAGGCCATTTTTTTGCAATACGGCACTGCATTATTTTAACTGACGTGCGACGCTGTATCCATACAAAATTGATGTCCTTTTTTGTCCCTCAAATAGAGCTTTCCTTTGGTGGTATTTGAATCACCTTTGCGATTTTAATTTTTTGCACTATAAACAAAAAAAAAACGACAATTTTGAAAAAATAAACAATATTTTTTTACTTTCTGCTATAAAACATATCCAATAAAAAAATGTAAAAAATCTAATTTCTTCATCAATTTAGGCCAATATGTATTCTGCTACATATTTTAGCTAAAAAAAAATCCTGATAAGCATATATTGATTGATTTGCGCGAAAGTTATAGCGTCTTCAAACTATAGGATATTTTTCTTCCTTTTTTTTTACTAGTAATGGCAATGATCAGCGACTTATAGCGGAACTGCAATATTGTGGCGGACAAATCAAACACCTAACTGACACTTTTGACACTTTTTGAGGACCAGTGACACTAATACAGTGATCAGTGCTAAAAAATATGTGAAAATAATGACACTGGCAGGGAAGGGGTTAACATCAGGAGTGATTAAAAGGTTAAACGTGTTCCTAGGGAGTGTTTACTAACTGTGGGGGATGTGCTTTGACTGGGGGAAGGTATAGATCCGTGTTCCTGCTTAGCAGAAACACAAACTCAGTACATTCCCCTCTCACCGGACAGCGATCTGCCCTGCTTACTTAGGCAGACCGGCGCTCTGCCTATCTCCCGAACGATCAGTGGGTCCCAGCGGTCATCGCGTTCACTGGACCCGCTGATTGGTTCCCACTGTGTTCAATCACAGCAGAAGTGGGTCACCAGCGGCGCACGCCCCAGACCCGGAAGTGTCAGTTCACGTACTAAGTACAAGATCTGGCACAGGGCGGCTGTCCTGTTGCAGTATATGTACGGTGGGCGGTCTGCAATCGGTTAAAGAAAGCTTTTCAGACACCTCCTCTGTGTTGGTTTTCTATTGTATGGATTCTTGTATCATCTAGCTAGTACGCTTATTAACCA
Source organism: Lithobates septentrionalis (assembly GCA_037952835.1). Classification (NCBI taxonomy): domain Eukaryota; kingdom Metazoa; phylum Chordata; class Amphibia; order Anura; family Ranidae; genus Lithobates; species Lithobates septentrionalis. Next base: position 6,819,287 of record JBBDGP010000459.1, read on the forward strand.
TATAAGGACCGAGCCTCTTTCTGAGATTTGTTGTTTACAAGTTAAAAACTGTTTTTTTTTTGCTAGAAAATTACCCCCAAACATTAAACATGTTTTTCCTAACACCTTAAAGAACAAAATGGAGGTTGATGCAATACTTTTTGTCACACCGTATTTGCGCAGCGGTCTTACAAGAGCACTTTTTTTGGAAAAATACACTTTTTTGAATTAAAAAATATGACAACAGTAAAGTTAGCCCAATTTTTTTATATTGTGAAAGATAATGTTACGTCAAGTAAATTGATACCCAACATGTCACACTTAAAAATTGCGCCCGCTCGTGGAATGGCGACAAACTTTTACTCTTAAAAATCTCCATAGGCGACATTTTAAAAACTCTACAGGTTGCGTGTTTTAAGTTACAGAGGAGGTCTAGGGCTAGAATTATTCTTCTCACTCTACCGATCGCGGAGATACCTCACGTGTGTGGTTTGAACACCGTTTTCATATGCGGGCGCTACTCGCGTTCGCTTCTGCACGCAAGCTCGGCGGGACGGGGAGCGTTTAAAATTTATTTCTTTTTTTCCTATTTATTTTACCATTTATTTTTTATTTTTACACTGTTCTTTAAAAAAAAATGGTGTCACTTTTATTCCTAGTACAAGTAATGTAAACATCCCTTGTAATAGAAAAAAAGCATGACAGGACCTCCTAAATATCAGATCTGGGGTCAAAAAGACCTCAGATCTCATATTTACACTAAAATGCAATAAAAAAATTAAAAAATGTTGTCATTTAAAAAAAAAATAAAAAAATGGCCTTTTAAGAGCTATGGGCGGAAGTGACGTTTTGACGTCGCTTCCGCCCTGCAATGGTATGGAGACGGGTGGGGGCCATCTTCCCCTCACTCGTCTCCATACCCAGGAAGGAGAAGGATCCCATCGCCTCCGCCGCTACCGACGGCTCCGGAAAGCGGCGGAGGGCACCAGAGAGCGGCGGGAGGGGGGGCCCTCTCCCGCTGCTGATAAACGTGATCTTGCTGCGAATCCACCGCAGAGACCACTATTATCGGAAACCGGACTGCCCGCTGAAGAAGAGGATACCGGGTTTATGGCAGCTAGCTGCTGCCATAACAAGGATGTCCCTCTTCAAAGAGAGGACGTATACCGGTGTGTGGCGGTCCGGAAGTGGTAGCATTGCAAATATGCTGTAAATGCCATAGGGGTACTTGTGAGGAGTTTGTGACGCGTTTGCATTGAGATCAATGGAAGCATTTGGGGAGCGCAACTGACACATGTTGGATTAATATTGGTGCAACACAACGCGAAGCAGCGTAAAATGTGAAGTGAAACAAACATGCCCATGAGCACAACATTGGCTGCTTTTGAAACTATTGTAAATGTAGAGCTACACCCTAAGGAGCCATTGAGTTTTTGGGCCCCCCATAGTCTGCACAGCCAAGCAACACGCATTTTCCAACTTACATACAACTTACATACAAGTCAGTAACCAGTCCATATTCTTATTTTTTTGTATTTATTTGGGATTTTAACTTGGATAGGGTAAAGGGGTTATTGGATGCCCAACTTGACTCGAAAGAACAACAAAATGAGGACAATTTCCTTTTCTGGCACACTGCAAAAACCACTTGACTGTGTTCCAGCCAGAACAGCAACAGTCCTTAGTAAAGTATTGCCCTCCTAGGAGTTTCGTGTCCCCCTGAGTGGATTTTCAGCAAAGTCCCAGCTCTTGGTCCCCTTGGTGAAAAATACCAGCCCACCTGACGACAGTATCTGATCCCAGGACAAGGGATTGGGTCAGCAACAAACTGCCCCCTGAAGACTTGCCAAGAACTTGGATTTAGCAAACTTCTCCCATATAGGCCCAGGAGGTGTAGAAGTATTCACACTGTCCTTGCCGTGCAGCTATGGATAGAACTGCTTTCAGGCCTTCTGCTGGGCTGGTTTCTTTCCAAACTCTGCAGGCATTTCACCTCCCTGGTGAACTGCAGGGCAGTGGAGCTCCCTCTGTCAGCTTTCCTCCTTCCTCCAAGGTCCAGCCTGGAGGCAGAACCCCCCTTCTCCGGGGCCCCCTCCCAGGCTACACAGGAGCACCTCAACTATCTATCTTTCACCTGACTCTCTTGCTGGCCAGGCTCCTCAATATTTATGGTCTGGTTCAGCCACCCTGCCAGGCCTCTTGACCCAGATTCCCATCAATATTCAGATTAGCACCTCCTGGCCTCCACCCTCTAGCTTCTATGAGATTCTCCAAGCTTCTAGAACCAGGGGAAGGTACCAGAGGCCTGACCTGCAGAGCCCTTCAGCCTGACCTAAAGTAAACCCTCTGACTCACAACCAGGCTTCTAACAAGACTCTATATACACTACAAAACTATGTACACTTAACCTAGTCTTAGTGGTTGATACTAAAACCTAGTCTTAGTGGTTGATACTAAAACCTAGTCTTAGTGGTTGATACTAAGCCCAATTCCAAACAAAACACAAGAAAAAAATGTGCAAATGTGAGATAGGTAAAGGAAGAAGGATGTGTCTCAGTCCCGATATAGTATTTACACCTCAACTACTTATAGCCCAAGGAAGTTTGTGAGTCACATCACAAAAAATGTATTTTCATAAAAACATATTTATTGTTTACAGAGATAATTCACACATATCAAAACATGAGTATCATAATATATCAACAGTAAAAGTACACACGTCACATTACTGTATACAAATATGGAAAAACCTTGCATGAGCCAGATTTGCCCATGCTAATCCTATTAATCCATTGGAAAATATGAGTAATAGTGCTGAAATTCTCAACGCGCAAAACTTGCTTCCTCAGGAGGAGCACTCAGACATATCATGCTATTTTGCCAACAATAAAAGGTTGAAGAGAAAGTCAAATATATCCTTCAAATGTTTGCAGCATAGGGTCTTGGATGGACCCCCTCATAGGTCCACAAACATCCCCCCCCCCCCCCCGGAAGTTGAGGGAGGATAGGGGGAGGGGCCACACACATATTAGTCTAGCCACCAAACAACCCTGCTGTGCCAAGTGGTGAAGGAGGTGGAATGCCCACTAAGATCCTACAGCCCCAAATGGCAACCGTTCACCACCGGTCTGCTCACAACGAAATTCCAAACAAAAACTTTTTTAATGGAGAACATTTTTTGGGGATTTTAATGCTGTATGTGTTCAGAGCTCCACCCTGTGTGTCTTTCCAACCATCGGGGGGCGCCGGCCAATGTCTTATCCTTGATTTTACCTTCAATAAAGTGAATTGTAGAGCCTGTGGTAAAGTGCCAGCTTTTGTACACAGTCAAATTGAAGGACATATGGGAGGCTCAGCTGTAGCACTGGTATTTGAACATTTATATCAGACCCACCCCAGCTGAGCACAGTGACTTTTTTTGTTGCAGAGTTATAACGACCCCTTCATTTTTTCTACACCTGTGTCCCATTGGGGAGATTTTCTTTCATCTACAGTCTCATATCCAAAACAGGAAGTGAAAGAAAATCCATGCAAAGCCAAGGAATCCCTGGTGGCCACCAGTAGCGATGAGCCACCTGGTGACGTCACCTGGTGGCACCACCCCCAGGTGACGTCGCCGACCAGTGATATCCAGATGAGCCCGCTGTCCGCAGACCCCCACAACCACCGCCCAGGATTGTGGGGAAGAGGCCTTTGTCCCCATTAACATGGGGACAAGATGCTTTGGGCTGCCTGCCCCAAAGCACCCCCCACATGTTGAGGGCATGTGGCCTGGTATGGTTTGGGGGGGGTGTTCGCGCTCATCTCCCCCTCTTTCCTGGCCTACATGCTTGGATAAGGGTCTGCTATGGATCTTGGGGGAGACCCTACACCATTTTTTTTTATTTTGGCGTGGGGGATCCCCTCACAATCCATATCAGAACTAAATGTCCTGCTGACAGCTGATGACTCTTCCGGTGTTAAGGACATGGCTTCCCGACCCGCTCCTTAAAGTGGTTGTACACTCTGTACAACCACTTTTTCCTACAGGTAAGCCTATATTAAGGCTTACCTGTAGGTTCTTGAAATATCCACGGTTTAGGAGATATTTAGAAAAAAGCCGAGCGCCGATGACTACGGCGCATGCGCACTTTAGAAAGGGCACCTAATAGGGGTCATGCCGTCACTGGCGGCACCCGCGCGCAGGTGCGGAAGTGACGTCACGTGACTCCGGCCAGTCACAGAGCAGGAGTTCGCAGCCCCGGAAGAAAGAGGGGGTGAAGATCTACGCTCGCTGATAGTGGGGACAGCAGTGACATCGCAGGATTCGGTTTCAGATAAGTGACACATAATGGGCTACTATGCATGCTTTACCTTTGCAGGGAAATAAAGAGGAAGTAAAGCCCACCAGGGTTTACTTCCTCTTTAATAACCTATTTACAGCTGTGCGCTCGGCGGGCGAACATTCTGCCGAGCGCAGGCGAACACCCAAACAGGCGCTGTTTTGGGCAGAACCAATGCTCGGCCCGAACATTTCGCCCATCCCTAGCCAGGGCTGGACTGGGACAAAAATTTGGCCCTGGACTTCCTCATGACTGGCCCACTTTAATTTTGAGTGTCCCCAACAGCGCCCCCCTTACATCAGAGTGTCCCCAACAGCGCCCCCCTTACATCAGAGTGTCCCCAACAGTGCCCCCCTTACATCAGAGTGTCCCCAACAGCGCCCTCCTTACATCAGAGTGTCCCCAACAGCACCCTCCTTACATCAGAGTGTCCCCAACAGCATCCCCCTTACATCAAAGTGTCCCCAACAGCGCCCCCCTTACATCAAAGTGTCCTCAACAGCGCCCCCCTTACATCAAAGTGTCCTCAACAGCGTCCCCCTTACATCAAAGTGTCCTCAACAGTGCCCCCCTTACATCAGAGTGTCCCCAACAGCGCCCCCTTACATCAGAGTGTCCCCAACAGCGCCCCCTTACATCAAAGTGTCCTCAACAGCGTCCCCCTTACATCAGAGTGTCCCCAACAGCGTCCCCCTTACATCAGAGTGTCCCCAACAGCGTCCCCCTTACATCAGAGTGTCCCCAACAGCGTCCCCCTTAAATCAGAGTGTCCCCAACAGCATCCCCTTACATCAGAGTGTCCCCAACAGCGTCCCCCTTACATCAGAGTGTCCCCAACAGCATCCCCCTTACATCAGAGTGTCCCCAACAGCACCCCCCTTACATCAGAGTGTCCCTAAAAGCGTACGCCTTACATCAGAGTGTCCCAATCAGCAGCTCCCTTCACATCAGAGTCCCCACCAGCAGCTCACTTCACATCAGAGTCCCCACCAGAAGCCCACTTCACATAGCAGTCCCCACCAGCAGCTCCCTTCACATCAGAGTCCCCACCAGCAGCTCCCTTCACATCAGAGTCCCCACCAGCAGCTCCCTTCACATCAGAGTCCCCACCAGCAGCTCCCTTCACATCACAGTCCCCACCAACAGCTCACTTCACATCAGAGTCCCCACCAGCAGCTCACTTCACATCAGAGTCCCCACCAGCAGCTCACTTCACATCAGAGTCCCCACCAGCAGCCCACTTCACATCAGAGTCCCCACCAGCAGCTCACTTCACATCAGAGTCCCCACCAGCAGCCCACTTCACATCAGAGTCCCCACCAGCAGTCCACTTTACATCAGAGTCCCCACCAGCAGCCCACTTTACATCAGAGTCCCCACCAGCAGCTCACTTCACATCAGAGTCCCCACCAGCAGCTCACTTTACATCAGAGTCCCCACCAGCAGCTCACTTCACATCAGAGTCCCCACCAGCAGTCCACTTCACATCAGAGTCCCCACCAGCAGCCCACTTTACATCAGAGTCCCCACCAGCAGCCCACTTCACATCAGAGTCCCCACCAGCAGCCCACTTCACATCAGAGTCCCCACAAGCAGCTCACTTCACATCACAGTCCCCATCAGAGAGCCCCCATCAGCAGCCCTTCACATCAGTGTCCTCCCTCTCCTCCCCCTCCCACATGTACTCACCATTTTGAAGGCAGGTTCGTTCCTCTCTCCAGTCATGTGATAACAAGTGATAGGGGAGAGAGGAAGGAAAGTCTGCCGTTGGTCTATCTCCCCCTGCAGGCTGGAGGGAGCATAACGCCTAATGGAAGGAAGCTTCTCCTCCTGACAGGAGTGAAATTGCGATCACTCACTGTCAGAGAGGAGCGGCTCCAGGACTGCACCTGACTGGCCCACTGAGCCATCAGCCCACCGGGAATCTTCCGGTAGTCCCTATGGCCAGTACAGGCCTGTCCCTAGCCACCAGAAGTAGTGTCCTCATTGGAAGATTTCCCCTCTATTCCTGTTCTAATGACAATTCAAAATTTGGGATTTTCTTTTACTGTACTGTTTATGATAATGGTAAACAGGAGAAAAAGAGAGGGAAAATCTCTCTAACAGCAACACAGACAGCAATAGGAACCCAACAGGGGTTCTAATCCCTCTCCACACTTTCCAAAACGAAAAAAAAAAGTTTTGCCTTTAGTTATACTTTAACAAAATGCCTCGAATGTACGTTTTTTTTTTGTTTTAGGGATAGTGGCCCTTTAAATAGAACCTATTATAATTATTATTCTATTTTTAAAATGCAGCTTGTTGTTCCTCCATGCAGACGATGTCCGGGTTCTTTTTATATGTTAATAGTGATTTGCTTGTCATCAGCGTTGATACTGTAGCTTATGTCCTGCCAGGGCTGATAAGCTTATTCCTTGCCATAAATATTCATGTATGTGGTGGCCCATTGTTTTTCTCCTGAATGTGAAATCTTACTGCGGGGCGTTCGGTGCGGTGGTTTGTGTCACGAGTAATTTTTATTTAGATATCGGGCTGCAGGGGCCGCATATAACATGACAGTATAGTAAATATGGTAATCCAAAACTGCAAGGTAAGAAGAAAATGGAAAGAAGGAAGGCCTATTTCTAACAGCGTGGAGCATTGATGGGAATATATGTGGATTCCCAGCATGCCTTGAGGCTGTAATGATAATGTTTAAAAATTTGACTTTTATCACATTGTTTGTTTTATTCATTTTTTAAAACAGGCTGAGATATTCTGCAGTGCTTAGTAGAAGACATGTAACTCCAGTCTCAAGAAAAAGGAAATTATAGTGTCTAATAGCAGAGCTGTTTAAAGATGTTTGCACCTTTTTTTCATCCTTTTGTTACATCTTAGTGCTCCTGATCTCCTGCAGCCTCTTTGCAGCCACTTAGTGACTATATGCACTCCAGTGATGGCTGCATGGCATTCCTCAGGGCAGTTTTTCTAATGGCGAGAGCAGTGGACCATAGCAGTGTAATGTATGTCACTTGTGACAGGGTGATCACGCAACAGAACAATTGGGAGATAGTAGTAGAGCGTTATCACTTTATGTAGCGCTACCCCCAAAGGGGCCGCTGTACAATTGCAGGTTCTTTCCCAACACAGTGCAAAGACAGCCAGGCACACAGCAACAGTCCATTCACTCTTGATCATTGAACAGTCTAGGGTATGTCTTTTTAGAGTTTTTTGCTTGTAGAACTGGTAGCAGGAGGATTTGGGGGATGTGGGGTACTCCAAACCTCAGGTATTGTTAGCAGGGAAGACTTCTGGCTCACTAACTGTAGTACAAGCACAGGTAGACTGGAAGAGTCTATAGCACATGTGTCAAACACAAGGCCCCAGGGCCAAATCTGGCCCTGCAGGCCATTTCATGTGGTCCTCGCACCTCTCCTGCAGCTACAGCAACCACCTTGTTTCTTCCCTTACCTTGTCTCAGCATTCGGCAGCAGAGAAGAGGACAGAACTCCTCCTCCAGATCCTGCGCTTCTCTGTGCAGCCACAGAGAGGCTTGTCGTTGCCCCCCTTCCCTGTCTCAGCAGTCAGCAGCAGAGAAGAGGACAGAACTCCTCCTCCAGATCTTGTACCACTCAGTGCAGTCGCAGCACCCCTTAGTCTCCACCTTCCCTGGTCTCAGCATTCAGCAGACTCCGGCAGCTGACTCCAGCCCTCTTCTGGTCCTCCTCCAGACCCTGCACTTTCTGCTTCCCAGCTCTGCCCCCCCCCCCCAGCTTCTTTCCAGAATCAGCACAAGGTAAGGGGGGGTGTATTGAGATGTAAGGGGGTGGGGGACTCTTGACTTCTGATGGCAGGTGGCCTCTTGACATCTGTTATAAGGGGGGAGGGGTGCCCTGGACATCTAGTCTTACAGGTACAACTGGCCCTTTGAGGGAAACCATAATGCTCATGTGGCCCAAGATGAAATTGAGTTTGACACCCCTGGTCTATAGGTTACAGCTGGGGACCATGAAGTAGCTTCAGCACAGGTAAAGGTAGACAAGTCTATAGGTTCACAGCTGAGGGCCATGAAGTAACCTCAAGATCAGGAAAAGGTAGACTTGAGCAATCTACAGGTTCATGGCTGAGGACCATGAATTGAGGTGTAGCAGAAAAAAGAGGCTCTAATTACAGGATCCTGACTCAAGGTCAATCCATAGGTGCAGCCTTTTTTTTAAAGTAGTCCAGCATCCAGTCCTGGGGCTCCAGGGGCAAACAGTCCCCCTCCTCTCAGTTCAAAGATCTATTCCCTCAGACGGGAAAAAGGCAATCTCCTCAGGGCTCCAGACTATTTAACAGCATCCCAGCCACCAACTGGGCACACCTGTCCAGGGTTTGGTTAGGCCCTTCCCAATATTCAGGGAGGTCATTTGAATTCTCCCTTCCTAAGCTCCAGAAACTTCTTCTAGAGGCAGGGGGAAGCAATCAAACTCCCAGCCTGTCAAACTCTGAACAGACCAGACCAAACAATTACTACTCCCCTGATTACAGAAGTAAATCAAAAACAAAATGTACCTAGCAGCCTAACTAGCAGGGTGCTATACCATAACAAACTGAAACTTCTACATTCAGGGAACACATCATACGTGCATGCACAGGTAAATGCTGGTGCAAGAAAGCATTGGCGTTTACCCGATAACAACCACCTACTTTTGTGGCCAGCTGTACAAAGCCACCTGCAGCACCCCACCAGGATTTTTATTCTAGAGGAGATTTGTGCCTGCAAAATGTCTGTGTGCCTGATCCCTTACCCTTGCAGTGGTTATGTGCTTGTTTTGTCTAGATGATGATCATATACTTAATTTATTCCTCGCTCACGCATGCTCTTCCTTTGAAGGCCTCTTCTCTTCATTGCTTGACTGATCACAGCTTATGGATGTCATCCTGTACAATGGTGGACCAGCATAAGGGAGGACGCTGAGGGCCCACCCACAATCTGGGGCATCAGACAGTGGAGGAGAATGCTGGCTGCCAGGGTCCACAGGAATAAGGTAAGTATACTATCATCCCCTAAGCACAATGAGCAGTTAACCCTTGCAGTGAGGAGGGAGACCTACTGCAAGGGTAAAAGGTTTTTCATTCATGGAGTTCAGCTTTAATGAGGCGTAAAAGAGATGTAAAATAAGCTACCCCCGACCTTTCTAGCTGCATGTACTGTGGAGTAATTAATTCTCCAAGATCCTCAAGGACCCCAACAAGGACTCTCTATTGTGGTTTTCAGATTTTAAAAAAAAGTGAAAATAACTTATAAAACTGTTTGTCAAATCTTTTTTTTTTTTGATGGATTTATTAGGTACACCTTCCTAGTTATTTGTGGCATAGATTCAACAAGGTGTTGGAAACGTTCCTCAGAGATTTTGGTCCATAGTGGCATGATAGCATCACGGAGTTGCTCTATTGGATTGAGATCCGGTGACTGTGGAGGTCATTGGAGTTCACTGACCTCATTGTCATGTTCAAGAAACCAATGGTGAGAGATGATCTGAGCTTTGTGACATGGTGCATTATCCTGCTGGAAGGAGCCATCAGAAGATGGGTACACTGTAGTCATAAAGGGATGGACATGGTCAGCAACAATACTCAGGTAGGCCGTGGTGTTTAAACAATGCTAAATTGGTACTTAATGGTCCAAAATGTGGCAAGAAAATATCCCCCCCACCATTACATCACCAGCCTGAACCATTGATACAAGGCAGGATGGATCCATGTGTAGCGCTGGTAGATTTACAATCTACCGCAGATTAGGTAAGTTTAGTAAATTGTGCGTTAGTAAGGTTAAAAGTTAGCCTCTGTTCCAGCTTGGCTGACGTTGCGTGTGCTTCCGTGCTGGCCGGTGGGTGTCGCTGTTACCACTGGTCAGGGTTGGAAAGGCAACGTGTTGAAGCGAATAGATGCTCCTCTGTCTCGGAGGCACGCTCGGTGGAGGTGGTCCTCCGAGTTGCATTCTGGGAAGAGGGTATTTATGGGACAGACGCCATATTCTAGGGTCGTTTTACAGCCACCTGCTGGCCCTCCTGGCCGACAGGTATGCGTTAAGGAGCTACCTCGTGGTCCTCCGATCGGGAGGCCCACGATGCTGCGGCGCAGGGGTGGGTCCAGAGGCTTGTCTGGGGCCTACCACTGCGGCCGAGGAATGGTCCTGAGATGTCGGTCCTGTGTGACGAAGCTGGACAGCCGAGGAGATCCCAGGGGAGGACCCGTCTTGGAGAGATCACGCAGCGTGCTGGTATATAGAGGGGCCTGGTGACTCGGTTGGAGGACGTATCCAAAAGAAGTAATTATACAGCATAGTGTCGCCGGTTCGGCTTAAAGGTTCAGGCACTGTGACTGACTGTTCACTGCAGAAGATCTGATACATCCTGTGGCAGAGGATTGTGCAGATTTACCCCCCCAAATAAGTCTGTGGCAGAGACTTTAGATTCGTGCTGCGTACTGGCTGCTAGACCGGTGAGAGAGGCCTATCCAGACGAGCAAGGAGTGTGTCCCATGAGATGAACGCATTCCACACATATTATCTGAATTCTACCGGGACATTTGTCGATAAGATTTTGTAAGAAGATATTTGAGTTTCTCCTGAAGGTTTCCTTTTCCGCCTCTTTCCTGCTACTTCCTAAAGTTTGACTGTTTAATAAAGCATTGAAATCGTACTCCAGTGTTGGTGCGTGTGTCTCCAGCAGTAAACTCAACGGAACCCCTAGACCCGGTGCCGGTGAAAGAGAGGGAAGCAAAGTGAAAGTAACAGACCCGCTTAAACCAGCAGCTCCACCGTGAGTTAGTGCTACATCTGGGGGCGTCGTCCGGGATTTGTTGACCGACAATTGTTGCAACCCAGTGGAGTGATTTACCGGGAGTTTACAGAGAGAGAGCTGGACTTTGGAAAAAAAATCTTTTCAGTAAGAGGAAAGATTAAACTGCAGGACTTTGCTTTTGGGTGCGTAGACGCTGGGCGCCAGAAGAGGCCCGGGAGCTACGTGACTGAAAGAACAAGTGGGAGGAGTTACCCTACTTGCTACCGCGTGGTGCGCGTGTAGTGTGCTTGGCGCCAGAGGAGAAGAGAAGCCTCGTGATCGTGCTGAAAAGATCAGAGTGTGGCCATGTCTTTTCCGGCGTTGCAATCGGTTGTGGGACCCAGAGTGTTCCCTGCAAACACCGTGATGAATACTGTGCAATCTGGAACTCTGCTCACGGATACTGGAGTTCGAATGAAACCCCAGGCGAAGTTTGTCCTGTATACCTCAGGAGATGTTGAGGGACTGGGCATGACCTGCCATCGATGTGGAGGATTGGCCGTTCATCTTCGTCCATTTGGCAGATGTCCGCAGTGTGGAGAGTATTTGTTTGTAGTGGAGCCACCTACTATGCCACCCCGTGCCTACCGGATGGATTGGGTGACAGGTATCGCTACAGTGGAGGCTGCTATCGCTACGGAGAGAAAGCGACGGGCCGCCACTTCGCCTGTTGTTACCGACAATGTTTCAGAGAGAGACACTGCTGCTGCCGTCTCATCAGGTGACATTACTTTGATTCCAGAGTCCACTACACCTGTTCCTGTGGTGCCTACTCAGAAGAAGGTGGGCTATGTGAAGGCTTCTCGCGGCCATTGTCGAGGCCTACCCCAGAGGTTACCTGAGCCGGAGCTACCAGAGTCTACGTCTGGAACGGGTAAGCCATTGTTGGGGACTGTAAATAAGTATTTGCCAGTGGAAGAATTGAGAGACTCGGAAATAGAATCCATGTCGGGTCTTTCCGGCAATGATGACTTGTTCAAAACCATGTCGCAAGAGCTATTGTGGTCACAAGGCGAGGATGTTCCCTCCACAATGACTCTTCCTGAATGGACTGCCATGAGTTCTGGGAAGACGTCGCCCTGTGTGGAGACGCACAGTGCTGTTGCTGGGACTTTGTCAAAAGTTGTTGATTCGTTACAGACACCGGCTGGGTCTATGGTGAAAAAGTCACTAGACTCCTGTGTACCGCCTGGTATGGGAAAAGACAGATCTTTGCCAAAACGTGCTCGCTTGCAAAGGATGTTAAACAAGCGTGTGGCCGCAGGGTATGGATTAGAATTTCCCTTATGTGCCCCAGGATGTCATGCGGGAGATTGAAGCTAATCGGGAACTTTGGTACAATGAAGCTATTTGGGACTACTTGTCTGTGCCTAAGCCCTTTAGAAAGACTGGATGTTCTGCCCGGAGGGATGAACGTTTTAACGGATGCTTTGTTCATTGGAACTATGGTCGGCATATCTATGCTGATAAAGTGGTGATCTGCAGACCGGGAAAGGACAATGCTGTATATTTTATCACCACTGTAGACAAAGAAGGAAAATATGTGACTCTACCAGATCCTCGGTTTTACTGGTAATTGTGGACACTATTCCTTTGAAGTTAGCTAGTTAGATAGCGACAGGGCAAAGAGATCTGCGTGGTCAAGATCTACAGATCCTGTTCATTGTTTAAATCCAAGGACTACTTTTGCTAGCCGGATTTCTTTATAAAAAAAAAAAGAGTTCTTATGCAGGGATGGACTCCTAAAGAATATATATATTTTTGGTATGGATCGCGGGAAGAGAGTCTCATTTTTAAATGAGGCTTTGCTCCTGGTGTTGTGTAGTGTGTATATATGTGTGTTTAAATATGTTTCTTTTTCAGGGATCATCGGATCATATGTATAGCTGGGAGGCTTTTCAGCTAGTTAGTTAGTGAGGTTGTAAAAAAAAAAAATTATATTGTGGTTTTGTTCGCGGCTGTGAACATAATGTTTTATAGAGATAAGTCTCATAATGTCTTTTAACTGTCCTTTTTCCGTTTTCTCTCTCTTTGCCTATCTAAAGTTATGAGAAACTCAAATACTACTCTCAGGCTTGAGAGTTATTGTTACTGCGTTCAGGACAGACGTTGGGGACAACGTCTATTGTAGTGGGGGGAGTATGTAGCGCTGGTAGATTTACAATCTACCGCAGATTAGGTAAATTTAGTAAATTGTGCGTTAGTAAGGTTGAAAGTTCGCCTCTGTTCCAGCTTGGCTGACGTTGCGTGTGCTTCCGTGCTGACCGGTGGGTGTCGCTGTTACTATTAGTCAGTGTTGGAAAGGCAACGTGTCGAAGTGTATAGATGCTCCTCTGTCTCGGAGACAAGCTCAGTGGAGGTGGTCCTCCGAGTTGCATTCTGGGAAGGGGGTATTTATGGGACAGACGCCATGTTCTAGGGTCTTTTTACAGCCACCTGCTGGCCCTCCTGGCCAACAGGTATGCGTTAAGGAGCTACCTCGTGGTCCTCCGATCGGGAGGCCCATGATGCTGCGGCGCAGGGGTGGGTCCAGAGGCTTGTCTGGGGCCTACCACCGCGGCCGAGGAATGGTCCTGAGCTGTCGGTCCTGTGTGACGAAGCTGGGCAGCCAAGGAGATCCCAGGGGAGGACCCGTCCTCGAGAGATCACGCGGCGTGCTGGTCTATAGAGGGGCCTGGTGACTCGGTTGCAGGACGTATCCAAAAGAAGTAATTATCCAGCATAGTGTCGCCGGTTCGGCTTAAAGGTTCAGGCACTGTGACTGACTGTTCACTGCAGAAGATCTGATACATCCTGTGGCAGAGGATCGTGCAGATTTACCCCCCCCCCCCCCCAAATAAGTCTGTGGCAGAGACTTTAGATTCGTGCTGCGTACTGGCTGCTAGACCGGTGAGAGAGGCCTATCCAGACGAGCAAAGAGTGTGTCCCATGAGAAGAACGCATTCCACATAATTATCTGAATTCTACCGGGACATTTGTCGCTAAGATTTTGTAAGAAGATATTTGAGTTTCTCCTGAAGGTTTCCTTTTCCGCCTCTTTCCTGCTACTTCCTAAAGTTTGACTGTTTAATAAAGCATTGAAAACGTACTCCAGTGTTGGTGCATGTGTCGTCCAGCAGTAAACTCAAAGGAACCCCTAGACCGGTGCCGGTGAAACAGAGGGAAGCAAAGTGAAGGTAACAGACCCGCCTAAACCAGCAGCTCCACCGTGAGTTAGTGCTACACATGTTTTCATGTTGTTTACACCAAATTCTGACGCTCCATCTGAATGTCGCAGCTGAAATTGAGACTCGTCAGACCAGGCAACGTATTTCCAATCTTCTATTGTCCAATTTTGGTGATCCTGTGTGAATTGTAGTCTCAGTTTTCAGTGAGGCCCGGAATGATGGAAAGAAGAGGAATAGTGCAGGGCCGGGCATGACAGTGTGTCTAGTGACACACATAGGGTTAATGTTTCAAGGAAAAGTGTGGGAGGAGATAACAGGAAAGTAAGGAGGAGTGGCCATATAAAAGAGGGGAGGAGCAAAAATGGAACAGTGTGCTGGGAAGGAGACACGAGGAGGCAGAATTTCCCACCCTCCCTCCCTGTGTAATGTGTTGTTAGTGTTGTTAATGTGTGTGTTTATTTTTCAGGATTGGAAGCATTTGGTCGTCATGACAGCTGGATGGTTGGCTGGTTTGTTGTTGTTGGTCGGTGACGGTAGCGGTAAATAAAAGGTTAAAAGGGGTGGGGGGTCAGCAATAGTATGGCCCCTCCTGTGTATTCCTGAAAGGAATCCCGGTATGTTGCACTGCGGGAGGGGGTTGTCTCCGAGCGGTACAGCTGGAGGCCTTATCAGTTTTGAAACATGTTCCTGCAGTGCCCTCTTGTGGATATGTGGTAAACTGGGGTAGCTCCGTCATTGACCAACAGATTGTTTAAAACATGTTGTTTTATCTGAGTTTATATGTTATTCATATTGAAGTTAATATTGGAGGTATTTTTATACAGTTGTTTAATAAAAGGCTGTTATGGCCATTTATACTCCAGAGGAAAGGTGTGGTCTCGTTATTTAAGTTGGTGAGAGGGTGGAGTATGGGTGGCTAACAGTATGGGTAAAAATGGGGTACATCTGGACTACACTAGTCATGTCCTTAGCTGACAGGAGTGGCACCTGGTGTGGTCTTCTGCTGCTGTAGCCCATCTGCTTCAAGGTTCCATGTGTTGTGTGTTCAGAGATGGTATTCTGCATGATGTAACGAGTGGTTATTTGAGTTATGCCGCGTACACACAAGCAAACTTTACGGCAGACTTTGCCCGGCGGATTTTTCGACGTACTTTACGACGGACTTTCTGAATGAACGGACTTGCCTACACACAATCCACCAAAGTCCGTCGAATTCGTACGTGATGACGTACGACCGGACTAAAACAAGGAAGTTCATAGCCAATAGCTGCCCTAGCGTGGCTTTTTGTCCGTCGAACTAGCATACAGACGGCGGACTTTTCCACCGGACTCGATTTCAACGGATAAATTTGGAACAAGTTTCAAATCTAAGTCCGTCCAACTTTTGAGCAAACAAAGTCCGCTGGAGCCCACACACGATCGAATTGTCCGACGAAATCCAATCCGCCGGGCAAAGTCCGCCGTAAAGTCCGCTCGTGTGTACGCGGCATTACTGTTGCCTTTCTATCATCTCAAACCATTGCCCATTTCCCTCTGACCTCAACAAGGAATTTTCTGCCGCTCACTGGATATTTTCTCCTTTTTCGGACCATGCTCTGTAAACCCGAGAGATGGTTGTGTGTGAAAATCCCAGTAGATCAGCAGTTTCTAAAATACTCAGACCAGCCCGTCTGGCACCAACAATCATGCAACGTTCAAAGTCACTTAAATCCCCTTCCTTCCCCATTCTGATGCTCGGTTTGACCTTCAGCAAGTCGTCTTCACCACGTCTGGCTGCCTAAATGCACTGAGGTGCTGCCATGTGATTGGCCGATTAGCAATTTATGTTACCAAGCAATTGAACAGGTGTACCTAATAAAGTGGCCGGGGAATATATGTAACCACTTGAATCCAGCCCTGCATAAAGATCAGCCTTCTTTAGTACAGTACATCTCATGTTAGGCGTAGAGAACTTGATGGAGAACAGCCGTAAATGTGCTTTTGTATTAATTTCACATATTTTTTTTTTTTGCCAAGATCTGTTCAATTGTACGTCTAGCTGTTTTTGATTTTTTTTTTTCCGGTTATTTTGCATTCAATAATGACTTTTCTGATAAACTCTAATACGGGGTTATATCACAACGAAATAGAAAAACCCGCAAACAGCCGCCGCTATTATTCCAATTTCTGATGCCAAATCAGCATGCCGTGAACCGTCTGATTAGGCCGGGAAAATCGTTATGTGAAGTAAAACTGCTTCTCTGTCTGCAATTAGTCTTCGAGGCGTCCCCACGATGCACTGGGAGGACGAGATGTTAACAGATACAATTTGGTTATTCTAAACCAATGCTGCCGTCCCTTGGGATACGGACATGCTTTGCAGAACAAGGAAGTCTAAAGAACAAAGAATTAAAATGGGAAGGAAAAGGGGGGGGATGGGGGGGGGGAGCGAACCTATGCACATCGAAATGAGGTGGAGAGTTTCATGTTAAGATTATCATACACGCTGATACTCGCCATCCTGCGGGCAGGGAGCGCCCGTGGAATTCTAATGGGCTCGTTGAGCTGCCCGCATGTGCGGCCCGGCATTGCTATTGTATCCTGCAAACTGGGATTTAATGCTCTATCCTCTATTGTACATCATAAAAATGCATTGCAGAACAGAGGCCGCGCCATTCTCTAATGGATTTAAAACACTTCATTGAGCTTTTTTAAAGAACTCCAGACAAACATAAAAACCGCTATGTAGTTTATGAATATACTTAGTTCATTGAAAAAAAAGCTAATAAAACAAAGAGCATCTCCAAAATGTCAAAAGACGGTGGATTAAAACTGATATAAAAGGCACAAATTAATGCAGCTTTCTATTCAGTAACCACTTGACCTCCGAAAGATTTACCCCCCCCCCCCCCTTCATGACCAGGCCATTTTTTGCTGTTTTGGCACTGCGTTATTTTAACTGACAATTGTGCGGTCGTGCAACGCTGTACATAAATTCAATTTATATCATTTTTTTCCCACAAATAGAGCTTTCTTTTGGGGGTATTTGTTTTCAATCCCTTTTTATTAATTTTATAAACAATGTATACAAATACATTCACATGCTTTACTACTATAGCCAGGGCTTTTTTTCAGTGGGAACGCGGGGGAACGCAGTTCCGGCACCTCCAGCACTGAATGTATGTAATAGCATGGGGTGATGGGGTGTGGGGTGTTCTAGAGGGTCTATTGATGTTGGCTGCTGGGGGATCTATGGTCACGCTCTGTGCCGACAACCCCCCCCCCCCCACTTCAATAATAAAATACTATAATAAAATAATACTTTAAAGATAATTAATACTATAATGCCATAATAAAATAACACTTGAAAAGATAATGTTGTGTCACACTCACCAACAATGCACCCTCACTGTGCCCATTTGCAGCCTCATTAGTGCCAACAATGCAGCCTCACTGTGTCAATGATGCAACCTCACTGTGCCCATCTGTATCCTCATCAGTGCCCATCTGCAGCCTCACTGTGCCCATCTGCAGCCTCACTGTGCCCATCTGTAGCCTCATCAGTGCCCATTTGCAGCCTTACTATACCCATCTGTATCCTCATCAGTGCCCATTTGCAGCCTTACTATGCCCATCTGTATCCTCATCAGTGCCCATCTGTAGCCTCACTGTGCCCAGCTGTAGCCTCACTGTGCCCATCTGTATCCTCATCAGTGCCCATCTGCAGCCTTACTGTGCCCTTCTGTATCCTCATCAGTGCTCATCTGCAGCCTCACTGTGCCCATCTGCAGCCTCATTATGCCCAACTGTATACTCATCAGTGCCCACCTGTAGCCTCACTGTGCCCATCTGTATCCTCATCAGTGCCCATCTGCAGCCTCACTGTGCCCATCTGTATCCTCATCAGTGCCCACCTGCAGCCTCACTGTGCCCATCTGCAGCCTCACTGTGCCCATCTGTAGCCTCACTGTGCCCATCTGTATCCTCATCAGTGCCCATCTGCAGCCTCACTGTGCCAACAATGCAGCCTCACTGTGCCCATCTGTATCCTCATCAGTGCTCATCTGCAGCCTCACTGTGCCCATCTGCAGCCTCACTGTGCCCAACTGTATCCTCATCAGTGCCCATCTGCAGCCTTGCCAGTACCCTGATTACACACAGCGGGTGTCTCCCACTGTGTCATGCAGCTGCAGTCTTAACTGTTCGGCGGCCGTCCACTGTAACAAAGCCCGCCTCCTCATCCATGATAGACGGAACACAGATACAATGCTGGGAAATTGAATCAGTGTTCCGTCTATCATGGATGAGGAGGTGGGGCTTTGTTACAGTGGACGGCCGCCGAACAGTTAAGACTGCAGCTGCATGACACAGCGGGAGACACCCGCTGTTTGTGATTACTCCAGGCCGAGTGGCAGTGCAGGATCAGCCGGGAGATTGTGCCACACTCGCGGGTGTCCGTGAGCCTGCCGTCAAATGCGGGGGAATCCCGCGAGTCGCGGGAGACTTGAGATGGCTGCTTTTGGGCATGGAAGGTTTTGGAAGAATTTTGTGGGAACTGCTCTCAAAAAGGTTGAGAACCCCTGGTTTAGAGGACACTAACTTAATCAAAAGACTGACTGCACTGAACTAAGAAATTTGTACAAATAGATGATGGTGGCCAGTATTATTGCTTTAACCACTTGCCAACCGCTGAATGCCAATATACATTGGCACAATGGCAGCAGTGGGCAAATGGGCGTACCTGTACATCCCCTTTAAGAGCCGGGGCTAGCAGGCATGCGTGCCTGCCGCGTACAGCGTGACCGTGCCCGCGGGACCGGCAGACTCGATGTCCGCCGTTCTCCCGGCGATCGTGTCACGGAGCCGCAGAACGGGGAAGTGCCTATGTAAACAAGGCATTTCCCCGTTCTGCCTAGTGTCATGACAGAGATCACTACTCCCTGTCATCGGGAGCAGTGATCGCTGTCATGTGAGTAGTAGCCCATCCCCCCCCACAGTTAGAATCATGCCCTAGGACACACTTAATCCCTTCATTGCCCCCTAGTGGTTAACCCCTTCCCTGCCAGTGTCATTTACACAGTAATCAGTGCATTTTTATAGAACTGTTCGCTGTATAAATGACAATGGTCCCAAAATAGTGTCAAAAGTGTCCAATGTATCCGCCATAATGTCACAGTCACGATAAAAATGGCAGATCGCAGCCATTACTAATAAAAAAAATTATTAATAAAAATGCCATAAATCAATCCCCTATTTTGTAGACGCTATAACTTTTGCGCAAACCAATCACTATACGCTTATTGCGATTTTTTTTACCAAAAATATGTAGAAGAATACATATCGGCCTAAACTGAGGAAAAAAATGTTTTTTTTATATATTTTTGGGGGATATTTATTATGGCAAAAAGTAAAAAATAATGCGTTTTTTTTTTTTCAAAATTGTCGCTCTATTTTTGTTTATAGCGCAAAAAATAAAAACCGCAGAGATGATCAAATACCACCAAAAGAAAGCTCTATTTGTGGGAAAAAAAAGGACGTCAATTTTGTTTGGGTGCAACGTCACACGACCGCGCAATTGTCAGTTAAAGCGACGCAGTGCCGAATCGCAAAAAGTGCTCTAGTCAGGAAGGGGGTAAAATGTTCCAGGGCTGAAGCAGTTAAAGAGCTTCTTCCATCTGGCATAAAGTTGTTAAGTAAATCTGACATAAGATATGAATATTTAATACGGTTACCATGTCTGCTAATGAATGTAATGTGACTAATTAGATAAATATAAGGTAGGATGTTTCTCAATTAAGGACTGCTGTTATTTTATGATTTCGGTATGACTAGGTGCAAGGTGACCTTGACTTACTCAAGATGTTTTTTATGTAAAATTCAGGAGGGAAATGTTTGGCATAACTTGAGCCTGATTTAAATGAGTGCAAAAATATACAGTAGCAGAGCTTAGAGGGGAGATATACATTATATGCAGTGGCATATTTAGGTTTTGTGCTGCTCTAAGCCTGACTAAACTTGTGCACCCCCTAATTTAAATATGACCCACCCCTTCCTGTCAAGGCCACACCCCTTCCTGTTTAATGCCCACCCTGTCATCTGTAAACCACACCCCTTCCTCTTGATGCTCCACCTTTTGCTCTTAGAGCTCCACCTCAACTGCAGTGGACTCCTGCAGTTGGATTTTCAGGTGCTTGAAGACAGTTGAAGCTGCTCAGGCTGTTCAAAGCACCGAAAGACTGACAGCAGCCGCGGCCACCCTGGATGTTTACATATAATCACTTTATGGAATGATTATCTATGGTGAGGGACAGATGACTGTCCTTAGACACAAGCTGTTTGTGTCCTATGGTGATCATCTGTCCTGAACCCCAGGTAATTGCTCCATGTGAGATTACATTGGAATACCAGTGGACAACTGCTGCCAGCCTGTCACCGGTTTGTATGGGCTGAGCCGTATGTTTTTGTGCGGGAGCCAGGAGAAGGGGCTTTCTTTTTTTGTGCGGGTTGGGGGGAGTGAGCAGCTTTTTTGCTGCCCCCCTTGTAAAGTGCTGCCCTAAGCCTGGACCTTGTTGGCCTAGGCCAAGATACAGCGCTTATTGTATGTGTGTTTTCTGTGTGTTCGGTAATTGTGGCCATTATTGGCCCTTTTTCTGCAAAATAGTTCAATTTATTTTTTCAAATTGACCACGGAAAGCGGCACACGTTACACTTTTGCAAGAATACATTATGTAAAAAGTAAAAAAAAAAATAGAACTTAATTAAAAAAGGCAGAACACAAGGAGACACATTGTTCTCTGCAGCGGTGTGCCCTTCCCCTTATGCAAGTATTGGGAAGGTGTGAAAGGCCTTTTTCCTTTGAGCTGTGCAGCAAGCAGAGATCAAGCACAGAGATTCTAGAGAATCCCAGGTATTGCTGCTATGCCTGCACAGAAGGTGGGAATCCTACTAAGAAGCCACGAGAAGCACAGTTTTGCACAAGAAGCACAGTTTTGCAAGTATGCATGAAAGCAATATTTTTTACTTATTTAAATAGTTCTGCTTTAGCTTAAAAAAATATATAGTTTACCTTTAAATTATTTCCGCTGAAACGTAAAGGGTATGTAAGCCTTACCAATGAACTTCTTTGATTTGCTCCAGTTTGGTCTGTTAAATATACCATTGAAAATGTTTTATTATGTCTGTTTTATAAATTTAAACACTACCTATTGATCCTGCCAGAACACCTGTGAGCTATTAAGATCCTGTGTTCTCTACAAGTATTAACTTTTATCAGTTACATTGTTCCTAGTTGTTTTCATGGACTACAAAACACCCCCATCAATGCTATGGAGAACAGGAAAGGGGGAAGGATTCTGTAGTCCTGTTTTTGTGTGAGAAATCTATTTTTCCATAATGGTTCTTGCTTTTTTTCCAGTTTCCCATTCCAATTAAATACAACGTGATGACCTAACATGGCTTCTTTGTTCTGGAAGATGTAATTTATGATGAAACGCGTATGGTGGAGCCGACGTTCATGAAGTCATCATGCAATCGGAGTCTGGAAGCTGCCCATTCAAATCCTGGGACCAACTTGGTTTACTACAAGCATTGTACATCTGTATTTCTGTGAGTATTTTGTCACTGTTTAATAAAGTTTTATTCAAATTGTTTTACGTTAAGTGGTACCCTTGGTTTTTCATTTAATGAACACTTTGGTGAACCAAAAAGAGACCTGAATGTGATGAATGTTACATGTTACCATGGAGGATCCCTTGCATTAAAACACATTGACTTTTCTTATTGCTAGGGTTGGGCTCAGCCCTTCCTTCTTAAAGCTGGCCACTCAGCTGTCGGCTAATTGCCAGCTCCTATCTCCGCACAGTGACTCACCTGTTGATGATATCCTGCTCGTCAGTCCTGCCTAGTTAAGCCGTCAAGTCCAGATGATCTCTACCTTCGGCTTGGTCACATCTCTAGAGACGCTCTCCTGTGTTCCTGTTAAAGACTTGCTTGGCTGACATTCCTTCTGGCTCCAGATCCTGCTTGCTGTTCTACTACACTCATCTCTGGCTCCCTGACGTTTTGGCTTGTGTGACTATCCGTTCCGGTTCCTGAACTCTGGCTATGTTTTGACTACGTTTACTCTGTTTACCTTTTTTTATCATTATTAAACAAGTGTGATTTAACTGTACTTCTGTCTCAGTCTGATTCATGGTTTCTGACACTTTTATAGAGGGCAAGTTGCTCTGATATGCATGTTTTATTAGGCATGGAGGAGCACTGTGGTGTGGTGTGTGAAAGTTTGAAGGACCGCACTTCTTTACTGGTGATGGAGGATATATCTCAAGCAATTTTTTTTTATCAGATTTTGAATCTATATATATTTATTTGGACTTATTTGAGTGCATTTACTGCATTTACTTTTTTTTCCCCCTCCATGTTATGTGTTTCTCTAAGTGCAGCACTTCTTTATATTTATAGCATAGTGAGTGAGTGTTGTCACCCTAGGACAGAACTGGCAGGATCACCATACATTTAAAAATAAAAAAAAACTAATATAGCCAGCACCTCTAAGACCCCTTTCACACTGGGGCCACACCGCGTTAGCGGTAAAGCGCTGCTAGTTTTAGCAGCGCTTTGCCGTAGTTTTAGCGGAGCTTTTTCGGACGCTAGCGGGGCACTTTTAACCCCCGCTAGCGGCCGAACAAAGGGTTTAAAAACGCCCGTGTTGCAGCGCTACCCATTTATTTCAATGGGCAGGGTGTTTAGGAAAAGGTGTATACAGCGCTTCCAAACCGCCCCAAAGATGCTGCTTGCAGGACTTTTTCTAACGTCCCGCAAGCGCACTGCCCCAGTGTGAAAGCACTTGGGCTTTCACACTGGGGAGACTTGAAAGGCGTTTTTCAGGCGCTTTACAGGCACTATTTTTAGCGCTAAAACGCCTGAAAAGTGCCTTCAGTGTGAAAGGGGTCTTAGGGCTGAAAAGCTACAACATATTCAGTTTTTGCTCTTGGGTTTAGAGATGCTTTAAATGATAACTAGAACCAACATATCTTTTTTTTTTGGATAGGTTGGAGAGGGATTAGAACACCCGCCAGGTTTTTATTGCCATCTGTGCCCCCGTTAGAGAGATGCACCCTCTCTATTTGTTCTGTTTACTGTTATCACTGAGAGTGAAAGTAACAAAAAATCACAAATTTTGGGTTGTTACCGGAACAGAAATAAAGAGGAAATCTTCCAATGGTGACACTAGTTCTGGTGGCAACCAGGGATTCCTTCACTTTGGAGGGATTTATTCTGACTTCCTGCTTTGGCTATAGGGCAGGAAATGAATGGAACACCAATAATAAAAAAAAATAAACCGATGGGCGTTATAACCCCCCAAAAAAGCTTTGCCTTAAATTCTTATTTAATTTGCTGATACCTTTGGCTTGGTAGTCTAATGGCAAAAATAACAACATCGGGCTTCAAAAGAAAAATATCTTTATACCTCTGAATGTAGACACCAAAATCTCCTTCTCTGTTTCTGGCATGAGTTAGTAGACAGAAGATGGAGCCTGCACAAAGAATTCCTCTGCCCGATGTCGTCATACATAAGGTCTGGTATGTCCGGAATTACATTATACATTGTTTATTACACTTTAGACAGACTTCATCATAATGGGTTTATGAAACCCATAATAGAGAATGGAATTTTAATATATCCAGGAATTTTCTGCTCTCTGTCAAGTCGGTTTACCTTTCAGCTGACTTTTTTCCTGGTTACATGGTAACACATGCAATAATAATATATATTTTAATACACATATCAGGTGGTTTGTGCAATACCCAGATATTATTACTTTTGGTAGCCTTGAAATTATAAAAATGATACAGGGATTGGAATGGAGCAAAATCGCAGATTTTATGAAACAGCTGAAAAAGGTCAAGAATCTTGAATCACCCGAGAAAATATTAAATAACTTGAGTCATTCAAAAACCATTAGGTCTAACATAAAATAAACCTTTAAATAGAACCTGTCTACTAAATATTACTTGAATGACAACTTTGTGATTTGGGTCAGAGCAGTGTTTCTTAATTCCAGTCATCAAGGCGCCCCAACAGGTCATGTTTTCAGGCTTTTCCAATTTTTTTTTGCACAGGGGATTTGATCAGTTTTTACTGCCTTAGTAATTACCACAGCCGTTTCATTTGAGGGAAATCCTGGAAACATGACCTGTTGGGGCGCCTTGAGGACTGGAGTTGAGAAACACTGGCTTAGAGTGTAAGTTCACGGTTTCAGAAAAAAACGCCATGGCATCATAGATGACATCACCAGCCATGAAATCATTGTTGACATCATCATTGTCAGCAATGACATCATAATGGTCAGCAATGACACCATCACCAGCTATGACATCATCTCCAGCTATGACATGATAAATGACATCATATTTAATGATGACATCATCAGCTATGCAATAATCAATTCCATCATCTTTGCCATCCGTAACATTATCAATGATGCTCTCATTGTCATCTGTGACATCATACATGATATCCTCGTCAGTTATGACATAATCCATGACATCATCTTTACCCATAATGCTATAGCTGCTGACGATGTAATTGATGATGTAATAGTAGATAATGATGTCATCAAAGATGTGAAACCTGAAGCTGTGCTCAATGATGTCATAGATGATGGTGATGTAATCACTGATGTCATAGCAGGCAATGTCATATATGACCCCAGTATGACATACAATGGCCCCATTATGACATAATATGGCTGTATTATGGACCCATTATCTTATCTAATGGTGCCATTATGGCCACATTATGACCTCTATTGCCTATTAAAGGAACTACATATAATACACAATATCCAATGTGCTTAAGTCAAGGCTCCTCTGTATACTCAGGTCCTAACTCTATATTTTTGAGAGTCTCCAAGTTGGAGCATATATATAGCTGTGGATAAATTAAGGGTGGGTTTGCGTGGAGGGAGCCCACTCCTCCTTAAAGGCACAGTGCACATTGGACCCAGCAAGAACACAATGGCAGTTGAAGGCTTTCAATGTGTCCCCACACCAAATCCAACCAACAGGCTATATACAAAGATGGCAACCACTGTACTAACGATCCAAAAATCGGCAGACAGCTTGTCGTAGAAATTTTTCATCTGATTTTCGTATGTGTGTACGGGCTTTAGACAGGGTGAATTGTTTTTTTTGTTTTTTTTTTACAGGCTAGTTGTAATGCCCCATACACACGGTCGGACATTGATCGGACATTCCAACAACAAAATCCTAGGATTTTTTCCGATAAATGTTGGCTCAAACTTGTCTTGCATACACACGGTCACACAAAGTTGTCGGAAAATCTGATCATTCTGAACGTGGTGACGTAAAACACGTATGTCGGGACTATAAACGGGGCAGTAGCCAATAGCTTTCATCTCTTTATTTATTCTGAACATGCGTGGCACTTTGTGCGTCGGATTTGTGTACACACAATCGGAAATTCCTGACAAGGGATTTTGTTGTCGGAAAATTTTATAGTCTGCTCTCAAACTTTGTGTGTCGGAAAATCCGATGGAAAAAGTCCGATGGAGCCCACACACGGTCGGAATTTCCGACAACACCATCCGATCGCACATTTTGCGTCGGAAAATCCGACCGTGTGTATGGGGCATAAGAGTTCTGGGAATTTTTTGTCTTTTTGTGACGTGCATTACTATTCCTTGTGCACCTTACTGCAAAGGCTTGTTAAAAATTGGGGTGGTTGCCATTTTTTGTATCGCTTGTTTGTTGGATTTAGCATGGGGACACATTGGATGCCTTCAGCTGCCACTGTGCTCTTGTTAGGTGCCTGTGTGCCCCTGTACCTTTAAGGAGGGGTGGGCTCCCTCCAGGCAAAACCGCCCTTAATTTATTCACTGCTATGTATGCTCTAACTAGGAGACTCTCAAAAATATAGAGTTAGGACCACTATATACAGAGGAGCCTTGATCTAGGCACTGCGGGTACCAGATATGTTTGCAAATGTCTAATTGTGCTGGGAAAATTTTGTTTGTGAAGTGCATTGCTCAAGTACTGTTACATAGTCCTGTGGGATGAGAAGGTGGCTTGGGAGCATAGATGGAAAAGCTGTGCAGCTACATCAATTTAAATACAGCCATCCCATTTCCAGGCTGGAGGACCTCCAACATCACCTAGCTTGTTCATCCCCAGTCTGACTGTCCCTGGCCTGCCCCTCTCATTCATTGGAATTCATTTCTTTCAAACATGGAGACTCAGCATTAAATTTAGGCATTACCTAGGGTGGTCTGTATACCAATACAGTCCCCATTTCCAGAGATGCAACCAGGGAGAAACAATTCCTTAGAAAAGAAGGGAACTTTACTCTTAGAGAGTGGCCACCCTAACAGTCCCCAATGGAAGATTAACACTCACCTTCTGCTCTAGTGACAACATTTTGGTTTTTTCCTTCACTTTTTTCCTTCACTTCATCTCAATGACAATGATCACAAGCAAAAATACAGAGGGTAAATGTACACATTAGGAACACAAAGAGTTATAACTAAAAAAAAAATAGTTTGGGGTTTTAATAGTCACCATTTTTGACACCCATGCCGCCTTATGCCCCGTACACACAAGCGGAATTTCTGTCGGAAAATCTTGGATGGTTTTTCCGACAGGATTCCGCTCAAGCTTGGCTTGCATACACACAGCCACACAAAAGTTCTCTGAACTTTCGTCCGTCAAGAACTGCGGTGACGTACAACACTACGACGAGCCAAGAAAATGAAGTTCAATGCTTCCGAGCATGCGTCGAATTGTTTCCGGAATTGCATACAGACGAACGGAATTTCCGTCAAGAACTTTTTCCATCAGAAAAATAGAGAACCAGCTCTCAATCTTTTGCTGGCGGAAATTCAGGCAGAAAAAGTTGGATGGAGCATACACATGGTCGGAATATCCGACCACAAGCTCCCATCACACTTTTTTTTGACGGAAATTCAGACCGTGTGTATGCAGCATAACTCTGCTGTCTGTAGGAGACTCTTCAACATCCAACACTTCTGGGAGTGTTGGATTCTTTGTTCCCTTGCTGTGTGCTGTGGTTCCCTCTATGTCAATACTTTACCCTGTAGTGATGTAAGGTCAGTGGAATGAAGCACAGAGTGCAGCAGGTGACCCACGCATTGGACACTTCCACACATCGCTTAGCATGAGGGCTAAGTAATAACTATTTTCTTTGCAGGGAGGATTTCTTTTTAGAAAATAAAGGTTTAATATTAAAGCGGAAGTTCAGTCAAATATTAACTATAGTTAAGCCTTCTCCCACCCCCATTCTAAGCCCTATTCTAACTACACTGTAAAAGAAACATGGCTACACTTACCTATTCTGAGGGCACTCTGGTCCGGTCACATGACTGGCTCCCGGTGCCAGCTTCGGTGTAAAGGAGGGACAGCCAACAACGGATACCCCATAGTACGCCCTTTGGGTAACGTCACCACCCAGGCACTGCAGCTGTTGTTGGAGATCTCTTCTCTTCACTAAAGCCGGCCGCTGGGGATATCATCTGACCGTACGGGAGCATCCTCAGTATAAGTATCGACGTCTTTCTTTTATAGGGTTGTAAGAATAGGGCTTAGAATGGGGGTGGGACTAAATTTAAGTCTAGTTAGTATTTGACTGGACTTCCACTTTAAGGCATATTCCTATGACCATTTGCTTGTTGGGCTCTTGCCATAATGTGCATAGCATACTTGCATACTTGCCCATTATGACACCCATACCTTATAAGTGCGCCCTTCTCCTTCTCCAGACTTTAACTCCAGCTCTGTCCCCTGCTGCCCCATCTCCTCGGCTGCTACTTCTGGGTTCCTCTTCAGCCATTGGGCGGTCACTGATGATGCATCTCCCAAGCATGTGTGTAGGCTGGTGGCCTACTGTATGTTTATTTAGCTTTTGTTGCCCTGGCAGAGGAAAGGGGTTAACGTCTTACCATCTTCCCTGTGTGTTTGTGTGTTTGTGGGTTTTTTGCTACCCCACGTGCAGATGCGCAGCCAGTCCTGCCCAAATGCGCACAGGGAAATAGCATCCTCCCTGGCACCTGGCTTATTTATAGATGCAGAAAATGAGACAGGAGTGTATACTGTGCAGCACATGCACTTTACACAGAAAAAAAAAATTGCTAGGGAAAAGAGGAGGACGTTTTTTAACAGAACAGACTCACAGTGTCTCCACTGCCAAAAATCCCAACCTCCTCTCAATTTTTTTAAGAGGTTAGTTTAGCCTTAGGTTGATCTCTCTCACATGCATAGCTAAAAATAAATAAACAGATGAATAAATAATTGCATTAAAAAAAATAAAAAGACTATAGTTTCCCTTTAAGCTCTTGTTAAATTGCCTTGTCGTACTGCTAATGAGATGAGATTAGTGGCCTGATTCATTTGGGCACAAGGTGCAGGACGTTGGAATAAATTGTGCATTTACAGAAAAATCAATACACAGGGAGATTGTTAGTGAGCTGTAACAGGCAAATTGCCTTGTAAAGATAATAATTAATAAAAACAGAAACCTATAACTAAGCAGCACATCAATCGCCCTCAGGAAACGAGCTGTATTTAGCATTAAGGTTAGATAGTTACATAGTAGGTGAGGGCGAAAAAAGACACAAGTCAATCAAGTCCAACCTATGTGTGTGATTATATGTCAGTATTACATTGTATATCCCTGTATGTTGTGGTCGTTCAGGTGCTTATCTAATAGTTTCTTGAAACTATCGATGCCCCCCCCGCTGAGACCACCACCTGTGGAAGAGAATTCCACATGTTTGCTGCTTTTACAGTAAAGAACCCTCTACATAGTTTAAGGTTAAACCTCTTTTCTTCTAATTTTAATGAGTGGCCACGAGTCTTGTTAATTAAACTCCCTTCCGTTAAAAAGTTTTATCCCTATTGTGGGGTCACCAGTACGGTATTTGTATATTGAAATCATATCCCCTCTCAATCGTCTCTTCTCCAGAGAGAATAAGATCAGTGCTCCCAACCTTTTCTCATAACTAAGATCCTCCAGACCCTTTATTAGCTTTGTTGCCCTTCTTTGTACTCGCTCCATTTCCAGTACATCCTTCCTGAGGACTGGTGCCCAGAACTGGACAGCATACTCCAGGTGCGGCTGGACCAGAGTCTTGTAGAGCGGGAGAATTATTGTTTTATCTCTGGAGTTGATCCCCTTTTTAATGCATGCCAATATTCTGTTTGCTTTGATAGCAGCAGCTTGGCATTGCATGCCATTGCTGAGCCTATCATCTACTAGGACCCCCAGGTCATTTTCCATCCTAGATTCCCCCAGAGGTTCTCCCCCCAGTGTATAGATTGCATTCATATTTTTGCCACCCAAATGCATTATTTTACATTTTTCTACATTGAACCTCATTTGCCATGTAGTTGCCCACCCCATTAATTTGTTCAGATCTTTTTGCAAGGTTTCCACATCCTGCAGGGAAGTTATTGATCTGCTTAGCTTAATATTGTCCGCAAATACAGAGATTGAACTGTTTAGCCCATCCTCCAGTTCATTTATGAACAAATTAAATAGGATTGGTCCCAGCACTGAACCCTGGGGGACCCCACTACCCACCCCTGACCATTCTGAGTACTCCCCATTTATCACCACCCTCTGAACTCGCTCTTGTAGCCAGTTTTCAATCCATGTACTCACCCTATGGTTCATGCCAACGGACCTTATTTTGTACAGTAAACATTTATGGGGAACTGTGTCAAATGCTTTTGCAAAATCCAGATACACGACGTCTGCGGGCCTTCCTTTATTTAGGTTGTGCTATGCAAAACCCCATATGAAAAGCTGTCTCGCCAGTATGAGTATGATGGGTGGTCTACATCAGCGTTTTTCAACCAGGGTGCTGAGACACTCCGATGTGCAGTCTCGTCTCATCAAGTGTGTTACACTGTCTGGTATTTTCACACAGCTTGTGTGAACAGATGCCTGCCTGAGGTAAAATGGCCTAGCCAAAGTCTCATGTGAGGTGTGACGTCCCCTGATGATGTTTTATTTTTTTGAGAAGGTGTAGTGAAAGAAGACTGGGCAACCTGGTGCCTTGGAGACAGCACATTAGTAGTGAATGACAAATAATGTCTAGTGTGACCTTAAAAAAATACCAGGACTATGGAATACTCAGGTATCCTCTTCCTCAACCTGACTATGTGCTAGACCCATAGGACTTAATCCACAATATTACACCTGGCATCATGTACAGGCCTTAAAACCTAAAGGCAAGGTCAACTGTGAGTTGGAGATGAAGGCTGCTTTGAGTTGGAGATGACCACATTGGTTATGAACAGAACTGGAGAATGCTGTGTCTCGGCAGGACTGTTTTCTGTGGTTCTGCCTTAGACATTGGTCTTGTAGTTCAGGTCCCATGTGTAATACCACTAAACAAACTTAAGATTGGCTTTCCTCTTTTATTTGGCCCCATCCCAACTGGATGCAGTCAACTACAGCCAACATCTCAAGACTGTGAGGATCATTCCAAAATCCCTACAATTGAACAGCATGATTCAACTGACAAATGCCTGAAGTCCAGTGTGTGCTGCAACAGGTCCTCTTTAAAGTAACATCTTTCCCTTGATGTCATAAAATAAAGTTTTCACTTGAGCCCCCTGTACTGAATTAACTTTTGAGGCAGTTTCCGTGTTTTACATTCTGATTACAGCACGTTCCCTGGCTAGGAGGATATTTTTAGTGCTAAGTTTATACAACAATTTCATAATGTCATAGAGATAAATGAGATGTCCCGAAGCATCTACAAAACAAATTGTACAGTAATCACCACCGGTACATGTGGCGGAGGATTAGCAGCATCTGCAGAATTCTGAGCAGGGAAGCAAATGTGTTCTTACTACTGCTTTCCATACTATGTATTACTGCACAATCAACATAAAATGTGCATAACAACATTCTAAAAAGACCAAGGAACACATTGTCAGTAACTAGGGTGCTATACCATAAATCAGTGAACGCCGGGGGGTTGGGGGTTGGATTTCCCTTCCTTCTTGGTTACTCTCCATATCTCTCTTTAACTGGTCTCTGAGATCTCACACCCTTTAATTTTTTCCTCCCTACACCCTTCCTCTACTCTAAACTTTTACTCTCCTCACTTTCCTGAAACTTATCTTCTCTCTGAAATGAGGGTTTCTTGTCTCTGCTCCCCTTATAATATTTACCCCTGCCTGCCTTCCCTTGTGGGTTAAGCTTCAGGTTTCTATTTTCACCCCTCAACCCCTCCCCCCCCCCCCAAACCATCCTTATGCCCTATACACACGATAGGATTTTCCAACAACAAAATCCTGGATTTATTTCTGACGGATGTTGGCTCAAACTTGTCTTGCATACACACGGTCACGCAAAGGTTGTCGGAAATCCCGAACGTCAAGAACGCGGTGACGTACAACACGTACGACGAGCCGAGAAAAAAGATGCTCAATAGCCAGTGCGGCTCTTCTGCTTGATTCCGAGCATGCGTGGAATTTTGTGTGTCGGAATTGTGTACACACGATCAGAATTTACGACAACGGATTTTGTTGTCGTAAAATTTGAGATCCAGATCTCAAATTTTGTTTGTCGGAAATTCCGAAGGAAAATGTCCGATGGAGCCTACACACGGTCGGAATTTCTGACAACAATCTCCCATCGAACATTTGTTGTCGGAAAATCCTATCATGTGTACAGGGCATAACTCTGATCTTCTATCCCCTTTACTCTTCACCTTTCTTTCATTCTCTTCTCACTTTCCTGAAATTTTTCTCTTCTCTTTTCCTATACTCTTAATTGTTCGTACCCCTTGAAATTTTCCATATATTGTCATGTTACAACCAAAAACGTAAATGTATTTTAGTGGGATTTTATGTGATAGACCAACACAAAGTGGCACATAATTGTGAAGTGAAAGGAAAATGATAAATGGTTTTCAAAATGTTTTACAAATAAATATGTAAAAAGTGTGGTGTGCTTTTGTATTCAGCCCCCCTGAATCAATACTTTGTAGAACCACCTTTCGCTGCAATTACACCTGCAAGTCTTTTTGGGTAGGTCCCTCAGTCGGGCAGGATTGTGGAGCAGCAGCACACAGTACAGAAGATGATTGCAGCAGTTCCTGCTGCAAGTAACTCCCTCTGTATGCAGCTGGGCGCTGAAGAAGGAGAAGGTGGGTAGAGACTGGAGCTAAGCAACAGTGCAGCACTAAGTGCGGGCCTCACTCGGCCTTGCTCTGAGTCTGTGACGTCAATGGTTGCTAGACACCAGGCAGGGTGGCCCTAGCAACCAGTTCCGGGAATGTACACTGCCTTGAAAAAGTACTCATACCCCTTGAAATTTTCCACATTTTGTCATGTTACAGCCAAAAACGTGAATGTGTTTTATTGGGATTTTATGTGATAGACCAACACAAAATAGCACATAATTGTGAAGTGGAAGGAAAATGATAAATGGTTTTCAACATTTTTTACAAATAAATATGTGAAAAGTGTATTCAGCCCCCCTGAGTAAATACTTTGTAGAACCACCTTTGCAATTACAGCTGTAAGTCTTTTTGGGGATGTCTCTAACAGATTTGCACCTAGAGAGTGAAATTTTTGAACAGCAATTTTCAAGGCTTGCCACAGATTCTCAATTGGATTTAGGTCTGGACTTTGACTGTGTCATTCTAACACATAAATATGCTTTGATCTAAACCATTCCATTGTAGCTCTGGCTGTATATTTAGGGTCGTTGTCCTGCTGGAAGGAGAACCTCCGCCCCAGTCTCAAGTCTTTTGCAGACTCTAATGCCCCGTACACACAGTCGGATTTTCCGATGGAAAATGTCCGATCGGAGCGTGTTGTCGGAAATTCTGACCGTGTGTGGGCTCCATTGGACATTTTCCATGGGATTTTCCGACACACAAAGTTTGAGAGCAGGATATAAAATTTTCCGACAACAAAATCCGTTGTCGGAAATTCCGATCGTGTGTACACAAATCCGACGGACAAAGTGCCACGCATGCTCAGAATAAATAAAGAAATGAAAGCTATTGGCCACTGCCCCGTTTATAGTCCCGACGTACGTGTTTTACGTCACCGCGTTCAGAATGATCGGATTTTCCGACAACTTTGTGTGACCGTTAGGGATGAGCTTCGAGTTCGAGTGGAACTCATGTTCGACTCGAACATCGGCTGTTCGTAAGTTCGCCGAACAGCGAACAATTTGGGGTGTTCGCGGCAAATTCGAATGCCGCGGAACACCCTTTAAAAGTCTACGGGAGAAATCAAAAGTGCTAATTTTTAAGGCTTATATGCAAGTTATTGTCATAAAAAGTGTTTTGGGACCTGGGTCCTGCCCCAGGGGACATGGATCAATGCAAAAAAAAAGTTTTAAAAATGGCCGTTTTTTCGGGAGCAGTGATTTTAATAATGCTTAAAGTCAAACAATAAAAGTGTAATATCCCTTTAAATTTCGTAGCTGGGGGGTGTCTATAGTATGCCTGTAAAGGGGCGCATGTTTCCCGTGTTTAGAACAGTCTGACAGCAAAATGACATTTCAAAGGAAAAAAGTCATTTAAAACTACTCGCGGCTATTGCATTGCCGGTCCGACAATACACATATAAGTTCATTGATAAAAACGGCATGAGAATTCCCCACAGGGGAACCCCGAACCAAAATTTAAAAAAAAAATGACGTGGGGGTCCCTCTAAATTCCATACCAGGCCCTTCAGGTCTGGTATGGATATTAAGGGGAACCCCGGCCAAAATTTTTAAAAAAAATGACGTGGGGGTCCCCCTAAATTCCATACCAGACCCTTCAGGTCTGGTATGGATTTTAAGGGAAACCCCACGCCAAAATTTTTTAAAAAAACGGCGTGGGGTCCCCCCAAAAACTCATACCAGACCCTTATCCGAGCACGCAACCTCGCAGGCCGCAGGAAAAGAGGGGGGGATGAGAGAGCGCCCCCCCTCCTGAACCGTACCGGGCCACATGCCCTCAACATTTGGAGGGTGATTTGGGGTAGCCCCCCAAAACATTTTTGACAATTTTTTAGTGAAATGGTAGGGGTACATTTGTACCCCCTTACGATTTCACACAGGGGGGGCCGGGATCTGGGGGTCCCCTTGTTAAAGGGGGCTTCCAGATTCCGATAAGCCCCCCACCCGCAGACCCCCACAACCACTGGCCAGGGTTGTGGGGATGAGGCCCTTGTCCTCATCAACATGGGGACAAGGAGTTTTGGGGGGCTACCCCAAAGCACCCTCCCAATGTTGAGGGCATGTGGCCTGGTACGGTTCAGGAGGGGGGGCGCTCTCTCGTCCCCCCCTCTTTTCCTGCGGCCTGCCAGATTGCGTGCTCGAATAAGGGTCTGGTATGGATTTTTGGGGAGACCCCACGCCTTTTTTTTTTAAATTTTGGCCCGGGTTCCCCTTAATATCCATACCAGACCTGAAGGGCCTGGTATGGAATTTAGGGGGACCCCCACGTCAAGTTTTTTTTTAAATTTTGGTTCGGGGTTCCCCTGTGGGGAATTCCCATGCCGTTTTTATCAATGAACTTTTATGTGTATTGTCGGACCGGCAATGCAATAGCCGCGAGTAGTTTTAAATGACTTTTTTCCTTTGAAATGTCATTTTGCTGTCAGACTGTTCTAAACACAGGAAACATGCGCCCCTTTACAGGCATACTATAGACACCCCCAGCTACGAAATTTAAAGGGATATTGCACTTTTATTGTTTGACTTTAAGCATTATTAAAATCACTGCTCCCGAAAAAACGGACGTTTTTAAAACTTTTTTTGCATTGATCCATGTCCCCTGGGGCAGGACCCAGGTCCCCAAACACTTTTTATGACAATAACTTGCATATAAGCCTTTAAAATTAGCACTTTTGATTATTCATGTTCGTGTCCCATAGACTTTAACGGTGTTCGCGTGTTCGAACAAACTTTTTTCCTGTTCGCATGTTCTGGTGCGAACCGAACAGGGGGGTGTTCGGCTCATCCCTAGTGACCGTGTGTATGCAAGACAAGTTTGAGCCAACATCCGTCTGAAAAAATCCTAGGATTTTGTTGTCGGAATGTCGGATCAATGTCCGACCGTGTGTACGGGGCATAAAAGTTTTTCTTCTAAGATTGCACTGTATTTGGTTCCATCCATCTTTCCATCAACTCTGACCAGCTTCTCTGTCCCTGCTGAAGAAAAGCATCCTCACAACATGATGCTGCCACCATCATGTTTCAGGGTGGGGATGGTGTGTTCTGGGTAATATGAAGTGTTTGTTTTCCACCACACATAGCGTTTTGCTTTTAGGCAAAAAAGTCTCATTTAACCAGAGCACCTTCTTCCACATGTTTTTTGTGGCCCCCACATGACTTCTCGCAAACTGCTAATGGGACTTCTTATGGATTTCTTTCAACAATGGCTTTTTTCTTGCCACTCTTCCATAAAGGCCAGATTTGTGGAGAGCACGACTAATAGTTGTCCTGTGGACAGATTCTCCCACCTGTGAATCTCTGCAGCTCCTCAAGAGTTACCATGGACCTCTCGGCTGCATCTCTGATTATTGCTCTACTTGCCCGGCCTGTCAGATTAGGTGGACGGCCATGTCTTGGTAGGTTTGTGGTTGTGCCATACTCTTTCCATTTTCGGATGATGGATTGAACAGTGCTCCGTGAGATGTTCAGAGCTTAGGATATTTTTTTATAACCTAACCCTGCTGTACACTTCTCCACAACTTTATCCCTGACCTGTCTGATGTGTTCCTTGGCCTTCATGATGCTGTTTGTTGACTAAGGTTGTTCAACAAACCTCTGAGGGCTTCACAGAACAGCTGTATTTATACTGAGATTAAATTACACACAGGTGGACTCTATTTACTAATTAGGTGACTTCTGAAGGTAATTGGTTTCACTGGATTTTAGTTAGGAGTATCAGAGTAAAGGAGGCTGAGCACAAATGCACGCCACACTTTTTAAATATTTATTTGTATAAAAATTTTGAGAACCATTTATTATTTTCCTTCCACTGTGTTGGTCTATCACAGTGATGGCGAACCTTTGCACCCCAGATGTTTTGGGACTACATTTCCCATGATGCTCAACTACACTGCAGAGTGCATGATCATCATGGGAAATGTAGTTCCAAAACATCTGGGGTGCCAAGGTTCGCCATCACTGGTCTATCACATAAAATCCCAATAAAATACATTTATGTTTTAGGTTGTAACATGACAAAATGTGGAAAATATCAAGGGGTACGAATACTTTTTCAAGGCACTGTATATTCTCCTCTCCCTAATTTTGTTCTTTCTCCCTCTTCTGTCCCCTCCAATTTTATGGCCCCTTATCTCAGTTCTTCCTAACCCTACAAAATTCTGATCCTTCAGCTCCTTTACGCATCACCTCTACGTATTCCTCTACTCATTTCACCTCTTTCCCTTTATTCAGGCTTATTACCCATGTTACTGCATCCTGCCCAGCAATATAGAGGGATGTGTGCAACAGATATTGCCGTGTACACACCGGTGGACTTTTCGACCGGACTGGTCCGACGGACCGAATCCGGCGGACAATCCGACCGTGTGTAGGCTCCATGGGACCTGCAGCTGACTTTTTCGGTCAAAAATCTGACGGACTTTAGATTTGAAACATGTCTCAAATCTTTCCAACGGACTTGAGTCCGGTCGAAAAATCCGCTCGTCTGTATGCTAGTCCGACGGACGAAAACCCACGCTAGGGCAGCTATTGGCTACCAGCTATCGACTTCCTTATTTTAGTCCGGTCGTACGTCATCTTGTACGAATCCATCGGACTATGGTGTGATCGTGTGCAGGCAAGTCCGTTCGCTCAAAAGTCCGTCGGAAGTCTGTAAAAGTCTGTCGAAAATCCGTTGGAAAGTCTGTCGGACCAGTCCGGTCGAAAAAGTCTGCCCGTGTGTACATGGCATAAAGGTGAGTAAGCCAATCCAAGCATAAGAATTATTTTTTTACTTTGAATAAAAAACTGCCTCCCTCTTAAGGCCAACCCCCTCCCCTTAATCCCCCCTCTTAACACAACTCCCCCCCCCCCAATCCTTGCTCCTAAGAGGGCAAGCCCCCCCACATGAGTTCTCTGTGCCAAGGAACCCACCTCTTCTGCCCCCTCACCTGTCCTGGCTTGGTTTCAAGAGGAATAGGCTCCTCAAATCACGGGATTCCTTTTTCAATGCACAAGCCTAGCTTTGATATCCAGGGTGTTCTATGCACAGGTGACTATATACCGGGGATTAAGATAACTTGCTGCCCCTGGTGAAGCTGGAAGAAGAATCTCTCAGCAGAATTCTAATGAACGCACTGAAATACTGTAGAAACGTGTGAGGCCTGACATTACAATTACATTCTGTAAACTAGAATTTTATGCTCTTTCCACACATACATTATTAGAATACATTGTAGAACAGAGCTTTTACCTCTTCTCTTATGGATTTATAACACTTCAGTGAGCCTTTTAAAGAACTCCAGACAAATATAAAAACCTCTGTATAGTCTATGAATACATTCCCTTCAATGAAAAATTGCAAACGTGAACACAAAGTACATCTGAGATACAGCAGCAAATGGTTTATTAGGTAGAAGAACCTTAAATCTTAAAAATTGCAGACAATGGTTTTCTATGTAGACGTGTCTCTGGGCAAAAA
This sequence comes from Lithobates septentrionalis, assembly GCA_037952835.1. Classification (NCBI taxonomy): domain Eukaryota; kingdom Metazoa; phylum Chordata; class Amphibia; order Anura; family Ranidae; genus Lithobates; species Lithobates septentrionalis. The sequence continues at coordinate 6,857,233 of JBBDGP010000459.1, forward strand.
ATTGGCTGAACATTATAGAGGGAGTACTTGCGGAATGAAACAGGATGGAGGAAAGACACAAATGACTGTCTGCTAAAGATGACCCCATTTCCAGTACACCTAGTCTACCAGTTTCTACTTTTTTTTACCAAAACAGGAAAATTTGTCTAAATTGGATTTTAAGGCACTACAACATAAAGGTTACAAAAATGATATATCTTTTTAAAATCCATATTTATCTTTTTTTTTTAATTCTTTAACCAGTTGACATCCGTGCTATAGCCGAATGACGGCTACAGTGCGGACCTGAATTCCCAGGAGGCCGTCATATGACGGCCTCCCCTGTGCATGCACCCTGCGCAGGGCGCGCGTGGGGCGCACTGTGATCACCGAGTCACTGATACTCGGGTGATCACCGATCCGAGTAAGGGGCCGGTCCCGGCTCCTTACCATGTGATCAGCTGTCAGCCAATGACAGCTGATTACATGATCAAAACAAAAGCTCTGTGATCGTTTTTTTTTTTTTTCTCCTCACACTGACAGCGCGAGGAGAAAAAAAGCCGATCACCGGCTCATCAGCAAGGGATATCGGTCCTGAAGAGGAAGAGGCAATAATACCTCATATGTGCCACATGTACCCCCTGCCATTGCCATCTGCCATTGCCACCTGACAGTGCCCACAGTGCCCACCAGTGCCATCTATCAATGCCCATGAGTGCCACCTATCAATGCCTACAAGTGTCACCTATCAATGCCCACCAGTGGTGCCAATCAGTGCCACCTAGCAGTGCTGCCTATCAGTGTAACAGATCAGTGCCCATTATTGCCACCCATCTGTGCCCATCACTGCCACCCATCAGTGCCCATCACTGCCACCTATCGGTGCCCATCAGTGCCGCCTCATCAGCGTTCATCAATGAAGGAGAAAAATTACCTGTTTTAAAATCTTATAACAACATATATATATAAAAAAATGTTTTTTTTCTTAAATTCTGTCTTTTTACATTTTTTTAACAAAAAATAAAAACCGCAAAGGTGATCAAATACCACCAAAAGAAAGCTCTATTTGTGGGAAAAAAATGATAAAAATTTCATTTGGGTACAGTGTTGTATGACCGCGCAATTGTCATTCAAAGTGCGTCAGCGCTGAAAGCTGAAAATGGGTCTGGATAGGAGGGGTTGTTTAAGTGCCCAGTAAGCAAGTGGTTAAAAAGCGTATGTTAAAAAACATTTAAACATTTTTATATTGAGAACCGTGATATCATTGGTAAGCCTTCGCATGTATCTGTACATCCTTGTCCAACACTTATTAACTGTCATAACAATAATATACATTTCATTTGACTTAGTCCATTATGTACAGCTCTGCTAATGTCGTGGTGGAAACTCTCAATGTGTTTTTCAGAAATATTTTTCAGAAATATATTCAGAAATATCTCCTTAGGAGATCATTATGGGCTAATTCTATAACACAGTGTTTCTCAACCTTTTTTTTCAGTCAAGGCACCCTTTAAAATTAAGGACAATCTTGAGGCACCATCCAAAATTATGGACAGTCTTGAGACGCCCCATTTTAAAATGTAAAAAAGTATTCTAATAGTTTTACATAATGCAGCAATATCAATGCATGTAGGACACCCAACATTAGAGGCGATTTATTCTTCCAAAGCAAATACACTTTTTGCAAACTTGTACTGACTAGTATTCCAATGTTTCTCTTCTCCCTCCCTTTCCCTTCTCCATCACTTAGCTAATGAGACCCCAAAGCTGATAGAGAGAGGCATAGGAGGGTCAAACAAGGATGATCTGCAAGCAACTGACATCTTCCTTATCAACTAATAATGTCATTGGACTTTAGGAGGTTGGCAACTAGAAGGTTTTAATGGTGTACAACGAAACCCTGTGGCTTCCTGTAACTAAAAGGCAGGTTTCATCCACTCACCGGCTTGTATACAATTTTGGGGCAATTTTTGGGCATTTTGCTAAGTCACCCATGGAGAAACCTCAAGGCACCCTGGTTGAAAAAGGCTGCTATAACATATGTGGAAACATATAATAGAAAGTATATAATTACCTTAGAAATATATGTGCAATTCACAAATTCAATAATCACAACAGAAAATCATTGTATACTAATATTATTTTTTACAAAAGCGAGCCAACCCTTGCCTTTTAGGAGGAACTACTCTCTGGAAGCTGTTCCCAAGAAATGTAGGCAGAGGGCAAAGGACTAATCACCATTATTCCCTGTGGTCTACCTTTTTTTTTTTTTTTGAAAATTCTATTTATTATTTTATTACAATATCATACAACAATGGACATGTCCATGGAACATTGTCCATGAAGGTCAAAATGACCTCATATCTACCTAACAGAGACCTACTAACTAACAACTCATATCCCCAACTCCCCCCCCCCACCCTTGAACCACAGCTCGACAAGATATTATAATCTTAGAAAAGTCTTCATGGTATGCATGCGTTTACATTAATGTAACAGTGAGCACAGCAGTCAATGCCTCTAATTTCAAATATTATATTCTGACAGTGTGTAGGGCCTCCGGATAATATCCTTTATTCAAAGAGTATCTCTATATTTAGATCACCTCCTCCACTAACCCCCCGTGCTGTTGGAGTTGAACCACACTTGCCACACCCTATCAAATTTTTTCATGCAACCTCTGGCCTCGTAGGTAGCTTTGTAGTACGGTAACATGGAATTTACAAGGCCCTTCCATGAAGAGAAGCTCGGAGCCTCTGGCTTTTTCCATGCCAACAGAATAGCTTTCTTACCATAAAAAAACAAAACATTTAGCATTGTTCGCATGGCCCGTGAGGGTACAACTTCATCTACCAGTCCAAGCAAACACACTCTAACGTTCATTGGAATCGGTACTGATATTAATTCAGCAATACAAGTCATGATATCAGTCCAAAGTTTTTGGATGTGTGGGCAGCTCCAGAAAATATGGTCAGCATCTGCAGGCGAATATGAGCATCGCCAACACTCCGCCAAGACCATGGGGAAAATCTTGTTCAGTCTAGCTATGGTATAGTAACTTCTATGTAGAAATTTAAACTGAATTAGCCTGTCTCTTGTGGATACCAGATGTTTAAATGGCTGGGTCCTCAGATCTTCCCAGTCCTCCCCCTGCACATCCGGAACCTCCCCTTCCCATTTTTCTCTGCATCTGGCGATCGCCAATGGTGTTACCTTGAAGAAATCTTTGTAAGTACTTGAGAGGGGCTTAACCAGATCTTCATCTGACAACATCGTTTCAAGAGATGAGGGCAAGGATTCTACCCTCATCTCCCGAAACTGCATCTGAAATGCGTGACGAATCTGCAAAAACCTAAATAAATACGAATTAGGGAGTTCATGCCTTGATTGTAATTGTGAAATTGTTAAAAGTTGACCATATGTTGTGATATCTCGTAACGTCTTAATGCCTTTAACTGCCCATATCATTGGATCTGGTAAGTTAAAAAATTGAGGTAAACCTGGATTCATCCATATGGGAGTTGAGGGCGACACTCCCCCATAGCTAGGACATGCCAATTTTACTGCTGTTTCCCAGGCCTTAATAGTGGCTTTCATTGTTAGAGGTCAGAGGTAACTCCGACCTGGAGCCTCTAAACAGGGCAAATCGGAGGCTGTCATATGATCCCAAATGTGCCGCCTCCAATACTGTAGCTGCATCCCCATCCTCAGCAATCAACCACCTATGAGCGAAAACCATTTGTTCCGCTATATAGTATTTTTGCCAATCAGGCAATGCCAGGCCTCCTTGATCCCCCGGTTCCTGTAATACCTTATAGCCAATTCTTGGAGACTTGGGAGCCCAAATGAAAGATGAGATGATACTGTCCAACTTCTTATAGTACGATTTCGGAACCCAGACAGGTGCATGTCTCAGGAAGTACAGTACCACCGGGAGAAATTTCATTTTTAATAAACTGATGCGACCTATTAGAGCCCTTGCACACTGGGGCGGTTTGCAGGTTTGCTAATAATAGCGCCTGCAAACCGCCCCGAAAGTGCCGCTGCTTTCATTCCAGTGTGAAAGCCCCGAGGGCTTACACACTGGAGCGATGCGCTGGCAGGACGGTAAAAAAAGTCCTGCCAGCAGCATCTTCGGAGCGGTGAAGGAGCGGTGTGTATACCGCTCCTTTACCGCTCCTGCCCATTGAAATCAATGGGACGGCGCGGCTATACCGCCGGCAAAGCGCCTCTGCAGAGGCGCTTTGCGGTGGTATTTAACCCTTTCTCGGCCGCTAGCGGGGGGTAAAACCGCCCCGCTAGCGGCTGCATACCGACGGTAAAACGCCGCTAATAATAGCGGCGTTTTACCGCCGACGCCCCCCCCCCTCTTAACATATTAAGAGGTATGTAGTCCTAAACATTCGCTGTAATCTGTACTCCCAGATATTTAATGGATGAAACCCACTGCAATGGCAGATTAGGGTCTGCACCTGGCCTAGCCCCTGGATCTATTGGCAAAATTGATGACTTACCCCAATTCACTTTTAAGCCCGAAAAAGTTGCGAAGTGGTTAATAATTTCCAGAGCTGCTCCTAAGGAGTCCCTAGGGTCATCCAGAAATAGCAACATGTCGTCTGCGTACAGTGCCAGGGATTCATCTATTGTGCCCACCCGTATAGATTTTATTGCTCTAGATGACCTCAGTGCTACAGCCAGAGGTTCCAGGGCAATGGCAAATAGGAAGGGGGATAATGGGCAACCCTGACGAGTTCCCCTACCCACCTCAAAAAAATCTGAGGTGGATGTTCCCAATCTGACTGCCGCTTTCGGTTGTCTATATAGCATGGCCACCCACTTCCTGAAGTGTGGGCCAAACCCCATAGTCTCCAAGACCTTAAACATGAAAACCCAATCTACTGAGTGAAAGGCCTTTTCAAAATCAATAGATACTACTATTCTAGTACTGGGAGCTGCTGACTGAATTTGCAAATGAGTGAATAGTCTCCTTAAATTAGTGTCTGTCGACTTCCCTGGCATAAAACCTGTTTGATCTATGTTAATGATCGAGGGAATTACTGCAGCTAACCTCATGGCCAATATCTTAGTCAAAATTTTTAGATCTGTATTTAACAGAGCTATTGGTCGGTATGATGCACAGTCCTGTGGATCTTTCCCTGGTTTTAATTAGAGAACCATATAAGCCTCCAGCATTGAATCAGGTAGGGTGTTATGTTCATGGCAGTATTCCAGTAGTATATTAATTCTTGGGGACAAAACCTCAACGTTTGCCTTATAGAAATCTGCTGGAAACCCATCTGGTCCTGGGGCCTTGTTTGGGGGGAGTGGTAAAAATTGCCTGTTCGATTTCCTTAGTTGTAATTTTAGCTTCTAGATTAATCCTGTCAGTGTCTGTAAGTTTTGGTATTGGCAAGCCACCTAGAAAGGAATCTAAATTTGTTGGGTCATAGGAGGGGATTGGAGAGTAGAGAGAAGAGTAGAACCTGACAAACTCCTGCATAATCTGTCCTGGTTCACTAAGCAGAGTTCCCCCCTGAGTTTTAATGATTGGAATGTTAGTAATCTGACGGGAATCAGCGACCAACATGGCCAACAGTTTCCCGTCTCCCTCTGCAAAGACCGTCTGTGCCCTTTTTACCATATCTACACGGGCCTGACCCATGAAATGCATGGAAATGGAACGTCTCGCTTCCAGCAAGGCGTCATACGATGCCCTCGTAGAGGATTCCGCATGAGCCTCAGCGGCTTCTCTTTCCCTTTGTTGTAGAAGCTCAGTCTCCTCCCTATCTTGCTTGCGGGTTGTTTTAATGGCAGAAATAAATTCCCCCCTTGTCACTGCCTTGAAGGCATCCCATACAACATGAGGTTCCGCTGAGTCAGTATTGGAGGACCAATATGATTTTATGGCCTCAATCGTCTGGGCGGCAACTTGCTCGTTTTGTAACCAACCGGGCGAAAGCCGCCAACTTCTTCCCCGTGCTCCCGAGGCAAAAGACAGAGTAACTGCAAGGGGGTTATGATCAGTCAGACCACCAGCTAAATATACTATATCTTTCACATATGGAAGTAAGAGATTATTCCCGAAGGCGAGATCTATCCTGGCTGAAGATCTGTGGGCCACTGACACATGCGAAAAGCATTTATCCGTTGGATGCCTCCAACGCCATAACTCCGTAAGATCCGCCACAGACTTCCATCCATTCAGATCAGTGGAGCTTCCCCTAGATGGGTTGGAGGTATCCAATACCGCTTCAAGAACCGCATTGAAATCCCCCAATACCATCACAGGGAGGTGAGCATAAGGTGCCATTTTAGTCATGAGATCATATAATATTTTAGCCTGGAATGGAGGAGGCACGTAAATATTTACTATCACAATGGTTTTAGGACATATATCTAGGACTACCACCACGTATCGACCATTTGGGTCAGTGAACACCTGATGAATCGTGCAGGGAATAGTCCTGCAAATTAGGATGGAGACTCTCCTAGCAAACATGGAGTAGGTTGAGTGTATTGCCCTCTGGATCCATGGTTTGCGCAAAGTAAGGATTCTGCTACTGTCAAGGTGCGTCTCTTGTAAAAGTATTATATGCGGACGGGTCTGTTTAATGTATGAAATATTGAGGCCCTCTTAAGTTTGTGGTTGAGGCCCCGAACATTCCAAGACACAATTCTAATATCATCCATCATTATATCTGCCACTGTCAACCATCAACCGGAAATTCATCCGTAGAGGGGGGTCACCCCAGCATATAGCATCTATCACATCTTTAAGAGAAACTAAAATAAAATATGAACCCCTATGTCGAGCTGTGGTATCAGAACTTCCCACCCATGCTTTTATACCAGAAACAAAACAACCCAGTCCGGCATATAGCTTATTCCCTGAACAAAACAGCAACAAAAAAAAACTTGCGGTGAATTCCCGCCGCAGCAATCGAAAGCTTAGCAGTTCCTTAACTGGTCCTTTAGCACCTCCACACGCTCCAACTACACTTATTAGAGTCCATTAGTCCAGTCTTTGATAACGCCCTGGGGAGGGGCGAAACGCGTCGACGCAACATCCGGCTTACGCCTGAGAACCAGTGACATCACTTCCTGTAGTCAGTGGAGCGCACGCCGTTCAGCGGTGAACACTGACAAAAATCTGAATGCCTTCTCTGCATGTCCGCTCCGTGAGTAGCGCTGTTATGCGCAATTGATCTTGTGTCTTACAGCATTACACTTTATTTGTTTTCTTTCACTTTTTGGTTGGAACGTGAGGTCCGCGGCTCCTAAAGTCTTGCTATAGTGTCAGCAGTACAAGCCTTATTCCATCTCCATATCCAACACAGCATTGTGGTTGACTGTTATTAACCTTTTGGATTGGAAGACTGAAGTCTGCTGTCATTTGTGTTGAAGGACTATCCACATCTAGCTTTGAAATCTATTGTCTATCTATTAGGGCTATTAATGTCGTTTTTATATTTTCTATATGGTCACACATATTATATATATTTCTAGAGGATTTATGTTTACATGTATTAACGGTCACGAATAGCAAATACCATTAATATGTCACAATTTTGTTTAGTCGCATCTGAGTAGCGACATCACTATTATATAGTCGCACTTTAAATAGCGATATTACCACCAATTATACATATATTTTTTTTACCTTTTTTTATTTTTATTTTTCTATACATTTTTACTGTAAAAGTTGCCAGCGCAGGTTTTGTTTGTATTTTCAGGTTGAGTGTATTGCCCTCTGAATCCATGGTTTGCGCAAAGTAAGGATTCTGCTACTGTCAAGGTGCGTCTCTTGTAAAAGTATTATATGCGGACGGGTCTGTTTAATGTATTGAAATATTGAGGCCCTCTTAAGTTTGTGGTTGAGGTCCCGAACATTCCAAGACACAATTCTAATATCATCCATCATTATATCTGCCACTGTCAACCATCAACCGGAAATTCATCCGTAGAGGGGGGTCACCCCGGCATATAGCATCTATCACATCTTTAAGAGAAACTAAAATAAAATATGAACCCCTATGTCGAGCTGTGGTATCAGAACTTCCCACCCATGCTTTTATACCAGAAACAAAACAACCCAGTCCGGCATATAGCTTATTCCCTGAACAAAACAGCAACAAAAAAAAACTTGCAGTGAATTCCCGCCGCAGCAATCGAAAGTTCGGCAGTTTCTTAACTGGTCCTTTAGCACCTCCACACGCTCCAACTACACTTATTAGAGTCCATTAGGATTATGAAAAATACTGCGTGTACTCTCAACTCATGGAAAATGCAAGCCATGAAGGAGAAAAAAATAAGTAAAAAGGAAAAACAAGATTAATAAAAAATATATGGAAAAAATCACAAAAGGAAATTCCCAGGAAAATAAGTAGTAGAAAATGGCACAAAAGTACTACACACACCATCACAAAGGGTAAAGAAAATAGGGGAGGAACACTGTGGCTATGATCAGCAGTACTGGAAAAAAATGGCGTCTCTTCTTGGACTGTAAAAGCCCCTTAGCCAGCTCTTGATATATTGAGAGCATCAATGATAGTTAGCCTTTATAAGGGAGTTACTGTAGGAAATTGTGAGCCCTCGTGTCACTACGTTTTGTAGGTGAAAAGCAAACCGACCCCCTCATCCTCATCCGACTGAGTATGTAACACGCTGAGGACCCTTATTGTATGAGTGTGAGTTCAGTAGAAAAAAAAAAAATAAATAATGGAAAAAGGAGGAAAGAAAAAAAACAAAAATTGACACAACAAAGCATCGATTAGCCCATATCCACTCCAGGTGCATGGTGGCATTGTACATCCAGGGTATTAAAGTTCCTTGTCCATCCAGTCACAGGCCTCTTCTGGGTTCTCAAAAAATTTCATCGATCCTTTATATTGAATTCTGAGTTTGCTGGGGTATAACATACTGTATTTAACTTCTTTTTCTCTCAGGCATCTTCTGACCTCATTGAATGATCGGTGTTTCTACTGTGTCGCAGCCGAGAAGTCTGGAAACAACATTATTCGTGCATTGTCATGTTTCAGCTCTTGTAACTTTCTGGCCTGCATCAGGATCATGTCTCGGTCACGGAAGTTCAAAAAACGAACCAGGAACGGACGGGGGAAGGCACCTGGGGGTCTGCTGCCCACTGGGACCCTGTGGGCTCTCTCAACTATATAAGTAGGGGGCATGTCTTGCATGGACAGCAGTTGTTTAAAGAATTGCTCGGCAAACTGTGCAGGCCTGGCCCCTTCAGCCCCCTCAGGGAGTCCCACCACTCTGATATTATTCCTCCTCTGGCGGTCTTCTGCATCTATAGCCTTGTGCTGGAGGGATCTAACCTGGTCTCTGAGTTCAGCGATTTGGGCTCCGTGATCACCAGAGGTGTCTTCTATGTCAGAGACACGTGTCTCCACGGTGGTCAGACGGCCTCGGATCTTATCCAAATCATGCCTGATTAGATTGCACTCTGATGAGAGGTGGTCTATGCGCCCCATGAGCTCTGCTTTGCTGGCACTTATTGCCTTCAAGATCGGCCTTGTAATTACCTCAGTGTCAACAGCAGGATTCTGTTCATTTTCTACCTCCATCCCCTCTGCGTTCTCAGCCTGAGCCATTTTACCAGGATTTGTCTTGGCGCGCTGTTCTCTCGGAGAGGAAGACAAGATGGCGGGGGCGGGGCCAGGCTCCGTGTCCTAATGGAGCGGGTCTGTCTCTGTTCCGACGGTGCCTTACCGGTCTTTTTAGACGTTGAAGAAGGCATCGCTGAGCTCAGCGTTCTCTCCCCTACCAGATCTAAAGTTTGTGAGTCGGTATATGTACTCCAAAGTCACGGATGATAGGCAGGAGAGCGGAGCTGTGGAGGGATGTGCACTGCCTCGATCACATCCGGCAGGAAGTCCCCTGTGGTCTACCTTAAAGGGTAAGTTCACCTTTACAGGAAAAATCGGTAAGACGAACTTACAAGGCACCCCCCCTCCCCCCAGTCCCGCTGACCTGGATCGCGGCGATCTCCCGCTCTGAGCCCTGGTATAGCCGCGTCAGGGATCCGGGGCTTAGAAAACCCCGCAGCTGAATCTCTGAAACGTACCCCATCAGGAGGGACATTTCGGGGCATTCTAATTGGTCGGCGCCATCACATGGGCCAATCAGAACCCGCGTAGCCCGTCCTGTCAGCGGGGAAGAAGACACGTGAATGCCGAGGTAATTTCTAAGCCCCGGACCCCTGACGTGGCTATACCAGGGCTCAGAACGGGAGATCGCCGCGCAACAGGGGGGGGAGTGGTATTGGGGTGACTGTGTAAGTTCACCTTACAGATTTTTCTGTAAAGGTGAACTTACCCTTTAAACAGCGGGGCAGTGACAGTGGCTGAGGTAACACGAACAACAATTCTTGATAATGGATGCTTACACTCTCGATTAGCTCCTTGGCTTGGTGCTCAGCTCAGCAGTCAAGTCCGCTCTTTGGCTCTGGCACGGCCCCGTCTGATGCAGTTTAGCCTGGCACAGTTCAGCAGAGCACAGCCCACACTCTCCTTCCCAATTGGTGCGTTCCCCCCCAACTGCTCGACTCCTTCCTGGGCTTTTATTTATATATCGTCCCTTCCCTCTCTGGGTGCTTATGGGCCTTGTAGTTGTGGTCCCAGTTCAGCTGTGTGTAGGATCCTCCTTCCAGGCTAAATCTCCCAGACTGCTCCTGGCAATTGTATTTTGATTACAGTTAGGCAAACTAATTGACACTGCCATCTTGTGGGCAAATAAAGTTCTGCAACTCAGTAACAATGCCCAGTGCTACATAACATGTATTTTTCATGGCTTGCCCTGAATGTAACTGTTTTGTAAAAGCAAAGTCTAAAGTTTTTTGTTACACTCATACACAGGGTCATTTTGGAGAGACATCAATTAACCTACCTGTATTTCAAGGGAGATGCAGGCTGCCTGAACTCAGAAGAAGCAGTCAGCTTCTGATGGCTGAGGAGGACCAAGATGGTGGTGTGGAAGCCTACTTTTTGCACCTGATCAGCAGGGGGACAAACCTGGATTCTCTGGACAGTAGGGATGAGCATTGAGGAAACGGGGACGGTTTGAAGACACCCTTTTGAGGTATACGAACTCGGCGTTCGTTGGATTGACGCCCACACTCATTTTACAAAAGTGAGTGCATCCCCCTTCGGTGTCCTGTCCCCTTTTTCCACTGTGGCCACCACGGAGTTATACTATATACTGTCTGCTTATGTTTTTTATATACCGTCCTGCACACCCACCACCCGAATCGCCTGAACTACTGGATGGGACCCTTGCCTGCTGGTGATTTGTTACTGGATAACAAGCTGTTGTCTTGCAGCAGTAAGGTGAGCTGCTTGCGAGCACAGAGGTGTCCCCACTGAAGACCTTTTTCCCTTCCCTGTGGCTTGTGGACTTACATATGTGCTAGTATGATACTAGCCCTTTTGCACTGAGATTTTTTCTTTTCTTTTGTTTCAGTATTTACAATATTTTTATGTGCTAGTATGATACTAGCCCTCATGCACATGGACTTTGTTTGATTTATATATTTTTTTATGGGCTAGTATGATACTAGCTCTCATGCACATGGACTTTGTTTGATTTATATATTTTTATTTGGTTCAATTATTTTTATATATATATATATATATATATATATATATATATATATATATATATATATATATATTTATTTTTTTTTGTACCCACACTGTATTTAAGTATTTGTAAAATAAGTATTTGCTGAGTTACCACATATGGTGGTGTTCTCATACTACAGGCAGGCAGTTGATTTTGCTAGCTGCAGTATCAGTACATATATGTATATATATATATATATATATATATATATATATATATATATATATATATATATATATATATATATATCCCAGCTTAGTGCAGCTACAGGCCATTAGTATGTCTGCAAGGCCAACAAGGAGAGGCAGACAGTCACAAGCCAATAAAAGAGGGCAAGCAGGCTCTGTGTCTAGTGCTGGTCGTGGAGACGGTGCATCCTCATCAGCACGTGGCTGTGGGACACGCTTGGCCTTTTTTTGGCAGCTGGCCGTGTTGAGCCGCAACATGCGGAAGACTTGGTCAAGTGGATGACCAAGCCGTCCTCATCCTCCTCATCCTCTCTCACCCATGCTCAGGGTACTTTGTCTGGCAAAGCAGCGGCCTCTTCCCTCGGCTCAATGTCATCAGTGAGTCCTTCCCTAGCCCCACCATGTCCTCCTGAGGAGTCCCTCGAACTGTTTGACCACAGTGTTGGGTACATGCTCCAGGAGGATGCCCAGCATTTGGAAGGCTCTGATGATGATACTGAGCTAGATGAAGGCAGTAACGTGAGCACGGACAGAGGGGGTGCCCAAGAAGGACAGAAATCTGGCAGTCATGCTTCCCCTGCTGCAGCATACTGCCAGGTTTGCTCCAGTGATGAGGAGGGAGGCGATGATGAGGTCACTGACTCAACGTGGGTGCCTGATAGGAGAGAGGAGGAGGAGGCGGCACATCACCAACAAGGCAGGATGCCCTTTCAGGGGCCAGCCTAAGGGAAGCACACTGACTGCATCACACCCCAAAGCTCCGCATGTGCAGGGCGCTGCAGTCTCTGTGCGTTATTCAAAAAGTTCTTTGGTGTGGGCCTTTTTTGAGACGAGTGCATCAGATCGCACCGCTGCTATTTGCAACATATGTCTCAAGCGTATCTCGCGTGGCCAAAACATCTCCCGCTTGGGCACCACATGCTTGACAAGACATATGTTGACCTGCCATGCAGTTCGTTGGCAAAAGACCCACACCAAAGAACAAAGAGGACCTCAGCTTGCTCCTCATCAGCTGAGATCTCCAACCCCACTATACCTTCAGTCTTCCCCTAGACCTGCACTAAGAGGAATGAAGGTGTAGAATTAGGTGTGTCACAGCCAAGTACTTGTGGGCAATCTGCTTTCGGTACACCGACGTCAGATTGTACCAGGCAAATTTCCCTGCCCCAGCTGCTGCACCGCTGAAAGAAGTTCGCTCCCAGCCATTCACATGCCCAGCGGTTGAATGCTAGCTTGGCAAAATTGCTAGCACTTCAACTGCTGCCTTTTCAGTTGGTAGACTCTGTTCCCTTCCGTGAGTTTGTGGAATGTGCGGTTCCTCAGTGGCAGGCATGGACAGGGACGTTATCTAAGTTTCACCGCACATTGGGTGACTCTGCTGGCAGCTGGGAAGGATGCAGGACAAGGTGCAGTAGTGTTGGAGGTTGTTCTGCCACCACGCCTCCAAAATGCCACTACTAATGATTGTGACACACCTCTCTCCTCCACCCCCTCCTCTTCTTCTTCCTCCATGGCCTCTTCCTGTGCTTTGTCCTCGGAACCAGCGGTGCTCCGTAGCCGTTCAAGGGGCTACGCAAGTATGCAGGCCAAAAGATGCCATGCGGTGCTTGAGCTGGTGTGCTTGGGGGACAGGAGCCACACTGGGGCAGAGGTTCTGTCAGCTCTGCAGGGGCAGGTTCAGAGGTGGTTGACGCCACGCCAACCTAAGGCTGGAATGGTGGTTTGCGACAATGGCACCAACCTCCTCTCTGCCCTCCGACAGGGACAAATGACCCATGTGCCCTGTTTGGCTCACGTCCTTAACTTGATGGTGCAGAGGTTCTTGGGCAGGTACCCGGGCTTTCAGGATGTCCTGAGGCAGGCCAGGAAAGTCTGTGTGCTATTCCCATATAATGCCAGTGCTCGGCTGGCAGACCTCCAAAAGGAGTTTAACCTGCCCAAGAACCGCCTAATCTGTAACATGCCCACCAGGTGGAACTCAACGTTGGCCATGCTGCAGTGGCTGCACACACAGCAGAGGGCCATCAATGAGTACCTGTGCGACTATGGCACCAGGACAGGGTCAAAGGAGCTTGGGTTTTTTTCCCCACGCCAGTGGGCCATGATCAGGGATGCATGCACTGTCCTGTCACCATTTGAGGAGGCCACGAGGATGGTGAGCAGTGACAGTGCATGCATCAGTGACACTGTCTACTTGGTCCACCTGTTGGAGCACAGGCTGCGTGGAATAATGGACAGGGCACTTGAGGCAGAACAGAGGCAGGAAGAGGAGGACTTCCTTAGCTCTCAAGGCCCCCTTTATCCAGACAGTGTTCCTGCGTGCCCGCCGATCACACAGGAAGAGGACGAGGAGGAGGAGGATTGTGTCAGTATGGAGGTGGAGCCTGCCACTCAGCATCAGCAGCAGTCTTTAAGGGATCAGTCCCAAGAAACACATGGACTTGTACGTGGCTGGGAGGAGGTGGCTGCAGACCATGTCGTCCTTAGTGACCCAGAGGACTCCGGACCGAATGCCTCAGCAAACCTACGCTGCATGGCCTCCCTGATCCTGCAAAGCCTGCGTAAGGATCCTCGTATTCGTGGTATCAAGGAGAAGGACCAATACTGGCTGGCAACCCTCCTTGATCCACATTACAAGGGTAAGGTTGCGGACCTTATCTTGCCATCGCAGAGGGAGCAGAGGATGAAACATCTTCGGGAGGCCTTGCAGAAAGGTCTGTGCAATGCGTTCCCAGAGACTGGGAGGTTACAAACTCCTGTTTCTGGACAATGTGTTGCTGAGGCTTCGGTCAGTCAAAGAAGGAGAGGTGGAGAAGGTGGCCGTCTGACCGATGCGTTCAGACAATTTTTTGGTCCGCAGCCCCAAGGTATGATCGGTTCCAGCAACCATCGCCAGCGTCTGTTTTACATGGTGCAGGAATACCTAGGGGCAAGATCTGACTTGGACACCTTTCCCACCGAAAATCCTCTTGGTTAGTGGGTCTTGAGGATGGATCACTGGCCAGAGCTTGCACAGTATGCAATTGAGCTACTGGCCTGTCCTGCATCCAGCGTTCTTTCGGAAAGCACATTCAGTGCTGCTGGAGGCTTTGTAACCGATCACAGGGTGCGTCTGTCCACCGACTCGGTCGATCGACTGACCTTCATAAAAATGAATCAGTCTTGGATCACCACCAGCTACTAAGCCCCTGATGCTGATGTAACCGAATAATTTTTTTTGAAATCTCAGATCCCTTCAAAGACTGCCTATGCTGATGCTGAGTGACTTTCCTGAGTAATTATCCTCTTCCTCCTCAATGATCACGCTGATAGCTTGTAAGAACATTTTTGGTTCTGGGCGCCACCACCAGTGCCTAAGTCCCAATTTTTCAGCCCCTGTTTAACAGGGGTGTGTAATTACAATTTTTGATGCAATACTTTGCAGCAGGGCTCGTTCCTGCGTTCCAACTAGAGAGTTTGTGAGGGGTTGCAGTGTTGTGGTACCAGCACCAGTGCCTAAGGCCCATTTTTTCAGCCCCTGTTCAACAGGGGCATGTAATTACAATTCTTGATCTAATATTTCACAGCAGGGCCCGTTTCTGCGCCCACCAAGAGCGAGTGAGAAATTACAGTGTTGAGGCACTAGCACCACCACCACCAAAGGCCCAATTTTTCTGCCCCTGTTCAACAGGGGCATGTAATTACAATTCTTGATCTAATATTTCACAGCAGGGCCCTGTGAGGGCTTACAGTGTTGTGGCCACAACAAAACCTAAGGCCCAAATTTCTGTTGAGTATATAGGGCAGGCCCCTACTTTCAAACATCCAACTTACAAACGACTCCTACTTGCAAACAGAAGGAGACAACAGGAAGTGAGATGAAATCTACCCCTAGGAAGGGAAATTCTCTCCTGTAAGAGTTAATATGGGAAAAACATTTCTCCTTTCCACTGATGCTTTATCACCAATCCTTGTTTTACAAAAAAAAAAACAAATTTTCAAAAAACATTTGTCATTGGGACAAAAAATGAGGTAAAATCTTCTGAAGAGGAGCACAGACAGCAAAACAAATGTCACAGGGGTGATAACCCTTCCCTATGTTTTTCAAAAAGCTTAAAATAGATTTTTTGGCTGGAGCTAAACACGTTAAAAATGTACCAGTTCAAAATTACAAACAGATTCTACTTAACAACAAACCTACAGTCCCTGTCTTGTTTGCACCGCCTGTATACTGCTGTTCAGAGTATATAGGGCCTGGTGACCCCACGTCTTTCCTTTTTTTAATTTAGGTGCGGGGTTCCCCTTAATATCCATACAAGACCCAAAGGGCCTGGTAATGGACTGGGGGGCTCATGCTGTTTGTCTCACTGATTTTCATCCATATTGCCAGGACCCGACATTACATTAAAGCCGCAAGCAGTTTTAAATGACTTTTTTTCCTTTAAAAATGACATTTTGTGCAGGGACTGTTCTAAGCACGGGAAACACGCGCCACTTTACAGGCATACTATAGACACCCTCCAGGTACGATATTTAAAGGAATATTTCACTTTTTTTTTTAACTTTAAGCATCATTAAAATCACTGCTCCCGAAAAAACGGCCATTTTTAAAAGGTTTTTTTGCATTGATACATGTCCCCTGGGGCAGGACCCGGGTCCCCAAACCCTTTTTACGACAATACCATGCAAATTAGCCTTTAAAATGAGCACTTTTGATTTCGAATGTTCGAGTCCCATAGACGCCAATGGGGTTCTAACGTTCGTGCGAATTTTCGGTCCGTTCGCGGGTTCTGGTGCGAACCGGGGGGTGTTCGGCTCATCCCTACTGGACAGGTGAGTATATAAATTAAGGACAACCATAGATTACATGAACCTAAAAGAAATAGAAGGGAGAGTGAAGTTCCCCTTTAAGAATTAATATTTAACAGAAGCACCAAACATACAAAATATATTACAACAGTAATTACAGATGCAAATGAAAATCAGGTCCCTTTGCATAAATCAGAGGCACACAATAATCAATCCTTTCATCAATAATGTTTTTAGCCCGAAGCCAATTCAGTTTCCAAGTGCCAGGCTGGATCAGAAGCTCACTTGGGCTTCCCCACACGACTCTATAAGCACATTTAATCAAATTTAGATTGCCAACATAATCAACTCTCCTGCCGAATCTTTCAAACGGGAAAAAAAGAGCCTCATCTGCTGAAATATTCCAAAAGCCATTCTGTATTCCTCATGCCGCCTAAATCAGCTAAGGGAGATCGCCCCAGCTGTGAAGAGAGCTGGAACTGGCAAGGAAGTTAATAATGGAAATTAGATTGTACCAAGCCGGGTCATCGCTGGTCACAACTGCGGACAAAAATGACAAGAAGTCTCCCTGGACAATGGACTGCCAAAATTTCTGGAAAGCTAACCAATTGGCTCCTTATTGTGAAGGAACACCTTGATCTCTCCTTGTGCTGTAACAGATGTAAAGTAGAACTAAAGCCAAAAAGTAAGGCCCCTTGCACATGGACACCTAAAACACATTTTTGGGCATTCAGGCACTTTTTTTGTTGATATAAATGCAGCCCATTGTTCATACCTCCCAACTTTTTGTGATGGGAATGAGGGACACCTATCAGCAAAAGTATGCAGACATAGGACACACCCCTTTTCACTCCCCTTAAAGGAGAATTGTACAAAAAAACAAGATTGGTTAAACCCACAAGTGCTTTTTTTTACCACTACTATTCCTTTATATTGGCTTTTGGACTTTATAAATGCAGCAATTTAGAAATCAGATGAAAGGTTTAGCACTGGAAAACACTTTTTGATAGATAAAAAGTGCATTCTATATACATCTATATAGATCAGACCAAAATGAGGGACAAATGAGGAGGAATGAGGGACAGAGGGACATTGCTCCAAATCATGGACATTCCCTCAAAACCAGGGACAATTGGGAGCTTTGAATTGTTTTTAATGGACCTGTATACACAAGCACATGAACTGTCACTGTTTATACATCAGTTACAAAAAAAAAAAAATATTACAAAAATCTGCATTGCTGGTCGATTTTATGCAGGTGCCTGCATATATGTGAAAATGCGAGCATACAGCAAAACCCTTCATTAAAAAAAATAGAAGAATTTTTATGCGTACTTGCTTTTACGCGCATATACACATCATTATTTATTTATGTGTTTATTTATTTACTTTAAGCAAAATAAACACCTAATTTGACTTGGTATTAACCTTTTGCAATTTAGTCAACTAAAATATAGATTTTAGTCGACTAAAATACGACTAAAACTAAAACATTTCAGATAACTAAAATATGACAAAAACACAAAAACAACTCAGATGACTAAAATGGGACTAAAACTAATTTGGCATTTCAGTCAAAAGACTATGACTAAAACTAAATCAAAATTTGACATAAAAAATGAACACTGACTGCCTGTCTTCAAAGCTTATCTTCTGGTTTCAGTATCGTCTGAGTCACTGACATTGCACATCGGGACTTCACTCGGACTTCACTAGCAGCATGCTAAATCTGCATCAGTGACTCACAAAGCATTGATGCCCCAAATGCACGCAACTAAATCCTGTACTTATAATATAATTAAAAAGGAGGAGGAGGTAGGGGGGGGAGTGGTAAAACGCACCTTCGCCTGAGTAGACAAAAATACTTGCACCAGCCCTGCTTGTAATTAGTGTATGTCATACAATCTCATGTGTCTGACATACTGTAATTGTCCAATTTAATAATACTGTGAATATACCAATGAATTGTGTGCAAGTTTCTATGATAGAGAAGAATGGAAACTATTGTGAGGCTCACATGTAACATTATTAAAATTCCTCTGTGTTCAGATTTTCATTCAAGTCTCATTTCACCTTCCCTCTAAAAGCCGACAAGCATTTTGAGCTACTGAACTGTAACACAATGTCCATTAAAACCTATTGTCTAGAGCCCTGTCTACATCAAGAATTGACCTATTTTTTTGCTTTTTGTAAAGGTGACTTGTTTACTATTACAAAGTAAATATTTGCCATATTATGTCTCATTTAAAGAAAATGATTTTTTGTATACGTGTTCTCACGTTATTATTTTTTAGCTGAAATATATTTTAGAATGTATTTTATATATATATATATATATATATATATATATATATATATATATATATATATATATATATACACCCTGTTTCCCCGAAAATAAGACCTAGCGTGATTGTCGGTGATGGCTGCAATATAAGCCCTACCCCCCAAATAAGCCCTACCCTGTTTCCCCGAAAATAAGCCCTACCCTGAAAAGAAGACCTACAAGGACTTTAACTAGGGCTTATTTGGGGGGTAGGGCTTATATTGCAGCCATCACCGACAATCAGGCTAGGTCTTATTTTCGGGAAAACAGGGTATATATATATATATATATATATATATATATATATATATATATATATATATATATATATTAATATATATTAAAAGTAGTGTTAATATTTTTGGTCTGATAAATTAAATATTGTATGACAGTATTTAATATTGAAATATTCAGCCAGCAATTGGAGAACGGGTTTCTTTGCCATTTGTTTACAAGACTGCATTTTGCTGCTCTGTTGAAAAAGCCTGTTGTTTACAAAACTCTATTACCAGTGGAGGCTGTTTTGTTTTGGGGGGGGGGGCAGCAAACAGCCCCTCCCCCTAGAGTGGCCGGTGGCACCTCGCCCCCCCACCTTCCCCTGTCTGCCGGTCGTTCCGGCACTTACCCATCTAGGCGGATAGCAGGTGGCAGGCAGCGAGCAGCGTGCAGCGGCTCTGTGTCCTCTCCTCCATCGCCGGCTTCTAGTGTGCGCCCCCCCCCCTCCTTGGCATCCAATAGGATCGCCTGTCCTTTCAGCCAATCAGGTGACGGGTGTCAAAACCCACTTCCTGATTGGCCGGGAGGAGGATTAGCGCTACAATAGCGAATATTCATTTGTTCTTGTAACACACCTGAGTGGACTGTGAGGGCATTCTCTGCACCCCGAGCCCACCCTTTTTTGAAGCCTATTAGAGCCTCTCGCTCTAATAAGTGCTTCAAAAAAACACCCCCCACATTGGAATCCATGCATCCAGCATCCTGAAAGGGTCCGCACGCATGGATAGGGGGAGGCGCCGATGGATAGCTGTCTATACCTCAAGCTGTAATTCAAAAATACAACAAATAAGTGACCCTTGCTCTTCTTTTTTTTTTTTTCTTCAGACTCTCTTCTTGTCGTTCAATCAACAAGAGAGAGTATGAAGAAAAAAAGCTTCTGCTAACCAGAGAGATATGCCACAAACCGATTTAAATTGCTTGTGTGCAACACAACATTCAGCATAACAGCAGAAAATGAAAGTAAACTGATTGGAAAGAGGAAAATGTCTCCTTCTCCGTGTTTCTGTAGTCTAGCACCTAGCTACAGTCCTAAGATCCTCTTTCACATAAGCCAGCATTTGACCTTTATACCCTCCACAGATTCATATTATAACCATAGTGAGCCTACAGAGAGGATGCCAAGAAACACTATATGCAGGGCCGTTTTTAAGGCAGGGCAAAAGGGGCAGCTGCCCTGGGCCCTGTCATTGTTGAGGGGCCCAAAGCAGCTGACTCATACTTGCCAACTATCCTGGTTTAAATTCCCTCGTCCCTTGAGGTTTTAGTCCTGTGCTGTGTCCCAATATCTCAGTGTGAAGTGCTGCTACTAATGATGCCCAGCTCTGCCCTATTGTTGTGTACAGATGAATCACTTGCAGACCCTGTGTTTACATGTAAATTACCAGCATTCATATGTAAATAGCGGTGGCCTGCGGCATTGATATGTATATCATGCCCCCCTGAGGTCATACCCACAGTAATCTCTAGCAGCCAATCAACAAGCAGAAATCATGTGTTGTAACCTTCAGCAACTAATTAGTGAGCCGTAATGTGTGCTGTAACCTCTAGCAACCAATCAGTGAGCGGTAATGTTACACTGTAACCTCTGGCAACCAATCGCAATAGCTGCCTAATCTGATTCAGTAAACTGATTTTAAGTCTAGCTGCTATTTATTGTATGTCTCAGATCAGGTGGAGAGCAAAACTGCATTGGGGGGGGGCAAGAAAAGTTTTGCCCAGGGTCCAATTAATATTAAAGACGGCCCTGACTATATGGCCAGAAGTTTGTGGACATTTTACCATTACACCTAAATGATCTTACGGGACAATCCAAAGGTTGTAACAGAAATATTGGATTTTTCTTTTTCCTTTGTTTTATAAATTTGACGGTCTCTAATCCAGATGCAGTGTGTAATCAGAGGCATATTTAGTGAAAATGGTGCCTATGGCAAGCCCTGAAACTGCCCCCCTGTCAAAACATTTGAAACCCATCTTTCAGATAACTTAACAAAAAAAAAACAGCTAACAAAACTACAAGTCAAGCTCTTTAATATTTTAATTAGCAAACTATGGACTGGCACTGATGAGCTGCACTAATGGGCAACACTGATGGGCACTGATAAGCAGCACTGATGGGCTGCACTGATGGGCACTGATTTTCAGCATTTATGGGCACTTATAAGGCAGCACTGATGAGGCAGCACTAACACTGATAGGCGGCACTGATGAGCTGCACTGATGGGCACTAATAGGTGACACTGGCACCGAAAAAGGTGGCACTGATGAGCTGCACTGATAGGTGAAACTGGCACTGATAGGTGGCACTGATAGGTGACACTGGCACTGACAGGTGGCACTGATGAGCTGCACTAATATGTGGCACTGTCTGATAGGTGACACTGGCACTGATAAGCTGCACTGATATAGGTTTCACTGATAGGTGACACTGGCACTGATTGGTGGAACTGATAGGTGGCACTGATAGGTGACACTGGCACTGACAGGTGGCACTGATGAGCTGCACTAATAGGTGGCACTGTCTGATAGGTGACACTGGCACTGATAGGTGGCACTGATGAGCTGCACTGATATAGGTGGCACTGATAGGTGACAATGGCACTGATAGGTGGCACTGTCTAGCCCTTTTTTGGGGGGCTTTAGTGACATATCAGGGATCTACACAGACCCCTAATATGTCACTTTTGAGACAGAGAAAGGGACGGAGATACCCCAGTCTCTTTCTCTGCAGCCTCAGCTGCACTGGACAGTGAATGAATGAGAAGTGCTCTGTGCTAAGCAGCTTACAATTCATTCACAAACTGCATACTGCATAGCAACCCCCCCCCCCCCTTTCCCCCGCAGCAGCTGGTGGGAGAGGACAGAGGGAAGCTATGAATGCTGTAGGGAGCCATCACAGAGTGAAACAAGACAGGAGGCAACCCTGTCCCCCTCCGCACCCGGTTCGGCGACTTCTCCTACCCGGGGCCCGGGAACTGGGTGCAGTGCTCCTTCTGCAGCATTCTCCTGAGTGAGCCGAGAGCCAGGGACTGGTGGTGTCCCTTCCTCTTGAGAATCGAGCTGGCCAAACGGACCGGGCGGTGTGGGACACTATCACTTTCACCGAAAATTTGCGCAAACTTTAGAACCCCATTGAAGACTATGAGACTCGAACGTTTGAAATAAAAAGTGCTAATTTTAAAGGCTAATTTGCATGGTATTGTCCTAAAAAGGGTTTGGGGACCCGGGTCCTGCCCCAGGGGACATGTATCAATGCAAAAGAAAGTTTTAAAAATGGACATTTTTTTGGGAGCAGTGATTTTAATAATGCTTAAAGTGAAAAAAAAGTGAAATATTCCTTTAAATATCGTACCTGGGGGGTGTCTATAGTATGCCTGTAAAGTGACGCGTGTTTCCCGTGCTTAGGACAGTCCCTGCACAAAATGACATTTTTAAAGGAATAAAAGTCATTTAAAACTGCTTGCGGGTTTAATGTAATGTCGGGTCCTGGCAATATGGATGAAAATCAGTGAGACAAACGGCATGGGTACCCCCCAGTCCATTACCAGCCCCTTTGGGTCTTGTATGGATATTAAGGATGAACCCCGCACCCAAATTAAAAAAAGGAAAGGCGTGGGGCCCCCAAGCCCTATATACTCTGAACAGCAGTATACAGGTGGTGCAAACAAGACAGGGACTGTAGGTTTGTTATTAAGTAGAATCTGTTTGTAATTTTGAACTGGTACATTTTTAAAGTGTAGCTCCAGCCAAAAAATCTATTTTAAGCTTTTTGGAAAACATAGGGAAGGGTTATCACCCCTGTGACATTTGTTTTGCTGTCTGTGCACCTCTTCAGAAGATTTCACCTCACTTTCTGTCCCAATGACAAATGTTTTTTGACAATTTGGGGTTTTTAGTGAAGCAAGGATTGGTGATAAAGCATCAGTGGAGAGGAGACACATTTTTCCCATATTAACTCTTACAGGAGAGAATTTCCCTTCCTATGGGTAGATTTCATCTCACTTCCTGTTGTCTCCTTCCGTTTGCAAGTAGGAGTCATTTGTAAGTTGGATGTTTGAAAGTAGGGGCCTGCCCTATATACTCTGCAGAAATTGGGGTCTTAGGTGTTGGTGTTGCCACAACACTGTAAGCCCTCACAGGGCCCGGCTGTGAAATATTAGATCAAGAATTGTAATTACATGCCCCTGTTGAACAGGGTCAGAAAAATTGGGCCTTTGGTGGTGGTGGTGCTGGTGGCACAACACTGTAAGTCCTCACAGTTACTCTTGGTGGGTGCTGGAACGGGCCCTGCTGTGAAATATTAGATCAAGAATTGTAATTACATGTCCCTGTTGAACAGGGGCAGAAAAATTGGGCCTTAGGCACTGGTGCCACAACACTGCAACCCCTCACAGATACTCTAGTTGGGGCGCAGGAACAAGCCCTGCTGCAAAGTATTGCATCAAAAATTGTAATTACAAGAACACAAGCACTTGTCTTCAGGTAGCTATACTGTAGGTGTAACTGTGCAGGGTACACAGTACACTAACTGTAAATACTTCAAGAGCCTGCCTGTGCTATTAATAGGATCAGAAGAAGTACACAAGCACTTGTCTTCAGGTAGCTATAGGTGCAACTGTGCAGGGTACACAGTACACTAACTGTAAATACTTTAATAGCCTGCCTGTGCTATTAACCACTTGACGACCGCCTAACGCCGATGTACGTCGGCAAAGTGGCACGGACAGGCAAAATCACGTACATGGTACGTGATTTGCCTTCCGCGGGTGGGGGGTCCGATCGGACCCCCCCCCGGTGCCCGAGGCGGTCGTATTTTGTCCAGCGGCGATCAGAGGTGAGGGGGAGACCATCCGTTCGTGGCCCCCCCCCCTCGCGATCGCCGCCGGCCAATCGAATCATTCCTTTGCTGCTGTATGCTAAACAGCAGCAAAGGAAATGATGTCATCTCTCCTCGGCTCGGTAATTTCCGTTCCGGCCCGAGGAGAGAAGACAGGTATGTGAGTGCACAACACACTACACACTCGGTAGAACATGCCAGGCACACTAAACACCCCGATCCCCCCCCCCCGATCGCCCCCCGATCCCCCCCCGATCACCCCCCCCCCTGTCACAAACTGACACCAGCAGTTTTTTTTTTTTTTTCTGATTACTGCATAGTGTCAGTTTGTGACAGTTACAGTGTTGGGACAGTTACTGTTACCCCCCTTTAGGTCTAGGGTACCCCCCTAACCCCCCCTAATAAAGTTTTAACCCCTTGATCACCCCCTGTCACCAGTGTCACTAAGCGATCATTTTTCTGATCGCTGTATTAGTGTCGCTGGTGACGCTAGTTAGGGAGGTAAATATTTAGGTTCGCCGTCAGCGTTTTATAGCGTCAGGGACCCCCATATACTACCTAATAAATGTTTTAACCCCTTGATGGCCCCCTAGTTAAACCTTTCACCACTGATCACCATATAACTGTTACGGGTGACGCTGGTTAGTTCGTTTATTTTTTATAGTGTCAGGGCACCCGCCGTTTATTACCGAATAAAGGTTTAGCCCCCTGATCGCCCGGCGGTGATATGCGTCGCCCCAGGCAGCGTCAGATTAGCGCCAGTACCGCTAACACCCACGCACGCAGCATACACCTCCCTTAGTGGTATAGTATCTGAACGCATCAATATCTGATCCGATCAGATCTATACTAGCGTCCCCAGCAGTTTAGGGTTCCCAAAAACGCAGTGTTAGCGGAATCAGCCCAGATACCTGCTAGCACCTGCGTTTTGCCCCTCCGCCCAGCCCACCCAAGTGCAGTACCGATCGATCACTGTCACTTACAAAAGACTAAACGCATAACTGCAGCGTTCGCAGAGTCAGGCCTGATCCCTGCGATCGCTAACAGTTTTTTTGGTAGTATTTTGGTGAACTGGCAAGCACCAGCCCCAGGCAGCGTCAGGTTAGCGCCAGTACCGCTAACACCCACGCACGCACTGTACACCACCCTTAGTGGTATATTATCTGAACGGATCAATATCTGATCCGATCAGATCTATACTAGCATCCCCAGCAGTTTAGGGTTCTCACAAACGCAGTGTTAGTGGGATCAGCCCAGATACCTGCTAGCACCTGCGTTTTGCCCCTCCGCCCGGCCCAGCCCACCCAAGTGCAGTATCGATCAATCACTGTCACTTACAAAAGACTAAAACACATAACTGCAGCATTCGCAGAGTCAGGCCTGATCCCTGCGATCGCCAACAGATTTTTTGGTAGCGTTTTGGTGAACTGGCAAGCGCCAGCGGCCTAGTACACCCCGGTCGTAGTCAAACCAGCACTGCAGTAACACTTGGTGACGTGGCGAGTCCCATAAGTGCAGTTCAAGCTGGTGAGGTGGCAAGCACAAGTAGTGTCCCGCTGCCACCAAAAAGACAAACACATGCCCTTCGTGCCCATAATGCCCTTCCTGCTGCATTCACCAATCCCAATTGGGAACCCACCGCTTCTGCAGCGCCCGTACTTCCCCCATTCACATCCCCAACCAAATGCAGTCGGCTGCAGGAGAGGCATTTTCTTTATGTCCTCCCGAGTACCCCTACCCAGCGAACCCCCCCAAAAAAGATATTGTGTCTGCAGCAAGCGCGGATATAGGCGTGACACCCGCTATTATTGTCCCTCCTGTCCTGACAATCCTGGTCTTTGCATTGGTGAATGTTTTGAACGCTACTATGCACTAGTTGAGTATTAGCGTAGGATACAGCATTGCACAGACTAGGCACACTTTCACAGGGTCTCCCAAGATGCCATCGCATTTTGAGAGACCCGAACCTGGAACCGGTTACAGTTATAAAAGTTAGTTACAAAAAAAGTGTAAAAAATAAATAAATATATATATAAAATAAAAAAAAATAGTTGTCGTTTTATTGTTCTCTCTCTCTCTATTCTCTCTATTGTTCTGCTCTTTTTTACTGTATTCTATTCTGCAATGTTTTATTGTTATTATGTTTTATCATGTTTGCTTTTCAGGTATGCAATTTTTTATACTTTACCGTTTACTGTGCTTTATTGTTAACCATTTTTTTGTCTTCAGGTACGCCATTCACAACTTTGAGTGGTTATACCAGAATGATGCCTGCAGGTTTAGGTATCATCTTGGTATCATTCTTTTCAGCCAGCGGTCGGCTTTCATGTAAAAGCAATCCTAGCGGCTAATTAGCCTCTAGACTGCTTTTACAAGCCGTGGGAGGGAATGCCCCCCCCACCGTCTTCCGTGTTTTTCTCTGGCTCTCCTGTCTCAACAGGGAACCTGAAAATGCAGCCGGTGATTCAGCCAGCTGACCATAGAGCTGATCAGAGACCAGAGTGGCTCCAAACATCTCTATGGCCTAAGAAACCGGAAGCTACGAGCATTTTATGACTTAGATTTCGCCGGATGTAAATAGCGCCATTGGGAAATTGGGGAAGCATTTTATCACACCGATCTTGGTGTGGTCAGATGCTTTGAGGGCAGAGGAGAGATCTAGGGTCTAATAGACCCCAATTTTTTCAAAAAAGAGTACCTGTCACTACCTATTGCTATCATAGGGGATATTTACATTCCCCGAGATAACAATAAAAATGATTAAAAAAAAAAAAAAATGAAAGGAACAGTTTAAAAATAAGATAAAAAAGCAAAAAAATAATAAAGAAAAAAAAAAAAAAAAAAAAAAGCACCCCTGTCGCCCCCTGCTTTCGCGCTAAGGCGAACGCAAGCGGCGGTCTGTCGTCAAACGTAAACAGCAATTGCACCATGCATGTGAGGTATCACCGCGAAGGTTAGATCGAGGGCAGTAATTTTTGCAGTAGACCTCCTCTGTAAATCTAAAGTGGTAACCTGTAAAGGCTTTTAAACGCTTTTAAAAATGTATTTATTTTGTTGCCACTGCACGTTTGTGCGCAATTGTAAAGCATGTCATGTTTGGTATCCATGTACTCGGCCTAAGATCATCTTTTTTATTTCATCAAACATTTGGGCAATATAGTGTGTTTTAGTGCATTAAAATTTAAAAAAGTGTGTTTTTTCCCCAAAAAATGCGTTTGAAAAATCGCTGCGCAAATACTGTGTGAAAAAAAAAAATGAAACACCCACCATTTTAATCTGTAGGGCATTTGCTTTAAAAAAATATATAATGTTTGGGGGTTCAAAGTAATTTTCTTGCAAAAAAAAAAAAAAAATTTCATGTAAACAATAAGTGTCAGAAAGGGCTTTGTCTTCAAGTGGTTAGAAGAGTGGGTGATGTGTGACATAAGCTTCTAAATGTTGTGCATAAAATGCCAGGACAGTTCAAAACCCCCCCAAATGACCCCATTTTGGAAAGTAGACACCCCAAGCTATTTGCTGAGAGGCATGTCGAGTCCATGGAATATTTTATATTGCGACACAAGTTGCGGGAAAGAGACAAATTTTTTTTTTTTTGCACAAAATTGTCACTAAATGATATATTGCTCAAACATGCCATGGGAATATGTGAAATTACACCCCAAAATACATTCTGTTGCTTCTCCTGAGTACGGGGATACCACATGTGTGAGACTTTTTGGGAGCCTAGCCGCGTACGGAACCCCGAAAACCAAGCACCGCCTTCAGGCTTTCTAAGGGCGTGAATTTTTGATTTCTCTCTTGACTGCTTATCACAGTTTCGGAGACCATGGAATGCCCAGGTGGCACAAAACCCCCCCAAATGACCCCATTTTGGAAAGTAGACACCCCAAGCTATTTGATGAGAGGTATAGTGAGTATTTTGCAGACCTCACTTTTTGTCACAAAGTTTTGAAAATTGAAAAAAGAAAAAAAAAAAGTTTTTTCTTGTCTTTCTTCATTTTCAAAAACAAATGAGAGCTGCAAAATACTCACCATGCCTCTCAGCAAATAGCTTGGGGTGTCTACTTTCCAAAATGGGGTCATTTGGGGGGGTTTTGTGCCACCTGGGCATTCCATGGCCTCCAAAACTGTGATAGGCAGTGAAGAGTGAAATCAAAAATTTTCACCCTTAGAAATCCTGAAGGCGGTGATTGGATTTCGGGGCCCCGTACGCGGCTAGTCTCCCAAAAAGTCCCACACATGTGGTATCCCCATATTCAGGAGAAGCAGCAGAATGTATTTTGGGGTGCAATTCCACATAGGCCCATGGCCTGTGTGAGCAATATATCATTTAGTGACAACTTTTTGTAAATATTTTTTTTTTTTTGTCATTATTCAATCACTTGGGACAAAAAAAATAAATATTCAATGGGTTCAACATGCCTCTCAGCAATTTCCTTGTCTACTTTCCAAAATGGGGTCATTTGGGGGGGTTTTGTACTGCCCTGCCATTTTAGCACCTCAAGAAATGACATAGGCAGTCATAAACTAAAAGCTGTGTAAATTACAAAAATGTACTCTAGTTTGTAGACGCTATAACTTTTGCGCAAACCAATAAATATACGCTTATTGACATTTTTTTTACCAAAGACATGTGGCCGAATACATTTTGGCCTAAATGTATGACTAAAATTGAGTTTATTGGATTTTTTTTATAACAAAAAGTAGAAAATATCATTTTTTTTCAAAATTTTCGGTCTTTTTCCATTTATAGCGCAAAAAATAAAAACCACAGAGGTGATCAAATACCATCAAAAGAAAGCTCTATTTGTGGGAAGAAAAGGACGCAAATTTCGTTTGGGTACAGCATTGCATGACCGCGCAATTAGCAGTTAAAGCGACGCAGTGGCAAATTGGAAAAAGACCTCTGGTCCTTAGGCAGCATAATGGTCCGGGGCTCAAGTGGTTAATAGGATCAGAAGAATAACACCAGCACTTGTCCTCAGTTAGCTATACTGTAGGTGCAATTGTGCAGGGTACACAGTACACTAACTGTAAATACTGTAAAAACACCTGCCTGCCTGTCAGTATATTAGGAAGAGAATAACAGGAACGGATCTAGCTAAACTGAATACAGTGTATATATATATATATATATATATATATATATATATATATATATATATACACAACACCTGGGATGCATATATATATATATATACACAATACACTGTAAGTGCAGCTAACTGACTCGACCTGCCTACTCTATCTAACTTAAATCAAATGACACTGTCTCTCTGTCTATCTCTCTCCGCCACCGCAACACACTACACAAGGCCGCCACGCATAGTGTGGGACGTGTACTAAACCCCCTGAGCCATAATTGGACAAAGCCACCCTGGCTTTGGCCAATTACGGCTCTCTGTACACACGGCGCTGTGAATGGCCAAGCATGCGGGTCATAGTGCATGCTTGGCCAATCATCAGCCAGCAATGCACTGCGATGCCGCAGTGAATTATGGGCCGTGACGCGCCACTCGAATTTGGCGCGAATGGCCCATATCGTTCGCAATTTGACAAACGGTCGAACAGGCGATATTTGAGTCGAACATGGGTTTGACTCGAACTCGAAGCTCATCCCTACTCTACACAGACCGCTGGAGCTTGCTTTATGTACTGTTGTACTGTATGTATTATTACCACAAGGTTGGAAGGACACAATTGTCAAAATTGTCTTAGCATTAGTAGTACCCTTCACTGGAAACACCTACATTAAAAAATCTGGCCATATATAGTAGCAGTAGTGGCTCAGTAATTGATTTCACTTGTTGCCTGGAATGGTTCTTTAATGGAATATCATATGAAGACAATTTTAAACTGAATAACCACCTATATGAAGTACAACATTTGGGGATTATGACACCATTCAGCGAGCATATAAACCAAGAGATTTGTTAAGCACCAATCTCCAGAGATAGTCCAACCACTGCTCAGGAGCCCAATCCTCATTTGCATAAGCAGATACTGAAACAGTGAGGCGTAAAATGCCGAGGGGCATGGGCGAAAGCGATGCCGGGTGATTTTGCACATCAATAACCTAATTCAGACCCGTGCAAGTCTTGTTTTAAATGGTTCAGAGTTTGCTTCTCTTTCCAGCAGAACGCACAAGTGAAACATCTCATTAATACGAAGGATAACTAGTTCTCCGCACAGGCCATATTTGCAGTGACAGTCTTTGGCATCCGCTGTGTGTTTACCGTAATTTCCGTGCGTCTAAAGCCTTAACATATTTCCGCTGTCTCATGTCTCATTAACCTCATTATAAATCATCATGCAGGCCTACTGAAATGTGTTATTAAAGAACGAAGCTGACTTATTATGAAATAGATGGCTACGTTTATATCTTCATCACACCGCTGTGGTTTCCGCACTGAGTGACCTGTGCCTCTGCTTTGCCTTCAGCTATGTGTTTCTGTAATGATATTTGCTGTTTGTTAAAGATAATTACCCAGACTGATCAATTTAACTGCGATAAGCCAGCACTTAATAATAATAAAATGATAGCTTTAGTCAATGCAGGTTGTTTAGTACACCAACTGCAGGCAGAAGTCAAGTGAAAACCACTAAGTTCCTAATTTTTACTTTTAGTTATAGAAATGATGATGTTCAGCCCAGAAACCATCTTAGAACAAAAAAGGAAATGCATCAGTGAAATGTATTCCAGGATACTGCCACTATTCTAAATTAAGAAAGCAAACAGAATACATACTGTATGTAGCACCCTCTAGTCTGTGCTAATAGAATTAGAGTAGGCAAATTATAGTCTTCCAAAGAGATAAACCTGAATCATTGAACCTGGGTCAGGGTTATTAGAGGCCAGGCTGGATGGCTCATCCTGGCAGCTATCTGGGGCCTCCTGTTTCTAGAATGTTGGAGAACATTCTGGAACATAGTGGGCGGACGTTAGGAGGGGTTGTCTTAAATGGTGGCAGCCAGGTGGGCTAGCATGTCTACAAGCAGTAGAACTGGGATCAGTGCCTACAGGGGAAGCAGAAGTTTGTGAGAAGGTTGTAAGAGATGCTGTTCACTCCACATGTGCTACTTTATCAAGGGACTGCAAGTTCCTATCCTGTAACTGGCTGTTGCTGAATTAACTCAAGACTGTTAGTTCCTCCAGGAGTGAACCAGCTGAATCTGTACAAGAGAACCAAGTTTGTGCAGGTGGAAGGAAGAAGGAAAATCTATAAATAGGGAGAAAGTTGTCCCTGGTTTTGATTGTTGGACATTTTCAAGTAGGGCATCCCATAATCCCTTACCCCATCCAAGTTATCACCCCCTAATAAAAACAACAAAAACAAGCCAAGGACTGATTTCTGTGTCTGATGCAAGAATTAAATGCTGCGTGACTGGCTGTGTAGCAGTGGGGAACCCTGACATCAGCAAGCACTACGGGGGTAATGCTACACATATAGCCAAAGGTTTCTGGACACCTGAGCAACACACCTACATATATAAGCTTGTTGGCCTCCATTCTTCTGGGAAGGCTTTCCACAAAAAACTATGGAGTATGTGTAGTCAGGTGCAAGGTGGCAATATAGCCACTGACCTGAAGATGGCACTGTGCCATTTCAGACTGGGGACCATAGAAGACTATTTTGTCCTCTGTTAAGGGCTCCAAACAACCATCTTTGGGAGGACCTCATCTCTTATTGCCAAGATTTGGGTGGCCATCTTGACACAAAGTGCTTTAAAAGGCAGGTTCTGCATTACTTAGAGTGTCCGTAGTATAAGAATAGGACATTGACAGAGCCCCACTGGATAGGGAGAGGCACCTGTCGAGGAGTGAAATAATAGGTTTCCCCTTGCAGAGTGTATCTTCTGCCAGCTTCCTGGAACTGTCTCTCAACTGCAGCCAGAAAACTGCAAGGATTTTTAGGATTGCAGGTTGACCCAATAACCACCTCAGGCACTCTGTTGTCTGTAAGCTCAAGATATACTGAAGGAGTGGCATTGCTGTAAACTGCCTCATTTCTTTGATCATTGAATTTCTATCAATAGAAACAACATTCAAGTATCACTGTATGTTGACTTCTAATTCTCGGGTACACTAGTTAGGCCCCGCCTACATATGCTTGTGGAAATTTGTGCCCATTCTGCCTAAAGGGCATTTTTGAGGTTCGGTACCAGAGTTGGATATAAAGACCTGGCTTGCATTTCTCATTTCAATTCATCCCACAAGTGTTCAGTAGGGTCAGGGTTCTGAGCAGGACACTCAAGTTCCTCCACACCAAACTGGTCAAACCATGTGTAGGCATGCACTGTCATCTAAGTGGCGCTTTAGCGCTAACGACCGGGCGCTGAAATGTGAAAGAAGTCTTATGGAAGGGGAGTGAAGCACTTCAATTGGCAGTTCTGACCTTTTATAATACAGAATCTCAGTTTAGGAAATTGTTCTGCGTATTTGTCACAGAGCAGGGTTGCATTGTCACATTGACCTCTTCAGTATCCTTTTCTTTCTTCATCTGCTCTGACGTTATTTCACACCCCTTTGCCTATAATCCTCTTTCTCTGTTTTAGTTTAATTAGGGATTTGTCATCCATTAACCTAATTTTCTGTAGCAGCTGTTCGCTGTTGTTGAGTAAATGCTGCAAAGAATCCGGTCATCACAAAAATATGGGGGCTGTCATTGCTAACCTTCTCCTAAAAATGCGACCTACGTGGCTTCCAGTGGCTGTAGTACCTTTTCTTTTAAGTCACTAAAAAAAGCATGCAGGAAAATCACAGTGAAGTCATACTTTTTTTTTGTATTGGTGTCCCAAAAAGTATTGAGGCCAGAGGATCAGATAGCACTGTTAGAAGGAGAGGTCAGAAATGGCAGTTAATGTATTTATATCATGATAGGTTTACTCTAAAGGTCAGCTCCAGGCTTGGGCCCCACCTTCCAGTGCTACCCCACCCTCTAGAGTCCAACGCCAACCCCCCCTGTAATTTTTTTTAATAATAGCCCTTTTTTCGGAAATCTTCACTTCACTTGGTCTTCTTCTAGCAATCTGTTCCCAGTAGTGGTGTCAGAGATGCTCTCTGAGCTAATATACTGTAAATCAGAGGTAGGCATCCTTAAAGATATGGAGATCTACCTGAAAAACATGAGAGAAGTCAAAGATCACCGGGCATAGTGTTACCCAGTGTTACCTCCTCACACCTGGTTTAAACCTCTAATTGCCGCACTACCGTGTCGCAATTGCGTGCATTGCACGGCAATCATGGGTTTCAATTAGGTGGTGAGGAGGCAACATATCACCTTATCGGCTTATGCGCCTGTGCGCCCCCTATCCACTGGGAACACTCATTGGATTAAGACAATAATATTATGTCTTTGAGGTAAGGCAGATAACCACAAATCATCTGCTTCTGGATGGAAGGGTGATTAAACAGCTTGAACATCCATTTGGATTCTACTGCTCTGCCATGATATAGGCGAAATTAGTAGCATCTGAGCAAGCCCCTCTCCTACTTCTCTTTCCTTATTACATAGCAATAAACAGAAAGGCTTGAACAAGACAAGTGATTGTGCAAGATCAAGACAACAAAAATGCCTGAGGATGGTGACTCATAACTGCACATCTAACCAACCTGTTTGGTTTAAAATGGTCCTGAACCTAAAAGTGAATATTTCTTTGGTGTAGAGAACATTTAGACGTGTTAATTGTGCCTAAGCAGTATCCTAAAAAATTAGCTTTTTTGTTTTAACCACTTAAGGACCGCCCCACGCAGATATACTGCGGCAGGGCGGCCCTTCTGTGCGAAATCACGTACAGGTACGTGATTTCGTGCAGTAAGTCTGGGGTGCATGCCCCACTCCCTCTGTGATTGGACACAGTGGGAGCCAATTAGCAGGACTCCATCGTTCACAGGAAACAAGGCAGACCGCCATTCTGTGAGGGAGGAAGATGGAGAGAAAAAAATAGGCCAATTTAAAAAAAAACAAAAGCCTACAGCACATGGTATTCCCAGGTGGTCTCCCATCTAGGTACTAACCAGGCCCCACCCTGCTTAGCCTCTGAGATCAGACGAGATCTGGCATGTTCAAAGTGATGTGGCCATTGGCGGTCACTGCTGGCGCCCTCAACCCTCTTCAGCTTGGCAATGCCAAGATGGCACCTTGGGAAACGAGAAAAAAAATAGGCCAACTCCAAAAAAACAGAAGCCTACAGTACCTGGTATTCCCAGGCGGTCTTCGATCCAGGTACTAACCAGACCCGACCCTGCTTAGCCTCCAAGATCAGGCGTGTTCAGAGTGATGTGGCCGTAGGCGATCACTACAGGTAGAGGCACGGATATCTGTCTTCCTCCAGCCACTACATTCCACCCACAGTTAGAAAGTACTCCCTAGGAGCTCACTTAACCCTTTGATCGCCCCTGATGTTAAGCCCTTCCCTGCCAGTGTCAATAGAACAGTTACAGTGCATATTATTTAGCACTGATCACTGTATTAATGTCACTGGTCCCCATAAAGTGTCAGTCAGGTGTCAGATTTGTCTGCCGCAATGTCGCAGTCCCGCTAAAAATCGCTGATCACCGCCATTACTAGGAAAAAAATAAAAAATAAAAATATCCCCTAGTTTGTAGATGCTATAACTTTTGCGCAAACCAGCGTGTACAGCGTCGCATGATTGTCAGTATGTCCCCATTCACACCCGAGCGTAGCGTTTTTGATAGTTTTTTCCGGGGTTTTGTCGCGTGTATTTGCGCGTATTTGCACGTTTCCATGCAGCGTTTTTCAGCTTTGGCGCTGTTTTTTTTAGCTAATAGGAAAAATTATCATCTCTTTCATCATTTGTTGCTATGTTTTTAGATTTTTTCATCTGCTTCCTGGGTGAATATTCTTCTTCCGGTTCATCATTGTGCTTCCTGCTCCATGTGTTTGGATTGCCCTCTGCAAAGATGAGTGATGATGAGATGGCGTGTTTTGTGGCAGCAGCCACTGTTACGTCATATTTTCTGCATGAAAGAGAGAGGAGAAAGCAGAGGGCACGCAGATACTGGATCCACCCCGTAATTGCTGATCGAGAAGAGAGAGGCCAATCTTGGGTCATGTACAGTGACCTACGTGATCATGACGATACATTTTTGGACTACACTAGGATGTCCATAAAAAGGTTAGTCAAACTTATTTGGATTCATGATGTTTGACATTGTTCCTTTCTTATCATGTCCACTAATAAACCCCACATTTGTTATTTTTGCTCACAGCTTTGATGAGTTTACTCAGTAGTCGGTTGCAACGAATGGACACATATTTCCGTAACAGTATACCCCCTGTGGAACCACTAATCATCACACCAAGGTAATTTTTTCTTATTTTTGTAATTTTTTAAAGGCTGATACATGAAGAACCCAATATTAAAAATTTTTATATGCATAAAATAAACACCAAACACAAGTTTTTAAAGAAAAAAAAACGTAACTTTTTTAGAAAATAAAATATTCTTGAAATATAACTTTTTTTGTCTGTTTGTTCATCACATATACATCTAGATAAGATAACATATAGATAACAAATAAGACAAAACAACAAGCTCCAACAAGCTCAACAATATAAAAAAAGAAATAGAGCTAACGTAGCTCATAAAACAAAAACAAAAAAATTTAGAGGTGATGGAAGGTTTGGGAGGAGTTGACTGCCTCATAAGGTGACATCACCACATTCATGGCATGGCCATCATGTGACCAGGTGGAGGTAGAGGGATTCTGATTAACATTCTGCCAATTAGAAGGTGGTGGTGTTGGCAAAGGAAAGTGGGTGGCAGAATGTGGTGATGACAACTGAGGAAGGGGTAAAGAATGTGGTGCTGGCAGATGGGGTGGGGGGAGACTTGCATAGGGGCTATAAGGTGGGAGGTTCTGAGGACCATTATGTGGTGGTTGGCGGAATAAATGTGGCTATGTAACAGATGGTACCTGCCAACATGTCTGCTTGGAGTTCTGATGGTACCTTCACCATCTGACCTTCCAGACACCTTGCAGAAACCTGCACATGAGACCTGTTGTTGTTCATCCTTTTTGACATACTGGCCATAATGTCCAACATGCGGTTAAAATCCGGTTCAGGAGCCCTTCTTCTTGTTGCATGTATGTTTGCTGTAGCAGGTACACGAGCACAAATGGGTGGTGTGGACGCCTCGTCTCCCACAGGTGTCACAGAGGTAGAACATGCTGGAGTTGACAATTGGCTCTCCGTAAGCTCTGGGCCTGCTTGATCACTGACTGATGCTTGGCCTGCTTGCTCACTGACTGACGCTTGGCCTGCTTGCTGACTGCTTGCATCTTTGTCCAAAACGTTATTTGGAGTACTACCCTCCCAGCAGTTTTCTGCACCGAAAGTAGAAATTAATTATTATAACTTTCTCTTTACATTTTGTTTAATGACATTCGTATAGATGAGAGCTTACTGCCCCAAAGCCAGCAATGGCCGAAGGAACTCCAATTCTTTGGCATGCACATAATCTCCAAGGGCACACGCCACAGAACCACTCCTAAATTCTCTTAGCAGTCGTAGATGTCGAGTGTAGGCATCCCGTATACTCTTCCACTTTGTAGGTACCTAGCAACCGGACAGTCATTATCAAGTCTACACTATGCTTTTCGGGTTGGAAAATTGACAGCAAGTTACATAGTCCGTGACACCTGCTCTGCTATTTGGGATGTGTTGAAGGTTTAACAAACCTACAACATAAGAATGGTCACAGATCTCTGAAGTTTTCTGGCAATGCTGCAACTTCCCTAATTGTGTTGGAGCGATCGATGGAAAACATATTCGGATCACAAAGCCCATGGGTAGCAGAAAGAAGCCAGTATTTCAACTACAAGAAATATTTTCCGTTTGTTTTAATGGCAGTGGCTGATGCTAATTATTGCTTCCGTTATATAGATATTGGGTCGTATGGCAGCAGTGCTGACTCTAGTATTTTTGGTAATTCTTCTTTTGGACACATGCTGCGTACCAACAGTCTGGACCTTCCCGAAAACAGTCCACTACCGGGCACAAATGGACCTCCTCTACCCAGTGTTTTTGTGGGGGATGAGGCCTTTTCTCTGAGTGAGCATCTTCTACGGCCTTATTGGGGGCACAATATAACTGTACAGAAGAATGTGTTCAATTATCGGCTAACAAGAGCACGTTGAGTTGTCGAATGTGCATTTGGCATTTTAGCAAACAAATGGCGGGTCCTGCACACTCCCATTGTTCTAAACATGCAAAATGCGGTCTGTGCTGTTAAAGCTGCATGTGCCTTGCATAACTTTGTAAGCAATGGATTTGAGTTTGAGGACCCATTACATCAGAACATGGAAATAGCTCATTGAACTGGTGTTCGTGGAAGCAGACAAGGAACACATGTCAGGCATCAATTTGCATCCTACTTTATGTCTCCAGCAGGACAGGTCCCATGGCAGCTTGAGGCAATTGAATAATTTTAAATCTTTATTATCTTTATCTGTTTGTTAATACAGCCATATACTAAGCTGTACTGAATAATTAAAAAAAATTCTTCATCTACTGATAAGGAGTCTCGCGTTTTTATTAAAAAAATATATGTTTATCTTTGTGTGCAGCATCCATACAATATCCACTAGGGGTCAGGGTGTGCCATCATGTATATGTGACATGCTGACAATACGAGTTTATACTCATACTCCTATGCATTGCTTAGGTGCTTATACTTATATACTTACGAAGAAGGTGGCAATATATGTGCCATTCCAGTTCATCCTGGTCACATTCGTACACACATGCAATTTGTGTGTACACATATGTGGTCATAATGAACTGCAATTGCATATCTATTGTCTGTTTTCTCATATGTATGATCTTGTAAGCAATGCATAGGAATGTAAGCATAAGCTAGTACAGTTTTTCTGGTGCTAAGATTCTGTTATTTATAATGTACTAAATAACAATCCTCCTATTATCTCCCTATGGTCGGTTTGGTGGTTAGTTAAGTTTGCAGGGGTTCATCTTACATGGGCATTAGGTCTGCCCAGTTTGTGAACACTTGGCTGGCAATCTGGTTCCATGCCCGCCTCTTGCTCGCTGGAAGCTTGTAGCATGGATCTCTGGAATCATAGTGACAGGGGTGCTGCTTTACCATTCGGATAAAGCTCTCTCCGGATCTAAAAGAGATACTGTTTCATCCACTTCCTCCTCCATATTGCTTGCCTCCATGTCTGCTAACCAAAAAATGGAGATCTGAGCACTTCCTGTGTATTTTTATGTCATTTCCTTTATGTAAATCTATTTCACTTGAGCAGATAAAAATGGCAAAAGGCGCGTAGAAACACTCAAAGAAGCGCAATGTTGCGCTAAGATGCTTGAATCAAGCATTTCCATTACTTTCTACGGGAATACAATCGCTCCAAAAATGCCCAAATCTGCCCGATTTGAGCGACAAAAAAGGGTCCAGAACTTGTTTGAGCTTAAGGCGTTCGGCTTCAGGCGACTTGGAGTGGAGATGTGAACCATCTCCATAGAGAATCGTTGATTTTTTCCCCTTAAGCTTTTTGTAGCTTGAAGCTTCAAGCTACAAAACGCTCAGGTGTAAATGGAGCCTTAAAGTAACGCAGTGCCGTATCACACAAAATGGCCAGTTAACGAAGGGGGGTAACTCTTCTGGGGCTAAAGTGATTCAATTTCTCCTGAAAAATAGCGGTGTACTTCCTGATGAATGGGTATGCATAGGCACGCGTGTTCTCGAAGCTTTATATCTGTATACAGTAGGGCATTGTTGCTTATAATTGCTAGTTTTATGACATTTAGAATAAAACGTGGCAATCTCAGTGCTGTGCTGCTGTTTTCCTTGCTGGAGGTTCTGACGTGAGGAAGCAAAACCCTGCCTCTACCAAGATGGCCTTCTCCACACAGTGACAGTGCTGTACAAGACATGATGATTCAGTAATGAGGAAAGGGACCACAGTGATCAGCTCTTGGCCCTCTGCCTGTCTTTTTGCAAGCACAGCTTCCAGGGTTCCAGGCTTCTTTATCGGCATCTTAGACTATTTCCATTATTACTAGAAAAAGAAAGCAGGAATTTGCATATGGGTGATAACATTTTAGAATGTTTTTCATGGGAACTTTGCTGCTATGAAGAGATGGGATCCAGTACTGTTTTCTTGGAGTTCAGCTTTAACCGATTGCCGACCGTATAACTTACGTATATGGCAGCTGCGCACGATCACGTACCTAGTACGTGACCCTTCACTTCCAGGTCTGGGGAGCACAGTGGTGTAGTGGATAGCACTTTCACCTAGCATCAATAGGGTCGTTGGTTAAAATCCCGACCACGACACCATCTGCCTGGAGTTTGCATGTTCTCCCTGTGCCTGTGTGGGTTTCCTCCGGGTACTCCGGTTTCCCCTCACACTCCAAAGACATGCTGGTATGTTAACTAGATCCTGTCGAAAAAATTGGACAAATATGTGTATGTTGTATGTGTTTGTAAGTGTGTCGGGACCCCATGGGGCAAAGGACCACGTTATACCGCAGATGGGCACCGGTGGCAAAAAAGCACCCTGAGGCGATTCAGTTCGCATAGGTAGCGCTATACAAGTCACTCATTCATTCATTCATGGGGAGCGCATGCATGCGGGTACCGGGGACTCGATGTCCGCCGGCACACACCAATCATTAGGTTATGTAAACAAGGAAGATTGCTGTTCTTTCGGTAGGGAAGGATTCCTGTGTTCCTGCAAAGTAGGAACATGGATCAATGCCTTCGCCTAGTAAAAACACTTCCCACACAGTACAGAAGAGCTGTCTAGGCACACATTTAATCAAAGCATAGCAAGTGGTAGATGGCGCAAAGGTAGAGTGAACAGAAGATCCAAGGTGACAGCAGATGGTAATGGCTCGGAGGGACACACTAAAGCAAGGGCAGCAATGTCAGGCAGGCAGAAGCAATCAGAAGGCAGCTCCTGGGAGATGAAGGAATTTCTGTACAAATCCAAGAACACAAAAACAAGGAGCGCCACTCTAAGTGCAGTATGCAATAAAATACCATTGTTTTATTAGTACAATTGGCAACTTACAGTGTAGTAGACATCAAAGCGTATATCAAGCTCGCCAGGGGTCGGAAGGGCAGTCGCGCAGGAACCCGCGTGTATAGGCCTGGAGACGTCCGCACCATGTAGGGTCTGGCCGGATAGTGTGCAGAGTGTTTGGCCTGGGTGGTATGAAGTGTGTGTAGACGCTAAAGAGAACAGGTGTCCACGAGACGTTGAGCATCGGTGGCCGAGCCTGACCACAACGCTGGGGGGGTGGGGTTGGGCGTGGCTGACATGTTTCAGAGCCGCCCACAGCTCCTTTCTCAAAGGCACACATTTAACCCTTCGATCACCCCTGATGTTAACCCCTTCCCAGCCAGTGTCATTGGTACAGTGTCAGTGCATTTTTTTTTTTTTTTTAGCACTGATCCCTGTATTAGTGTCACTGGTCCCCAAAAAGTGTCAAAAGTGGCAGCTAGTTGTCCGATTTGTCCGCTACAATATCACAGTCCCTCTATAAGTTGCTGATCGCCACCATTACTGGTAAAAAAAAAAAATTCCATAAATATATCCCATAGTTTGTAGATGCTATAACTTTTGTGCAAACTAATCAATATACGTTTATTGTTTTGTTTTTTTAAATAAAAATATGTAGCAGAATACATATTGGCCTAAACTGTTTTATGGCAGAAAGTAACATTTTTAATTTTTTTTTCAAAATTGTCGGTCTTTTTTTGTTGCAAAAAAAAATGCAGAGGTAATCAAATACCACCAAAAGAAAGCTCAATTTGCGGTAAAAAAAAAAAAAAAAAAAAAAAAAAGGACTTTTTTTTGAGTACAGCATCACACGGTGCAATTGTCAGTTAAAGTAACGCAGTGCCGTATCGCAAAAATGGCCTGGTCATGAAGGGGGGTAAATCTTCTGGGGGTCAAGGGGTAAAAAAGCATTTAAAAAAGCATGATGCTGACATATTAAAAAAAATTCTATATGAGACATTTGGCAGCTGAACTATGTTTCCTGCAAAAAAAAAAAAAGACAAATGAATTTTCAGCAGTGCTTTCCTTTTTTAAGGTAGATCTTCCAAACTCAACAAGGCCAGCATCCTTTCTTTTTTTTATTTCAGACGGTAATGTGATTGTAACATTCCTCATTGTGGACATTGTAAATGGAAAATAACTGGGTATGTAGCTGATTTGACTCAGCAGAGAGTGTTATTATGATTGTAGACACTGTTTACCCAATGCATGGATGCCCTGTCACAGCTGGTACATCTCCATGGAGTGCAGAATCCATTAATCACTGGTGATTGAGCTGTGCCGCCACGCCGCCTGCCAATCCTAAATCATATCTCTCTTGCTGTCCATCCCAGCTGGCAGAAGCATTTTACACGTATCAAAGATGCCTCAAAGAAGACATTTTCTGAGCTGTGCTGGATTTTGCACTGAAAAAGCAGAAATAATTAAAGCAGTATTAACCGTTTCAGCCCCGGAAGATTTTACCCCCTTCCTGACCAGAGCACTTTTTTGCGATTCGGCACTGCGTCGCTTTAACTGACAATTGCGCGGTTCGTGCGGCGCTGCACCCAAACAAAATTGACGTCCTTTTTTTCCCACAAATAGAGCTTGCTTTTGGTGGTATTTGATCACCGCTGCGGTTTTCATTTTTTGCGCTATAAACAAAAAAAGAGCGACAATTTTGAAAAAAACGCATTATTTTTTACTTTTTTCTATAATAAATATCCCCCTAAAATATATATATAAAAAAAAAAATTTTCCTCAGTTTAGGCCGATATGTATTCTTCTACATATTTTTGGTTAAAAAAATTGCAATAAGCGTATATTGATTGGTTTTGCGCAAAAGTTATACCGTCTACAAAATAGGGAATAGTTTTATGGCATTTTTATTATTATTATTTTTTTTTATTAGTAATGGCGGCGATCTGCGATTTTTTTTTGGGACTGCAACACTATGGCGGGCACATCGGACACTTTTGACCTGAGCCACCCCCATCAAATCATTCTTTGCAGCTATTACCTTTTGTACCACCACCCCCTCCCTTTAGAATGTAAGCTCTACGAGCCGGGCCCTCCTGTCCCTTCTGTATTGAACTGTACTATAATTGTGTTGTCCCCCTTATACATTGTAAAGCGCTGAGTAAACTGTTGGTGCTATATAAATCTCGTATAATAATAATAATTTTGGGACTATTGTCATTTATGCAGCGATCAGTGCTATAAAAATGCACTGATTACTGTGTAAATTACACTGGCAGTGAAGGGGTTAACCACTAGGGGGTGATCAAGGGGTTAAGTGTGTCCTAGGGAGTGATTCTAACTGTGGGGGGATGGGCTTTGACTCACATGACAGCGATCACTGCTCCCTGTCATCTGTCATGTCACAAGGCAGAACGGGGAAATGCCTTGTTTACATAGGCACTTCCCCGTTCTGCGGCTCCGTGACACGATTGCTGGGAGACCGGCGGGCATTGAGTCTACGGGTCCCGCGGGCCCGGTCACGCTGTCACGTGCGCCTGCTATCCCCGCCTCTTAAAGGGGACGTACAGGTACACCCATTTGCCCACCGCTGCCATTGTGCCGACGTATATCGGCATGCAGCGGTCGGCAAGTGGTTAAACCCAAAAACAAAAATGTAATATCTTGCAGCTCACCAATTCTTAGATGTTGTAGCTGCTTTAGCTTTTTTCCCACCTGCAATACACTTCACAATAGTGCAGCCTGTCTGCATTTTCACACATGCATCCCATGGCACTGTACGTCATCATGGGGTTGATTTACTAAAGGCAAATAGACTGTGCACTTTGCAAAGTTCAGTTGCACTCAGCAAGCGCAGTTGCTCCAGAGCTTAGTATCTGAGGTAAAACTTCACTTTGCAAAAAGTACCCAATCACACACAAGGAAAATAAAAAAAAAACTGCATTTTTGCTTGCACGTGATTGGAAGATGGAAGTCAGCAGAGCTTCTTTTCATTTACTATTCTCTGGAGCAACTACTCTTGCAGGGTGCAACTGCACTTTGCAAAGTGAACAGTCTATTTGCCTTTATTAACCACATGCTGACCAGCGCACGACTATATACGTCGGTACAATGGCACGGCTGACCAAATGGGCGTACAGGTACGTCCCCTTTAAGATGCGGCATTGTGGGAGCGCGTGCGCCCTCCGCATGCTCCGTGACCGCGGGTCCCATGGACTCAGAGCAGAAGAACGGTCAATCAACTGTCATCAGGAGCAGTGATCGCTGTCATGTGAGTAGTAGCCCATCCCCCCCACAGTTAGAATCACTCCCTAGGACACGTTTAACGCCTTCATTGCCCCCTAGTGGTTAACCCCTTCCCTGCCAGCATCATTTACACAGTAATCAGTGCATTTTTATAGCACTGATCGCTGTATAAATGACAATGGTCCCCAAAATAGTGTCAAAAGTGTCCATAGTGTCAATAGTGTCAATAGTGTCAAAAGTGGCATAATGTTGCAGTCATGATAAAAATCGCAGATCGCCGCCATTACTAATAAAAAAAAATTATAATAAAAGTGCCATAAAACTATCCCCTATTTTGTAGATGCTATAACTTTCGCGCAAACCAATCAATATACACCTATTGTGATTTTTTTACCAAAAATATGTAGAAGAATACATATCGGCCTAAACTGAGGAAAAAATGTGTTTATTTATATATTTTTGGGGATATTTATTATAGCAAAAATAAAAAATATTGTTTTTGTTTTTTTTAAATCATCGCTCAATTTTTTGTTTATAGGGAAAAAAATATAAATTCCAGAGGTGATCAAATACCACCAAAAGAAAGCTCTATTTGTGGGGAAAAAAGGACGTCAATTTTGTTTGGGTGCAACGTTGCACGACCGCGCAATTGTCATTTAAAGCGACGCAGTGCCGAATCGCAAAAAGTGCTCCGGTCAGGAAGGGGGTAAATCCTTCCGGGGCTGAAGTGGTTAAATTAACCCCAATGCGCTGCAGTGCAAAGACTTGATTGGAAAAAAAAGACTAAGAAAAAAGCCGCAGCTACCTCCTAAAAATGAGGATTTTAGTGTGGACCATAGCATCTGTATAATAAGGTAAGCACAAACTTGGAATTTTGATAAAACTTTTTACATTTTATTAGATACAAAAACACATATAAACAAATATAATAAAATCATGAACTACAACCAGTCCATTGGAGATACTTAGTATAGTTATTATTAGTCCGCGAATTGCTGGAAAAGATGCTTGAGTGTGCGATATGCCAACATGTTTCGCAGATTTCCTGCTTCTTCAAGGGCGTCGCTTACATCTGTTGGTATCTCTAGATTGTATAAATTCATATTAGGTACTGTTTTGTAGTTACAATGTTCAAGTGCAGTTTATTAAACTAATATAAGTGCTTACCCAATATAGGTTATCAATGCCTAAAATGGGGCATGCAAAGCCCGACTCACATCAAAGGGCTCAGCCCGCTAACAGCCAACCACGATCAATACCCCCAGGCAGTCAGAGCGTGC
This sequence comes from Lithobates septentrionalis, assembly GCA_037952835.1. NCBI lineage: Eukaryota > Metazoa > Chordata > Amphibia > Anura > Ranidae > Lithobates > Lithobates septentrionalis. Next base: position 6,901,802 of record JBBDGP010000459.1, read on the forward strand.
GGGGTTGGAGAGTGAGATGTCGGATCACGTACTGACCAGCCTAATAAATAGGTATGTCCTGTGTAAAGAAATAATTTACCAACTAGTTTTATCAGCTATATTTTGTTTCTATCTTGTGCAAAGGGAGAGATATTGGTTATTATAATTCCTAGTAATAATTTATTAGTTCTCATTTTTACTCTCATAGATCCTAGATAGCTGTGTTGAACCCATGGAGCAATACCCCATTTGTCATTTAGAAAGAAATGGCCATCTAAATGGATAAAGCCAGACCATATCCTCCTAGGAGTATATAATTAATTTCAAGGCTAAATAGATACCTATATCTCTATATAATGGCAGAGTTGAATATGTCAGCCATTATATAAATAGCCGACTAATCACTGCAAATTGCATCCACATGAATAAAAATGACACTATGGAACGCTGTATAAGCGCCATGCTATAAGTTTGTATTGATGTTTATAGAAAAGGGGATAATGCAACATTGAGTCAAACACAGCTAGAGCCAATTTTCCATTCTCTCAATGACAAGGAAACAGGGGGGTTTTTTTTTAGTTTAGTTATTTACCTCTAGAGAGTTTGGGAAAGCTTGTGGTCCACCACCCTCCGTGTGCGATCCGCTGCTACCGCTGTCTGTAGCGCTGGCTAAATGAGACGCTGGCCGCATCTCCTTACATTTCCGTGATCCCTCCGGAAGTAAAGGGTCAGCTGACCCCTGACTTTACTTCCGGAGTGAGAGCCCCTGCGTTGCGCATGCGCAAGACGGCCGGGACTGGCCGTCATTGCGTCGGCGCACACCGCGCAGCTAATTCGTGCGCGGGGAGGGAGGGAAGGATGTTGTGTCCCTAGACTCCCACCAGGGGCGCCCGAACAATCACACTCATTACCTAATCGCTGCCGGCCAAGCAGGCGAGCCCCCGCTGTGAGGTGCCATGCAGGCCACTTAGCATCAATAACCTTTACACATATAAATATCACTGGTACATGTAAAGAAACAAACAGTCTGTAATAATACATATAAAGAGTTTCATAGTTAATGCTTGTGTAAATCTTATTAATACATAATTAATTTTAAAATGCTACAAAATCACATAATAGTGTCCATTGAAAAGTAAGGGAGGGGGGGGGGGAGAAAGGGAGGAGTGAGAGGAAAAAGGAGAAAAGAAAAACAAACAATAAGGAGGAAGGAAAAAGGAAAAATAACATAATAGGGAAGGATGTTGTCCCTATTGTGAGGAGAAGGGAGAGGGGGGAAAAAACATATAGAAAAGTTCTAAACCATATCCTAGTGGACATTTTAGCCCCCCTAGGGCCATCAAATAAGTTAGATGTATCATATAGTGAAAGAAATGCCAGTCTATCAAACAGTTCTGGCCATCAAGCCAAATATGGACATGGTCTACATTGAGTTTTAAAGAACGAGAGCATAGACAGGGGCCCCTTGGTTAGTTAATGTGTTCCTAAGTCTAAGGTGCCAGCAGAAAGTCCAATCAGATATTATCAACTTAGTGTTGTAAGTTATAAGAATGGTTTAAACGATAAGGCAGTTTTGAGGCCTGGTGGGTATGTGGCTCTCTGACCGAAGATCCATCTGGCCTCAAGTTGTAAGATCCTTTTGTCGAAGTCGCCTCCTCTATCGGATTCAGGGATCACCTCTAATGCAAAGAATGAGATAAACTTAGGATCGAAGCTGTGGTGTAGACCAACATGCTTACAGATTGGGGTATATAGTAACCCTGCATCAAGGTAATAGAGGTGATCCTGAATCCGTCTAGAGAATGGGCGTTTTGTCTTGCCAATGTAAAATGCGCCACATAGGCACATTGCAAGATAAACTATTCCGATGGTGTTGCAATCTGCATATGCTTTGGACTTGTAGTACCCACCTCTTGGTAGGGGGCAACCAGTGCCCTCTCTTATCCATGGACACTGATCGCATCCTCCACATTTAAATGTACCCTTTCCACCCGCCGCTCCAAGGAAGGGAGCGGCGGGTGGAAAGTGACTATGTACCAGACTATCTCTTATTGATCGGGATTTTTTATAGATGATTTCTGGTCTATTCGCCACGTATTTGGATATAATTGGATCTTCTGATAGGAAATGCCAATTATCTGTAATAAGTTGGCGGAAAATGTTTTGATGGGCACTAAAAGTAGTGACAAATTTGGTAGTGGATTGTGTTTTTGGTTTCTGCGTACGAAAGATTAATGATTCACGTGTTTGTGTGCTAGCTCTTTGGAATGCTTTTTTCAGCACCTTCTTGCTGTATCCCCTTATAATCAGTCGTTCGTACAGAGTCTTGGCTTCCTGGTAGAAATCCTCATCTCTCGCACAATTTCTTCGTAATCTTAAGTATTGGCTGTACGGTATGCTTCGTACCAAAGGGCGAGGGTGTGCACTAGAATAGTGTAAGATAGTGTTCCCCGCTGTTTCTTTCCTATATAAATTGCTAAAGATGGAACCATCGCCTCTAATAAAGAGACGTAGGTCCAAGAAAGCAATACTTGTGGTGTCAAATTGGATAGTGAATTTAAGGTTAAAGTTATTATTGGAGATGAATGACATAAATTCAGATAGTTCCTGGGCGGATCCAGTCCAGACGAGCAATACGTCATCAATAAACCTTCGCCACAATAGGATGTGGCGAAGGTGTATCGCGGCGCAGTCATCCGAGAACAGTTCACGCTCCCACCCCCCCAGGTACAGGTTGGCATACGATGGGGCACAAGATGTCCCCATCGCTACCCCCTGTACCTGGAGGTAGGTGGAACCGTTGAACAGGAACATGTTGGTAGTGAGGATTTGTTGCAGGAGCGTCGTAATGAATTGACATAACCTCCAGTCATTCCGATCCTGCTCTCTAAGGAACGTTGCTATGGTTGCTACACCTTTGCTGTGTGGAATACTGGAATAAAGTGCCTCTATATCTATGGCAGCTAAGATCGTTCCAGCAGGCACTGTCAATCCTTCAATTACCTTTAGGAGGTCCAAAGTATCCTTCAGATATGACGGCAGTGCCATCACGTGAGGGCGTAGGTAACTGTCGACATATCTGCTGGCTGTTTCAGTGTGGCTACCAATCCCCGACACTATAGGTCGTCCAGGTGGATTGTGTAAACTCTTATGGACCTTCGGGATGGAATAAAATGTCGGTGTAACAGGATGTTTGACATCAAGGTACTCCATCAGATCCTTGTCAATCAGGGCCTGCTGGTGTGCCTGGACAATAATTGCTTTGAATTGGACTCTAGCCTCAATGAGTCTATCGAATGGAACCTGTTGGTACCATTCCCGATTGTTGAGGATCCTGTTACACATTTCAATATAGGTGTCTTTGTCCATAACTACTACGTTACCTCCCTTGTCGGATGGCTTGATAATTATCTGGTCGTTGTGGATCATCCCTTCAAGTGCCAGACGTTGTGCCTGTGATAAATTATTATCCAACTGACGTGGGAATGATAAGACTTCTATTTGTTTTTTAGTCTGTTTAAGGAAGGCCCAGACTGCTGGGCATGTCTGTAGATTAGGGAATTTTTGGGACCTGGGTTTGAATTTTACTGGTTCTAACCTATCAGATGTTTCAGACTCTTCCTCCTCACTAGAGGAATCGTCTAGGTTTGTAGAACTTTCATTCTCATCCAATAATTGTATGAGTATTTTTAAAGCTCTAAAATCCTGTACTTTAAACCCCTTATATAGGTCGTCCTCTCTTGTTGGGGTTTTGCCTCGTTCTGTATCAAAAATGTATTTGTATGTGAGGTTTCTGGCAAATAGATGTAGATCCTTGGTAAGGGTGAATTTGTCAATTTGTTGCAGAGGGCAGAAGCTTAAACCCAGCCTCAAAACCTCAATCTCTGTCGGTGATAATTGGTATGAAGATAAATTTATTACATCTAATCCTGGCTCCCCGGGACTTGTTTCACCATAAAGGTGTCTATCTTGCCTGTCCGTAACTGTGTTGGTGGTAGGGGGGTGTGGGCCATGCCTAAAGGGACAGAGCCCTGATTGCTGTTTCTCAATTGAGTTGTTTTCGGTGTTGCTCCTAGGTCCTTGCTACGTGTGGTTTCCTGTGTTTGTGTATTGATTTTATCCCCCACAAACAGAGAGTGAGACGGCACCCATCACCTGGTCACCCTGTGTGTCCTCTCCTGATTCGTAATTACTGCTAGGTGGATAACGTCTAGGGTTTGTTTGGGGAGAGCCCATGCGTTTTTTACTACTAGTGCCCCCCTGTGACATGCCACCACCACCATTACCACGTCTCGCTGTGCGTCCTTTCGCCGAGGATCCTCGTCCAACCTTGTTTGATGGTTTCTGAGAGGAAACAGAAGATGAAGAAATTGATATATCTGAGTCCGATCTGTACATTGTATTTTCATTATATGTACGATTCTTATAAGGCATTCCCCTTCTAGGTAAGCCCCCCCTCTGCCATTTGTATGCATAACCCCCTGAGAAGGCTAGTTTGTCCTGGAAAAATTTACGGTCCTTTCTTATTAATACATTCTTGTTGTAATTTTCCAAATGTTGTAACAGGTCATGTTCTTTCTTTTTAAAGTCTGCATTAGAGGTATCATAGTTGTTATTAGTTCTCAGTGTTTCTATTTCTTGATCTAAATCCCTCAATTCCATGGTATATTTATCTTTTAGCATTTCCATTAATTTGGCAGTGCATTGGGTCAGATTCTTTTCCCATTTTTCTTTGAAACTAGCATCTGTGACTGCAAAAGATGGAAAGATCTGGATGCGTAGTCCCTGGGGATTTATATCATCCTTGAGGTATCGATCAAAGAACCTGATGTGCCAACCCAGGTTTGACTTTTTCTCCATTAGTTTCCTCAATTTAAGAAAAAACACCTCCATTCCCACATCATGGTGTGATTGGGGAGTGCAGGTGTTTTGGATGGAATCCATAAATTGTTCCCATCCTGGGCCTGAGAATTGAGACATTCTGGAAAAAAAAAAAGAAAAAAAAAGAAAAAAGGGGGGGGGGGGGAGAACACTACTGAATATTGTGATAATGTTGACACCAGTAAATTGATATCAAATCAATAATACTTATGGGTATGACCAAGTAACCTATAATTTATTATCTAAACACCTTAAACTGGAAGTAGTCCAACGACGGCTAGGGTTTTGCACCCTGGTGAGGAAGTAGTTACATAATAATGAATGTTGGACTCATTCCAGATACAGATATAGGTCCACAATCCCTATTATTTATTTCAAACAAAAAGACTAAGGAGAAAGCCGCAGCTACCTCCTAAAAATTAGGATTTTAGTGTGGACCATAGCATCTGTATAATAAGGTAAGCACAAACTTGGAATTTTGATAAAACTTTTTACATTTTATTAGATACAAAAACACATATAAACAAATATAATAAAATCATGAACTACAACCAGTCCATTGGAGATACTTAGTATACTTATTATTAGTCCGCGAATTGCTGGAAAAGAAGTTTGAGTGTGCGATATGCCAACATGTTTCGCAGATTTCCTGCTTCTTCAAGGGCGTCGCTTACATCTGTTGGTATCTCTAGATTGTATAAATTCATATTAGGTACTGTTTTGTAGTTACAATGTTCAAGTGCAGTTTATTAAACTAATATAAGTGCTTACCCAATATAGGTTATCAATGCCTAAAATGGGGCATGCAAAGCCCGACTCACATCAAAGGGCTCAGCCCGCTAACAGCCAACCACGATCAATACCCCCAGGCAGTCAGAGCGTGCGGGGTTGGAGAGTGAGATGTCGGATCACGTACTGACCAGCCTAATAAATAGGTATGTCCTGTGTAAAGAAATAATTTACCAACTAGTTTTATCAGCTATATTTTGTTTCTATCTTGTGCAAAGGGAGAGATATTGGTTATTATAATTCCTAGTATTAATTTATTAGTTCTCATTTTTACTCTCATAGATCCTAGATAGCTGTGTTGAACCCATGGAGCAATACCCCATGTGTCATTTAGAAAGAAATGGCCATCTAAATGGATAAAGCCAGACCATATCCTCCTAGGAGTATATAATTAATTTCAAGGCTAAATAGATACCTATAGAACTTTTCTATATGTTTTTCCCCCCTCTCCCTTCTCCTCACAATAGGGACAACATCCTTCCCTATTATGTTATTTTTCCTTTTTCCTTCCTCCTTATTGTTTGTTTTTCTTTTCTCCTTTTTCCTCTCACTCCTCCCTTTCTCCCCCCCCCCTCCCTTACTTTTCAATGGACACTATTATGTGATTTTGTAGCATTTTAAAATTAATTATGTATTAATAAGATTTACACAAGCATTAACTATGAAACTCTTTATATGTATTATTACAGACTGTTTTTTTCTTTACATGTACCAGTGATATTTATATGTGTAAAGGTTATTGATGCTAAGTGGCCTGCATGGCACCTCACAGCGGGGGCTCGCCTGCTTGGCCGGCAGCGATTAGGTAATGAGTGTGATTGTTCGGGCGCCCCTGGTGGGAGTCTGGGGACACAACATCCTTCCCTCCCTCCCTCCCCGCGCACGAATTAGCTGCGCGGTGTGCGCCGACGCAATGACGGCCAGTCCCGGCCGTCCTGCGCATGCGCAACGCAGGGGCTCTCGCTCCGGAAGTAAAGTCAGGGGTCAGCTGACCCTTTACTTCCGGAGGGATCACGGAAATGTAAGGAGATGCGGCCAGCGTCTCATTTAGCCAGCGCTACAGACAGCGGTAGCAGCGGATCGCACACGGAGGGTGGTGGACCACAAGCTTTCCCAAACTCTCTAGAGGTAAATAACTAAACTAAAAAACCCCCCCTGTTTCCTTGTCATTGAGAGAATGGAAAATTGGCTCTAGCTGTGTTTGACTCAATGTTGCATTATCCCCTTTTCTATAAACATCAATACAAACTTATAGCATGGCGCTTATACAGCGTTCCATAGTGTCATTTTTATTCATGTGGATGCAATTTGCAGTGATTAGTCGGCTATTTATATAATGGCTGACATATTCAACTCTGCCATTATATAGAGATATAGGTATCTATTTAGCCTTGAAATTAATTATATACTCCTAGGAGGATATGGTCTGGCTTTATCCATTTAGATGGCCATTTCTTTCTAAATGACAAATGGGGTATTGCTCCATGGGTTCAACACAGCTATCTAGGATCTATGAGAGTAAAAATGAGAACTAATAAATTAATACTAGGAATTATAATAACCAATATCTCTCCCTTTGCACAAGATAGAAACAAAATATAGCTGATAAAACTAGTTGGTAATCTATTTCTTTACACAGGACATACCTATTTATTAGGCTGGTCAGTACGTGATCCGACATCTCACTCTCCAACCCCGCACGCTCTGACTGCCTGGGGGTATTGATCGTGGTTGGCTGTTAGCGGGCTGAGCCCTTTGATGTGAGTCGGGCTTTGCATGCCCCATTTTAGGCATTGATAACCTATATTGGGTAAGCACTTATATTAGTTTAATAAACTGCACTTGAACACTGTAACTACAAAACAGTACCTAATATGAATTTATACAATCTAGAGATACCAACAGATATAAGCGACGCCCTTGAAGAAGCAGGAAATCTGCGAAACATGTTGGCATATCGCACACTCAAGCATCTTTTCCAGCAATTCGCGGACTAATAATAACTATACTAAGTATCTCCAATGGACTGGTTGTAGTTCATGATTTTATTATATTTGTTTATATGTGTTTTTGTATCTAATAAAATGTAAAAAGTTTTATCAAAATTCCAAGTTTGTGCTTACCTTATTATACAGATGCTATGGTCCACACTAAAATCCTAATTTTTAGGAGGTAGCTGCGGCTTTCTCCTTAGTCTTTTTGTTTGAAATAAATAATAGGGATTGTGGACCTATATCTGTATCTGGAACGAGTCCAACATTCATTATTATGTGACTTGAATTGAAGTGAATTTTGTGACACTTCAAGTCAGTTCATTAAAAAAAAAAAAGTGATGGTTTGTAACAACACACTGTCCCTAACAACATATGAGCTTTACAAATACACCTAAATGAATCCTATAAAATGACAGGTACACTTTACTATGTTTCCTCTTTGTGAGTTTATATAATTAAACTGAACTTGTTTAATTTTTTCCTTTTTTCTCTATTTTCCTTTTTTTTTTTTTTGTCATGAATGGAGTGAATGGTTGATGTGCCCTTCAGTGGTGCATCAAAACAACTCATATACAATGAGTGGAGAGAAGAGGAGAGGAGAGGAGAAGGGGGTAGGAGAGGAGAGGAGAGGGGAGAAGAGAGGGGAGGAGAGGAGGGGAGGAGAGGAGAAGGGGGGAGGAGAGGAGAGGAGAAGGGGGGAGGAGAGGAGAAGAGAAGGGGGAGGAGAGGAGAGGAGAGGAGAAGGGGGGGGGGGAGAGGGGAGGAGAGGGGAGGAGAGGAGGAGAGGAGGAGAGGAGAGGGGAGGAGTGCAAGGAAGAAGAGGAGTGGGGAAGGGGGGGAGAGAATATTGTAATAGGGAGGATGGTCAAAATAAATAAATAGGAGCTTGTTGGACTTTAAGTCTGCTTGATGTGTGCTTTATGTAGTCTTTACGTAAGAGCTTTATAAATATCCCTAAACGATTTCTATAAAAATGACAGGTACACTTTACTGTGATTCCTCTTTGTGAGTCTATATCAGTGGTTCTCAACTCCAGTCCTCGGGACCCACCAACAGGCCAGATTTTAAGTATTACCTTGGGGAGTTGCAGACTAGAATACTGCAATCACTGAGCAGCAAGTGATATCACCTGTGATGTATTTCAGCTATCTTGCAAACCTGGCCTGTTGGTGGGTCCTGAGGACTGGAGTTGAGAACCACTGGTCTATATAATTAGGCTGAACTTGTTTAATTTTACTTTTTTTCACATTATTTTCTTTGTCGTGACTGGAGTGAATGGTGATGCATCCAAAAAAAAAAACAGGAGAGAGAAGAGAAAAAAGAGAAAATGGGAGAAGAGAGGAGAGGAATGGGGAGGATAGTAAAAATAAATAAATAGAAGCCCATTGGACATTAAAGCGGATCTTCAGTCATTTTTCATCTTTCCATCTATTAAATCTTCTCCCCTTGTTATTTTAATTTTGGATAGTAAAACATTTTTTTTCTGCCAGTAAAAACCTTATACAGCCCACTTCCTGTTTCTTGTCTGGTCATTAGTCTAGGCTTATGACATCATGACCAGCTCTCTCACTCTTGTGGGAGTTTGCCAGGAAGGGAGGGGGGGGGGGGGGGGGTGAGTCATAAGAGGGCCAATGAGAGCTGCGGGGCTGGAGGTGTGCCTCTGTAAATCCAGGAAGTGAACAGGCAGCAGCTTCAGCTGCCCACAGTTAAAATGGCTGCAGCCAGAGGGTGGAGGGAGATTTCTGCAGAATATTTGTTTTATTTATTTTATTTCAAGTACAGAATCACAGTTTATATAAAATAATAAGCAAAGTGGTTGGAGGGAAGTTTCAGAATGGCAAAGATGTTTTTATTACAAATTATGTGAGCAGACTGCAGTTCCTCTTTAAGTCTGCTTAATGTGTACATTATTTATAATCTTTAGTATTGCGTATGAGCTTTATAAATATCCCTAAAGGATTTCTATAAAAATGACAGGTACACTTTACTATGATTCCTCTTTGTGAGTCTATATAATAAGACTGAACTTGTTTATTTCTATTTCTTTATCTTGAATGGAATGAATGGTTGATGTGCCCTTTGGTGATGCATCAAAAAAAAATAAAAACATATTCAATGAGAAGAGAAAAGCGAAAAAGAGGAAAGACGAAGAGAAGAGAAGAGAAGAGAAGAGAAGAGAGGATGGGAAGAGAAGAGAGGTGAGGAATGGGAAGAGAAGAGAAGTGAGGAATGGGAAGAGAAGAGAAGTGAGGAATGGGAAGAGAAGAGAAGTGAGGAATGGGAAGAGAAGAGAAGTGAGGAATGGGAAGAGAAGAGAAGTGAGGAATGGGAAGAGAAGAGAAGTGAGGAATGGGAAGAGAAGAGAAGAGAAGAGAAGAGAAGTGAGGAATGGGAAGAGAAGAGAAGAGAAGAGAAGAGAAGAGAAGAGAAGAGAGGAATGGGAAGAGAAGAGAAGTGAGGAATGGGAAGAGAAGAGAAGAGAAGTGAGGAATGGGAAGAAGAAGAGGATAGGAGAGGAGGGGGGGAAAGAATGGGATAATGTAATGGGGAGGATGGTCAAAATAAATAAGGAAGAGCTAATTGGACATTAAGTATGCTTTGGTGATGCATCAAAAAAACATATATAATGGGAAGAGAAAAGGGGAAACACGAGAGAGAAGAGAGAGGCGAAAAGAGAGAGAAGAGAAGAGAGGAGAGGAGAGAAAAGAAGAGAGGAGAGGAGAGAAGAGAAGAGAAGAGAAGAGAAGAGAGGAGAGAAGAGAAGAGAGGAGAGAGAAGAGAAGAGTGGAGAGAAGAGAAGAGAGGAGAGAAAAGAGTAGAGAAGAAAAGAGAAGAGTGGGAAGAAGTGGAGTGGAGAAGAGGTGAAGGGGGGGGGGGATAATGTAATGAGGAGGATGGTCAAAATAAACAAAGAGGAGCTAATTGGAGATTAAGTCTGCTTGATTTGTGCATTATTTATAATCTTTACTATTGCGTATGAACTTTATAAATATCCCAAGTACACCTTACTATGATTCCTCTCTGTGAGTTTATATAATTAGACCGAGCTTGTTTATTTTTTATTTTTTTCTTTATTTTTCTTTTTTTTTTTTCTTTGTAGTGAATGGAGTGAATGGTTGATGTGCCCTTCGGTGATGCATAAAAAAATAAATAAAATAAAATAAATAAAAACCTCCTATACAATGAAAAGCTGTATTGTGATTTTCCTTCTCTGAATACTAGACACAGATGTTTGGTATGCAGCTTCCATGAGATGGCAGATTGTTGCCCGTAGACTTTCCAGCTCATTGCTTTTTCCTGGTGGCTTTATTCAAACCCTGAGACTTCTCTGATGAGGCACAGGTGCAAAATAGCGAATAGCAGAGTTATACAATAGTATGTAGGGATGTAAAAATCGGTGCTGGAAGCCGGTGTAGTGTTAATATCTGAAACATAAATACCTTTATGGAGCTGCCGAGCAGCTGCTTCATTTCTGCTAATCTATTCTGGTTTGATCGTCTTCTGGGTACGATGGCACATTGTCAGCACAAAAAGGGCATTTACTGTAGTTGTAAGAAAATAGTATCAGAGAGTGAAAAGGGCCATCATTTGATTGCAGAAAGAAAAACAAAATAATTGCAATCACGCACCAGGACCCAAACCTAAACTTGACAGTCAATGGGAGAGTAGAGGGAAAAACAATCAATAGCGACAGAAACAAATTAAAGTCATAATTTTAACAGTCACAGTTGTGTGCCTTTTCTAAAAGGAGAAGAGAAATAAGAAAAGTTAAAGGAAAAAAATAAAGAAGATGAACTGAAATGAAAGTAAAGAGAAAAGAGGATTAAGGGAGGGGGAAGCGGAGGGTAGTAGAGGAAAGGGGAGAGGAAGAGATGGGTATGGTGGAGAGACAAGGGGAGCAGAAGAGAGGAGGAAAGGTGGGAAGCAAAGGAGAGAAGAGGAGAAGGGGGAAGGAGGAAGGAATAAGAGGAGAAAAGAGATGAGAAGAGGAAGGAAAGGGAGGGGAGGAGAAGACTGGGGAGGGGAGGAGTGGAGAGGAGTGGAGGAGAAGAGAGATGAAAAGTAGAGAGGAGGGGGAGGAGAGGGGAAATGGAAGAGAGGGAGGAGTGGAGAGAAGAGGGGAAATGAAAGAGAGGGAGGAGAGGCGACAGGAGATTAGGGGTGGAGAGGAGAGGGGAGGAGTAATCATTGGAGAGGAGGTAAGCAGAGGAGAAGAAAGATGAGAAGAGGAGGGAAGGACAGGAGAAAAGAAGTGGAGAACAGAGGGGGGAAGAAAAGAGGAGAAGAAAGAAGAAGAGGAGAAGTGGAGAGGGGAGGGAAGGGGAAATGGAGAGGAGGAGAGGGGAGGATGGTAGGAGATGTGAAGAGGGGAGGGGAGGGAAGGTGAAACGCAGGAGAGGAGAGTAGGGGTGGAGAGGAGGGGAGGAGTAAGCATTGGAGAGGAGGAAAGCAGAGGAGAAGAAAGATGAGAAGAGGAGGGGAGGGGAGGAGAGGAGAAAAAGAGTGGAGAACAGAGGGAGGAAGAAGAGAGGAGAAGAAAGAAGAAGAGGAGAAGTTTAGAGAGGAGGGAAGGGGAAACAGAGATGAGGAGAGGGGAGGATGGTAGGAGAAGTGGAGAGGGGAGGGAAGGTGAAACCCAGGAGAGGAGAGCAGGGGTGGAGAGGAGGGGAGGAGGGGAGGAGTAAGCATTGGAGAGGAGAGGAGAGGAGGAAAGCAGAGGAGAAGAAAGATGAGAAGAGGAGGGGAGGGGAGGAGAGGAGAAAAGGAGTGGAGAACAGAGGGGGGGAAGAAGAGAGGAGAAGAAAGAAGAAGAGGAGAAGTTTAGAGGGGAGGGAAGGGGAAACGGAGACGAGGAGAGGGGAGAATGGTAGGAGAAGTGGAGAGGGGAGGGAAGGGGGAACGCAGGAGAGGAGAGTAGGGGTGGGGAGGAGAGAGGAGGGGAGGAGTAAGCATTGGAGAGGAGGTAAGCAGAGGAGAAGAAAGATGACAAGGGGAGGGGAGGAGAGGAGAAAGGAGAGGAGAACAGAGGGGGGAAGAAGAGAGGAGAAGAAAGAAGAAGAGGAGAAGTGGAGAGGGGAGGGAAGGGGAAACAGAGAATAGGAGAGGGGAGGATGGTAGGAGATGTGGAGAGGGGAGGGAAGGTGAAACACAGGAGAGGAGAGTAGGGGTGGAGAGGAGGAGAGGAGGGGAGGAGTAAGCATCGGAGAGGAGAGGAGGTAAGCAGAGGAGAAGAAAGATGAGAAGAGGAGGGGAGGAGAGGAGAAAAGGAGTGGAGAACAGAGGGGGGAAGAAGAGAGAAGAAGAAAGAAGAAGAGGAGAAGTTTAGAGGGGAGGGAAGGGGAAACGGAGACGAGGAGAGGGGAGGATGGTAGGAGAAGTGGAGAGGGGAGGGAAGGGGGGACGCAGGAGAGGAGAGTAGAGGTGGGAAAGAGAGAGGAGGGGAGGAGTAAGCATTGGAGAGGAGAGGAGGTAAGCAGAGGAGAAGAAAGATGAGAAGGGGAGGGGAGGAGAGGAGAAAGAAGTGGAGAACAGAGGGGGGAAGAAGAGAGGAGAAGAAAGAAGAGGAGGGGAGAAGAAGAGGAAAAGTGGGGAGAGAATGGAAGGGAGGGGGGAACTAAGAGGAGGGGAGTGAAAGGAAAATGGAGAAGAGGAGAGGGGAGTTAAGGGGAAATGAAGGTAAGGAGAGAAGAGGAGAGAGGAGGGTAGGAGTAGAAAGGAGGGGAGGAGTAAGCATTGGAGAGCAGCTAAGCAGAGGAGAAAAAAGAGGAGAAGAGGAGGGGGAGAGGAGAACAGAAGTGGAGAATAGAGGGGGGAAGAAGAGAAGAGAAAAAAGAAGAGGAGGGGAGAAGAAGTAGAGAAGGGAGGGAAGGGGAAACGCAGCAGAGGAGAGGGGAAAAAAGAAAACAAGGGGGCGTTAAGTAAAAGAATGAGAAAAGAAAAGAAAGGGGAATAAAAAGAAAATATAAGAAGGACATCTATGTATAGAACTGAATGCACCCAGCCACAAATGTAGGAAAACCGTCTGTCCGTGGACTACTAAAATCCATTCATCACAGGAAAGCCATTACCTTGATAATCCAGAATTGGAATGACCAGTCTCCAGCTAAAGTAACATTATGTCCTACCTGCTAGCAAGCACCTGAGGCAAGACACATTTGATCTATGGGATTAGAGGATTTCAGATAATAAATTCTAGTTGGGAGAGTTCAGAGACTGTGGAAAGAGAAATCCATCCCAGCTAACATTTCCATGTCGTATATTTCCCTAGACTCAGAACTAGGAAGACATATTTACAGAATTAGTGTACATCCACTCAGCATATTTTCCCCTGCGCCGTGATAAACACAGACAGAGCAAAAGTTCAGCGGAATACATTTATCATTTTAGTGCAGGCATTACTGCAGCCGGGAAAATAATAGACTTCCAGTGGCAATCATTGAAATATCATATTTCCCTCACTTTTCATCCGCTGGATCAAGATGTTAATGCATTTTATTTCTAATAAATTACATACTGACAGCAATCGCTGAAGAGGGTTTGCAATCCAAACTTTTTCTGCTTAAAGAAATATGTAAACCTTAAGAAGTGCAAAGGTCAAGGTAGGTACGAGGTTTTTAAGGGCTAGAAATGAATGTGGATGTCTGAATGCCTGATGGAATATGCAAAATTAAAGATGAATTCCAGGCACAAATTATTTCATTTAAATATATTTCTCAATAGCCGCAAAGGATATAAATCCACTGTGTGTGCATCAAATGCCTTTTCAAACCCGGATAAAAGTAATAGTGACATCATCGCTGTGCTACCTGTGTAAAGGAGAGCGGCTAGAACCACTACAGGCTGCTTGTGTTTCGTCAGATTCGGCGACCCGTCAGAATGTGTAACGGAAGTGACGCTTCATCGCCGCCATCTTGCTACACCCCGCACTCCTCCACATTAAGGATACAGTGAGAAGGGGGAAAGCGGACATCTTGTTACACCCACTGGAGTTTTGCTTTTTGCACTTATTTTTACCAGTACAGTGAGTTTATATAGTGAAATACAGTAGTTAGAACTCTGTCTGAATGTTTAGATTGTTACACCCACCAGAGGTTAGATGTTGAGTTTTAAAAGCAGCAGCAAGCCTGCTGATCTCACAGGTTTGCTAATCTGACAGAAGATCGCTGCTTTTAAAATTAAACATCCAAACATTCAGACAGAGTTCTAAGTACTGTATTTCACTATATAAACTCACTTTACTGTTAAAAATAAGTGTAGAATGCAAAACTCTGGTGGGTGTAACAAGATGTCCACTTTCCCCCTTCTCAGTGTATCCTTACTGTAAAGGAGTGCGGGGTGTAGCAAGATGGCGGCGACGAGCGTCACTTCCGTTACACATTCTGACGGGTCGCCTAATCTGATGAAACACCTGCAGAAAACTACAAGAGTGGGCGGAGACAAGACCAGTCATCCTGCACAAGGAGAGAGAGCAGCAGTGAGCGGTCTTTATTACGGTAAAGGAAAAGTCTCACAATGGATTACTGCACAGATCTGGAAGAAATGTACAAAGCACACCAAGAATACAAAGCACGCAAAGAATATGCATGCTTTTCAGATTTAGCCAATATTCGTAAAGCGTGGTGTCCAGCTTTAAATGACCAGTCCACCATAAACTGGTATTTTATATTTTGGTGAATCCTGGAATGGTTTAGACCCCTCTCAGTTTTTTTTTTTTTTGTTTTTTTTTTAATTTCCCTTTACCTCCTGCCAAAGGCACAGCAAGAAGTGAGAAGAAACCCCTCCAAAGTATGGGGATATGCCCTTACCAGTGTTACCAGAACTGGTTCACCAATTTGAAGATTTCCCCTCTTCCCCCCTGTGACAACTCAGACATTTTGGTTTTCCCATCACCTACTGCACTGGAGACAATGGTAACCAGAAAATAATGAGATGGAATTTCTCAAACAGGGCGCACAGACGGCAATAAGAACCTTCCATATTTTATACAAAAATAGCAAAAAAGTTTTACTTGACAGATTTTTCTTATTTTATATTATAGAGAAAGTAACAGGAGGAACAAAAACACACAAAGGTGGGCAAGAACACCCAAAACTCAGAGGAACAGAGTCTGGAATTATGGTGGGGTTGGTATATTTAAAGCCTGGTACACACTATTCGTTTTTTCCCTTCAAACCGTTCAGCGCTGCTGTACTAATGATCTGACGTTAGTACAGCGATCTCCCCCCCGCTGAGCTGTTGTGTTCTGACAGGGGGACGGCCCCCCCACGAGAACTCTCCGGTCAGTGCTCTCAGTCATTGGCTGAGAGAGCTGACCGGGAGCCGGTCAGCTGTTGGTTTTCCAGCATGTTCGTCCGACAGAAGCCGGCCGATATTAAAAGCCACAGGCTGACTCAGTCCACCATGTCTCATGGTGATTTAAGACCCTATATTGCCCCCAACCTGGCACCACTGCATATAACTAGCCTTTTCAACAATTCAAAGGCTTAACTCAGTGAAATACTTCATAGGCCACACTAAAGCCTGGTACACATGATCAGATTTTCCAACGGGAATTGTGTGTTGACAGACTGTTGGCCTAAAATCCAACCGTTTCTACACCCCACGGGACAATTGTTGTCTGATTTTCCACGGACAAATGTTGGATGGCAGGCTTATAAATTTTCCGCGGACAGCGGTTTGTTGTCAGATTTTCTCATCGTGTGTACACAAGTCCGTCAGACAAAAGTCCAAAGTACAAACATGCATGATCGGAATCAGTGCTCACCAAACACAACATTAGCAGAAGGTACGCAAAGGGTGGCGCTAAAGAGCTGAAAAGCCACGTAGTACGTCACTACGTTCGTGTTTGTTGGCCGACAATTGTGTGCCGTTTGTATGCAAGGCAAGTTCATGGCCAACACCCTTCGGACAAAAGTCTGACACTTTGCGGAAAATCCGATCGTGTGTACGAGGCTTTAGGGTTTGCTTACATCAGTGCTCTGACATCATTTGTGTTCATATATACACCTTGTGGGAGGCGCAGCGCGGTGCGGCGGCAATAAACGCAGAGAGTCCAATTGCAGAGAACAGAATGCAGAATTGAGTAATTTACAACAAACCCAGCGGTGCAGGTCTCAGATGTGCCGACAGCATCTGTCTTGAGGGGCGGAATGCAGCCTGGCTGGTTTGTACACTAATGGGGAGGTTTCTAGGAAGGATAGCGCGTCCCTATCCTTTCTCTACTCCCCTGGAACCTCTCCCTACCGCTATTCACTGTCCCTGTCAGACAGGTGACCTATCCCTACACTACTCACATGCAATTGTGCGCGAAGCCTGGGAGCCAGGGCCTTAAATAGGCTCTGCCTTACCCAAGATGGCTGCTAAAGTCACATGGGGTGGCAGCATCTGATCAGATAGCTTCCCCAGTGACCCAGGAACCCCTAAAGGAACCATGTTCCTCTTGACTTTCTCTCCTCCTGCAATGCCACTGCCGTTGAGCCCCACCTGCAGTGGAGAAATTGGACTGTACCTGCCAATGCTCAGCTATGTTTTTGAAGGGCACCATTTGGACAGAACATGTAGGTCAGCTCACCAAAATGCAATAAGTAGGACTTCTTCGGAAAACACATTACATAGTATTATAGTTAACAGTTGTGAGTGGGTGCAGTGTGATTCAGTGGCAATAACACGCACACATTCCAGGTGCAAATAATGGAACTTGTATTAAAGTAAAGGAAAAGCAGTTCACAACAAGTCTTATGGTAGAAAGCCCAACTGGGAACACTCAAGGATGTCAGCAGTGTATAGTGGAGCAGATTTCAGCTGAACAGCATCTGTTGGGGTCTTAAATAGACTCAGACACAGCTAAGATGGCCATCAGAGTGACATGGGTGGCCATCATCATACCAGATCACTGCCCCAGTGACTCAGAAACCATAGAGGAACCATGTCCCTCTGCAATGCCACTGCAGATGAGTGCCACCTGCAGTGGAGAAAACAGACTGCACCTGCCTACACAGTTGTATTAAAATCAAAAGTTTTTCTCACAATGTATTTTGGTTGGACTGAAGAACCAATTCTAATGCAGTGAAATTGTACCCAGTGGAAATATTAATGGTACTTTGTACTTATGTCAAACCCATAACTGTTTTGAGATATGAAGCTCTTCAAAAAAGTGTGTGAAGAGGAGCATAAAAGGATAAGCATTAAAGTGTGGTTTGAGCTGGAAAAAAAATGTATATGTATATATAACTCACATGTGATGTGGTTTGGCTTTTCACACACAGCCAGAAAAGCCTGACGAAGAGCGACTTATGCTCGGAACTGTACAGTGGCTTGCATTTAAGATTATGTGATTGAAAAATTTCCAGTAAAGGACACTTTTTGCATCAAGCATCGATCCACGTCTTTTCTTTATCCATTTATGGTGGAAGGTTGGGAGTCCACCTTGATGGTGCCTTGATCGAACAAAGATTAAAGAAAAGAAGGTAACCCACCTGAAGTTTATTTATTACACTCCCAGTGAGTAAGTTACCTTCATTCAAGATGGATACTAATGGATCTACATTTTCGTACACCCAGGAAGAGACCACACATACAGTGGCTTGCGAAAGTATTTGGCCCCCTTGAACTTTTCAACCTTTTGCCACATTTCAGGCTTCAAACATAAAGATATAAAATTTTTATTTTTTGTGAAGAATCACCAACAAGTGGGACACAATTGTGAAGTGGAACGAAATCTTTTGGATTTTTGAAACTTTTTTAACTAATAAAAAAATAAAAAGTGGGGCGTGCAAAATTATTCGGCCCCCTTGCGTTAATACTTTGTAGAGCCACCTTTTGCTGCGATTACAGCTGCAAGTCGCGTGGGGTATGTCTCTATCAGTTTTGCACATCGAGAGACTGAAATTCTTGCCCATTCTTCCTTGCAAAACAGCTCAAGCTCAGTGAGGTTGGATGGAGAGCGTTTGTGAACAGCAGTTTTCAGCTCTTTCCACAGATTCTCGATTGGATTCAGGTCTGGACTTTGACTTGGCCATTCTAACACCTGGATACGTTTATTTGTGAACCATTCCTTTGTAGATTTTGCTGTATGTTTGGGATCATTGTCTTGTTGGAAGATAAATCTCCTTCCCAGTTTCAGGTCTTTTGCAGACTCCAACAGGTTTTCATCCAGAATGGTCCTGTATTTGGCTGCATCCATCTTCCCCTCAATTTTAACCATCTTCCCTGTCCCTGCTGAAGAAAAGCAGGCCCAAACCATGATGCTGCCACCACCATGTTTGACAGTGGGGATGGTGTGTTGAGTGTGATGAGCTGTGTTGCTTTTACGCCAAACATATCGTTTTGCATTGTGGCCAAAAAGTTTGATTTTGGTTTCATCGGACCAGAGCACCTTCTTCCACATGTTTGGTGTGTCTCCCAGGTGGCTTGTGGCAAACTTTAGACGAGACTTTTTATGGATATCTTTGGGAAATGTCTTTCTTCTTGCCACTCTTCCATAAAGGCCAGATTTGTGCAGTGTACGACTGATTGTTGTCCTATGGACAGACTCTCCCACCTCAGCTGTAGTTCTCTGCAGTTCATCCTGAGTGATCATGGGCCTCTTGGCTGCATCTCTCATCAGTCTTCTCCTTGTCTGAGCTGAAAGTTTAGAGGGACAGGCAGGTCTTGGTAGATTTGCAGTGGTCTGATACTCCTTCCATTTCAAAATGATCGCTTGCACAGTGCTCCTTGGGGTGTTTAAAGCTTGGGAAATCTTTTTGTATCCAAATCGGCTTTAAACTTCTCCATAACAGTATTACGGACCTGCCTGGTGTGTTCCTTGGTCTTCATGATGCTCTCTGCATTTTCAACAGAACCCTGAGGCTATCACAGAGCAGGTGCATTTATACAGAGACTTGATTACACACAGCTGGATTCTATTTATCACCATCAGTCATTTAGGACAACATTGGATCATTCAGAGATCCTCGCTGAACTTCTGGAGTGAGTTTTCTGCACTGAAAGTAAAGGGGCCGAATAATTTTGCACGCACCACTTTTCAGTTTTTTAATTGCTAAAAAAGTTTAAAATATCCAATAGATTTCGTTCCACTTCACAATTGTGTCCCACTTGTTGGTGATTCTTCACAAAAAATTAAAATTTTATATCTTTATGTTTGAAGCCTGAAATGTGGCAAAAGGTTGAAAAGTTCAAGGGGGCCGAATACTTTCGCAAGCCACTGTATTATGTCTCAGATTTCAGGATCCAGAAACTTCCTAACGGGAAACACCCCAGTTTACAACTTTCGTACATGGGAGAAATTAAGACGGAAACACACATCCTTGGAATTACATGGACTAACTCTAGCTGAGTACCATCGGGTACAACGGATTCCTAGAGGTTTGAGGGTGAGATTGGCCCCGACCTTATTCAGTGATAACGATGAATTTAAGAGCACATTCATGCAGATTCTGAACAAGTGTTCATTTGATTTAATGACCTTGACCATTTCGTTTATACATAAAGAATTGGCTTCACTATCGGAACAACTTACCAAGATTGAATTGGATTTACGTACGGCAATGACCTTGGAGGAATTCAACAGATGTAAAGAGTTGGCTGATGAAAATATAAACAAATATTGTTTTGAATTGGAGACTAGAAAACGCAATAAATTCGATCGGGACATCGAGGATTATGAGAGGAATCAGGTATACCGATGGCCGCGTCCCTACAACCGACGAGGTCGTAATAAATATGGAAGTCACAGGAGGGAAATGTCCGACAATTCTTCAGCCAACACAGACACCGATTCCTCATCTAATTTTTTACAAGCAGATCGGAGAGAGCTGTCCACCACTCGGATGCAAACCAGGTCCCGTTACAACAGAGAGGGGAGTCAAGACAGATACCGCAACACACGAGGCAACCGTGGCCGATCAAGGGAGACCTAGTACACAATATCTCCAGGCGGGTCTTGTCATCGGAGGTGGTTTATCATATTGACCCAAAAGTCATCTAGATCCATTTCAGTTAGACCAGGATCTATATTGCCTATTCTGTAACATTAGATGGAAGGTCCATTTTCTTCATAAACCATTTGTTCAGAACGAAATGTTTGAAGGGAGGTTGAATAATAAAACTTTGGGATTGATAATGAAATCTAAATCTGTTCCCCCCACTACCTATGTACCCGTTGAGATGTTTGTACAAGAGGTTACCTGAGATGTGAAACGTCTAATACAACAAGTGGACTTCAAAGATCATGTACCTAATAATCTGTCCCCCCATGAAAGAATAGCTTTGCGGGAACTAACTAAACAAAGTGGCATTATCTGTAAACCTGCTGACAAAGGGGGTTCGGTGGTTATTATGGACGCCCAGGCGTATGAGAATGAGATTAAGCGCCAACTGAATGATGACACGGTGTATAAACCTCTACAGTCAGACCCTACATGGAGTATTAGAAAGACCTTAGAGAGTATTATAAAACCAGCGTTTAAGGAAGGGTTAATTTAACATGACCTATATGATTTTTTGTTATCAACGCACACCCGTATCCCGGTCTTATACATACTCCCTAAAATTCACAAGGATAAACATTCTCCACCAGGACGCCCGATTGTATCGGGGAGAGATTTGATTTTTGTACCGACGGCCAAATTATTGGACAGAGTGCTATCACCCTTGGTGAGAAATACCCCATCCTATATTAAGGACTCTGGTGACTTTTTGTCCAAAATTAGGGACTTACCACAAATCTATGACGAATTTATCCTTGTCACTTGGGATGTAACAAGCCTATATACATCAATTCCACATAGAGCCGCCGTTGAAGCAGCGATGAGCCTAATTAAGGACTGTCATGAATACTCGGAAGCTCAGATCTCATTTTTTGAAAAATTATTTAATTTGGTTTTACATAACAACTATTTTCTTTTCAGAGATCAGTAATATGTGCAACTGACGGGGGTTACTATGGGCTCCAATGTTGCCCCGCCATATGCATGTTCTTTTATGCACGATTTTTAGCAGAAACACATTTTTGTCAATGAAAGTTTTTGGAAACATTGCGCCACCTGGTGGCGCTATATAGATGAGATTTTTGCTATATGGCGGGGCAACATTGAATAACTCAAAGCCTTTGATGAGATTATCAATAGTTTTTCACTGAACATCCAGTTTAAAATACACATTGGTGGGGACTCGGTTCCCTTTTTGGATATATGGGCGTATACTAGACAAGGACGGATTGAAACTGATATATACACCAAACCCACAGATAGGAACCAGTTGTTAAGGTATGACAGTTACCACCCCCCCCATGTTTTTGGTTCTATCATTAGAAGCCAACTTCTCAGAGTGATGCGGATAGTGAGTGACACTGCAATAAGGGACCGAAGATTGGATGAAATGTGCTGTAAATTTAAGGAGCAGGGTTATCTGGAAGGTTTGATTAGACAGGAATTAAATAAAATTCTGAAGCCCATTGGTAGTTGTAATAAGAAAAAATATCAATCTAACAGACCTAGGATTCCATTCAATTTTCAATTTAACAGTTATAGTGATAAGATCTTTAACGTACTAAGGAAACATTAGACAATACTGAAACGATCATATCCACAGATAGAAGAGTTTCAACAAACTCCTATGAAAGCATACCGGCACAATAAAACTTTGCGCGATTTTTTGGTGCGATCTGAATTCAAACCTGGTATTCAGGAGGAGAAAAGAATGACTTTTCTCGGTAGCAAAAGGAACGGTTGTTACCCTTGTCTTAATTGTATCCAATGTAACCTAATGCTTAAGGGTAATCATTTTTTCCACCCTAGAACTAATAATAAGATAACAGTAAATGGCTTCTACACATGTCAGTCATCATATGTGATCTACATCCTTATGTGCCCATGCAATCTCCTTTATGTAGGTGAGACGACCCAGAAAATTAAAGATCGCCTTGCACAGCATCGCAGTACGATCCGACATCCTCAGTCAGGTCTCCCTGTGTCGCGTCACTTTTCTGAGATGGGACACAGAGACACCGACCTACGATTTATGGTACTAGAAGAAATTCCTTGCGATAAAAGAGGGGGGGATAGGATTTTGAAACTAAAAAAACGTGAGGTTTGGTGGATCAACAAAGTACAATCCTTGTATCCTGATGGTATGAACAAGGATTATGATTTATACCTGTTTGTATAGCAATTGGATACTGGGTATATAATGACTATAATCATGGTTTGCATACATTGTATTCTTTTTAGATCGATTGAAATGAACTCCCGTTGGGAATATTAAATAGCAGAATATCAGCTGGAATCTGTGATGGGATCTGAGACACGATCAAGAATGTCATTATATTTATGATATTTATTGAATGAGATTTATATTTAATTATGTGAGAGAGTTTATTTACTCCATAATAACATGCTGAATGAAGACGATATACAATAGGATGTCTAATGGATGTAAATAATTTTTGCATTAGGGAATATAAGATAGTTCACCTTATTGGGTTTATAGAATAAGGGTTAATTATTTGAATGTGTATAAGTAGCTTGTCTTTAGTAATTAGTTAAGTTAACACATGTGTGAGCTAGGCTGGGTGCTGATAAGAGAATGTGATGTGGTTTGGCTTTTCACACACAGCCAGAAAAGCCTGACGAAGAGCGACTTGCGCTGGGAACTGTACAGTGGCTTGCATTTAAGATTATGTGATTGAAAAATTTCCAGTAAAGGACACTTTTTGCATCAAGCATCGATCCACGTCTTTATTTATATATATATATATATATATATATATATATATATATATATATAGCTTTGGATAGATTGGAAATAGATTAGAACCCTTAAAAGGGGCTTGTTGCTGTCTGTGCCCCCAGTTGGGGGATTTCAACCGACTTTCCGTGTGGTTTCCGGTACAGGTTGTGACCTTCTACCACAGTGTGCAAAACTATCTTTTGACGCCCCTGACGACGTTCCTCATTGGACTAAACGTGTGGGGTGAAGACTGAGCTCTGGTGTCACAACGCTACACGCGCGGACTGCTTTTGGAATAAACTTTACACTGGCTTGATATACTGCACCATGAGGAGTTGTATTTTCTTATTTTAATGCATGATACCTGTGGACTCACCATCTGTGAGGGTTATACAAGATCAAGCTTCATGTTGCCTTAGTGAAGATGTGACCAGTTTGTGGATAAACATCATGCCTGTTTGACCACCTATAACCTAGTGGTCCATACTTTGGGTTAAGAGGCCCAGTGTGTTGATGTTTGGTGGAGGATATCATTATTCACTTCCGTCTGTCTAACTATACACCTCGGGTGACTTCAATAAGAAATATGGACTTTCGTGCCAGTGTTTATGGACACTTTTGAACTTTTTATATTTACTTCTAGCGCTGCATATACTTTTTCTTTTATGTTCTTATTGTTACTAACAATTTTATGCTAGCTGCTCTCTAGAACCCAATTGCAGTGAATATTCTCTCTAAAATCTTATCTTATCTCTAAAACTATCTTTTGGTTGAAAATTCACTTTAGGAAGACCAGCAGATAAGTGCCAAAATTTCAGTCCAGGACCTCAGGACAGATTTTTCCCTGCCTACAGTCCACCTCAAGTCTGCCCAGTTACCAGGCAGTCCACAAGACCTTGCCCATTTACTGGAGTGGGCCAGTAAATACCCACCTCTAATTGTGAGTCTCCGAACACCATGAATGGCTTACTGGGTTACTGCTCATGGCAGTAATTGAAAGAAGGGTGACACTGTGATCCCAGGACGTCAGCTGAGATACAATATCATTGGGGCTGAGGTCCAAATTCGGGACACCTGGCATCTATACCAGGGGCTATAGATAAAACCTACAGCTCACATTCACTTAGCCCAGCACTGGTGTGTATTAAAGTATAACTGCGGGTTTAGATTTACTTTAAAGCATTCAACTCACTTCATTTGATCTATGTAGGCATGGGGCATGCTTCTGGGGAGTGCCTCTCCCATATCAAATCTGAACATTTCCTATTAGACACAATGAGACCAAGGTGGGAAATAAAAGTTAAAATGATATTAAACCCCTTTTTTTAAAAAGAAGATTCATTTGATTGGGCTGACAACCCACCACAATGGACCAAAATTCAGGTATACACCATTATTTCTGATGCAGCACCCCACAAAGTATGGAGGGGTGTGAATGGCCCTACAGTATTTCTGCCCGTTCCTTACCATCTAAGCTAAAAAATAATGTAATCCTTACTGCCCAGAGGAGAAGCCAGCAAATGCTTATAATTAAAGGCTGACCAGAGTTCATCTTTTCTGACATTCATACCATAAAAAAAAAAGACATAACGTTTGTTTATCTGTGATTGACAGTCGGCAGCTCCCAGGTGGTCACCAATAATTTAAACTGAGAATGTTTATTATTAAGTGTTAATGTAAATGAGAAATCCAATATTAATATTACACCCTGATGACCTCCACCCACTCATTACTTAGCTTTGCACGATGAGAACTATTTGTATGAAATATTTCTGTTAATTACCCATGGCAATCTTATTAGCTTGTTAATAAAGAAGTCATCACTATGTTATTATTTTTATAATTTTCTCATTACCTAGTTTAGTGAAGAAGACAACAAATATTTCAGGTGGTTATGTGGCCCAACAACACACAACGTGAATAATAAGAGATAATTGGAAAAGATGTACACAAATAAATAATTCCATTTGCACCTACAACTGAAAGACTAATAATATAGCCTGGCATATGATGGTTTTACAGTGTTTATAACAAGCTCCTAAAGTCAATCAAGAAATCTCAAGAAAGCTCTCGAATTCCCCTCTCTGCGGACGCTGGGTACTGGTCCTAGAAGCCCATCCCCACTCCACATGCATGTAACAAACACAAAAAGTTGCATTCTGATGATGTTACTGACATGTCAGTTTACAGTATTTAGCCATAGCCAGCAAGCAACATAACCCCACTTAAAGGGCACTCCTCTGTTTCACCGAGAGAAGGGCTTGGTCATAGAGATATGACTTGACATACGACATGAATGATATGCCATCATTGTCAAAGATGTACCTAAATGTACACAAATTGACCACCAAAGGACTGGATCAAGAAGATGATCAAATATGGAACAATGCTTGTCTATTTAAAGTTCATGCATTTGTGAGGTTGTACATACCCCCAGTTTTATACATTAGAAAGACCAGCCACCATTTTTAAACTGCCTTTAGAGCTGACACTGACTAGCTGCTAGAAGATCCACAGTTTGTAGAAAGTCACCAATGATACTTTTTACCATTTATTGTGGATTGAAAGATAAAAGTCATCACTATGTTGCCTGGATAGAGGGACCCTGCTAGGTTCTAAAACAATAGCATGAACATTGTGTCATAGTCTTTTCACAATAAATGGTGAAAGGAACTCTTGTGAATTTCTACAATTTCTGTATCTGAATCATCTGAATCCATGTCAGTATTTAATACCGTAGCCTTGTTGTGTAGGTGTGGCTATTAGGCAGCTCTTTGCACCATAGTTGCCCACCAACCACCAGGGGCCTTTGATTAAAACTTGAAGTTAAATAGGTAATTGAGCACCAACGGATTGGATACAGAAGATGATCAAATACGGGACAATACTTGTTTATTTAAAGTTTATACATTTTGAGGGTTATACTAACCCCTATTCTTTTGATGTTTCAACATTAGAAAGACCCGCTACCATTTTTTGCTGTCCACCCATTAACTCTGATGAACTGCCTTTACAACTGACACTGACTATCTGGTGGAAGATCCGGAAATTGAAGAAAGTCACTAGTGATCCTTTTCACTATTTATTTTGAATCAAAACATAGAAGTCATCACTGTGTTGCCTGGATAGAAGGACCCTGCTAGGTTCCAAAACATTAGTATGAACATTGTGTCATGGTCTTTTCACAATAAATGGTAAAAGGATCATTTTTGGAATGCGTGTGACTTTCTACAATTTCAGAGGGTTCCGGAGCAGAGAGAAGCAGGGGATCAGCGCAGGGACAGCATGACTTGTGTGGACTGCACAGTCACGCTGTATACGCTGTCTGTTTCCCCTTTAAGAAAAAGGGAGGGGCTGGAGCAGGGGAGGATGCCGGAGTGTAATGTAGAAGGGAAGAGGGGGGAAGTGACGTCAGTGGAGAGCGACGGGGAAGAAGATTCCCACCCACCCTCCCTGGTGCTTATGGTAATAGGAGACGTTGGGATTAGATTGGGCAGTGGTTTGGGTCTGTGAGGAGGAGGAGATTGATGGTATGGAGAGATAACATGGTTGGTACCCATATATAATATGGGCTGTTTTTATGTACCTTCCGGTTACGAGGGGTTAACCAGGAAGGGGAAAAATTAGGTCACTGAGAAGGTTGGGTACTGTCTCACAGTCTGGGGTTAGCGACTGGAGGCCTTAAAAAGTTTAAGAGTTCTTATGCAGTGACCTGTGGGTGTATTCCCCTCCTAGACTCCAATAAGTTCTGAGAAGTTATTATTAAAAGTTATTTAAAAAGTTATTTATAAATGTTATTTATTGATTTTATATTTTATTAATAAAAGGCCGGCAAGGCCATTTACTCCACCACCTTGTCACGTCATTTGTGGGAGGTTTTAGTGGGTAATTGTTATAAGGGGTAGCTCTTAGGACTGAAGTTAAGTCCTTCACAGGTCATGTATCTGAATCTTTTTTCAATGCTTAATATCGTAGCCTTGTTATGTAGGTGTAGCTCTTAGGCTGCTCTTTGTGCCATAGTTGCCCACCAACCCCACGGGAGACCTTGGATGAAAACTTTAAATAATTGAACACCAAAGACTAGCAAATATAAGACTATAGTTGTCTTTTTCAAGTTATACATACTCCCATTCTTGTAATGGTCCAATATTAGAAAAAACAGCCACCACTTTTTGTTGTCTACCTACTAACTAACAATGACTTTTTTTCAGCAGGAAGCAACTCCTAAGCCCTGAAGAAGAGAGAGAGATTTGTAAAACCCATGAAATGTTTTGGCTGTCAACTCTAATGCCCCGTACACACGGTCGGACATTGATCGGACATTCTGACAACAAAATCCATGGATTTTTTCCGACGGATGTTGGCTCAAACTTGTCTTGCATACACACGGTCACACAAAGTTGTCGGAAAATCCGATCGTTCTGAACGCGGCGACGTAAAACACGTACGTCGGGACTATAAACGGGGCAGTAGCCAATAGCTTTCATCTCTTAATTTATTCTGAGCATGCACGGCACTTTGCGCGTCGGATTTGTGTACACACGATCGGAATTTCCGACAACGTATTTTGTTGTCGGAAAATTTTGTAGCAAGCTCTTTGTGTGTCGGAAATTCCTATGGAAAATCTGTGATGGAGCCTACACACGGTCGGAATTTCCGACAACAAGGTCCTATCACACATTTTCCATCAGAAAATCCTATCGTGTGTACAGGGCATAAAGAAAGAACTACACCACACCTGATAATTTTCTCGAGCCATTCCTTTGGTGCGCTGTTACCTAAAAATCTGAAAGGGGTTTCAACCCTCCTTCACTCTATCCAAACCTCTAAATTATTTTTTTTATCTATTTTGATGTATGTAAAATGGAATTATTGTTTGGTAAGGTAATGCAGCCATGCATAACCAATATCTTTACAAATGATGTTTGTTTGGATTCAATTAGAGTTACCAGTGGTTTAGCTCCTAAATTGGAGTACTTGAGCTATTTATGTGTGGTATCTTTAAACTGTGCCTAGACTCACATCATTACAGCAAATAGCAACATTTTGGAGCCTCACAGGACCCCTTACTCAGATATGTGACCCTGTCTTGCAAGGCTCCAAAACATTGCTATTTGCTGTAATGATGTGATCGCTGAATAAAGCTTTGGACCCATTCTGGAGATCCATGGTGTGCTAGTGACATTCTCTTGCTTCACAGTTCCAGCTAGTGATCACTTCAGCACCCACTTGTATGCACAGCCATTTCTACAGGAAAGTGTTGGTTGGGAATAATGCGTTGGAACTTTTAAAATCAAGAACAAATACGTAATATATTGCAGCATATGAGTCCTTAGATGGTGGCTGCATTCGTTCTCTTTGTCAGGATTTTTTGCCTTTATTTTCACCTAGTGAGCTTTCCAGTAACACACTTCTTGTCGTAGTGTATCTATGGAGGAGAAGCGTTGTTACCGTAGGTCTGGAAGTGTGTTAGCACTGCAGAACAATTCTCCCTCTCCTCATCTCCATACCGAGCAAACCAGGGAAAGTAAAAGAGTGCACAGAACATGGAACAGTGTTGAATTTCTGGCAGAATCAAATTGTATTTTTTCAATAGTATATTTAACAGAACAAAAGGGCAAACATAAAAGAAGCTAATTTTTAGTTTTTACCCACCTTTTAACTTCTTGTACATATGCCAGCAGCCCAATTCATTTCAAGGTAGTAATTAGTAAGCTGGAACGACAAATAATAAATTATATTTCTTCTCTTTGCAATCACAGAACATGCATTTTATGTCCACTATTTCTTTAAAACCTCTTCTGATAGCAGTGATATGGAAATGAAGGGTGTATTAGATGGAGTACACTGTCTGGATCTCCTCAAAAGTGCTGAATCAGCATATTCTCTATAAACATGGTATACACCAGGGATTCATCTTCTGACAGTTTGCCTTGACTTACTCTCTTCATAAATCATTTTCTTACCATCAAACTACAAAGACCATTTTATGTGAGTCTAGAAAACCAGTCAATGTGCCTTCTTCACACTGACAGCCTTGCTATTGTATATTTCTTGAGCCTGCAAAAAATGTATTCAGTGTAGGCAAAGCATGACAATTTTTTTAGTTTACCAGCTGCTACAGTGTGAGTAATGTAAGTGCTACCTGGAGAGACATAACAAACCCCCGATGAAACACCCTTACATATACAAAAATAAATGTATTTATTATAGGTATTTATATAGCCCAAATAATTTACATATATTGTACATTTGCATCAGCGCCTGTCCTCAAGGAGCTTAAAGTGAGACTATACAGAAAAGTGTTAATTGTCATAATTCATTCACAATAATTTTATACATTAAGTCACCGTGGTTGGTTTACTAAAACTGGAGTGTGCAAAATCTGGTGTAGCTGTGCATGATAGCCAATCAGCTTCCAGGTTTTATTGTCAAAGCTTATTTGAACAAGCGAAGTTTGAAGCTGATTGGCTACCATGCGCAGCTGCACCAGAATTTGGACTCTCCAGTTTTAGTAAATTAGCCCCACTGTGGTTTTTTTTTTGGTTTTTTTTTATTTCTCTAACATTGTTATTCTTGAAGCACTGTTGTGTGGTCACATGTTTTCTCTGATCTTTGGCATCTGCAGGGAAATATCCTTGTGATCTTTGATTAAAAAAAAAAAAAAAAAGTTTCAGACGAGCATTTTAAATTAAATTATAGATTTAAATAAAAAACTGTTTTACAGCTCCCAATACATATTTATTGAACATTTAATGTGTATTTTTTTGCACATGTAATATGGTATAAGCGGAACCAAAGATGGCTGACACTAGCTTTCATATTGTTCAGACGGAATCTGCATTTAAGGGTCTTTTTTTACTTTAAAGGTCTTAGCAAATACATTTGATATATTAAATACTGATTTATATTAAAACTAAGCTTCTTGTGAGTTTCTTAGTGTATGTAATCAATCAGCAAATTAACCCCCCACCCCCAAAAGTGTTTAGCAACAGGAGAACATTGAGGAAGAAGGAGGGAGGGGAGTGTCATTTACCACTGTGCATACGCCCGCATGTCTGACTTTATAGTTACACACATGGTAATGAGAGTTTTTCATAGTCTGGGTTTAATGACACCTTGAGGTCTAAGGTCCCTAGCACACATTTTTTTTGCACAGGAGACTAACTGTACTATATTGGCCAAGGGGGAAAGAAGCAAGGGTTAGCATGTCTTAGCTCTGCAGGGGTGTGTAAGGAATGCTCATGGTACATCCCAAGGCCTGTCAGCGATTGTTAAAAGAAAGGATATTGTTGGATGCAGAAACTTGTTATGCTCAATCAGAGGTTTGCAGGCGAGGCTTGGGGGCCATAAAAGACTGCTTAAAGGGTGTGACTGTTCAGTGGTGTGTTGGAGACAACTCAGTGAGCAGTTCCTTTGCTCCTATGGAAAATCCTACCTCCAGAGGCATGTAGGGCCCTCTCCCAGTGTGAGGCCCACCAAGGTTTGGGAAGAATAGGGAGCATTAAAAAAGAGCTGGGTGGAGGGGCGTGGTGCCCAAGCTTTAAGATGGCCACCTATCCAGAGAGCTCTGCCAGACCACCAGGGATTAACACGGACATCGGAGCTCAATCGCCTCACACCTAGCCGCATCCATGTCCCAGAGAAAGGGGCAGCTGATTGAGCCCCACAAACTGACCAGCTTCTTTCCCTCTGTACCGAGGGGACTACAACAAAATGGCGGCGGCGCTTGTGCCTCACGGCTACACAAGCAGGCCACAGCCTTATAATACTGAACATCACTCTGCAGTCTCTCAGCTCCCTGCGGGCAGTGGGCCATCCTCAGCAGCCTCCACTCCTACTATCAGAAGCCCTGCTAAGTTCAGGCAACATACAGCATCTCCAGGAAAGGGGCTCTGGGCACCAGACATGGAGGTGAGTGGACAGCAGCCCTCACAAGGGCCCAACACCTCTGGTGTAGCTGACCCCTTTGCAGGCTTTCCCACATCTGGCCAGCCAGTGTCGAACACGGTACTAAAAGACATGCTAATGTCACTTAGATCATCACTACATAACGATATGATCTCCACAGTTAGAATATGCTAAGAAGAGGTTCAGGTTCTGGGAGACAGGATCGATTATGTAGAAAAATCCATGGGAGAATGTTCCCAATCCTTTGGGAACAATGGTGGATGCACACAGTGATGAAATTCTATGGATAAAAGACAAACTAGCTGACCTAGAGGACAGGTCTAGGAGAAATAACTTAAAAATTAATGGAATACCTGAAACAGTTAGTGCTACCCAGCTACCCTAATACATGCAGGAGAAGTTCACAGGGTGCCGAAACCATAATTCTTAGCAGATGATGTACCCAGGGACATTCTGCTCAGGCTGCATTTCTACCATGCAAAATAAATTCTTATGGACACCTTCCGTAAACCTGATCACCCTCCTGCCTCTTATGCATCCCTGAAAGTGCTCCTGGATCTCTCCAGACATACTCTTTAGCACAGACATAATTTGGCCACCATCACCAAAGCTCTGTGTAATCACCACATTCTACACAAATGGAAGTACCCAGCATTACTGTCTATTACCCATAATGGCAGCACCACCACTGTGTCCTCTCTGCAAGAAGGGCTGCTCGTTCTTCCGAAATGGGGTATCATTCTGGAAGCTCCCCCAGATCCCATTCAGGTCAACAGAGCCCTAAGCAGAATGGCAGGTTGTATCCCATAAGTGTTCCTCACAGAAGAAAAAAAACAAAAGGAGTCTCCTAAATAGCTGCTCACTGATCTATCATATCCCTATCCCCGGCTATGGTTAAACATGGATATTTATTCAACACCCTCCAGATCTTATGAACAATGCGTAATGTTCACAAATCCAATTAAGGATTCTCTTTTTTACCATTTTGTTTTGTTTGTTCCTTTTTCAGTATGTTTTGTTTTGTTTCCCTATCTGTTCTACCAGTACACCAACAATAACCAGAGACAACTTCAAATTTTCCATCAATGAAGCATCCCAAGCTTACAAGCAACCAGATCGAACCTTTATCTGCCAAAGAAAACTCTTCTTTACCCTACGTAAGAAAAGACATCGGAAAGTACTCATGCAACTCCGTATTACCTGCAGCACATCCAGCGCAGTGTTGAACTTCCCCTGCACACATCCTACATAAAATTCCACTATGGCCATTAAGTGTATGTCCTTGAATGTTAAAGGCCTGAATCATCCAGCCAAAGGACACTCCATGTGGAAAGAAG
Organism: Lithobates septentrionalis; assembly: GCA_037952835.1. Lineage (NCBI taxonomy): Eukaryota > Metazoa > Chordata > Amphibia > Anura > Ranidae > Lithobates > Lithobates septentrionalis. Next base: position 6,934,419 of record JBBDGP010000459.1, read on the forward strand.
CCCTGAAAAATCAGACAGATATAATATGCATACAGGAAACGCACTTTATTGCCTCAACATCCCTAAATGTGCCCATAAACAATACCCTCATGTCTTTCTCTTCTGTGCACCTCAGAAGAAGGTGAGAGGTGTGCTTCTAGCCTTAAAGCGGGGTTCCACTCAAATTTTTAACTTAATCTTACCCCCTTCAGTTAATTGCATAGATGTTCAAATGCTGCATGAAAATTTTTATCGCTGTAATTACCTTTATATTGTACTTTATTGTGGCACTTCTTGTCTTTCCTCCCATGAGAGTAGGCGTGTTTATTGCCTTTCCCCGGCGCCGAACTGTCTCCTGGGAGCTTAGTGTCAGGCTTCCCAAGATTCAGTGCGGAAACAATGATCATTCCTGTGAACAAGCTGTAAATGAACAGCATTCACCGCATCCAGGAAATCAATGCTTGTGGGCTTCGAATGCCCACAAGCAAGATGGAAACAGCCAGCATCACATTTTTTAAGTTATTCCTCAGTACGAAAACAGACAGAGGAGGAAATATTACAACCAAACTGTGAGTATTATTTTGGGGTTAGCAAAGTGTCTCAATGACCTAAAAAAAAAAAAAGATTGGTCGCCGGACTCCCGCTTTAAGACACACAATATCCTTCCAACTAAAAGACTCTATTCTGGATAGTGAGGGGTTGTTTATCATCTTCACTTGTGACTTAAATGCACGCCCTTATACCCTGGTAGCACTTACGCTCCCAATCTACACCAATTGTGGTTCATCCGCAGGCTGCTCAAATGCATATCAACTATTAAATATGGGCTATATAACTATTACTCTGCTGGGATTTTAATCTCATGACTGATCCATACCTGGACTTGTGTGTCGGAAAATCCGATGGAAAATGTGTGATGGAGCCTACACATGGTCGGAATTTCCGACAACAAGGTCCTATCACACATTTTCCGTCGGAAAATCCGACCGTGTGTACGGGGCATAAGAATACAAAAGTTCAAAATTTATCACCCAACATATCAAAGACTTCTTTGCCTACAACGCTGGGTAAACGCGTTTACCTTGTGGAACGCACATTAAGCGTACATAAGAGGAATTTTAATACAACAAGGAGCCAGCGTTAAGAGATTTACACTTAAACAAACTTATTGCAGAAATCCACAGCTTAGAAACAAGTAACAAATTGTCACCATCTCCTACAATAACCACTAGGGTTGCACCAATACCAATAATAGTATCAGTATTGGTATAGATGCCGTGCATTTGCACGAGTACTTTGCACCGATGCTTGACCCGATACCTGGCAGTACACCTGGCATCCTCAGTGTAGCAGGGGGGGCCGGGCAGCCTCACAGATGATCGGTGTGGCGGTTGGGGCAGTTACAAGCACAGATCTCCTTGTATAGCTTTTCTGACAGCCGCTTCTCCTCTCCCTCCCGTGGCTGTCAGATCGGTGCTTGTAACTGCCCCCCCGCCGCACCGATCATCCCCGATTGTCTCCTGTGTCCTCCCTGGCTCGCCGGCTTCTCCTCCTGTCCCCTCTCATCCTGGATCTGTCAGGATGGAGAGCGGATGAAGGAGCCGGTAAATCTGTCATTTACCTGCTCCTTCCTATTCTGAATGCACAGATAACTGAGCATCGTAACAGATAACTGACCATCTGTGTTTACGATGCTTCAGTTTATGAATGAACAGGAGCCTCTGACTCCTGTTTATTCATCTTCAGTGCAGCTAAGGCTGCTGAGAATAGGGACTGGGGAATCTGTGTCCTCAGACCCTTTCCCTGTCTCAAAGGGGAGATGTCAGGGGTCTGTTTAGACTCCTTATATGTCACCAAAGCCCCCCCCCCCAATGGGGTTGATAAAAAAAAATAAATAAAAAGGAATAATTGTAAATAAATAAATATTTAAAAGTAAAATTGTAAAAATAATAAAAAATAAAATATAGAAAAGAACCTTGACACCGTCCACCCACCCCCCCAAAAAAAGAAAGCATTGTAAATATATATATATATATATATATATATATATATATATATATATATATATATATGATATATTTGATAAAAAACTACTGACACAGTCTACGCCTCACCAGTGCCCATCGGTGCTGCATATTAGTGCCACTGTCACATGACATTAGAAAAAAGTATCAATAATCGGTATCGGTGAGTACTTAAACATACTTGTACTCGGTCTTAAAAAAGTGGTATCGGTGCAACCCCAATAACCACCTCTTTTCAAAAACTAATGCCCTGTACACACGACAGTTTTGCCGTCGGAATAAACTCTGAAGGTTTTTCCGATGGAGTTCCGACAGAATTCCACTCAAGCTGTCTTGCATACACACGGTCACACCAAATTCCGACCGTCCAGAATGCGGTGACGTACAACACATACGATGGGACAAGAAAACGGAAGTTCAATAGCCAGTAGCCAATAGCTTCCATCTCGTACTTGCTTCAGATCATGCATCGTTTTTGGTGCGTGGGAACAGCATATAGACAAGCGTTTTTTCCCATAGTAATTATAGTAATTTGTTCCGTCTGAATTTTCAACAGAAAAAGTCCGATGAGGCATACACACGGTCGGAATATACGATGAAAAGCTCCCATCGGACTCTTTCTGTTAGAAATTCCGCTTGTGTGTACGCGGCATTGGAGAAGAGTTGATAATCCTAAGACGCCTGAAGCTTAACCTATACGCTGATGAGAACCGCTCAGTTAAACTCTTGTCCAATAGGGGCAAGGCAGCTCAATTACCATCAAAGACCCAATATTTGATTCACCCGACTACCAAACATAAGATAATTAACCCACAGGAGATTGCTGATCAGTTTGCAGATTTCTACGGGGCACTATACAATTTCAAAAATGACCCCCACACCCCGCAACCATCCACTGAAAATATCGCTGCCTTTCTAGATAAACAAAATCTACCCAAACTGTCAGAATCACAGCTTTCACAATTAAACTCTCTATTCACCCCTAGTGAAATAGGGAAGATCACAGCATCTCTAATAAGTGTTAAGTCGCCAGGACATGACGGTCTCTCAAACAAGTATTACAAAATGTTTACCATGTTAATAACTCCGCACCTGACTACTGTATATTCGGCAGCAGCACAGACCTCTTCCTTTCCCCAAGAGATGCTAAAGGCATATGTAGTAACCAAACCAGGGAAAGGCCTTGTCACCCCCGCAAATTTTAGACCATATCACTCCGGAGCTCTGATATCAAAATCTATGCCAAACTAATAGCACAACACCTAGCCACTATCACCATCTCTAATACAGAAAGACCAGATGGGATTTGTAAAGGGAAGGCAACCTTCAGATGCAACCAGGAGAATCCTAAATGTTATACATTTCGCAGAAAGAACACAAACGCCCTCTCTGCTACTATCTATTGATGCAGAGAAGGAGTTCGATAGAGTTGACTGGCAATACATGTCAAGTGTACTAACAAAGTTTGGTTTTCAGGGCCCCATCAGGACAGCAATTCTTGCCATTTATTCCTACCCCTCAGCTCAGGTCTACACTTCTGGCCTTCTCTCTAAAACATTTAACATATCAAATGGTAACCACCAGGAATGTCCACTATCCCCTTCTATCTTCAACCTCATAATAGAGCCACTGGCAGAGGCCATCCGAACAAACCCTCTAATAACAGGATTTCAGTTCAAGTGTAGATCACATGTTATTAACCTTTTTACAGATGACATAATCCTACTCCTAACTAACCCTGGGTCATCATTCCCCCAAGCACATCAAATCCTAATGGCATTCATCTCTATTTCATACAACTAAGTCAATTTCTCCAAGTCCCTAATGCTTGATTTAGAAGTTCCACCCGAAACTAAACGGCACCTTCAAGACTTACTGCCATTTACCTGGAGCTCTCAGGGTGTGCCGTACCTGGGTATAACCCTGACAGCGTCAACAGCTTCCCTAATTCAGGCTAACTATACCCCCTGACCCAAAAAATCATAAGCCAGCTTCAACACATGTCTCACTGTGAACTTTCCTAGGCAGATAGGCTAACAGCCTTTAAAATGATAATTCTACCCTGATTGCTATACTATTTCAGGGAGCTCCTGATCCTTGTCCCAGCACAACACCTAAAATCCCTAAAGGGTCTACTGAACAACTTTATTTGAAAAAACAAAAAGCCGAGATGCGCCAACATAAATCCGCTGGGGGTATGGGGATGATTGACACCCATGAGTAACACTGGGAAACACTATTAGAACATTTGAAATACTGCTTTAGGCAGGAAGATGAACCGCTATGGTTGGACATCAAGACAACTCAAACACCTACACCTGACCTCATCTCTCTACTGATTTATGACTCTTGGAGGTCGTGGGACACATCTTCCCTTCCCCCTCCAATGGCAGCCTCCATACAGGCATGGCGATTCCTACTTAAACAGTCTAAACATCCCACACAGATAAAACTGCCAACACTACCTATCCAAGCAATATAAACTATTGTCCCCTTCTTGTATACAAAACCACTCCAATTAAACAGCTTAAACAAAATACAGGACTTCTTCTCCAACACCAAGCATAAATTTTGGGAACACCTGATGGAAGAATTCCATCTCCCGATTGATATTCATTTTGCCAGCCTCTGCATCCTGCTCTTCCTATCCAAGCACCCCTTACCAACAATATATATCCCCCCTGGAGCTTGGAAATTTCTCTCCTCCCACATACCCCTGCGAAAAGGTATCTCCCTTTTCTACAACCTATTGCACGACAAAATCTCACTCAAAAAGCTCCCTCCCTTACAAAAATGAGTGAATGACCTGAACAAATCCTACCCTCTAAAACAATGGCAAGTAGCCCTCCAGTTAACATACAAATTTTCGAAATGCAGTAATCACTGGGAAATGATGCTTAAAATAACACATTATACACCCTATAAACTATCTAAATTTTGCCCTAACAAATCCCCAAACTGCTGGTGCAATTGTGAGCAAGTAGGTAGCCTACTGCATATCCTGTTGGGGTACCCGAGCCTTACCAGATTCTGGAGACAAATATTTCACCTACTATCCTCAATTACGGGAATACTCAGCCCTCCCCCCTCCCCCAGCCCAGGACTTGCTATCTTAAGTCTAGAAATAGACACATATCCAACCCCCATGAGACAAGTAGTAACCCATATACTACTAGAAGCACGTAATACTATTATTACGAAGTGGAATTTTCAAGATTCTCCAAAAATTCTTCTCATTTCCTGTTTTGGCTTTGGGACAGAAAGTGAACCGGAGACACAGGTGGCAAAAAAACTGACAGGGGTTATAAATCTCCCTTACTCTAGCCAAAATGAAAAAAAAAATAGGTTCTTTAGTAGGCCTTTAGTTTTACTTTAAGTGAATTTGATGCAAAGTTATTCACTTTAGGGCAGGACTGTCAAACACAATTTCATTGGGGGCCACATCAACAGTATGGTTGGCCTCAAAGGGCCAGTTGTATCTGGGGAGAGCTACGTACAGAGTGCAGAGTTAAGGGTGTGCTATGTACAGAATGCAGGGTTTAGGATGCGCTACGTACAGAGTTCAGGGGTGTGCTGTATACAGAGTGCAGGGTGTGCAACTCAATCCCCCCTCTCCCCCAAAGCTTCTTCGCATTTCTCTCTCCTACCTGGCACAGCTCTAGGCGCCACACCTTGTAGGTAGATTGTTCTCTTTCTCTCTTTCTCTGGAGATCTGTCCCCATCATGAGCACTTGCAGGAATCTTTTAGATCCGGGAGCAGTTGAGCAAAGCAACTGAGAAGGGTTCTGTTTTTACAAGTGACAGCAGGGAGAGGAGGGTGAGAGCCGAATGGAGCTCCGCCACATTGCGGCTGCAAAACTTGATGTGAGGGAGGGCCCAGGGGCGGACTGACCATTCGGGCACTCAGGCAACGCCCAAGGGCCCCATGCCACTAAGGGGCCCCATCAGGGTTGCCAGCCTCATAAAAACCAGGGACAATATGGAAAAATCTGTGTTTTTTTCAAAATCCCAAGATTATAGCTGCCCCGCCTCTCCAGTACCTTTTCAGTGTGTGTATGTGCATTCTGTGTGTGTATATTGTGTGTCTGTATGTGTATACTGTATGTATGTGTGTGTTTGTGTGTATATATTGTGTGTATATTGTGTGTCTGTGTGTATATACTGTATGTGTGTGTGTATACTGTGTGGCCCCATAATCTATTGCCTGGGGTCCCCATAATCTCCTATTGCCTAGGGGCCCCATAATCTCCTATTGCCCGGGGGCCCCATAATCTTCTCCTATTGCCCGGGGGGCCCCATAATCTCCTATTGCCTGGGGGCCCCATGAGTTGAAAGTCCGCCCCTGCGAGGGCCACATCCCAAGGCCAAGTGGGTCGCATTCAGCCCGCAGACCTTGTGTTTGAAATATGTGCTTTAAGGTATAGGATAAGAGAAACCTCAGTGCAATCATTTAAAATAACAGAGAATAGGATGAGAGAAAATTCAGCAAAATATCTTAGGATAATGACCCCCAAGGACCTAAATGAACACAAAGCAAGCCATGGGGTTGATTTACTAAAACTGAAGAGTGCAAAATCTGGTGCAGCTCTGCATAGAAACCAATCAGCTTTCAGGTTTATGGTCAAAGCTTAATTGAATAAGTTAAAGTTAGAAGTTGATTGGCTACCATGCACAGCTGCACCAGATTTTGCACTCTCCAGCTTTAGTAAATCAACCCCCATGCGTCCAAAAACAAGCAAAAAACAAAAAACTCATCTAAATCTGAGTGTTCAAATGTATAACTAGTGTTGATTCTGCTGCCCACACCGTGTATGTTCTCATAAATAAACAGCTAAGTAATAGATATGTAAAAAGGTGCCACGCAGTACAAATACTATGATTTATACCTAATGATAATTAATCATATATTGACCATAGATCATGCACAATACACTGTGCAAAGAATAAAAAAAAACAATATATGCATCCTGAGTGTTCATAAATTCTTGCAAAAACATGCGTTTTTTAGTATGTGTTGTTAACCATATAACAAGTTCAACTTATGCCTTAATAATATGCGCCATTCAATGTGACAAAATAAAAATAAAATAATAGGCATAAAAGTCTCAAGTGTCCAAATATTCTTCTAAGTATTTGTATTATGTCATCCATTATTTCTTTATTCTGCGTTTATAATCCTCCATTATATACTTTCACCACGTACAAGTATCCCTTCACCAACATTAATATCTCACCTTGTATTATGACCTCACAAGTAGGTCCAATGCACTTGCCCCTTTTAGTGGGGTCCCCTATGCCACAGGTGTAATGCCCTCCTCAAGCTCACTGGTGCTCCTCAATCCATCTCCATCCTCTGCAATCCTTAATCATGGTTGCTCAACCTGTAGCCCTCCAGCTGTTGCGGAACTACAAGTCCCATCATGCCTCTGCCTTTGGGAGTCTTTGGGATAACTGTCACCCTTGCAATGCTTAACGGGACTTGTAGTTCTGCAACAGCTGGAGGGCCACAGGTTGAGCACACACACAAAATAAAGAGGGAAATATAGTGCTCAGTTGATTGGTTAAAAAAAAAAAAGCTAGATAACTGTCTATTAACATTTTTAACATCAGAGACTGTTGATCCAGCAAATATCTGTTAGCTTTCAGGGACCAGAAAGGACCATTTTCCCCCGTTGAAGCAAACTGGACCATCCTTTATAGTTTTTTTTTGCCTTCCTATTGATCCTCTGTGAGCTTAGTGTTCAGTATATGAAGGTTTTCAATGTATTTATTCATTTTTTTCTATTGGTCGAACTAGACTTGTGTCTTTTTTTAAACTAGTATAACTTTATAAAGTTGCACTATTTGAATATATAAACATAAAAAACACTTAAGAAGTCAACTAGTGATGTATTCTAGTATTCCAGGGGAGTTTCACCACCATCCACCACCTTGAAGTGTGATCCTGTGCATCGACACCACCACCACCACCACCTAAGGCTGAAAGGCTCGCTTATCAAATTATGTGGACCTCTCATTACAAAAGGTCATAAACACCTGTGGCTCTATACCCAGCCAGGGCCTTTATACTTCAGAGGGTCTTCCAAGTTGGCAAATCAATCCTTCCAACACAATTATCATTGGAGTTCCCGAAACAGAAAAGGCTCCACAAAGTGTAAAATGGAGCCTTTTCTGTTTTGGGGAACTTCAAGGGTTTGGATGGTGGTGAAACTCACCTGGAATACTAGAATACGTCACTTGTGGAATTTTTATGTGTTTTTTTATCCTTTTCATATTTATATGTTCAAATAACGCAACTTTATAAAGTTATACTGTATTAGAACTGTGCTAATATCTCACAGAAAAATTGCTGCTTATTGGTTGTTTGCTATACATAGCGCGTTTTTTTTTTTCTTTTTTTAACCTGACTACCTTTGTAACCATGTAACACCTGAAAACCAGGAAAGCAGGGGCAACGATAGTGGTACCGGACAAAGAAGGAAGCAGAGCCAAAGTTTGCCCTGTTATGGAAATCATGAGCTTCGCCTATAAGCAAATAATTCCGCTGGGCTAATAAGCACAATTACAGCTCTTTCGTATAATCCGGAAAAGCGCGCTTTCATAAAGCCAAGTAACAGGCTGGTATCACGTTGGGAGGTCTGCATAATAGTCCTAGTGAACTAGGGCGGGTCCGGTTTATTTATAGGGCTGAACAGGGATAACAAAGAGTTATGCTGCGTACACACGGTCGGACTTTTCAGCTATAAAAGTCCGACAACCCGTCCGACAGACTTTCAACAGACTTTCGACGGACTTTTGGTGGACTTTCAACAGACTTTCTAACGACCGGCTTTGCCTACACACGATCACACCAAAGTCCGACGGATTCGTACGTGATGACGTACACCGGACTAAAATAAGGAAGTTGATAGCCAGTAGCCAATAGCTGCCCTAGCGTGGGTTTTTGTCCGTCGGACTAGCATACAGACAAGCAGATTTCTGGGTCCGGCGGAGTTAAGACGTAAAGATTTGAAGCATGTTCCAAATCTAAAGTCTGTCAGATTTGCGACTGGAAAAGTCCGCTGAAGGTCCGGTGAAGCCCACACACGATTGGATTGTCCGGCGAATTTCGTCCGTCGGCGTCCATCGGACAAGTCCGGTTGAAAAGTCAGACCGTGTGTACACGGCATTATACCTTCAAAAAGGACCAATCAGACACTTGTATACATTCAAATAGATATCAGGTAGTGACATATGCGATCGCTCGTGTGCAGAGCAACGTGTACAGTTTCCCGCCAAGATGCAAACACTGCGAACATTGCTCTGATCAGGACCATCTGCATATTCCCACCGTCTACTATTGGCGCGAACCGTACTTCACAAGGCTCAGCAAGCCATGCTTTGTACTATTATACTATTGTTCCCATGTACGTAGGTCTGTTTGCCGGAAGTGTTGATGCACTCGCCATGAGGTGACCAGCCTCTTAGTGAGGCATAAACGAACATCCCTTAAAACGGCGAACCGATTTCCGCGTCCATGGGAAGGTTTACGCAACCAAAAGTCTTTCACTGGTGTCTGTATGTGCGGACACACTTGCATGAGCGTATGGCAGCAAAACTGACACTGGGAGACAGCTGACTATATACATTAATAAAAATTTCCACAACAGCCCCAACCTCCTGGGTCCCATGAGGGAGCAAAGTGCGTCTCCCGCGTGCAGAGTGGGAAGCCAGCTTTGAAACACCAGGAAGTCTCAGCCAGCTTCCCAGAAGCAAGATGGCAGCGCTGGAGACCCAAAGACCAACAAAGAACTGAGTGATGATCATGCTGGGTCCCTGGGCAGGAAAGTGTCTGTATATTAAAGGTTGGCAGACACCGTATTTGCATTTTAAATTTTTTTATTAAAACTGACTGGAGCATAGGGTTTAATGTTACTTCAATGGACCGAAAAGGAGCAAAAAAGAGAATTGAATTGTTAGCAGTACCAGGACAGGGTTGTCCAGCACCCAGGGTAAGGATCCAGAATTGCGTCCCTTCCCTCACTATTAATACATACCATAGAGTGGGTGTACCACCCTGCATCCATTTTTTGCCCCCCCCCCCCACGCTTCACTGCTCCCAGGGCAACTGTTCTTTCTGCCCAGCCCTTGTCCCAGCCCTGATTGTTGGGGTTTACGGTCCCTTGAAACTGTATTCATACCCCTTGAAATTTTCCACATTTTGTCATGTTACAACCAAAAACGTAAATGTATTTTATTGGGGTTTTATGTGTTAGACCAACATGAAGTGACACATAATTGTGAAGTGGAAGGAAAATGATAAATGATTTTCAATTTTTTTTTACAAATAAGTGAAAAGTGTGGGGTACATTTGTATTCAGCCCCCCGAGTCAATACTTTGTAGAACCGCCTTTCACTGCATTTACATTTGCAAGTATTTTTGGGGATGTCTCTACCAGCTTTACATATCTAGAGAATGAAATTTTTGCCCATTCTTCTTTGCAAAATAGCTCAAGCTCTGTCAGATTGGATGGAGAGCGTCTGTGAACGGCAATTTTCAAGTCTTGCCACAGATTCTCAATTGGATTTAGGTCTGGACTTTGACTGGGCCATTCTAACACATGACTATGCGTTGATCTAAACCATTCCATTGTAGCTCTGGCTGTATGTTTAGAGCCGTTGTCCTGCTGGAAGGTGAACCTCCACCCGAGTCTCAAGTCTTTTGCAGACCCTAAAGCCTCGTACACATGATTGGATTTTCCGACGGGAATTGTGTGATGACAGACTGTTGGCGGAAAATCCGACCGTTTGTACGCTCCATCGGACAATTGTTGTCGGATTTTCCACAGACAAATGTTGGATGGCAGGCTTTAAAAATTTTTTGAGCGTGTGTACACAAGTCCGTCAGACAAAAGTCCAAAGTACAAACACGCATGCTCGGAAGCAAGGACGAGTCAGAAGAAGCGGTCGGTCTTTTAAACTAGCATTCGTAATAGAGAATTAACATTCGTGACACGGCAAATTATGAAATGTTGAAATGCAGCGCACAATTCTTTTCTTCTTTAATGGGATAATAATGAAGGTGCTTTGCTGGTGATACTGATGGAATTCTGCAAAACGTATTTTAATAGGCTTTTATTTTCTAGTGATATCAAGAATAATATTATTATGCTTGTTTTTTTTTGTTACCACAACACCATTATCCCGTAGTTTTTAAGATCAAAGATACAACTGTGTTGGTGTCCCTTGTTAATTTTACATTGTATTTTTTTTAAATGTAACTGCCTACTCCCAAACTGTCATTTGAAGTAAAACACATAGCCAAGTATTATTCTCCACAATTTTTTTTATTGTGCACTAAAAAAAGAAAACAAATAAAATTAGACTTGCTATCTGCCAATAGAACTTAACCAAAAAGTGCATTCTATGCATCCAAAAATATAGAAAATATACCAAATCAAATCATTATTCAACCAAAAAATAAAATAAAATAAAAGCCTCATGCATGTGTCCTGCTTCTTAATATAGGGGGTCAACAATGCCAAGAGTTGGTGAAAGCAGGGGTCAGTCATCTAGAGATAATTCTGAAAATCATCCGGATTATTCTCCTGGAGCTCCCGCAGCAAAGGCATTTGAGATAATTTGTCACAATTAATAATGCAATCAAGTTTTGGTCCAAGAAACTCTCCTCCTCCTGTTCCTGGACTGAACTTGGGTCAAAGCAATAACTCCATGGCCAATAATAAATAACACGTTATCTCCTCCGATTCCGCAGCATGTCTGGTTGATGAACGGCCGTTCAGAAATGAACTGAAAAGCGCAAAATGAAAAGCATGAAATGAAAAGCGCAAATGAACCCTCACCAAACTTCTACAAACACAAAGTTAACAGAAGGAGCCCAAAGGGTGGCGCCTGACAATTGAACTTCCTCTTTATCAGCTTGTAGTACGTCTAGTACGTTACTACGTTCGTGTTTGTTGGCTGACAATTGTGTGCCGTTTGTATGCAAGACAAGTTTTTGGACAGCGCCCTTCGGACAAAAGCCCGAGGCTTTGTCTGCGGAAAATCTAATCGTGTGTAGGAGGCTTAACAGGTTTTCTTCTAAGATTGCCCTGTATTTGGCTCCATCCAGCTTCCCATCAACTCTGACTTGCTTCCCTGTCCTTGCTGAAGAAAGTTGTCCCCACAACATGATGCTGCCACCACCATGTTTCACGGTGGGGATGGTGTGTTCAGGGTGATGTGCAGTGTTAGTTTTCCACCACACATAGCATTTTGCTTTTAGGCCAAAACGTTCAATTTTGGTCTCATCTGACCAGAGCACCTTCTTCCACATGTTTGCTGTGTCCCCCACATGGCTTCTCACAAACTGCAAATGGGACTTCTTATGGCTTTCTTTCAACAATGTCTTTCTTCTTTCCACTCTTTCATAAAGGCCAGATTTGTGGAGTGCACGACTAATAGTTGTCCTTGTGTTGCTTTTGTTAAAAATATGATTTTTTATATTAATCAGACATGGCGTGAGGTGGTCAGATTACTGTAATTTTTTTGGCTTGAGTAGATTTCTCAAATACTGTTTTATACAATGGGGGTAGACATCATTGTTGTATTCAATTGACAGTTCAATTAACAGGCTATTGTCTCTATAGCTACAGTAAACAGGTAAGACATTACTTGTTTGACATTCTTTCAGCTTTCAAACTGAAAGAATGACTGTTAAATTACTTGGTTGGAGTAGACAATGGTACGTAGATACCATTTTTGTATTCAATTGACAGTTTTCAACAGTCCATTGTTTCTACAGCTACAGTAAACAGGTATGTTTTCTGTTGTTTGGTAACCATGGTAAACAGCCTGCATACCTCCCAACTTTTGAACTTGACAATGAGGGACACTTAGAAGATCCGATGTGTGGAGAGCGCAGCGCACCATGCCGAGAAGTGGGCGTGGCCAGCAAAAAAGGGCGTGGTCATTTGGTTGTGGTTTAAGAGGTGTGGTCAATCATATTGGAGACATGTTTACATCACTATAATATATCTCAATTTAACAAAAGTCTGTTTATTTTTACACTATTTTTAGAGTATTTTGCTTAAAGTTTATTAGAAGAATGTAATGTAGTTGAATACAGTTGGACTGAGAAACTCTCTTATGTTTCTGCATACATCCTGACCTCTGAAGACACGCAGCGCACTGGATGGGGCCACATGTCCAGAGAGACCCCAGGATGGGATGGGGGGGTGGACAGGGAGATCGCAGGATGGGACGGGGAGATCGCAGGATTGGACGGGGAGATCGCAGGATTGGACGGGGAGATCGCAGGGTGGGACGGGGAGATCGCAGGGTGGGACGGGGAGATCGCAGGGTGGGACGGGGAGATCGCAGGGTGGGACGGGGAGATCGCAGGATTGGACAGAGAGATCGCAGGATTGGACGGAGAGATCGCAGGATTGGACGGGGAGATCACAGGATGGGACGGGGGGGGTGGACAGGGAGATCGCAGGATGGGACGGGGGGGGTGGACAGGGAGATCGCCGGATGGGACGGGGAGATCGCAGGGTGGGACGGGGAGATCGCAGGATGGGACGGGGAGATCGCAGGATGGGACGGGGAGATCGCAGGATGGGACGGGGAGATCGCAGGATGGGAAGGGTGGTGGATGGGGAGATCGCAGGAAGGGAAGGGGGGGTGGACGGGGAGATCGCAGGATGGGACGGGGAGATCGCAGGATGGGACGGGGAGATCGCAGGATTGGACGGGGAGATCGCAGGATTGGACGGGGAGATCGCAGGATTGGACGGTGGGGGTGGACAGGGAGATCGCGGGGTGGGAAGTTGGGGTGGACAGGGAGGTCGCAGGATGGGACGGGGAGATCGCAGGGTGGGACAGGGAGATCGCAGGATGGGACGGGGGGAACGCAGGATGGGACGGGGAGATCGCAGGATGGGACGGGGAGATCGCAGGATGGGACAGGGAGATCGCAGGATGGGACGGGGAGATCGCAGGATGGGAAGGGTGGTGGACGGGGAGATCGCAGGAAGGGAAGGGGGGGTGGACGGGGAGATCGCAGGATTGGACGGGGAGATCGCAGGATTGGACGGGGGGGTGGACAGGGAGATCGCGGGATGGGACGGGGAGATCGCAGGATTGGACGGGGAGATCGCAGGATTGGACGGGGAGGTGGACAGGGAGATCGCGGGATGGGACGGGGAGATCGCAGGATTGGACGGGGAGATCGCAGGATTGGACGGGGAGATCGCAGGATTGGACGGGTAGATCGCAGGATTGAACGGGGAGATCGCAGGATGGGAAGGGGGGGTGGACAGGGAGATCGCAGGATTGGACGGGGGGGTGGACAGGGAGATCGCAGGATTGGACGGGGGGGGTGGACAGGGAGATCGCAGGATTGGACGGGAGGGTGGACGGGGAGATCGCAGGGTGGGACGGGGAGATCGCAGGGTGGGACGGGGAGATCGCAGGATGGGACGGGGAGATGGCAGGGTGGGACGGGGAGATCGCAGGGTGGGACGGGGAGATCGCAGGATTGGACGGAGAGATCGCAGGATTGGACGGGGAGATCGCAGGATTGGACGGGGAGATCGCAGGATTGGACGGGGAGGTCGCAGGGTGGGACGGGGAGATCGCAGGATTGGACGGGGGGTGGACAGGGAGATCGCAGGATTGGACGGGGGGGTGGACAGGGAGATCGCAGGATTGGACGGGGGGGTGGACAGGGAGATCGCAGGATTGGACGGGGGGGTGGACAGGGAGATCGCAGGATTGGACGGGGGGGTGGACAGGGAGATCGCAGGATTGGACGGGGGGGTGGACAGGGAGATCGCAGGATTGGACGGGGGGGTGAACAGGGAGATCGCAGGATTGGACGGGGGGTGGACAGGGAGATCGCAGGATTGGACGGGGGGGTGGACAGGGAGATCGCAGGATTGGACGGGGGGGGGTGGACAGGGAGATCGCAGGATTGGACGGGGGGGGGTGGACAGGGAGATCGCAGGATTGGACGGGGGGTGGACAGGGAGATCGCAGGATTGGACGGGGGGTGGACAGGGAGATCGCAGGATTGGACGGGGGGGGGTGGACAGGGAGATCGCAGGATTGGACAAGGGGGGTGGTCAGGGAGATCGCAGGATTGGACGGGGGGGGTGAACAGGGAGATCGCAGGATTGGACGGGGGGGGTGGACAGGGAGATCGCAGGATTGGACGGGGTGGTGGACAGGGAGATCGCAGGATTGGACGGGGGGGTGGACAGGGAGATCGCAGGATTGGACGGGGGGGTGGACAGGGAGATCGCAGGATTGGACGGGGGGGTGGACAGGGAGATCGCAGGATTGGACGGGGGGTGGACAGAGAGCTCAGGAGAGGAAACATAAACAGGGCAATTCAGATTGAGACACACACAGAACACTTCCCCGTTCTCAGCACACACTCTCCTTATCTCCTGCTGCAGAGTCCTGTACAGATTAAACAGACAGAACGAGTGATGCTCTGTGTCTGCAACCTGAGCTAAGATTCTGGGCACAGGCTTCACCAGAAATCTATCTGTCATCTGCCAGGACACTGCAACAGCTTAAGTTAACTGCAGCAACTTTCCTATCACACATACACAGACCTGCAGAAAGCCCTCCTCCTCGTCTTCAGCACAGACTGGCAACTGACCCCGCCCCCACGCACAGAATGTTCTGTTGGCAAATACAGGAGGATGATTGCCATGTGCTGCAGCCAATCACCATGAGGACAAGCAGCCACTGAGTTCCAATCAAAGAAAATTTCCACACAGTGAGAAAACCAGCCTCAGGCTGTGCCGTGCGGGATTCATTCTGTGTGCACAGGACAATGCAGGGAGCATTCTCCTACCTTTCTTCCAGAGCAGGAACAGCCTTCAGGGGAGACCCGGAGTTGGGGGGTGGAGCCGGGGGCGGAGCTTAGGCGCGAGGAGGAATCCTCCTCCAGCTCGCACTGAATGCTGGGGCTCCACTCTCCTCCTCGTCGTGACGTCACTGGTTGTTAGACGCCAGGCGGGCCATGCCTAGCAACCAGTTGTTTTGGCAGTTAGCCAGGCAGCATCTGGGGGTGAAATGAAGCGGTCTTGGCCAGAACCAGTACAGCGCCGGGCAGTGAGGGACAGCGGCAATGCAGCGGCAATTTTTAGGGGGCATCAGATCCCAATGGGGCGATTCCGGGACATTGTATTGTCCCGGAATGAAGGTGCCCGGGACGCGGGACAGACCTCCCACAGCGGGACTTTCCTGGGCAATCCGGGACGGTTGGGAGGTATGAGCCTGACATATAAAAGGGATGAGTAGAGACACACACACGCACACACCATCATGCTGTAACATCTGAAGCCACTCATGATAGAAGAAACTTGCCTGATGCTCCAGGAGAATTGTTGCCAATGGAGATCACGAACATACAGTAACAGAAGATAAGTAACCTTTAAGTGTATTTGTACTATTATAGACCATATGCTGTTCAGTTTGCTAGGCATTTTGCTTGTTATAGATATCTGTCAGTCTTGTATTGTATTCCTAATATTGTAATAGTTTTTGTATGTACAGCATCTTTGTATAGTAAAAGCACATTTACACACTGCAGAAATCTCAGCTTCCTTGCTTATACCATAGAAGAACCTTGCTAGATAGAGGCAAGCAAAACAGTCCTGTGGACAGATGCTCCCACCTGAGCTGTGGATCTCTGCAGCTCCTCCAGAGTTACCATGGACCTCTTGGCTCTTCTCCAATGAATGCTCTCCTTGCCCGGCCGGTCAGTTTAAGTGGACGGCCATGTCTTGGTAGGTTTGCAGTTGTGCCATACTCTTTCCGTTTTCAGATAATGGAATGAACAGGGCCCGTGAGATGTTCAAAGCTTGGGATATTTTCTTTATAACCTAACCCTGCTTTAAACTTCTCCACAACTTTATCCCTGACCTGTCTGGTGTGTTCCTTGGCATTCATGATGCTGTTTGTGTGCTAAGGTTCTCTAACAAACCTCTGAGGTCTTCACAGAACAGCTGTATTTATACTGAGATTAAATTACACACAGGTGGAAACTATTTACTAATTAGGTGACTTCTGAAGGCAATTGGTTCCACTAGATTTTAGTATCAGAGTAAATGGGGCTGAATACAAATGCACGCCACACTTTTCACATATTTATTTGTAAAACATTTTAAAAACTATTTATCATTTTCCTTTCACTTCACAATTATGTGCCACTTTGTGTTGGTCTACTACAGACATATAACATGACAAAATGTGGAAAATTTCAAGCAGAGTGAATATTTTTTCAAGGCACTGTACATACACATTTGGACAGGTGAAGTGTTAAAGTGGTATTAAACCCAAAAACAAAAATGTAAAATATTGTAGCTTACCAATTCTTTAGATGCAGTGGCTGCATTAGTTTTCTGTTTTTAGGCTTTTTTTTCCCTTTATTGTCACCTGGTGATCGTGCCAGATGGTTTTATGTTTTTCAACTTCCTTTAACTAACCAAGCTGTCCAGAAAAAGAGGGTTGAGACAGACCATTTAAATTTAACACTGACAAGGATGCTTACAATGGTCAGCTTTTATTCATTTATGTAAAACCTTTATCCCAAAAGGAAAAAAATTGTAACTGCTTAATAAATTTTAGCTGGAGTTCAGCTTTAATTTGTTAGTCAAAATCCATCTAAATTTACTATTACAACTAACACTACCCTTTCCCCAGGTCAACAATGCTGCTGTCCAAAGGTTTCTCTAATGCTTCTCCATCCAGAGTAGAGACATCCTAATGCCCCGTACACACAATCGGATTTTCCGACAACAAATGTTGGATGTGAGCTTGTTGGCGGAAAGTCCGACCGTGTGTATGCTCCATTGAACATTTTTTTGGTTGGACTTTCCACCAAAAATGTTGGCTAGCAGGTTCTCATATTTTCCACCAACAAATGTTTGTTGTCGGACTTTCCAATCTTGTGTACACAAGTCCGTTGGACAAAAGTCCACACATGCTCGAAATCAAGTACAAGCTGGAAGCGCTCAGTTTTGTAAAACTAGCGATGTAATGGAGATATCACATACGTCTTGTACGTCACTAGGTTCGTAATTGTTGGGCAACATTTGTCTGACCGTGTGTATGCAAGACAAGTTGGAGCCAACATCCTTCGAACAAAAATCCACGGTTTTGTTGTCGGAAAGTCCGATCGTGTGTACGGGGCATAAGAGTGGAAGTGTGTTATTGCCTGGAGCACCGGGTGAAAATAAAAAAAAACAAAAAGCCTAAAAAAAGAAAACAAATGCAGCCACCACATCTAAGAGTTGGTAAATTGCAATATATAATATTTTTGTTTTTGTGTTTAATATTTCTTTAAGCATTAGGGGACGCTTTGGAGATACTGTACTCCGAAACATAGGACCTCTCGGGTGAGTTGGAAGACGACATATGTTTTCAGTGCCGAGAGCGATGCACTGAAAAAAATAACAGCACCAAGATGTCAGTGGGAAAAAAACTAACGTACCGTGAAAGATAATCATTAATTGTCAGCTCCACGCTGCTACCATGTACCGTTTACTGAGAGACATACAACCTTATTCAGCTGTAGCAGCAGCGGAGGGAAAGGCGATAGCCTAAATTTATCATCACTTTCAAGCTCATGGAATTCCCTTATGACCACTCTGGAGTTAACTAGATTTGCAGAGAGGCCGCATGGAGGTTTTCGTCTGTTTGAGTATTCAGAGAGTATTATCAGCAGTCGTGTCAAAAGGGCTGCAAGACGAAAACAGCATGTTGATTGTTGCTAAATAATTTAAGATCTGGCATCAAAAGCCTCGGCCAAGATATTGAGATGCCTAATGCCGCGTACACACGAGCGGACATTACGGCGGACTTTGCCCGGCGGACTTTTCGACGTACTTTCCGACGGACTTTGTGAATGAACGGACTTGCCTACACACAATCCACCAAAGTCCGTCGAATTCGTACGTGATGACGTACGACCGGACTAAAACAAGGAAGTTCATAGCCAGTAGCCAATAGCTGCCCTAGCGTGGCTTTTTAGTCCGTCGAACTAGCATACAGACGGCGGACTTTTCGACCGGACTCGATTTCAACGGATAAATTTAAAACAAGTTTCAAATCTAATTCCGTCGAACTTTTGAGAAAACAAAGTCCGCTGGAGCCCACACACATCGAATTGTCCGACGAAATCCAGTCCGCCGGGCAAAGTCCGCCGTAATGTCCGCTCGTGTGTACGCGGCATGAGAGTTGAAAGGACAGCCGGAGTACAGGGTGGGGACAGATTCATCTTTACCGATGGACTCCTCTTCTCTGGAAAATGAATACCGACTTACAGGGAATACATTGTGTAATTTTGTTGGAGATATCATTTTAGATATTGTAATGTTTACATAAAAAGTCAGTTTTGTGTAAATCTAGTTGTAGTCTCTTTCAACTGGACTTGAACCTGTAATGCTGAAAACATTTTGTAGCTTACCAAGCCACTTCCTCACATGGGATCCAATGAAATCATGATGATTGAGTTAAGGTGTGCTAACGTGTGAATATTAATGTTGGGGTATATTCCTGACACTCTGGGACAGCTTTTCTCAACCTGTTTAACATGGAGGAACCCTTGAAATAGTTTTAAAGCATTGAGAAATGGGTTTTATTTTATAATCGTGATATGAAACAAATAATATAAATAATAATAATAGTCAGAAAACAAATATAGGCAGTCAAAATTGTAGTGACCCCTTACATTGGTGGTCAGTGTGGAAGTGACGCCTTACATTGGCAGTCATTGTAAAAGTGACCCCTTACATTGGTGAAAAGTGTAGAAGCGACCCCTTACATTGATGAACAGTGTAGAAGTGACCCCTTACATTGGTGGTTAAAGTATAAGTGACCTCTTACATTGGCGAACAGGGTAGAAGTGACACCTTACATTGGCGATCAAAGTAAAAGTGACCCCTTACATTGGTGGTGAGTGTAGAAGTGACCCCTTACATTGGCAGTCAGTCTAGAAGTGACCCCTTACATTGGCAGTCAAAGTGGAAGTGACCCCTTACATTGGGGGTTAGTGTAGAAGTGACCCTTTAAATTGGTGGTCAGTGTAAAAGTGACCCCTTAATTTGATGGTCCATGTAGAAGTGACCCATTACATTGGTGGTCCATGCAGAAGTGACCCCTTACATTGGCGGTCAGTGTAAAAGACACCTATTATTTTGGTGGTCATTGTAGACATGACCCTTACATTGGTGACCAGAGTAGAAGTAACCCTTTACATTGGTGGTCAGTATAGACATGACCCCTTACATTGGTGGCCAGCATAGAAGTGACCCCTTACATTGGTGGTCAATGTAGAAGTGACCTCTTACATTGTTGACCAGTGTAGTAATGACCCCTTACATTGGTGGTTAACCACATGCCGACCAGACGCCGCAGTTGTACTGCGGCAGAATGGCACGGCTGGGAGAAATGACGTTATGTAACATCGCTTCACCCTGTGGGCACTAGGGGGCGCACGCCCCCCGCTCGCCCCCCCCGAGACACGGAGAACCGGGAACTGTGTGTGTAAACACACAGTTTCCGGTTCTCTGAGGGGAGAACAGACAGATCCTCTGTTCATGCAGAGTATGAACAGCGATCTGTTATCTTCCCAGCACAGTCCCCTCCCCCCTTCATTTAGAACACAAACTAGGACACACTTAACCCCTTCAATGCCCCCTTGTGTTAACCCCTTCACTGCCAGTGACATTTTTACAGTAATCAATGCATTTTTAATCGCACTGATCGCTGTATTAATGCCAATGGTCCCAAAAATGTGTCAGAATTGTCCAACGTGTCCGCCATAATGTCACAGTCACGATAAAAATTGCAGATCGCCGCCATTACTAGTAAAATAAAAAAATAATAAAAATGCTATAAATCTATCTATATTTTGTAGACGCTATAACTTTTGCGCAAACCAATCAATATACGCTTATTGCGATTTTTTTACCAAAAATATGTAGAAGAATACATATCGGCCTAAACTGAGGAAAAAAAATGTTTTTTAGATATTTTTGGGGGATATTTATTATAGCAAAAATTAAAAAATAATGTGTTTTTTTTTCAAAATTGTTGCTCTTTTTTTGTTTATAGCGCAAAAAATAAAAACCGCAGAGGTGATCAAATACCACCAAAAGAAAGCTCTATTTGTGGGAAAAAGGACGTCAATTTTGTTTGGGTGCAACGTCGCACGACCACGCAATTTTCAGTTAAAGCAATGCAGTGCCGAATTGCAAAAAGTGCTCTGGTCAGGAAGGGGGTAAAATCTTCCTGGGCTAAAGCGGTTAAAGTAGAAGTGACCTCTTACACTGGCGAACAGGGTAGAAGGGGCCCCCTTACATTGGCGAGCAAAGTAAAAGTGACCCCTTACATTGGCGGTCAGCGTAGAAGTGACCCCTTACATTGGCAGACAAAGTGGAAGTGACCCCTTACAGTGATGGTCCATGTAGAAGTGACCCCTTACATTGGTGGGTCATGTACAAGTGACCCCTTACATTGGCGGTCAGTGTAAAAGACACCTCTTACTTTGGTGGTAATTGTAGATGTGACCCTTACGTTGGTGACCACAGTAGAAGTAACCCTTTACATTGGTGGTCAGTATAGAAGTGACCCCTTACATTGGTTGCCAGCATAGAAGTGACCCCTTACATTGGTGGCCAGCATAGAAGTGACCCCTTACATTGGTGGTCAATGTAGAAGTGACCTCTTAGATTGGTGACCAGTGTAGAAGTGACCCCTTACATTAGCGGTCAGTGTAGAAGTGACGCCTTACATTGGCAGTCATTGTAAAAGTGACCCCTTACATTGGTGAAAAGTGTAGAAGCGACCCCTTACATTGATGAACAGTGTAGAAGTGACCCCTTACATTGGTGATTAAAGTATAAGTGACCTCTTACATTGGCGAACAGGGTAGAAGTGACACCTTACATTGGCGATCAAAGTAAACGTGACCCCTTACATTGGTGGTGAGTGTAGAAGTGACCCCTTACATTGGCAGTCAGTCTAGAAGTGACCCCTTACATTGGCAGTCAAAGTGGAAGTGACCCCTTACATTGGGGGTTAGTGTAGAAGTGACCCTTTAAATTGGTGGTCAGTGTAAAAGTGACCCCTTAATTTGATGGTCCATGTAGAAGTGACCCATTACATTGGTGGTCCATGCAGAAGTGACCCCTTACATTGGCGGTCAGTGTAAAAGACACCTATTATTTTGGTGGTCATTGTAGACATGACCCTTACATTGGTGACCAGAGTAGAAGTAACCCTTTACATTGGTGGTCAGTATAGACATGACCCCTTACATTGGTGGCCAGCATAGAAGTGACCCCTTACATTGGTGGTCAATGTAGAAGTGACCTCTTACATTGTTGACCAGTGTAGTAATGACCCCTTACATTGGTGGTTAACCACATGCCGACCAGACGCCGCAGTTGTACTGCGGCAGAATGGCACGGCTGGGAGAAATGACGTTATGTAACATCGCTTCACCCTGTGGGCACTAGGGGGCGCACGCCCCCCGCTCGCCCCCCCGAGACACGGAGAACCGGGAACTGTGTGTGTAAACACACAGTTTCCGGTTCTCTGAGGGGAGAACAGACAGATCCTCTGTTCATGCAGAGTATGAACAGCGATCTGTTATCTTCCCAGCACAGTCCCCTCCCCCCTTCATTTAGAACACAAACTAGGACACACTTAACCCCTTCAATGCCCCCTTGTGTTAACCCCTTCACTGCCAGTGACATTTTTACAGTAATCAATGCATTTTTAATCACACTGATCGCTGTATTAATGCCAATGGTCCCAAAAATGTGTCAGAATTGTCCAACGTGTCCGCCATAATGTCACAGTCACGATAAAAATTGCAGATCGCCGCCATTACTAGTAAAATAAAAAAATAATAAAAATGCTATAAATCTATCTATATTTTGTAGACGCTATAACTTTTGCGCAAACCAATCAATATACGCTTATTGCGATTTTTTTACCAAAAATATGTAGAAGAATACATATCGGCCTAAACTGAGGAAAAAAAATGTTTTTTAGATATTTTTGGGGGATATTTATTATAGCAAAAATTAAAAAATAATGTGTTTTTTTTCAAAATTGTTGCTCTTTTTTTGTTTATAGCGCAAAAAATAAAAACCGCAGAGGTGATCAAATACCACCAAAAGAAAGCTCTATTTGTGGGAAAAAGGACGTCAATTTTGTTTGGGTGCAACGTCGCACGACCACGCAATTTTCAGTTAAAGCAATGCAGTGCCGAATTGCAAAAAGTGCTCTGGTCAGGAAGGGGGTAAAATCTTCCGGGGCTAAAGCGGTTAAAGTAGAAGTGACCTCTTACACTGGCGAACAGGGTAGAAGGGGCCCCCTTACATTGGCGATCAAAGTAAAAGTGACCCCTTACATTGGCGGTCAGCGTAGAAGTGACCCCTTACATTGGCAGACAAAGTGGAAGTGACCCCTTACAGTGATGGTCCATGTAGAAGTGACCCCTTACATTGGTGGGTCATGTACAAGTGACCCCTTACATTGGCGGTCAGTGTAAAAGACACCTCTTACTTTGGTGGTAATTGTAGATGTGACCCTTACGTTGGTGACCACAGTAGAAGTAACCCTTTACATTGGTGGTCAGTATAGAAGTGACCCCTTACATTGGTTGCCAGCATAGAAGTGACCCCTTACATTGGTGGTCAATGTAGAAGTGACCTCTTAGATTGGTGACCAGTGTAGAAGTGACCCCTTACATTAGCGGTCAGTGTAGAAGTGACCCCTTACATTAGCGGTCAGTGTAGAAGTGACCCCTTACATTGGTGGTCCAAGTAGAAGTGACCCCTTATATTGGCAGTCAGTGTAGAAGTGACCCCTTACATTGGTGGTCAATGTAGAAGTGACCTCCTAGATTGGTGACCAGTGTAGAAGTGACCCCTTACATTGATGGTTCATGTAGAAGTGACCCTTTCATTGGCAGTCAGTGTAGAAGTGACCCCTTACATTGGTGGTCCAAGTAGAAGTGACCCCTTATATTGGCAGTCAGTGTAGAAGTGACCCCTTACATTGGCGGTCAGTGTAGAAGTGACCCCTTACATTGATGGTCCATGTAGAAGTGACCCCTTCATTGGCAGTCAGTGTAGAAGTGACCCCTTACAATAATGGTCATGGTAGGCAGGAGATGAGTTTGCCAATGCTCTCCTCTCAGTGAACACCTAGCAACCTCTGGAGGAACCACAGACCCTGGTTGAGAAAGGCTGCTCTAGGAACTGAAGAAGTGACTTTGTAACCTATGAAACATCTTCAACATTGCAGAACAAGTCCAGGTGAATGTGACTAATTATTACTAGTAACTGTTACTAGGTAGGAAGTGGGAGTGGGTACCTGTCAAAACTAGATACCAGCTCCCTAAAAAAAAAAAAAGTTTCCAAAGGTGGTAGAGCCAGGGAGAGTAAAAGGAAAATCGGAACTTCCCTTTTTTTTTTTAAATGTAGTTCCACTTTAATGATAATTTGCACCACTTATATCTGCCTAGAGGTTAGCTTTAATTAACCTGAACTGTGTAATGCTCCTCCTTACAAGCTGACAGATATAAATTTGATTTCTTTTTTTTTCTTAGCTGGAAGTCTCCATTAATGGAATAAGAACTTCCTCTAACCAGCATGATCCCAGAAAAGAAGATACTCAAAAAAAAAACAAAAAAAAAAAAATACAACGTGAACAGTACTAGTAACTATACGTGGATAATCAGTTCCCATCAATTCCCTGCAAAGTTCAGCAGTACAAAGTCAATCTAAGGACAATTCCTTCCACACGAAATCTTTAATTGGTAAAAGTAGAGCCATTTATTTTATGAAACATCTGGACCCCATAAAATAGTACCTTGTCTTCATGCTACCATCTTCTCCCAGTAGACATTGCTAGCGACTGATTATCCACATGCGATATGAATATGCATGTATGAATGGGGATAAAAGCCTGTACATCTTGGAAGGCCATCTGGAAAATGAGAATTGTGTTAAAGTGGACCTGTCACCTGCACACAGTGGAGTATTAACACTATGTCAGGACAGACACGGCTTAGGACCAAGCTTGCGCTGGACTGAGTCAAGAAAAATAATGCAGCCATTACATCTAAGAGTTGCTAAGCTGCAATATAATAAATGTTTGCTTTTGGAATTAATACTGCTTTAAGTTAAGTGCTTGCAGTGAAAAGCAGGTTTGCTTATGGTTTGTCCAGGTCTAGGATTCTGCTGACTAAAAATAGCACACTGATCTAGCTATGTCAGAACAAATGTAAAAAATGTAAAACTAAAAAGTGGAATTCAGTCAAATCCTAACTATATGTTACCCCAACATTTCATATTCCTGATATGTTCCTGCTGTATTGTGTGCTTGCATTTATGAACACATACAGTCAGGTCCATAAATATTGGGACATCGACACAATTCTAATCTTTTTGGCTCTATACATCACCACAATGGATTTGAAATTAAACAAACATGATGTGCTTTAACTGCAGACTTTCAGCTTTAATTTGAGGGTATTTACATCCAAATCAGGTGAACGGTGTAGGAATTACAACAGTTTGTATTTGTGCCTCCCACTTTTTAAGGGACCAAAAGTAATGGGACAATTGGTTGCTCAGCTGTTCCATGGCCATGTGTGTGTTATTCCCTCATTATCCCATTTACAAGGAGCAGATAAAAGGCATTTGGAATCTGTTGCTGTCAACTCTCAATACGAGATCCAAAGAGCTATCAGTGAAGCAAGCCATCATTAGGCTGAAAAAACAAAACAAACCCATCAGAGAGATAGCAAAAACATTAGGTGTGGCCAAATCAACTGTTTGGAACATCCTTAAAAAGAAAGAACACACTGGTGAGCTCAGCAACACCAAAAGACCCGGAAGACCATGGAAAACAACTGCGGTGGATGACCGAAGAATTCTTTCCATGGTGAAGAAAACACCCTTCACAAAAGTTGGCCAGATCAAGAACACTCTCCAGGAGGTAGGTGTATGTGTGTCAAAGTCAACAATCAAGAGAAGACTTCACCAGAGTGAATACAGAGGGTTCACCACAAGATGTAAACTATTGGTGAGCCTCAAAAAACAGGAAGGCCAGATTAGAGTTTGCCAAACAACATCTAAAAAAGCCTTCACAGTTCTGGAACAACATCCCATGGACAGATGGGACCAAGATCAACTTGTACCAGAGTGATGGGAAGAGAAGAGTATGGAGATGGAAAGGAACTGCTCATGATCCAAAGCATACCACCTCATCGGTGAAGCATGGTGGTGGTAGTGTCATGGCGTGGGCATGTATGGCTGCCAATGGAACTTGTTCTCTTGTATTTATTGATGATGGGACTGCTGACAAAAGCAGCAGGATGAATTCTGAAGTGTTTCGGGCAATATTATCTGCTCATATTCAGCAAAATGCTTCAGAACTCATTGGACGGCGCTTCACAGTGCAGATGGACAATGACCCGAAGCATACTGCGAAAGCAGCCAAGGAGTTTTTTAAGGGAAAGAAGTGGAATGTTATGCAATGGCCAAGTCAATCACCTGACCTGAATCCGATTGAGCATGCATTTCACTTGCTGAAGACAAAACTGAAGGGAAAATGCCCCAAGAACAAGCAGGAACTGAAGACAGTTGCAGTAGAGGCCTGGCAGAGCATCACCAGGGATGGAACCCAGCGTCTGGTGATGTCTATGCGTTCCAGACTTCAGGCTGTAATTGACTGCAAAGGATTTACAACCAAGTATTAAAAAGTGAAAGTTTGATGGATGATTGTTAATCTGTCCCATTACTTTTGGTCCCTTAAAAAGTGGGAGGCACATTTACAAACTGTTGTAATTCCTACACCGTTCACCAGATTTGGATGTAAATACAATCAAATTAAAGCTGGAAGTCTGCAGTTAAAGCACATCTTGTTTGTTTCATTTCAAATCCATTGTGGTGGTGTATAGAGCCAAAAAGATTAGAATTGTGTCGATGTCCCAATATTTATGGACCTGACTGTATCCTGTTCTCTTTGTATTGCTTACTTCATGTGAAATCCCTGGTGATCCTGCCAGTCCCTCTGCTTTCCTAATAAAAACTGACCACACTAGGCACGAGAGTACATCGTGCTCAGTTTTCTGGCTGTGCTGGGAACTCAGCCTGCTCTCCTCCAATGATCAGACTTGTGCTGACACATGCCCTCTGCACAGCTATTAACTGGGAAGATCAGTGACCTGCTGTTTCCCCTCCCCCAGCTCACTCAGCTACGTATAAAACAGAATCACTTGTGACCACTTTAAAAAAAAAGGAAAAAAAAATATTTATAATGCTTTTTATATGTATACACAAATGTTTTGCCTTTAATTTATATTTTGAACTGAATGGGTTGTTTTACAAGGTGAGGGTTCACATATACTTTAAAACTGCTCCCACGCCCATTCTAAGCATAATCTAACTACCCTCTAAAGCGGTGGTCAGCAACCCTGTCCTCAGGACCCACTAACAGGCCAGGTTTTTTGTATTACCTTAGGGAGATGCAGACTAGAATACTGCAATCACTGAGCAGCAAATGATATCACCTGTCATGTATTTCAGTTATCTTGCAAACCTGGCCTGTTAGTGGGCCCTGAGGACAGGGTTGATGACCACTGCTCTAAAGGAAAGATATCTATACTTATGTTGAGGGCGCTCCGGGTCCAGTCACATGATCTCTCCAGTGGCAGACTTCAGTCTAGAGGAGGGATCACCGACAACGGCTACTAAGCATATGTGATGACGTCACCAATAGCCTATTGGTGACGTCACCGCATAGGCATTGCAGCTGTTGTCAGTGATCCCTCCTCTAGACTGAAGCCTTACTACGGGGCATCCGATGTCGGCTGTCCCTCTTCTACGCGGAAGCTGATCATGTGACCCGGGCTGGAGTGCCCTTAGCATGGGTAAGTATAGACATCTTTCTTTGGCAAGGTAGTTTGAATAGGCTTAGAATGGAGGTGGGAGAAGGTTTAAGTATAATTAGCATTTGACTAAACTTCCACTTTAACCACTTAAGGTCGGCCCTATAGCAGTTTTACTGCTACAGGGTGGCACCTCTGAGCCGGGTAGAAT
The DNA here is from genome assembly GCA_037952835.1 of Lithobates septentrionalis. Taxonomy (NCBI): domain Eukaryota; kingdom Metazoa; phylum Chordata; class Amphibia; order Anura; family Ranidae; genus Lithobates; species Lithobates septentrionalis. The sequence continues at coordinate 6,962,548 of JBBDGP010000459.1, forward strand.
GCGCACCACCGTTGGCTCGCTTCCGCTGTGATTACACTCAGCAGGAGCCGATCGGCGGGTGCGCTGTACCCGATGTCCTCCGGCACCCACCGATCGTCAGGCAGAGAGACAGAACTGCAATCTGCCTATGTAAATGAGGCAGATTGCTGTACTGGCAAGAGGGAAGGAATAGAATAAAACAAATATACTTAAAAATAAACATCATCAACATAAAATTATTTATGTACAAATCTCATCGGGTTCTCCTGGAACTTTTTGCACTGACAGTTATTGCATTGCTTTACTTTCATTGTATTAATTAATGGGTGTCTCTAAGCATTATAAAATTACACGGCAATAACAATTTTACAGCACTGATTACCGTATGTGTAATAGACTCTGTAATATAAGTGGGTTAATTGTAAAATTTGACCTGTGGCGAAATTGCTTTAAAAAAGACAGGAAACTTAAAAGCGGCGATTAGGTCACATTTTATGAAAAATTGTAGATAAACTGTGTCCCTGTGACTCCAGCGTAAAATAAAGAATTTAATTGGAAATTCTCTTCACTTATGATATATAAAGAGAAAGAAGGAGAGAAAAAAAAAATAAAAACGCTGCCTTCATTTATTATAGATTTATTATGCTTGGAGATGTCTCCAGGGACCTTTTGTCAAGATGACAGAATTTTCCCGTTTGATCTCCTCTCTTTTTCTTTCAGACTCAAGTTGTGAGCTTAGCAGCGTTTCTTTAAACTTTTTATGAGGTCTTTTGTGGGGCTTAAAAAAAAGGATATAAGATTAACTAAAAAAAAAAAAAATAGTCTAATCCTGATATTAGCAGAATGTGGATATTAATTGCCGTTTTTAAGCCAAGGATGTTTCTGTTTAAATCCAACTCCAGCCAGAAGTTTTATTTTGTGTCTAATAGCACTGGGAAGGGTTAGAACATCTCTGACAAGTCTGTATTGCTGTTTATGTCCCCGTTGGGGTGATTTTCCCTCGTTGTTCTGTTTCAGTTACAGGGTGGTAGAGAGACATAAAGTCATGAAAAATTTCTACAATTTCAGTAAAGTAAGAATTTTTTTTCATGTCCTGGTGACCTCTTTTCCTTTTATTTCTTGTCTAGGCACATTATATTTTTAGCTGTTTGTAAAAGGGGGGGGGGGGTCATTCTTCACAATAACCCCCCCTTGTAAGGGAAATTCTTATCAATGACACCCATTGTACGGGCGGACTTTTCGGCATCAAGGGTCCGACGGTCTTTCGACGGACTTTTGACGGACTTTTGACGGACTTCCGACAGACTTTCGAATGAACGGACTTGGCTACACACAATCACACCAAAGTCCGACGGATTCGTACGTGATGACGTACGACCGGACTAAAATAAGGAAGTTGATAGCCAGTAGCCAATAGCTGCCCTAGCGTCGGTTTTCGTCCGTCGGACTAGCATACAGACGAGCGGATTTCTCGATAGGAACTGGGTCCGGCGGAAAGATTTGAAACATGTTCCAAATCTTATGCCGTGTACACACGGGCGGACTTTTCGACCAGACTGGTCCGACGGATGCCGATGGACCAAATCCGTCGGACAATCCGACCGTGTGTGGGCTTCATCGGACCTGCAGTGGACTTTTTCGGTCGAAAATCAGACGGACTTTAGATTTGGAACATGTTTCAAATCTTCCTGACGGACTCGAGTCCGGACAAAAATCCGCTCGTCTGTATGCTATTCCGACGGACAAAAACCGACACTAGGGCAGCTATTGGCCACTGGCTATTAACTTCCTTATTTTAGTCCGGTCGTACGTCAACACGTACGAATCCGTCAGACTTTGGTGTGATTGTGTGTGTGCAAGTCCGTTCGTTCGAAAGTCCGTCGGAAGTCCGTCAAAAGTCCGTCGAAAGTCTGTCGGAAAGACCGTTGGACCTTTGATGCCAAAAAGTCCGCCCGTGTGAACACGGCATAAAGTCTGTCTGATTTTCGATCAAAAAAGTCCGCCGCAGGTCCGATGAAGCCCACACATGGTAGGATTGTCCGACGGATTCGTTCCATCGGACCAGTCAGGTCGAAAAGTCTGCCCGTGTGTACACTGCATAAGGAACACTTTTACAATTGTCCCAATTTTAAAGGGACCATCACTGACCCTCAATATAAGGGATGTTCTTCTCATTGACTCCCATTGTAAGGGACATTCTTCTCACTGAGCACTAATGTAAAGGACATTCTTCACACTGACCCCCAATGTAAGGGCATCCTTTCCGCTGACCCCCCATTGTAAGGTTCATTCTTTCCACTGACCACAAATGTACAGGGCATTCTTCTCAATCACCACCAATGTAAGGGGCCTTCTTCTCACTATCCTTCAACCTATGGGGCTTTCTTCTCACTGACCCCAATGTAAGGTTCATTCTTTCCACTGACCACAATTTTACAGGACATTCTTCTCACTGACCACCAATGTAAGGGGCATTCTTCTCACTGACCACCAATATAAGGGGCATTCTTCTCACAGACCACCAATGTAAGGGGCATTCTTCTCACTAACTATGAACCTATGGGGCATTCTTCTCACTGACCACCAACCTAAGGGACTTTTGTGAAATAATGTGGTTGATGAGAATAATCAGCACCACATCCCTCTCAATATAGGAGTAAAAGAAGTGTACAAAACTAGACGATTCTTTTAGGTGCTCTACGTAAAAATATCACAAAAGTTCACAAACATTTTATTGTATGTACACTAAATTAGATCCGATAAAACCTTGTTATACATAAAGTGATTTCATTATGATTATTTTAAAGCAATCATTGAATCATTAAAATCCCAACATGTTTCGCTCAGAAGGGCTTCCTCAGGGAAAAACTGCCAACATACTTGAAACCCAGAGTCCACAATTAGATGCCAGAATAAATCTGGTCTGTAGGTTAGAATAACTATCTATCAGGACTATCCACTAGAGATCCCCAGCTGAGCACAGACACACGAGGGACTACGGTGCCTTAAAAAAGTATTCATACCCCTTTAAATTTTCCACATTTGGTCATGTTACAATCAAAAACTTAAATGTATTTTATTTGGATTTTATGTGATAGACCAACACAAAGTGGCACATAATTGTGAAGTGGAAGGGAAATGATAAATGTTTTTCAAAATCTTTTACTAATAAATATGTGAAAAGTGTGGCATGCATTTGTATTCAGCTTCCTTTACTCTAGTGGAACCAATTGCCTTCAAAAGTCACCTAATTAGTAAATAGAGTCCCCCTGTGTGTAATTTAATCTCAGTATAAATGCAGTTATTCTGTGAAGCCCTCAGAGGTTTGTTAGATAACTTTAGTAAACAAACAGCATCATGCAGGCCAAGGAACACACCAGACATTTCAGGGATAAAGTTGTGGAGAAGTTTAAAGGCAGGGTTAGGTTAAAAAAAATATCCCAAGCTTTGAACATCGCACTGTTCAATCCATCATCCAAAAATGGAAAGAGTACGGAACAACTGCAAACCTACCAAGACATGGCCGTCCACCTAAACTGACAGGCTGGGAACATTCATTAATCAGAAAAGCAGCCAAGAGGCCCATGGTAACTCTGGAGGAGCTGCAGAGATCCACAGCTCAGGTGGGAGAATCTGTCCACAGGACAACTATTAGTCGTGCTCTCCACAAATCTAACCTTTATGGAAGAGTATCAGGAAGAAAGCCATTGTTGAAAGAAAACCATAAGAAGTCCCATTTGCAGTTTGCGAGAACCCATGTGGGGGACACAGCAAACATGTGGAAGAATGTGCTCTGGTCAGATGAGACCGAAATTGAACTTGAATGTGTGGCGGAAAACTAACACCGCACATCACCCTGAACACACCATGCCCACCGTGAAGCATGGTGGTGGCAGCATCATGTTGTGGGGATGCTTTTCTTCAGCAGGGACAGGGAAGCTGGTCAGAGTTGATAGGAAGATGGATGGAGCCAAATACAGGACAATCTTAGAAGAAAACCTGTTAGATTCTGCAAAAGACTTGAGACTAGGGTGGAGGTTCACCTTCTAGCAGGACAATGACCCTAAACATAAAGCCATATCTACAATGGAATGGTTTAGATCAGAGCATATTCATGTGTTAGAATGGTCCAGTTAAAGTCCAGACCTAAATCCAATTGAGAATCTGTGGCAAGACTTGAAAATTGCTGTTCACAGACGCTCTCCATCCAATCTGACAGAGCTTGAGCTATTTTGCAGAGAAGAATGGGCAATAATGTCACTCTCTAGATGTGCAAAGCTGGTAGAGACATCCCCAAAAAGACCTGCAGCCATGAATGCAGTGAAAGGTTGTTCTACAAAGTATTGACTCAGAGGGCTGAATACAAATGCATGCCACATTTTTCACATATTTATTTGTAAAAAATTTGAAAAACCTATTATCATTTTCCTTCCACTTCACAATTTTGTGCCACTTTGTGTTGGTCTATCACATAAAATCCCAATAAAATGCATTTATGTTTTTGATTGTAACATGACAAAATGTGGAAAACTTTAAGGGGCATGAATACTTTTTCAAGGTACTGTAGATAGTAATCAAAGGAGATACAGACTTGACCAAGAACATAAGAACATATATTACAAAAGGATCCACTAGATGGTGCCCAGTTATCAAGGATCTATACTGTATACTCCAGCAGGATGAAACGTAGTTCCAAGAGAGTTGTTCAGACTGACCACCACGTGGTTCCGGTCAGACATGTTTCACACTAACGACCATTGTAAAAGGTATTCTTCACAATGACCACCAATGTAAGGTGTCATTCTTCCAACTAAACTCCCATTGTAACGAACATTTCTTTTTACTATCCACCAATATAAGGGGCTTTCTACTGAACCCAACGTGATGGCATTTTTTTCCTAAGTCCTCATTGCAAAGAGACCTTCTTCTCACTGACCCGCATTTTAAGAGATAATTTAAGAGATATTTTCTCACTGACAACTAATGTAATGGCCATTCTTCAGACTGAGCATAAATGTAGGGGGTGCCCTTACTATCAGGGAAAGGTGCATTCTTCTTACTGAACACCAATATAAGGGGACCTTCTCCCAACTGAATCGCGATGTCAGGGACATTTTTCTCCCTGACCCCCTAATGTAAGAGATATTTTTCCCACTGACTAGGGGCATTCTTTCCATTGACCCACGATGTAAGGGGACACTTCTCCAACTGTCCACCAATGTGGGGAACATTTTTCTCATAGACCACCAACATAAGGGGTAGTCTTCTCACTGGTCACCAATGTAACAAAGAATTATTTTTTCTGGCCAATAGTAATGAGACGCCTTCTCCCACTGACCACCGATATAGAAGGATCCTTCTTCAGTGAATGCTTATGTAAGGGGGCACTGCAATATTTTACTGTCTGCATTTCTTTTCTGGCCATTAATATTATTTGTTTAATTTACTTTTGATTAATGCCATAAATTATTCTGATGTATAGAGCAGACAATGTTAAAAAAAAAAATTATCTACTGTTGGTGTTATATACTCTAATGCCCCGTACACACGGTTGGACTTTCCGGCGTAAAATGTGCGATCAGAGCTTGTTGTCGGAAATTTCGACCGTGTGTAGGCTCTATCGGACAGTTTCCATCGGAATTTCTGTCGCACAAAATTTGAGATCTGGTTCTCAAATTTTCCGACAACAAAATCTGTTTGCGTAAATTCTGATCGTGTGTGCATGCTCGGAATCAAGCAGAAGAGCAGCACTGGCTATTGAACTTCATTTTTCTCGGCTCGTCGTACGTGTTGTACGTCACCACATTCTTGACGTTTGGAAATTCCGACAACTTTGTGTGACCGTGTGTATGTAAGACAAGTTTGAGCCAACATCCGTCGGAAAAAATCCATCGATTTTGTTGTCGGAATGTCCGATCAATGTCCGATCGTGTGTTCGGGCCATAACCCACATTCCCGTTTTTTATATTTATTAATATAATATAAAAATAATTATAATTATTACAATGTATATATACTATATTACCAAAAGTATTGGGAAGGCTGCCTTTACTGTATGTCCATAAAGATATGCATGAGTGAGTTTGGGGTGAAGGAACTTGATTGACCTCAACCCAATAGAACACCTTTGGATAAATTAGAGCAGAGACTGTGAGCCAGCCCTCTTCGTCCACATCAGTGCCTGACCTCACAAATGCGCTTCTGGAAGAATGGTGCAACATTCCCATAGACACACTCCTAAACCTTGTGGACAGCCTTCCCAGAAGAGTTGAAGCTCTAATAGCTGCAAAGGGTGGGCCAACTCAATATTGAATCTTACGGACTAAGACTGGGATGCCATTAAAGTTCATGTGTGTGTAAAGACGGGTGTCCCAATACTTTTGGTAATATAGTGTATACTTACAACATTCTAATGCTAATCATATTTGGCTTTAGACTTTAGTCTTCCTGCAAAAGGAAGCTGTAACCCATAAAAAGAAAAATACATGCAATTAAAAAGATGTATTTATGTAATAGGTGAAAAAACAAAAGTGTCAGCGATAGCATTTTTTCTACCCATATAGAGTATAGGCCCTCAGAAGTAATTGAAAGCCCAATGCACCTTTAAAAACTAACCAAAATCACCCTAATTTCTCCTTCTCATTGACTCCAATACATTTTACCAAAACTACAAAATTTTGCCAAAATCCCCTGAATCCGGCAACATTTATGGGAAATGAGAACTCTCAGTTCCACTCATTCCCTGTAAGGTAATATTTCTGCTAATGTCTGCTATTGGCTACATCAGTACTCCATAGTCAAATTCTTTTTAACTGAACAAAGTATGAGATTGTTAAACTAACAATAGTTAAAATAGGAACAATTATCTCTAATGTGTTCAGCTTACTCTTTTCTTTCGAAGAAAAAACATTACATTAATGAATAATTATTATCCTAGAATATAATTAAGTTATTCCTAATTAAAATACTTTGTTGAACTAATTCATTTGTATTATTATCAAATTGTCTGTAAAAGCAAAACTTTTTTTTAATACATTTTCTATTTGTGTTAAAAAGTATACAGGAAAAAAGCAAGAATTATGCCGCGTACACACGGTCGTACTTTTCGTCTACAAAAGTCGGACAGCCTGTCCGACAGACTTCCGGCAGACTTTCGGTGGACTTGCGGCGGACTTGCGGCCTACTTTCTAACGAACGGACTTGCCTACACACGACCACACAAAAGTCTAACGGATTCGTACGTGATGACGTACACCGGACTAAAATAAGGAAGTTCATAGCCAGTAGCCAATAGGTGCCCTAGCGTGGCTTTTTGTCCGTCGGACTAGCACACAGACGAGCGGATTTCGGGGTCCGTCGTAGTTACGAAGTAAAGTTTTAAAGCATGTTTCAAATCTAAAGTACGTCGGATTTGAGGCTAAAAAAGTCAGTTGAAAGTCCGGAGAAGCCCACACACGATCGGATTACCAGCCAGCTTTAGTCCATCAGCGTCCGTTGGACTTTTGTAGACGAAAAGTAGGACCGTGTGTACGCGGCATTACAGATATTTTTTAGTGGATAGCAACATTATAAATAATAAATGCTCATACATTTAAAAATGCAAAGTTACTTTTTCTTCTTGCATACTGAAAGATAAAACCTGAAGTGGCATAGTAAAATATTACAGTATACATATATATGTACACTACTGTGCAAAAGTTTTAAGCAGGTTAACAAAATGGAAAGGTAATGGAAACAGAAGAGAAATCCAAATTCAATCAATACTTGGTGTGACCATCCATTGCCTTGTAAACAGCATCAATTCTTCTAGGTACACTTGCACACAGATTTTAAAGGAACTTGGCAGTTAGGTTGTTCCAAACATCTTGGAGAACTAACCACAAATCTTCCATGGATGTAGCCTGCCTCAAATTCTTCTGCCTCTTCATGTAATCTTAGACAGATTTGATTATTTTGAGATCAGGGCTCTGTGGGAGCTAAACCATTAATCCTGGGACTTCTTGTTCTTCTTTACACTGAAGATAGTTCTTAATGACTTTGGATGTATGTTTGGAGTCGTTGTTTTGCTGCAGAAAAAAATTGGGACCAATCACACGTCTCCCTGATGGTTTGGCATGATGGATAAGTATCTGCCCCATCTCTATCCAGCATTGAGGGCACCATTGATCCTGACCAAATCTCTAACTCCATTTGCAGAAATTCAGCCCCAAACTTGCGGGGAACCTCCGCCATGCTTCGCTGTTGCCTGCAGACACCTATTATGGTATCGCTCTCCAGCCCTTTTCCAAAAAAACTGCCTCCTGCCACAGTCATATATTTAAAATCTTGACTCAGGTCAAGGTCATGTACTGATGTTGGATCCCCCTCTTAACCACTTGCCTACCAGGCACTTACACCCCCTTCCTGCCCAGGCCATTTTTCAGCTTTCAGAGCTGTCGTACTTTGAATGACAATTGCGCGGTCATGCTACACTGTACCCAAAAAATTTTTTTTATAATTTTCTTCACACACATAGAGCTTTCTTTTGGTGGTTTTTAATCACTACTGAGTTTTTTATTTTTTTCCAAAAACGGACCAAATATTTTGAAAAAAAAAATGTTTTTTACTTTTTTTTCTGTGAGTAAATTTTGTAACTAAGTAATTTTTCGCCTTCACTGATGTGCGCTGATGAGGCGGCACTGATGGGCACCAATAGGCTGAACTGGTGGGAATTGATGAGGCGGCACTTATGGGCACTGCTGAGGCGGCACTTATGGGCACTGATTAGGTGGCACTGATGAGGGGGCACTAATATGCCGCACTTATGGGCACTGATAGGTGGCACTGATATGTGGCACTGATGAGCACTGATAGGCAGCACTGATGGGCACTGTTAGGTGGCACTGGTGGGCACTAATAGGCAGCACTGGTGGGCACTGATAGGCGACATGGATAGGCGGTACTGATGGGCACTGATGGGCATTGATGGGTGGCACTGATGGGCATTGATTAACAGCAGTGATGGGCATTGATGGGCAGCACTGTTAGGTGGCACTGACTGGCATTGCTAATGGGCACTGATTGGTGGCACTTGTGGGCAGTGGTGGGCACTGATTGCTGCCACTGGTGGGCACTGATAGTTGGCATTGGTGGGCACTGATTGGTGACACTTTTTTTCTTTATTGTAATCAGGGCACTGATGATCTATGCCCTGATTACATTCCTACATGTGCCTCGTGAGGAGATGCCGCTGATCGGCTCTCCTCTCCTCACACTCTGTCAGTGTGAGGCGAGGAGAGCCGATTACTGGCACTTCCTTGTTTACATGTGACCGGCTGTGATTGGACACAGCCGATCACATGGTTAAAGAGCCACGGACGCGGCTCTTTACAGAGATCGGGGTCATGCCGTGTCCCAGCAACACGGCACAGCCGCGAACGCCGCGCTGCGTGCCCCCGCAGGCGCGCAAGAGTGCCCGTTCTGGGACGCCGTCATAGGATGGCGTCCCAGAGCGAGAGCTGCACCTCCCCGCCGTCATTTGATGGTGGGCGGGCAGCAAGCAGTTAATCTGCATTCTAATTTATCCCAAAGGAGTTTATTAGGGTTGAAGCCAGGGTTTAATGCAGGCCAATTGAGTTTGCCCACACCAAACTCATCAACCTAGAAGAGGAGAATCTGGGCTGCTCTGTGCAAAATCATTTCACAGAGCAGGTAAGTATGACATGTTTGTTATTTGTAAAGAAAAAAAAATTGACTTCATTTTAAAATACTGATTTAAACGTTTGTCTACATAGGCTAACATAGAACTGCATTTGGAGGCAAAAAGAAAAACGCCTCTAATGCCGCGTACACACGAGCGGACTTTACGGCAGACTTTGCCCGGCGGACTTTTCGACGGACTTTACGACAGACTTTCTGAATGAACGGACTTACCTACACACAATCCACCAAAGTCTGTCAAATTCGTACGTGATGACGTACGACCGGACTAAAATAAGGAAGTTCATAGCCAGTAGCCAATAGCTGCCCTAGCGTGGCTTTTTGTCCGTCGAACTAGCATACAGACGAGCGGACTTTTCGACCGGACTCGATTTCGACGGATTGATTTAAAACATGTTTCAAATCTAAGTCCGTCCAACTTTTGAGAAAACAAAGTCCGCTGGAGCCCACACACGATCGAATTGTCCGACGAAATCCCGTCCGCCGGGCAAAGTCTGCCGTAAAGTCCGCTTGTGTGTACGCGGCATTACAGCAGCATGTTTTCTGGCCATGTGCATGAGATCTAAAAGGTAATATTAAAGAAAGTTGAGGTATACAATACATTGGAATTCCATTAAAAAGATTTCCGTTAAAAATAATTCTTTATCTGAATTAGATATCCAACGCATTTTTAAGGTTTTAAATAGTGCTTCTTATGCGGGGCTTTAGAAATGACCTGCGTTATCTGACACTACAGTGAAGGTATTTATCTAGATGAGAGATCTGGAACTAGGGGTTTAATAGAGAAGGGCAGTATGATGCTGGGTATTTGTGCTCAACATAAAACAGGCGTGCAGAATATATAATGGTGTAGACACCAAAACATTTAAATCCCAAATCGCAGCTGGGTAACATCTCCTAATACCACCCAAATGCTCATCGTGGGGGCCCTTCCTCATACACACATTAGAGCAATCCCCAACTTCTTTCTTTCTTTTTCATTTTTATATGTCTTTTTTGCAGCTGTCTTGGGTCTGGGCTACGATTGTCAGATCCTGAATTCTGCAGTGCACGGCACTCCACATAACAATGCAATGGCGCTATTTCTGAGGCATTTTTGAGTCCAGGATGGCCTGATGACAAGTCCCAAGTTTTTAACACCCTGGACTCCCAGGAAGTGAGTTGAATGATGGTAGGTGCTGAACCACAGTGGCGAGTATGGGGACAGCACCAAAGAAAAAGCGAGCTTTGCCAGTTGCATATTTATTTTAAATTTGGCTGGTATTTTTTTTTTTTTCTACTTTTGTAAGAAGCTGGAGTTGGGCTATAAGTAAGTTGAACATTTAAAAAAATGTGTACATGAAGCAATGGCGACCCTAGGGGGGGGCCAGAGGGGGCCCTGACCCCCCCAACATTATGCTGGGCCCCACCATGTGCCCCCCCCCAAAAAAAAATTTATTTATTTATTTTTTTTTTTACAAAAACGCAATTTCTTTTTGTTTGTATTCATATCGGATGTGCCGCATCTTACTCGGGCCACTGCTGGGGTAAAACAGTCTCTATTGAGAGGCAGAACGTCCCCAGTGGGTGATTCCTCCCCCCTCCCTCTGCTCGCTGACACTGCCTAATGCGAGCGCTCACACAATCACGGCCGCCCGATCTGCTCCTTCCCCTGCATCCTCATTGGCAGGGAGAAGAGCCAGTTGCAGGAAGGACTCCACCAGGACTCTCAGTTACTGAAAAAACAGACTGAGGGCAGGGGCAGGACAGCAAGAGGAGGTTGGGGAACCCCACAGTGGCAGAACACCAGGGCCCGGTGGCAAGACAACCTTTGCAACCCTGATAGTTCTCTCACTGCTTTGGACCCTTATATTTTCTTGGTATGCTGGTGACATATATCTCTTGTTTTCTGTCACCCTGGGGGGGCCCCAATACAGTAGGAAGGGAGCTCACTGCAGAACATGTGAAAGGGCCGTTGTGGGATCGTAGTAAAGGGGTAAAGGGCCCCAGGATAGATAGATATATCTATATATCTATCTATCTATATATATTTTATCTATCTATATATATATATATATATATATATATATATATATATATATATATGCGTTTTATATTGCCCCCCTATTTTTGTCCCTGTCCCCCCATGTGCCCCCCCTAAATATGAAAGCTGGAGACGCCACTGACATGAAGTACAGTAATGCGATTTGAAAAGCAATTATGTTTCAACAATAACGCAAGGTGCCTACCTACTGGAAATAACCCTGCAATTTTACTTTAAGAACTATTATTTTCAACAATGTATCTGTCTAAGGGAATGAAATACATGGTGGTGTGGTGGTGGGAGGGTTGGGTAATAAGCAGTGTTAACTTATTGAAAGTAGCTTTTCATTATTAATTAGTTATATTTAATAGCAGGGTACTGCTAGGGGATGACCCCCAGCTGTGAATATATACATAACACGGTCATCAATAATAGAACATTAAACAGTGTTACTCTGACAGCTTCCTGACAGCAAGGATCACACACTGCTTCTCACATAATACCCGTTTGTGCTGCCTTTGAAGATTTCATAGCCTGCGAAAAATGAATTATTTACAAATGACATCCGTTTTTATATGGAAAATAAATCCTTTAGTCTGCAATCAATAAAGGGGGAGGCCGACGTGCGACCTTTACAATGTAACAGACCTGACTCTGATGTAAAAATCATTAAAGGGTCGCTAAGCCTAAGTGCTAATTATCTCTTAGACATGTTTATAAAAAGTGAGGGATTTCTCCTTGTTCTGCTTGTCAGAAAATAAAATTTCTGTTTCACCCCATAGCGAGGACACCTCTTATATGTAGGTTGTATTTCATTGCAGAATACAAAGCTCATAACAAAGGTCTTTTTCCCTTTTGACTGTCAAGAAAATAGTTTAGAGTTATTTAAAGCTGAATTCCAGCAAAAAAATAGGCTTGTAAAAAAATAAAAAAAGTAGGTTTGCTGCAATACTTGCTTCAGTCTAGTGCCCCCCTCCCCTCTTCCTGCAGAAAAGAAACTCCTCTCTGCCACTAGATGGAGCTTCACCTCTGGGTTGATTGACAGCCAACATCGTTCAACTCAATTCCTTTGAGACCATGGTGTCATGGACACACCCCCTGGGGGGTGCGTCATCACACCAGTTTGGGCTCACCGTCCTGTAGCACAGGAGCGACACCGCTGATGGAAGATACAAAGAAGGATTGGGATTTCATTGAACTGGCAAGAGGAGCTTTGGGAATAAGGTGCCTATACCCTAGATTAAAAAAAAAAGAAATTTAGGGTGGAAGAGGTGAAGAAATGAGGGAATTTCTAGGTTCAGTGTTTTTAGTAAGCTGGAGCTCAGCTTTAAAGCCTAACTTAAGCCAAATGTAATTTTTTTTATAGAGAGAGTGGGGAAGGACTAAAATGTCCCCCATGTTTTAATCTATGCCTGTGACTTCACTGGGGAGATTTTTTCTTCACCTCCTGTTCCTGTGACAAATGAGTGGTGTGGGTGTCACTGGAACAGGAAGGCTCAGAGAATAATAATAATGATATAATTATAATAATAGCAGCCTTTCTAACCCTTCCCCACTCTACTCCACTATGTGCCCCCCCTTGGAGAGACTTCCTATTTCCTTCTGTCCTGACCTGAAATGAGGAGAAAATTCCTCCAAAAGGATACATAAGGCAATAAAAACCCAATAGAAGGTCTAACTCTACCCTGCTCTATTAAAAACCAAAAACATTTTTTGGCAGGAATTGGGTTTTAAAGCTGATCTCCAGTCTGTATTTTTATTGCTTTTTTTAAAAAGCAATGCCTTTCTGTAACCAAATTTTCAGGCACCTTTTGGATAACAGCTGTAGTGCCTGAAAAAAACCAACTTGAATGACATTCACATTCAAGGCTTGAATAATTTGTCTTCTGGTCCATAAAACCGATCCCCTTTACCGATACTACTGATTTTATGAAGGCTCTTGTATATTCTTTGCAGGGTACTGCTGACACCTTTACGCCAGAGGTGCCTGCAATAGTTAGATCTGTTTAATGATGCTCCCCGGTTTGTTCTACAATGAGTGGCTTTATCTGTTTAACGATGGTCTCCGGTTTGCCCCCAGTGGATCTATCTGTTTTTCGATGCCCCCTGGTTTGTCCCACAATGGGTGGATCTGGTTTACGATAATCCCTGGTTTGTCCCATGATGGGTGGCCCTGTTTTACTATGCTCCCCTGTTTGTCCTGCAATGGGTGTATTTGTTTTCAATGCTCCCTAGTTTGTCCCACAATGGGTGGTTCTGTTTTATGATGCTCCCCAGTATGTCCCACAATGGGGGGATCTGTTTTATGATGCTCCCTAGTTTGTTCCACAATGGGGGGGGGAGTCTATTTTAAGATGGTCTCTGGTTTGCCCCCAGTTGGCATATCTGTTTTTCCATGCTTCTGGTTTGTCCCACAATGAGTATCCCTGTTTTACAATGCTCCCTAGTTTGTCCTGCAATGGGCGGATCTGTTTTACAATGCTCCCCAGTTTGTCCCACAATAGGGGGGGGATCTATTTTACGATGGTCCCTAATTTGTCCTACCACTACATTTCCCATGCAGAACTATATGGAACTACATGAAAAATGACACATCAGATCCCACGTCCAGACATTGACAAAAGGATTTTATAGTGACATCGCCGCAACTTAAGAAAATGTTTATCTTGGAAATTCTGTCAGGGAGTTATTTTTTACAAACAACATACTCAAATAAATGCTTGGAACTTTCAAACTTGCACATAATGTCATATGAAGGAAAACTTCAAACAAGCAGAATAGCTCTGAACAGGCAGCTCCCTCACAGTGAGGCTTCCTTCAATGGATACCCAACAAATAATTGTAATTGTTGCTTAATAGGTTGTATGAAAACACCTAACAGCAACTAAAAGAACAAACATAAACATAAAGTATAAATAAAGTATGGTATACTATGGGCTGCAGGAATGCGCACAGATCCCACCAAATAAAGTGTACTATACCCCCCTTCCTGATGATGTGGTCACTAAAGTGCCATGAAACAGGATGATAGTGTGTTTTAACCTGTTATTTTGAACAATAAATATGGACCTTCCTGAAGAGTCTACTTGAAAGCACCTTTTTATTTAATGGGACCCTTTGCTGACAACGTCACGATCTGGGCCGTCACGAAAGGCCAGTGGCCGTTGCAGTTGAGAGATTCACAAGTATACATCTGGATGAATACACAAAGAGATCCACTAACAGATGACGGAGGTTCACCCAAGGAATGGGGTCTAAGCACCAGCCAGTCTTTACTAGAGCTTCTGATGGTGGGGATGGATTTCGGTGTGTGCCAATGCAGTTTGTGGCCCTCAGGATTGCACCAGCAGGGAGAGAGCAACTGGGAGGCAGGTAGCATAGGAAGCAGATAAAGAACAAGCACATGCATAGTTTATGAGCAATCCAAGGGTTAGTACCAAGTGGTAGCTGGAGGGAATGAGAGACAGAAGTGTAACCAAGGAACAAGCCAAGAGTTAGTAACAAGTGGTAGCAAAGATATGGACTTCAGCCGGAGTGACAAGAGCAAGATATTGGCTGGAGAGAGCACAATAATCTGGCAAACAGGAAGTGCAAAGGCATGGCTTAAAGTGGATGTAAACCCAATGTCATCCTTTTTAAACTACTGCCATAGGGGTTATCTATAAGGATATACATGCCTCCTGCATGTATCTTTACCTGTCAAATGTCTCCCCTCTCTCTGTTATGGGACCCGAAAAACTGCAGATTCTGTGGATGGGTCTGTTGTCTGGAGCTCGGTGGGTGGAGTCATGATGTCAGTAGACTCCCTCCTCTACACTCCCCTTGTCAATATGCATTTTCTCCTGTGTATTTCTTACACTGAACTTCTGCTATGATCTCTAACATCCAGTGAAAAGACAGGAAAGTAACCACGTGACTTCAGCATGCCAAATCATGCTGAGGTGTGGAACAGCCAATCCTTGCAGAGCTGCTGAAGAAAGGAGTGGGGGTGGGAATTAAAAAATAATTCATGTCTTAGGCTAGTACACGAGATATGTAAATCACCTGTCACTCACACCAAAGGGGGAGGATTTGACAAAGTTTTTCTCTGTTTGTCAAGTTTTATCTCACTGAACAATAAAAGAGGATTGCTCAGAGCTGGATTAACTCTTTGTGGCAAGACTGGGCTCAAATGATAGGAAATCTTATACTCTACATTATGACATCAAAAAAAATAAATCGGGTTTACATCCACTTTAAATAGGAATTTCATGGGAGGAGCAAAAGAGTTTAAGGTTGATGAGAAACAAATTACAAGGTAAGATTATACAAGGGATTGTCCAGGGAGCTGCCCAGCATCCCAGGTGACTCAACAAGAAGAGACATCGCTAGACAAATAAGAGGTCGCAGGTTCAGACCTGGGTCCACACATTATTCCCTCAGCTGGAACTCTCTTGGTAATCTAGGAGCACAAATGTTCTCCTCAGGTTCCCAAGAATTTTCCTCTGGTTTATATCCTTCCCATCAAACCAAATATTTACATTTGTTCCTAAAAATCCTAGAATCTTGAATTCTTTCAACCACAAATTCTTCATCAAGTAACTTAACAGGTGGAGGAGGTGGAAGAATCCTTCCAGATTTTTTTTTTTCATGAAATGGTTTGAGTACATTAAAAAAGGGCGGGGTGTGGCTTGGCAGCACACTAACGGAGCTCCATGAAAGACACAGCCTACTGCCTGACACCCTGCTTTTCTCAACTTAAATGGGCAAGCTGCTTCATCAAACCCCACACTCTCGATCCCGCCCAGGTCCGGCTGCTTCATCCACTAGGAACATCTCAGATCTGTTCAAGGCCCAGCCAGCCACACGAGGCAACGTGGAGGGGAACAAGATGGCGCGGGCACAGGGAGATGAGGAGGACTTTAGCAAGAAGTCTCAGTCTGCCACAGAGGACATGGGTAGGGGCCGCACTTGCACCAACCAACCCCTCACCTATACAGACATGTCAGGATTCACTGCTGACATAAAATCCACCTTTTAAGCGGCCATAACAGACCTAAAATCGAACCTGTTAGTTCTTGCTGAAAAGCTGGCCACAGTGGAATCCACAGGCAAGCACAGGGACAAAGCTTTACACAGACTGGAGAAACTGAGCGACTCCCATGCCTTACATTTCATTGAAATGAACCGACACTTGGAGGATTTAGATAATAGGGGCCACAGAAACAACATCAGAGTGAGGGGCATCCCTGAGTCTGTGGACATATCATCCCTGCCTTGCAGAGAGTTTTCAACAGCTTATTGGATAGGCAAGAGGATGCAGAGATAGAATTTGTCAGAGCACACAGAGCTCTCAGAGATAGGGGCCCCGAATCTGCCCCTCCAAGGGATATCATTTGCTGCCTGCAGAATTTTACACTGAAAGAGGATTATATGCGTAAGGTGAGAAGGAATGACCACATTGTCTTTGATGGTGAAAATATCATGCTTTTTTAGGACCTCTCACAATTTACACAGGGCACTAGGCCCCCTCCTGGACAAACTCAAAAAAAGAACTGAGGTACACCTGGCGCTTCCCCTTTGCTCTGATTGTCACGCATGCAGGGAAACAACACGTCTTACATTCCCCTGTAGAACTTCTCGATTTCTGTAAAACCTTGAGCCGAGACTTGATGGAGCTCCCAGACTGGTACCAGGAATTTGCCTTACCTCCCCTGGAGAGAAGTCCTCCAAAATCCCCTTTTTCCTCACCGGACAAATGGCAGTCAAAGAAAACGAAGCATAATCGTGAAGGTGGATCACACATGGGGACTCTCAACCTATGACCTACTCCCTTCAGGGTCCACAATGATGAGTAATTGAGAGTTCACACACCCCCGGATCCATAGAAAGGATCTCGTCGTGCCTGCGACTTGCACTTTAGACTGTGAGTACATGGAACTTGCTTCCCTCACCGTGTTGCTCCAGTTGAGCAAAGGACTATATTTAATCCTCGCATACTATTTGGTTATAACAGCTGACATTCCAGTGTTATCTTCAAAATGTATGCTGCTTAGTACTTTTTGCAGGGTCCCTGCCTCATTGTGGATGAGACTGACCTGTACATGGCCTGCAGATTATTCTACAGAATGATTGTGCCTTAAAGCTCCAACTCTTGCTGCTCTTACTAACATGGGACAGGCCCTCTTCACTATCTTCTGCTCCTTCCCAATTCACGCACAGAGTGGACGCATGGCTTTGTTTATGAACAGGGCTTAGCCCCTTGGAAGGCTTCAGGGCTCCAGTATTCCTTTGGAGTTAATGGTGGATGATAATTTCCTATCAAAATAGTTTAACTACATTCACAGGGTTAATGACTGCTTGCCCGCAGTAATAGATATATTACAGTTCTCATAGTGATGCAAATTTTCCATTTGGTTATGATAGATTTGATGGTGCTCCAAGGGACCATCAAAGATTTGGATATTTTTTTATAACCTAAGCCTGACTTGTACTTCTCAACAACATTGTCCCTTACTTGTTTGGAGAGATCCTTGGTCTTTATGGCAGTGTTTGGTTAGTGGTGCCTCTTGCTTAGATGTTCCGGCCTTTGGGGCCTTTCAAAATGGTGTGTATATGTAATGACAGATCATGTGACACTTAGATTGCACACAGGTGGACATCATTTCACTAATTATGGGACTTCTGAAGGTAATTGGTTGCACCAGAGCTTTTTATGGGCTTCATAACAAAGGGGGTGAATACATACGCACATGCCAATTATCAGTTTTTTATTTCTGAAAAATAGTTTTATGTATATATTTTTCTAATTTTACTTCACCAACTTAGACTATTGTGTTCTGATCCATCACATATAATTCAGATAAAAAAAACATTGAACTAAAGGCTGTAATGTAACAAAATAGGTAAAAGGGGGTGAATACGTTTGCAAAGCACTGTATTTTCTCTTTCCATCTTATTTCTTCGCTCCTACTCTCTTTTCTTGATAATTTCTGTAATGGGAAATTGAAAGATAACAGGTCTATGAGGTCTATTTTGCAGAGTCTATAGTAGCAGTGTAGCACCGTTCCTCCTGAACTCTCCAGGTGGCCTACTCTTCGCTGGGGAGATGCCGCTTAGTGATCTCTCACAATATAAAAGGACTGAACATCCCAGAGAAACGCACAATCCTCCTGAGGGAACTCAAGAAAGGAAGGTCACACTTTGTCTTCCTGCAGGAAACCCACTTTAAAATGAATCAGATTCCCAAATTCACCAATACCTTTTTCACGGATGCATATCAAGCCACCAACGATACCTCTAAATCTAAAGGCGTAACGATTTTAGTAAATAAAGAGGCCCCTTTTAGCATCACAGATCGCTTAACAAATCTAGGTGGGAGATTTGTGTTTATAAAAGGACATACGGGGGCATAATGATCACGTTTGCGAATGTTTACTTTCTCGACACAGCACCTTTTGCCAACATGTAGTGCATGAGCTCAAGGGATTTGCATCGGGTTGCCTAATACTTGGAGGGGACTTCAATATTCCGTTAAACCCCATGGTTGATTGCTCATCAGGAAAATCTTGTATCGCATATAGAGTACTTAAGGGTATTAAAACTCTTTTGAACTCCATCCAATTGATAGACACCTGGAGATTTCTCCACCCAGAGGCCAGGGATTTTACATTTCACTCCATCCGCATGACTATTACTCTTGCATCGACTTCCTGTTTGTCTCCCAGAGAGATTTGTCGGTAGTCTCAAGTGCCCATGTTGGTATCCAATCAATCTCTGACCATGCACCAACATCACTCCTAGCAGACTTGTACACGCCAACGCCTAGGTCTAACACTTGGATACTAAATTCCTCTTTGTTGACGGATCCCAATATACTCCCCAAAGTCACAAATCTACTTTTCAAATTTTTTAAGATTACCACCACCCCAGACATGGACCCCGTGATGATTTGGGAAGCCCATAAATGTATTATTAGGGGTGAACTGATCAAAATGGTAACCCAACGCAAAAAGGAACAAGAGAAGGAAACTAAATGACTGACAGAGAACATTTTCAGATTAGAAACTGTACACAAATAGTTCTTGACTATTCAGTCTGCCAGAGAGCAGACTAGTTGGAGACTAGGAAAGCATTACAGCAAATTTTTGAGGCCAAAACCAAAAGATTATTGTTCTTTAAAAAGAAAATTTACAATGAATCGGGTGACAAATCAGGTAGATTATTAGCTAGAGCCCTAAAAGACTCCATTTCCACCAAGAACATCCTGGGCATCCGGAGACAAGATGGTCACCTAGATGTCACTACAGAGTCTATAGCGGCGCATTTCCACCAATTTTATACAAAACTATATAACTTTCCACAACAACATAGGCCCCCTGGGACAATGGGTGACAGAGTGCAGGTAATACATAACTATTTACGCAAAATTGGTTTACCTAAACTGAGAGACTTTGATGTGGTTCCCTTAGAGAACCAGATTACTCTAACAGAGATTCAACAGGCAATTGGTGACCTCAAATCGGGGAAAAGCCCAGGACCCGATGGCTTCACCTCCATATACTACAAAAAATGTATAAATATTCTGACTGAGCAGTGCCTCCTGACTTCCTCTCTGCCTTTATAACGGTTATACCTAACCCCAAAAAAAATACCACTGAATGCTCCACTTATACACCTATCTCCCTATTAAACTTGGACCTCAAGCTGCTGGCGAAGATTATGGCTAACAGATTGAGACCGCTTCTATCTGGACTGATGGGTCCTGAACAAGTTGGCTTTATGCCTGGTAGAGAGGCAAAAGATAATGTGATCAAAACACTTGGCAGAGCATCGGAGGCCTTCTCTTGTCCCCGGACACGGAGAAGGCCTTTGATAGAGTTTCATGGGACTTCATGTTGTCCACGTGTAGCCACATTGGTCTTGGCCCTCACATGATGACCTGGATCTCCGCCCTCTATGAAAATCCTCCAGCTAGACTAAAAATAAATGGCACCCTGTCAGATAAGGTTGTGATAACGAATGGCACGAGGCAGGGATGCCCCCTCTCACCGCTATTGTTTATTCTCTCACTGGAACCATTCTTTAGAATGGTCAATGCTTTTGAGGTTCCTCTTGGGACATAAAAAACCCAGAATTAAATTTTCACTATTGACCAGGCCCAAGGACTGTGGAGGAATGGGCCTACCAGACTTCCAAAATTACTATCTTGCCTCTCACCTGACACGGGTGATAGACTGGCACTGTCATGGAGACTCTAAAGACTGCATTGCCTTGGAGGCGAGTCTAAGCCCTTTTCCCTTGTGATTTTTTCCTTGGATCCCCTGGACTAGCCATAGCCAACTGTTAAAACAACACCCACTGACAGGGCCAATCCTAAATGCCTTCCATACTGTAGCAAAAAAGTTTGACTTAACTGTAATGGAATCACTTACCACATGCCTTTTGAGTGCTTCCGTCATATACCGCTTCCTCCATTCTGAATATAGATATTAGATATCATAGCCGCATATTACAACCAAAAACTAGGCAGGACTCATTTAGTTGCAAAGCTGGAACATGAACTGTTTATTTGAACACAGGTACAGAGATATAACTCAGAGGACAACCCCCCTCCTTTTCATAATGACACAGGGTGGGGTAAACTACATTCAGTAATAGACACACAGGTGTATTGAAGCTTCTCATCAGTAGATTGTCTTTGGGAGGGGCTGCTGCAGAAACCCCCCCCCCCTTCTCACAGCTAATCCACAGAGACCTATACATCCCATAATAGGTTGCACCAAAGGCAGACACAAACAATAGAACAATGGGATACAGCCACACCTCAAACGATCTAGTAAAGAGTCTACATAAGTATATAAGACAATATACAATATATATATATATATATATATATATATATATATATATATACACAATATTCAAGTGTGGTTGTACAGTGAGTCTGACTAATGCAGATCAGACTGGGGTTCTCGGTCACCCTGTGCCCCTAATATACACAGGGTA
The DNA here is from genome assembly GCA_037952835.1 of Lithobates septentrionalis. Lineage (NCBI taxonomy): Eukaryota > Metazoa > Chordata > Amphibia > Anura > Ranidae > Lithobates > Lithobates septentrionalis. Next base: position 6,984,236 of record JBBDGP010000459.1, read on the forward strand.
ACTTACACATAGGAGGGGCCGAGGGAGCTGAACAAGGAGATTCCAGTGCTCTCCAAGGTAAGCTGGGTTCCACTAGTCCCCGGCCCAAAGTGACTCCAGTCACACTAACCTCTTCAACTCAGCCCTCTAACACCCCTGAAGGACAATCCTGACTTTATTTCTGGGGTTGGGAATAAGGTTATTATTGTTCGGTAGAATGCTGACATGTAGTGAAGGTTTTGGGACACTACAACTTGCTTATTATGTGATTTGTTTTTTCCTTCTGTCCTCCCTTGCTGCAGCTGGACAGCAACTGGAGAGTGTAAAATTTGGTGCAGCTCTGCATAGTAAGCAATCAGCTCCAAGGTTTTTTTTTTTAAGTCATACCTTAATTTAACAAGCTGAAGTTAGAAGCTGATTGGCTACCATGCACAGCTGCACCAGATTTTGCATTGTCCAGTTTTAGTAAATCAACCCCATTAAGTCTAAAGAGGTATGCCAGTGCATCGGAGATAGAACAGGGACTGTGGGAACAGCTGCAATGTCCCTGTCCTAACACCTAGCCCTGTCAACTCTTCTCTTTTTCACATCATAGTTCAATACAGTAACCAGCGCTCAGTGCAGCCAGCCAATCACATTTCCCTTCTATTGGCCAGGTATTGAAAATAATAGAAGCACAGTGATATGAGAATGTGGCACTATCTGTGGCTGTTGAATGAGACTGGTAAAGCGGGTAAGTGAAGAATAAGCAAAATGAGGATCTCCTCTCTGATCATGGAAATTCATCATCACCCTTACTTTAGGAACAAACGACAGGATCAGCAGGTAAAAAAAATCATTCTTTTATATTTTCCTATACACTAATCCAATGACACAGCATCGCTGTACCATAGCAGTGCTGCAAACACTGCTTATATTTGTGCATCTGCAATTCTGCACACACTAACTGAACAATTCCTCCACAGCCATGAGCATCACAGACCGTGCAAATTCAATCAAAACACAAAATAAACTTTGTGCTGCCTTATTTTCCGCCATCATTTATACATATGTATGGACGGTTTTGCCTCACTGCTGCCATGTTGTGCCTTTTTTTTGCAATCCATGTGTGCTGAGCACAGCCGTGTCATTTGTACAGCATGTAAACTTCAGCTTTAAAGTATATGTGAGCCCTAAAACAGCCCATTCAGCCTAAAATAGAAATGAAAGGCAAAACATTTATATATATATATATATATATATATATATATATATATATATATATATATATATGTATATATGTATATATATATGTATATATATATATATTAGGCATGTGCAATTCGTTTCGTTCCGAATTTGTTTTTTAACGAATTTCGACAAATTCGTTAATTCGGGAATATCCGAATTAACGAAAACTTGTTTAACAAATTTTTTCCGAATATTCGTAAATTCGATAAAATTGGACATTCGTAAATTCGGGCATTCGTACATTCGTACATTAGTAAATTAGTGAATTCGTAAATTTGTAAATTCGAAAATTCGGAAATCTGAAATAATAGTTAACTAATAATAACTTAACTATTAGTAATTACTAGTAACTTTTAAATTATAGGTATTGTAATTTCCTTTAAAATTTGGCTGTTAGTGAACGTAACACATACAAATTTATCCGAAGTTATGAATGATCCGAAAAAATGGAATGGAACGTAATGAATTATTAATAATAAATAACAATAATAATAATAACAACGTTTTATTATTATTATTTGTTATTAATTTGTTCCGTTCCATTTGTTTAGATTCAGCATTCGTTTTGGATAATTCGTAACTTTGGATAAATTCGTATTTGTTACGTTCACTGACAGTCAAATTTGAAAGGAAATTACAATACATTATTATTAATAATTTCGTTCCATTCATTTATTCAATTGGATAAATTTGTATGTGTTACGTTCACTAACAGTCAAAATTTTAAAGGAAATTACAATACCCGAACTAATTTACAACATTCAGTAAACGATACTAATTTAACAAATACAAATGTAAAAATGTACGAATGTACGAATGAACAAATGTTCAAATTTACGAATGTATGAACGAACGCATTTACGAATGAACGAATTTACGAATCGCGATCATAACGAATGACCCGAAAAACGAAAAAAATAAATAAACAAATGAAACGAAAAAGAACACATTTTTTGGCTGTGCACATGTCTAATATATATATATATTAGGGATGCACCGAAATTTCGACCGCCGAAACATATCGGCCGAAAATGGCCTTTTCGGCAATTTGGCGAAAGAGAAAAAGGTCAATAATGGAGCCGAAAATGGGGCGGGGCATGGGTGGGGCTCCACCTCCCACCTCTGGTACCGCCTATCACGGGGGCTTCCTATAGCGTAGAAAAGAGGAGAGCCGCCGCCTGGTTGATTAGAGCGCCGGGAACATAAGAAAGGCCCCTTTATTACTTCTCTTTAGACCTGCTCTCCCTTCCTAGGATAGCGTGTAGGCTGGCCAGGTTCCATCTTCTATAGTGTGACAGTATAAGCAGTTAACAGAAACATCCACTAGGGGGTGACATTATATCTAAAGGAGGTGTACATATATGTATATAGTATTGTCATTGTTAAACTCTGTCTTGTGCCTTTGGGAGGAATTATTGTGCTGAGTTAACACTGTTGTTTAAAGCTCAGCAGATTTATTACTTTCTCTTTGCAACAACTTCTACTTTTATTTGGTACAAGTAAAATATCTCTAGAATCAAATTACCTTGAGTTGTTTGATTATTGCCACACAGTGCAGCAAGGATGTCTGAACCCAGAGTGTCAGGTGGGTTGGAAGGTTCACTTGGTCATGCCCATGCAGATGAGCAGGTAATTCTCAGCAGTCCTCTAGGGGGCCGTGCTATATTTGGGGGCTTGTACGGGATGCTATCTGCAGCTGGCCCTGGATATCCATAGCCAACCTAAATCGGAGCCACAGTCTGCATGGGAAGCCGCCTCTATGGTTGCTTGAGGTAGAAGTTATGGGACCCCAACCGAAAGAAGCACAGTTCTGGAGATCTCCGGGAATGAGCACACCGAGAGGGAGATCAGAAGGTGGCTGAGAAATCTGGCACCAGGACACTGGGCCTACTTGGTGGAGACTGAAGCCTCAGAGGAGTTGGATCAAGTCAGGGCACTGATAGAATGGCAAGAAGAGGTGCCAGTGTGCTTTCAAGTGGAAGAGGTCCATCTAGCGGAAGAAGTGACTGCAAGGACGTTCCCACTCAAACTCGAGAGAGGACAGACCGAGAAGCCA